>OZ010677.1:47781648-49122898 GCA_963932185.1 Troglohyphantes excavatus | reverse complement strand
CACACAATCGGTTGTCATATAAATGATATATATTTTTTTAAAGTAAAGATTGGGTTCAAAGAATCTATTCATGCGTTGATAAATATAAATTACATGCTGCAATTGTTTTTCGACTATTGTTTCGAATTAAAAGATATATTTAATAAATACACACAAATACTGTCATAAATATTTTAACAGCGGAATAAAGGTTGTTAAACTTTTTGATGTCATTTCGACATTGTACTAAGTCGCAACAAAAGCACTATAACCAAGGAAGAAACGTTAAAAAATCAAATTTAAATTCAGAAACTATAAAAAAAGCAGCAAAAATAGTCGAGTATACGAAAAACCAGACAAAACACAAACATTCCCATTTAAAACTCAAGCCAAATGAGAACACATTTTAAAGTAAAAATCGGAAATTAAGGATTATTGGTTCATGAGATTAATGAAATTAAAATATTCAACATGGTAAATTATTATAGGCAATGACCATAATGATACATTTAAAATGAGATCAAAAATAAACTGTATTCATTTAATTCAGGATTTAAAGCAAATAACTTGAGAGAAAATATTGACTAACGCCGTACTTCAGAGAGTTTTTCTAACTTCTTTCAATAAAAATATACAATATTTGCTAAATTTATACACTGTTTATTATCACTGAAGAACTACCCACTGCCTTATAGTAATAAAACAGTTCAGATAAACTAAACTATAAGGAAACAACAAACAAGACTTGGATATACACGACTTTCAGTATATTTTCCTAGGAAATTTGGTTGAAAGCCTGCTCTGATTAGTTTACATTGTGGTGGACTTTATTCTCCACAGAATCTTAGTAGAATCATAAATAGTCAAATTGCTTTAACCTAACTAAGTACACAGTAACTATTAATTGGATACCAGAGAGTTAGGTTACAACAACTGTTGCACATAGAATTTTGAGAGTCTGGTAGTCACGGCACCAATTTGGAGATGGTTGGTTAATTAACGTCGCACTAGAGCTGCACAGTGGGCTATTGGCGTCAATTTGGGGATGGAAGCGCCCTCTAAGGTTCTATTCGCATAAAAATATTTTTTAAACGTGGTAAGGATTATAAATGTAAGACATTCTAGAGATATATAATTTAATTTCGATAGAATTTTTATAAAACTGCTCCACGCTTTTCAACGGGGCCCGATGCAGAACTGGAAGCAAGATAAGTGCGCCTTCAATAGGGGGCCGTATTGCTCTCAAATAGACCCAACATAAATTTAACTTTTACATGTACTAAAATTATTACGCCTTATTGCTATTACAATACAACACATTGATAAAATGTATTGATTATTCCTTATCTTTTCTATGTATAGTGTTTTTCTTTTACAAAAGTTCTTTTACGAAAGTGCTTTTACGAAAGTGCTTTGAATTAGGTAAATTTAATAGCAAACTATGCTGAGATCTGAAATATTTTTGCAGTTTTGGTGATTTGGGGGGCTTTTTCAGAAATGAGAAGTGTAAGCCTGAGATTCACGGACCTAGTTGATAATCAGGTCCTGCTTTTCAAGTGCTAAACTCTCGAGCGAAAGCCTTGAATTTATAATTTCAGCTTAACTTAACAAGATAATTGCCAAATGGACAGAAGCCTGTGCATGGTATGAGAAAATTTGCAACTGCGCAAACATCATCCAAGTTATGGCAGCAAGTTTACACATGTGTCTCGATATCCTTGAATCACAGCTCCAGATTGTCAAACATATTATACACTAACACATCGTATCCCGAAGCCAATCCAGCTGTCCATTTCTTACTGATAGCATATTTGCACATGGGTAGGGCCAATGTATAATATATCTTCAAAAATTATACAGTAGTACAATTAATAGAGGACAGTTGGCGTAATTCAAGGTGGTGTCCTTCCGTTCCCTTTCAGCGTATCGTTTCGATGTTGATAAATGATTAAAGAATATTTGTTAATGTAACCAAATATTTAAATTTATTTGCATGTGTTTATGGATATAGGCATTCATGGGTCGATTGATGATGATGCAAACAATATTTAATTTTCCTTGTACCGCTAATCGCTTGTTACAAGCATACAAGAAGTCAAAATTGAAATTCTATATGCAGCACTTGTAACCTGACACTGTAGTAACCAACAAATAGTTAATGTGTACTGGGATTTGGTCAACCATTCAACTAAGCAAAAAAAAAAAAAAAATATGGTGTTTCATCAACAATACCACTCTAAAATGTTTGACATGCATTCGTACAGTTTAAAAGCTCATATTGTCCATATTAAACCATATCGATGCAATAGTGTGGCAAATTACAATCCCACTCAATTTACAGAATAGCTATTAAAAAGTTTCTAGCGTTATTTTAGGAAATGAAAAGCAAAAAATTGTCGGTGGTTCTTGCCAATTAAAATATTGCTCACTTAACACAATTAAGCACTACTAAGAGTAAAACTTGAGGGCACCAATGAGCTTTTGACCAAAAAATAACGAAAAATGCACTTAACAAATCTGTGCACTAGCAACTATCGATCATGAAACTAAACTGTTTAATTGCATGCAACTGGAAAACTCAATTTGTGTACGTTCATTGAGCAACTTTTAATTGGATAAAATACCCTTTCGATCGCTACCGCTGGTAAATAATCGACAATTTGGCGATTTTTTTTATGGATTGTAGCAACGATGGATTGGCGATTTTTCACTTCAATTTTGGCGATTGAGAAATCTGTGACAAGACAGCCCCGAGTTTAATGCAATTAAGTAATCGGAATCAGTCGGTGTGCGATTTTTCAGTTGCTCAGTGGATTAAAAGTTTCAGTGTAATTTTTGATAGTGCGCGGTTCACACAAGAATCAACTTGTTTTCACCAAAGGAATACAACAGAATCACACAATAAAATACTCCCTGCATTTATTACCTGACTATTTACACCTATGAAGCAGCAAGTGAGGTTGCCTTATAAACAACAAGTCCCACCTACGAGATTTAGATATAATTCAAACTGAGTTTAGGGAAAATTCAAACTGAGTTTAGGGATAATTCAAACTGAGTTTAGGGATAATTCAAACTGAGTTTAGGGAAAATTCAAACTGAGTTTAGGGAAAATTCAAACTGAATTTAGGGATAATTCAAACGGAGTTTAGGGAAAATTCAAACTGAGTTTAGGGATAATTCAAACTGAGTTTAGGGATAATTCAAACTGAGTTTAGGGATATTTTAAACTGAGTTTAGGGATAATTCAAACGGAGTTTAGGGAAAATTCAAACTGAGTTTAGGGAAATTTCAAACTGAGTTTAGGGATAATTCAAACTACGTAGACATATAAGTTTTATGTCGTTAGATTCAAAATAAAATGAACTAATTTTTTAAAGCAATAAAATATTTTTGGTGATTTTGTGTCTATACTGAAGTTACCCAATGAAGTTAGTTACCCACTGAAATTACCCAATACGGGTAACCTATTGAACCATGACACACATTAATTGACCAGATGATAGACCTAGCTACTTAGTAATGAAAAATGATGGTGCTAGGGTTATTATGAGTTACACCACTTTGCAAAGAGCCCAACCACGGATGTGTGGAGAAGTATCGTTTATTTTTTGAAAAAAAGGATTGGTCGCTGTGGAGGAGCAGAAAGTTGTCTTCCACTATTTTCATTATTCATTTATTTTTCAAACTTATCTACTTTTTCAGTTTTGCTTTTTGAATGCGTGAAAGATGTTGGGCTTTGCTCGCGTTCCCACGCCTGATTTCCGCGGAACCTTGAAGAAATGAGAAAAATCTGCATCTCCTTACTTCTTGCAAAGGGGATGAATGAGTACAGCAGATGCAAAAGCAGCCATGTGCACTTAAAGCTTTTTTTTTTGTTGAGAAAATCGCAAAAAAATGACAAATATATTATTAATATAATATTTTTTTTGTAAAAATGAAGAAAAAATACAATTTTTCCCCCAACATGTTCTCAGATTCTGAATAAAATAAAATCTAATTTTTAATTTGTTTCGAAACTGGGTGAATGCTTTTAACTGGTTTTGAAACTGGATGCGATGAAGTTAGTGAGGAAGCAAAACAAGCTTTATCCATAACATTCCATCCAATCAAAAATTAAACAGCCGTAACACATGTACCTCATTATTTTTTAATCAAGGTCAGACGACGAGGAGCTGGCACCCAACGCAACCTGAATAGGCGTCAGGACATTGGACCTCGATCAGATTTATCGTGCGCCAGTCCGTTATACACGCCAGTAAAATTTATTGGATGTCTCTAGACGACTTTCTAGTATTTTAGTAGAGAAGCTGACAATCCTTCAATAGCAATCATATTTACTCTTCCACAGTGACCAATCCTTCTTTTCAAAAAATAAACGATACGTCTCCACACATCATTGGTTGAGCTCTTTGCAAATACCGATCTACATTTGTACTTTTCTTTGTCACGTCCATCAGTCAGGCTGAGTGCCTCCGTGGTCCAGTGGATAAAGGCATCAGCTGGGTTTCAGAGGATTTCTGGTTCGATCCTGTGCGACGGACTTGACAAGGAAAATTAAAAAGTAGTGATCTTGTGATCGGAGGGTTGCCAACTTCGCTACAAAATACTAGAAAAGTCGTCCAGAACATCCACAAAAATTATCGGCGTGCATACGGGACTGGTGCACGATACATCTGATCGGGGTCCAAAGTCCCGACGTCTATTGAAGGCGTTGGGTGCCAGTTCAGGTGTTTCCCTCGTCATCTGACCAAGGTTCAAAAATACGAGGCATCGTTCCCGGGTCTTTCCTTCGAGATAGGTCCCGAACCACTGTGCCGCTCTAGTGCGACGTTAATTAAATCAAATCAGTCGGGTTGACTAGCAATCCGCTGATTACCAGCCGAACGCCTTTATCTACTGGGAAACTGGGGGCCTTCGTAAGCTTAATGCCCTCGCGATAAAACGTCAACTATGGTAGCAAACAAGTCACCAAACGGCCGTCGCAACAGCACCTCCTCGATCTGCTAATATATATTATAATAATAAATCTCGAAAGATGAGAGTTAAACTAGACATCCTCTATGAAATTGAAATATATAAAAACGTATTTGAAAACTTGACTTAGCACGAAAAGAAATAAATCGCTTACACGAATAAAAACAACTGAGCAATGCTTTTGGTTTAGTTAATTAACGTCGTGTAGCACATTGGGCTATTATTGACGGTACGGGGACTATCCTGAAGGAAAGACCCTCATACAATGCGATAACCCAAAACTTTACTTCCCCGACAATAGGACGTGAAGCAAGCCTATGGACCACTGAACTGTAACTGCTGGAAGGCTCAAACCTTGTTTCCTCTATGGGCGCGTTGAAGCCAATTGAAAGCAGCCGTGCTGTGTCCCAATATTATTTTAAAGTGATTTAGTGGTGTTTTTTTTTATTACCATAGCATTGTAGAAATATTAAATGTATATAAATATAATATTTTCTTCTTATAGAATTGATTTTTATATTGCCAAACAAATAGTTTTTGCTCTTGCTTTTTTATCTACTTCGACTTGCAAATGACTTTCTATTTTAATAACAGATTGCATTTAAAATGGGTTTAAAAAGAAAATAGAAAAAAAAACCTCAGCCAAAAACAATACACGGCGGCTTATTTTAACATGAGAAATATACGAAATATTGCGGTAGCAAAGGAAATAAGGCACATCATGGCTGCCTCTACATCGGCTTCAAGTCAACAAAATGTCTTGCCATATCCAGAAGTTACAGTTAGATCAGTGCTATAGACCCAAGATCTTTCACAAACAAGATACAGGAAAGCAAATAAGTCGCTACCGTTTCCCCTTATATTAAAAAGGACCGACAACAAGATAAGCATCTATAACCTTCGGCTTCCAGCTCTTCATGCCCATCAGAATCACTCCAAAAAAGACGAATACCAAATGAAGGTAACCGACGAAAGGACCATCCAAGTTGCAGCCTTCACTCGCTACATTCTTCGGCAAGCATTTGCATAAACTTGCGTCTCCGGTTCGTAGCCCTCGGCGAGAGTCATAAAATAAAACGGGATTTTTAGTTTTTAAATACAAAATAGGCTATGTCACTTTTAAGTTTAGAAAAGGAGCTGGGCTTCGGGCTAGAGATTCCCTCAAAGATCGACGTTCTGGTTATGGATGGCTGTATGTAGATGAATTAGATGAAGGAAGATGGAGTAGTTAAGGAATGGAATGGTGATCGTATATAACAGGGATTTATCTAGGAATTTTACTCACGGAACCTTCAACGTAAATTTTTCTGGATCAATTGAAAACGCGGGTGGAAGAACCAGACTGTTCCAGTTTTCAAAATTCTTCAGGAAAGACAAAAAACAATGTACGTTTCTTGTATCGTACGAGACAAAAGGATCCTTTTCTTTATATATCTATAGCTATTGCTTAAATGTGTCTGGTTCTTGCATAAATCAATAGATGATTTTTATTGTATTTTATAGAAATAAATGAAATAGTGCAAATCAGAGGAAAAAAAATGGAACTGTATGATTCTTCCACCCACTTCTCCAATAGCGAAAAAGTTCAGTAGTTTTTGAGTGACTCCGCATGAAAAATCCCTGGGTCCTTCCCTAGCTCAATTTGATTAAAAGATATTCCCTAAAATTCCCTGTCTTTTGATAGGAAGAGTTTCTAGGAGAAGACATATTCTCAATACAAATGAACTGTAAAGGAATGTCTGTAGGCCCTAGAGGAAATAAATCTTTTGAATCCAACTTATCAGCCCTTATTACTATACTTTTACGACTAACCCACTCTAAAAATCATGACGACTGCCCCCCGAACTATTGAAACTTTATATATATAAAATTGGTGCAGCACAGATTACAGAGTGGCCACAACATTCTGAAAAAAAAGTTCCCTGATTTCCATGATGGTGTCACAAAAATTTCCCTGATTTTACATTTACATTAAGAAATGTTATAATACATACTTTGTATAGAAACAAAGTATTCACGCTACAATGATCCAATAAATATATTGCATTATAAATGAAAATACTTATACAATACTTATAAGCAATACTTATTGTCAGTTAAAATAATAATTTATGGATACAACACAAATTACCCAATTGTGACAGGCATAATAGTAATTAAACATGTTCTCTGGAAGCAGGTAATGCAAAAAAAAGCAAGTTTTTCAAATTATTTCTTTTGTAGATAATTTTAAATGTTTTATATGCTTCATATTTCGTATTGCAATCTTAAATAAATCACATATTCATTAGCCCCTCACATGTTGCTTACAATTCAAGGTCCAACGCACTTTGATTTTGCTTCTCCCTCTAGCAGTGGTTCACGGTTTTACAAAAATAAAACTGAAAATATGAAAATGCGCATAACCATGTTTTTTTTCTTAATTCTCTTTCAGAACTAAAAGGAAATATTGACAACTTAATTACCCAGAATGGAGGGCATAATAGACCATAATTGCCTTTTTAATGATCCAAATTTGAAAAATTCCCTGATTTTTTTTTGTGAGATATATTAAAAATCCCCTGACTTTTCCCTGATATTTCCAGAATTAAAAATGTCTATGATAATTCCCTGATTTCCAGGTTATGTTGCCACCCTGGATTAATACTTTTGTCGCCTAAAGAAGTAAGAATTTTGGAGAAAAGGGGGACAGAAACGGGGGAATGCGTTCCATGAAAACAACAAATGTCATGGACGTTTTAGGAATTAGTTCGCTAGTAAACTGAAGAAAAAAAAAGTATAATTCATTAATAACTTTGCCACGTGATCGTCCGATATCAATCAATCACACATAAATAAAAATCGCCCAATAAATTTATGAACTTTCGAAAAGAGGCGTGGGGAAGACGAAAACGAACTGCACACAAATAAGATTGAGGTTTTTTTATTGTTGTTTTGATCTCCAAAAGAATAGAAAACTGAAATGAAGAGAAGATTTATCACATGAACCCTCGAGCGGCGATCATAATGAGAAAAGAATCGCACAATGCCGATTATGCATTAAAAATTTAAATGGGCAATTGGAAGGGAAAATGTGGTGGGCACTCTAGAGCATCGATTCCCAACCTTTAAGTTAGTGGTTTCTCAACCATGGTCCGCGGACCACTGGTGGTCCGAGAGGGTCTGAAGTGGTCCGCGGTGCTATTGTCTAACACCAAAATGTTTTTTAAGATTTTTTAAATGTTTATTATTTTATATACAAAACACATTAAATAAGAAACCATTTTTTTGTGTTTAAATGAAACAATTATATGGATTGGAACCCTATTTTTAAATTGTCATATGGTTACTTGTATTAATGTAGAAAGTAATCGATGAAAAAAGCATTTGTATTTTATTGAAAAACTATTTTTTTGGCGACTTAGTCTGTTGATATATTGTTTCGTATTTGCTAGGATTTGATATTTAATACAGTAGAACTCCAATTATCCGGATCAATTGGGACCAGATCTCATTCGGATAAACAAATATCCGGATCAATTGGGACCAGATCTCATTCGGATAAACGAATATCCGGATCAATTGGGACCAGATATCATTCGGATAAACGAATATCCGGATCAATTGGGACCAGATCTCATTCGGATAAACGAATATCCGGATCAATTGGGACCATATATCATTCGGATAAACGAATATCCGAATAAATTGGGACCAGATCTCATTCGGATAAACGAATATCCGGATCAATTGGGACCAGATATCATTCGGATAAACCAATATCCAGATTCACGAAAATACTTATTTCTTATTAAAAAAAAACGAATTTTTCTTTAGAATATCATGTAATTTAATAACCATCGATTGACTAGAATTTGGTCGCGTTTGATAGAAAACTAAAACCCGTGCAAAATCTTGAAATAAAGTATAGCATGCATGATATTCGGCGTTAAAAGGTCCGCTTGTTTATATTCCCTTTGTCAAACAACATGGCGACAAATCCTTATTTCTACAATCTGCAGAAAGGACGTTTCTTGTAACCTTTAACTGACCGTTCTCCGACGGTTTTCTTTAGAAAAGTGTTTATAAATTGTATTTTAGAAAATACCGATATTTCATATCTGACATACGATACTTTTAAGTAAACTTATTATTTACTAAAAGGATGAACGAAAGCTAGATTTAAACTTCAAAAGCGTGCAGAAATAAGTGGAATTCCTTGATAACAATTTGAAATGACCAAACTCTCTTAATCGACGGTGGTTTAAAAAATAAAAATTTATTACATACATAAGCCCAGATAACAAACAAACAAATGAATAAAATAAGCACAGTATTAATTTTCAGAAAATCTCCTTACGTATATCTAACAATTAAATCCGTTTCAGCAATCGCGAAGTTGTTTCAGAACCAATCTAAATACAAGAGTGGAAGAAATTGCAAATAGGAACAATTTGCAAAGATCTATGGACCGAATAAAAAAATCAATTTAGCTGCAGAACTTCCAAACTAAATAGACTCCTTTTGACTATTTAAGCAATTGTAAAAGATAAATCGGCATACATTTAGTGAATAAATTTAGTTAATGGAATAGTCTCGAATGGTTAGTCAATGCAAAACTTAATCGATGCAATTTGATCGCAGTAATCCAAATTCGTTTTGCTATGTTGGTTTCAAATTTTGCTTCTTTTTCTTTAAACCATGTCTTTAAATACTTCTTGAAATTATTTTTAGATTGATAGAAATAAACAGAATATCAGATTTAAAAGAAAAGCATTTCATATTACTACGTACTATATGTCAATACATTATAGTCCGATATATTCTCTCTCCATTTAAGGGAGACCCCCAAGCCTGATCAATAAATCATAGAAAATTAATATTTTATAATTTTTTTTGTTGCGTTTTTCAAGCCTAAATAGCTTTTTAAATAACACTCCTCATACTAAAATTTTTATTATTTAAAAAAATTTAGTTCGTTTAGATATACTACTTCGTTTTGTGCTGGGTTCATAGATGCATAAAGTTGAGTTCATAGATGTTCATAGATAAGTAAAGTTTATAGATAAGTAAAGTTCAGTAAAGTTCATAGATGCATTTCCCAATTTATCAGCCAATCGCGAGTATTTTTTAATTCATAATTTTGAAGAGACGGCACGTGATAGGGGCCTTTTGCTCTGAGATGTGGACTTCACGACTATGACGTCATATTCTCTCTACTAGAGACCATTCGTGCTCGAAGATTGGTACAAGAACAAGATAGTTTTAAGCAATGGTTAAAAAGGAAAAGGAGCTGCACTTTAGCATTATACTGATGAGAGATTCCGTTTTTTTTTTTCGTCCTTCCTGGACAATTTTAAAAAGTGGAGCTGATTCTGACCAGAGAGTTGTGATATTAAATAGAGAGCGCCTTCAATACCAGACTCTCGGTAAGGCCGCGGTGTCAACATTGAAAAGAAAAACTCACATCACGTGGTTATAGCGCTGCCACATTTGGCGTTCAGACATCTGCAGGAGTTTCTAATTTGGCGCACTTTCTTCTCTTTTGGTGATAAGGAGTTCTGTCCGTATTCAACTTTTTAACATATATGTACGTATTTACTTATTTTCAAATAATATGCGCTAAATATTTCCTCTTCATTAACGAAACGAAAATATTTTATTTGTGTTCAATACTCGAAGAAGCGAAACTCTTTATATTTCTCAGGTTTTATTGTTCATATTTTCTTATTGAAGTATACAAAATAACAATTGAAAGAACTTCGCTTAAGGTAAATTTTTTACATAAAAACGTAATGCAATTATTTCAAAACTACAAAGTAAGAAAAATCTCCTTAATATATCTGTTAAACTCCCTTAAATTGTGTCACTCGTTCAAAAAAACTATTGTTAAATACAAAATTAAACACAAAACCATATTACAATACTTCGATTTCGTTTAGTTCTTAAACTGCCAAGTAATATTGGCGCATGAATGAATTGGCATTTCCACATATCACGTGGTTTCGATGATGGACACACGGAAATCAGCATTTTTATTCCTCTATTTGTATCATTACTCTATGATTCTGACGAATTGATATCAAAGAGGAAATGAAACGCAAGTAGGAATTGACAGGTATTGCCCCAAAATACCAAAAAAGCTCCACTCGAACAAAAAAAAAAATCCAGTTCAACAAACGGAGCTAATTACAGAAACTTCATTATCCCAGATCATGGTTTGTGAGCAGAGAGAAAAGCTTCAGAAAAGACCACTAATCACAGTTACGTGTGAACATCAACAATGAAGCGCGAAATTCCAAATTAGCAATCACTCAAAAACGAGGCCTTCGTTGCCAAGAGAAATAATAATAATAATAAAAAATAGTTAAAGATTAAGGCCGAAAAAGAATTCCCGCAGGTGTGTGTGGGGGGGGGGGGGGGGGGGGGCGTGGGAAAGCGTTAGTTTTAATTTAAAAGGACTTAAATGGTATGGGATAACGCCCATTTAGTAATAACAAACACTCGTTTAGTTAGTTACCGGCACTTTTATGTGTTCGGAAAACATCCATGTTTGTATTGTGTTTGTATAGCCTCAAAAACCGCGAACATAATCACTTTAATATATAAACAGAGTTGTTTTTGTTTTCAATATCGAATAAAAGCGATTAGTTTTTGTAATGTTTTTTTTGTGACTCAATGTTCAGGGGTCGATTAAAAAATACGGTAGCATTGAAATAAGGCCTAGCCGCGCACTGGTAACTGTCGAACATGCAACTAAGCTATTTAGTTGCATGCAATTAGAAACTCGAAATGTAACCACTCAGTGAGCAACGTTTTAATTGCACAAAATATCCTTTCGTTAATTATCGCTTTAACAGGTTTGTAAAATAATCGACAATTTGGCGATTTTGCATGAATTGAAGGAGTAAGTAGAAGGAGTTAACCATCATTTTGAAAAAAATCTAATTTTGGAAGTAGATGAAAGAATTAAAGACATATACGCTCTGCTTTCAGAATGTAGTTAAAAAATTCAGAATGTAGTTCCAGAATTCATTTTTTTAAAAGAACCAGTATAAATGAAAAAGCATGTAAATAATAAATTAGCAAAGTATAAAAAAAATTGGGAAATAATTATTTTATAAATTATTTTTTTATAACAAAAAGAAAATGTCATCGATGGTGAGAAAAGAAATTTGATAAGGTAGTTTCATCTGAATTTTTTAGAAACATTCCCCGATTTTCCTAGAATTTTTTTTTTAATTTTCCTCGACAATTCCAGGTCTTTCGTATTTTCCAGGTGCGGAGGAACCCTGTGTGCAATCAAAAATATTTGAGAGATTAACTATTATTAAAGTCTATCACATAGGATGCTAAAGATTTATTTTATAACAATTACAAAATATAAGGATTTTAAAATTCTTCTTATATGGGTTTTCCAAGTAGTGTAAGTAACACAAATCCGAAAATTAACAAGCACCATTTTCACTTAGTAGCCAATAAGATCTATCATTTTGCTAGTTTGTATAGCTCTAAGTTCAATAATTTGACCATTAGTGAGTTAAATGTCCTTATACTTAACATTACAGCCAATGCGAGTAGAAACTTTAATGCTCTTTTCTCGAAACCGTTAACCAGAAACGGCTTACCAGTTAAACCGACTAGAACCGGATTTAGAGTTAGTGGGGCCCCAGGTTGGTTGTGTGGGGTTTTATGGCACAAGGGCCAAATATGGCCAAGCTGCGCCAAACACAAGGTAATTCAAACCAACATTAGTGTAGGGCCCCAGAGGGTTAGGTAGAATTTTTTTTGAAAATTATATATTCTAGAACTGAAAATTATATTTTCATATGTATATATGAAATTGGGATGTAAGCTATTTTTTGTAAATTTCGAATAATGTGACTAAGGTTTCAAGGAATCTCAAGGTGCAATGACATTCTGTAATCTCTGAAAATGATAATAAAGTATAGCTCTCGTCTTTGTATAACTCTCAAATAGCTCTGAGAATAATAAAAATGCAAGAAAAATAAAAACAACTGATTTCCAGAAAAAAAGTAAAACAATGCCACTAAAGTTATCACAAATTAAACATTAAAATATACATATTTATAACAGTACTAGGGTATATTCACATTGAACATATCTATCAAGAAAAGTTGAATTGTTCTCCATTGTAAAAATATTTGTGGTATACTATTTTCATTATGATTTAGATTATCATCCTTCCAAATATTTTTTTTTTGCAATTTGACCCTGTTTTTTTGTGTGTAGTGCGGGCCCCTAGGCTGCAGCCAGTGCCGTTACACAATTTTTTGCCATACTTCACCAGAAAAGTTTCCAGATGGGCATGTTCAACTTATTTTATAGCAAATTTGTAATGACTACAATAATATCACAAAATTTAGAAGAGGAAAAATGTATACGTAAACGACAAATCAACATAATAAAAAGTATGTGTATGGACTTGGTCCTGAATTGAATTTTGCAAATTTTCCAAAGGACGCTCTTTTGATGAACGCGATGAAAGTGATTTAACTGGATAAAATAGTAAACGTTTTGCAAAATAAAAAAAATAAATGATTGATTTAAAAAACAAGTCATTAGTTAGTTAGTAATTTTATTCAAATTTTTTTACTTTTTGTTAAAAGCTTTATAAGAATTTTTGGGGCCCCCTTAAAATGGGGGCCCAGGGCAAGTGCCCCGTATGCCCTGCAATAAATCAGTCTCTGACCATATTCCAATGCAGTGTCCGTTCTGAGGTCAATTTAAACGTAATCTTACAAGTTGGGCTATTTCAAATCTTCCCTAGCTTTCATTTGTTAATAATTTAATTTTCATTAGGCGTAAATTTTCCCAACTCGGGGATTTTAGAAGTTGAAATTTCCAACTTTCAGGGTTTCCAGATTATTGAGGGGGGGGGGGGGCTGGCTGTAGCCTATGCCTAAATCAGGCCCTGAACCCAGTCATATATTTGTGCACACACGGCGCAATTATCAAAATCGGCCTACTACAAGTCCATAACCTTCAATAACGAGTAGCCTTTTATATAATAGGCTTTTCCCGCAAACAAATCCTTCCGTCCAATACGTCGTCTCCACAAAGGAACGGGAAAATGACAAGAACAATGCATTCGCTAATGATAAACGAACCGTAAAAACATAAATAAATAAAAAACGCAGACAGTAAGCTGATATTTATACAAATGTACGAAACGTGACTCCAAAATTGAATATTTAAAAAGGAACCGGACGAAGACCTGTCTTATCATTCATTTATAATAAGTCAGTGAAAAACCAGGGCGTCGGCTTCGGAGTACCGAGTGAAATATAAAGCATCATCCATCAAAATCTTGTCAATGCTCCACAGTTTGGAAATCCTTCTGCTTCAAGATTATGTATTTGACTCTTTTGTTTTCCGTAGCCGACGGTTTTTGGTGTTATTGTCGAATTTAACAGACAATCCGAGAGATTTCTTTCGATTTTGTCAAGAGGTTATTTTTAAAATAAATTTTACAAACTTTTAAAGATATGAAGAATTGTGTGCAATAACAAGGCAACTTTGCTTTTTTTCTGATTTATATTTTATCACTTATTCATATCAAGAAAAAAAATCCTCTATCGATTAGTGCAAGTTTGCTTTGGTTTTTTGTTAATTAACGTCGCACTAGAGCTGCACAGTGGGCTATTGGCGACGGTTCGGGGTCTATCTCGAAGGAAAGACCCGGGAACACATACACATTCACCTCGTTATTTTAGAACCATGGTCAGATGACGAGGAAACACCTGAACTGGCACCCAACGCTTTCAATAGACGTGGGGACTTTGATTAGTGCAAGAACCAGACAGCTCTAAGCAATGGTTATGGAGATATAAAGGAAAAGGTTTGGTTAATTAACGTCGCACTAGAGCTGCACAGTGGGCTATTGGCGACGGTTCGGGGCCTATCTCGAAGGAAAGACCTGGGAACGATGCCTCGGTTTTTGAACCATGGTCAGATGACGAGGACAGCACCTGAGCTGGCACCCGACGCAACCTCAATAGGCGTCAGGACATTGGACCCCGATCAGATTTATCGTTCACCAGTCCCGTATACACGCCAGTATAATTTGTTGGATGTTCTGGACGACTTTCTAGTATTTTTGTTATAAAGGAAAAGGAGATGTACTTTTGTATTATTATACGATGAAAGAAACGTTCAGTGTTTTTGCAATTCCTGAACATTTTCGAAAACTGGAGCTGCCTTGTTCTTGCCCCCACGCCTTCAATTGTCTCGGAATTGAATTAAAATAAAACCATCTGTTTAGACGTAAATTTATTTTAGAGAATTTAATTACTTGAAAGCGATGGCAATTGATGCTGAGAGGTAAAAAGATAAGAATTCTAAAATTTTAATTATAAATACAACAATGATCTGGCTCGAAAATCCTCGTTCTCCAAAATTTCTTCAAAACTAACCAGAGGGCATTTTGACTACGTCAGATTTAAAGTACGCCATTCCTCTCTACACTGCGGATGTTTGGCGTTTAGCAGTATACTAGTTAGGCTAGTCCACCTTGAAAAGACTGCTAATACCTTCGAGCATGGATTCATCATAGCAGAGAAAACATAATGTTATAATCTCGCTAACATCAAAGTGAGACCAACATGCATGGCCTCAGACACGTGGTTAATTACATCATTCCATTAAAAAAAATTCACTGTTACACAATTCCCAATTCATCAGCCAATCGCGAGTATTTTTTAATTCATAATTTTGAAAAGAGTCACGGGTTTGAAGCCATTCGGTCTGAGATGTTGGTTTCACGATTATGATGTCATATTCGCTCTACTACAGTCCATTCATGCTCGAAGGCTAATACACGCAGCTGAGTGGGACAAAGTAACCCCGAACGGTAGTTACGTACTTTACCATATCAATGAATAACATTATAATAAACTAGCTACTTAAATAACTGGCGTTCCCTGAGTTTTACACAAAGTGATCAAAATTTTCACCGTGTCGCCACCTGGCGGTTTTAATATAAAATCATTTCTGCTTTAAACGGTGGGAATAAGGATTTTTTTTTAAAAAAATATCATATAGACAGTGACCTTTCTCTTGTTTTGAAGGTCAAGCGTACAAAATTTCATCAAGTTTGGAATAAATCTGTAAATTTGTATTAAAAAAAAACAAATACAGACACTCTTCTTAATATATAGTAGAACTGCAATTACCGAATTCCAGTTACCCGGATCAAACAAAGCGGATCGACAATTATCCAGTTCGGAACAGCTTTGAGAAAAAAAAAATCCACATTTTAAAAGTTTCATATAGGTGAATGACATTGTCTTTAATAGTCATTAAAATACATTAAAATTCATTATTTTTACTAAAAAATAACTTTTTTTCGTGAATTACCCAATTTTCCGGACATTTGATTATCTAAATGGTATCTGGTCTCAATCGATCAGAGAAATTGGAGTAATACTGTATATAGATAATCAACTTATACTGAATTTTTTGAAAGGCATATGTTATATGCATTTTTGTTGCAAACAAAAGAAAGAAGGATTCTAAACGCATAATTGGATCCTGCAGGAACATTAAAAGCTATCGCGTAATTACGAAATGCCCATCTTTACTGCTTAGCTTTTAAAAATCCGATTGGGCAGTTTGTCCTAAAGGAAAAGAAGCAGAAATACGCTAATTAATCAAAGATGACAAATGAAAACGTCCTCAATTCCAGATAAAGATCTTTCGAATACAAAAGCACTTGATATTCGTAAACCAATGTCACATAAAAATCAAATCTATTTACCAGTTCGCGTTTTAGGATTATACTTACGATTTAGTTTGACATAGCTCAGATAATCAATTAACCGACAGATAAAAGAACACAAACCGTACCGCGTCTTTTATGGGAAAAACCACACACAGTCTTTCAATTTATGGTCAAGAAACAAAGTCGGATAAGATCATGCGATGTACAAGAATGAACAAAGCAGACGGACAGATGATGAATGGCTTCATTTAAAATCAACCCATTATATGCCTATAGAAACTCTTCCAAAATCGGCCGTTTTATAATTTTCTTTGAGTAAATTCTCTATTAAACTGCGTATTGATGGTAGGTAACTCTTTTAATGCGATATATCTCGTTAGAAGAACGGCTGTTTAAAGGGAAATTGTTCCTGGACTCGTTCAATCAAGTTTGTGAATGGCCATTCATGTCGGTTACAAGTAGATCGATAATTTATTTTCTATAGTGCAAATACGCAATCTGTTTGAATGAATCCTGTTAAAAAGAAAGAAACGGTACCGTGATTCTTTACATTCTAATTTTAAAGAATTACGTAATTTGGTTAGTTTAATTAACGTCGCATTAGAGATGAATGGATGGGCTATTGGCGACGATGCGGGATCTACCCAAAAGGAAAGTGCCCTACTGCCTCGTAATTTTAAACCATGCTCAAATGAAGAGAACAAGCCAGCTCTATCGAAACCTCCACAACACGACCAATGTGAGGACATTTGAAACACGAGGTTGGTGGGTCGCACTAAAGCTAAATGGACTATTAGCGACGGTTCTGGATCCATCCCGAAAGAAAGACCCGGGAACAATGCCTCGTAATTTTGAACCATGGTCAGATGACAATGACAGCACTTGAGCAACGTCATAGCAAGCATCTGCGTAGGCGTCAGGTCATTTAAACAACGATGAATTTAAAATGCACCAGTTCCCTATACAGTATATATACCACTATACAATGAAGACGAGGAACCAAGCTGGCAAACCTCCAATTTCGAATTCTCTGCACTGTCAAAGTCAACATTTGAACCCATACCCCTCCGATTATGAGTCGAATACTCTACCGCTGGGCCATCCATCAAATATTTAAAGTGTAATAGCCACCCCTTTCCGCGTTGTACGTGGTTAGAACTAGGAATCCTCCGATTTCGAGCTCACTCATCTACCATCCAGGTTATAATATAAAAAAATATAAGAATACAAGACTTATGACAAACTTTTGTAGTAGTATGTCTCCCAACTACACGACAACACATTGTAACTTGTTGCCAAGATAAAAGCAATCAACATTATTTTTCATGCATTCGACAAGTATAGATAAGCATTTAATCTCTTCACTCTGATTAAGAGGCCATTAAGTTAAATGAACGAAAAACAATTTGAAAGTTAATGATGGAGAGTGGTTTGTTGTTGGTTTTTAAAAGGAATAGATAATTTGCTTGGTGATAGGAGCAGAAATCGGCTTTGATAAGAGTGTCTTCAAAATTAAATATTTATATAACAAATTATTAATGGTTAAAGAAGGGCATGCGATGGTTTGGCGTTCCGCGTTTAGTTTATCGACCATAAATTCGGCGTGTAGAGGGGACTGGAGTACGTTAAATTTGATGTTGCCCATATATCCACATGTTTGTTGTTGTGTTGAAGTTTGAAGAGTAAGGATACCAGCTTCTATCATTTTCTAACCATGGCTCAGAATTACCATGCCGTCTTCTCCGGTATTTGCTTCTGCATATATCCACTGTGGCCGAGTGGATTAAGGCGTCAGCTGGGAATCCAAGGATCCCCGGTTGGAAACCTTGCAATGGACTAGACTAAAGAATAGTAAAAAGTAGCGATATTGCGATCGAAGGGTTGCCAACTTTGTACCAAAATACTAGAATGTAGTCCAGAACATCCACAAAAAATTAACGGCGTGTATACGGGACTGGTGCACGATACATCTGATCGGGGTCCAAAGTCCCGACGTCTATTGAAGTCGTTGGGTGCCAGCCCAGGTGCTGTCCTCGACATCTGACCATGGTTCAAAAATACGAGGCATCGTTCCCGGGTCTTTCCTTCGAGATAGACACCGAACCGTCGCCAATAGCCCACTGTGCAGCTCTCGTGCGACGTAAATTAACCAAAACCAAAAACCAAAGCTTCTGGATAGATCCAGAACCTTCGTCAATAACTTATCGGCTAGCTCAAAAGCACAATAGGACAAATTAAGAAATACACATACAATGAAATGGAATGCAGAGCCATAGTTACATGACGCAGACAAAGCCTGAGATGTCCCTCCACTCTCTAAACTTCTCCACCACGACTACTTTGAGGACTTTTTGGACTGCGACAGATTAAACGCACACCAGAACTCTGTACGGAAGGCGTTTGGATAGTGTTACCATGAATTCAACTCGAAACCTTTCGATCCAGAGTCTTGTGTAAAGATATATTTGTGGTCGAAAAGCGACTCTCAGCACTAGTGTAACCATCGAGCATGAATGGACTGTAGTAGAGCGAATATGACGTTAAAATCGTGAAACCAACATCTCAGACCGAATGGCCTCAGACACGTGATTTCTTTTCAAAATTATGAATTAAAATATACCCGCGACTGGCTGATGAATTGGAAAATGTGTAACAGTGGAAATTTATGAATGTAATGACGTAATTAACCACGTGTCTGAGGCCATACATGTTTGCGTCACTTTAATGTTAGCGAGATTATAACATTATGTTTTCTCTACTAGGAAGCATCCATGCTCGAAGAGTGTAACAAATTCACCAAATATGCGAAAAATCGCCTCGAGTGGATGGTTCTCCAGAGCCAAAAAAGACATCGAATTCAAAGGATTCTGGCAATATATATATTTAAACTTTCTTCAATTTTTATTCTGTTTTTTAGAATATTTTTAAAGATTTTATCAGTCAACGCATTTTTTTTAAAAATTTTCTTTCGCAATATATATATATGTAGTAAGGATACCAGCTCAGACGCTTCTCTCATTGTCTAACCATAGCTCAGAATTACAATGCCGTTTTCATATATATTGCAAATCAAATAAAAGATATTATAATATTTTTTAGTATTGTTGTAACAATAAAAGCAGATATGCAATAACGCTAAAATTAAATCTTTCGGTCGATTTCGTGAAGCCATGTCTTATAAATAAAACCATTAAGATGCGAAGTACTTTTTGTACTCTTTTGCAACCGAAACAAGTCAATAACATTCTTCAACTACAGTATATTAACTTCACAAAACCAAAACAAGAATTGATCGGTCTAAATCATACTTTCAAGTCAAGCATTCTTTGAACCAAGACTACGATCACTTCTTTTAAAAATCAAATTTTTTTTTTTTTAACCAAGCATCATTACGACCCTCCTTTCAGAGCATGACCATTTCACATTTCAAAGAAACGGGCTGTGCACGCAATTAAGAAAATAAAGATCATCCCCAGCGATAAAAACGAATTTTCCGGAATATTCCACAGGCAATAATTACGATAACCAGATCAGTTACAAAATTGAGCCATCAACTGCCATCCGGAGAACAAACAAGTCCATTATTATCGGACGGTTCGATGTCGTTAATATTTTGAGAGTAGGTGCAAATAATTCGATAGACGCGAGATCCCAAATGAAGACAACTCCGGGGGTAATGATGGTTCGACATCGGTTAAGTGATCCTTATTAAACTGCATCCGATAGATAATTTCAAATGAAAATTCCGGGTGAGATACTAAAATGGAGACGTAACTGGAAAAGTTAGAGATCAAAAGACAGTTAGCGAGTTTTTTTTTTTTTTTTTTGAGAGGCCAAGCCCCTAAATGCCCACATGGACTTGATTGCCTATTTCGCTTAGATAACTTTTCAGATTAAGCAGTGGAAAGGCTTGTCCCCCTTTCTTGCATTAGATACAGTTGATATTACTATGTAGATATTTTATCCAGAAATGTAAGTCATTTTTCTTCAATTACAAGAAAAAAAACGGGTACGTACAGTCTTAGAGAGCTGAAATGTGGCACATATGTTCATTTTGGGCCCTAGGGGTGCACAAAGAAAGGATTTAAACAAAGTCGAACTGCCAAAATAACGATTTTTTTTAAAAAACTTTTACATAGGATTAACATGGAGGACATGTAACAATGCAATATTTCAATATTGAAACAATGTAACATTTTAAAACTGTGTAACCAATGAAAAAGGATAAACGATGCATTTTTATTGGCTGAAGAGTATATATCGCCAAATGTAACCAAAACCTCCCCAAATGAAGAAAAATATCTCTTAAATGAATAATGTCGCCAAAATGAATAACAATGTCGCCAAATGAACACAATGTTGACGCCACGGTGAAGAAATTGGTCAACACTCTGGGAAAAGCACGGTACATTTTATAATATTTTACATGATTAACCCCCCCCCCCCCCCCCCCCACATATATGATATTCTGGATCGCCCCTGTTTACGGGAGATACTCCCCCCAAGCGGTACAAATGCCAGAGGAGGGAATGGGTTAACAATCGTTGACCAAACACCATTCACCCACTTGACCATTAAATCTTTATTGCAAACATCGACTTCGTATGTACGGAATTCGAATAGAGTATGACTTCTTCGTTAATATTTTGAGAATCAATTTCTGTAAAATAGAGGATTTTCAGGAACAAATTTCAAACTTTAGCCTTTTCTAGAATCAGAAACCCACACTTTTATTTCAATTTGTCGACATTCATAGATGAAAAACTCACCTTTTTCATATATTTTAACCTTCTTGTTGAGCTGTTAGAAAAAGGGAAAAATATCAAAGTTGTTTTCTCTGCAAAACAGTTTACTTTATACTTCCAATACACGCATATTATAACTATTGTTATCACTTTGACAGATATAGTCTCCTGGAAACATCCCCAACGCTTTAGATTTGAAAAATATGTCAACATCGAATATTTGTATGAGTTTAAAGTTTATTTGAATTGTTAAAAAAAAAAAAACTGGAAATCAATGGATAACTTAGGTCGATCAGCTCCGTTATTGGATTCAAAAAATCTATTAGTGAACTCCTCTATAAGTACGGTGACGGAGTAAAACGATCAAAGTTTAAGAATTTGAAAGTCCTGTTCTCAATGTTATTTCGGCAATAGCCCAATTGCGGCCGAAGGGAGTCAGGTTTACCATATTCTCAAAGAAGAAAACAATTGTTTATCGCCCACACAAAAGGTTGCCATGGGCCGCAAATGGAACTTTCCGGTTATCTCGTATATTTATTGATTTAACCCTTTGCACTCCGATGTCTCTCAGGCGCCAACATAACGACTTGTTCTTTTGGTTCCCTGTTCTTTAAAATAAACGAGAACGGCGTGATCTTGTGTTTAAAAAATATCGATTTTTTTTCTTCAAATTCTTCTCTTGCAGATTCGAAACATATTACGATTTTCTCCCCTCTATGAGCATAAAAAATTGTGAGTAAAAGAACAGAAAGAGGAATAACTGTTCCGTGGAAAGAACGCAATGCCAAAGATGTTCGCGGAGTGCAAAGGGTTAAGGAACATCTTAAACTAAATTAGTTGCGTAAGATCCCACCTGTACTTTTTATGAATGTAATGGTAGTAATATGACAAAAATCCTGCAGCCGTAATACCAGTATCAAGATTTTGATTGATTGGTTTGGTAAATTAACCCTTTGAGTACTGAATTATTTGAAGATTTTTATGCCCATGGGACGGATTTGGTGAGTTTCAATTGATCCCATTCTTCACCGACCCTACAACACATTGTTTGCGATCAACGCACACTGGCGGAGGGGGCGGCAAACATCAAAGCCTGCTTCTTTAATTCAGATGACGAGTCAGACTCGTCCACCGTTAACTTCGCACAAGTAAGCAGATGGCGAGTCTCACTTGTCAAATGCACCCAAAGGATTAACGTTGCACTACAGCTGTACAGGGGGCTATTGGCAACGGTTTAGGGGCTATTTCGAACGAAAAACCAGGGAACAATGCCTTGTATTTTTGGACCATTGTCAGATGACGAGGTCAACACCCGATGCAATCTATATACGCGTCAGGACATTGGACCATGATCAAATTTAAGTCATGTTCTAAATGTTGCACCCCTTATACAAGGCGGAGGGAACTGTGGATATTTTTATACGATTTTTTTTTTTTAGGAACAAATCTGGCAAATCTTCCATCACGAGATCGCTACGCCTTATCAAGTCTCCGTACATATTCGAATTCGCAATCATACGATTACTAGCTGGATACTCCACTACTGTGCCGCCGCGCCCCTTTATCAGTTTTCGCGGTGAAACGTTATATTACTCAAAAACACAAAAACAATTTTTTTGCAAGCTAAATGTACAAGAGATAATTCAGTACCTAGCCATTTAAAACAAATTCCACTCCGAACAGTAGTTTTTTGAAATGCTAATCTAACTATTTTTAACTTACCGAAACACTAAATTATGTTTTATATTCATATTACTGTATGGTAAGTGCATTACAATCAGATTACAAAGGGTTCAACAGAAGTGGCTGCTTCTAACTGAGTTAGTTGTCCAGCACCAAGTCAAAACAACTGTAGGAATAAATAGATATAAATTACACCACGGAGCATCTATTAATCAAGAGATCTCAAAACCAGAAAAACATCCGATACCCGAACGAATCGCAATCACCTGAATCTAACAGCACCATCCCTATATTCGAAATATATCAGCAGCAGGTTATCAAGCGCCAGGGTCAATGCTTGGGTCTATTAATGGTAGGCAGATTAACAACAGCGAAATGACCGAACAGAAATGAAACCATAATAACACTAATAACGACTCAAACGCAGACTCAAGGATCAGAGAAAATAAAAGGTGTTGTCATCTACCTGTGGATATTTATCTCAAGGATGAGAACACTTGAGATCATGGATGGAGAAAATCCTTAGTTTCTGTTAAGTGAAAGGATTTACAGAGTAAGTTCGTACCACTGGAAGCTCTTCTATTCTATAGCCCAGGGCCTGATTACCGAATAAGCCTAGGAAGCCCAGCATTATACTTTATATTTTTGAGGGGGCCCCCCAAATCAAACATTTTATATAAATATTTAACAATTCTAATATAGTTTGCCACTAAATTTACCTTAAAAAGTGGCATTACTCACTTCAACAAAACAAAGTTATCACTAGTGTTAAATTTGTTCAAATATTGGAAAAATAATCAAAAATATTAGGAAGAAAACCATTAGATTATTTCCTTTCAACTAGAAGAGGCAGTATTTTGTAAACTTCTCCCAAAATACATTTTAGATAATTATTGTAATGTTGGCGAAGAATGAAAGTTTATAATTATTAAACATGAACACTGCCATTATTCCCTTATATAAATATTTAAAGAAGAGTGTATGTTTGTTTTGTATACAAATCTACAGTTATATTCCGATCTTGATGACATTTTGTACACTTGACCTTCAAACTAAGAAAAAGGTAATTGTTTACATATCATTTCGAACCATAACCCCAGCCTCCCTTCCCACCAATTAACTTGTTTAACACTCTTACTTCTTACTAAAATCATAGAGTAATGATACAAATAGAGGAATAAAAATGCTGATTTCCGTGTGTCCATCATTGAAACCACGTGATATGTGGAAATTCCAATTCATTCATGCGCCAATATTACTTGGCAGGCCTTGGCGACTTTAAGAACTAAACGAGATCGAAGTATTGTAATATGGTTTTGTGTTTAATTTTGTATTTAAATATAGTTTTTTTGAACGAGTGGCACAATTTAAGGGAGTTTAACAGATATATTACGGAAATTTTTCTTACTTTGTAGTTTTGAAATAATTGCATTCCGTTTTTATGTAAAAAATTTACCATAAGCGAAGTTCTTTCAATTGTTATTTTGTATACTTCAATAAGAAAATATGAACAATAAAACCTGAGAAATATAAAGAGTTTTCCTTCTTCGAGTATTGAAAACAAATAAAATATTTTCGTTTCGTTAATGAAGAGGAAATATTTAGCGCATATTGTTTGGAAATAAGTAAATACGTACATATATGTTAAAAAGATGAATACGGACAGAACTCCTTATCACCAAAAAAAAAGACTGCGCCAAATTTCAAACTCCTACAGATGTCTGAACGCCAAATGTAGCAGCGCTATAACCACGTGATGTGGGTTTTTCTTTTCAATGTTGACACCGCGGCCTTACGAGAGTCTGGTATTGAAGGCGCTCTCTATTTAATATTACAACTCTATGACTAAAATCTAATTATAATAATGCAATACTGTAACAATTCAAAATTTCAATATTGTAACATATCTTACATAGTTAGCTATGAGGATGGATGAACGATGTATTCTGATTAGCTGATGAGTAAATACCGCCAAAAAGTCGCCAAGTCAATAAAAACAATTCGCCAAATGAATAATTATATCGCTAACTGAACTAAAATATAGTCATGGTATATGTAAAAATATACAGTTTTTTCCTGGGAAAACATGGGCACTTCAGCTAGTTTACAATAATTTTTTCATTGGAAAATAATTTTTCAAAAAATACCAGAAATTTTAGATTGTTTACACTGCGCACACCCAATGAAGCAATCAAGTATTTTGTCAGCGTAATAAATGCAGTAATAAAAATACACATTTGTTCGAACAGCGAAGTCAACTGCCGTATCTATGCAAATAAAAAACAATTATCGAAATTTATATGAATATGAAAGAGGAGGGTCATTGAAACCGAAATGGCTTTTGCATCATCGTGGACGTATTTAATGAAAAATAATTAACAATATCCGGTCCGCGAAGAATCTAATACTTTACCGAAGGTTAAAGCACAACTACTGAAACCACATTTAGTAATTGACAACAGTGGATAATGATAAGTAAATTTTATAAGGCATCATGAAATAATCGAAAGATCATTAAAACAGGGCGTGGGTTATTACATGGAACTAATTGAAATAACTTTTGGATGACAAAGTGTACTGAGGATCCAGCTAAACAGATAAGCATAAACAATTAAGTTTTTTTAGGAAGACTCGAGCCACAAATCCTAATTTTTTTAATTAATAAATTCAGAAATAATTTTTTTTGCATTATTAAAACATTTTTTTCTGAACAATAATCCAAAAAAAAATTCATTTTTTTAAACTTAAATAGAAAAAAAAATATTTCTCCTTCAATTTTTAATGTTTAAAAAAAAAAAAAAAAAAAATTTAGTTGCTTAAATAACGTTAAAGTATATTCTACAGACGTATGAATAGACTTTTGCAGATTTGGATTTTAATTTTTTTCAAAAACTTAATTTAAGTCCGAAACCAAAATAAATTTCAAATTTGTATATATTTAATAATTCGTAAAAAAAAACAATTTAACTTAATTTAAAAAAAAACATTCATACGTTTAGAAAACAAATATTAAAGCTTCAAAAACAGTTTAGTTTTAAGTTAATTTTTTACACAACCGTAGCATTTTAAACGTGACCAAATTTAAAAAATAAATAATTTTGAGTAAATGACGAATGTTGCAGACGAAAAGTATGTAGAAAGATGATAAATGGCATATAAACATCTAAAAATAAAACAAATGTTGTTTTTCTTTTACTGTCATGAAATTTTTTACACATCTTTTTAAATATGTATAGAATCGTTTTATGAAAAAAAAAATTCGGAATTTGGGGTCGGGTCTCCCCTTAAGGAAATAAACAAATCAACTTTGCAGAAATAAAGGCTAGGAATAAAGCATAATATTGCAATAATTGTTTTTTTCCGAACAAAAGAAATGTAATCCCTTTGTATAGGACAGTGGTCAGTAAACTCAGTAGTCAACAGAACCAAATATCAACAGTACAACGGTTGAAATTTCTTTTGAGAGCCAAATTTTTTAAAACTGAAACTATATGTTATTAACTTAATTAGGGAACTCCTAAGCTGCTTTGTAAAATCGTCCTCAATCTGATTGAGGTGCGTTCGCTGAGGTCGATCCCTTCCAACTCTCCCCTCCACACTCTTCTTGTATACTTGTTTCGTCTATCTCCATTCGTTCATCCTCTCTATACGTCCAAACTATCTCAACATACCTTTCCCAATCCTGGACACTACACTTTGTTTCACTCCACAACGCTCCCTAAAATTAACTTAATAAACTTTACGTAAAGTTTTAAGTCTTAGTTAAACTATAGGTACGTTGAATAAAGCTTGATATCATACTTAACAACGATATTATTTACTGATAAAATTAAATCGTAAGGTATCCATAAAATTAAATTATTACAATGACTGACCAACACTAATGTGAACAGTGGCCTTGCATTCTTTGGAAAATTTGGGCAAGCCAAGCTTGAAAGTTATTGCTTTTAATTTTGGGCCACGAACAGGGCCCGATTAAGACATTGAAGCAAGGGAAGCCCGCCTATAAATGGGCGGGCTTCTCATTGCTCCCATGTAAAGCCTGCAACATCAAATAGAGCTTTTACATGTACTAAAATCCTGGCCCGTGGATGGCAACGAAACACATTATAAATAATATTTAATAAACATTAATAAGTAATGAAAATATAGGAAACTTCCAATTGCGGCCCATGGCAACCTTTTGTTTGGGCGATAAACTATTGTTTTCTTCTTTGAGAATATGGTAAACCCGTACCGCTTCGGCCGCAATTGGGCTATTGCCGAAAATATTCCTAATATTCTTTAGTACGTTTTTTATTATTTTTCCAATATTTGAACAAATTTAACACAAGGGATAACTTTTTTTTTGTTAAAGTGAGTAATGCCACTTTTTTAAGGTAAATTTAGTGGCAAACTATGTTAGAATTGTTAAATATTTATATAACTGTGTGATTTGGGGGCCCCTCAAAAATATAAAGTGTAATCCTGGGCCTATTCGGTATTCAGGCCCTGGCCCCAAGTTTCAATCGCACTGTACGCGAGAGCCCTGCACGTGGTATTTTGTGGAAGAGCCATACTCACAAGAGGCCAAGAGCCCCAGTTGGTCAGTTGGTAAGGCGTTCAGCTACTAATCAGAGGATTGGTGGTTCGAATCCGTGCGATGGACTTGACATAGAAAAGTAAAAAAGTAGTGATCTTGCGATCGGAGGGTTGCCAGCTTCACTACAAAAATACTAGAAAGTCGTCCATAATATCCAACAAATTATACTGGCGTGCATACGGGACTGGTGTACGATACATCTGATCGGGGTCCAAAGTCCCGACGTCTATTGAAGGCGTTGGATGCCAGTTCAGATGTTTCCTCGTCATCTGACCATGGTTCTAAAAAAACGAGGTGCATGTATGAATGTGTGTGTGAATGTGTATGTGTTTCCGGGTCTTTCCTTCGAGATTGACCTCGAACCGTCGCCAATAGCCCACTGGGCAGTTCTAGTGCGACGTTAATTAACAAAACCAATCACAAGAGGCCAAAGAGCCGCATGTGGCTCGCGAGCCGCGGTTAGCCGAACACTGGTATAGGACATTCTTAACATAAAAGAAAAGGGAGAGTCCTTCAATTAGCTGGAAAATGGCCAAGATAGCATCTTAATGTAAATCCAGTTCTCTAATTTAATAAAATCCGAGCCCTTGTTAGTGCAAGTCATTAGACACGACTGCGTAATTCCGCAATGAATCTGGACTGTGATTGGGCGAGGATTCGTTCGGACAGTGGAATGCCTGTCCCCGGCAATTACTGTTGTTATTATCTGTCATCAAATAATTACCGGAATCCGATTGACAAAAAAATTACAGAGATTAGCTACTTCATTCGGCGACTCCGATTGAGCAAGGGGATCGAATGGGCCCACATAAATCATTATCTTCGTTAATAGTAATGAGTTATTCATAAAGTACAGCGCGGATTCGGGCCACGTAGTTGTATTATAAACTTATTTGATTAGATCTAACTAATGGTCGTGGAGGTAATTTTTGCAGTCTGTTTATGCTTATCAACGTTAAGTTCAGTTTTCTCTGAAAAATTGGTGTGTTTTTTTCCGTTAAAATCTCCTCCGAGGCGCCCGCTAAGAACTAATGGCCCATACCCCAAATTCAGATTTTTTTTCTTTCTTTCTCAGAAAGAGATGTTCTAATAACGTAAAAAAAAATGGTATTTATATTTCTGGATTCAATAATAAATATATTAGGATTTTGGGCTCGGGTCTCCCTTAAAGTGAACTTAACACGTTTACTGATGTAGTCTAACAGTAATTATTGTCTTTTAAGTGTTATTTTGAAGAACGTATCTCGCGCCTGAGCGTGACCGGGCAGCATATTAATGGTGTTTAGCATAACATGCTTAAAATTTCTATGTATTTTGTTACCTGACTGCCAGAAAACAATTAAATATGTGAAATTGGGGCTGCTTAAAAAAATTGGGTAAAACTTAAATATAGGGGAACAAAGCATTTTTCGGTCGCCAACTTTGTTTACAAAAGATCAAAGGTTCACAATTTCTAAAACTAGTGAGTTGGACCATAATCCTAACCACATGGATTTTGAATAAAACCTCCTCTGTAGCATTTTGTATGATTATTTCAACAAAAATAATAAAAAAAGTATTTTGAACTTTGTACTATTCAAGAGAAATATCGATTGCAAAAACACAAACAATTTAAATTATCTACGAAATGACACGAGGAGATATAATTACTCAATAATAATATAGATTTGCAGATGCATCACTACACTTGGTCGATAGTCTTTGGCCATATTGATTGAAACCATTGGCGCAGTGTCCCCCTATACTTAAGTTTAACTAAAAGTTGTATTAATGTATAACTAATTACTAAAATCTATAATTCAAAAATAATAATATAACCGGTTTCCGGTCAAGAAGTTTGAATATTCAGTATTTGGAATCAATGGAACCATTAATTTAGCGGTTCATTTGAATTCCGGATTTTTGTTTTATACCTAAGATTGAGAATAATAAAAACAATTTAAAAAGAAAACTGAAAAAAAAAAAACAAGAAAAAATTGCAAATAAAGTTTTAATGGCGGTTTGGTTTGGTAAATTAACGTCGCACTAGAGCTGCACAGTAGACAATGGGGACGGTTTGCGGCCTACCTCGAAGGAAACAACCGGGAACGACGCCTCGTATTTTTAAACCATGGTCAGATGACGAGGGCAACACTTGAGCTGGCACCCGAAGCAACCTCAATAGGTATCGGGACATTGGACCTCGATCAGATTTATCGTGCACTACTACCGTATACACGCCAGTATAATTTGCTGGATGTTCTGGACGACTTTCTAGTATTTTTGTAGCGAAGCTGGAAACCCTCCGATTGTAAGATCACTACTTTTTTACTTTTCTTTGTAAAGTCCACCTCTCGGACTCGAACTAGCAATCCTCTGATTTCGAGCTGAACGCCTTTATCCGCTGGGAAGCTGGAGACCCTAATAACGGATTGTTTTTGAACTTTAATGCATTTTATTTTAAATAAAGACAATAAAATTATTCAAATTGGGAAAAATTTATATAAAAAAATTCCGATTAATTGAATGAATAAAAATAATTATATCAATAGAAGAATTGTTTACGATTAATGCGTAGAAACACATAAGAAAATAGATAATACGAATTACTCCGATTCCAGCGGCAATCATAGATTGAGTGGAAGAAAATGTCAAATAACTTAGTTTTTTGAATGTCCTATCCATTCAATATTCGATTATCACTAAAATCCGAGTGAATAGAGCATGAACATACCAATTCAAAAACGCGGATTTCAGCATTTAATATATTTCTTTTGATTTAATTGAAGCGTATACAAAAGTTAAAATGCATCGAAAAACGTCACAGGCTCTTCAATGCAATTACCCTGAATCCAAACACATTTATTAACTTTCCACAAAAGGGTTGGTTTGGTCTTGTTAATTAACGTCGCACTAGAGCAGCACAGTGAGCTATTGGCGACGGTTCGGGGTTAATCTCAAAGGAAGGACCCGGGAACACATACACATTCATACATGCACCTCGTTATTTTAGAACCATGGTCAGATGACGAGGAAACACCTGAACTGGCACCCAACGCCTTCAATAGACGTCGGGACTTTGGACCCCGATGAGATTTATCGTGCACCAGTCCCGTATACACGCCAGTATAATTTGTTGGATATTCTGGATGACTTTCTAGTATTTTTGTAGCGAAGCTGGCAACCCTCCGATCGCCAGATCACTACTTTTTTACTTTTCTATGTCAAGTCCATCTCACGGATTCGAACCACGATTAGTAGCTGAACGCCTTACCAACTGGGGCTCACCACAAAAGGGAATGTTTCGAGAAGGAAAAACAGATAACCTTCCCGCTGGCTGTAAAGATTCGAAAAAGAAAAAAAAAGTGAAAATTAAAACTTTAATATTTTTTTTTAATAAGATGTCCTTTAATTAACTTTTTGCATCGTACTGTAGTTAATAAATATTCCAAAACACAATTTCCCACAAAGAAAAGAACACACGCACCAAAATATTTACGGATACGAATGGATTCACAGAATCGAGTATACAAACTGTTACGCTCGCACATGTAAACACTCTTGGACGAGAGCCAGAAAGCTTGATGTCTTGTTGATGACTTACAACGGCCAAACAAACGCGTCGGACAATGGGTCCCTTTACCGTTTGGAACAAGATGGCACCTTCTTGTTGGTGAAGGAATATATATATATATATATATATATATATATATATATATATATATATATATATATATATATATATATATATATATATATAAATTGTTTGTTTGTCTCTTTGTGATGATGCTATCGGGGATATGTTGGGCAATGAGCTGTTGGTTCCACAGTGTAAAAACACTTTTAAACTACTAAAATAGGTGCCATTGACTGCGGGAGTTATTTATAAATTTGAATATAAGGCTATGTGTTTTTATTTATTTCGAAAAAAAGAAAAAACTACATTTTGCGAACATTTTAGTCTGAGGGATACAAATAGACGGATTGGCTGACAAGGTGTGCAAGCCCAAAATAAGATTTTTGTGATAAGAATGTTTGATGCCGTGGTTCCGAACCCGTGGTCTTTTGGCCACATGTGATCCGCGAAAGGGTTTCTAAGTGGTCCGTCAATTTCATAGATGTGTTTCTTTTGCTTTTTCAAAAACGGGTGTCGCCTAAAATGTATATTCCTTTTAAAACTTTAAAAAAAAAAATCAAAATTTATGTGTTATAAAAGGAAACAAAATTGTATTCGCATTTAACTCGTTGATGTGCTTTCTTTGATTATAGCAATTAACCAGAAATGAGTGATATTTACCTTGATAAAACATTACGTTAAAAACTATTGGCTTTTTAATTAATAATTTTATTTACAAAATAAGAGTAGGTTTTTAATAAATCTTATATATTAAGTACCTAAATTATACTTAGTATCTAAGTGGATTTTTTTTAAAAAATTATCAGAAGGTGGTGGTCCGCGACTTTCCGCAACAGTGGTCTGTGGCCATTTATAAGTTGGGAACCACAAGTTTAAAGTTTACAAACCATCTCTGTAATGTTAAGTGGTAATAAATTCAACTCATTATTGGGCGGCCTATGGAACTAGGTTCCACGCTACTAGGCCGAATGATAGGTTCCACAGCCTAGTAGAAAAGGGAGTTGGTTCATTTTCGAATTTTTGCGGACTTTTTTTTTTTTGACGGGAAGTTCCTCCACTCACGCCTTTCTCTCCTTGCCTATTTATAATCATGCATCTCAGAGGCATGACCCCCCTACATACACATGCAAATATTTTAATGCATATTTGCATTAATCCCAGGGATGATAGAAATTAAGTTCTGAAAAAGCGGATATCCGCGTTTCCGCGGATATACAATGTCAACACGAAATAACTGCCTTAAAAGTATTGTTTTTTAATTTAAAATGTAATTAATTTTAGATTTGAGATGAAAGATATTAAATATTACTAGCACTACCTCGAATGAACGTCAACTTTACAAGAAAAGAAACATTCGCATCAGATCCGGCAGATCGGAATTTTAATTACATTGGCAGTGGAACGAGAACAATGAAATTCTATTTCCGCGTACAACAACTTTTGGAAAAATCGCATGCATTAAATCGGGCAATCAAGTATTTCAATAAATAATCACTTCTGTTTGAAAAACACGGAATCTAATGAAAACTCTTGTGTTTTCTTACAAACAAATATAACATCGATTTTTAGAATGGACAAATAACATTCGGAAATATGATTCAGCAATTGAAATAACATGGGGAAAATGTGGATTCTTTTCACAAAAAATGCGTTTATTGAACTCTTTAGAATGCGTATCGAATTTCTAGATATTTTTAAATCTTAGTACATCTTATAATACTAATAATAGGTAGTTATGTATGCTACATATTTTTCTTGTTAAAAAAAAGGTGTCCATTTCTTCCGATAGCGCCGATAAGTGATTATTAGGCACCATTATATCCGAATTTCCCGACGATTTTTTATTCGGCCAAATAAATATGGCATCCACATACTTACGTTGTCACAAAGCCCGACGTGAAAAATGGGTCTACCGCTTTCCAAAAAACAGATAAAAGAATAGTTAGGAAAAGAAACGCGTTCCACTTCGGCGATAGTTTAATTCACCTTTGATGGGGTATGACGCGCTCCAAATCCCAATTCTTCTGACCGCTATTAGTTAGCCGACGCAATTAAGATTCCAGATGCATTTGCACGCTTCGAAATTAATCAGTGCGTTAGAGTCAATTAAAACCGAGAATCAAGGTTCTCGGCGGGATTTTTTTTTCTACTAGCAGAACCGACAGTTGACGTTCAAGTTGTATATTTTTGTTATTTTTTTTTTTCTACTAGCAGAACCGACAGTTGACGTCCGAGTTGTATATTTTTGTTATTATTCTTGTTGTATATGGGTAATTATAGCGAAACGCGATTATGCTATTTGGTTGCGTCAAGGGGGAATTAGCATAATATTTCTTTTTGACAGTCCGAGTGGGTTTGGGTGCCTTAAGGGGGTTAGCGGGAAAAAGAAAGGTGTGAAAGACAGGAGTTCTCGTCTGGTGGGGAAAATGAGTGCGATTTTGTTTCCCTTCATTTGCATGTCTGTTCCACTCTCGTTCGAAACGTAAGGTGAGACAGTTCGAAAAACGAAAATGAGATGCACAAGAGAGATACAACATAATTACGGACGTTGTGTTAATGTATTTACCAGTCGTGTATATGCCAAAGGGATCAGATGTCCCGAGTGTGTCTTCATAAGGTGTGTCAAAAACAGGGCTTAAAACTTTAAAATAAAAAAAAAATATTAATAACCTCATTTTAATATATGGGATATTTTTTTAACCAAAAATATATGTATTTACTATTTGGAATTTATAAAATCAAATTAGTCTATTTAAAATGTAATTTCTTTTTTAGAAAATCCAATTAATTAAATATCGGATAGTGGAAATCAGGTTTTTCTTTCTCAGTTAACTTTATAAATATTTTTAGTGACGTGACAAATTGTTAATTAATTATGTAATAGTAGTGAATCAATGCTTTACATTCGTAAGTATTGATACTTTAGATTAATATTGATAAGAAATAATCGTATATAAGTAAATATCGCAACATCCTTTTTCAGTAATAAGATTAGATATCATTATTAATCTTAACAAAACTTTCCACAAAATATATCTATGAAAGTACTATAAAAAAAAAGTAGTTTTCAAGTAAAGAAAAGAATTTTCCAAATGCCGTATTTCGAATATTTAAAAACAAAATATCAAACACTCTCAAATATTAGGTTCTTTTTTAACGCATTGCCACGTATTTTAAGTTCCCTTGGTTTTTTCTACATAGGTAGATCACGTTTTAAGGTCATATAGAATTAAGATCCTAATTCATTCTTGTTGCCAGATTCTTGCTTTTCAAAACTCTAATTTTCTTCCCAAATTTACCTTTTTATTCGATGTTGTTTGTTTCGAAGTGTGTCGCAAATAACTCCGTGATGAAAAACAAGACACAACATCACTTAACAATGCATCATTCTAAACAAAATTTCTAACATTCCAAATGTCCAAAGCGATCAACTTCAAGACTTTCCATTCTGGAAATATCTCTTTCATAACGAAAAACGTTCTTACTGCATATTTTTATCTATAATCGTCTCCCCCCTTCCAAGGTTGAAGGTCGAAGGTACAAACACAAAAACCTACGCATTAAATTCGACGCATTGTTGAAATGATTATGGGACCCGAATGCATTGTTACCTGACCTCCTTGCTTGTAACCGAGGACATTTCTAACAATGCATCGAATTTGCACCCTTAATGAGCGCTGATCGGAGTGTGTCAAAAATCGGAACCCGTTGCTTCTGAATAACAAGTAACAATGATATCGTGGAACGAATTTAATGGAATTTGGAGAATTTATCCTCGTCGAATCATGGAGAAGTGTTTTTCTCTACGATAATCTAATGTTGGTAGGCTGAAACACTGCTTAAAATTAGATGGTGAAATAAGAAGTTAGGGGATTTCTTCATATCTTAACACTTTGCACTCCGCAAACACTTTGCGAGTTGTGTTCTTTCTATGGAACAGTTATTCCTGTTTACGTTCTTTTCCACAGATTTTTTTTAAATCATAAAGGGAAAAAAATCCTAATCTGTTTAATATTTGCAAGAGAACAAGTTCCAAAAAAGATTGATAATCTAAACACAATATCCTGCTGTTCTCGTTTATTTTAAATAACAGGGAAACAAAATAACGGGTCGTTATGTTGGTGCCTGAGAGGCACCAACAGACTTACAGACCAACAGACAGGCACTTACGAGTGCAAAGAGTTAAAGAAATATCGTATTTGTGAGATTAAAATAAATTTAAAGAATGTGTATTCTTTTATTCGAAATTTATTAAACTCTTTGCACTCCGAAGGCGCCAATATAATGACCAGTTCTTTTGTTTCCCTGTTCTTTAAAATAAACCAGAACAGCAGGATATCGTGTTTAGAACATCAATCTTTTTTGCAAATTGTTCCCTTGCAAACTGATAACAAAACTGATTAGAATTTTTTTCCTTTTATGAGTATTAAAAAAAATCTGTGAAAAGAACGTAAAGAGGAATAACTGTTCCATAGAAAGAACACAAATCGCAAAGTGTTCGCGGTGTGCAAAGGGTTAACCTTTGACTCCAAGAACACTTTGTTCTTAATAAGGAATAGTTATTCCTTTTTATGTTCTTCTCTCGAGAATTTTTTTTATGCTCATAGATAATTAGTAGTTCTGGGAAGAGTAGACCTCACGACCAAAGCAAAATAAACATATACGTCGATTTTAATGATTTCAGGCAACATTCCGGCCATATTTGAAGAAAATCGGACAAAGCGTTTGGTCGTAACAAACAAATTTAGAGACGAAATACTGGAAGGTCAAGTTAAAACAGGGACTTCGCCGAAGCTCGGTCAAATAGAAATCATAATCTGTTTCGAATCTGCTAAAGAACTAGTTGAAAAAAAAATATCGATGTTGTTTAAACACTAGATCATGCCGTTCTCGTTCATTTTAAAGGACAGAGAACCAAAAGAATTGGTCGCCAACAAAGAACAAAGGATTAAAGAAGTGCTATTTGTCCTTCGATATTCTATGAGCTCAATAACTCCTTTTAAAAAAAAAGATAAGAATACTTTTGGAATTTTTTTTATATCTAGAAAATCGAACAATTATGTGAATTTAATGGAAGTTAGAGAAATTGTCTTCTTGGAATCGAAAAAAATATATATATTTCTTTTTGAAAATATAATATTTATAATTCAATCTTATAACATGTGGCAACAGAAGAACTTTTCTTGGGGGTATTTTTTAGGCAATAGCCCAATTGCGGCCGAAGAGAGCCGGGTTACCATATTCTCAAAGAACACAATTGTTTATCGCCCAGACAAAAGGTTGCCATGGGCCGCAATCGGAACTTTCCGATTTTTTATATTTAAAAGAAAGAACTTATTAATGTCAATTTAATGGAATTTTAAGAATGTATCCTCTTTGAAAATCTAAATTTCGTTGTCTCAAAAACTTCTAAAAATAAGAAATTAAAAAAAAAAGTACTTTTCACTGTGAATATTTTATATTCCAAAATAGAACGTATTTACGTAAATTCAAATTTCGTTGTCTCAAAAACTTCTAAAAATAAGAAATTAAAAAAAAAGTACTTTTCACTGTGAATATTTTATATTCCAAAATAGAACGTATTTACATAAATTCAATGGAATTTGGAGTAGATTTAGCCTTTTCGAATCGAAAGTTATCGATTACAGCGTGTTACTGTAAGAGTTAAATCAGCTTATTTTCAAAAGGGAACAGTTCCCTGCTGGCTATCTACCGGTCGTAGTCAATGCTGCTTGGCGACGAAATTCATGAGATTCACTTCTAAATGTGGAATTGTGACAATAGAAGTGATTGCAGCGTTGCTCGTGACCTTCGGCTGCTGAAGAACAAACAGGAAACGTTTCCTTTAAAAAATAATCTCCTCAAAAAGTATCTCACGAACAGACCACTTGATTTTACACAAAATGGTTGCTAAAGTTAAGAAATTATTAGACCATCCAAATGCCGGTCAAATAAAAACACATCCCTTTTTCAATAAATCAAGAAGTTCGAAAGTCGTATAAAGTTTGAAGTTTCCTCAATTTCTATCAGAACTGAACGATACATTTGATAAAAATCTATTACATACATTGACTAATTTAACCGATTTTTTTTAAATACAATACCGCATTAAATCTTAACAGTATAAAATATTTTGAAGCATTGGTATAATAATTTTATCTATTCTAGACGTTCTGAGAACACTGATGAAACACTTCTTTCAAAATTTATTTCGTTTACTGAAGATTGACACGTTTTTGATTGGTTTTTGTAACAAGCACAAGCTAAAAATAACTCCTACGATCCGTTCGCATCAATAAACAAAAAAATAAATTGCGATTTTCTTCCCACATTACACAAGTAATATACAAATACTTATCAACACGCTATTGGCAACACACACTTTGATATCTTTCACATTAACCTTCCATTTTTTTTTTCCTTCCAAATTCGAGAATGTTTGGAAACAGGTGATTTGTGTATTCTTTCGAAAACACTACAACATTTTTTTTTTCACAAAAACCAATGCAATCTCGGGGAGAAAATTGGCATGGCAATGGATGCAAGTGGCGTCGACAATAGAGCCAATTTTCCCCCCGCACAATAGCCGACGAAAAGTAATAAAAACAAAATCATTTGTTCTCCTCGCATACACACATCTAAATGAGATTACATTTTAACGAGGCGTTGCGGAGAATGTCTCAAAAGTCGACAAGAAGGAAATTAACTTTAATGAGCTTCACACCTAGTCAAATTGAAGAGAGGGAAAAAAAATGATTACAAAGGAAAATCTGGTGTGCGATCCAACCCACTTCTAAATTTAGGGCACAAGCGGATAGGGGAAATGTTCCTAATTTCATGTCAGAATGGGGAATTTTGTATCGCCAAACTGCAGAAAACATCGCCAATAAAAGACTGCATATAAAGACTATAATGTCAAAAGTACGTAAGTACATTTGCTGTACTTGTTTATACCATAGAGTAATGATACAAATAGAGGAATAAAAATGCTGATTCCCGTGTGTTCATCATTGAAACCGCGTGATATGTGGAAATGCCAATTCATTCATGCGCCAATATTACTTGGCAGGCCTTGGCGACTTTAAGAACTAAACGAGATCGAAGTATTGTAATATGGTTTTGTGTTTAATTTTGTATTTAAATGTAGTTTTTTTTGAACGAGTGGCACAATTTAAGGGAGTTTAACAGATATATTAAGGAGATTTTTCTTACTTTGTAGTTTTGAAATAATTGCATTACGTTTTTATGTAAAAAATTTACCATGAGCGAAGTTCTTTCAATTGTTATTTTGTATACTTCAATAAGAAAATATGAACAATAAAACCTGAGAAATATAAAGAGTTTCGCTTCTTCGAGTATTGAACACAAATAAAATATTTTCGTTTCGTTAATGAAGCGGAAATATTTAGCGCATATTGTTTAAAAATAAGTAAATACGTACATATATGTTAAAAAGTTGAATACGGACAGAACTCCTTATCACCAAAAGAGAAGAAAGTGCGCCAAATTTGAAACTCCTGCAGATGTCTGAACGCCAAATGTGGCAGCGCTATAACCAAGTGATGTGGGTTTTTCTTTTCAATGTTGACACCGCGGCCTTACGAGAGTTTGGTATTGAAGGCGCTCTCTATTTAATATTACAACTCCCTGGTTTATACCATTCCGTTAGGTAAGGTTTACCATCATTTGCTTGGAATCATATAAACAAGTACGGCTAACGTATTTACGTACTTTTGGGACTAGAGTCTTCATATCGATTGAAAATTCTGTAAATTCATAGAGTTCCAACGTTCCATTACCTTCTATTCTGCCGTCATAAGAAAGAAAACCATAACTCCAAACAACAAAACTTTACAGGAAATAAGAAAAAACAAATGTATATCATCTGCATCAAAGTTTTTATGCTTTAACAGGCCTTTTTTTTGTGTAAAAGTAGTTTGCACGTACACAATTTTATTTTTGTGAAAGTTAGATTTTATTTTACCATACAAGTTTATATGTTCTTCTACGTCCAACTTCGTCATGGATTTAGAGCCTTCTTAGTATTTACTTTTCATGTAGGGTTTTCTTTTATCGAAAACCGCCTCGAACTGGAATTAGGGTCAAGATACATTTTTCACTATAATTCACGATTTCTGGATTTTTAATGTCATAAAAAGGTGTATTCTTCTAAGTACAAATTGGAGTATCTAAAAGTTGAATTAAAAAAAAAAATGGAGTTGCAGCCTTTTAACTTATGGCGGTTGTATTGTTACTCAAAGTTAGGTGTCAAAACAGGTAAGGTTATAATTCTATCCCAGAGTTCACCATCCCGCCTCAACACAGGACATTATTTGTAAATCCCTTCTTAGTCAGAGTCGGATGTCATACGTTAAACATTGTCATATGACCTGTATGGTCCCGAGAAGATCAGACATTAAGGGGAAAATAGATAAATTGGTGTGGGGCTTTGTCGGGACATGGTCAGAAGGGTTTTACGTGAAGCGTCAAATTATAGAAATATGAATCGGTAACCAACGAAAACTTCCCCTGCAACTGTTACGTCTGACTCCGTCCTTCACTCATCCACGCCTCGTACATGAGGCCCTAGCACCTTCTGTCGATTCCAACACTTTCTGTTGGGATTGTCTCCTTAGAAGTGACGCTTCTACGAAGAAATCTCAAAGATAAAACACGTGACCTCTCTATTCCGACCTTCGAGCATGAATGGACTGTAGTAGAGCGAATATGACGTCATAATCGTGAAACCAACATCTCAGACCGAATGGCCTCAAACACGAGACTTCTTTTCAAAATTATGAATTAAAAAATACTCGTGATTGGCTGATGAATTGGGAAATGTGTAACAGTGAAAATTTATGAATGGAACGACGTCATTAACCACGTGTCTGAGGCCATACATGTTGGCCTCACTTTGATGTTAGCGAGATTATAACATTGTTTTCTCTACTATGATCCATGCTCGAAGATTCCGACAGAAAGTTGCGCAATCGACAGACGGTGCTAGGGCCCCATGCATTACTTTGTTTCATTTCAGGATTTTAGGGATCAGGCAAGGGAGCTTAATTTTATATCGACTCGCACCACATTCATGTCAATCGTGCTATTTCTTCACGGGTTATAGTATCAGAATGAGCCACACTCACAAGATGTTTCTATCCCGATACGCAATGTAGCTGATTTTAAAGACAATTCCCGTAAAAAAAAATCCCCAAATCGGCGATTATTCACCAAACGTGGCAGATCTCTCCCAAATCAGTTATGTTTCTCTGAACGAGACAACAAACGAAATTCACTGAAGCGCGAAGACGATCAGAGAGATCAATAGCGGAGATTGCCTGAAGGCAAACGAAGAAGAGAGTTTTGCAAAAGCCTGAATGCGAAATCTAAGAGTTTATAATGTGATCAGGGGGTAATTTGTGCGATACTTAGGAACCTCGGGTTGTGTAACGAAAGACCGCAAGGACGCCGATGTCGGTTTATTTGGTTTCCTTTATTGAATTCGAAAATAACAACAGGATACAATTAGATTTAGAAATGGTGCTTCTGGAGCACAGCCGTGGCTGGATTTTAAAGTTGAGATACAAAATATGCCATCGGGACTGTTTCGAATACTGGAATAAACACAGCTAAAAAGTATAGTTAGTTTGTATGAAATATACATTTCAAGGTCACTGATTTCCCTTTTTTCTTCTTCTGACGACGTGAATAGGTATCTCCTTCTGTATGGGTACATGGTTGCAATTAGTCCCATAGTGAAAAGCGTCACCTGTAACATTCTTTTAAAATCACGTGGAATCAGCATATGGGTGAATATCATCGTATATAGCAGTGGTCGGCAAACCGCGGCTCGCGAGCCAGAAGCGGATCTTTGGCCTCTTGAGTTTGGCTCTTCCACAAAATACCACGTGCAGACGAACACGAAAAGTGCGATTGGAACTTCGTGGCCCATGCGGTATGAAACTTCGTGGCCTAAAATTAAGAAAATCAACAAATTAACTTGACTTAAACAAACATTCCAAGGGGAGGCAAGATCATGGTTCACATTAGTGTTTGTCAGTCATTGTTACGATTTAATTTTATGGATACCTTACAATTTAATTTTATCAATAAATAATATCGTTATTACATATGATATCGAGTTGTACTCAACGTACCTATAGTTTAAATAAGACTTAAAACTTTACGTAAAGTTTATTAAGTTAATTTTAGGGACTTTGTGGAGTGAAAGAAAATGTAGTGTCGGGGATTGAGAAAGGTATGTTGAGATAGTTTGGACGTATAGAGATAATGAACGAATGGAGATAGACGAAACAAGTATACAAGAAGAGTGTGGGTGGAAGAGTTGGAAGGGGTCGACCTCAGCGGACGCACCTCAATCAGATTGGGGACGATTTTAGCAAAGGCCAGCTTAGGAGTTCCGTAATTAAGTTAATAACAATGTACCTACCTATATAGTTTAAGTTAAAAAAAATTGGCCTCAAAAATAAATTTCAATCGTTGTACTGTTGAATATTTGGCTCTGTTGATTACCGAGTTTGCCGACCACTGGTATAAAGCAATAGTTCTCATCTTTTTTTTTCTCCCGTACCCCTTTATAAAAATTTTCATTTACGAGTAACACCTTCTCTCATTCCGCTTCTCATCCATCCCTCTACGTCACCGTATGTTAACAAGTGGCAGTAACGTTGGCATTTTGATTGGCAGTAATGTTAAGTTAGCTGGCAAATTGATCGAATGACTCATACTGTTGACACTTATAGGTTTTTATTTCAGATTTTGTCCATTACATTTATTTATTTATTTTAGGCGTTTTACGCCATTACTAATATTATTTTGGGTACGCGCAGCACATGTTGAGAACTTAGGGTATATAATGTGAAACATTTCGAACAAGCTGATTAGTAACTTTTTCCGCCCTCTGACATTTGTACCACGTAAGGAAGGAGACTGGATTATAGATAAAATTTCTTTTGTTCCAAATACTCAATGAACAGCTTCAGGCAGGTGTATTTTTTTTTATCTTGGCTAAGAAAATTATTTATTTAGCGTTATAATTAATAAAAAATAGGTCTAATTAAATTTACTTAAGGTTATCTATAAGAAAAATGCATTTATTGTATCTTTCAAAGTTGCAACTTACATGACAAATTCTTAAAGAAAAAAATAGTTTCTTCCATTTCTTCAACTAATGGAAGAAACCTGTTTCTTCCGGACGGTTTTTCCCACTTTGGAAGAAACTTGCTAACCCTGGTTCCAACAACTGCATGAGAATGAAAAACACTCAGATAATATATACGAGTATTAACAATTCTAAATATAAATTTTCCGAAAATTGACATACGATGATGTTAATCTTGAGGTAATTTTTTTTTTAATGCTTCGTCTTTCTGATTATTTTTAAAGAAAATTTTCAAGTTTCATTACATCTATTAAGCCCATTCGCCTTTCGGTATTAAAACAGTCATCAAGACAGCATCCAGCCTTATCTATATGCCCGATTTGAATTAAAAAAAAACACTGGCATGAACCTCTAGGTAACGAAAAAGAAGGAAGAAAAAAGGAGTTGGATCACAGAGTAATCAAGAACCAACAAGTACCAATCCAATACAGCGCATAGACTTACAAACAACAGCAGCAAACAACAATTAAATTGGTTGATTGTTGTCTTACATGTGTACAGTTCGCCTTTTTCAATGACCCTCTGTATTTCTTTCACTCCATCGGAAATCAACAACATCGGTCAAGAACAGTCATTCAGCCTCGTATCGCGAGTTCTTCCAATTTAAAATTATTAATCGAACCTTGACTGCAGCCGACAAAGTTGATTATTGCTCCCATTCATTACAATTAGACGAGAAAAGGTTGTTCGCTATCGAAAACAAGTGGGAAAAAAGTGCATAATCGAAAAACAGCCCCATGAAAATATTAAATTTATCTCCGAGCCTTATCTCGCCAATTAGGAGACATAACTTATAATCCGAGCAAGAAATTAGCGGATGGATTACTACAATCATAAATATTAAATCAAAAAACTGATTCGCAATTAAACTGCGATTGGTATTCAGTGCAGGAATAGGATGACTGAGAGATCGGTTCATCTTCAGAGGAATACCTCATTCCTTTAATTATAAAGAGTGATATTCTGTGATTAGGATTTCAGAAAGCAAATTATCCAACAGCTTGGCTCGATAAGAGTGAATCGGAATCGCCAAAGATGTATCGATTCGTATGAAAAATAAATATTATCTATAAAATGAGTTACGCGAAGTTAATGGGATGGAGTGGAGATTTCGGTGATCAATAACACATAATAATAACTCACCTGTCTCGTAATAACAACCAAATGATTATTATTATTCGTCAACAGAAGTTGAATAGTTAAAATTATTTGATACAAATTAATAAATAGAAAAGTTTCGTGGTAAATGATACGCATCCATTACACTCGTACAATGCAAAAGCACTTTACGCTTTTAACCCTTTGCACTCCGCTGGCGCCGCTCATGCGACAACATAACGACTCGTTCTTTCGGTTCCCTGTTCTTTAAAATAAACTCGAAAAGTGTCTTGTATGTAAAACACAAACGATTTTTTTTTCAACTTGTTCTCTTGCAGATCCAAAACAGATTATGATTTTTTTCCCCTGTATGAGCATACAAAATTCTGGGGAAAAATTAGAAAGAGAAATAACTGTTCTTTAGAAAGAACGCAAATGTCAAAATGTTCTTGGAGTGGAAAGAGTTAATTACATGGAATTTTGATAGGACATAATCATCAGAAGCGACTTAAGGCCCAAGCGGAGACCGCTTGGAGGCGCCGGAATAAGGTGGGCGCTTGGGCCTTAAGTCGCTTCTGATGATTATGCCCTATCAAAATTTCTTGTAATTAACCCTTTCCACTCCAAGAACATTTTAACATTTCCGTTCTTTCTAAAGAACAGTTATTTCTGTATATGGACGTCGGAATAAGGTGGGCGCTAATTTTTTGTGAAAATATAAATGAATTGAGTAGGAAATATGTCGGCAACATTAGACATGTTCTAGGTTTATATATTCAATTAACTTATATACTTTAATTAAAATAATTCACAGGGAAGCTACTCACAATTAAGATTATAATTCCCAGACTTTTCCAGGTTTAAAAAAAAATATCCAGGAGAAAAAATACGTTAAATTACAGGATTTTTTGAAAGCTAAATATTAAGAGCTGCGAAAAGGAAGCGCTTGCAAATAATAACCCGTCAAAGTATTAAAAAACTCGAGAAATCATCATTTTTACAAATTTATATTTTTGTTAAGAAAAGAAAAATTCACCGATAGTGAGGAAAAGAATTTGGTAAGGCATCTTCATCTAAAATTTTTTGAAAAATTCAAGGACTTTTCCAGAAAAGTTGAAAAATTGTTCATTTTCCTGAAAGTAGTTAAGTGTTATGCAATGGTATTATCAGCCGTCCCGGCATTGATATGTGTATCGATGCTATATTACTGGTTATGTTTTCAGTCGAAATTTTATCGTGACTTAACGTGGTCATTTCACCTTAATAGACTGCTCGAAGGATTGTCTGAAAGCACAAATTTCAACTGTTCGAAGGGGGTACCAGCTTTGATCCTTAGCAGTCGGAGACCAATATTTTCCGGGGCCATAAATCGACGTAGGAGTCTTTGAAAACGTGGTCATATTGAATACCGGCCATTTTGACTTGGCAAAAAACACGTCATTTTGGTATAGATGCCAATTTTCAGAATCGCGCCACCGTACACTAGGAATATACCGGATAATTTATCAGGCAGTACATAACTCTGCCATAAACCAACCTCAACAAAAAGTTGCATGAAGATGCACACCATGTTTTTTTAGATAGACTTATTATATTAATATCGTCGAATTAGTTTTAATGCCTTATTTCATTATCCCCGTCTGGGAAGTCTAATGACATTAAATCTGCATATAAGTGATTAGGTTTACGCGCAGAACGTCAAAGGATTGGACACCGAAATGTCATGCTACAAATGCATGCGAATGTATTAGAGGGTATTTCCCCCCCTTAAGTCTGGACGAGCCCTTTTCCCTAGGGCGTTCACAAAAAAATAAAATTAATCATGTTCACATTTCATATACGACACTCTGAGGATTATAAATATGGATGTGATTCTGTTTCTCTTAAACATTACTAAAGTGACCCAATCACTCACACATTTAAAATACAGCATATTAATTGTTTTCCAAGTCAACTGAGAGGAATCGTAATTGATTCGCGATGCTCCATGCACAGCTGACCTCCCGGTGCAGCCATTTCTAATGCACGTGATCAGAACGAGGCACTAATAAAGCCTGTACGAAAATGGCCTAAGGCTGCCTGATATATAAAATTAACCCCTTTAGTAATTCGTATAAAAATACGTGATAACCCATTATTAAATATATAAATTTTAATCAGGAATACGCAAGTATATTAAGTTTCAAGTCGATATGATTATTTATAAAAGGGGGGATCAAAATTGAATTACAAGATTTGAATAATTTAATAATGGAATTACACTGACGTTGTAAGAATAAAAATTAGTATTTTCCTTGAAAGAAAAGACTTGGCACTTATAGTTACGTAGATTAATTATTCTCCAGCAACAACAGTTTTGTTGTTGATAGCTAATTATTGGGTTGTCATAAATTGGGTCGATGAATATTGTTTGGCTGTATCACAATACTGCCTGAGATGCGGTTAGTCACTGTTGTTACTGCTCGAGGTTCATTGTCCAGGGCCGACCTTAACTACCGCGGGGCTCTGTGCGAACCCCTGAGCTAGAATATAATATAACTATAAGCACTGGAGCAAGGACTAAACGTTGCCAGCCACGTTACTCCTTTCTGAGCGAAGGTAGAAAAAACAGTCCTTTTGCATTTCTGGCTTTCAAAACCACTTTCATTAAATGTTACACATTTAATGTTTTTCCATATTTATTCACAAGAAAAATAAGACAAGAGGCACCGAAAAAAAACACACAGTTATAAACATTTCTGTGACGTCACGTGAGACGTCATAGCCAAGGAAGAATGTTTTCTCAACCTTTCTTCCGAATCGTATGCATCCGCACGGCACGGTAAAATACATTGTCGCTCAATAGGAGTACTCGCTCCAGTGCTTATAAGTTATATTCTAGCTCAGTGGTGCAAAACTAGTCGAATGGCCCTTTAGTAAGGACTGTTGAAAACAGTTTAATTTTTAAAAGGCCCCTCTCCCTTCTTCCCTCTAACCCCCTCCCAAACAAATTACAAAAATATTAAACTTTTTCTAGTTGATCTAACTTTTATAATTGATGCATTTTAAATGCAGTCTTCGGGAAAAAGCTGCACAGCCCAATTGACCAGTAAACATGTATGTTCTAGATAAATAAGTAAACACAAATGGGGAAAAAAATCTAATGGAGTTCACTAGGAATTCACGTTCTTTAAAATACTTTTATAGTTTTTTTAACTTGAGTACGGCCCAGCAAAAAAAAGTCAGCATAAAACCTTTATCAAAATTTTGAAATTGAAGGTTTTATGCAGGAAAACTGCAGTTTTTTTGAAAATCTATAAAATTAAAGGTTTTTGTTTCAATGTCCTTCATAAAAATTGCAAAAAACCTTCATTAAAACCTGCAAAAAACATTTAATTTTTAATCATGAAAGGAAAATGCAGATATTTTAAGGTTTTATGCAGGAAAATTAAAAACTTCAAACAAACTGCAGGTTTTTTTTTCAATTTCCTTTATAAATCCTTCAATTCGACAATTTTGATGAAGGTTTCATGCTGACTTTTTTTGCTGGGCAGTCTTCGGTAAAAAGCTGTACAGCGCAATTGATCAGTAAAAACCAGTTCCAGATAAATAAGTAAACACAAATAAAAAATATATATATAATGGAGTTCACTAGGAAATCTAGGAATTCACGTCTTTAAAATACTTTTATAGTTTTTTTTAACTTGAGTAAGGAGCCCCTGCAAAAGCGCGAGGCCCCACGCGGTGGCACGGGTCGCACACCCCCGCCCGTGTTGCACTGGCGAATAAATACGGATTTGACCGTTCGCACAGAAAGTGTTAAGAGCGGGCTCCACATATCTATTGAGTTCGCACTGAATATGTTAATGAAACATTTTTTTATCCTATTAATTCGAAAGTTTAGTAGCAATACACAAAGCAGTTAAAAATATTGCAAAAAGAATGTTTTATTATATGTAGTTAAACAGTCAAACAATTACCATCGCCCAACCATTTGTGACTACCTGTATTGCTGATATACAGACAATGAAGCCTTAGTAGTAGCCGATGATACTATACTCGGGGACAACCTAAGTTGAGCCTAAAGCCATTGAATATTTATACATATCATAGCTTCCGCTTTGCGTTCAATTTAGGTTGTCCCCGAGTATATAAACACTAAATTGTTATTTAGATATATATTTTGATACGAGAACATAAAAATAAAATTATATTAAAAGTAATAATAAATATGAATGATAAATTAGGGTAGGTACACCAGGGAGGAGAGAGGGGGGAAAGGAGAGGCCCGGAATATGAAGTATTGCCGAACGGTTTTCAAAGTTCTGCGCAAGACAAAGCGCTAGGCATTGTGGGACGTAGATAACACTACAGAGAACGACGTCCAATGAGAGCGAGCCGTCTGAATGCGCAAACTAGTTGTGTTTGCAGACGGCTTTTCGACCCCTTCTCCATCTGCAAACTTGTTATCACTAAAAACGAAACTTATCTGTATCCCAAAATGCATTGCGCCGAATACTTCTTTGCTACTGCGCATGTACATTGCCCTATTTTTCCTCCTCCATTATCTTTGAGGTACACCGATACCGCAAGGTTTTGTTCTTTAATACTCTTGGGCTGTATACGACATAAAGGTCAGCGGGAGTAGTTGATAAATAGCTAACCTAGTTGACGGGGCCCACCTTCCTTTACAGGATGGTACGTCATTTATCATCGAAGCTGATTCTACGTGGAGTTATAAGGAATTACGAATGTCGTTTTCCACTACGTGACTCACTGCAACTTTGGTAACCGTACCGAAAGGAAATACGTATCAAGGTAAAAATGCTCATAATAAATTTACTAATTAATAATACATACAGGCATAATCTCACGGTCACATAATAGCAAGGTTTTAACACTATACAGAGAATTGATTACTGCCAAATAGCTTTGAGTGAACTGGAGGCATCGAGATTGATACGTTGATTTACAATTGAATGATAAGCAAACAAATAAATGCAACTGCCCACAAAATAAATACTTAATTGGGTGGTTAATATTAATGTTCAAACTACAAAATGAAACACAGAAGAAGGAGCTAATCTTAAAACATCAGGATCAGCCTTCATTGGCACCACATTCCTGGGCGACCTTCTCCGAAATTCCCTTTACTGATGTGTTCCGCTCAATCGAAATTATCATTTATTGTGTATCAAAACTAATAATTTTCCTATTAACTCACAGATAGCATCCTCTTAATAACACAGCATATTTGCCCTATGAATCTTAAAAGGATCGTCCTAATGGTGGGACATTTTCTGTGACGCGTAATTGACGAATGGGAAGATGTCGCTTTGATCTTTATTGAAGCCTTCCTGGTAATAAAAGGCGTTTCGGTGATAAATCTCCAAGAATCGTTTATGGAGAGCTTCTGAAAGGGTCCTTACACTTTTGCTTTTAAAAGGCGAGAAAATACTTTGTATATGAATAGCAATCAGGATTCAGGACCAGGCACGTAGGTGCAGATTTTTCATGGAGGGGTTTGGTTTGGTTTTGTTAATTAACGTCGCACTAGAGCTGCACAGTGGGCTATTGGCGACGGTTCGGGGTCAATCTCGAAGAAAAGACCCGGGATCACATACACATTCACACACACATTCATACATGCACCTCGTTATTTTAGAACCATGGTCAGATGACGAGGAAACACCTGAACTGGCACCCAACGCCTTCAATAGACGTTGGGACTTTGGACCCCGATCAGATGTATCGTGCACCAGACCCGTATACACGCCAGTATAATTTGTTGGATATTCTGGACGACTTTCTAGTATATTTGGGAGGGGCTTCAGAGTCTGGGCAACAGACAACAAATTTACAACCAGAGGGGGTGAATCCTCCCCCAAAATATCAACTCCCCCCCCCCCCTCTCACTCAAAGCCACCTCCCCCCATTTTTTAAAAAAAAACTTATTAATTTTTATTCAAGTAAACATTCGAAACAATAATTTATTACTTATTTTTCATGAAATCGTTAATATCAGTCATCAACTATTTTTATTAGTAGTAAATATTACTCCGTCTAATTATTAAATAAATTTAGAGATTTAAATTTTGAGAATCCTTTTTTTAGAATAATATATAGTTTTGGAGCCCCTTGTTTATACGGCCCATTTGACGATCTTTTCCGTTTGTCATCGAAATTCAAATACTACATAATGAAACACGATGACGTCATGTTAAGCTTAGTGCGAGATAAAAATTAAATCAAAACATATTTTTGAAGCCTTTTGAAAACTATTTTTCGGGGTAGAATCACCAGAATATACCAGGTTTTCTCTTATTGAACTCCACAAGAAGTATTATGCAAGAAATTGATATTTTTCTAGTTTTTTAAAGTATATTTATAATTTTTACAGTAATTCGATTTTTATTTTAGTTTTCGTGACATTCAATGGGATTGGTTAGAACCCCCTAAACCAGCCCCTTACCTACGTGCCTGTTCATGACCCTTTCACACAAAATATATTTTGATTTCTACCTAACTATATTTTGGCAGTAGAAAGACTCAGTGAATGAGATATACCAGCTCTATTTTGGGATCATTGGTCAAAATATATTTATATGAAGGGTTGTGGGGGAAAACGTCCAAGTTTTTTTTTTTTTAAATCAACATCCCATCGTCTTAAATTCGCAATACGGCTATACTTTCATTCTATTAGTTCAGTGGTCGGCCAAACTTATTAGTCAACAGAGCCAAATATCAACTGAACAACGATTGAAATTTCTTTTGAGAGCCACATTTTTTAAACTTAAACTATATATGTAGATAAGATACATTGTTATTAACTTACTGGTACTCCTAAGCTGGCCTTTGCTAAAATCGTCCTCAATCTGATAGAGATGCGTTCGCTGAGATCAACCCCTTCCAACTCTTCCATCCACACTCGTCTTGTATTTCGTCTATCTCCTTTCGTTCATCCTCTCTATATGTCCAAACTATCTTAACATACCTTTCTCAATCATAACAATAAATGACAAACACTAATGTGAACAATTGGAAAGTTTGGGTAAGTCAAGTTTGTATGTTGTTGTTTTTAATTTTTGCCACGAAGTTTCAACGCGCCCGCCCGCCCGCCCGCACGTGGTAATTTGTGAAAGAGCCGCACTCAAAAGGCCAAAGAGCCGCATGAGGCTCGCGAGCCGCGGTTTGTCGACCACTGCAGTAGACCATTCCTATTACAACACGCGTAGAATATGTTAAAGTAATACTTATTTAAATAGTGGGTTCCGCCCCCTACTCGCTGACGCACATCAACCCCGGAGGAAAAGAAAGAAAAATAAAAACCACTGATTTCCATAAAAAAGTAAAACAATGCCATTATAATTATTACAAATTAAACATATATATTTTAAAAGAACAAAAAAGTATTAGGGTATATTTACATTATACAAATTCTGTTACGAAAAATAGAAATTTTCTCCACCCTAAAAATAGTGTAGTATACTATTTCAGTTAGGATTTGGATTATCATTATTTCAAATATTTTTTACAGCCAGTTGACCCTTGTTTGGGTGTGCGGTGCAGGCCCCTAGGCTACAGCCTGTGCCTAAATCCGGCCATGCACGGAAAAGATAAAAGTGATTGGAGCATATAAACCACGTGGCTTGCATTCACCAATCGTTTTTGAGAATGTGCAAAATCCGGCCATGTACGGACGAGATAAAAGTGATTGGAGCATATAAACCACGTGGCTTGCATCCACCAATCGTTTTCGAGAATGTGCAAAGCACGTGGTGTGTATTCTGGAATCACAGAGCCATCTGAAAACGCTTGCGAGCGTTTATTTCGTTCGTGTAGAATGAGCCTTAGGATGTAATATCGTCAATTACAAAATGTTTCGTCGACAATCAAAAATAAAGGACTGAAAGACATCCTTTAACAAGCTTTTCATGAATAACCCGTTGAACTTTTTACTATTTAAAACGCCTTTTATTACTATGGAGGCTGCAATAAAGATTCAGTGACACCAACCATCCAATTTATCAAGTACGCGTCACTGAAAATATCCGGCCAATTAAAAGATAACGAGTTTCCTCACTGAATCGGATAACTGCCCAAAACAATAATAAAATTTAATTTTACCAAGTAAATTTAAAACTAAGTGAATATGGAAATTCTTTCAAAGGGTAACATTACATCATTCAGGATTACCATAGCATATATTTAAACAGTTGATCTTATCAAAAGAATTTATGTTCATTTAAGCCTGATTCATTACCAACTTCTTTGTAAAATCACACGCAAAATTGATAAACCTTGCGACACACCCACAATGAATGGTGTTAAAAGGCTTTCAAGTCAATGAACGTGTCAGAAGGGTTAAAATTGAAATAGGCGGAGTTGTCGCTTCGTAATTAAAGACCGTATCAGCGACAGTCTGAATGGCTCTGCAGCGATAATATACGCTAATAAATTAATAGCAGCAGCATTAATCGTTGGGCAGTTAACCAAGGCATGGAGCGAGTCATCATTGGTTTTCATAAATCATTATCTATACTATCGCGCCTTGTTTGTGCGGTGTCTTAACCAAGCACGTGGCTCGTTTGCTTTTTTCTATAGGTCGTGATAACGTTTCTAGGATTGGTTAATTAACGTCGCACTAGAGCTGCACAGCGGGTTATTGACGACGGTTCGGGGTTTATCTCGAAGGAAATGCCCGGGAACGATGCCTGTTATTTTTGAACCATGGTCAGATGACGAGGAAACACCTGAACTGGCACCCAACGCCTTCAATAGACGTCGGGACTTTGGACCCCGATCAGATGTATCGTGCACCAGTCCCGTATACACTCCGTTAATATTTTGTGGATGTTCTGGACGACATTCTAGTATTTTGGTAGCGAAGTTGGCAACCTTCCGATAGCGATATCATTACTTTTTACTATTCTTTAGTCTAGTCCATCGCAAGGTTTGAACCAGGGACCCTTGGGTTCCCAGCTGACTCCTTAATCCACTCGGCCACGGAGGCCTAGGAAAATCCCGGAAACGATGCCTCGTATTTTTAAACCATGGTCAGATGACGAGGAAAACACCTGAGCTGGCACCCGACGCAACCTCAATAGGCGTCAGGACATTGGACCCCGATCCAGATTTATCGCGCATTAGGCTCGTATACACGCTAGTATAATTTATTGGATGTTCTGGACGACTTTCTAGTATTTTTGTAGCGACACTGGTAACCCTTCGATCGCCAGATCACTCCATTTTTACTTTTCTTTGTCCAAGTCCATCAGTCGGGCTCGACCTCGCAATCCTCTGATTACTAGCCGAACGCATTTGTTCACTGGGCAACTGGGGGCCCAACGTTTCTCGAAATTGGAATGTCTTGCGTTGGAATCCCGGTTTTGCTAACTAAACACTCACAGTGTAGAAGGTGTACGTTAAAAATGCTGTATATTAAATGGCCTCCTGTTGGTCATGTTGTGGAAATTTGTAAAGTAGGATGGCAGCTGAGGTGTTGTCCTGTTTACAGTTAGGTATTTTATAGTTATTAGGAAGTTAGTTTATAGTTATTAGGAGACAGTGTTTAGGGACCTTTTCTTCTTCTGGATAGATGATGAACCGTCTCCACGATTCCATGTTTTCGAAAAGGGACTATGTGCCTTTTTTTAAAACTGGAACGTACGCACTGGGATGTATTGCATTCGGTCTTAAATCTTCACATTTGGTAATTAGTGTCGATTCAGGATCTACCCTGTAAGAAAAATCCGGGAACATTTCCCCGTAATTTGGAACGATAGTCTGATGACGAGAACGACACCCGAGCTGGCATATGACGCATCTGCCATTGAAAGCGTGGAAAGGGAAAATTTAGTAGTGAGATCCTTTAAAAAAATCCCCATGGGAACGGAAGCGTGGGTGGGCGAGGACAGTCATGGTTTATTAAGAGTAAAAATGCAGAGGTCACAAGAAACTGAATGGGAACGGATTACGCAAAGGAATCATGTGAAATCGTGAATTGGAAAGAGAAAGGTTTTGGTGATGAGGAATATTGCTGGAAGTGAAATATTTATAGGTGTGAATCAACAACAGGGGTCGGAATTTACAGAAATCAAATGGACTGGTTATAAAAGAAGGTGGTGAATTAGAAAGGGATTTACAAGGGGGTGGAACATATTTTTCATATGTATAAAAGCAGTGGCGGCTCGCCCACTACAGCAAGTACAGCCGGGCTGCACCTAAATTTATTATATTTTAAAACAAAAATTATATATTTTATTAATTTTCTTAAATGAAAATTAGAATTGGAAATAGAGATTAAATTTCAACTCTAAGTAAAAAAAATCTCCGATAAATAGCAAGCGTGTTTCCGTAATGCACAAATTCAGGAGAAGAAAAAACAAAAACTCCATTCAATCAAAATTGCAGCTAAAAAGCGAAGTTCGAAATCGGCTGCATCGTTGCCATGGCAACCTTACATAGTATGACTTCCCCAGCACGCTAAAATGGAGGATGTGACGACACAAACGTAGCGCAAAAGGATTTTTTCAAATTAGCTGTACTAGGGATTTAGAATAAATGATTGGTTCATTGCTGAATCGGCGAGGCGGGGTGGAGGAAAACGATAATTTCAAAGAATCTCTCCAAACGGAAATAGTTTTCGATAAGTTTGCACGTGTGTTGTTGTTTCTTTACTTAAATTAATATTAAAATTGACCGATTCGCAAGTTTGATAGGAGGATTGATTTTATTTTCAAAAAATAAGTAAGTGTTTTCTATTATTTTTACATGTTATCTTTCATAAAAGTTGAAAGGAAACTTTAGGTTGAGTAATAAATTTTAAAGAATGTCCGTTCGTGTATGGTTGTGAAAAAGGCGAAGGGGAATGGGGGGGGGGGGGGTGGAGAGGGGTTATATGTATATGTTTACTGCTGCACTAACATTTTTGACCACGGGCCGCCACTGTATAAAAGAACAAAGACAGGGTCCGGATAGACGCAAATCAAATAGAAACCAAAACCTCGTCTGAGGACGGTTAGTCACCCCACACGTGACGTTCTCACACGTTGGGAGGGGCGGGACGTCCTCATGAAGGAAGTCAGTCACCAAAGAGAGTCACAAGCTAGAAAACACCACCACCACCAGACGAGATTCGTGTATCAGACGACATGCCCCCTCGGGCATGAAAATAAAATAAAAAAAACACCCAAGGATTTCTTATTCAGCGTGGAAGCCTCTCTCTCCAGACGTCCAGAAAGCCAAAGAAAGAAAACGAAGATACGCGGAGAGTTCGATCACGTTTTCTTTAAAGTAGCTGAATGAGTTGGAGAAACTGCCATCGGATATCTCGTATAGGAAAGGATACAAATGACCATTGATGGAAACAGGGCCTATTCAAACGAGCAGTCGTTACTTAATTGGGCAGTCGTAAATTTGAAATGGGCAGTCGTGACTTAATGTGGCGGTTGTAAATTATAATTGGACAGTCGTGACTTAGTTGAGAAGTCATAAATTAGAAATGAGCAGTCGTAAATTAAAAATTGGCAGTTGTGACTTAATGGGGCAGTCGTGGTTTAATTGTGCAGTCGTAAATTAGAAATAGGCAGTCGTAAATTAGAAATAGGCAGTCGTGACTTAATGTGGTAGTTGTAAATTAAAAATGGACAGTCGTGGTTTAATTGTGCAGTCGTAAATTAGACATGGGCAGTCGTGACTTAATGTGGCAGTTGTAAATTAAAAATGGACAGTCGTGGTTTAATTGTGCAGTCGTAAATTAGACATGGGCAGTCGTAAATTAGACATGGGCAGTCGTGACTTAATGTGGCAGTTGTAAATTAAAAATTGACAATCGTGACTTAGTTGAGAAGTCATAAATTAGAAATGAGCAGCCGTAAATTAAAAATTGGCAGTTGTGACTTAATGGGGCAGTCGTAAATTAAAAATGGACAGTCGGTTTAATTGTGCAGTCATAAATTCGAAATGAGCAGTCGTTTGTGCAGTCATAAATTAGAAATGAGCAGTCGTTTGTGCAGTCATAAATTAGAAATGAGCAGTCGTTTGTGCAGTCATAAATTAGAAATGGGCAGTCGTGACTTAGTTGGGAAGACATAAATTAGAAATGAGCAGTAGTAAATTAAAAATTGGCATTTGTGACTTAATGTGGCAGTCGTAAATTAGAAATGAGTAGTAGTAAATTAAAAATTGGCAGTTGTGACTTAATGGAGCAGTCGTAAATTAGAAATGGACAGTCGCGGTGATGAGTCTGAATACCAGGACAGATATAGGCAGCCGAAAAAAGTATAAATCAAAACAGAAACATCTTATAATACAAAAGAATACAGCTCCTTTTTCTTTATATCTATCTCTATAACCATTGCTTAGAGCATTGCACTGATCGATATAGGATTTATTTCAAAGGGATAAGTGGTAAAAGTTTAAACCAGACAAAAAAAATGGAGCTGCCTTGTTCTTGCACCTACATGAATTCGACAGTCGTAAATTTTGCTTAGAATAGGACTAGAGTGCAAGAAAGGTAACATGTCCGAAACTGAGTGGTGCCACGGGACATGTACATGATAGAAAATGGCCCCTCTTTTCGTGCGAAATATAATTGTTTTATACAAAGTTAACTTAAATCAATATAAACGCTTTAAAACAAAAATATTCGACTTTCTCGATTTATTTTCAGTATTGAAATTTTATTGTTGCTGTTTTCAAATAACGATGTTATGCAGCAAAATTAATATGGAGGTAATGTCCCAAACAATCCGAAAATGAACTAACGCTATCTTTCATAACTAGGCAGCTGGGTTTGCAGGACAAAACAAAAATAATTAAGTAGTACTTGGAATAGTAAGATCTAATGGATGTGTTTTCAACAACTTTAGAATACAAATAGAAGATAATACTGTCTGGATCATGAACGAGAGCTTTGTGTACACATCGATCATAAAAACGATTTCATCCATCAAACTTAAACTTGTTAGAGAGAAGGGGATTTGTCGCCTAGCACTTCTGTTGAAATTAATTTAAAATTCACCACTTGTTTTGTCAACATTGTTTCAGCGCTTTTAATGTTTCTTTTATTCTAATAAATCTTCGGAAAAAAGGGAAAGATGTTACTGATGGTGGAAGTTGACGCAAGAAATATCAGTAGAATGAATGGAACGAGAGAAAGAACACTTATTTGTAATTTAAAATCTTCAATAGAATAAAACAGACTTTTTCAGCGTATGGAAATTCTTGGATGGAGTTTAGCCCAGTGGTTTCCAAAGTGTGCGCCGAGGTGTCTTCACAGGGGCGCCGCGAAATATTGCAAAAGCTTCAGGTGTAATTAAACTCTCAGCAATTCCAAAAGTGTAAATCTAAACATAAAAATAATCCCAAATCTGAAAATAATCGAACTACCATAAATTGCGGAACTGCAGCAGTTAGAATACAAAATGCGCCAACGAAAAGGGAAATTTCTTCAAAATGCGCCAAAGAAAAGGGAAATTTCTTCAAAACTCGCCAAAGGGAAGCTGTCTAAAACTATGCGGTAAACCGTCGACTTCGCTAAAGGATCTCGTATCAGTAATAACACTTATATATACCAAGACAGATGATTCGTGGAAACTTCTTGTGACGTCAATAGCCGTAAGAGCGATTGTAGACAGTGAGGTGAATCGCAAAGGCTGAACCCAAGAGAGCTCCTCCTTTTAGTACCATTCCCTTAAAAATCAAGATCCGTAGTAGACACTTCGCGACAGATTTCGATTGTTCTAGAATATTTTGCGGACGGAATATATAAGCGAGCGTTGCCGGATCGATTCAGTCAGTTGATAGTCGAAATCTAGTGAAAATAAACTCTACGCGTGATATCGTTATTAATGAGTTTTATTTACTTTAATCTCTTAGTTATGATTAATAATACTTTTACTTGGGATAAGGCGCGGTTGGCAAATCTTAATTAAAAAAAGGCGCCACGTCTCGAAGTTTGGGAACTACTGATTTAACCAATTTGTCTCTTTATACTGATAAGAATATATATATATATATATTATAAATATATATATATATATACATATATTGTGAGAAGAACGAGCGATTCGTAAGTGTTCTGGGAAATTCTCTTACTTTTGATACTTTCTTAAGATCCGTCACGTATAAAAAACGTATAACGGATCTATACTATAAAAATATATATGATGTTGGAAAATGAAATGAAGAAATGTTAGAGTTTCATAGACAAGAATCAAAAGAATGTAGGAAAATCAAGTTTGTGATAGCAGTAGTTTAATTTTTTGAATTGGAACACTTATTTACACTAAGTAAATGGGGTATCATGAAATATGAAAATAATTATGAAATAATGAAAATAGTTTAGATAAATCGTTTTTAATTTTAAAATGAAAATAACATAGTATCAAAATTTAAGAAGAGAATTTCTATAAAATAAAAATAGTAGCGATAAATAAAAGAGCTAATAGGGCTTTTTAACAAGGATCTTAATAAATATTAATACCTTTTTTTTTTTTACATTTGAAGTATGGATAATTTACATAAAAAAAAACTAACATTTTCGGACTACAGAGTGATAATAGACATACACTTAATATTATTTCACGTTTTAATGCGTGTTTCAAAAATTAAAAACGTTTTGCTTTTTAGAAGATCCTGCATCCATTGATCTATTTGGGTTAATCGATCTTTTAACGTATTTAATATTGAGAACATGCACTTCCAAAAAGAGATGTCGAAATCATAAAAATTGACCAAAAAGAGAATAAATAAGTAGTATCAGAGCTGAAAAAATCCTTATCACCTATTTTTGATTGGAGACGCTATATTCTTCATAGTTTTGTGTCTTTAACTGGTTATTTAACCCTTAACAGTCGGTAGACCCGGACGTGGAGACGTGTATTAATGCTATAGAAATCAGACGGCTCCGATTTGGAGGCATTAATGCTATCTCTTGTATATAAAGTGATAAATGAATCATTTTTGTAATGTAAAATTGGCCCCCGCGATAAAACGCCATTGATTGTCGCCAAACAGCCGGTAGTGAAAAGAATCGACACAAAAATATGCTTGTGACTTAAAGAGTTAATCACACAAATTCGATCTGTTGTTATATTATAAATCTCGAGCGTTAAGGGTTAATGTAATGAAAAAACAAACTAATAAATGTTTAAACTGAAAGTACAGTTACAAAGATGAATTCAGTTTACTCCCAAATTTGACATTCTGCCATTGTTAATATTTGTCCTAAATATTAAAATGTATTAATAAAATATACATATTAAATTAATATTCAATGCAAGCTTTCGTTTTAATTGCATTTTAACGAATGTGAATATTTATCAATATAAAATTCAACATAAAACTACAACGAATTTCGGGTTTTTAATCAAAGGACCAATTCTTCTTTGTAAATACCATATTAAGAAGGAAATTTGTACTTCCATCTCTAACCATACTTCGAGATATGGCATTTTATGTTGTACGAGGAATGTTATCTTTAAGAAAACTCAAACCTCAAAATCGTCTCTAATAAAAAAATCTAAGGGAACCTAGATAAATATTGTGAGAGACGACATAAGCCAAATTAAACTGCATATATACACACTTGAAATTTTAATTAAAAAACCCAATTCACATTAATATGCATTTTTAAAAATAACATTTATAAACAAAAAATCTTCTGGTGCAAAATGAAAATCAATCAACTCGAGTATGACAGATTTGATGTAGACTTTTAATTTTAACTCCACGCCCACTTTTTTTTTTAAAAAAGAACATTTTAATTTGACTATTATTGATTAAGTCTGTCGTCCTTCCCTAGTAAAAACACAAACTAGTAATTAATTTTAAGACTTACCTGCATAATTCATATCATGCTACATGCCTCTCCGCAGAGCACCTTGTCAGTCGCCCGTAACTAGTTGAAAACTTCTTTTTTCCTTTGGTATTTTATATATGACTCGACAATTCGGAAGTATCGTCAATCAAATGCGGGAACGCCACTTGCGGAAAATCTATATTTTTTGCTGTCCAATATTTAATCCAAGTACAAAAACAATGGCAGAGTTCAAAAGTATCTTTTGGCTCACGTTTTAAAATGTTAGGTATTAAAAGAATGTCTACTTAAGCGTATGCAAATCCGGGAAATAAATTATATTCTTCCCTAATCAAACCAGGATATGATACATCGTTCCGTTGATAGTAAACACAAATGTCGTTGTCCGTTTTCTTCAGATAGTAGATTGCCCGCAGAAGAGCCGAATTCGGGTAGATATTACCACAATGAAATCTAAATCTTTAAACTGCAAATATAATCCACTAAATACACATTTATTTTAAACTTTTAAACGTTTATAAAATCTATTACTTAAAAAAATTGAAAAAGATTCCAGAGAGATCGAATTCGAGTTCGTCAAATCTTGTTCGTGCAAGTCCAACAAGTGCACAGTTTTAACATACCAGACGACGAGTATTAAGTATGCTAAACTTCACTTCCACTTCAGATCGCGATCACCACAGAATCAAAAGTTCCTGACCAACCAACCATAAAGTTTACCAATATCCAAAATGAATTTTGTAACACCAGCAATGCAGCTCAAGTATACTTCCTTTGTCACCAATCTTCAATAGCGAATCCTCATGCGAGATTTGTACAAAGTAAATGTCCTTCTTCTGTAATCAATCTACTGAGACGTTTGGAACAGTCTGAAGCAAAAGCCGAATAATCCTCCAATTGGAATCACTTGGAAATCTGAACGAAACCTTGCACGTCGATGGCAATCACGGAATTCTGCATCAAGTCCATCTTACCCAAGTCCCCCAGCCGATCCATGCTTTCGAACGAGACACACCGATTCCTTCGAACGGTGAGGAGATTTCTCAGTCCTGTTTGTTTTTCTTCCACTATCTCTCTCTCTCTCTCACTCCAAGGTATTCCCTTCCTTCCTTCCTTCTTCACGGGTCCTGCCCTAATTTCATCCTGGAAGCGGTCGAAACGGATAATCAGCTGACCGTTAGGGGTGGAACCACCGTTAGGAAGGGCTGACCAATGACAGGGGTTCGCTGACTGACCCTGCCCAAAACACGGCAGAGAGAGAGACAGAAAAACACGCCGCGTTAGATTATTCATTTATTATTTATAAAAAAATAAATGAACAAAAACTTAATAAGTCTTGGAGGTTTCGCAAGAGGTCGGAGATAACAAAGGGCAGCGGCGAGTTTAATTTCACAGGAAGCGGGGAGGGAGGGGGGAGGTGTGATGGTCAAAAAGCAGGTATTGTCTTTTGAAGGGAAGGTGCCGCAATGATGGCGACGTTATCTCGTAAATCATATATAGAAAAACGACAGGAAATATGTTGTAGTTGCACATTCCGACGTATGTGATAACGCTAATAAAAATAAGTATCAGTCACTGTATACACGAAAACGTTAAACAAAAATTCAGTTGATTGTTTGAAAGGCACATTACAAAATAGCCCCAAAATTCGGATTTAATACTTTGTTAACTCACACAGTAACACGTGGTTTTTTTTAGACATCTGTTAAATGCTTCTTATATATATATATATATATAAACTATATACACTGGAGCGTGGGCTAAGCGTTGCCGACCTTCGAGCATGAATGGACTGTAGTAGAGCGAATATGACGTCATAATCGTGAAACCAACATCTGACCGAATAACCTCAGACACCCGACTTCTTTTCAAAATTATGAATTAAAAAATACTCGCGATTGGCTGATGAATTGGGAAATGTGCAACAGTGAAAATTTATGAATGGAAAGACGTAATTAACCACGTGTCTGAGGCTATACATGGTGGTCTCACTTTGATGTTAGCGAGATTATAACATTACGTTTTCTCTACTATGAAGGATCCATACTCGAAGTTACCGACCACTTCACTCCTTTTTGATCGAAAGTAAAAAAAAACTTGCACCTTTTGAGCGAAAGGTAGAAAAATAGTACTTTCGTATAGGTTTCCTTGGATTTAAGAACGTATTCTGGCTTTCAAAAATGCATTAAATGTTACATTTTAATGTTTTTCCATACTTACTTACGAGAAAAATAACATAAAAGGCACCTAAAAAAAAAGTTTTAAACATTTCTGTGACGTCACGTGAGACGTCACAGTCAAGGACGAAAGCTTTTTCAACCTTTCTTCCGAATTGTATGCATCCGCCCGGCACGGTAAAATACACGCTGTTAATTTTTGCGGATGTTGCTTTTCTAGTATTTTTGTAGCGAAGCTGGCAACCCTCCGATCACAAGATCACTACTTTTTTACTTTCCTTTTGTCAAGTCCATCGCGCGGATTCGAACCACCAATCCTCGGATTAGTAGCTGAATGCCTTAACCGTTCGGCCACGGAGGCCAGTGATACTGTTGGAGTTTCATTTGATATAATGTGTGATGTGATGAGTGATTGTCGTTCAAAACATATTAACTGTAACGGTAATTTATTTTTAACGTTTTCTTTATTTCTGCTAATTTATAGTAATTGATTGAGTATATGCATTTCTGCTGTGGTGTGTTCAAAATAAAGGAGGTTTACTACTTAGTCATGTTGATTTGACGTGTCTTCATTATTCAAACCTTAACCTCCAACATATCCAACAATCCCAATACATCAACGGGGAGAGAATCTCTCTCTAACTACCAAAAAAATTCATTCTTGACGGCACACTAAAACTGACAGACTGTCAAAATAGTCTGTAATGGATATAGAAATAACGATAAAAGAGCATAACATTTCGAAACATATTTAACACTCCAAATCCATTTTTTAAAGGTGTTCGTTTCATTAGTGATAAAGTACGCCATAACTGTTATCGTCATAGAGCTTGTGATAAAATGTTGTTTTCAGTTACCAAAGTGGTGAACAAGTAGTGATATAACAACTCCAATACATCAACGAGGAGAATCTCTCTTAACTATTAAAAAAAATCATTCTTGACGCCACACTAAAAGTGACAGACTAATTACCATAACTTGACGTTGCAGCCTACTGAAATCCACTACTATTTAGGAATGCAGACAGGAAAGACATTTTCTTTTTATTCAAATCATTAACGAATGCTGTCATTAACACATTCGACATGAAGCGATGGCTAGTTTTAATGGTTTGTCGAGTCTGGTAAATAGACGGTAGCAATATTGATAGCAGAAATCCCTTCATAAATTGCGTAATTGATTAGACCTGAGACCAGGTGCAAAAACAGATATTCACAAAAAGCTTCTTTGGGTAAAATTGCCAAAACTTAACTATGGTAATATATATGAAGAAACAATACAAGATTTTAACAATTTATAATCCAAATTTTAATTTTCACTAAACTTGTTTTGCAACTGGAATAAGGATTTAACTGGTTTTGCAACTGGATGCATCGCAATCTTGGTTTTGTGTATGAGGCAAAACCTGCTATGTCCGCATTTCAACCAATTAGAAATCACGTTCACTGAATATACTATAGCTTTTGCTATAGACTCTATAGCAAAATATGGAGTATTCAACTCTATAATATAGAGTATTTCTCTATAGTATAGAGTATTTCTCTATAGTATAGAGTATTTCTCTATAGTATAGAGTATTTCTCTATAGTATAGAGTATTTCTCTATAGTATAGAGTATTTCTCTATAATATAGAGTATTTCTCTATAATATAGAGTATTTCTCTATAATATAGAGTATTTCTCTATAGTATAGAGTATTTCTCTATAATATAGAGTATTTCTCTATAGTATAGAGTATTCAACTCACGATATGCGAGTCCGAATATTGCTGGACAGCGTATAGAGAGCTTGTAATCGGAGAGTTGCCAACTTCGTTCTCCGATGTCCACAAAGAAACATCCACCGTATGGCGCACGTTATAATCCGTCGTGGTTCACTGGGGTTTGTAGCCCCAAGGATTCGTCGTCGACTAGCAACCAGAGGGTTGAGAGTTCGAATACGGCGGATACCAAGAGACTTGAAAAATTGTTGAAATGCATTGAGCATGTGATCGGAGGGTTGTCAGATTCGCTGCACAGTAACAATACTTCATCCGAACTTACCTCCAAATTCTATGGCTATACGGGACTGGTGCGCTATGTTAAATCTGACCAGGGTCCAATGTCCTGACGCCTATTGAGATTGCGTTAGTTGCCAGCTCGGGTGTTGTCCTCGTCATCTGACTGTGGTTAAAAAATACGAGGCATTGTTCCCGCGTCTTTCCTTCGAGATAGACCCCGAACCGTCGTCAATAGCTCAATGTGCAGCTCTACTGCGACTTCAATTAACCAAACCAAACCGTCGTGGTCCAATGTCTTCACTCAGGCATTGATGACTCCGTTATCTGACCAGTAACTATGTTACAAAATTACAAGGTAGTGTTCCCGGGTCTTTCCTTATGGAAACATTCAAATTTGTCACAAATAGCCCATTGTGTAGCTATGGTGTGACGTTAACGAATCAACCAAACTTAGCATTTACAGCATTGCAATCGAATGAAATAAAAACGCCAGATGAACCATCCAGTTTCAAAACGAGATAGATCCATTTGTTTGGATTTTCAGATTATGTCATTTACTAGCATGAACGTGCGATAATTATAGCATGAACAACCCCTTCTCCTCCCCTCACACACCCATTCGTTATAATAGAGAAATATATTAGCGTATTTTTTATAGCCAAAAAATCATTAAAGTTTAACGCTTCTGCTTATTCATAGATGGCAGCATTAACAACGATTTGTTTAAAAAACACACGTTTAAATTAATTATTTTAAAAGTATTTCTAAAAAAAATATTTGGTATATACAAGATGAACGTACGATTCGTCACATCTCATGAAAATATTATTTTTCTTTTGATACCTCATGTGTTAAGATCCATTGAGTACAAGGGTCGTAAAAGGGATCTTTACTACAGTAATGATATACATGACTTTTAAATACCTATCAATTGGCGAAGTCATAACATCACACAGCAGCTAGATACTATTCATTTTTCGATGTGAAAGTATCAGTTGGTTGCAAAACCAGACAAAAAAAAGAAGTCAGTTTCAAAACTAGATAGATCAAGATGCGTGTAGTATACCGCCTACTGATCGCATCGCAGTAGTCGAGCTACATCCCACAGCTTTGTTTCAAAACCAGATAGATCCAATTTCTTCCCCCCCCCCTCTCAAAGTAATACTTATACATGTAACAGATATAATTCCCCGCACAGGAACTCTTCCCAAATGGAACTGTCTTCCACCCCTTTCATTTTATTAGAACCTGACCAAATGTATCCTTCCGCAAAATGTTAATCTTTGTTAAACCTTTTCACTCTAATCAGAGAGCAAGTAATCCCCCGGTCACGAAAATTCAGCTCCTCATTGAATCAATATTTAAATGTTTTCATCCTGAATTCATTTCTTAATAAGATGGAAATACTAATCCTAGTTTAATAGAAGTCTTGTTATATACAGAGCTAAAATTTGGTTAAGACCTGTGTCTATCTAATACCAATTCGTCAAAAAAAAATGCTATAAATAATGCAATTAAGAATTTTGTTTCTCTTGAAAAATTTGTCAAAAGTGGAGTTATCTGCTTTTGAAACTAGACGGCTCAGATGTTCGATCCCCTTCACTCACTGAAAAAAAACTGAAGTGTCCGCTCCAATTCAAATACGGATGTCTTTTCACACTCATTTCCCATTCCAATTGTTCAACAGATAGTTAACATAGATAACCATCGCGGTAGTTAAACAGCTTAACGAGAGATCCGAAACGCGATTATAAGTCATCAGGAACAAGTTTCTTTATGGCTTTTGTAAAAACCTTTAAACCCCAAACGAAAGTTGACGATGTCTGAATATAAACACCCTGGATATTGTTAGCAGCGAATGTCTCTAATCATTGTTGGCCCTGAAAATATTTTTTTGTGTTTAAGTATACAAGGCTATTTTGTTTAAGTATACAAGACAATTTTTTTTGTTTAAGTATGTGATAAAAAAAGTCAAACGATCAGTTCAAATATACATTTTTTGTGTTGAAGCAAGTCATGTATCATTTAATGTAGATTTTATGTAGTTTCGATGGTAATTTTGGTATGGGTGGCTTTGCCACAAAGTACCGTATGAGTACGGAAAATCTGAAAATGAATTAACACCATTTTTCTTTACTGGGGAGCTAAATCTATCATTTGGTAAAGTAGTGTGGGGTTCTAGTTCAATAAGTTGCCCAAAAATGACTTGAATCGTATCCACTGCGAGTTTCAAAATTGAAACGCGTTTATCTAGACTTGTAATTAAGGCTACCAGCACTCTCGATTTTTCGCCCTTGTCCCGGGCAGGCTTAAGTCCCGGGATTTCCATCATTCATACATATGAGCCGCATTTACAGACGCCCTAAAATCCAGTATTGTTCTAAAAAATCCCCATTGCCGGTGTAAAAATATCCCTGTTTTATTGATGGTGCGATTGGCTGCCTCAGCTCCAATTTTATCTGCTCCTTCCCGCCGAGATGTTGCAGCCAAATAATAGATTTCAATGACAATTTTGGTGAACCTCCGGTTAATCGACATTTTCGATTATATAACAGCCGAATACCAGATTATGTTTTTACAGATTTTGTTTAAGTGGATTTTTCTCTATTAACAAAAAAAGAATTTTCGAAATCGGAAAATATTTTTTTTTCAAATGGTCCGGTTAATTGAGAATTCCGGATAGTTAAATGCCGGATAACCGAATATATTTTTTTCAAATTGCTCTCAAGTGAAACATCCCCTATCCAACAACAAAAAAAATGTCCAAATATCTGAAGTAGAACCAAAATCCCGCGCGAACATACATTAAAAAAAAAACACAACAGACGAATTCATAACCTCTTGACTTAGCACGCGTTGGAGGTTTTAATTTAAAGTTTCTAGCGGTTTAATTTTGGTGTTTCGGTGGGCGCGTTGGGCAGTGGGTTAATAAGGAGGTTTTAAGTACTTTATAAGGACTCGTTACTTACATGAAACGACAATAAGGAGTTTATAAGGACTTTTATGGACCGTACAAACCCTGTTCTAAAAACGTCTAATTGCCACTATCGCAGATTGTGAGAAAGCGCAACACACATTTTAATACGAATCCCATATCTTATAGATATTGGGTAGGAGGGAAAGTTCTGTCGTATTTTAAATAGGCAGGTGATTTTTCTTGTAAAAAAAAAGAACAACTGGCTAGTGAGTCAATCGGTTTTTTTTTTTGGTTTTTTAGCTGCTGTATAATATAAAAGGTGCCCATTTTTACCGTTCATCATTTACTTGTGATATTTAAAGTGAAAAACATGTCAGTAGATAAAGTGCATTTACGACAATGCATTTTATATGAATTCCAAAATGGAAGCAATGCATCGGTTGCATGTAAAAATTTATGCGCGGTATTTGGAAAAGATATTGTAAATGTTCGTACATGTCAAAGATGGTTTAGCAAATTTCTTTCCGGGGATCTGAGCCTCAAAGAAAGTGATCGATCTGGACGACCATCCAAGATCAATAATGATGTTTTGCGATCCATGTTGGAAAATAATCCACATTTAACAAGTCGAGAAATTGCAGAAGAGTTTGGCATTCATCATACAACTGTTGGAAATCACATTAAATCTCTTGGGTTTGTGTTAAAGCAAAGTGTTTGGGTTCCACATGAATTAACGGAAAAGAATTTGTCTGATCGTGTAAGAATATGTTCATCACATCTGATTAGGCACAATGTGGAGCCGTTTTTGGACAGGCTGGTTACTGGAGATGAAAAGTGGATTTTTTACGAGAATATTAAGAGAAAAAAATCCTACTGCAAAATTATCTAACGGGAAAAAAAATTCACGTCTTTTGAAGTGTTTCTAAGGCAGTTGCTGACTATTTTAACTCCAAGGATGAGAACAAACAGGAATTCACAGGTTACCTGAAAGATGGCAACAGGTTGTAACAAATAACGGAGCATATATAATTGATTAATATTAAACACATATTTTTATAAATGAATTCAAATATTTTCTTTAAAATACGACAGAACTTTCCCTCCAACCCAATAGATATTCACTCTCCAGAGCACTTTTTCGGCATTTTCCCCTATAAGTAGAACGCGGCGTCGCTTCTTGTTTCGCTCGCACACGTCCCAGACCAAGGCAATTTGTATTTTTTTTTTCGTCCACCATTTATCTTTTTATCTCTCTTCGCCATCTTCCTCGAAGATCCCGAGTGTCCTTCAAATTTCGATCCAGGTAAATGGCCCGCGGGACTCCGTACTTAAACCGTGAATCAGAGCTGAGAAATGCGGCAGTCCTTTTCATCTTTATTTTGCCGTGAATTTTCTATTTATTTGCATTGTTACTACCCCCCCCCCCCCTCTTCCCCCTCTTTAGGAAGTGATAATAAAATGTTTCGATCTGTGTCTTCTTTTTTTTTTCTTTTTCGCATCGTATCTGGGGCGTGAGGGAATTTAAAGCTTTTTTATTTTTATTATATACATTCGATCTGCTTGTGTTTATTAGTTTGGAGAGGGATGTGTAGAAAAATAACAAGTAACAAGTTTTTTTTTTATGAAGTTCGTATTCACCTTCAACGTTTCGTACAGTGGCCGTTGCGTCAACGTACAAATACTTTTGGTATGGTTTTGTTAGTTAACGTCGCACTAGAGCTGCACAGTGGGCTATTGGCGCGACGGTTCGGGGTCAATCTCGAAGGAAAGACCCGGGAACACATTCACATACACATTCATACATGCACCTCGTTATTTTAGAACCATGGTCAGATGACGAGGAAACACCTGAACTGGCACCCAACGCCTTCAATAGACGTCGGGACTTTGGACCCCGATCAGATGTATCGTGCACCAGTCCCGTATACACGCAAGTATAATTTATTGGATATTCTGGACGACTTTCTAGTATTTTCGTAGCGAAGCTGGCAACCCTCCGATCGCAAGATCACTACTTTTTTACTTTTCTATATCAAGTCCATTGCACGGATTCGAACCACCAATCCTCTGATTATTAGCTGAACGCCTTACCAACTGAGCAACTGGGGGTCTAAAATACTTTTGGATAAATGAACGCAGCACTAGTGCTTCTTAATGGGATATTGACGTCGGTTCCTCGTCTATCCCGAAATTCGAGCATGAATGGTCTGTAGCTGAGAGAATATGACGTCATAATCATGAAGCCCACATCTCAGAGCGAAAGGCCCATGCCATCCCTTCAAAATTATGAATTAAAAAATACTCGCGATTGGCTGGTGAATTGGGAAATGCGCAACAGTGAAGATTTATGAATGGAATGACGCAATTAACCACGTGTCTGAGACCATACACGTTGGCTTCACTTTGATGCTAGCGAGAGTGACGTCATGACTCCTCTACTACAAAGAACCCATGCTCGAAGATCTCGAAGGTTGGTTGATTAATTAACGTCGCATTAGAGCTGCATAGTGGACTATTCAAGGCGTATCGCGAAGGAAAGACCCGGGGTCGATGCCTCATATTTTTAAACCATGGTCAGATGACGAGGACAACACCTGAGCTGGCACCCGACGCAACCTCAATAGGCGTCAAGACATTGGACCCCGAACAGATTTATCGGGCATCAGTCTCGTATACACGCCAGTATAATTTGTTGGATGTTCTGGACGACTTTCTAGTATTTTTGTAGCGAAGCTGGCAACCCTCCGATCGCAAGATCACTACTTCTTTAAAATTTTCTTTATTAGGTCCACCGCACGGAATCGAACTAGCAATCCTCTGATACAAGCTGAACGCCTGTATTCACTGGGCAACTGGAGGACCCTCTATCTCGAAGGAAATACCCTAGAACTTATCTTATTATGGTAATTTGAAACTAAAGTCAAGTGACGAGGGCAATACCTGAACTGGCACCCCTCGCAACCTGAATAGACATGCACTACGGATTTTAACGTGCACCTATGCTCTACATAACGCGAATATTTTTTGCAAGCAATGAGGAATGTAATTGGTAACCCTCCTATCACAAGCTCGCAATGGGCAGTATGTGTTTAAAAATAATACTTTTTTTAATTCATATTTCTTTTCAACACTTCGTACATAGTGTCAGTTACATCATGAGGAAAAATTTATAAGAATAATGGATAAAAGTGGCACAACCTGAGTCGAGATTACAATTTTGGAAGAAAAACAAAAGTGCATTTTTGCAGATTCCTCCGTGATTAGTGAATACAAACCACCAATTCAATTACCAATCAATGAAGCATCTTTAAACAAAATGTTCTTTTTTTCCCCAGATAATTATAATCTCGACCCAGGTCTAGCATAATTTCCATTACGTCACGCACAAAAATGTATAAGAATAATTGGATTTGAGCAGACGATATTAAAAACTTTCATTTGAAATAAAAATTGTTCGTATTTAGTTTCTTTTCACTTCAATTAAATAGTGCAAGTGATTTTTTTTGCTATCCTGAATGTGTACAAAATGGGTGGTTAAAATTTAAATACCCACAAAATAATCTTCGAAGTGTCAGAATTTAAATACTCTCTCTAGAACAGCTATTTTTTAAAAAAAATATCTTATATGAAACCAAAAACTAAAATACTATTTTGAAGATATTCAGATTAACTGAAATTAATTTTTAAGAAAACATAAAAATGTCTTCATTCTTTACATCGATAATCTCGAGTTAAAATTAGTTCTTTCATATTTAATTTTAAAGCAACAACTTTCAATATTCATTGCGTTCCATTAAAAAAAATGCATCAACAACTTAAATACGTAATAGCGATTAAAACGCATATACATTATAAAATACAGCTAAAAAATTCTTGTTACTTAAACATAAATTATTTTATTTAGAAAGTACTTACACGAAATTATGTAATGTAACATTTATATACAAAAATAAATATAAGTCAGGAGTCACTCAAGCGGTTCTGTAAATAACATTACCTACAGAAATTTACAAGTACGTGATTATAAAAACAGCACTATTTTACAAATTCGAAAATCAATTATAACGTATTTATGAAACATATTTAAAACACCTCAAGCGCTTGTGTATTTAGAACTATTTAGTATAAACTAGCCATGTAAGGTTACAGGGTAGAAAAGCAAATAGGCAATATTATTTTCATTATAGAAAGTAGCTATGTCTTAGGTAAAGTATGTGATATACAACCAAACCAAACACCAAAGCACTATATAACAAATTTCCTGAAAGTTTATGAAATGATAGATTTTTGTTAACTTTTCATGGAAACGGTCCAATGCTTTATATTTTTCTTCGCTAACTAAATGGGGGAAATATAAACTTTTGAATTTAATAACAGTCAGCGAATATCGGAATTAAAAATAAAATCAAGTCAGCTTATTTGAATCTGGTTCAGAACCATTGAAGCGTGAATGTTTTTCATAGTACGATGCTCGTAGAAGGAAATTATAATGGTGGCAAAATGGTGGTAGAATTTTTTTTTTTTTTCAGCTTAGGCCTAGCCGTGCACGAGCGATAATTGCACTGCAACTATCTGCCCGGAGATTATTTTTAATTGCATTTGACTCAGGGCTTCCACGTTTCAGATTTCAAAATCGCCAAAGTAAAGATGAAAAATCGCCAAAGTAAAGATGAAAAATCGCCAAAGTAAAGATGAAAAATCGCCAAAGTAAAGATGAAAAATCGCCGCCAAACTCTAGAAATTTTCGGAAAGGCATTTCTTCCATTTTTTTTATACTCCATTTATTTCTTTACTTCTTTAAATCTATAGTAATCCTCCGAATAAATTTTAAATGTTTAATTAAGTTTGGTTGGTTTGGTTTGGTTAATTAACGTCGTACTAGAGCTGCACAGTGGGCTATTGGCAACGGTTCGGGGCCTATCTCGAAGGAAAAACCCGGGAACGATGCCTCGTATTTTTGAACCATGGTCAGATGACGAGGACAACACCTGAGCTGGCATCCAATGCCTTCAATAGACGTCGAGACTTCGAACCCCGATCAGATTTATCGTGCACCAGTCCCGTATACACGCCGTTAATTTTTTGTGGATGTTCTGGACGACATTCTAGTATTTTGGTAGCGAAGTTGGCAACCCTCCGATCGCAATATCACTAGTTTTTACTATTCTTTAGTCTAGTCCATCGCAAGGTTTTGAACCGGGGACCCTTGGATTCCCAGCTGACGCCTTAATCCACTCGGCCACGGAGGCCTCTAATTAAGTTTGGAACGATGTATAATTAAACCACTTGTTAAAAAAATTTTGATGCAAATAACCTTTGTAGATTTTAATTAACAATCAAATGTATGGCATTGTACACATTCCATATAAATCCAGTTACATATAGTCTGTTATGTAGCTTATTGACCATAATAAAATAAAACTATTAACATATTTTTATAACATTAATTTATTACATGGTAGAATACTTTTAAAGTACAGGGTATGTTTTTGAAATATTTAACAATTAATACCATTTTAATCATTTAGCGACCGATAAAAAAACCCGATGCAAATACGTTTATTAAATATTGAATTATAACATTCTAACGCACAGGCGCTGATTTTTATATTAGTTTGTATATACAAATATATTAAAATATTATATTAAGAAACAATTTAATTCTTTTAATTTTCATCGAGCAAATACCAGTAAAACTTAAAAAAAAGACTCATTTTAATATTTATTAGAATATCGTCTGCCGTAAACGCAAGATTCTGTATTTATGTTCGTTAAACAAAACACGGAATCAGAACAAAACTATTGTTTTTGTTCTTTAAAGATTCATATAGAAGTAAATAAAATCGTTCTTGTGTAAAAGGTGATACAATTAAAAACATTTTATAATTTAATCTAAATTCTAAAAATATTATTCGGTTTCGGAAATCAATTAAAAATTTCATGCAAAATCGCCAAATTATCGATTATTTGCCAAAGTTGTTAGCGCAGTAGTGAGGGAAAGGTTATTTTGTACGATTATTCCTGAGTCAGCGAATAACATTTTGAGTTTTTCAATTACAAGCAACTAAATAATTCAGCTGACTAGCCTGAATTGTGAAAATATTAATATATTCTGCATGTTCTTATCCATTAAAAGTAATAAATATGTATCTATCAAATTAGTCCAATTTTTTATATATACCAGGAAATATAATTCCTACATTACCATAATCCTTTAAAGATGATTAATCAGAAATCTATAGATACAGAATTATACAGAACGATTCATTTAAATTCGAAATTATATATTAGTTTCAAAAACTAAGAACGAAGAAGAAAAACGGTGGAAAAAACATTCGAAACGTGTTTTGCCTTAAAATTTCCAAAAATTAAATTCATACATAACACTGAATTTGCCTTCGAATTTTCTATAGAACTATTTTTCTTTAATTTGTCCAAAACACATTTTACCCCATTGAATTAACATGCAAAGATTGGAATCTGTAGATGAATTAATACATTTTAAAGTTATTTGCGTCAGTACCCAGCAAAAAAAGTCAGCATGAAACCTTCATCAAAATTGTCAAATTGAAGGTTTTTTGAAGGTTTGATAAAGGATATTGAAACAAAAAACTACAGTGTTTTTGAAGTTTTTAATTTCCCTGCATAAAACCTTTAAAATATCTGCATTTTCCCTTCATGATTAAAAATTGAAGGTTTTTTGCAGGTTTATATGAAGGAAATTGAAACAAAAACCTTTAATTTTATACTTATTCAAACAAATTGCGATTTTCCTGCATAAAACCTTCAATTTCTAAATTTTGTTGAAGGTTTTATGCTGACTTTTTTTACTGGGTATGCATTAAAAATATTAGTAGCTCAGGTGTTTCGTTATTAAGAACCGCATGTGGAAATATCATATATATTATTTCTGTAATAAAGATCCCCTTTACGCCCCTTAAACACAACTAATCTTAACACATGAGGTATCAAAAGAAAGATGTCATGGACCAGTGACGAATCGTACCTTCATCTGTTAAATATCAACGTTTTTATTAAAAAAAAAACACGCGTTAAAAATAATTCCTTTTAAAGGTGTTTTTTAAACAAACCGTTGATAATACTGCCATCTATGAGCAGTTGTTCATGCGATAATTATTGCACGGACATGCTAGTCAAGATATATTACAGCACTATAAAATATTTTTTAAATAACAGATATTTTAAATATTTCTGAATTTGAGCCTACTAATTTCGCCAGAAATTTTGTGAAACAGAAGAAATTTTGTAACATAGTACAGGAAATTTACAAAAAGTAGTGTATGCTAGTATCATCAGGGGCGGATTTAGGCATAGGCTACAGCCTAAGGCCGTTTATGATCCGTCCTTAGCAATTGTCCACCAGTGTATTTTCTTATAGAATTATAAGAAGAATTATAAGATATCCCCCCCCCCCCCAGATTGGGGGAGCCGCACCACATATTTTCAGCCTAGGGGCCCACTAACTTTAAATCCGTCTCTGAATATCATTTGTACACTTAAAATTGTTTTAATGTGAATTTCTGAAATACATATTTTTTTTTTAATTATGATTTCTCTCCCCCCCCCCCTCCCCAAAATCGTTTACAAGGGGTATTCCATGCCCCCTGTATATGGTACGGGTGTGGGAGGGAGGGGGGGGGGGCGCACCACTTAAACAGTCTAAGGGCCCACTGACTCTAAATCTGGTTCTGAGTGACAAGTGTCATTTCCGAAAGTGGGCCAATTGCCCATTGTGTAGTTCTATTAGTGCAGCGTTCGTTCAACCAACTGTCAAACAAAAACAAATATAAAACTGTCTTGTTTGCGAATTGATAATTAATTGTTTTATCATACTCACTCTACGCAAACCGTGATTACTTAAAATATTTACGAAGTCCACAGCCGCGGACTGGCAACTTTCCTAAAACACGCTTTTAATTATTTTCGTGTAAGGGAACTGATAATTTTTTTTAATTAAAGATACTATCTGTAAAAAAAAAATGTGTTCGCATTTCAGTAATCAGAATGTTGTTTAGAAAAGTATATGACAGTGCGCGTCAGCTTATAAGGGATACAACCATAATAAATAGGAAATCACAAGAATAAAGTTTGTGATGACACAGTTTCCGTGAAATTTGAAACTTTTTTTTTATATATATATAATTGGAAGCGTGGAGATTTAAATTAAAGGAAAAATTTCGTTTGCAATCCCAAAAGTGCTGCCAACCATTACAAATCAATATTGAAAAATCTAATTTATTTGTAAAAGTCATTCTGGTTGATAATTAATGGAACTATATCATTAGTGAAAATTTTAACTTGTTTTGTATTGAAAAATTTAACATGATTGTGGCTAGGGAATTTTTAGACTTAATATATAACATTTATTCTACTATATACTACACTATAATATTACTATTATACTTTACTATACTATTACACGTTTACTAAACTATTTGTGATACTCTACTTTACTACTTCACATATATCACACTAGCTGAAATACCCGTTCTACGCACGGGAAGGAAATAAATTACAAAATTGATACAAATACAATATTTATAGCGAAATAAACAATATTCTTCATTTGTCACCCATGAGGGGGAACCACAGTATTAAAAGTACTAATTTGAAACGAAATTTTATTGGCAAGGTCCTGCAAGAACTGGAAAGATTGCTAATATGAAGTTGTCTACACAATAACGTGAATATGTATGCATTACTCCCGTTGATCACCATCCATATTTTAACTTTTAGTAACATTCCAAAGATTTAAACGGGAAGAACTCTTATAAATGTTAATAAAAATTATCTGAAAAAGTTTTATTAGACACCTATGTCAACATTTGTCGATAAGTTTCACAAATTGGTGAAAATATAAGCAGAAAAAAAAAACGAAAAAGAATTTTAAAAGGTTTATTTGCCAAATTCAAGATTTTCATATTTTTTCTTTTGTACGGTAAACCTTATCAATAAGCGAGAAGGGATGGTTCCCCAGCACTTTTTTTAGATTTTGTCCCCGAACTTTTTAAATATTTAACTTTTTTAAATAAAAAATAAATCTTATTTTTTACTTCATTGAACTTTAAATCAATTTTTTAAAAAAAATCGAATCAATCCCCCTACCCACTACTACAGAAGATTTACGCAAACCCAATCCCCCTCTGACACTTGTACCACGTGGGGGGAGAGTCTATAACAACAGTTTTCGATTCCGCCACATAACTTACTCGTATAGGCATACCTTCATATAAAGAAAGGTAGGCCGCATAGATCAAGCCGATTATTAACCCATTCCGCCGCTGACCGTGAAGGGAATGTCGCCCTTAACTGCAGGCTATTTCGTTCACTATATTACTCCCAGGGGAACCGTGTTATGGGCTATAAATGACCTACCATGGTATAGGAAAGAGAGTCGCGTCGATCAGGTCGTTTGTTAACCCATTTTACCCTCTGATCTTTATACCGCATGAAGGAAAATGTCACCCTTGATGACAGGCAGTATACACTTTCACTCCAATAATTCTATGGAAAATCAGCCTTCGTGGATAAATGACATAACATGGAGTAGAGGAAGGTAGGCCGCGTCAATCAGATTGACCATTTATACACTCTCCCTCTGACCTTCCTACCACGTGGGGTCCAAAGTATTCATTAACCAATTATTACGGTACCGAGTGGCTTCTACCTACCAGATAGATTATTTTTCTATGTAAGATATAAGTAACAACTCTGTCAAAATTCATCTTCCTGGTTATACAGAAAGTTAGAAAATTAGTGATGAGTCAGTGGATAAGTGGCAAGATTTACTTTTGGCAGTTAGAGTTTGAATTTTTGAAAATGAACATCCTTTCTTAGTGAGCAATTTTGGCTTAAAATGCCATGCTCCATGCCAAATTTAATTTTCATAGTTGTTGTAGTACGGAATATCCCGTTATCCATTCATATTTTCACCATTTTGACATATATTTTATAATTTTTTGACACTAATTTCGCCATTTATATGTTATTTTTACAAATATGATCATATTTTAGTTCATTTGGCAATATTTGATTCATTTGGCGAAAATTTTTATTCATTCGGTGAAATTTTAATTTATTTGGGGATGTTTTTAATAACTTGCCGTAGGTTTTATTTATTTGGCGATATTTAGTCATCAGCCAATCAGAATGCTCCTTTACATATATGATCATATTTTAGTTCATTTGGCGATATTTTATTAATTTGGCGAAATGTTTTATTCATTCGGTGAAATTTTAATTTATTTGGCGAAGTTTATTAATTTGGCGACAGTTTTTAGTTATTTGGCGACATTTTGGCGATATTTAGTCATCAGCCAATCAGAATGCTCCTCGTACGTTACATAATATTAAAAATTTCCATTGTTTAAATTTTATATTTTGCATTGTTACATGTTCTCCATGTTAATCCTATGGAGAAGTTTCGAAAAAGGGGTTTTACAACCCCTTAAATCCGTTCGATCGGAACAAAAATAGCTTACTTTTCCTATTTAAGGTATAAGGAACAAATTTGCCAAATTTCATCTTCATAGGTATACGGGAAGTTGGAGAATTAGTGATGAGTGATGAGTGGGTTTTTCGCATTTATATATATAGATTATTATATCCCAAGACTTATTGCAGGGTGGCAACAACATTCTGGAAAAAAAGTTCCCTGATATTTCCCTGAATTTCATGACATCACAAAAATTGACAAATAAATTGGATCAAAAATCAGTTTTAAAAAAATTTTCATTACGTTATTTTATTAATGCTACATAATACAACATTTGTCTTTCTGGTCACATGTTAACGTGAAGTTTCGACTTCTGTCGCCTGTCCATTGATGGGTTACTTTTTTTTTCTAAGGGAAAAACGTGATTAACATTAACGCTATATGCATAGCTTATTCTTATTGTATTCAATTGATGCTGAGCAGTTGTTCTTCAACTTTGTAATTGACTATTTTCGCGCATGTCGTACAAATTAAGAGATAACTACGCCTAGTTCCGTAAATTGTCACTAGGTGACGCTTTAAGTCTCATCGTAATACCTTTCGAGCATGTATCCTTCATAGTAGAGAAAACATATTATAATCTCGCTAACATCAAAGTGAAGCCAACATGTATGGCCTCAGAAACGTAGTTAATTACGTCATTCCATTCATAAATTTTCACTGTTACACATTCCGCAATTTATCAGCCAATCGCGAGTATTTTTTAATTCATAATTTTGAAAAGAAGTCACGTGTCTGAGGCCATTCGGTCGGAGATGTTGGTTTCACGATTATTGCGTCATATTCGCTCTACTACAGTCCATTCATGCTCGAAGGTAATACCGCACATGGTTAATTTACTTGTACATACCCAGATACCCCTTTTATGATTTTAACTATAGGTGTTTAAAAAGGTAAGGGAGTGATAAAGGATTTTAGTGAACGTCTTGTATGCTGTTGCATAAACGGTATATATTTGTAAGGCCGCTTTTTCATTTAACGACACGATACCGATAAATCGTGAACGATTGCGAAGGGAAGACACAACGTTTTATCGTATCGTCTGATAGTCAGTTTTTCATTGCATCGATATCGTTCGCCGAAAACGACAATTTTTATATTCAGTTCGTGTTCGTCTGTTGCTTGGTTTGGTTTTGTTAATTAACGTCGCACTAGAGCTGCACAGTGGGCAATTGGCGACGGTTCGGGGTCAATCTCGAGGGAAAGACCCGGGAACACATACACATTCACACACACATTCATACACACATTCATACATGCACCTCGTTATTTTAGAACCATGGTCAGATGACGAGGAAACACCTGAACTGGCACCCAACGCCTTCAATAGACGTCGGGACTTTGGACCCCGATCAGATGTATCCTGCACCAGTCCCGTATACACGCCAGTATAATTTGTTGGATATTCTGGACGACTTTCTAGTATTTTTGTAGCGAAGCTGGCAACCCTCCGATCGCAAGATCACTACTTTTTTACTTTTCTATGTCAAGTCCATCGCACGGATTCGAACCACCAATCCTCTTATTAGTAGCTGAACGCCTTACCAACTGAGCAACTGGGGCTCGTTCGTCTGTTGCCGAGAGCACATCTATTCTCGATATGACGCATCGCAACAAATTACGTTATAACAAACTGCGATTGTTGTATTTGCTGTATTTAAGGAGAAAGAAGAGATCAATAACAAAACGCTTCTGGGTGCATGATATCATCAAAGCAAGACATGTTGAAGGAGATTTTTATGTTTTATTTGAACGTCTACAAAAAGCTAGAGCTAGCGCTAACCACTGGAGCTGCACAGTGGGCTATTGGCGACGGTTTGACTAAATATTTGCCTCCCAAGCCTTTTCTCGAACAATCTTGTTCTTGTAAAATTAATCTCGCTTATCCCAAATACAGGGCTTTACTTCCACTAGTTCACAATATCGAACTTAAAATCCATATTGGTAATATAAATAAGAAAAACCACAGTAGATTATAGCAGAAGGCAACAAGTTTTTAGGAAACAAACTCAAAATGTCGTCACGATAAAGTAGGGAAGGCGCGTGTCCACGATAAAACGTTCCGATAAATTGTATCGTCTGATCGGCAACGACAATATCGTTATCGTATCGGCTAGTGAAAAAGCGCCCGGCTTCGTATGTGTATTTTGCGTACCCCGATATCGTGCCACTGAAATCGTATACGATTTATCGGTGTCGTGTCGTTAAATGTAAAAGCGGCCTAACGGTAATAATTGTATTAAAATCATTGGATAAATACTGAATTACACACATTCAATTTAGATTTTCTCTAATGCATACAAATCAACATAATTAAATTATTTTTACAAGAATTTAAAAATAAAACCGAGTCATTTCAAAACACGGAATGGAAATCTCCCCTTATGGTATCACAGTTGGAATTTTGAAGCTTTTATGCAACTACGACTCACTTTCAATTGTCTTATTACTCGCCGTGGACACGCGTTGTGCGTAAACTTATACTATGCACTAATCAGAAGGAAAGGTACTGAGTAATTAAGAAATCACCCAGGGATGCATTGTTTAGAGTTTATACCAAATAACGTGATCCGGATGAAAGTTTATTTATCCGAGGAAACCCAAGAAATGGCATAGGTATGTTGATAAGAAGTTATTGTACGTCACCAAGAGTCATCTGACGTATGGGTTTTGAACAGAGAGTAGTAATATTAAATAGAGAGCGCCTTCAATGCCAGACTCTCGTAAGGCCGCGGTGTCAACATTGAAACAAAAAACCAACATCACGTGGTTTTAGCGATGCCACATTTGGCGTTATGATATCTGCAGGATTTCCAAATTTGGCGCACTTTCTTCTTTTTGGCGATAAGGCGTTCTGGTCGTATTCAACTTCTTAACATATATGTATGTATTTACTTATTGTCAAACAATATGCGCTAAATATGTCCTCTTCATTAACGAAACGAAAATATTTTATTTGTGTTCAATACTCGAAGAAGCGAAACTCTTTATATTTCTCCGGTTTTATTGTTCATATTTTCTTATTGAACTATGCAAAATAACAATTGAAAGAACTTCGCTTATGGTAAATTTTTTACATAAAAACGTAATGCAATTTTTTCAAAAGTACAAAGTAAGAAAAATCTCTTTAATACATCTTTAAATTGTGCCACTCGTTAAAAAAAACGAAATTTAAATACAAAACCATATTACAATACTTCGATCTCGTTTAGTTCTTAAAGTCGCCAAGGCGCCTGCCAAGTAATATTGGTGCATGAATAAATTGGCATTTCCACCTATCACGTGATTTCAATGATGGACACACGGAAATCATCATTTTTATTCCTCTATTTGTATCATTACTCTATGGTTTTGAAAAAACTTTTTAGGGGAATTGACATTGGATAATTTCGAAATTGCCATTTGCTTGAGGACAGGGATCGGGGGTAAAGGAGTAGGCCGAGACGGTGATCGTAACAGTGGGTTTGACATTGCCTGGTTGTGCCGCCCCAGTTGAAGTCAAAGTTCTGGTTACTGGAATGCTAAAAAGGAAAGACACAAAAGCACACAACAGTTGACGCATTAACTTAAACGTGTCATTCGTCCTTCCGTTTCATGTTTGATTTTCATGTCCAGGTTACTCAGATTCTTGTGAAAGAGGTTTCATTTCAAGATTTAAACAAGGCTAGTCGCGTACGAGCGATAATTGCACTGCAACTATCGATAATTGCACTGCAGCTATCGATAATTGCACTGCAGCTATCGATAATTGCACTGCAGCTATCGATAATTGCACTGCAACTATTCATAATTGCACTGCAACTATCGGTAATTGCACTGCAACTATCGCTCGGCGATAATCAACTAAGTGACTAAAACATCACTCAGCAACTGCCCTGCGATTATTTTAACTGCATTCGACTCAAAGATGCCACGTTCCAGATTTCGAAATCGCCAAAGTAAAGAAGAAAATCGCCAAACTTGGTAAGTACATTTCCAATCAAAACAAAATTGTGTAATTGTATACATGTTAAATCTAAATTTTAGTTGTTTTACTAGAATAAAAAAATATGTGCGCGAAAATATTAGTAAAAAAAAGATTAAAAAAAATCCGTTTAAAAAAAATATATATGGCAATTTTTTTCTAGCCCGAAACTGAAACTAAAATTAGGTTAAGTAGTTTAGTTATAATGTATTCTATGCAAAAATAAAATGTAGTAAATGTATATAGAAAGTGTTTTACAAAAGTATACGCTACTACCTTATTGTCCTGAAATCCTAGTTATAAATAACTTTTTTCATAAAAAGTAGTAAATGCAAAAAAATTGGGATTGAATCTTTTTAAATATTGTTCTCCCCAAAAGTATAGAGAATTTTATTCCAATTGAATTAATAGTATTGTAGTTGCGCGGTTTTCTGTAAGCTAAAACATTCTCCATTTTTGCCCATCGCACACTGCACCCTTGGGAATGCCGATAGCCCAAAAATCCACAATGTGAATTACAAGTCTCATTCTCAGAAATTCAAGAATCAAATCCCACGAGATGAATAATTCCAAAGCGACCGTGACCACACAATTACGCTTTCAACGCATCCGAAAACCGCTGAAGAAATTAAGCATTTGCCCACACCCAACCCCAAAAGAAGAAAAAAACACCAAAGGGCAAATCAAATATATTTACTTAAGGTTCATCCAAATTAAACTCCGATGCCTTACAAGCAACGCAATCCGCACAGACGTAATTACAGAGCCGAAAAGAAAACAGAAGGATTTTCTTTTTATCTTCTGTTACTCACATCGAGCTCTAAAATATTAACCTTTGCACGACTGGGATAATTACAGCAGGGGGAAATCGAGAAGTCGTGCCCTATTAAGAGCATTCTCCCCCAATAAGCACGACTTGAGAAAGTAATGCGATTATCTCTCAAAGGCAGATCGATATGCAGGATTCACCTGGGTTGGGATATGCAGTCGTGCAACTGGAAAGATAATGCGACCGCAGCAGACAAAATACGTAACTGTTCCGTGAATAATATTAATATCGGGTATGGTAAATGGGAGTCATGAAGGATTTACAGATTCCAAACAGGAGATTCTGAAACGAAATTGTGGTTCCCAGCCTTTATAGGCTACGGACTACCCAAGTTAAAAGTTAGGCAAATCGTTGACAATCCCTTTCCAATAGTCTATGATATTGAAATCGAGCAGATAGATACATCGTCGCCTCAGAGCAACAGTAAGACATCCAAAAAAACAAACGAAAATGAGTTTTCGGTCTTGCTAATATTACCAAATGTGCATTTATTTAGTGGAACATTCGGACATTTTTATGTCTTCTTTGAAATCCCTGAACTACAGCCTTAGATATTCAGCATTGTAAAAAACAGCAAATTTTAAAATCAATTTTATAGGCAACTCTGTTTTTGCTCATATCCTACTGTTGCTCTGAGCCGACGATATATACATATATATATATATATATAGCAGGTCGAATTAGGCAGATAATAGGGAGATCGATATGCAGGATTCACTTCGGTTGAGATATGCAGTCGTGCAACTGGAAAGATAATGCGACCGCAGCAGACAAAATACGTAACTGTTCCGTGAATAATATTAATATTGGGTATGCTAAATGGAAACATGTACGATTTACGCACTGTGAGAGCCTGTCTCGACTGTGGGGCTACATCTCAGTTAGGCAGCTTCCAGATGGTGAGACGCTACTGTGGTTCCCAGCCTTTATAGGCCTACGGACTACCAAGTTAAAAGTTAGATAGAGGATGTCGTATCAGGCAGATCGATATGCCGGATTCACCTGGATTTGGAAATGCAGTCGTGTAACTGGAAAGATAATGCGACCGCAGCAGACAAAATACGTAACTGTTCCGTGAATAATATTAATATTGGGTATGCTAAATGGAAACATGTACGATTTACGCACTGTGAGAGCCTGTCTCGACTGTGGGGCTACATCTCAGTTAGGCAGCTTCCAGATGGTGAGACGCTACTGTGGTTCCCAGCCTTTATAGGCCTACGGACTACCAAGTTAAAAGTTAGATAGAGGATGTCGTATCAGGCAGATCGATATGCCGGATTCACCTGGATTTGGAAATGCAGTCGTGTAACTGGAAAGATAATGCGACCGCAGCAGACAAAATACGTAACTGTTCCGTGAATAATATTAATATTGGGTATGCTAAATGGAAACATGTACGATTTACGCACTGTGAGAGCCTGTCTCGACTGTGGGGCTACATCTCAGTTAGGCAGCTTCCAGATGGTGAGACGCTACTGTGGTTCCCAGCCTTTATAGGCCTACGGACTACCAAGTTAAAAGTTAGATAGAGGATGTCGTATCAGGCAGATCGATATGCCGGATTCACCTGGATTTGGAAATGCAGTCGTGTAACTGGAAAGATAATGCGACCGCAGCAGACAAAATACGTAACTGTTCCGTGAATAATATTAATATTGGGTATGCTAAATGGAAACATGTACGATTTACGCACTGTGAGAGCCTGTCTCGACTGTGGGGCTACATCTCAGTTAGGCAGCTTCCAGATGGTGAGACGCTACTGTGGTTCCCAGCCTTTATAGGCCTACGGACTACCAAGTTAAAAGTTAGATAGAGGATGTCGTATCAGGCAGATCGATATGCCGGATTCACCTGGATTTGGAAATGCAGTCGTGTAACTGGAAAGATAATGCGACCGCAGCAGACAAAATACGTAACTGTTCCGTGAATAATATTAATATTGGGTATGCTAAATGGAAACATGTACGATTTACGCACTGTGAGAGCCTGTCTCGACTGTGGGGCTACATCTCAGTTAGGCAGCTTCCAGATGGTGAGACGCTACTGTGGTTCCCAGCCTTTATAGGCCTACGGACTACCAAGTTAAAAGTTAGATAGAGGATGTCGTATCAGGCAGATCGATATGCCGGATTCACCTGGATTTGGAAATGCAGTCGTGTAACTGGAAAGATAATGCGACCGCAGCAGACAAAATACGTAACTGTTCCGTGAATAATATTAATATTGGGTATGCTAAATGGAAACATGTACGATTTACGCACTGTGAGAGCCTGTCTCGACTGTGGGGCTACATCTCAGTTAGGCAGCTTCCAGATGGTGAGACGCTACTGTGGTTCCCAGCCTTTATAGGCCTACGGACTACCAAGTTAAAAGTTAGATAGAGGATGTCGTATCAGGCAGATCGATATGCCGGATTCACCTGGATTTGGAAATGCAGTCGTGTAACTGGAAAGATAATGCGACCGCAGCAGACAAAATACGTAACTGTTCCGTGAATAATATTAATATTGGGTATGCTAAATGGAAACATGTACGATTTACGCACTGTGAGAGCCTGTCTCGACTGTGGGGCTACATCTCAGTTAGGCAGCTTCCAGATGGTGAGACGCTACTGTGGTTCCCAGCCTTTATAGGCCTACGGACTACCAAGTTAAAAGTTAGATAGAGGATGTCGTATCAGGCAGATCGATATGCCGGATTCACCTGGATTTGGAAATGCAGTCGTGTAACTGGAAAGATAATGCGACCGCAGCAGACAAAATACGTAACTGTTCCGTGAATAATATTAATATTGGGTATGCTAAATGGAAACATGTACGATTTACGCACTGTGAGAGCCTGTCTCGACTGTGGGGCTACATCTCAGTTAGGCAGCTTCCAGATGGTGAGACGCTACTGTGGTTCCCAGCCTTTATAGGCCTACGGACTACCAAGTTAAAAGTTAGATAGAGGATGTCGTATCAGGCAGATCGATATGCCGGATTCACCTGGATTTGGAAATGCAGTCGTGTAACTGGAAAGATAATGCGACCGCAGCAGACAAAATACGTAACTGTTCCGTGAATAATATTAATATTGGGTATGCTAAATGGAAACATGTACGATTTACGCACTGTGAGAGCCTGTCTCGACTGTGGGGCTACATCTCAGTTAGGCAGCTTCCAGATGGTGAGACGCTACTGTGGTTCCCAGCCTTTATAGGCCTACGGACTACCAAGTTAAAAGTTAGATAGAGGATGTCGTATCAGGCAGATCGATATGCCGGATTCACCTGGATTTGGAAATGCAGTCGTGTAACTGGAAAGATAATGCGACCGCAGCAGACAAAATACGTAACTGTTCCGTGAATAATATTAATATTGGGTATGCTAAATGGAAACATGTACGATTTACGCACTGTGAGAGCCTGTCTCGACTGTGGGGCTACATCTCAGTTAGGCAGCTTCCAGATGGTGAGACGCTACTGTGGTTCCCAGCCTTTATAGGCCTACGGACTACCAAGTTAAAAGTTAGATAGAGGATGTCGTATCAGGCAGATCGATATGCCGGATTCACCTGGATTTGGAAATGCAGTCGTGTAACTGGAAAGATAATGCGACCGCAGCAGACAAAATACGTAACTGTTCCGTGAATAATATTAATATTGGGTATGCTAAATGGAAACATGTACGATTTACGCACTGTGAGAGCCTGTCTCGACTGTGGGGCTACATCTCAGTTAGGCAGCTTCCAGATGGTGAGACGCTACTGTGGTTCCCAGCCTTTATAGGCCTACGGACTACCAAGTTAAAAGTTAGATAGAGGATGTCGTATCAGGCAGATCGATATGCCGGATTCACCTGGATTTGGAAATGCAGTCGTGTAACTGGAAAGATAATGCGACCGCAGCAGACAAAATACGTAACTGTTCCGTGAATAATATTAATATTGGGTATGCTAAATGGAAACATGTACGATTTACGCACTGTGAGAGCCTGTCTCGACTGTGGGGCTACATCTCAGTTAGGCAGCTTCCAGATGGTGAGACGCTACTGTGGTTCCCAGCCTTTATAGGCCTACGGACTACCAAGTTAAAAGTTAGATAGAGGATGTCGTATCAGGCAGATCGATATGCCGGATTCACCTGGATTTGGAAATGCAGTCGTGTAACTGGAAAGATAATGCGACCGCAGCAGACAAAATACGTAACTGTTCCGTGAATAATATTAATATTGGGTATGCTAAATGGAAACATGTACGATTTACGCACTGTGAGAGCCTGTCTCGACTGTGGGGCTACATCTCAGTTAGGCAGCTTCCAGATGGTGAGACGCTACTGTGGTTCCCAGCCTTTATAGGCCTACGGACTACCAAGTTAAAAGTTAGATAGAGGATGTCGTATCAGGCAGATCGATATGCCGGATTCACCTGGATTTGGAAATGCAGTCGTGTAACTGGAAAGATAATGCGACCGCAGCAGACAAAATACGTAACTGTTCCGTGAATAATATTAATATTGGGTATGCTAAATGGAAACATGTACGATTTACGCACTGTGAGAGCCTGTCTCGACTGTGGGGCTACATCTCAGTTAGGCAGCTTCCAGATGGTGAGACGCTACTGTGGTTCCCAGCCTTTATAGGCCTACGGACTACCAAGTTAAAAGTTAGATAGAGGATGTCGTATCAGGCAGATCGATATGCCGGATTCACCTGGATTTGGAAATGCAGTCGTGTAACTGGAAAGATAATGCGACCGCAGCAGACAAAATACGTAACTGTTCCGTGAATAATATTAATATTGGGTATGCTAAATGGAAACATGTACGATTTACGCACTGTGAGAGCCTGTCTCGACTGTGGGGCTACATCTCAGTTAGGCAGCTTCCAGATGGTGAGACGCTACTGTGGTTCCCAGCCTTTATAGGCCTACGGACTACCAAGTTAAAAGTTAGATAGAGGATGTCGTATCAGGCAGATCGATATGCCGGATTCACCTGGATTTGGAAATGCAGTCGTGTAACTGGAAAGATAATGCGACCGCAGCAGACAAAATACGTAACTGTTCCGTGAATAATATTAATATTGGGTATGCTAAATGGAAACATGTACGATTTACGCACTGTGAGAGCCTGTCTCGACTGTGGGGCTACATCTCAGTTAGGCAGCTTCCAGATGGTGAGACGCTACTGTGGTTCCCAGCCTTTATAGGCCTACGGACTACCAAGTTAAAAGTTAGATAGAGGATGTCGTATCAGGCAGATCGATATGCCGGATTCACCTGGATTTGGAAATGCAGTCGTGTAACTGGAAAGATAATGCGACCGCAGCAGACAAAATACGTAACTGTTCCGTGAATAATATTAATATTGGGTATGCTAAATGGAAACATGTACGATTTACGCACTGTGAGAGCCTGTCTCGACTGTGGGGCTACATCTCAGTTAGGCAGCTTCCAGATGGTGAGACGCTACTGTGGTTCCCAGCCTTTATAGGCCTACGGACTACCAAGTTAAAAGTTAGATAGAGGATGTCGTATCAGGCAGATCGATATGCCGGATTCACCTGGATTTGGAAATGCAGTCGTGTAACTGGAAAGATAATGCGACCGCAGCAGACAAAATACGTAACTGTTCCGTGAATAATATTAATATTGGGTATGCTAAATGGAAACATGTACGATTTACGCACTGTGAGAGCCTGTCTCGACTGTGGGGCTACATCTCAGTTAGGCAGCTTCCAGATGGTGAGACGCTACTGTGGTTCCCAGCCTTTATAGGCCTACGGACTACCAAGTTAAAAGTTAGATAGAGGATGTCGTATCAGGCAGATCGATATGCCGGATTCACCTGGATTTGGAAATGCAGTCGTGTAACTGGAAAGATAATGCGACCGCAGCAGACAAAATACGTAACTGTTCCGTGAATAATATTAATATTGGGTATGCTAAATGGAAACATGTACGATTTACGCACTGTGAGAGCCTGTCTCGACTGTGGGGCTACATCTCAGTTAGGCAGCTTCCAGATGGTGAGACGCTACTGTGGTTCCCAGCCTTTATAGGCCTACGGACTACCAAGTTAAAAGTTAGATAGAGGATGTCGTATCAGGCAGATCGATATGCCGGATTCACCTGGATTTGGAAATGCAGTCGTGTAACTGGAAAGATAATGCGACCGCAGCAGACAAAATACGTAACTGTTCCGTGAATAATATTAATATTGGGTATGCTAAATGGAAACATGCACGATTTACGCACTGTGAGAGCCTGTCTCGACTGTGGGGCTACATCTCAGTTAGGCAGCTTCCAGATGGTGAGACGCTACTGTGGTTCCCAGCCTTTATAGGCCTACGGACTACCAAGTTAAAAGTTAGATAGAGGATGTCGTATCAGGCAGATCGATATGCCGGATTCACCTGGATTTGGAAATGCAGTCGTGTAACTGGAAAGATAATGCGACCGCAGCAGACAAAATACGTAACTGCTCCGTGAATAATATTAATATCGGGTATGCTAAATTGGAAACATGCATGATTTACGCACTATGATAGCCTGTCTTGGCTGTGGGAGCTACATCTCAGTTAGGCAGCTTCCAGACGGGACATGGTGAGACGCTACTGTGGTTCCCAGCCTTTATAGGCTACGGACTACCAAATTAAAAGTTAGACAAAGCGTTGACTATCCCTTTCTAATAGTCTATGATAATGAAATCAGGCAGATCGATATGCAGGATTCACCTGGGTTCCTATCCGTATCAAAGACAGAAAATTTATATTCAAGTACTATTCATCCTGAAGACGTTACATTTTGGGAGGAAAAAACCCCTTTGTTCTTACATGAGAAGCAAACATTCCAAGTTTTAAAAGAAAGTAGTTTTGGATCTAGAAACCGAATATTCTTCCAATAAATTTCTAGCACATTAACACTCACTGATAATATCTCACTTCCACAAAAACATTTCAAAAATATAAATAACGAGAAAAACATTAAAAAAAAAATACAACAATCTTAACATAAAAATCGTACCTACACATTATTACCAAACTCGGCGTTTCAGTTAATTAGCAGAAATTAATCACTCACCTGAAAGAAAAGAAGAAAAAATCCATAAATACAAGAATCAAATGCTTTTCAATACACTCGATGTTTTTAAGATAAAACAAGTTCAAGAGATTTGGGGAATGAAATTTTTAAATATTGATAAGTCATAGTTTTTTTAAAAAAAGCCCTATTATTTTCCTCATTTCTAAGATTTTTTTTTTAAATGAAATTTCGTTAAAAGAAATTGCCTTTTTTACCATGGCTGCAGGCCCGTCACACAGGGGGGGGGGGGGAAGAAGGGGAAGCACAACTCCCCCCCCCCCCCCCACCAAATATTCTGGAAACCCTGAAAGTTGGAAATTTCAAGTTTTAAAAATCCCCGAGTTGGGAAACTTTATACCTGAAGGAAATTGACATAATTAGCAATTAAAAGCTAGGGAAGATTATAAATTACCCAACTATTAAAATTACAATTAAATTATACCTCAGAACGAACACTGCATTGGAACGTGTGTAACAAAACAATGCTTGATAGAGACTGTTTAGTATAACTTAATATAAAAACGATTAAAAAGGCCGATAAGTTGAAACTGGGAATTTCCGGCACTGTTAAGTTAGGAATTTTTAATAGTTAAGATTTGCGAATAGTTAAGTCAGGAATTGCGAATCGCTAAAGGTTGGGAAATTTCTGCCTAATTTTATGTAATAGGAAGCTTTGACGATAACAAAAAGATCAGAACAGTTGATAGCCCTACAGGCGTTTTTTGAAGGGCGGTCCGCCCTGCTCGCCCTTTTTTCATCTTGATAGCGCCCTCATGCCCCTTTTTAAAAAATGCCGCAGTCTTTTGAAACAATTCCGCTCCTCTTGCCCTTTTCAGTCAAGCACAAGCGTCCTTGATTCCCTAACTGTCTTTAAAAAAGACATCGATTAAAAAAATTTTTTGTGTAAATTGGAATTAAGTGAATTATGGCAGTAGAAAAACAAACTCCTTTTTAACTACGCATGTTGTGCAATCGCGATGATTCCGATATTTCAAGCACGGGGCATTCTACGAATCCTATTGGTTGCATGTTCCCACATATGAAATGCTAAGTTTTTTTTTCTATGTTTTTTTAAAGAGAAGATGGTTTGGGGCGTATTTGCAAGATTATGCATTTTTTTAACCACATTTTGGATTTAAGTAGCCTTTTCATCAAATTTGTAAGGAGTCTGATTAGGGCTACTTACAGTTTTGGTTTTTAGGGAAAAAATTAATATTTAAATGTAAAATTCAAGGTAGGTCTCGAACCGTCAACACTAGCCCAATATGCAGCTCTAGCGCAATGTCAACCAACAAATCGGAACCGATGTGTCAATGTGTGGCCACGCCCACACCAAACTTTTTTTTGAAAGAGCCCTTTTAAAAACAAGAAGTGCCTTTTGAAAAACGGGGGGCCCTTTTACTACCAACAGCTCCCTGCTCCTTTTTATTTCTAGATTGAACACTGCAATTTGAATTACTTTAAAATTGCTGGTAAGCAGAGCATATCGGCAACTGAATAAAATTGCTAGATGCCTATCTAAAATTGCTACATCTATCTTAAAATAAAAATAATTTCGAACCCTGCTCTGTATGTAAACGTTAGAAGTGTCTTTTCGGATAACTTATCTGCTCTCCGGACGATAAATAACTCTTAAAGGACATTAAGCTCGTCTAATCCACGCTTAATGTCCTTCTTTAACATCTATTAAAATAAGCATACGACTTAATTTCAATCGGGCTATTTATTTTTGAGTGGCTATTAAGCTAATAGCTTTATCGAAAACATCCCAAAACGTCTATTTAATGCAGAATCAGTGATTGAGAGAGAATACGTTTTCATTATTCTTTCGATTTCTAATCTAAATACAAGGTATTCGGCTAACGCAACATTTTGCTTTGCATGAAGACTAGGTCACATTGTGGCAGAGCCACTCCTCAAACTGCATATTAATTTACTAATTATATGAAGCAGGTATATTTTAAATACAATTACACAGAAAATAAGATACGGGATAATTAAGAAACCTTAAAAAAAATATTTTTAAATAAAGACAGAGAACTCTTAAAGTGAATGAAAATAAATATGCTTGTATCAGCAGCGAAAAAAAATTTAAATATATATCATTGTGTATATGGAAACAGAAAATTATGATGAATTCTAGAATATAAATATTGGATATTCAGACAAAATGTCTCAAACATTTTAAATAAGAGGTCAAACACAAAATCCAAATGTTTGCAAGTCGAAGTTAATGAATCGTATAAAATAGAAATAAGTAAAAGATAAATTTTTAATTAGAATAAAAGATCATTTGTTTGTTGGTTTACCACAATAAGGTATAAGCACCAAATGTTTTTTTTTTTCAACAAAACTTTTTTTTTATATTCATTTAGTTCTAGTTTTATTTTCTTGTCTTTGACACACTTCAGAACACGAAATTTCAACTTCAATTGAATCAGTCATTTCAGGAAGTGATCATTTACGAAATTAGTTTTTTTCCCGAGCATTTCTCAGCTAAAAAGTTTTTTTTCTCAAAAAAAAACTTTTCCCCAGAATTTCGGATAGTGCAAGGTTTTTGAAGTACTCTTAAAAGTTTTATGCAGGCAAAATGAACATTGATTAAAACCTAAAGTTTATTTTTAAGGTATATAATACTGAAAAGTTTAGAAATGAAACAATTGTTTAAAAAATAAAAATGTAAACTTTTATGCAGATTTATGTACACATAAGATTTAAAAAAACAATTAGCTGGGTTACGGAAAAGTTGAATAATTAAATACACAAATTGCACACATATAATCTAAATTAGCAGTCCTCCTACGTGGTCAGTGAAAGTTTATACCGAGCCTGCCATGTCTAAAACATAAAGTGAAAAAATATTTTTTAACCATCTAGTGCATAGTGTAGCATATATGCTACACAATATTAAAATGACCGCTAGTTGCATCTATTGAGTTTTATGTTAACTATTATAGTGTCACCTTGGGAACCATGTGCCTAGTTCTTATAACCCAAGCTAGGCCCCTTATCTTTACAAAATGATTGTGATAAAGGCAATCAGTTGCTTTGAGGTCTGTTGTTCTAAAACTGGCTTGTGAAGTTTTCGAAGATTGTTTTATTACTTATATAATCTGGCTCTACAAAACATCCTAACTAATACCAGAAGTAGGTAGATTGCATTTAACTATATTTTCATACTTTTTGAAAATTATTTTCGTAATTACACATGATGTTGCATATATGCTACACAACGGTTTTATTTAATTAATTAATTAAATAGGCACTTAGGATTTTTTGTTAATTTTTTCAGCGGTTCAGGGACAAAAAAAATATTTCAATAAAAAATAAAAATTCATGCATTAATGGGTTAACCTAGCAAAAAAAGTCAGCATAAAACCTTCATAAAAATTTTGAAATTGAAGGTTTTATGCAGGAAAACTGCAGTTTTTTTTTGAAGATTTGTAAAATTAAAGGTTTTTGTTTCAATGTCCTTCATAAAAACTGCAAAAAAACTTCATAAAAACCTGCAAAAAACCTTCAATTTTTAATCATGAAGGGAAAATGCAGATATTTTAAATGTTTTATGCAGGAAAATTAAAAACTTCAAAAAAGCTGCAGTTTTTTGTTTCAATATCCTTTATAAAACCTTCAAAAAACCTTAAATTTTAACAATTTTGATGAAGGTTTCATGCTGACTTTTTTGCTGGGAACCTTTTAAGTTACACCAATTTCAATATACATTGAAAGCTCTGTATTAAAACTACACCTTAATAATAAGGTAGAGCAAGTATAATAGCTAATATCATAATTTAAAGATAAAAAAATTTAAAAAAAATCCTGTTTATTGCAACCTTACAATAAAACATCAAACACTCTGAACTTTAAATACTGCTCTTCTCCAAGCTTTCCATTGTTTCAATGTTAAGTGAGAAGGTTTAAATCAAATAAAATGTGATATAGTAGTGCACCCAAAAAGTAAATTTGGTACGCGAACTTATGTTCATAATTCAAAACTAACAAGTCTCAAAATAGGTATTCACAGAGCACACATACGCCACACCCTTAATACCCGACCTTCTTCTACGGTTCCGCCTTTTTCTAATATTTCTAGAGGTATCTGATAGGCCGTATATCATGGGTTTACACACATTTGCATATGAATACGTGCATCAAAGTTTTTGCCATGTAATTACAAAAAAAAATTCCACTCTGCTTGGGAAGTGCCGTGAAATAATTGAACCATAAAATTTAATTACGAATAATTAAAATTGTATCTCATTGTTGCGAGTGTTAAGTTAGTGTGATTAACTGCCATTTACTTTTGGCATTCATATAAATATATATAATTTTAAAATATGCTTTGATATTTGAAAAGAAAGACGACATAAACTGCTACAAATTGCGTAAAACTTTGACTGGAAAAATAATTATTGGCGAAGGTTTTATTGTTAATTGATTGGGGAGATTTAAAAAAGGGAAGACGTGTGGTTTTGTCGTCTGTGAAACTTATCCCTTTATTCATCTTTCGATTCAATTGGTGTAAAATTAATAAAACTAAAACTAGAAGCTAATAAAATTGTTGTACAAAAAATAAGTATAAGATTGAAGAATCTAAAACGTTATAAATAGAAATATTGGAAAAAGAAAGGCCATGTGTTTTAATGATACAAATCATTCTTTAATCAGGAATAGAGGAATCATTTTAATAACCGACAAAATGACCCATGCCAGAGCTGAATATTGTTAATTATACAAGAGTAAACCAGAGAGTTGTAATATTAAATAGAGAGCGCCTTCAATACCAGACTCTCGTAAGGCCGCGATGTCAACATTGAAAAGAAAAACTCACATCACGTGGTTATAGTGCTGCCTCATTTGGCGTTCAGACATTTGCAAGAGTTTCAAATTTGGCGCACTTTCTTCTCTTTTGGTGATAAGGAGTTCTGTTCTGTCCGTATTCAACTTTTTAACATATATGTACGTATTTACTTATTTTCAAACAATATGCGCTAAATTTTTCTCTTCATTAACGAAACGAAAATATTTTATTTGTGTTCAATACTCAAAGAAGCGAAACTCTTTATATTTCTCAGGTTTTATTGTTCATATTTTCTTATTGAAGTATACAAAATAACAATTGAAAGAACTTTGCTTATGGTAAATTTTTTACATAAAAACGTAATGCAATTATTTCAAAACTACAAAGTAAGAAAAATCTCCTTAATATATCTGTTAAACTCCCTTAGATTGTGCCCTTCGTTAAAAAAAACGATATTTAAATACAAAATTAAACACAAAACCATATTGCAATACTTCGATCTCGTTCAGTTCTTAAAGTCGCCAAGGCCTGCCAAGTAATATTGGCGCATGAGTGAATTGGCATTTCCACATATCACGTGGTTTCAAAGATGGACACACGGAAATCAGCATTTTTATTCCTCTATTTGTATCATTACTCTATGGAGTAAACGAGTTTGAGAAGAAATAGAGATTCATTAGGGAATAGTCAGAAGTAAATACCCGGGTATTTACTTCTTCTTCCGGGTGTTTACTAAGTCAGAGTAAAATACCCGAATTCCATAAATACTCGTGTATTTATGAATTTCTCTAGAGATATTATTCTACAATAAAATAAAACTGCAAAGTGGAGTAGTGAAGGGATACCAGATAATACAACCTTTGTCAGATCATTCCTAATACCCTAACTCAGGTGTTGAACCACTTAATATAGTTTCAAAAAAGTTCTGCCTTTCAAGTGAGAAAAATAGTTTCTTTAGTAATTGATTCAATGCCTGAAATTTTATGCAAAAGTTTTAAAGGACATATTAGCTCCATGAAACGTTTTTTATAGAATTTTACATTAGTTCCTTGAAACTTCCCGTAGAACTTTGTAATGGCTCCATGAAGCATTCAGTAAACAATTACATTAGCTTCATAAAACTTTCTGTGGAAATTTACATTATTCCCACGAAACTTTCTATAAAATTGTACATTAGCTCCATGAAAGTTTCTATTGAATTTTACAATTGCGCCATCAAAGTTTCTACAGAACTTTACATTAGCTCCTTGAAAGTTTATGTAGAATTTTACATTAGCTCCACGAAACTTTCTACAGAATTTTACATTAGATGTATGAAACTTTCTGTAGAAATTAACAAGCCATGAAACTTTCAGAAAAAAAAAATTACATTATCTTCATAAAATTTTTAGCAGAAATTTACATAAGCTCCACGAAACTTTCAGTGGAAATTTTAAAGAGCACGTTATCTCCACATAAATTTACAAGAAAAAGATAACCATAAAAACTTAAAACATCGCTATCACACATCCAAAAAGCTCGAAACTAGTAGAAAACATAGCAGTTAAAGAACATAAAAAAGCCGTTTTAATTCCAACTTTATATACATTTCGAAACATTAAAAATGAAATAAACGTTAACGTCTTTTCTGACGACCTTACAAAAAAAAAAAAATCAAGGGAAGGATTCACGCCCAGATTTCATTCTCCGACTGTAATCTCTCTGACTGTAATCTATGCACACAAAAAAAAAATGAAAACCCTCAGTTATCATCACAAAGTGGTGCTCGCCAAAAAACCACCAGCATATCGCAACCGACTTAAAGGAGAGAGAGAAATTACCCCGAGTCACGATAAAGGTGCTCGCTTCCAAGTGCTAAGGAGCACTTAATAATCTTGTTAAGAACTGGGCCATTGCGGGGAAGAGATATGATGACCCGAAGATAACAAGCACCAACAATATTATTGTTGTTATTAACCTGCACTCAAAGTAAAAGGATTTCTAGAAGGGGAGGGGGGGGGGGGACCTACCTTTGATGAAAGTCTGTTAACGTGTTTAATTGGTGAGTGAATAATGAATCGTCTGGGGGAGGGGGGGGGGGGATATTAATGCTTAATTAATATCTGCCAACAATACCCAGCCGCCATGTGTAATTATTGGGATTAATGAGAGCGGTTCTCGGGATAATTTTTTTGCGTTTAAATATTCAGAGTTATCTTTTTTGGCTCTGAGGTAGATTGTAAGAGGGCAAGGTTGGAAGAAAGATGGTTGAATTAACGTCGCACTAGAACTGCAGACTGGACGTTTCGGGGGTGTATTAGTGAGGAAAGACCCGGGAACACTATCTTATAATTTTGAACCATTGGTCAGATGGCGAGGACAACACCTCAGCTAGCACCCCACACAACCTTATATAGGTGTGAGGATATTAGAACGACAGTTTTAACGTATAACTATAGCTCCTTATACATGATTTTCTTTTTCTTTTCGACGACGAGGAACGAAGCTAGCATCGTTTTAATCACGAGCTCGCTGTCCTGACAAGTCGATATTCGAACCGAAACATTCTGAATACTCTACTACTACTCTACCGAAATCGAATACTCCGATGGACCCCAATGGGTTTTCGAGGGAAAAAAAAAGATGAATATTAACTAACTGATCGACCCTACAATTTCATATAAAGTGATAGTATCTTGTTAAGTTTAGTGTGTTAGTATATAGGAAAGATAATGACTTTTTTTTATTATTTGGTTGCATTTTTAAAATTGGTACTGAGATATAAAAATTAAAATTATCTGACTTATCTTAGCAAAGATATCAACAAATATAAGAGTTTGAAAAATGAACTACTTCAATGGAGTAACTATTTCTTTCGGGTTCTACGAAACAAAGTCAATTGCCAGAACAATTCCCAATCAATGAAATGTACAGAGAAACAATACAGATTATTATCTCCATAGTAAATCCATTCGTACATTTCTATCTACTCAAGGGTACAACCTCCTCGCTTGGAACCGACAACTTAACTACATTCATCGAACTCATTCACGGAATATTCATAATAGTTAATTTAATTTTTTTATCTCCCAACAAATCTTAACTATGTCGAGAACTAATTAATGACAACGTTCATCATACATCTTAAAGTTGGCGAAGCAATCGTGTTGCTCGTAACGATGGCAACGTTGAAAGTGACAGACAATGTGAATATACATACAAAAAACTCGCAATCTAAACAGACTTCATTAAAATGTGGACAGGTGTTTAGTCGAGTTAAGGAAATAACACTCAGCCTCCGGAGTCAACCAATTTTTAAGGAATAATTGAAAAACTAAAATCCACGGTAGATAGTCGTGAAACTAATTTAAAGTGTTTAACAAGTTTTAATAATGGCAAATGGTTTAGTTTACAACGAAATCATTCACAAATGGCAATGGATTTGATATATGGAAACTTCAAATATATCAAACAACATTCTTTTTTTTCGACGGTTATTTTAAATTCATTTTTGATTTAAAATTAACGATGCACAAACGCACGGGATTTTGAAATTGCTCCAATGACTTCTTTTAGTTTTGGACAAGTATTGGAAAAGTAGCTCTTAACTTTTAACAAGATTAATTAAAGAATCTCTACGATTCCTGATATCCCCTTGTAAAATTAACAGAATTTGCACGCATTTTCCAAACATTAAGGACATTATTTTTAAATGAAAACAAACTTGTATAGATTTGTAACGGAAAGTTAGCTCTAAAATTGCAAATTGGTTTCTTAGTACAAAAAAAAATTAATATTAGAGGAGAATATGTGCAATTAGTTAAAAAATAATCGAGAGAAAAAAAAAGCCATTTTCTACTCGGATGCAAAGTAATGTTGAATTTACACTAATATATAAAAAAATATATAAAATATTTAGTAAAATAATTTAAATGATAGTCGTTTTAATTACTTTCTAACAGCTTTCTGTAACATGAAAATTTCTAAGGACTTTTGGACAACAGTCAGAAGTTAATAAGTACTTTATAATGGGCTTTATAAAACGAAACGAAAATAAGGAGTTTAAAAGTACTTTATAATGGCCCTTACCACATGAAACAAAATTATGGAGTTTATAAGTACTTTATGATCGAGAAGTTCAAAAGCGGCCGGATATTCACGAAAAGGGAACAGCCTGGTTGGTTGAATAAACCTCGCACTAGGGCTGCACAATCGGCTGTTGGCGACGACAAAGAGAAGGATGCCCAGTAACCTTCTCTACTGACGGGAAAATCAGACAAGCTCCAGGAAATGTACTGGCAAACCAACGAGTAATCATCGACAATGTAGCATGTTCTCTGCCAATTAGTCATGGTTCCGCTAACTTTTACTTTTGTATAAATAAAACAAAGAAAAAAAATACAGTGCTTTCAATGTTTTTGATTTCCCTTCGTATCAAACCTATATTTTGGTAAAACTTCAAAAATGAGCTAATCAGCAACGTATTCGAGGTAAAACGATGTATCCCAATACAAAAATAAAAATATGTAAATATTTAAAATAAAACTATGATATGTATCAGCAGTCATATTTTGAAAAAAAATACACTCATTCTTCTTAATGCCCACGCAATAGCACAGATTGGCATCTCAAAACAAGCCTGTTGATTGCCGCGATGCTTCTGTTCCAAGGGAATTGACAGGCCCCAAAACACGAACCTCAAGCAGAGGACCGTTGAAAATGGTGACAGGTGCTCATTAAGCAAGTGGCTACCGAATACACCATGCTATGAACTTTAAGCAATGCCACCTACTTGTCTGCAAGGAGTAAGTACCACACACGATTCTCAACTGTCAAATGGACAGGCTCTCTGAAAGATCGCTTCATTTTTTTGTTTTGGGAAAAGGAACACGCACGAATAATCAGACACTGCAGTAAAGAAGAAAATGGCTTCATTCGTTGCGTGATATGAAATGTTCGAACATAAATGTTATTATGCCCGCGCATGATCGCTGTAATTTTCTTTTAACCTTTCTTGTACTGTTCGTTTTTTTTTTTTATAATATGAAAAAAACAAAAAAAAATATCACCACATAACCGATGGTTGGTGATTATATATTTTAATGAATATTATTTTATTGAAATTATAATAGCGAATTAACTAGGGATGTGAAATGTATGTTCTTTTTAAAGAACAGCTGTTCCCTGTTCCTGTTCTTTTTTAAAGAACTGTTCTTTAACCTGTTCTTTTCAGAAAACTGTTCTTTTTTTAGAATTTTTTTTGTGTGGTATTTTTAAACTTAAAACCATAAAAATTAACAAATGATGATAAATTTTATTTTATATTGTAAATAATTAAAAATAAACAAAGGATCTATAATTTTCAAAGTAAGAAAACTATTAATAATTAAAACTATTATAAATTTATATCGACATTTCAGAAAATAATTCCTTACAAAAATTTTACAGAAAAAAACAGAATATGACAGGAAAAACAGAAAAATTTTAAAGCTATCTTTCAAAATCAGATGTAATGGTGATAAAAGTTTTAATATAGCAAATTCTTAGTTTTAATAACGATCAATTCTAATAATTTAGAGCAGTAAATATGTATAAATCGTAAAGAAAAGTATAAGTTCCTTGAAGGGATCTCTAGAATGCAAGCATTTTTCATATATTTACATATTAATATAATACATTTTATTCCTAAATAAATAAGCATTGCAAATTTGTAATAATTTGCTTGCTAGTTTGTAGATGGAAAGGAAATGAAGGTCAAATTAAAATAATATTTTAATAGCCATTCATTTGTTAAGATTTCTAAAATGAAATCCGAAAGGAAAACTCATTTCAAGAAACTTCTGAGTATCTCCAATGTTTACGATATGATAAAAGTTATAGTAATAAAAATTTACATTCATCGCTTTCAAGAACGGTAAATAACGTAATACACTAATATTTCTATACACCATTGAAGTACAAATATACAAAACAACAGAAAATACTTAGCTGTTTCACCCAAATATCCGAACCATTAATATATAAGTTTTTTACAAGAACGATTATACTTATAGTACATACTGCTATAGATTTAATGGAATCGGTTACGTTAAAATAGTTTCATACAGGTGAAGACCTTTTATCTATGTTCAAGATTATATTGAAATCATAGTTTAAAATTAACATGGTATTCCTATTTAATTTTAAAACAAAGTAACTACTTTTGAATGATCATATCGCACAGTCTACAGATCAGCAAGTAAGGAACAGAGAAAATGCGTCTTATCTGCAGGTCAGCTGAAAATTAATTGCCACCGACTCTCTAAATCCCAACAGATTGCATTCCTTTTCTAACTTCACCCTCATCAGTGAGACAAAGAACAGAGACCGAAACCCTCTCAAAAAACTCCGACAAGAGTGTTATTTACACAATCGCATCAACACCTCTCATCTCCACCTCCCTTTTAGTAATAGAAATCACCGTCTCCCCTTCCCGTTCCCCTTCTCATATATTCCGGAATCTTTACGCGAAGATGTCAGTGAAAAGTGTTTTGAGGTTCCGTAACGGAAAAAAAATCATCTTGGTATCCAAATCCCTAATACGGAATCCAGTGGCAAAAACTTATCACGAAGTGGCAAATATGACAGGGGGAAAAATTACGTTTTTACTATTTGATAATTGAAAACATTTTTTGAAGAATATTTTTACAACACATTTTTCGGATGAAAATGTGTATGCAGCAACCATACCTGCCATACCGGTTCCGGCGCAACTGCTATACATCCCAAAGTCTTTGTAACTATACGTAAAAATTAACAAAAAATACCTCCAAAAGATTGAAAATGTCCACGTGAAAAGTTAATTAAAAAAATTAATAAAATTAAAGGATTATATTGAGTTATAAAGTTTTGAAACACGGCATATTTATAACTGCATGATTAATAATCTAGTATAATAGTTATTAATATATTCTTAATTGTACTATAAATTTGCAAATCCTTTACTTTAATTCTTTAATTTAGTGCATGTTAAAAATACAAATTAAAATATAAAGGTATAAATAGAACATTTCTTACGCGTAGATATTTTTTTTTTAATTTATATTTTTTTACTAAACTTGGTTAAAGGTATATAAAAAAAATTGCGGATCAAAATCATTTGCATATTTTTTTTAGAACACAGACAATTAACAAACACTACAAGAAATATTCAAATTTATAAAATAATTCTAAAACAACTCAAAGAATGTATAATTTCTTATACAAAATATCCTATATCTAATATTGAATCGTCCATTCCAATTTTTTCCATTATATAATATTTTTTATCTAGATATACGATTAACAATTAATATAAGGAAATTGATCTTTGAAATGAAATTATATGAAATGTAAAACAATTTTAGATTATTTGACAAAATTCCCAAAAAGTCATAAGAAATCAACACAAAGTAACTGACACAAGCAGTTTAGTAGCCAATTAACATAGAGCAGATAAGTATGTCTTGTAATAACATATTAAACAATTAAAGAAAAATGCTGTCCCAAAAAAGAAACACCTTTATTCCGAAAAAGAATGCCTGTTCCAAAAAAAGAACACCCTGTTCATTTAATGAACACCCTGTTCATTTAAAGAACACCCTGTTCACTTACTGAACACCCTGTTCATTTAAAGAACACCCTGTTCACTTAAAGAACACCCTGTTCACTTAAAGAACACCCTGTTCATTTACAGAACAGGATGGTTCTTTTAGTTGCATTCTGAGTAGAAAGCATATCAGAGTAAAATATTCTTGCAGAACTGTACGAAAGCTCTGGGAACGGCGGCCTCAAGGGGTGTGCGACGTGTGCTACCGCACATTTCGCCACTCTTTTTATTGAGGCCTCGCGACTAGGAAAAAAGTTATAAAATTAAATATTATGGAATTAAATGAATTCCTTAACTGCAATTACATTGTTGTTTTTTTTATTTGTTTTTATTTATTTAGAGAAAATATTCTCTCGCTGATTATAAGTTATCTGGCGTCCAGAGAATTATTATTTTTTTAACCCTAAGAGAAAGGACATAATAAATAAATTAATTCATTATGATTTCCTTCTGCAAATTTATTATTCATCAAAATTTAAATTTCTGTTGAAAGTTTGCATTATGTTTATACTTTAAAGGGTCCCCGCGGTGAAGTTCGCATTCGGACTCGGGAATGCCAAGGATGTGTTATGGGAGTGGAAAGTGGCTTGACACATTTTAATAACGAAATTTTATAACTTGAACAAATTATAATAAAGAAAATTGGCTTATATGAATATTTGTTTATCATTAATTTTGTAGGAGTGACACGCATATTCATAAAAACTAAAATTTTCACATTTTAATTACATTTTTTATTTGTTTCATTACAAATGATTAAAAGCTATATTTACTCTAATAATATTTTTTTGTCAAAGAAATGTCATTTTATACAATTTAAAATATATTCAAAACGTAATATCTCCTTATTTTGTGCTAAAAATAAAAAAAAAAATTTTAAATTATAATAGATTTTAGGCTTTTTTATTTATATAATTTTTTTCTTTAATAAAAAAATATATATTAGGATAGCTTAGGAAAATTCTTTGTACTATTTCGTACAAAGAATATGTATTATAATTTTTTTTAATATAATGAACATTTGGTTTAATAGTTTGTTTTTCATGACATTAAAAATCCCCGTAAATAGAAAATTTTCTTTCATAATTAATATTTCAGAAACATAAGTTTTACATTGAATTTCCTACCATGATATGTAAATAAAAATTATCTATGCAATATCCAAAACATAGCAACTCTGGCTTTTCACACCAAAATATACATATAATACTGCAACTAAATATTTTTGGCAATAAATTATTTAAGCTTTTTTTTAATGCTGATTTTTTTCGGTTGTCGCATTAAAATATTCTTTGATGCATTTTATACAACTTTTATTACATATATTTCACAAACGCAACTATTAAGCAACCCAATCGTCCTGTATAAGTATTAAATAAACTAAGTTTTAAAATAATTTCAGATATTGCAATAAAAGTGTTCAATCGATAATAATTATTGAGACCGAGCAATAAACATGAGTTTTATTAAATGTTAAAACTAGATTATCGTTAAAAAATGAGCGTGACCTCTTAATATTATTTAAAACACCGAAAGCATTGTCTGTTAGAGGGACATCATAAGTTAAGAAAAAATATATCACAAAAGAACAGATCAGAAAAAGAACAGGGTTTCTTAAAATTTAAGAACATGCTGTTCCTGTTCTTTTTAAAGAACAGGTGAAAAAGAACAGGGTGTTCTTTTTTTTCACATCCCTAGAATTAACTATTTAAATCAGTGGTTCCTAACCCGTGAAAGAGTTCAAAGTGGTTCGTGAAGGTCTTAGTTAAGAGAAATTTTAATGGAATTCTTTAACCTGCAAATTTGAAGGATGCCTTTTTTTTAATTCCTACTCTCGTACTTTTACTTATAAGTTTTGAAGTTGGTGAAACGATGAGCTTACACTCATACCCTTTAACTATTTAAAAATAGACACACATCATTTATTTGAAATGTTACCTTAAATAATTAATATAATTTAAATTAAATAAAATATCATTTCAGCGTTATTAATATTTTTTTTTTTTGTAAAAATAGCCTATAACATTGAATACTTGATAAACTTATCGAAATATTTGCCATTTAAATTTTATTTTGCGTTTTTAAAAGATGCGGGCGGTGGGGTGTCCACGTATTTATCTTTTTACTTTTTCATATTTTATATTTTTACGTTAACGTTTAATTGGTTGGTTTGGATTGGTTAATTAACGTCGCACTAGAGCTGCACAGTTCTGGCTATTGGCGACGGCTCGGGGACTATCTCGAAGGAAAGACTCGGGAACACATTCATACATGCACCTCGTTATTTTTGAACCACAGTCAGATGACGAGGAAACACCTGAACTGGCACCCAACACCTTCAATAGACGTCGGGACTTTGGACCCCGATCAGATTTATGGGCACCAGTCCCGTATACACGCAACTTTTAACTGAGTAGTCCGTGGACATCTAAAGGTTGGCAACAGCCGATTTAAATCCAATGACTCATTTTGGTCCACGTCTTATCTAACTTTTAACGAAGAGGTCCGTGGGCATTCAAAGGTTGGTAACCACTGATTTAAATCCAACGATCTATGCGAGGGGGGGTTATTTGGGGTGATTCTACAGAAAACAAATTTCATTTCTGGTAGACATTTTCAGCTTCACCGATCTTTAAAAAAAAAAAAAATGACGGGCCAATCGTTGTTCTTCCCGTTTCCAACTTGGTTTCAAAACTTGGCTCAAGGAATCTGCAGCATTGCATCCAGCACAAGGCATTGGATATCCCGATTTCAAACAAAAAGTAGACCCTTTTATTAGTGCCGTTACACAAAAATTATTTTTTTGGGGGTTGAAACAAAAAAATTCCCGATTAACGATTCCAAATTCACAACTCAACTATTCGAAATTCCCGACTCAACAGTGCTGAACATTCCCAGTTCCAACTAACCGACCGTTTTTTTCTTTTTTTATATATATATATATTTTAGGTAATATTAAACAGTTCTCTCACACAAGCATTGGTTTGTTGCACCCCTATTCCAATGCAGTGTCCGGTCTGAGGCCTAACTTAAATGTAATCTTACAAGTTGGGCGATTTCTAATCTTCCCTAGCTTTCATTTGTTAATAATATTAATTTTCCTCCGGCATAAATTTTCACAACTCGGGGTTTTTATAAATTGAAATTCCCAACATCCAGGGTTTCCAGATAATTGGGGGAGGGGTGTCCCCCCCCCCTCTTAGTCTACCCCTGGACACCTTCATTTACTTTTAAGATGTAATCAGCTATTCATCCACGATGTTTTTATTCTAAAATACCCCAAAAGCGAATCAGACAACTTTCGATTCAATTTGGAATTCGGCCAACGGGATTTTTGCGGCGAGAAAGCATTGTTGAGTAATTAAACACACAAATACTAACTTTTAATTTGTATATATTTATTGTTTACTAAATAAACAATTCCAGCGGTTGTTTCCCACGGTTTTCACGAAGGAAAACAAGGAAGGATTACGACTGATCAACAGCCAATAAAATGAAAACAGGCAAAACGCTAATCGAGACGAATTTATACTTTGAGCAACGGAATATATTCTTAATTGGACATCATCAGATATACATTATTTATAGTCAATCGTATTAAACTTCTTATCAATTCATTCATTAGCAATGTTATTCGAAGCATGAGATTGTAAAGTATCAGTGCCTTCAGGCCACAAAATTACACGGGCTACTGTAGTTGGAGAAGGAATCGAATTGTGGTTGTTAGGAAGAAGCCGGTCAATTATAGTTCTTCCAACCACATTTTGTATTTGAAATAAAATTATACGAGTGAATCTTTAAATTCGTTCGAATGGTTTACATTACAGGAGATCGTATGGACGAAACAATGGGCAGAACAGCATATACGGTGGGTAGAACAAATAGACATCTAAGGTGCAGTAAAATTATAATTTATAATAGAACATACAAAAAAGGCATTTTTTATCATTATTTTTGTAAATGAATGCAAACGGATTTTTTTTTTAAATTTAATCAGGTAGCACTCTACCTTACTGTTTGGTTAGGGGAATACTTTTGGGCCCCCTCGCGGTACAAAGACGGAACGGGTTAGTAATCGGCTTGGTCACGCGGTCTACTTTCCTCTACACAATGGTATATCATTATCCCCATAGGATGATTCAACATAGTTATGGGGGCGGAAGCGTATTATACTGTAGTTAAGGGCGATGCCCCCAATCCCTCCTCATCACACGTGGTACACATGTCAGGAGGTGAAATGGGTTAACAATCGGCTTAATCGACGCGGCTTACCTTCCTCTACACAATGGTATGTCAATAATCTCTATAGGATGATTTAACATATACTTATGGACTAGAGCTACTGCAGTTAAGGGCGGCGATGCGATGGTCCCTCCCCCCCCCCCCCCCCAACACGCGCGGTACAAATGTCAAAGAGGGAAATGGGTTAACAATCAGCATGTTATAAACGTCTTGCTTTCCTTGACACGATGGTATGTAAATTTACCCTATAGGATTTGACAGCTGTCGTTTTTTATTATACGACACCGTGCGGAGTGGTACCCTCTACTGATTTGATGGACGTATTCATGCCAAAAGAAGAAAAAAAAGACGGGGGTTAAATAGGGGTGGGTTGGTTGGTTGGTTGGTTGGTTGATTGATTGAATTAACATCGCGCGAAGACCACACAGTTAATACAGAAGTTTTGTCGGGCATATATTATCCAGTTGAAAATTGTGTTGAAATATCTGAGATTGATATCGAACAATTTTACCTTTACACCAGTCCCATACACGCGCCAGTATAATTTGTTAGATGTTCTAGACGACTTTCTAGTATTTTTGTATCACAGCTAGCAACTCTCCGATCGCAAGATCAATACTTTTTAACTTTTCTTTGTCAAGTCCACCGCACGGGTTCGAACCAGCAATCCTCTGATTACTAGCTGAACACCATTGGGCACCGAAGGCCTAAAAAATGCCTGGATTAGAAAGCGAAGAATTCACATACAAATTCGATAGCGGCATAAGAAACGTATACAGGTTGAAAGTGCAGTTCAACCAACACGAACGAAGTGATACCAAGTAGTCTAAACTTATCACATGTGCGGAGAGATATAAAACTTATTGAAGCAAGCCCAGGAAATCGTGCGGCCTTCGAGTGGATTGGGGCGTCAGCTGAGAATCCAAGGGGTCCCCGGTTCGAGCCTTTGCGCGGACTGGACTAAAGAATAGTAAAAAGTAGTGATATTGCGATCGGAGGGTTGCCAACATCGCTACCAAAATACTAGAATGTCGTCCAGAAAATCCACAAAAATTAATGGCGTGTATACGGGACTGGTGCACGATACATCTGATCGGGGTCCAAAGTCCTGACGTCTATTGAAGGCGTTGGGTGCCAGCTCAGGTGTTGTCCTCGTCGTCTGACCATGGTTCAAAAATACGAGGCATCGTCCCCGGGTCTTTCCTTCGAGATTCGAACCGTCACCAATAGCCCACTGTGCAGCTCTAGTGCGAAGTTATTTAACCAAACCAAATCAACCCAGCAAATCGTCGTACAAAGCATCCACTAATCAAACCTTACAGTATAATGGAGAGTGGGCCTGCCTGATTTTTATTCTTATTTGTATAAATTACCGCAGACCACTGTTCAATTTTATTTTAGCTGTAAGGTGACAGAGTACGAGTCGGAGGTCACGTCTTGCCTTCCATTTTGCAATTCAGATCCAGTTCGGTTGTTGATCAAATTTAAAGAAAGAAAAAAAGTGCTTGTCTTTGGCTGTTGTGTCTGCGAGATTTTAATTCGTGCTTCACTTGTTGATTTTGAGCATCGATCATTGGCATGACGTTGACAGATAACGACCCGTTTTAAAATTAAAAAGTGGGTGATTTGGAAGGTGTCTCGCGAAATTCCGTCCTTAATGGTCGCAAATTAAGGCTCAATTAAAAATGACAGATGACGCGTTTAAATTCTTGAAATTAAACGACCAGAAGAATTCGAAGTGTTGGGTAGCGTGAAAAGAAAACGCACCATGCTCATTTGATAATCAAATAGCTTCAAGACCTATCCATATTAAGTAATGGAAGGCATAAACAAGTTAATTCACGACCATTTTTTAAACGAAGATAATTGATGTTCGTTTATTATGTATCGCACCCTTTGTGAAGGGGAGGGATCTATCATGCGTGACTGGGGCTTGACGTGGGATAGGGGAGACTTGTTGTTGCATGACGTAGAAAAACATTGTAGAAAAATGTTTAAATGTCTTTCAAAATCTTTGATAATGGTTACTTTTGTAGAAATACCAATCTTAGTAATGGGATGTTTGGTAAACAACACAGAAAATAAGTTTTAATGATTTTAATGATGGCTTTTAAAATGCAAAAATTTATACGCGTCATGACATGGGAGAGGGGGGGGGGTCTTGGGGGGAAGGGTGTGTACAAAAAGGATGAAAAATATCGTGACGTAATAAACGAACAATCCCTAATTTATATATAGAGAAATTTTTACGCGACAAAATTATATATATATTTTTAATGATCTTCGCATTTTGATATTTCGGAGCTTCTTAATTTGACAAAAAAAAACTTTTTTTTTCTTAAATGTTGCACTACGCAGCTACAAAATTGAAGAGTTTGCTGCAAAAAGGATGTAGCTCCAACCTAGGGGAATTTGGAGTTACATGTACTATCTTGTGGTAAAAAAATACTGGTTCGTTTGGTGCCAGAAAGATGTAACCCCTATCATTAGATCTCGCGTTACTCAATAGATGACAACGCAACAGATGAGCCGGACGTTACAGAGGGGGAGTGTGATGATTAAAAATTTAATTTTCTGTTTTTAATGCCAAGGTATATGCTATATTTCAATTGAAGTTTTCTTTATATAAAATTATATAATAGTAAATTGTATTTTTTTTTTTTTGTGAAATATTTTTCAGGTAGACAGATCATCTATTTGGTTGCAAGAAAGAGGTAGCTCCAACAATCCAACATGTGCCACGTCATATGGAAGATATATTTTTGAGTGAAAATACTGTCATAATATGTAGGAACAATTAAGAAGATTGATCAAAAAGAATATCTTCACACAAGTTGAAATTTTGAATTTTCAAACGTTTCTTACGGCTTTCTGCAAACTTGAATAATTGGGGCTACCTCCTTTTTACAGCAAACCCCTCAATTACCGAAGGTTTGGGCTTCCGAAGGAAATACCTGTGGACCCGTAATTTTAAACTAGTCAGATACCGTTGACTACAACTGAGCCGGCATCCCACTTTCCATACTCACACATCACGGACCCATGAGAAGATACTTGAACCACGACAGATTTAACGTGCACCTTTGAAATTTCAATGGAAATTTCTTTAAGTCAACACTATCTTCCTCAAACAAATTGCAAACATTAGGCTTAAAACATCGGAAAATTGAATGCCTAACGTACAGAAATAGAAAATGTATTAAGTCTTCGAGCTACTTACAAATCATTTTTCGACGGAAGGTCCCAATCCTTGAATGCACAGGGACAAATTATCTTATAGGTCAGCGATTCAAAGAGCTGACCAATAACAACCAATTAATAGGTTTGGAAATAACGCCAACCAATAAGTGTAACTTTTGTTTTTGAAATCGAATGTCCTTCCCGCCCCCTTAAAGACAATAATTAAAAGTGCAAAAAAGGTTAGATCGGACACACGTAAACACCTTGACTCCTCTTTACGAAATTTTATTCATGACAGTAAATCAGTTCACTATTTCAACCAATAAACTGAATATATAGAACTTTTTTTAAAAATAAATTTTAACCCTTGGCACTTCAAATTTTTTTTTGTCAGTTAGGTTCTTTTTGCGAAACAGTTACAACGATTTTTTTAAGGGTGCCCGGAAAGTTCCAATTGCGGCCCATGGCAATCTTTTGTGTGGGCGATAAACAAATGTTTTCTTCTTTGAGAATATGGTAAACCCGCACCACTTCGGCCGCTGCCCACCCAGTGGATAAAGGCGTTCGGCTAGTAATCAGAGGTTTGGTTTGATTAATTAACGTCGCATTAGAGCTGCACAGTGGGCTATTGGAGACGGTTAAGGCCAATCTTGAAGGAAAGACCCCTGAACGATGCCTCGTATTTTTGAACCATGGTCAGATAACGAGGATAACACCTGAGCTGGCACCCGATACAACCTCAACAGGCGTCAGGACATTGGATCCCAATCAGATTTATCGTGCACCAGTCCCGTATACACGCCAATGTCATTTGTTGGATGTTTTGGACGACTTTCTAGTGTTTTTGTAGCGAGGCTGGCAACCCACCGATCGCAAGATCACTACTTTTTTACTTTTCTTTGTCAAGTCCACCGCACGGGTTCGAACCAGCAATCCTCCGATTACTAGCTGAACGCCGTTATCCACTGGGCCACTGGAGGCCCTTAGTAATAAGAGGATTGCGAGTTCGAGCCCGACTGATGGACTTGAAAAAGAAAAGTAAAAATGTAGTCATCGAAGGGTTACCAGCTTCGTTACTAAACAACTAGGAAGTCGTCTAAAAATATCCAACAAATTATAGTGGCGTGTATACGGGGCTGGTACACGATAAATCTGATCGGGGTCCAATGTCCTGGCGCCTATTGAGGTTGAGTCGGATGCCAGTTCAGGTGTTGTCCTCGCCATCTCACCATGATTAAAGGCCTCCGTGGCCGAGCTGTTAAAGGCGTCAGCTGGGAATACTGAGGTTCTCGGTTCGATGCCAGGCGATTTACATGAAAAAAGAAAAGTAAAAAGTAGTGATCTTGTGATCGGAGGGTTGCCAGCTTCGCTACCAAAATACTAGAAATGTCGTCCAGAACAACCGCAAAAAATTAACGGACTGGTGTACGATAAATCTGATCGGGGTCCAAAGTCCTGACGCCTATTGAAGGCGTTAGGTGCCAGTTCAGATGTTTCCTCGTCATCTGACCATGGTTCAAAAATACGAGGCATCGTTCCCGGGTCTTTCCTTCGAGATAGGCCCCGAACCGTCGCCAATAGCCCACTGTGCAGCTCTAGTGCGACGTCAATTAACGAAACCAACCAACGATTTTCTTCTTCTCCACAAAACTTAAGTTACCCGCGCACTGACAATTATCGAGCATGCAACGGAACTAATTGTAGGAATTCAAATTGTATCCACACGCTGAGCAACTTTCAATTGCCCAAAATATTCATCATGAGTTTACCGAGTTTAAGAAGTCTTTCTTGCTATTGTTAGCTTGTTCTTTCGCTAACTCTGAAATTTTTTTTTTTTGTCACTTAAAAGATATTAAAGGCGTTCTTGGAACTCAGTAGGTTAATATGTGTTTAAAAAAAGCATACAAGATTGTTTATGAATTTCTTTATCCTCGTGGTTTGGTTTGGTTTGGTTTTGTTAATCAACGTCGCACTAGAGCTGCACAGTGGGCTATTGGCGACGGTTCGGGGTCAATCTCGAAGGAAAGACCCGGGAACACACACATTCATACATGCGCCCCGTTATTTTAAAACCATGGTCAAATGACGAGGAAACACCTGGGCTTGCACCCAACGCCTTCAATAGACGTCGGGACTTTGGACCCCGATCAGATGTATCGTGCACCAGTCCCGTATACACGCCAGTATAATTTGTTGGATATTCTGGACGACTTTCTAGTATTTTTTGTAGCGAAGCTGGCAACCCTCCGATCGCAAGATCACTACTTTTTTACTTTTCTATGTCAAGTCCATTTCACGGATTCGAACCACCAATCCTCTGATTAGTAGCTGAACGCCTTACCAACTGAGCAACTGGGGCTCCTTTATCCTCGTGTATTGCCAAAATAGCTTGAGAAAGGTCAAGGTTCGATTCAAAGTAACTGACACAACGCACACAACACTTCATTGGTGACCCGGCATGAACACAGCTGCATGAACACAATCTTCACAACGACATGCTTATCTTCAATCACGTGATACGTTTTAAGGAAGCTTTTCAAATGTCCCTCCGTCCGACTCACTAAGAGGAGTGTATTGAAGTGCTCGATTCAAATATCCGATATTTCCCATCCAGCTCGAGCAATTGCGGTAGCTCGACGCTAAATAATCGGCTTAACGTCCAAGGTTTAATTCCGGTAGGTTTGGTTTGGTTTTGTTAATGAACGTCGCACTAGAGCTGCACAGTGGGCTATTGGCGACGGTTCGGGGTCAATCTCGAAGGAAAGACCCGGGAACACATACACATTCACACACACATTCATACCTGCACCTCGTTATTTTAGAACCATGGTCAGATGACGAAGAAACACCTGAACTGGCACCCAACGCCTTCAATAGACGTCGGGACTTTGGACCCCGATCAGATTTATCGTGCACCAGTCCCGGGTTTAATTCCGGATGTTTCCGAATACGCTCGGCGCTACAGATACACCTTTTCAATGCAACTGCCGAATCTTTCTACAAACACAAACGTCATTATCTTACCAGGAAATAGGTATGGCTAATTCAGAGACAAAATCGCATATTTCGGTCAAAAGACTATTTACAACTTGAAAACTTTAACAATTACATATTAAAAACAGCCAATTTTCGGAGTCACAAACAATTCCACGACAGAAACATAAGAGAAGCTAACGATATATTTCATAAAAAAAGAAAAAGCTTTATGCGGACCCATTTAAATTTAAACTATTTTAATGGAAAAAAAACGGAAAATTGAAGCTTTTAATAACCATCATGGCAATTAGGCAAAACTAAAAGGCATAGACGTATTTAACGAACCTTATACAATATACGAAAAAGACGATAGATGAAAATTTCCTCTTTTAATAATCCATAATCACGTTATTGTCAACGTTTTGCGTAGTTAAAATAAATTAATCATTTTAAAACACAAAAAATAACTCTTTATGCTATGTAGATAACTACGGTCTTTCGAAAATAAGGTTCCATGGCTTCCTTTTTTTTAAAATAATAATGCACGTTTTCCTCAGTTAATTATAATTTAAAATACTTTATTTTCAATAACTGTGGCTTTTATTTTGTTTCTGGAAAAAAAAAAAAAAGGATAAGTCATTGTGTGTGAAAAGACGCTATGACCGCAGTTTAAAAACGGCGCTGTCCTTAAATAGCCATCCATCTTTGATGTTCCAAACGTTCGAAACATTTTATTTTTTAATTCAATTACAGAGCATATAATTTCAGTTAAAGACGGATTCTTTATGCTACCCCCCCCCCCCTTTTTTTTTTAAAGTTTTAGACTCGCTTGAAAACAACACTTCTTAAAAATTGCTATTTAAAATAAACAATAAATCGATTTTTGAAGTTTAGCATATGAAGGCTCTGAAAATACTTTAGTTGCTCCTGTGTTTGAAATAATATTAAAATATAATTCAACTTTGTAGGAATTAAATTAGCAATTAAAATAATTACTGCAATTTTAAATGCAGGTAAATGATTTCAGGTAAAAAAAAATCATTAACTTATTCAAGTTGAGGTATGTGAGCTGCTGCTTAGGTCAAATCCAGCGGAAATAAAGTAAAATAAAAAAAAACTGGTAACCAATGGTAACTAACCCGTGATCCGCGTACCACTGATAATTCAAAATACCATCCAAAGTGGTAAATAAAGTTATTGTTCTTTTACAAAAGTGTTTTCCTTTAAAAAAAACATTGGGATTTTATAAATATATTTACCTTGCACCTTGGTGAACAAACCGGCAAGTCCAAATATCATTAGTACTTTAATTATTACAGATTAAACGGATATCCGGAACCCGGCTGATTTTTAACAATTCGTTAATTATCCGATATCCGGAAGCAAATTGCCTGATATCCGGATGAATAAACCTCCACAGGATTTTTTTTATGGCAATCAATTATCTTTTGTTTTTGTTTTAAATATTTCCCTGAAAATGCTATCAAAGTATTCTGCAGATTCTCTATTGAGTTTTTCTTGAGCTATTCAGGTGGGTAAGGAGCGAAGTGACAACTTTCTCGTTAAAACTTAACCGGGTGCGTTTCAGACACGGTGGGCCACAGAAAACAGACAGTAAGGATGATATGCTAAAGACATTCGGAACAAGCCGCTTAGAGTATCTTCGAGTTTGAACAATCCACATGGGTGGTGGTTTGTAGGGTCCATAGCTACATCTCTGTTCGTTATATACTAGGAATTGTTTTATTCTCTAGCCCAGTAACAGCCAGTTTTCGCATTTAAATATAGCGCAATTGAGATCAGCAATTTGGAAATATTTCAAAATTACAATTACAAACGCATCGTACAATACAGCTCCGGCCGTTTCAAAATCAGCATGAATATGAACAGTTTATTAAAGAACTGTTAAGAGAATATCTTCGAATTAAAAAAAAAAAAAAAACTGTCGGATACCCGGTGAAACCATTATCCGGTTCATCCCTAAAAATTATGTTTAGTAAGTACCCAAGAATGTTTTAGTAGTATTAAAATGTAGTGGTCCACGACTTGTCAAATATTAGACTTAGTGGTCCGTGACTTGTCAAATATTACACTCGGTGGTCCGCGACTTGTCAAATATTAGACTAAGTGGTCCGCGACTTGTCAAATATTAGACTAAGTGGTCCGCGACTTGTCAAATATTACACTCGGTGGTCCGCGACTTGTCAAATATTACTCAGTTGTCCGCGACTTGTCAAATATTAGACTAAGTGGTCCATGACTAGTCAAATATTATATTCAGTGGTCCGCGAATTGTCAAATATTAAACTAAGTGGTCCGCGACTTGTCAAATATTAGACTAAGTGGTCCGCGACTTGTCAAATATTAGAATAAGTGGTCCGCGACTTGTCAAATATTAGAATAAGTGGTCCGCGACTTGTCAAATATTAGAATAAGTGGTCCGCGACTTGTCAAATATTACACGCGGTGGTCCACGACTTGTCAAATATTAGAATCAGTGGTCCGTGACTTGTCAAATATTACACTCGGTGGTCCACGACTTGTCAAATATTAGACTCGGTGATCCACGACTTGTCAAATATTAGACTCAGTGGTCCGCGACTTGTCAAATATTAGACTCAGTGGTCCGCGACTTGTCGAATTTTAGATAAGTGGTCCGCAGCCATTTACAGGTTGGGAACCACTGGCTTATAGAAACGGGAGTTTTATCAAAGAATCCCATCAGCAGCATGAGCGATGGCAGAAACGATGCAAAACGAAAGAATGTCTTACCGAGTGGGTGGGAGTGGCAAAAACAAAATAAAGAAACCACAACAACATCCCAATGGGGTCTTATGCAGATCTTCCGAAATGATAATGTCTCCATCCCAAGATTCGAAAAAAAGAAAAGGCAGTTTATTTATTTCGGCCATGCGGGCGTGTGTCACGGTGTTTGTGGCACATACGCCATTATTATATCTGTTATTCTGAATATGAAAGCTTGTCGCTTTTCGTTGCGAATGGTTATAATCAAGTGGAGGATCGCTCGGTTATTCAAGAAAATATTGCGAATGTTTAGGAAGGGCGGATACCCACACGATTCGGCAGTAGTTTTTTTGATAACGGTTATTGCGAGTGGTTGAGTGGATTTGTAATAAAAACTGTTCCAGTTGAGTTCTATAGGAGAATATGCATCGTCCACCTGGTTGCATGTTATATTGGCCGACGAGGGAAAATGTTGCGCATTACTAGAAATTTATGTTTATCGGATGTTATTATCGATCACATAAATTATATTTCAAGTGATCGAAAATATAACAGCTAATGCACTTTATTTAACTTTACAATTTATTACTGCAGAGCTCGCACTTTGCACTGTATTACTGCAGAGCTCGCACTTTGGACTTTATTACTGCAGAGCTCGCACTTTGGACTTTATTACTGCAGAACTCGCACTTTGCACTGCAGAGCTCGCACATTGCCTTGTATTACTGCAAAGCTCGCACTTTGCACTTTATTACAGCAGAACTCGCACTTTGCACTGCATTACTGCAGAGCTCGCACTTTGCACTTTATAACTGCAGAGCTCGCACTTTGCACGGTATTACTGCAGAACTCGCACTTTGCACTGCATTACTGCAGAGCTCGCACTTTGCCCTGTATTACTGCAGAGCTCGCACTTTGCACTTTATAACTGCAGTGCTCGCACTTTGCACTTTATAACTGCAGAGTTCGCACTTTGCACTGTATTACTTCAGTGCTCGGACTTTGCACTTTATTACTGCAGAGCTCGAACTTTGAGCTGTATTAATGCAAAGCTTGCACTTTGAACTACAGATCTCGCGTTGTGCCTGAGAGGCACAATCCAAGGCGAATCGAATTGGAAGTGGGACGAAATAGGTAACATCAAGAACTAGGGTAACGTATTCTTGTCAGACGGCGTCATGAATTACGCCCCGATCCGCTTTTGGTTTTTATGTTAAACCCTGCCAAGGACCAACACACATTCGACAAGACAAGACTATAATAAGAAACGATCATCTTTACACAACTATATTCAAATATTGTACAGCAGAAAGCTATTGTCTAAAGCCCATAGTAAACGAACGTAATAAACCCGCGTGGCATTTTGATTGGTACATACAAACACGTGGTTTGAATATATATCCACATTCGTTGTAACTACGCATAGATGGCACTCCGTTCAAAGAATTCTACCCATAGATGGCAGCACCACCAACGGTTTTTTATACCTCGCAAATTAAGATCAGTTGTGCGTGAGACCCGAAAAAGGGATCTTTAGTACTGAAATAACATATATGATTTTATTTGGTTTACATTCAAAGATTGGAACAATAACTTAATATAGGGAAATGAATAGAACTGACGTCGAGACCGCAAAAGTGCATCAGATTTGATTACTATTGTAATATTATACTAAAAATCAAGTGACCATTTCTCATTTTCTGTTGCATTTCACAAACCAGACTAAATGCTGTTGTGTCCTTAATCCAATTTGGCATTTAACATAAAACTTTAATATTGTTGATGTTATTAATAAAAAAAATATAAATGTTTTTTAAAAATGTGAACTTTAAAAAATAACCCACATTTGTTGAACTAGCTTTTTCATAAAAAAAAATTATTAAAAATTGTGTTCATGTTTTTTTTTTAGCATGGAATAAATATTTAATAAGCTTTCTGAATTATAAGTAGTATCCTGCCTTAATGACATTTAACTATTACTTAATTAATAGCTAATTGTTATTTTGGACACTATTAGTTACGCCAAGTTGACAGTTAAGGTGTTGTTTTTTTATGTTGTTTGGCATTGTTTTTATTTGGATGCTAAAAGGACAAACATGTTTCGGAATATACAAGTGCTCAATGATTCTTCTTTAAAATTAAATATAAATAATTACATGTAATTAATTATTTAGTTTAGAATTGAGTTTTGAGGTATTTGCATGAATATTAACCATGTTTCACCAGCTTCCGCTTTAACCATCAAACAACATGGTGTGTTTTCTAAACCATCAAACATGGTGTATTTTCTAAGCCATCAAACAACATGGTGTATTTTCTAAACCATCAAACGTGGTGTATTTTCTAAACCATCAAACAACATGGTGCATTTTCTAAACCATCAAACATGGTGTATTTTCTAAACCATTAAACAACGTGGTGTATTTTCTAAACCACCAGGCATTTCTAAAAAAATGAGAGTTCTAATAACAGTAATATCCTCTTGCCAATATAAAAAAAAAAAGTTAGTAGTCATTTTTATTCAAATTACTTTTCTAAAACAAGTAATTAAAAAAAAAACAAGATTAAAAGAATAAGAAGGAAAATGTGTTTAACAATAACTAGTAACGTAAGAAAAAGGATACAAATATCAAATGAATTTAACAATTTCAGAAAAAAAAATTCGTACATTATGTAAAGAAATATTTTAAAATTAAAGATGCCGGATAAAAAAAAGTGACGGGGCCTACGACCAAAAAAGGGAATGGCCCGGGCCCCCTGCACTAATCGCCAATAAATATGGCCTTAGAATCGAAGGGGTTTACAATTGAATTGCGTGATTTAATGATAAATTAAATCCATCAAAATGGACATTTGCCTTTTTTCACCAAAAGGGGGCAAAGTTCAAAATTGAATTACTTTTAAAACTCAATATAAAAGCAAATCTTTATTCAGAGTTAAAAGTTTATAAAACAAGTAATAACTTTAAAACAGATTAGCATATTTAAACACATTGTTATCACACATTTAAGGTTCACCACGTTATATCATGTTTGTATTAAACAATATGTATCTACACAATCTGGCACGTTTTTTAAAGTTGCTAACATTTTTCTACATACAATCCGAGTGAAACAATTACATCTACAGACGAAAGAAAGAACACACGTGGAACACCTTCAAATGCATAATTACATGGTGTATTAAAAAAAAACCAGAGTAGATACAGCCTGCCCAAATTAAATGTAGTAATAAAACATAGGATAATCAAGGCGAAAAATGTCTAAGGCAGTCACAAAAAAATGGCGTCCTTGTAGAGAAGAAACTTAGTTCCTAGTGACCCTGCAGTAAAATAATGGTGGTAAAACCATTGATCAATCGCGTTTCACTGATTGGCTAATGAAGAGGAAGGAGTGCAATCGAACGTCCAATAGAACAAAAAATATGTAAATATCACTGATTGTAATCACCTAAATGCTCTTCGGAAATCGAGGTGAGATATCATTACTCATTTATGCATACATCATGGTGTGAAATGGTTTAATTAGGTTAGGTACGTATAATTATAATATTCATGAGTGTAGAATTCAAATTTGGGAAATAAAAAGTGGTATTTTGTGTAAAAGTATGAATATTTATGGGTTAATAATACTGCAGCTAGAATTAGCACAGGTGCAGAGGTTTGGATCGCTTCAATCTAGATTATCATACAAAATTCCAGGTTATCATTTAACCAACATGTAATTACACGTTTTTTTTAAGAAATAAACTATTTAAAAGAATTTTTAGTAATATTTGGAAGAGGAAGAGAACTGGTATCTTCCGGTAACGGTCAAGGTAAGTTTAAATCGAACGAAAAATATGTTTACATGACCAATTTCGGTTAATATTTGGATTCGATTGGCTGAAATATCAAATCAACCTAGCGCGGTTTGAAAGGCAGTCAGTCTTTTGTAACACAGCAACCTACAAGCATAACAACCCTAAAATTTAATAACATTTAGAATTAGAAATTAGCCTTTGGAAATTAGCCTATTCCATAAACGAACGATTATTATTGAGGAACGCTTCGCAAATCTGCATTTCACGTATTCTTATTTATTTTTAAAAACTGAAAACGAAGAACGAAACAGGAATTCGTTCAGTGTGCAAATATGTTTGTGCAAATATGTTTGTGCAAATATGTTAACCGAGATTACACACCGGGTAGACATACACATGTCACTTTAATTTTCTATCTGATAAGGAAAAATCAAATAAAATTAATCGTTGAGTCATACTTGTGTTCTGTGAAGAAGCCGGATATAACAGCTATTTCGAGATATCTTTGCTTTAATTCACTTCACATACCATACGCCTATTTCATAATATACACGATTTAAAATATATATTATTCCATAAACGAACGATTATTATTGAGGAACGCTTCGCAAATCTGCATTTCACGTATTCTTATTTATTTTTAAAAACTGAAAACGAAGAACGAAACAGGAAGACGAAGCACGCATATATATGCCTCCACCGTAAGATATAGTTCTTTAAGTAAGCACTCATAACTTTTATTCTTCGGAATATTTGCACGAAATATTTTAGAATTATAAATGTACATTTACTACATATTTCTTACATCGTAATCTATAATATCTAAATTGAATATATCCCAATGGGCTTATTTTTGAGTAATTGCGGTTACTTACATTTGAGTACATCATCGCTACGATACAATTATACTTTTTTTAAAAAAACGAGTCGATTCCATTCAGGTACTCATTTTTAAATACCATTTCTTTTACAGTGTGCAGTTTTAAAGATTTTGGAAGTAACTTTCAACAAATGTCTCAGAGTGAAAAACTCACGTGACTTTAGTTTCACATCACATCCGCAGTGATCTACCAATCCCCGAGAAATAAACAGTCCACGATACTAAGGGAACGCCTTTATATCTCTTCTCATTAGTAATATATAGGGATGGGACAAACATTCAGTTAAGCCGAACAATTTTGATATTCGGCCAATATCAGCCGAATAGCTGTCATAAGCAGTGCGTAAAAACCATACTTTTATAAATTATTATTTTTAAAAAATTTAATTTAAAGATTCGTACAGAAAAAAGTTTGTGTATTATAAGTTAAAATTGAATTGACTATAGATTTAATATTATTATTAATTATTTAATTTTAATAGCATTCCTATTCTACAGTAAATACAAATGCCATACCACATACGGAAAATTCGAATTGAGGCCCATGGCAACCTTTTGTCCGAGCGATAAACAATTGTTTTCTTCTTTGCGAATATGGGGACCCGGCTCCCTTCGGCCGCAATTGGGCTATTGCCCTACATACATATTAGGATAATTTTACGTCCTAAACCTGTCCTGTACATGCTATAAAGAATTTTAAAGGAAGTTGTTATTCGGCAGCCGAATATTCGGCATTTGGCTTCAAAGTCAGCCGAATAATTCGGCCAAATCCCTATTCGTCACACCCTTAGTAATATAACTGCTCAATACTTCATTCAAAATTAAAATCGCATTAGTTTACCGATATCAAACTAATCACTTCGACTGTCTTTCAAAAGGAGCATTTAATAAACAAATAATTAAACATTAATAAACAGGTCATTAAATAATTAAAATTTCATAAAGAAATTGAAAACAATCCAATAACGATTCAAACACAAATCGTTATGAAACTAAATACCAAAAAGCAAGCTAACTATTCAAAGTAATAGTTAACACATGCCTGAGTTCCGTGGTTCAATTAATGAATCCTTAATTACACTACGAATGAAAAATGACCTTACAGTAAAAGAACAGCACCTTTTTCATTAAATGATGTACCACTGAGTGCAAAGGGATATTACAGGGTCAAGTTTAATGGCTATTTAATAGCTCGCATTTCACATATTTCAGAGTTTATTTCGTTCCCCCCTAATTTGAAGTAGTAATTTGTATAATTAAGTAGCATTGATTCATTAAATGTTAGTAACAACATGTCATTGCATAGTCCACAACAAATTCCGTTCTTAAATTGTTGTTGAACTTCATGTATGCCTTTTACTTTATTTTTATTATATTTGTACAGATTAAACGCCATTAGCAGAAAGTATTTTTATCTGCAAAATTCACAGGGTTCTTATTGGAGGATAACAATCACGAGGTCTGAATCGATTTTTTCACTGAATCGATTTTTTTAAAGCAGCCGCTGTTGAAATCGACAAATCAGATGCCGACCTCCGATTCGTCGATTTCATTGTTTCCTTATGTAAATTTTTTTACGTAGGCCCCTACATTGTTAAAAATAGGTACTACTCAAAAATAAGTCAAATTTAGTCAATTTTGATTACTTTCGATGCTTATCATAGCTCAAATTACGCGTTTCATTTTTGAAAATGACATGTACTCAAAAATGAGTAAAATGAATAAAAAAAACAGTTGCTTGCCAAAATAGACTGCCTTCATAAGTCACTTTCAACAATTACAACCAGAACTTGTCGGGAATCGAACCCAATCCGTCTACCTGAAGTCGTCCGCACCGAAGTCCAGGGCTACCGCCACAGCGACGTGAAGAAGTTATAGAAATGTTAAAAAGGTGTGCTAAAAGAATGGGATGTTAGATAATTGAGTTGTAATAACTCGGTTTCCATTTAAGCAATCGACCTCAAATAATGTGGAAAACCATCTTCTGAATAACTATTTTAAGTTTGCCAGTTCACTTTGTTAATAAGATGGCTTGAACAGAAGCTGATATCAGCAATATTAAATCACACTGCTCATTTTTGCGAAATACGGTTACTTAAATTTAAGTACGCCATCGCTCAGTTACGATGCAATTGTACTCAAAGAAAAACGAATACCTCCGTGTACTCATTTTTAAGTACATTTTTTAAAAAAAAGTGTAGATTTATCGGTGCCGGAGAGGAGGTGTTTGTTTTCTTTAAATTTACTTCAGGATTGTAGAAGTTGTTCTCATCGCGACCAGAACAATTTTCTTTCATTGTTTTCGAGTATTTCTGTCATTGCGAAAATGCGTATACATTGATAGAGAACGATATTATGACATGAACCCTTTGGGTACATTTGACGAGTGAGACTCGTCATCTGCTTACTTGGGCGAAGTTACGGTGGACGAGTCTGAACGGTCTGACTCGTCATCGGAATTTAAGAAGCAGGCGTTGATGTTTGCGGCACCCCCGCCAGTGGGCGTTGATCGCAAACAATTTGTTGTAGGGTCAGTTACGAATAGGATCAATTGAAGCTCACCAAATCCGTCCCATGGCCATAAAAATCTTCAAATAATTCAGTACTCAAAGGGTTAGCAGAACTTGAGGAAATTAAATCATGTATAAAGGAAAAACAACCGATTACTTAAAATAAAACCGATAAATAAAAATTGGGAAAAATTTATGCATTTTAGAAAATTTTCAACAAAGCCAAAAACAAAATATGCATATTATTACCAGTACTTATTAGCAACTGTGTAATGATTTTGATCGTCACCTCAACCCCGAAAAAATATAATTAATTTTCTGTCTCCTCTTACAAAATTAGAAAGAAACAAAAACAAAACTTTGTCAGAAATTACAGATCAACGGCTCCAGTTTAGCCGGTATGTAAAAAAAGGCACCGGCTCCAGTTTAGATGGCGTGTGAAAAAAGGCACCGGCTCAGGTTTCGTCGGCGAGTGAAAAAAAAGGCCTTAAAATGTTGCATAACAAAAGAAGGTCAATCATAAGCCACTCATACTTTAAGTTCGTATTTTTGTGGTAAAAATATTTGTGGTTGTTAGGTCAATTAATCGATTGATCATTCTGCGAAACTCACATTAAAAATATGTTAAGGCTAAGTTTTGAAATGTTGTGTTTTGTGGTAAATTATCGGGTTTTCAAAATTGAGTGTTTCGACACGTTTTCTCTTTTGGTTTTTTAAATTTTATGTTCGTCCCACTTTTCGAGTTTCTTTTGTTTACGTCGCACCACGTTGTAAATGTTAGGTATTTAAAATTTCTGGTTTCTAGATATCGAAAAGTTTGAGTCTCGAATACATTTGTCTGGGCGTAATCCAAACAATGGAATTAATGAATAAATGTATTGATTGAAATATTTTTTTTAATATATATGTTTTTAGATTTGAACTTATACGTGGGAAAAGTTACTGCGCTCTTTCTAAAATAACTATACTAACTACTTAGTACGAACTGACTAGGTATTTTATGAATGGTAATTATTAGTCAAACATTGTACAACATCAGAACTTAAACTAAAAATTCTAAAAAAAAAAGAGAAATTGTTCTATGTAAAAGTACTAAGGTTATTGGGTAATCCGCTAACATTTAAAATCAAATAAGTACGATTTTTTTTCAAAACACAAAATAAAAATCTGTTTGAATTGTTGGGAGTAACATTATTAAAAGCTTATGTTTAAATGCATTGTACTGTACGCCTTGGCGACTTTTCTGAAAAGGTGATACTCGCACGCTAACAAGTTCTTGGCGACAAAGAACAGACTTGGTTGCCAATCAAAGAACACCTCCGTTTTCCCCTTCGTCGGCGTTATGAGCCGGGTTACCAAATTTGGCGAAAAATTTAATGTACCATAGAATACATTTTAACCCATGATAAGTTGTACCGAATGGAGTGCTATTGCGTTCACGCCTGGCCCTTTCACCACTACGCGAGATTGAGCTATAACATCAAGAACTCGTCATTCTATTCAGTGCACACAGCCTTCACGGTCCGTCGTTAGACAACTGAAGTTACAGTTATTAAAACAGACCATATTATGTCTGAAATGTAACCCTTCCGCGCGGTACAAAAGGTCAGAGGGAGAGAGAGAGAGTGGATTAACGGCTCACTTCCTTCAACACGATGGTAGTTCATTTATCCTTGAAATTTCCTAGCAACACTTTTGGTGTAGCGCAAGTTTCTGCCGACGACGCCAGTACAGGTTCTAAAGACGTATCCACGTCAAAAAGGTAAAAAACATTGAGAAAACACAAAAGTTCATTGAAATAAAACAATTTAACAACTAATCAACATATTTCTCAGTTGGTTTTGCTCTTTGGGACAGTCAAGCAAACACATTTTTATAAGAGAAAAAAAGTAATAATATTGAAATCCGTACAATTGTATAGCTTGTCGTATAACAATGCGAAATAGTTCAAAGACACACATTTGTACAGCCTGTTCGTACAAGTTGCATGTATTATCTTGTACTACAAGAATGCAGGATAATACAATCTACTCAATACGTTGGAATTATGTTAACCCTTTGCCCTCCAATGTCGCCTCTCAGGCGCCAACATAACGACCCGTTCTTTTGTTTCCCTGTTCTTTAAAATAAACGAGAACAGCATGATCTTGTGTTTAGAACATCAATCTTTTTTTCAACTTATTCTCTTGCAAATACAAAACAGATTAGGATTTTTTTCCCTTTATCAGTATTAAAAAAATCTGTGGAAAAGAACGTAAAGAGGAATAACTGTTCCATAGAAAGAACACAAATCGCAAAGTGTTTGTGGACTGCAAAGGGTTAAATATTAAGGGTTAAACATTTAAGTTCGTTGTTTTTGTACAGGTAAAACAATAAACCGTTTCGGAATTAGTGAGAGACAGAGCTAACAAAAGAATGACCTTTTATAAATCTCAAAGAAATGTTCTAGTGCATTTTGAAGAACAAGTAATAAAATAACATGTTATTTTGTAACCTAAGAGACGACAGAAGGAAAAGCAATAAAGCATTCTCGCAAACCCATAATTTGAAACGAAAAAATTATGCTTTGTAGAGAACCGAAACCTTTATAAGATTACCATGTTTCCGAACAAAACATAGTCTAAATTCCAACCCAAGAAACCGTGAAACTACAGAAACCCCACGAGTACAACGAAGAAATAAACAATTTAATTAATTTCTATTGAACTTTTATTGGTAGTTGAGATTTTTTTTTTAAATCGTACTAAAAACAATTAATTTTATCATTTAGATCGGAAAAGGAACATATTGTTTGTAAACAAAACGGGATCCTTTGTGTGAAAGAATTAGGATAGAGGGAAAAAAACGGCACTTGGAAAACTAAACGTTAAAAAAATAACTGATTTTGTCAATAGATTAAAGCCCAGAAGAATAAGGGAGCGTTCATTTATTACGTCACGCTATTTTTCCCCCTTTTGTAACCCTCTCCCCCACGTCACGCATTGTCATGTGAGCTTCCCCCCGTGTCACGTCACAATAAATTTTTACAGTTAAAAAAATGTCAATGGAACTTCCACTCAAGGCATATTAACCTTTTGTACCCGGGATGTGACTTTGTCAAATGAGAACGACTTGTTATTTTTTACCTGTTCTTCAAATTAAACGATACCAACGGCCATATCATGAACGTAATAAAAACTAGTACCTGTTCTTGTCAGATCACAGAAGTCAAGCATCATCGGGTGAGGACAATAATAAGGAGGGTGACCACCGTGGAGCACCGCATGCTGTTGGCCTAAAGAGGGGCCGGTGGCCCCAAGGAACAATATCCGGTCTGGGTTTGGAAGGAACAATATCCGGCTAGCAATCAGATAATTGTGGTTCGAATTTCGACTTTTAGAGTGAAGCTCGCTAATGATTGGAGCGTTCGACTCTCGACTTTGAGAGCAAAAACAAATTTTAGTTCCCTTATTGGTGCACGGTATGATTTGAATCTCCTTGTTTCAACGAATTTTTATTCCGTGTATATAACAATTCATATAAAGAGGTGTTGACCCAGTAATATTCAAATTTTCTTTTCGATAATTTATAAAAAAAATACTCCATCAAGAACAGTTGAGTGGAATATTTTTATTTAAAGAAGATCCGACGAAAATACACTTAGAAATACAGCTAATAAGAGACCATGAATTTCAGATCCCAACATACCGAACAAAATCTTCATCCTAAGTCGGTTCTGACAATTTCTAAAAAGTTCGAAACTCAGCACGCAGACTGCCGCTTTTCAAAGCGCAGAAAAGAACAGTAAGGAATACCTCTTTAAAAAAGAACAGGTGCGGGATGTATCTGTTCCGTGAAAAGAACGCTCTAAGATAATTTTTAACATTCGCGTTTTTTCTGCGGAACAGTTAATTCCTCTTTCAGTTCTTATCAGAATTTGTTATGCTCGAAGACGGTGGAAAAAAAAATTATAATTTGTTTTGGACCTGCAAGAGAACAAGTTGCAATAAAAAAAATCGATGTTTTTTAAACGCAAGATCATGATGTTCTCGATTACTTAAAAGAACAATGAATCAAAAGAACGGGTCGTTATGATGTCGCCTGAAAAGAGACAGCAGAGACCGAAGGGTTAACCCTTTGCACTCCGTTGACGCCGCTCAGGCGACAACATAACGATTGGTTCTTTTGGTTCCCTGTTCTTTAAAATAAACGAAAACAGCATGATCTTGTGTATAAAAAACATCGATATTTTTTCAACTCGTTCTTTTGCAGACCCAAAACAGATTAGGTTTCTTTTTACTATAAGCATAACAAATTCTAGGAAAAAGAACATAAGGATGAATAACTGTTCCGTAGAAAGAACGGAAAACGCAAAGAGTTCTTGGAGTGCAAAGGTTAAACATTCCATTAGAAAGATTGTGTGTTCTATAAATAGTGACTCATATCAACAAATTTAAGCATTTTAATCGACAAAAGTTTGCTACGTCTAGCAACAATTCCCCCCCCCCCCCTCCCCCATCCCAAGCATGATAGGCCATTATTGGTTCCTTTTTCTTTTAAGACTGCGTGACGCAATAAAGGAACGGCCCCCAAAGGAGCCTGTTCACGTTTTCCAAATTACACGATGCTATCTTAAATCATGACTATCATTTTCATCCCGAATTAGAAAAATTACCTGTAATTTTCATAGAAATAATTTACACTTATCATATAAAAAAAAATTTGGTTCTGTAGGGGGGGCAGGTATTTTCGAGTTGATTTGTGAGTTTTTGTTTACTTCATCCCATTCCAAAACGTTATTCATTTATACTTTCGACATTACTTACGGGAAAAAACACGCATTATTGTTGGAATTCTCGATAATATTGCTTGTTTATCAGATCTAGGCTTCTTTTTTACCCAACGACACACTTTATCCTGGACGCTGGTCATTCTGCGAGACTTTTCTTTATCGATAAAAATTTCGATTACATCTCGATATATTGATTGCACAACATGATAAAAATTTCGATTCGATTGGCGTATGAAGCAGATTAGGTCATATCCTAATACATTTAATATTTCGATCATGCATTTTTGAGCGTTTGTGAAAATAACAAGTAATTACCGATTGTTGTTATTTTTGGAAGTCAAGGCACACGTGCTTGGCGCGCTTGGCGCGAAATACACGGGCGGCTTGGCTGCCAAGTGATGGAAGTCTAAAAACAGAGTTTCGATAAAAGTGCATTTAACCAATCGCATTGGCTATAATGTTAAGTGGAATGACATTAAAACTCATTATTGGGGTAACCAATAGCACCAGGACCTACACATCTTGGTCACATGTTAAATCTAGCTGCTTAGTGTTGACAAACGTGCTAATTCAATTAGGTTGGTTTGTTTTGTTAATTAACGTCGCAATAGAGCTGCACATTGGGCTATTGGCGACGGTTCGGGTCAATCTCGAAGGAAAGACCCGGGAACACATACACACATACACATACATGCACCTCGTTATTTTAGAACCATGGTCAGATGACGAGGAAACACCTGAACTGGCACCCAACGCCTTCAATAGACGTCGGGACTTTGGACCCCGATCAGATTTATCGTGCACCAGTCCCGTATACACGCCGTTAATTTTTTGTGGATGTTCTGGACGCCATTCTAGTATTTTGGTAGCTAAGTTTTTCAACCCTCCGATCGCAATATCACTACTTTTTACTATTCTTTAGTCTAGTCCATCGCAAGGTTTGAACCGGGGACCCTTGGATTCCCAGCTGACGTCTTAATCCACTCAGCCACGGAGGCCTCCAACGTTTAAGGACAGTATTTAGTTGTATTTTAAAGGTCTGGTTTTATTAATTAACGTCGCAATAGAGCTGCACATTGGGCTATTGGCGACGGTTCGGGGCCTATCTCGAAGGGAAGGCCCGGGTACCATACCTCGTATTTTTTAACCATGGTCAGATGACGAGGAAACACCTGAATTGGCACCCAACGCCTTCAATAGATGTTGGGACTTTGGACCCCGATCAGATCATTTTATCGTGCACCAAACCCGTATACACGCTAGTATAATTTGTTGGATGTTCTGGACGACTTTCTAATATTTTTGTAGCGAAGCTGGCAACCCTCCGATAACAAGATCATTACTGTTTTACATTTCTTTGTCAAGTCCATCGCACGGATTCCTCTGATTACCAGCTGAACGCCTTTATCCACTGGGTCACTGGAGGTTCGTGCAATTTTAAACCAACTTGAGCATTTTAGAATTAATAGTAGAATGCCGTACGTTTCCAATGCAACAAGTAACAAAAAGTAGCACCTCATTCAACAGTAATTTTAATGGATGCACTTGACGTCATAAGGAGGATAAACAAAAGAATGTGGTTTTAATTCCGTGTGCTTTCAGCATGATTTAAAATTACGAGGCAGTGTTCCTGGGTCTAAACTTCAGCCAGAGCCCAACTCGTCTCCAGCCTGGTCCAACAGTCATTCGCAAATATTTGCTTCTTGTGTTTGCATCTTCTGTGCTGCAATGGAGCATCAGCGGCATAGCCTGGCTACCCACTGGCACAGCCTGGCCCATTGTTCCTTCGCTCTTTTGACTTGGAGCTGGAAGGTCCTGGTCGTTCTCTCTTCTTCCAATATTTGACGATTATTACCAATGGTATAGCGGTCACATTCCTCGGAACCAATCTAGGAGCGTATGGGTCCAATCATGACACGTGTAGTTTTATTACTGATAGATTCCGAACAGTCACTAGTACTTCATTTTACAGCTCTAGATACGTAAATGCAACCAATACCTTCCAGCCTACAACATTTGACGATTATTACCAGTGGTAGAGCAGTCATAATACTTGCAACCAATCTTGGAACGTATTGGGCCAATCAGGTCACGTGTGTGGTTTATTACTGATAGATTTCGAACAGTCGCCCGTACTTCACTGTACAGCTCTAGAACGTTGTAAATGCAACCAACCACATATAAAAATTATCTTCTGATGATTAATTAAACATTGGCTTCATGTTCACCAACGTAGAATCGATTGTTTATCTTATTCCATAATCTTGACACCAGGGTCGCGCATGTGGACTACTTTCCAAGGCAAAATATGGAATAGAACATTCACGAGAACACCAAATTGGAAATGAAATAGGTGAAATGCAAGTGAGAGTGATGTGTGAATATGATTAAAAAACTCAAAAACGAAATTTCTTTTAAACAAAACTCAAAAGTAACTTCATTTCAGGTTTCCCATGAATCTTTTCAACACAGTTCAGTCAAACAAATAAAGAGTTTACCCCAGCATTTATTAAACCGCCAACAAAAGGGTCAAAGTGTTAAGTGCAAGTTAGAATAACCTTCTCTGACATTTTAACCCTCTGCAACCACGAACGAAACTTGAAAAGCAGTGAAAGCGCCACGCCTTTCATCTGAAGTTCTCACAATAGAAAACAGAAATTTCGAATCGTTCATTAGAATTTAAGAGTGCCGCGAGTGTTGTAATTGGTGGAGTTGAGTGGAACAAGAGGCGCGCAGACGATTTTTCAGGCCGAATTCTAAACTGTGTTTATTCTTTATCGCTTCATGTCATCATGTTTGGAAGGGAGATTATCGGGTACAATTCAAGGAAACTGCTTAATATGTTTAGAAGCCTCGGAGTAAACTTAAATACCTACTAAGCTCAATTAGATAGGTATCGTATCAAGTCAATGCATTATGCAGGGTTGTTAGGATTGATTTATCCGATTTTAAAGTTATATTACTTTCAAAAATTTACAATGCAGTATTAGTAACGTATTATTACTACTATGTCACATGCAAAATCACTATTTGTTACGTAATACAGGATGGTCTCAAATTGTTGGCGCGATATTCATTGTTTGGCTGTTTAACTACACATAATAAACCATTTTTTATTTTGATGTTTTAATTACTTCGTTTGTTTCTATGCTGCTAAACAACTAAAGGATTTATGTTTTATTATGCCAATGCAGTTAAATACACGGAGTAAAGAAAAAGGTGGAGATTATTTTGCGAGATTTCATGAGACGTAAGTTAGCAACCCCAAACTAGAAACAAACAAACATAGTTTGCAGTAGTTTTCCTACGAGGGAAAAATAAATTATAGCCAAGTACTGGTACAAAGTAGTGCTTTGGAATAGCGCCAAACACTTCGCCAGTTCCTACTTTTTAAGCGATTGCTTACTTCACATTGAAAACCGGTTTTAGACTTGTTCGCACCTCCACCTTCTTCTTTACTCCGTGAGTTAAATATGATACAGCTAAACAATGACCATCGTTTAATAATTTGTGAACACCCTGCACGTCAATTCTGCCCAACACGTTCTAATATCTGTACCTGAGAGCCAGACGAGCCTATGTCCAAATTTCGCGATTTTTGTTTTATTGAAGATAATGCCTTAAAAGTTCGTTTTCTATCGAATCATACCATCAAAACTCATTCAAAAATTATTTTAAAGCTTTTAAAAAGAGCTACTGAGAGTAGGATTCAGGTTCTTCCTCGTCTTGTAGAGTTGCCCAAATGTGACGTAGGATCGTCTGGTTCTGAGCTGAAGTACATATGTCATTCGTAACTTCTTCCGATTTCTCTAAAAGTCTATTCTAAAATAAAATATAATTTTGTTGTTTTTAGAAACAGTTACAAATCACATTTAGAACGAGTTGGGCGAAATTGACATATCGCATTTACATTTCACGCATGACCAAAGAAAGTCATATCGAACATTTGTAAAAAAAAAAAATTAGATATTTTTATTTATATGTTACTTACCCATTTGCGTTGTTAATTTTTAAAAATATATACTTTTGAAATCGGATTAATCGTTATAACTGTGTAAAACATAAAAAATATGTTTGTTTTTTCAAGAAATGTTCAAACAACTTTCAGCTTGTGTAGTACAAGCGTAAATATATATACAAAATATTTTTCTATTATTTAATCATTGCAATGAATACGTTTCGTATATGACGTAACACAAATCTATCAACTAAAATAAATAAAACATAAGTAAATAACATGTTTAAGTTGAAATCAAAGCTGGAAGTTTCCTAAAACGTTATAAAGTTAAATGGAAACATTTCAAAAGTTTCTCGTGTTTATAAACAGAAGCTGTTTTAAAAAAAATTATAAAACAATTTTTTTTAAATCTTATATTCTACATATTGTTTAAAAATAAAATTAAAAATATCTGATCTACTTCACGGTTGGTTGAATTAACAATGCTTTAGTAGTCACTCGGCAAAATGAGAATGTAAGTGCATTGAAGTACTATTCGTGACGGAAAGGTTACTAATGCACTAGACAAGCGGTTTTCATATGTGTACCTCTGGGCAGGCCCGTCGCACCGGAGGGGGGAAGCATGACCCCATCCCCAAACATCTGAAAACCTTAAAGGTTGGGAATTTTGAGTTTTAAAAATCCCCGAATTGGGAAATTTTTTGCCTCAAGAAAATTAATATTATTAGCAAATGAAAGCGAGAGAAGATTAGAAATTGTCCAGCTTGGACGATAAAACTTAAATCAGACTTCAGAACGGGCACTGCATGGAAACATGCGTGCAACAAATCAATACTTTCGAGAAAACTGTTTAATATTACCTATAAAAAGTTGACAAATGTCGATAAGTTGGATCTAGGAATTTTCAGCACTGTTGAGTTGGGAATTTCGAATAGTTGAGTTAAGAATTTGGAATCGTTGCTAGTTACACGAAGGACGATTAGGGACGGTTTGGTTTGGCGCTGCACAGTGGGTTATTGGCGACATTTCAGGGTCTATCTCGAAGGAATTTATCCAGAAGCAAAGACCCGTGAACACTGGCTCGTAATTTTGAACTACGGTCAGATGACGAGAACAACACTTCGGCTGGTACCCCCCTCACCTTATATCAGTGGCCTGGTTTGGATTTTGTTAATTAACATCGCACTAGAGCTGCACATTGGGCTATTAGCGTTGGTTTGGGGCCTATTTAAAAAAAAAAGATTCGGGAATAATGCCTCGTATTTTTTAACCATGGTCAGATAAAGTTGGTTGGTTGGTTGGTTTGTTAATTAAAGTCGCACTAGAGCTGCACAGTGGACTATTGGCGACGGTTCGGAGTCAATCTCGAAGCAAAGACCCGGGAACGCATACACATTCACACACACATTCATACATGCACCACGTTGTTTTAGAACCATGGTCAGATGACGAGGAAACACCTGAACTGGCACCCAACGCCTTCAATAGACGTCGGGACTTTGGACCCCGATCAGATTTATCGTGCACCAGTCCCGTATACACGCCAGTATAATTTGTTGGATATTCTGGACGACTTTCTAGTAATTTTGTAGCGAAGCTGGCAACCCTCCGATCGCAAGATCACTACTTTTTTACTTTTCTATGTCAAGTCCATTTCGCGGATTCGAACCACCAATCCTCTGATTAGTGGTCAGATAAAGAGGATAACACCTGAGCTAGTACCCGACGCCGTTAAGTTGGGAATTATGAATGTTGGGAATTTTAAATCGTTCAAGTTGGGAATTTCGAATTGTTAAGTTGGGAAATTTATTGTATCAACACCTCCATAAAAATGTTATGTGACGGGACAGCCACCGGGGGTACGTGGCGATCTAGTTGGGGGTACGCAAAAATTATAATAGTAATGGCGGAAAACACCTAAAATAAATAAACGTAATAAGTAAAATCTAAAATAAAAGCCTATAAATTATCAATTTGAGTCGTTTGATAAAGGGGGATCGTTATGAGAAAAGGGGGTACTCATAAATGAACTTTTATTAAGGGGTACGTGAGAGAAAAGAGATTGAGATCCACTGCTCAAGAGCCACACAATAAGCTATTGGCGACGGTTCGGGATCAATCCCAACGAAAAGGTCCAGAAACACTTCTACACCAAAACCATAACATTCATTTACAAAAGAAAATATAGTGTGCTTTTTTATAATAAACCAATAATGTTAAGATTTTAATTCATAAAATCATGAGATGCAATGTTTTGAATAAAAAAAAAATATTCCTGCCCCCCCCCCCCCCCTCCCCAGCAAATTTTGCAGGATATTGCATGCAGCTGAATCCTCAGCAAAAACCGCCTTGTAATGCAAATCATTAATGTCAAGCATTTTTGCATTGTTAAAAAAGAGAGCTCTGCAAAGGTGCGAAGTCGTGATAGCATCTGTACTGTCCTGTAGATCTTTCCCAACCGAGACATCGTATTAACCATGCGCATTGAAAGAAAGTGACGCACTTCCTGGCGTCATCAAACACTTGGCCAATCATGAAACCGCTTTTGCCGAGATTGCGATAACCCTGTACGAAACCCGGAATTGGAGATCTCGCGATTAAGTCGCCGGTTTGACCAACCAGAAGACCAACAGCAATGACTGGACAGTTATAGTTCAAATGTCTTTACGTTAATCGTGGTGTGGAAGTTTGGAGAATGAGGTGCTAACTCGGGTGTTCAGCCTAACATTCCCCCTCCCCCATTTGAACTATTTAGAACATTTTGCGATAGCAACCCGGGTTTCAACGGTTTGGCAGAGTCGCTACGAAATAACAAAAAATCTAGAAAAAGAACTACCCCCACTTCCATCGGTGTGTATACGGGACTAGCGCACGTTTAATCTGATCGTGGTCTAATGTCCTGGTGCCAATTGAGATTGCGTACGATGCCATCTCAGGTGTTGTCCTTGTCATCTGACCATTGTTAAAAAAAATACGAAGCAGAGTTTACAGGTCTTTCCTTCAAGATAGACCTCGAATGGACCCACTGTACAGCTCTATTACGACGTTATTGACCAATCAACATGATCTGCGAATGACGTCACTTATACAACAAGATGACGTCACGTGAATACTATTCATTACGAATCTAGCAGAGGGGGAAACCCTAATAATTGAAACCTCTCAGTTCAACGCATCCAAGACTACACCCTAAAAACCAGAAAACACGTAACAATGAAATTGAGACATTCAATTATTGCACAGTTTTGAGTGACGTCTCACTTCTAAGGATAGTCGATACAACGCCTCTTCAGCTCATGGACTGCTAACAAAACAGAGAAGTAAGAAATAAGAAGCAGAAGAACATCTCAGCTTTGACTAGTCAAGGTCTCGTCCAAATAAACGTAATAGTTGTTTTATACACTGATCTCTAACTGTAACTTCTGGATAGGGCAAGACATTTTGTTGACTTGAAGCCGATATGGAGGCCGCCATGATGGGGCACACTTTTCTTGATACCGCAATATTTCGTATATTTTTCCAGTTAAAATACGCCGACATATATTATTTTTGGGTAAGTTTTTTTATTTTCTTTTTAAACCCATTTTAAATGTAATCTGCTATTAAAATAGGAAGTCATTTGCAAGTCAAAGTAGAAGTAAAACTATCTGTTTGGCAATATAAAAATTAATTCTATAAGAAGAAAATATAATATTTATATATATTTAATACTTCTACAATGCTTTGGTAATAAAAAACACCCCTAAATCATTTTAAAAAAATGTTGGGGCACCGTATGGCAGCTTTCAATTGGTTTCAACGCGCCCGTAGAGGAAACAAAGTTTGAGCCTTCCAGCAGTTACAGTTAGAGTTCAATGGTTTTATATATCACATGGTAGATATTGTATTAAAAATTCACATTTAAAATTCAATTACCTGGGTGTGATTTCTATAGCAATACGGTGATTATGTCTTAAGCCGGGTTTACGTATGTAGCAAAACAGCTATATAGACGAGTTATATAGCAGTGTTACAAGTTTTTGAAAACGTCACTTGAAAACAGCTATATAGTTCAAATCAAATGTCGGTAAGATCAAAGGAAACTATTTAGCTGAGATATAGAGCCGAGCTGGAGGCGGGGTTTTTATAGTAGTGCAGCTACATAAATGTCGTTTAAAGACGCGTACATGTGTTCTCAGAAAGTAAAGCATCTTGAAGTCAACTGATTGACTTCATCTAGTACTTGACAAAGCTGCTACAGCTACAAAACTTTTCTTGGGCTATAATCTTAGATACTCAGGCTATAATGGTAAGCTATGTAGCTAGCTACAACTAAAGTTATAGCTACATAGCTTAGCTGTATACAGCTCGGCTACAAATGCCCAGCTACATAGTTAGGCAATATAGTGTTTTATTATATAGTGTAATTCGAGGTTTGGTTAAATAACGTCGCACTAGAGCTGCACATTGGGCAGGTGTCGGTTTAGGGCCTATCTCGAAGGCAAGACCCGGGAACAATGCCTCGTATTTTTGAACCATGGTCAAATGATGAGGACAACACCTGAGCTGGCACCCAACGCAACCTCAATAGGCGTCAGGACATTGGTCCCCGATCAGATTTATCGTGGACCACTCCAGTACACACGCCAGTATAATTTATTGAATATTTTTAAACGAATTTATATAGTTTTAGTAACGAAGCTGGCAACCCTCCGATCGCAAGATCAGTACATTTTTACTTTTCTTTGTCAAATCTATCAGTCATGCTCGAACTCGTAATCCTCAAATTACTAGCCGAACGCCTTTATCCACTGGGCAACTGGAAATTCCGGCTTTAGATAAGCAGGAAAATGCTGACAACGGGTTTATACAGCATTGCCACTTGAACCATTCCAAAACAAATACTACCTAGTCAAAAATGTATGCGACACTAAAAATGTATACATAGAAAACAATACTTTCTCTATATAAACAATCCTTCAACTCGTTTTCACCCTCAATTCAATCGACATTATGTGCACCTGGTTCCTTCCAGCATATCAAACCCTCCAATTAACATCCAGACCACGACTAAACACCGCGGTCTTATCTAATCTACGCACAACTGCGATGACAATACCACGCAAGACGACAGTAAAAAAAAAAACGAAGCAAGGAAAGGACCGACAGGTAAGAACGACGCAAGGAGAAGCGAAACTCGGGCTTCCTGCTGGTGCCGAAACGCGAGGACACTTTGCAATGTCCCAAATGAGATTTCCGGTATAGCAGGGGGCAGCGGAAAGGAGGGGACGATTTCCGGTCGTTCAGTCGGTGAAGCAAAAGTCCGTTTGTGCAGATTGATTCAAGACTTCCGTTGTGTCGCAAGCCCGGGGGATTGTATGGCTGGAAATGCGACCACAATGAAGGAAAATGTCGGTATTTACGAATAGGCTAATTTATTTAAAGTTAAATTTGCTTCTTGTAGTTGATCAAATTAACATTGCAATTGAGCAAGTTACACGAAGGACGGTTCGGAATATATCCAGAAGGAAAGACCCGGGAACACTGGTTCGTAATTTTGAACTACGGTCAGATGACGAGGACAACACTTAGGCCGCTTTTTCATTTAACGACACGATACCGATAAATCGTGAACGATTGCGAAGGGACGACACAACGTTTTATCGTATCGTCTGATAGTCAGTTTTTCATTGCACCGATATCGTTCGCCAAAAACGACAATTTTTACATACAGTTCGTGTTCGTCTGTTGCCGAGAGCACATCTATTCTCAATATGGCGCATCGCAACAAATTACATTATAACAAACTGCGATTGTTGTATTTGCTGTATTTAAGGAGAAAGAAGAGATCAATAACAAAACGCTTCTGGGTGCATGATATCATCAAAGCAAGACATGTTGAAGGAGATTTTTATGTTTTATTTGAACGTCTACAAAAAGCTAGAGCTAGAGCTGACCACTGGAGCTGCAGAGTGGGCAATTGGCGACGGTTTGACGAAATATTGCCTCCCGTGCCTTTTCTCGAACAATCTTGTTCTTGTAAAATTCATTTCGCTTATCCCAAATACAGGTCTTTACTTCCACTAGTTCACATTATCGAACTTAAAAGCCATATTGATAATATAAATAAAAAAAACACAGTAGACTAGAGCAGACGGCAACAAGTTTTTCGGAAACAAACTCAAAATGTCGTCACGATGAAGTAGGTAAGGCGCGTGCCCACGATAAAACGTTCCGATAAATTGTATCGTCTGATCGGCAACGACAATATCGTTATCGTATCGGCTAGTGAAAAAGCGCCCGGTTTCGTATGTGTATTTTGCGTACCCCGATATCGTGCCACTGAAATCGTATACGATTTATCGGTGTCGTGTCGTTAAATGTAAAAGCGGCCTTAGGCGGCACCCCGTACGCCTATTATCAGTGGCGAAGCAAGTCCGTTTGTGCAGATTGATTCAAGACTTCTGATGTGTCGCAAGTCCGGGGGATTGTATGGCTGGAAATGCGACAACAATGAATGAAAATGTCGGTATTTACGAATTGGCTAATTTATTTAAAGTTAAATTTGCTTCTGGTAGTTGATCAAATTAACATCGCAATTAAGCTAGTGACACGAAGGACGATTAGGGGCGGTTCGGAATTTATACAGAAGGAAAGACCCGGGAACACATACATATTCACATTCATACATGCACCTCGTTATTTTAGAACCAGGGTCAGATGACGAGGAAACACCTGAACTGGCACCCAACGCCTTCAATTGACGTCGTGCACCAGTCCCGTATACACGCCGTTAATTTTTGCGAATGTTCTGGACGACTTTTCTAGTTTTTTTTGTAGCGAAGCTGGCAACCCTCCGATCACAAGATCACTACTTTTTTACTTTTCTTTGTCAAGTCCATCGCACGGGTTCGAACCACCAATCCTCGGATTAGTAACTGGACGCTTTTAATCGCTCAGCCACGGAGGCCTCAGAAAGTCGTCCAGAAAATCCAACAAATTATACTAGCTTGTATACGGTAGTGGTGCACCATAAATCTGATCAGGATCCAATGTCTTGACGCCTAGTGAGGTTGCGTCGGATGCCAGCTCAAGTGTTGTCCCCGTCTCCTGGCCGTTGTTAAAAAATAAAAGGCATCGTTCCCGGGTCTTTCCTTCGAGATAGGTCCCGGACCGTCGCCAATAGCACACTGTGCGGCTATAGTGCGACGTTAATCAAGCCAAACCAAACTGCCACCAAAAGCCCATTGTACAGCTCAAGTGCGACGTTAATCCAATCAAACAACAAATTGACCACCAATCAACGTTATAAAAACCATATTTAAATTTATTTTAATGTCCCATTCAGCTCTGCGTCGCGTCTAACAAATCTGAACAATTAGACAAACAACAGAAGGTCGATGGAACAATCACACATTCCATCCTTTTTTCTTTCTCTTACTTCCACCATACAAAAGAACTCAACGAGACGTATATAGGCCTCGGATTAAAGAATCGGAAATTAACATTCGCCCAATGTACACAAACGCTCTTAATCTCTAATTAAACACTATAAAAAATAGATATATGATGAGAGATAGATAGATGATGATTTAGAAAAAAGAGAGAAATAAGTTTTTTCTTGAGCGCGTTTGGAAATGCACAGATCAATTTGCGACGGAAGGGAAAAAAATTGTATCGTGTACACGAAAAAGAAATCGTGGAAATAAACTAATAGCAATGATAGCCCAAAGGGCCAAATTACAGTGCACAAGGTGAACAATGCAATGCCTACCTGAAACTCACGAAATGTAAACATCTTAATTAGATTTAAAACATTTAATTGCTTGTTTATACTTTAAAGTCAATGTAATTAAATATTTATAATATAATTAAAATGTCAATAGGTTTAAGGTCGAAAGATTAATTAAAAATAAACTTTTATAAACATATTTGAAACTGGATTTAAGTGTAAACCACTGGTGGCATTTCTTTCCAAGTGCTCTGGTTTCCACACTTTTGGGCACATATTATAGAGATGGCATTGCCATGGTTACCAAGCATATAAGCATGATTTTAGTGAATATTTAAAATTCAAGACTAATACTGTAGTACTGAGGGATTTCTGTATAATATAACATACTGCATACATTGAATGCAACGAGTACTTTTTTTAACACAATTTTTTCATTTAGATTTATGAACAATATCGGCATTTTAAGATTAAAAGAATAAACTGAATAACTTGGTGTCCTCCCATTTGTCTGATGTATTTTTTAATTGTTTGAGTTCATATCGTCGCCTCAGAGCAACAAGTAGGATATGGGCAAAAACAGAGTTGCCTATAAAATTTATTTTAAAATTTGATGTTTTTTCAATGCTGAATATCTAAGGCTGTAGTTCAGGGATTTCAAAGAAGACATAAAAATGTCCGAGGGTTCCACTAAATAAAGGCACATTTGGTAATCTCTGGTGTTTAATCTCTGGTCTCTAAATGTTTATTAGCAAGACCCGAAAACTCATTTTTTTTTTTTAAAGATGTCTTACTGTTGGTCTGAGGCGACGATATGTTGATGTATTTTCTAACTTTGAGGAAAACTAGAAAACTCGAGTTTGTGAGGAGAATTTTCGTACAAAACTAGTTTGCATGTATACGTATACGGAAGTTTTCCCACACAAATTCGAGTATCCGTGATACGCAAGAAATTACAATCCTGATGTAAAATTCAATGTCTGTTATTTTTGACGTATGGAATATCAGTATAGAAACACCATGTTAGAGCAAATTAAAGGGAATTAAAAAACTTCACGGAAGAAGGGATGTCGAAAATTTTACCTATTTGTAAGAAACTACTTAAAATAAATACTCATTACCGTTATAATACTCATTACAGTTACACTACTCATTATTTTAGTTCTAGACGCGGTTCTAGTGCTCATTAAAGTTACAATACTCATTTTTGTGGTTCTAATGTTCATTACAGCTACAAAACTCATTACAGTTACACTACTCCTTATTTTGGTTCTAATGCGGTTCTAGTGCTCATTAATGTTACAATACTCATTTTTTTTGTTCTAATGTTCATTACAGCTACAATACTCATTACAGTTACACTACTCATTATTTTGGTTCTAATGCGGTTCTAGTGCTCATTACAGTTACAATACTCATTTTTTTGTGTTCTAATGTTCATTACAGTTATCCAACAGAATATCCAACAAATTATACTGGCGTGTATACGGGAGTGGTGCACGATAAATCTGATTGGGATCCAATGTCCTGACGTCTAGTGAAGCTGCGTCGGGTGCCAGCTCAAGTGTTGTCCTCGTCACCTGACCGTGGTTCAAAAATAAGAAGCATCATTCCCGGGTCTTTGGTTTGGTTAATTAACGTCGCACTAAAGCTGCACAGTGGGCTATTGGTGACGGTTCGGGACGTATAGGAAAGTAAAAGTAAAAAGTAACGAAGAAAAGGCCCGGGAACGATGCCTCGTATTTTTGAACCATGGTCAGATGACGAGGACAACACCTGAGCTGGAACCGTAACTGAGCTGAAGCTTCCGTACAGTTACAATACTCATTTTGGTTCTACTGCTCATTACTTTTGCGTATATTTTTATAAACATTTTATACAAAATAACTTGTGTTTGTTGGAATTACAGTTGCAGTAAAGCTACACAATAGGCGTTGGTTAGGGATTTCTTCAGAAGGGAAGACCCGGGACCACGGCCTAGTAATTTTTTAACTATGTCCAGATGACGACGGTCGCCAATAGCCCACTGTACAGCTCTAGTGCGACGTTAATTAACCAAACCAAACGACGACGAGAACACCTGAGCTGGTACCACACGCACTTTACATAGGCATGTTGACTTTAAACAACGACAGATTTAAAGTGCACCACTCCCCTATACACATATGTTTTGTGGACACAATACCACGATCGGTACGTTGAAGCGCGTTTTATTTTATTTGTTTGTTTGTTTGTTTAAAAACGTTTAGCTTAATCTATATTTACCTAGATTATTTTTATTACCATTAAATAGACAATTTACAAAAATTCATATTTTTTTTTTTTTTTTTGTAAAACTTAAATTTTTAAAAACCTAAAATACAGCATATGTAGATCAAGCTTATCTTCATTTCACAAAACAGACTGCATCAAAATATTCGTGTAAAAAATATTATATTGGCATATAATTCCTTTTTTTTTTTTTTTTTAATTTCCCCCACATACAATTAAGCTTTCGTCTTACTTATAAAAGCCTTTTCAAACAGTTATTTATTGAAACGATTAAAGTTTAGTAATTTTATAAACATTTCATGCATTTCTCAAACATTTATAAACTTTCAAATAAGTTTCCTCGCTGAATACACTAATAGTCAATGTCTGCCAAATATTTCAGTACTACTTCCTAATTATATTCAATTTTTATAGCTTTTTTCTTTAGTTGAATGTGCTTTGAATTCCTGGTGGTCTTTAAGTTAATCACTAACATTTCCTTCGCTATTTGTTACATTTTCGAGTTTATGTTGTTTTGCAAGTAGGCAGTTTTATAGCTCGCATTTCCATTATTAAGTTATTGTTGCTTTTTGATATGCTAAAATATATGCTTTGAGAATGTTTACAAATGCATTTTTAGAACAGAGAAAATTTATGATTCTGTAGCAAGGAATTTTATGTCTGCTGTGTTCAGACAGATAAACACATAATGTAACTCTTTCTATTGAGACATACGAGAAAAAAAACTAACCATAGATAAAACATTCTACAGAATTAACCATAGACGGATCCAGACAAAAGTGGGGAGGGGGGGGGGGGCAGTACAGGTTGGATTGTTGGATTGTTAATTAACGTCGCACTAGAGCTGCACAGTGAGCTATTGGCGAAGGGGGCAGTACAGAGACGTACTCAAGGGAAGAGGGGTACATGTGGACCCGACAGCTGCTATTTAGAAAGTAGCCATGTTTTGTAAATGTCCCATTTTGTTGGAGCCCCAGTTGCTCAGTTGGTAAGGCGTTCAACTACTAATCAGAGGATTGGTGGTTCGAATCCGGGAAATGGACTTGACATAGAAAAGTAAAAAAGTAGTGATCTTGCGATCGGAGGGTTGCCAGCTTCACTATAAAAATACTAGAAAGTCGTCCAGAATAACCAACAAATTATACTGGCGTGTATACGGGACTGGTGCACGATACATCTGATCGGGGTCCAAAGTCCCGACGTCTATTGAAGGCGTTGGGTGCCAGTTCAGGTGTTTCCTCGTCATCTGACCATGGTTCTAAAATAACGAGGTGTGTGTATGAATGCGTGTGTGAATGTGTTCCCGGGTCTTGACCCCGAACCGTCGCCAATAGCCCACTGTGCAGCTCTAGTGCGACGTTAATTAACAAAAACCAAACCAAAACCCATTTTGTTGTGCTTGGTTTGGTTTTTGTTAATTAACGACGCACTAGAGCTGCACAGTGGGCTATTGGCGACGGTTCGGGGTCAATCTCGAAGGAAAGACCCGGGAACACATACAAATTCACACACACAGTCATACATACATGCACCTCGTTACTTTAGAACCATCATTTTTGTTGTGCATCTTATAATAATAAAATATGTAACAAAAATTGGTGTCTCAAATTATTTCCAACACACACCTAATCCTGCAGTTCTTTTTCAGGTCAATATTACAACGAGTTCGCGCTTAACCTTAGGGCCTCCTCCCCCATCATTTAAATTAGTAACTTAAAAGTTAAAAACCTAGACCCACTAAAGTTATTCTATCTATTAGACTAAATTCGATGAAGGTGTAAGGACCTCCGGTCGACACACCGTAAGTTAATATCCGATTTCCGGTACATGTGGACGTGAAAATGTAAACAATTTTCTTTTCATAACATTAGTAGGTCATTAATCATTTAATTACGCCAATAACATTCTAATTAATTATTTAATTAAGTCAACAATATGTATAATTACCTACATAATTAGCCTTCATTTTGTAAAATTCTTAACATTTTTAGCTTTGATTTTAGTTTTGTGTACGGCTAACATTACCAATGAAATATGGTTTTTGGTTTGGTTTGTTTAAATAACGTCGCACTAGAGCTGCGCAGTTGGCAATTGGCGACGGTTCGGGGCCAATCTCGAAGGAAAGACCCGGGAACGATGCCTCGTATTTTTGAACCATGGTCAGATGACGAGGACAACACCTGCGCTGGCACCCGACGCAACCTCAATAGACGTCGGGACTTTGGACCCCGATCAGATGTATCGTGCACCAGTCCCGTATACACGCCAGTATAATTTATTGGATGTTCTGGACGACTTTCTAGTATTTTTGTAGCGAAGCTGGCAACCCTCCGATCGCAAAATCACTACTTTTTTACTTTTTTTTGACAAGTCCATCGCACGGATTCGAACCACCAATCCTCTGATTAGTAGCTGAACGCCTTATCCACTGAGCAACTGGGGCTCCCGATGAAATACGGAATTGTCAATTTAGATGACATTAGTCAAACAAAGGGTACGTCCAAAGATATAAGGTGGTCATTTATCCTATTGTAAAAACGAAACCTATCTACCTCAAACCTTGATGGTCGTCGCTACCGTGTAGGGGGGGGGGGGGGGGGGAATGACGTTGTGATGTGATTATTTCAGATGAGAGTGAAATCTCTGAATGGTAGATCGATTGAGTGGTTGTTGTACAGAAGTTGTTGACGCTTGACTTCCTGATTTTGCAGAACAGGACAAAAGCTAAACTAAATTTTGTTTACCTATACAAGTCTTCTACGATTGCATAGGGGTAAAAAATAATTGGACCGGTGGGGGGCCACGGACACATGTGTCTTTCCCTGGATCCGCCGATGGAAATAACGTATTTTATTCAAGTAAAAAGTATTTTGTCCCATTGAAATTAACTTCGAAAGATTGGAATTTACAAAATCCGATCTTGTCAACGCCGTTAGGAAAAGTTAATTGCATTTTCACGCAAATCACTTTAATGTGACTAGCACGTTTCGATTTGGTTAATTAACACTAGAGCTGCACAGTGGGCTATTGGCGACGGTTAGGGGCATATCTCGAAGAATAAACTCGGGAACGATGCCTCGTATTTTTGAACCATGGTCAGATGACGAGGACAACACATAAACTGGCACCCAACGCCTTCAATAGACGTTGGGACTTTGGACCCCGATCAGATTTCTCGTGCAGCAGTCCCGTTTACACGCCGTTAATTTTTGTGGATGTTCTGGACAACATTATAGAATTTTGGTAGCGCAGTTGGCAACTCTCCGATCGCAATATCACTACTTTTTACTATTCTTTAGTCTAGTCCACGCAAAGGTTCGCACCGGGGAACCTTTTGGATTCCCAGCTGACGCCCTAATCCAATCGGCCACGGAGGCCACCTAACACGTTTTAAAAGCTTTATCCACACATGTTCGCAGGCCTTAGTATTGTCAGATAAAAGTATAGAAATCTAGTTTGGTTTTGTTAATTGACGTCGCTCCAGAGCTGCACATTGGAATATTGACGATTGTTCGGGGCCTATCTCGAAGGAAAGACCGGGGAGCAATGCCTGTATATTTGAACCATGGTCAGATGACAAGGAAAACGCCTGAGCTGGTACCCGACGCAACCTCATTAGACCACGATCAGATTTAACGTGCAACAGTCACTTATACGCAGTGGATATTTTTTGTTCCGAAATTTCCGAATCCCTCAGAATACTAAATCGGGGACCCGGTAGCCCAGCAGATAAAGGTGTTCAGCTGGTAATCACAGGATTGCTAGTTCGAGCCCGTGCGGTGGATTTGATATAGAAAAGTTTTTAAAAAAAATTAGTGATCTTGTGATTGGAGGGTTGCCAGCTTCTACAAAAATACTAGAAAGCCGTCCAGAATATCCAACAAATTATACTGGCGTGTATACTAAACTGGTACACGATAAATCTGTTCGGGATACAAAGTCCTGACGCCTATTGAAGGCGTGGGGGCCAGCTCAGGTATTGTCCTCGTCATCTGACCATGGTTCAAAAATATGAGGCATCGTTCCCGGGTCTTTCCTTCGAGATAGGCTCCGAACCGTCACCAATAGCCCAGTGTGCAGCTCTAGTGCAATGTTTTTAACCAAACCAACCAAGTACTAAATCACTATGTATGAATGTGTGTGTGTGAATGTGTATGTGTTCCCGGGTCTTTCCTTCGAGATTGACCCCGAACCGTCGCCAATAGCCCACTGTGCAGCTCTAGTGCGACGTTAATTAACCAAACCAAAAACTAAATCACTAAGCACATCGTCGCCTCAGAGCAACAGTAAGACATATATAAAAAAAAAACGAAAATGAGTTTTCGGTCTTGCTTATATTACCAAATGTGCCTTTATTTAGTGGAACACTCGGACATTTTTATGTCTTCTTTGAAATCCCTGAACTACAGCCTTAGATATTCAGCATTGACAAAATTTAAAATCAATTTTACAGGCAACTCTGTTTTTGATGATATTTTACTGATGCTCTGAGGCGACGACATGCTAGGGATCGAACCAACATCTCCGGGTGATGATCGAACCCGTGCCATCAGCTGTTTGTCTGGACTCTTAACCATTCAGCCACCACAGGTCTCATGGATAGACGGCTTTGCAAAGGGTATTTCAAATGAATACATAGCAAGATAATAACACGAACCCACTGCTATAATAAGAAAACTAAAGATACGATAATACATTTGCATTTGGCTACAATGTTTCAAGTGAAATTATGCAGATCCGCCAACTTCCGCCGCCTTGAAGAACACCAACACAATAACAGTAATCAAAATGCGATCGGTCTTCTCAAGGGAAAAAGACAGCCGGTTTTTCTCTCCACGAAATTATTTTCTACTTGCGAACTGTAACTATTATTTCGCAATTAAAGATCTTATCTTAACTATCACTTCGGAGGGTGACAAGTCATGCCAATGCACCCTAAATCCCCTCGCTGGAAATGTCACCAGCTGTAATGCGCGTATCTCGTGACAACGCAGATAGAATTAAAGAATACAAAAAATATATATTCGATTCTCTCGGAGTCGCTTGAGGTCGGCGGCAATAACAATAAGCTGTAATTTGCACACCGATCTACGTAAACAAATATCTGTTTCGTGAGTCATGCTGTAATCAAAATGGGCGTTCGCGCGGTTTTCTTGGGGATTTTTTTATTACTGAAAAGAAACGCGGTTCGATACCCGTAATCTGCCACTTGAAGGCCGTAAAAAGTCTAATGAGATATGCCAATAAAGGCGCATACACCTTTAAGCGGCCTCACCTAAAAAGAAATTCAAAAAAAGGTTTTTCCATAATACAAACAAGGCCTATTAAATAGACCTTATTGTAAGAAAAATTTAGGACTAATCAATTCCTTAAAAAATATATTCACAATTGATAAATGGGCCTCCAGTGACTCAGTGGATAAAGGCGTTCAGCTAGTAATCAGAGGATTGCTAGTTCGAATCTGTGCGATGGACTTGACAAAGAAAAGTAAAAAAGCAGTGATCGAAGGATTGCCAGCTTCGCTACAAAAATACTAGAAAATCGTCCAGAACATCCAACAAATTACACTGGCGTGTATACGGGACTGGTGCACGATAAATCTGATCGGGGTCCAATGTCCTCACGCCTATTGAGGTTGCGTCGGGTGCCAGCTCAGGTGTTGTCCTCGTCATCTGACCATGGTTCAAAAATACGAGGCATCGACATAGCCCACTGTGCAGCACTAATGCGACGTTATTTTAATCAAACCAAACCACAACTGACAAATTCCTCAAAAAATTCAAGACTGCCCAATTAATCAGCCATTGAAAACCAAACGGAAAGTGTTATTTTTTATTTTATTTTTGAAAGACTTCTTAGAAATCTTTTTTTAATATGTATTATATTTTTTGGGCATAATTTGTTAACTATTCTTATTAATTTTTTTCAAATTTGCAAACTTTATACTCCATACAATTTTATCTTAGCAACGATATTTTTTTAAACTGTGTTTGAGTTAATGATTGATTTATGTTCAACTGTCGTAGCCAACATTACTTCTTCTATTTATTTATTATTTTGTAAACGAAACTGGCAACCCGAGTGGGTTGCGATGACTGTAGTAGAGCGAATATGACGTCATAATCGTGAAACCAACATCTCAGACCGAATGGCCTCAGACACGTGACTTTTCAAAATTATGAATTAAAAAAATACTCGCGATTGGCTGATGAATTAGGAAATGTGTAACAGTGAAAATTTATTAATGGAATGACGTAATTAAACACGTGTCTTAGGCCATACAAGTTGGCCTCACTTTGAGGTTAGCTAGATTATAACATTATGCTTTCTCTACTATGAAGGATCAATGCTCGAAGGGGAAGACAGTTGAGTGTTTGTTAGAATTCAGCCATTATTTTGTTGTTAAGATAATGTTATTCCTCACTCTGTACAACTTTGCAGTGCAGTAAAGGTTTCATCGAGCTTATGTTATGTTTCTTTAAACCAATTACATTTTAAATACAGTGCGCACTAACATTCTGCGGCAATTTAATTAATTCGGGAATCTTTTATTTGACCCATCTATGTTATTCAGAAACTTTAATAAAATAGCAAATATATTCCAATTTCCATAATCAATTCAATTGTGTAAAAGTTTTTTTTTATTTCAATTTGTTACTTTTCACGAATTCTTTCTTTAAAATTAAGACTGCTCCTTTATAGCTTACAACTGCCCAATTAAAACATTCGCTGCCGGTCACGTGATACGTTCTTCAAAATAAAACGTAAAAGGCAATAGTCAACTTGCATTCTTGCCGTTTTATAGCAAAATAAAAATACTATATCGCATAAAGGCAATACTCCCATTTATTTGATTATTCGATTTTTAAGTCACTCCTAAAGCGACTTCCTTAGGACAATAGTAACCATACCAAATTTGTCAAATCAAGTCTTACTTGTTCTTCCCATATTATTTTCCCACCCTCATGCCATTTTTTTTTTATTCATGGGAACTAAAAAAAACATTTAAATAGTAAGAACCCCAAATTCGACAACAATATTCTATGACACATTAGGAAATAAATTAAAAGGTGAAATTGAAATTTAGCATATGCAATACGCTATATATCAACATACATTACTTAGGAAAAGAACAAGCAGTTATTTTACTTCAGAGTCTAACTGTTATACCTCCCGATCTTTTGAGAGAGGTAAAACGTCACAGGATGTAATTCTAATAGAACTTACCTGAAATAAAAAGAAAAAAAAATTAGAACAAATAAATAGTAAATAGAAAACGAAGCTAAGAACGAATAATTTGAATCAGTAACAATGACTTTACAACTGCAAGAAATTGGGGAACAGAAGTACTATAGGACATTTGGCACATTTGTGTGTTGGCGACGAAAGAAAAAATTCGCCAAAACGGTTTTTTCGATTTGCGCTGCTAAATTACAGAATTTATTATTTATGCAACTGTTGTTAACTATTTTGTTGTATTCTTCCGCTTTCATTCGAAATTGCCGTTAAATATGATTCCGGTAACAAACAAAAACGATTATGCAGCACAATAACGTCATAAAGTTGCCAGAAGAATCGGAAAAATAAAAACAATGTCAGGTACTATAAATTTATCGCCCCTATAAAACACGCCAAAAACAACTCGCACGCCAAATGTCCTGTACTACATCTGTACCGAAAATGGTTGGTTGCACAATAGAAGAATACATATTTAAGGAACAGTAAAAAAAAATCTATTGACAATGTTAAAATATCAAGTGTGCAGCTTGAATAATTTTTTAAAAAAAATAGCGTCCAAAGAACGTCAACTAAGCAATTTTTAGTTCAGTAATACTATAGTGGCGCCATCTTTGGAATCAAAGTATAACTGACTTTTCAGGAGGATTTCGATTTTACACCTGACATTACTATTGGTAAAGATGTCAGTGGCGGCTCGTGCACAACAGCAAGTACAGCCGGGCTGCACCTAATTATATTAGTGTTTTTTAAAACTAAAATTATATATTTAACTAATTTTCTTAATTGAAGATTAGAATTGGAAATGAAGATGAAATTTCAACGGTAAGTAAAAAAATATCTCCCGATAAATAGCAAACCTGTTCCCGTAATACACAAATTCAGGAGGGGGGAAAACTCCATTCAATCAAAACTGCAGCCAAAAAGCGAAATCGGCTGCATCGTTGTCAAGACAACCTTAATTTGAGGAACGACAACCTTAATTTGATAATTTGAGGAACGACAGTAGCTTTTTTTTTAAACGACCACTAGCGACAGTGGTGCTGCAACGTTCTCGCCACTGCAGTTCACCGATTGTGATTACTTCATCCCGAAGAATAATTATAACATACATGGTAAAATATATTGAAATATACTGTATATGGTATAATATAGATGATATAATATACTCGAACGTTATTACATGTGAACTATGGTAACTATGAACCAAAATACTTATAAAAATAATTATTTATCTACAAAATCAATGTAATACTTTCTAATAATCCCTTAACCGGGAGTTTAATTTGATGCATCACTTCCTAAATCAGATTATTTAATTTCGTAATGAATACAGCAAATAAAATGAAAATTTATTCCGTAAAAAGTAAACTTGGCTACATTAGATTGGTTTGTTAATTAAAGTCGATGACCGATCCATGGTCAGATGACGATAGTTACTGTACTGATACTGTTAGTATCAGTACAGTACTACATGACTGATACTGATAGTTACTGTAATTATTGACGCACTTGTGGATAAATACGGATTTGACCGTCCGCACTGAATGTGTTAAGTGCAGACTCGATGATATATAGAGTACGCACTCAACGAACTCAATATATCATCGAGCTTGTAAATGTGCAGACTCGATGATATATTGAGTCCGCACAGAACGTGTTAAGTGCAGACTCGATGATATATTGAGTCCGCACTGAACGTGCCAAGAAAACACAAAACTTAAAAGCGCGCTAAATATCAAAGAAACAGTTTTATCACAGGTGCGTATTGAAGGGAAAAAAATCCCTCACAGTAGTTAATTCAAGAAGATTATCAGAGCTAAAAAGCTATTATATTACAATAATTTAAATTCAGAGTTGCTTTTAAGCAACACTGGGGGGAAGAGAGAGAAAGGATTAAAGAAATGAACCCTGGAACCAGTTATAGAAGTGTGCGAACGACACCCAACTTGCGCAAATGCATACCAATCAGCGCGCCAAATGCGCCAACAAAACCACACCAAGCAACACGCACAACAAAGAAACTCTGCGTGGGAACTATACCCAAAATCCATTCCCACTACCACAAAACGGATCGACAACCCCAAAAAAGACAAAGATGAGTTTGAATCAACACCTAAAAGCTCCAAACAAATCGGTTCCATTCCAGACTATCCAGAGATTTCCTTTCAGCTGAACTACTGTCAAGCAGTTGCGAAAGGGTGTTCAAGAGTGAGAAGGGGGGGCAGTAGTTCGTTCCTCTTATTCAATAAGAGACACATTCATCATCTTCAATCAATGTCCGACGCAAAAGCTGACCGATGACCGAGGATAAAGTTTCGTTAATTTTGCCATTAACGCTCTTTTGAGTGACTGCGAATTCATCTGCTGGCTAACTCTCCACGTCACGTCTCTTTACCCCGAAGAAAACAAATTAACATCAATTGATTAAATTACTGAAAGTCAGATATTAAGATTGCTAATCGGTTTCTGTATGCGATTTGCAAATGGGTAGGTTGTCTGCAAAGTGGTAAACGTCACAAAAATCCGAAAATGAACAAACGTCATTTTCCATGACTAAGCAAAAAAGACCTTACATTTAACCAAGTAGTGTGAGTCCTAATTCATTTAGGTTCGTCCAGTAATGGACAAGGTGGATATTTTCGTTGTGGGAAATAAACTTTTCTGCCAACCTTATGATTACAAAATCGCCAAGCATGCTGGGAATCGAACCCGCACACATCGGATATTCAATCCAACGCCCTCACAATTCGTCCACAACTGGCTTACATCCCTAAAGAAAGACCCGAGAGCACTGCCTTATAATTTTGAACCATGGTCAGATGACGAAATATATTTAATACTAGCAATATGGCCCGGCGTTGCTCGTGGTCACTTTGCGCAGTAAGAGCTGCGCGATTTTGTCTTGTCAGCGTAGCCATGGCAAATCACTCTGTGCACTGTGAAAAATAAACTTTATCCAAATCCAGATTTATTAAATTACTTTGAGTATTTTTGAGATACTTAAATCTATTTTTATGTTCACGACTTTACATCCTATTGCGACTACCTACTATTTAAACTGATGTTTTTGTAAAATGTTTCTTTTTGTGAAATAAAAATTCCTAACATTTTTTTAAATTGCATATTTTTTGTATAAAAATTAACCATTTAGTGACAATAAACCCATGTAGTAAACTTTACATACATTAGTTTTAATATTGGCGACGCAATAATATATCAAAGAAACAATATTGCATTCTTCCAAATCAAAATAATTTATCGTATTTGGTGAAGTTTTTGTTGTTGTGCCAATTGGCGACCGGAGTCTATATATCCCTCTTTCAACATAATTTCATATGGGTCATTATTTCTTATAAAAATTAATTATCAAATATTTATTTTTGAATTCCAATAATATGTTTTTGAGGCGAAAAATTAAAAATAAGCTACATGGAGGTATAAATATATAAAACTTTAAGTTAAACTTTTAGGGTATTGGCAATATTTTTCATTCATTTTTTCATATTTGGCGACTTTTATTATTCATTTCGCGACATTTTTAATTCATTTGGTAACATTTTTAGATCCTTTGGCGACATTTTTAATCCATTTTGCGACATATACTCATCAGCCAATAAAAATGAATCGTTTATCTCAGTAATGTCTACACATATTTTTGGTCGCCAAGGTGATTTTTAACACTAATGTTATGAAGGGAAGATCGAGATGTAAATTTCCCATAGGAGTTGGAGACATTTTTTATTAATTTGGCGACATTTTTAATTCATTTGGCAACATTTGGCGACATTTTTAGTGCGTTTTTCAATATTTGGCGACTTTTCTTAATCATTTGGCTACATTTTTAATTCATTTTGCAACATTTTTCATTTATTTGGCGATATTTTTAATTCATTTGGCGACATTTACTCATCAGCCAATCAAAATAAATCGTTTATCCCAGTATTGTCGAAAAATATTTTTGGTCGCCAAGGTGATTTTTAACAATAATGTTTTGAAGGCAAGATCGAGATGTAAATTTCCCATAGGCGTAATGTTAGAGAATATGGAAAAAGTTCTATAACTTTTGAATGGTTGCAGATATCCACATGAAACAAAGTGCAGATTTTAAACTAAGAAAAGTTTGTTCACATGGTGCAAGTTTCATAAAAATCCGTGGAGTAGTTTTTGAGTTAAATCCGGACAAACAGACAGACAGACAAAAAAAATTTAAATGTGATTTTCGGAATCAGTGTATCCTAATTCGTGGAGAAAACTCAAAATGAGGGGTTTTGTTCGATTCCACTGACAGACACTCCATTCTTATATATAAGTATTGATACTTGTTTATAATGCAGTATCCTTCGTTTTAAGTAAAATGTTTAGAATGACTTCAAGGATCCATTTTCACATGTAGAACGCTTTAAGTCAGCAGAAATTTCAACTTGCATTCAAGCTCGTCTAGAGAAAATAGTGACCATCTATGACAAGTAAAAACAATTATCTAAATTTATGGGTTTTAAGAATAAAATAGTTTCAGATTTAATAACAGTATATCATTCACACAGTAGTTTACACAACTTCAAGTGCATGCCTATTTTTCATAATACCATAAAATTCTAAAGGTGGCATGAGACCTCCTAGTTTCAAAACTATATAGATAACTTATTTTCGACTTTCAGATTATGACATTTATTTTTCCCACAGGTCTATATCAGTAGGCGAAGTCATAACAATCCACAGCAGCTAGTTAATATTCGTTTTACGGTATGGAAGTAGCAGTTAGTTGCGAAACCAGATAAGTAAAGAAATCAGTTTCAAAAGCAAATAAATCAAGATCCAGCGCACCAATCGCAGCGAAGTAATCAGTCGCAAAACCAGATCGACTCCATAGCTTTGTTGCAAAACCAGATAGATCCCATAGCTGGGTCTCAAACCTAGATAGATCTTACAGCTTGGTTGCAAACCCAGATAGATCTTACAGCTTGATTGCAAACCCAAATAGATCTTACAGCTTGGTTGCAAACCCAAATAGATATTATAGCTTGGTTGCAAACCCAAATAGATATTATAGCTTGATTGCAAACCCAAATAGATCTTACAGCTTGATTGCAAACCCAGATCGAACCCATAGCTTGGTTGCAAAACCAGATCGACCCCATAGCTTTTTTGCAAAACGATAGATCCCAAAGCTGGGTCACAAACCCAGATAGATCTTACAGCTTGGTTGCAAACCCAGATAGATCCCATAGATTGGTTGCAAAACCAGATAGATCCCATAGCTGCGTCTCAAACCCAGATAGATCTTACAGCTTGGTTGCAAACCCAGATAGATCCCATAGCTAAAATAATACTTATACAGAGCTAAAATTTCGTTAAGACATGTATCTAATACCAATTTATAAAAAAAAGATAACATTCTTACATAAATAATGCAATTAGTTTTTGCTTCTCTTGAAATAATTTTCGAATGTGACCTATCTGGTTTTCAAACTAGAGACCTCACATGTTCTATTTACTCAAGAAATAGGCAAAAAAAACTATTTTAGACTGCGGCTACCATGTTACCGACTGGTTAGTTTATGTCACGGCGTGGGCGTGATATGACAATTAAAAATCAATCAACCTTCCCCCTGCATTATCGGGGAGATATCGATCTGTAAACACCACGAAAAATGCACGATACAAATTGGATATTAAAACTGCTCAATCGGGACATCGGAACCAAATGATAAAAAAAAAAAATACAGATAATCTAATTAACTTTTTTTAAAAAATGACTTCTACTAAAATCGATTTCAATTGCGAAACTGGAATTAGACTCCAGGAATTGATTGATAAGATCTTGTCATCGAAACGTGTAATTTCGACTAATATCCATTCGAAGCAACAAATAAAAGTTTAATATACAGGGTCAGAAGAAACGTTGGACTTTATTTGATTTGCGTACACCTTGAGCAATGATCTCTGCAAATAAAGAAGAGTTATGCGACCTCTATACGAATCCACTCGTTTGCTTGCAGCACTCCGTACCAGAACTACGTGGATCCATTTTGAGAAGTTTTTCGGAAAAATGCAAATTATTCTTGTTTGAATAGGTAAATGCTGGTTATTTGGGCAAACTAAGCATTCCAGAAGTGTTTTTTTTGTACTTGTTACCTTCAAGATATTTTGTAAAGACGAAGGTTGAAATATACATGTAAACACAATTTAGTCAAAATTACAATACATAGTGCAGTTCTAAGGCCCATTCTCAGCAGACGTGTTCAGGCCCGTCACACCAAGGGGGTTTGGGGGAAGAGTCCGAACCCTCCACCCCAATAATCTGGAAACTCTAAAAGTTGGAAATTTCAAGTTTGTTTCAAAAATTTCCGAGTTGGGAAAATTTATGCCTAAAGAAAATGAATATTATTAGCAAATGAAAGCTAGGGAAGGCTAGAAATTGTCCAACTTGTAAGATTACCATTAAATTAGACCTCAGAATGAACACTACATTGGAACATGCGTGCAACAAATCAATCCTTGTAGAGAACTGTTTAATATTACCTAATATAAAAAGATGAAAAATGCCGATAAGTTGGAACTGGAAATATTCAGTACTGTTGAGTTGGAAATTTCGAATCGTTAAGTTAGGAAATTTTTTGTCTCGTTTACAATTTTAAAGTTCAAAATTATGTAAAATCCTGCATCCATTGGAGGCACAGACTTTAAAATTGTTTGTATATTTATAAGTAAAAGGGAAAATTTTAGATAGATGCTAAGATATGTGTAATTTTAGACAGAGCTCGGGTTTTTGAGGAAAATTTTCATACAAAATTATTTTGCATATATAGATGTTTTTGTAACTACACACATGAGTATTCAGGATGCGCAAGAAATTCCAATCCATCTCATAACCAATGGACCGTTATTCGTATCTCGACTTTGAGAGTGCAGCGCACTCGTAATTGGAGGGTTATTAGTTTCATTCCTCATCGCCCGCGAGAAAACATCCTTCGCTTAAATATGTCGTGGTTTAAACGTCTTCACACCTACACAAGTGCATGGGGTGCCAGATCAGATCCTCGTCATCTGGCAATAGTTCAAAATTACGAAGCAGTGTTCTCGGGTCTTTCCTTCCGGATCTTCGAGCATGAATGGACAGTAGTAGAGCGAATATGACGTCATGATCGTGAAACCAACATCTCAGACCGAATGGCCACAGACACGTGACTTCTTTTCAAAATTATGAATTAAAAAATACTCGCGATTGGCTAATGAATTGGTAAATGTGTAACAGTGAAAATTTATGAATCGAATGACGTAATTAACTGACGTGTCTGAGGCCATACATGTTGGCCTCACTTTTAATGTTAGCGAGATTATAACATTATGTTTTCTCTACTATGAAGGATCCATGCTCGAAGTTCCGGATGGACCCCGAACCGTCGCCAATAGACCATTCTGGAGCTGCGGTGCGACGTAAATTCAACCAACCTTCTACGCGTCCCAGCTGCGGTCTATGGCGTGACCCAACACCTTGACCTCCCGCCAACAAACAACTACGTCTAGCTAATTTAATAGCGATCACAACGATACGAAACACGCCAAACGCAAACATATTAATCGCCTTGTTTTATATAACAATGATATTTACATGGTATTTAACATTGCAGGAAGAGTTGAGACAAAGAAACGAGCGATCGACCCTGAAATCTACGCATTATCTGGATGCGGTTGTCTGATTGGTTACGGAAACGCCTCATAGACAAATAAAACAGAGGGATGAGAGGTTTACATATTTCCTATATTCAACTCAGTAATTTAAGAAATGTGATGCAGATCAAACTAATGTAAATACTGACCTATATATGGGAAAATGAACAGGTTGCAAAATAATGAGCTCGATTTTATTCCACTGAGTTGCAGACTTGAAAAGTTCTAATCTCGGAACTAAGTATTGGCAGGGCTGATTATCGAATAGGAGGCCCGTGAAGCCTAGGATGACACTTTACATTTTTAAGGGACCCCCAAATCACACATTTTATATAGTTATTTAACACCCCTCACATGGTGTGTTAGTAAACTTACCTTAAAAAAGTTGTATTACAAACTTTAATTAAAAATAAACTTGCTTACTTGTGTTAAATTTGTTTGAATATTTGAGAAAAATTCATAACATAAAGAATATTGGGAATACTCATTATTTATTTAGTATATTATTTCTAATAGGAATCTCCGCCAACCCCTGGATGATTGCTACGCAACCCTCATAGGTTTGCTTCGCAAACAAAAAGGTAGAACACAATAACAAAGCGTTCTAGTAACAATACTTTTTTAATAATATTACTAAAACATTTAAAAGTTGAAACTGTAAATTTATATTATAATTCATCTTGGCATCAATAAATTTTTTCGCCAAGTAAATCAATATAAATTCATTTAAACTAATTTCTTTTTAACTACAAATTAAAACAATGGTACCACTGGCAAGCCTACCATTATTTATTATTTTCCACGTTATTTTCACCCCTTTCCTGCGTTTTACTTACATTTCTAACATTATGGTTAGTTTGTTTTGGCCATAATGGACGTTAAGCTTACCATAATCTTGCCTACCAGAAGTGCGTAATTTACTGAGTTAATATGTCATAAAAATGAAGTTAATCTAGTTTTCAAAATTGACAACAGATGACGTCACCTCAATTTTCCGCTCATTTAAAGTTTGGAAAAGCGTTTTACAAAACTTAATTTTTTTAATTTAATACCTAAGGCTTGTATTCTTCTTAATTTAAGCTGACACCATCAAAATAATTATTTACCAATGAATTGAGGGAATTAATCGTCAAAATGGCTTACATAATGGCAAAATAAAAATATGGGCGCAACAGAATTTTGTAAACAAACTGTTGCCATTCCGTGTAGAGAAAAACAGCGTTTTTCAATCACCGCGTAAGAGAAGTATATATAAAGATGTGTTTAATTTTAATGTCATTAAGGGGAAAGGAGTTTAGTGCAAGTAAAAGCTTAATTTGATGTTTCAGGATCTATTTGTGAGCAATAGGGCCCCCATTCAAAGGTGATGCTTCAGTGTCCTAATAGGGCCCTGTTTTTCGATTTTACACTACTTGACAGGCAACGCGCATGCCCACTTGAGCCGATTGATATGGAGCAGTTATTTGAATGGATTTCGTTTAGTCCTTAATTTGGAAACACGGTTATTAAAGTTAAATGTTGTATCTGTACTTGTGTATATGGTTGTCCACAGAAAGTTATGCTAAGATTAATTAATAAAACTGGTAAGTATAGGTCTCCGAGATTTAATAAGGCAATTGCGTGGACGAGTGGTAGAGTACTCGACTCATAACCAGAGGGTTGTGGGTTCGAATATCGACTTTGATATTGCACAGCGAACTCTTGAAAGGAAGGTAGCCAGTTTCGTCGTCATCGCCGTGTATAGGGACTAATACATGTTAAATATGTCTAAATTTCCATGTTAATTGCGGGGGGATCCAGATCAGGTGTTGTCCTCGTCGTTAAATAACCTTGTTTCACAATTACGCCTAGTGTTCCCGGACCTTTTCACCGTTTGCCTCTAGTGCGACGTTAATTCAACTAACCAGCCTAATAATTATGCCTGTGTGAAAAAGCAATTAATGCACCTTGTACCTGATACGTTAATTAAAAATATTTATATAAGGATGGTTGCTATAGATGAATTAATATTATATTGGATCTATAATATACGATTAGTGAAGGTTCGGTCCCTATCCCAAATATACACTTGAAAAAATGCTTTATAATTTTGAACCAAGGTTATATAGTAAAGAACAGAACCTGAGCTGACACTCCACTCTACAAATCTCCACACCACGACCGATGTGGGAAAATTTAAACCACAAGGGCTTGTAGCGCACCTGTTCCATCTACACGACGCACAGTGGTGGTATTTGACCTCAAAAGCTGGCCAAAAGTCCATTTTTTTAAATTAAGAATTTTGAATTTTGGATTAAACCATATGATAAAAAACTATCTAAAGTACATTTCTGCAGCACTGTTTTTTTATTTTAACTGTATTTTCTGTGGCAACACTGTCGTTAAACTTAGAAAACTTGTAAACGGCGCATATTTGTACCAATAAAAACTAACTTTTTTCAGAACTATTTTAATTAAATTCTGCTAATATTTTTAGTTGACTGCGATAAAAAATGTATATAATATTATGTTTGATAACTTTTTTGTGTACTTTTACAATAAAAAAATTTTTTAGTGCATTTTGAATGTAAATTTTTGAATATTTTATAAACACGAAAACATTTGTTAACTTTCTTCACTTCTCTTCACTATATAGAATAGTACAGAGTGATAAAGTAACTATTCTTCTACACGGGAGTACAAAAATTTCCACCACCTTTTTCCCCCTTTAGATTTTATGAGGCTTTTTCTGCAGCGTTCACCAAAATTATTAGAACGTCTTTTTCGAGTGCACCTGGATATTCACTGTGTGACAAAGCGAACATACATTGAGTGCTTATCTAAATACTTCACAAGACGTGTTTTACAACAGTACAGTGTAGGGAAACTGTAAGTATACAATTGCGCAAGTGTCATAGTCTGAAAACCCCAACCCCAGAATCTCTCTTCTTTAAATTATCGGTTGTGCGGCTGCGGCGGTAATAAATTAAAAGCTCTAGTTGGGGAACTTTTTCCGACCCCTTCCTTCATGTGTTGATACTTGGAAATTCTCTTCAATCGAACACCAAAAGAAGAATGTGACCTTAAACCCGACACTCCAAGTGTTTATATTTGCTGCCCAAGTTTCATCCGCCCAAGAGGAACGAGTAAATTCGCAGTACTAGGATTGACTTCATTCTGCTCTGTATCTCCGAGAAAAATAGTACATTCTGCTCTGTATCTCCGAGAAAAATAGTACATTCTGCTCTGTATCTTCAAGGAAAACTAAGACCAAATAGCTTTTTGTTTATGGATCCAACATCTGCATGTTCGAATTTAGATATCTTGTAGAAAATATTCCTTTTATTTATTGTATGTGAAAATAATAATTAAAGCAAGTTTAAAAATAATAAGGATGTAACATAATTGAATAATATTAATAAATCGTTATGCAAAATAAAAAAAAATAAAAAATACTGCCTTTAATTTTTTGGCTGTAAGAAAAAATACCTTTAATAATGGGAATGCACATAATATCGTTTTTTAATGGCTTACTGGCAAAAAAGTATGACATTGTACAAAATATTGCTTTTATTCGAAGAATATTTTTAATAAAAGAACAACTTTGATTAAAGTAAGAAAAGTAGCACGAAGACATACTGATAGGTCTACCATAACTTTTTTTTAATTTTACGACCATCGGGAATTACATTTTTAACTAGAAAATGTCTTTTTGATATTATGAGAAACTGCCCTGAAAAAGGTATCATAAAAAAAGTTCAACTACATGGAAAGTTATATAATATCAAAGCCCTCTTTTTCTGATGAAGAAAAAGAGCAATTTAAACATAAAATCTCGGTCTTGAAATCCAGATTTAAAAGTAAATGGCTTGCAGTTAATATGTCAGAAGAAAAAATTCTAAAGAAACACCAAAAATGGTTGGAACATTCAATCGAAATTCCCACAAAAAAAAATCGCTTGTCGACCTTCGAAATCATTTGACGGGTTAAGTGATCGCAGTAAAATACGCAAAACCAAGGAGCTAAGAGAAAAAGCCAAATCAGAATAATTAATCTATGCCACTCAAATGAAACTACGTGAAACTGGAAATATCGAGGGTTCAAAAGTAGTAAAGGATATCACAAAGTCTCCCTTAAGAGCAGCCAAATACAGAAAAGCATTTGTTAGCCACACTGTTGAACAAAAAAAGTCACAGCTAACACCAATTCGTGCTTTGACAATTTTCGTGGAAGCTGGGTTATCACGTAAACGATATGAAGTAGTAAGAACTAGTGACAAAAACCTATTTCTTTAGGTTAAGAAATAATGATATCCTGCTCCAAACACGTATCAAATAATTTCTACTGGTACCGAAATACAACTTCAAGCTTCATACGAGTGAGCGATTAATCACATATTTGTGAGAGGCTTTAAATACGTTTATATTGATGAAATAAAATCGCTAGAACTTTTTTACAAATAGGGATGTGATGGTTCCGAGCAATCACAATACAAACAAAGATTTGAGAATAGTTGCGATTCCGCGAATATCTTCCAATCTGCTTTAGAGCCTCTTTAATTAACAGGTTTAAAAAACAAAAATGCATTGCTATGGAAAAATCCTGCACTATCGTCACTGCGATATTCAGGCCCATCACGATAAGATTTATACATGAAAGAGCAGATATCACAAATGAAGAAATACAATACATAAAAATTCAAATAAAAAATTTATAAGAAACCCAATGTTTTTTTTAATTTCTTGCAAAAAATATAACTTTGTATATATAATTAGAAATATATAGGTTGTTTATTATTTTTTTGTAAATATGCCTGACATATAGTTGCAAAAATAGACAACTCCACTTTAAAAAAAAAATTATATTTTTTATTATAATTATTTTTATCTAAAACTAATAATTATTAGTGAGTATCTAAAGGGTGGTAAAATATATATAAAACAAACTATTTAAATTTAGAAAGTTTGAAAGTAACGCAATATAAGTACTACTAAAAATTAAGCATTCTTGGTTTGTTTGGATATGTCTTGTTTTGCAGCTGTAGAGGTAACTCGTTTGAATTTTCAACTTATTTCAATTTTTTTTATTTTAATATGTAATTTTAAAATAGAAAATGCAATAAAATAATTTTGGCCAACTTTTTGGGTCAAATACCCCTATGTGCGACGAGTCTTTGGTTAGTTTTACTGCGAGTCGAAACCAGTACCCGCAAGGTTATACCCATCAATAAATTGTCCGTTTACGGTGGTTATTTGTCTTGTGAACAATTTGTAATTTCAAATGTATGTATGGTTACAATAAAGGCTAGAATTTCGTGTTAAAAATCGTCAATAATAATTGTAACACAATTATTTTTATTATAAATAGCATATTATTAAACTAAATTAAACAACACAATAAAATCCTAGTTTTAATATGCATCAGAGTTCTGGTTGTAACTGGATCATGTTGAATAAAATATGGGTAATAAGCGCCAGTATTTTTGTGCCCAATCCATCGTAAAAGAATAGCTTGGTAAATTCCTAGTGTACGGTGCCCCTTGGCTCGAGTCTAAAAATTGGCGTTAAGTTCTTGGCAAAACAACGTGAAACGGTACGAGAAAAAAAAAGTAGGGTTGCCGTACGTCATGATATTGCTACGAACGTCATGAAATAGGGTTGTCAAACTATAAAGTTTATCGCCGACCAATTGTCACCAAAACATATTTGGCGGGGGCACCGTACACTAGGAATTAACCAATAGTTTTTACAGCATGAGTAAATATACATTGCTTACATTACATATATTTCGGATAATTATTAAAGTTTATATACCGAAAATACGCCCTATATATAAATTTATATTTTTTATTTATTTATCATATTAGTATTACAATTAACTTTCAGTGATATATATTTTAATTTTGACAAAGTTACTTTTTTCAGCAGTTTACTACATAAAATATTATATTAAAATAAATACATTTGCTAAAAACCTACTGAATCAATAACGTTCCAGCCCGTTTCCAAAAGAATAACCGCTGTTTTTCCAAGTGAAAACCGAAAAGTTGTGGTGCTGCCACCTACTAGTAAAATTCGAAACTATTCTTTTAGAGAAATTGGTCCCAAGTTGGAAAAAGATAATGAAGGCGATTGATTAAAATATACGATACATTTAGCAAAACCTTAAGAGACAATTCGTGTTGAGTTTTAATTGCCTGATTTTTTTTTGCACTAGTGTATCGCCCAAATACAGCATTTTTTATTGCTAAAAATTAATATATTTCTAAAATCAAAATATTTTGTCAGAAAAATTATATTTCAGAAACCACTTAATCGTATATAATTTATATCTTATTTTATGTATCAACTATTAAAAGAAAATATGTACTACTAGTAACTCCATCGCTTATAAATTTAATGGAATACAAATATTGTATCGTCGAATATAACGTGATGTATCATAAAAAGACGAAACTGAAGGATATAGGATAAGACAATGAAAATCGTAAATTGACGAAAAAAAATTATTTAGTAGATTGCCGAGAGTTACTACACATTTAAGGTACCGTTCATCTAATAAGACTCGCATCTATGAGGGGGAGGGGCCATATTGCGTAACAGATCGCGATGTAACAATTTGTTTTAGGGAGAAAAAAAAATTAATATCTTTAAATGTTCTAAGTGTGATAAAGATTCACTTTACATCGATTTCTTAGTAATCATTGAAAAAAAAATTAAAGATAAACGTAAGAAAAAAACTTTTAACTAGTGACAAACCATTTAGTGTAATTCAAAAATAGTAAAGATTCACTTTACATCGATTTCTTCAGGGTGGCAACAACATTCTAAAAAAAAGTTCCCTGATATTTCTCTGATTTCCATGACGGTGTCACAAAAATTTCCCTGATTTTACAATTACATTAAGAAATCTTGCAATACATGCTTTGTATAGAAACAAAGTATCCATATTACAATAATACTAAGATACTGCGTTATGAATGAAAAATTATAAGCAATACTTATTGACAGTTAAAATAATAATTTATGGATACAACACGAATTATGCAATTGCGACTGGCATAATAGTAATTAAACATGTTCTCTGGAAGCAGATAATGCAAAAAAAGAGTTTTTCAAATTATTTCTTTTGTAGATAATTTTAAATGTTTTATATGCTTCCTATTTACTATTCCAAGCTTCAATAAATGACATATTCATTAGCCCCTCACATGTTGCTTACAATTCGAGGTCCAACGCACTTTGCTTTTGCTTCTCCCTCCAGCAGTGGTTCACGTTTTTACAAAAATAAAACTGAAAATATGAATAACCTTTGTTTTTATAATTCTTATTCAGGACTAAAAGGAAATATTGACAATTAAATTATCCAGAATGGAGGGCATAACAGACGATCATTGCCGTTTTAATGATCCAAATTTGAAAAAATCCCTGATTTTTGTGAAATTTTTAAAAATTCCATGATATTTCCAGAATTAAAAATGTCCACGATAATTCCCTGATTTCCAGGTTATGTTGCCATCCTGTTCTTAGTAATCACTGAAAATAATTTAAAGAGAACGTATGAAAAAAACTTTTAACTTGAGATAAACCATTTAGTGTAATTCAAAAATAGTATTCAATTCAGCTGGACGTTCACTTATTGGACCCATTTAATGTAAAAAAAATTCAGATTAATAGATTTACACATCCACAATTAATCAGATTAATTGTTATCCAATCCACGTTATTGCGTAGCATATTATCTTGTCTCATCTCTAATTCTTTTGAACTGCAACTCGCACATTTTTAACTTTTTATAGGATAGAAGTTACTTAATTATCGTGAACGGTCATGTTATTATGAAAATACCTGTTCACGTCCGATCACCGCCAAGCATAACCGGGCTCGGTCAGTACTTGCCCTCGGGCCATTGGCCTTTTTTATTATTAATATTATTATTTTTTTTCTCCTGTTTTACATTAATACGAAACAAAATACAAACCAGAAAACATCAAAACAAAATTATTAAGCGCAATAATGACTAATTTATTTCATGCTTCCAACTTTTTACTTGGGGAAAACAATATATAAACACATGTAAAGATGATGCGCACTGGAAATGAAACGATATGCACAATATTTAAATACATTACTATCTCATTTATTGCTTGTGTAAAAAAAAAACTCATTATAGATAAAAATGTGTGCATAAAACTGTACGTGAATTCAGAATTTAAAAAAATGTGATAGCGTGAAAAATGTGAAGCGTGATATAATATATGAAGCACCTATATTAATTAGGAATTAATTAAATATAATTATAAAAATGAAAATGGAGTGTTTCAAAAAATATTCAACAATAATATCTGCAAATATTTGGAGACTCTATTGAAAGAGCAATTATGTGCACGCCACATCTTTTATGGTTAATAAACTCTGCAGTCTAGTCTGGCTGAGATTATTTGGCGGATAGGTGACGCCCCTTTAACATGGTCCAACGAATCAACAAACGAGTTGGTGAGAATCAACCAATGGGCTTATCTAATACCTGTAAACAATGTGACGTTACAGCGACTATTTATAGCCCAAGCCGAACACTAATGACAACAAGAATGTTTACTTCGTGAGAAACTATACGGCATTGGTGGCCATAAAATTTATTTATTTAACAATTTAAAATTGAAAAGGGAATATCTCCAAATATATTTGGGGGTCGGGCGGTAGCCTGTGGATAAAGAAGTTCAGCTGGTAATCAGAGAATTGCTAGTTCGAGCCTTGGAATGGACTTGACAAAGAAAAGTAAAAAAAGTAGTGATCTTGTGATAGGAGGGTGGCCAACTTCGCTACTAAAATACTAGAAACTCGTCCAGAACATCCAACAAATTATACCGACGTGTATACGGGACCGGTGCATTATAAATCTGATCGGGGTACAAAGTACTCACACCTATTGAAGGCGTGGGTGCTAGCTAAGTTGTTGTCCTCGTCATCTAACCATGATTCAAAAATACGCGGCATCGTTGTCGGTCTTTCCTTCGAGATAGGGCCTCCGTGGCCGAGTGGATTAAGGCGTCAGCTGGGAATCCAAGGGTCCCCGGTTCAAACCTTGCGATGGACTAGACTAAAGAATAGTAAAAAGTAGTGATATTGATCGGAGGGTTGCCAACTTCGCTACCAAAATACTAGAAAAGTCGTCCAGAACATCCGGAAATATTAACGGCGTGTATACGGGACTGGTGCACGATACATCTGATCGGGGTCCAAAGTCCCGACGTCTATTGAAGGCGTTGGGTGCCAGCTCAGGTGTTGTCCTCATCATCTGACCATGGTTCAAAAATACGCGACATCGTTCCCGGTTCTTTCCTTCGAGATAGGCCCCGAACCGTCGCAAGGCCTCCGTGGCCGAGCGGTTAAAGGCGTCAGCTGGGAATACGAAGATTCCTGGTTCGATCCTAGGCGATGGACTTGACAAAGAAATAGTGATCCTGTGATCGAAGGGTTGCCAACTTCGCTACCAAAATACTAGAAATGTCGTCCAGAACATCCGCAAAAATCAACGGCGTGTATACGGGACTGGTGCACGATACATCTGATCGGGGTCCAAAGTCCCGACGTCTATTGAAGGCGTTGGGTGCCAGTTCAGGTGTTTCCTCGTCATCTGACCATGGTTCTAAAATAACGAGGTCATTATATGAATGTGTATGTGTTCCCGGGTCTTTCCTTCGAGATAGACCCCGATCCGTCGCCAATAGCCCACTGTGCAGTTCTAGTTCGACGTTAATTTACCAAACCCGAATCGTCGCCAATCGCCCTATATGAAGCTCTAGTGCGGCATTAATTAACCAAAACCAAACCAAAGTTATATGCAGTGGCTGTTTTTTATACACAGTTAGTCACGCCGACCCACCCTCACTCCGACTGAAGGTTTTTGTGCAAATTGCACACTTGCATTGTGACCGTAACAGTCACTGAAGGTCCTCCACACGGCACATAACTGAACTGTTAATTCACCCTAACCCATTTCCATGCATCAGACGGTGACGTCAAGAGAGTATCGTGACTATTGATTTGAACACCTGAAGTGGTTGACACGAGGAAGCGACAAATGCTCAAATACGTAAAGGTACAAAATTGCATCTAGGCTACAACAGTCGCATTGCTCAGTATTACCGTCGATCGGCCAAAAAGAAGCTTTAAATTTAGTGTGAATTCAGTGAAGACAAATTGGTTGGATGAATTAACCAATCACCGGGCCGGGTCTAGACGAATATATCCGCTACGATGTTGCGCAAAATCAGAGCATATTTTTTATTAATATATGTATTCAATGCAAAATTTGTAAGTTAATTGAACCCATATAAGTGTTCATAATTCTCAACAGCATTAAGCTTTGTGGTAAACTTTGATAATCACCTTGCCGCTTTAATGTCCCAGTACACCCCTGCATCGGTTTGGTTTGTTAATTAACGTCGCACTAGAGCACAGTGGGCTATTGGCGACGGTTCGGGGTCAATCTCGAAGGAAAGACCCGGGAACACATACACATTCATACATGCATCTCGTTATTTTAGAACCATGGTCAGATGACGAGGAAACACCTGAACTGGCACCCAACGCCTTCAATAGACGTCGGGACTTTGGACCCCGATCAGATTTATCGTGCACCAGTCCCGTATACACGCCAGTATAATTTGTTGGATATTCTGGACGACTTTCTAGTATTTTTGTAGCGAAGCTGGCAACCCTCCGATCGCAAGATCACTACTTTACTTTTCTATGTCAAGTCCAATTCACGGATTCGAACCACCAATCCTCTGATTAGTAGCTGAACGCCTTACCAACTGAGCAACTGGGGCTTCCCCTGCATTGGAAAATAATTAATTTTGAGATGGGATAAAGAGAATGAACAGCAATAACAACAACAAAAAACTTAGATGAACCACTTTCCAAACCTTCAACACCATTATCAACGTGACGACATTTGACTCATGACAGATTTAATTATCACCAATCCCTGCACGGTAAGTCTTGTGTTGGCCATAACGGGAACTGAACTCGGAACTCTCCAATATCGAGACCGGTGCAGTTTTCAACATAAGACTCCACGGCAGAGAAACATACAATATTTAACCCAACTTTAAAATGTCGGAATTTCCCAATTTTCAATTGAATTAATAAAAATAAAACCTGAAGTATCTCAGTAATACAAGTGTGCATACAAATTTCACATTTTATTTGACCAGATAACACGTTTGTTGCATCTAAACACGAAATATATAAGAGAATCACTTTAAAATATTTCAACTATTTACAACTATTCCTTCTATTCTTAACCACCAAAATATTTGAAAAAAAATGTGCCTTCAATGCGCAATTTATTTTATCATAATGGATAATGGAACACAAATCAAAAACATTAAAATTATGAATCATTTAGTATTCCTCATTAAAATGAATCGAAAATAGATCTTTCCAATTAAACTCAAAAACAAATCTGAAATTATTACTTTGGGAGTAAAGACAATATAACATAAAAACTCGTATTATAGAAACATTGCGTTATAAAATTTTAAAATACAAATACAACGTTAAAATACGCAATAAAAATCCATCAAATCTGGACATGTTTCGGGAGATGCGTCTCCCTTCATCAGCAGAGAATGAAAAAGTCTGTGTAATAAAATATAAATAAATAAACCTAGAAATTGAAAGTGTTGCCAAAGAAAAGAAACAAAAAGACTATTTCAATCGGTTGGAGTTAACTATTGTGTGCCAACAAGCGGGAACTGCAAATGTTTCGTTGACAATCGAATCAATATTGCTAAAAATATGAAACGCCTCCAGGAAGTCAAGTTCAACTGGAGATTTGGGTTTGCAAATTAGATGTGGGTTAGAAAAATTATTTAGTTGTGCTACCATATTATCCCCAGATCAGCCATCAAATTTCTAAAATTCTCGGAAGGTTCGACATACGTTCTATTTTTTCACCTATCAATAAGATCACCTTCACACAACTTAAAGACCCTATTGACGATCTGAATAACTGGGGCATATACAGTATTTCATGTCAATGTGGCATGTCATATATCGGTCAAACTAAGAGAGCATTGAGATTTCGTATTAAGGAGCACCAAGCACATACTGTTAAACAAGAAATGAAGAAGTCTTCCATTGCCAAGCACTCTTGGGAACATGGTCATATATTTAATTTTTCTAACCCACATTTAATTTGCAAACCCAAATCTCCAGTTGAACTTGACATATTTTAACGTTGTATTTGTATTTTAAAAGACAATATAGACTATATTTTTGGAAAACAGCATTGCTCAATATCTTTTTTCTTATGTATTTTACTTAAAATAATTTACTGTATACGCCAATATCAAGTAATTAATCAAACCCGGATTCACAAAAAAAGGACCAAATACTTCTTCCCGGAAAATACTTTTTCTTTGTCAATTTCTTTTTTTATGTGGGCGGCGGGCTGTCTGTAATGGTGTAAATCCAAAAATGAACTATCACCCTTTTCCATTATTATGCTGCTAGATCTATCAGTTGTGTCAAGGGGTGTGAGTCCTAATTCAATACGTTGCCCAATAATGAGTTAAAATCGTTCCACTTAACGTTATATTCAAGCCAAGTTGCAAACTTCAAATACTCTTATTTCGGAACTCCGATCCACTTGGCAGCCAACCCGAAGTGTGTCTCGGAATCACAGACACAGGAAAGTTGTTTTAAAAGATATTTCTAAAAAGTTATTCCGGAAAGTTAAAAATATAATCGTGGTCATCAATGAAATATTTACTGTAAGGGGAAGTGCTGTATAAAGGCATGAATAAATAAAGGTCGTCTGTCCAATTTGAATAACGAACGATTCGAATTTTAGAATTAATGCGTATGAAAAGGTTATTTCAAAGAACCAGATAAAATTCTGGTATTGCGAGGCTTTTGCGGAAACTGCACAGGTTCACAGAATTACTACTGGTAGTTGTACTAAGAACAGGCAGTTCCAGTTTTAAACAGAAAAATAACTAAAATTATTAGGCCAGGATAAATCAGATGGTTTTGTTTGGTTTTGTTAATTAACGTCGCACTAAAGCTGCACAGTGAGCTATTGGCGACGGTTCGGGGTCAATCTCGAAGGAAAGACCCGGGAACACATACACATTCATTCATGCACCTCGTTATTTTAGAACCATGGTCAGATGACGAGGAAACACCTGAACTGGCACCCCCAACGCCTTCAATAGACGTCGGGACTTTGGACCCCGATCAAATGTATCGTGCACCAGTCCCGTATACACGCCAGTATAATTTGTTGGATATTCTGGACGCCTTTCTAGTATTTTTGTAGCGAAGCTGGCAACCCTCCGATCGCAAAATCACTACTTTTTTACTTTTCTATGTCAAGTCCATTGCACGGATTCGAATTACCAATCCTCTGATTAGTAGCTGAACGCCTTACCAACGAGCAACTGGGGCTCCAGGATAAATCAGAAATCTCGGTGATCTAGAGCAGTGGTTACCAAAAGGTGGTCCGGGAACCCCCGGGGGTCCGCGATATCAAAAAATAAAAAAAAATTGCATGATTTTCTATTAAAATATATTCATGAGTTTTGTTAAATGTACAAATAAAAGCCAAAAAGTAATTAAACTTCCGATTGTGGTGTTTGCCTTTTCAATGTATTTGTTGGGTAAATGTGTGTTCATATTCTTAGTAGAAGCAGAGTAAAATTAAAAGGAATTATAAACTTTATTTAAGATTATTTTCTTTTCATTTTCAAACAAAATTGAAACACATTCATGCTCAGAAAGCGGATGGCACTTCCAAGTTTCGAGCATGGGTCCTTTGTAGTAGAGGAGTCATGACGTCACTCTCGCTAACATCAAAATGATGCCAACATGTATGGCCTCAGACACGTGGTTAATTACGTCATTCCCTTCATAAATTTTCACTGCAACACATTTCCTAATTCATCAGCCAATCGCGAGTACTTTTTAATTAATAATTTTGAAGAGATGGCACGTGATATGGGCCTTTCGCTCTGAGATGTCTTCACGATTATGACGTCATATTCTCTCTACTAAAGACCATTCATACTCGAAGCTTCCAAGAACATATATTATGAAGAAAGGAGTTCCCGATCCTATTTCAGTATGAGCTAGGGGTCTGTGGATATATTATGAAGAAAGGAGTGGTATTTCAGTTTTAGTTAGAGTTTAGTTGAGCTGCGCAAAAACGTTGGTGCGGTTGCACTTATTGGGTAGAGAAAAGCTGAGATTTCCCCTAGTGCAGTTGGCTAGTTTGATTCGATACTAAAACTGAATTTGCAGGAATTTTGAGCGTTTTTCATTTTTGAAAAAGAGACAGCTGCCGAGCATTTTAAAAGTTTTTTGCGGGTTAATGCAGGGTCTATTGTAAAGGGGTAGTCTAAGTTCAATATAGCAGTAATAACTTGTAAACGGAGCGGTGAAGTTCAATGCATTGGTGGCGTGTACGGACCGGAAAGTTCCAATTGCGGCCCACGACAACCTTTTGTCTGGACTATATACAATTGTGTTCTTCTTTGAGAATATGGTAACCCGGCTTCCTGAGGCTGCAATTTGGCTATTGCTGTACGGATAACGGCAAACAAATATCACAATACTGTCCATCAGGCGCTCTGGCAGATAGAATGAAATCGGGCAGTCGTAAATTTCGTTTAGAATAGGCCATCGGATATTGGTATTATTAGTTAGTACAAGGTCAAATCCAAAATTGCTAATTTTACACGATGGACAATTTTTTTAAATAGTATTTAAAGAAAAAATAACATCTGTATTGAAAAAATACGATAAAATCAATTTCCTTATTTTGAAGAAATAGTTAATCGGGGCATTTAGCAGGCGTCCGTTTCGTCAAAAATGACGAAAGGGTCTTCAAAAATGAACATGCATTTTGAACAGTGTAGATACTTATGAAAAGGTTATACAGACAGCTCTCGTTATCTCGAACTCGTAGGGAAGTGTATAAAAATTCGAGATATCGAAAATTCGAGTTATCGAAAATCCTATAAAAAAGCTGTTTTGGTAAAAAATAAATACTAGTATACTTACACGACTTTATTTAACAAATCTATCCAAAATAGTTTGGTAAGTATTTCTATTTTTTTCGAAATCAATTATATTTTCCAAATGCACGATTGCTTGAAATGTTTCTGATGTTTTCATTTCTGGCCTCGATTCAATGAATGCACGCATAGATTTTATCGAAGATGGAGCCTCTTACAAAGTTATCTTTGGAGGAGGTTAGCATTCTTCATTATCATTCTTCTTCTGAGAGCAGCGATCTCTCATCAAATGCTGCTATAGAGAGTGCATTGCCTAAACAAAAATGAGAAGAGGTCGAGTGTCGTCTTCATATTTTAAGTGAGTTGCTTTCTGGACGGTCGGTAATGTTCCAAGAAAGTGACTCGCACTTTACCGAAAACGCCAGCTGGATTGAGGGACGGTAAATCAGTAACTTTCCTTGTTGGACTGACTCTGCGTTAAAAAGGAGGGGATACAGCTCAGGGAATCCAGTCTGGCGACATTCAATCAAAAGGGTGAGGCACAGTTAGGAATCCATTGTAAGTATACCCTTTCAATAACGCACAATAAGAAAGAGAACTGATAAAGAAGAACGTGGCAATTACATATATGCTAAAGGTTCTTCAAAATCCGTAGTTTTGAGAGGAAAACAAAATTTTGAGTTGTGAGGAAACTTCGAGTTATCGAAAATAACGACGAAAAACTTCAAATTAAAGAGATAAAATTACATTAAATAAGTAATGAAGGTGCAGGGAAATAGATATTTTTCGAGATATCGAAAAATTCGAGTTATCGAGAGTCTACTGTATAATAATATGATTCAAATGGCCCCTAAATCTGGCCCTCCCTAGGTTGTGTTAAGTGTGATTTTCACTCTTCTACTACAATACCAACTGTGTTTATAAGCATACTGGATAGAAATTCTAGAGAAAATGAAGTTGCATTACAAAACAACCCAAATTTAATGTGCAATGCAATGACGCTAAATACGTGATAAGTAGAAATACGCCAGGGAAAAACCGCGAAATCATGTTTTCACCCTGCATCAATTAGACAGACTTTACGCTACTCGCGTTTAGTATACCCAACACTAGACTACAAATAACTTATTCATGTGACAGTATTTAAAAATAAAAAGAGAAATGAACATTTTAACGTTTAACCGGTGTAATATAAATTTCGTAACAATTTATACTTTTGTTTGTAGAATTGGTGTTTAGTTCTAGGTAACTGGTAAGTAACTAAAAAGTATTTTAATTGAAAAAAGCTTTGTTCTTGTAATAATTACTATATTTATTGTTTTTTTTAGTTGAGCAAGAATAGCAGGAAAAGGTTACTTAAGTGAAATGTTCATTTTGAAATTGTTAGGTTACAATTATGTAAGTTTTTTTTTAATGCAAGGACAAATTTTTTTTAATATAAATGCTGCCACGTGATGGTTTCGGGTTCGAAACCCGATTGAAACATGAATATATTGTCATGTAATTGAATTTGTAATTTGTTTGACATTGTGTGTATAAATTGAAATGTGTGTTGAAAGATGAATATCACTAGTAGTTCTGAAAACAATAAACTTCGAAACCCCCCCAAAAAATTAATTGAAAAACATACGTCCATTTTAATAACTTCAAGCAACTTTCATGAAAAATTTGAATAAAATCGAAAAACGCGTTTGGTCGTAAGTGCGTAACAAACAAACAAACAAATTTACAGACAAACAGACGAAGTGCTGAAAGGTCGAGTTAAAATAGGGACTTCGCTAATGCTCGGTCAAAAATGCCATTGCTCGGTGCCAAAATCGACTGCTCAAAGAAGGTGAAAGCCCCAAACGATTGCTCCAAGGGTGGTACCAGCTGTTTTTGAACAACGATGTGCAGTTGCCCGGTCCCAGCGTTGGAAGGTTTACAATGTGTAACTGCCAAGTTTTCTTATGTACTATCAGAAAAAAGATGAAAGATTTCATCTTTTTTCTGTATAACCATTTTTTAATGGTATACATATTTCTTCAAAATTGATTTTTGCTTTTTAGCTAACATTAATTTTACACATTCCACCAGAAAAAAAAACATCACAGGGTTACTACTACATTTGGCGGCATTTAGCTCTCCAAGGTCACAACGTAAAAAAAGCGACAATTTTAACATACAAACCGCTAATGGGAATTTTCACATGTAGAAAAGGCGAGCTTCGTACATACCCGTGGTATCAGTAGCGCTATGCGTTTGGCAGACGCGAGGAATTGAATCTTGAGCGTAAGAATACTACGCCGATACTTAAAATTTCGAGAAGTTGCACAATTGCTCGATGCCGAGTAAAAATATCGGTTATTTGAAGTGACCGCCATATGTCTATCTACGTTTGGAATTCATTGAGTAGACAACAATATTTTTAAAAATTAATTCATTAAAAATTACTGAATGGAAGGAAGTTTTAAGTCCATAATTTTAGACCATAGTTCCACCTAAAACTTAAGTCTCCTAAAATATTTAATATGGGACATGTGGTCTTGTTGTTTAAAAGTAACAGTACTGCGATTTTCTAGTAGCCCTTTTTGAAAGATCAATTTCTATCATCTGAATGGCAACACTTTCGTTCAAGCAGCCACGTTAGTCTTAATGAGTTGATGGAAATAGGAAACTACAAATATCATACCGTCAACGTTTCAAAACTGCTTTAATTCATTGGCAAATACTACTTTTTATGACGTTTATTTGAATTTTGAAAAAGAATTTGATTGACGAGCTTTAGCAATTAAGGGCTTTGCCCCCTAGTGAATCATATTCGCACTTGGCTATAATTCATATTCGAACTTTTGAATGATATTCGCACTTGGCTACAACAAAAACTTGGCTACACATATACTCTAGGCATGTAAATACGTTCCGCTAAATTATATAAATCTAAACTGGATTGAGGTTAGTTCATTTACAACACAATTGCATCGATTTTAACCTTTAACATCGATACTAAAAAATTAGAATATTAAACACATGGACATCATTTCCTTAAAACGGATCTCGAATAACAAATCAAACGCCGATTTTTAAGGAAATTTTTCAAATAATCAATGAACTGTCAACGGAGAACAATTAAGTAATAGATAGAAATTACGCAAAAATACAAACGTGTTTTACCGTCACGTTTCGTCCAGGCTACACGATATCCCGACGATAAAACACGCACAAGGAAATTTTTATACAGGTAGTTGTGTAAAGGGTACAGGCGAGAACGCTAATCATATTCATAAATAATTCATAATAGCGTTTGGCAAAATTTTAATTGAACTTGAACAGATCTTCAGTTCAACTCTCATGTCGTTGAATCATGATATGTTAATGGTACTCAAATTTAACCCCCTTAACCTGACTCCGAAGACAATACAATATTTTGAAAGTCAAACGTGAAAAGTAGTATATAACTAACCTGACTCCAAAGACAATACAATATTTTGAAAGTCAAACGTGAAAAGTAGGATATAACAGTGCTTTTAATAAAACATGCTTTTAAAAAATTTCGATATTTTCAGAATTTTAGTATAACCAAGTTCTAATCAATTCTAATCTCGACTTTCTGGGAAAATTGTTCCTGGTTGGTTGGTTGGTTAATTAACGTCGCACTAGAGCTGCACAGTGGGCTATTGGCGACGGTTTAGGGCCTATCTCGAAGGAAAGTCCCGGGAACGATGCCTCGTATTTTTGAACCATGGTCAGATGACGAGGAAACACCTGAACTGGCACCCAACGCCTTCAATAGACGTCGGGACTTTGGACCCCGATCAGATGTATCGTGCACCAGTCCCGTATACACGCCAGTATAATTTGTTGGATATTCTGGACGACTTTCTAGTATTTTTGTAGCGAAGCTGGCAACACTCCGATCGCAAGATCACAAATTGTTCCTGGAAACACGAGTATCAACTATAGATTTAAAAAGCAGTTAAAATGCATTGCCAAGTGTTTTACTTTTATTTTTGCCGAATACATTATTTGTATCGACATTATAGTACAAGGCTAATATTCGCCAAAGCTTTTTTAATCATTAATTTTTAGGAACTTTGATACCACAAAAAAAAAAACATTTTACAAACACATCACTTAAAATAGTAGTCGCATAGCATGTAAAGTCGTGTTTTGGTTTGTTTAATTAACGTCGCACTAGAGCTGCACAGTGGGCTATTGGCGACGGTTCGGGGCCTAACTCGAAGGAAAGACCCGGGAACGATGCCTCGTATTTTTGAACCATGATCAGATGACGAGGACAACACCTGACCCGACACCCGACACAACCTCAATAGACGTCAGGACATTGGACCCCGATCAGATGTATCGTGCAGCAGTCCCGTATACACGCCAGTATAATTTGTTGGATGTTATGGACGACTTTCTAGTATTTTTGTAGCGAAGCTGACAACCCTCCGATCGCAAGATCACTACTTTTTTACTTTTCTTGGTCAAGTCCATCGCACGGATTCGAACCACCAATCCTCTGATTAGTAGCTGAACGCTTTTATCCACTGAGCAACTGGGGCTCTGTGAAGTCGTGAACATAAAAAAATACAAGATTTAGGTATCTCGAAAACTACACAAAGCAATTGAATAAATCTAGATTTTGATAAAGTTTAATTTTTACAGTGCATAGAGTGCACACATGCCATGACTATGCTAACAATATAAAATGGCGCAGTCCTTACTTCGCAAATTCACAACGATCAACGCCGAGCCATATGGCTAATAAGTATATACAGTGGCGGCGATTCGGAGGGGCAAGGGGGGCGGCAGCCCCCGCAATTTTTTCGGATGTTGCCCCTCACTTTTTTAGCATAGCACTTTTTAAAAGTAAAATTTAAGTCAATTGTTTTACTGCATTGCCAAAACTAGGAAAATTTCGTACCCCTAACTCCCCCTCCCCACCCACTACTACAGACGATAAACGCATTTACTGAACAAGTGAATGTCTCTGTAGCTAGGGTTTAAATAGCTACTGAAAGGAAAACTACGATTTTTTTTTTTTTTAGCCTATTGTGAAAACGTTTTGTTACATATACATATATTTATTAATTTTTCAGCTATCCGATTTACAATATTGAAGTAAATGAACAGTTCAGTTGTTCTTCCTCTAGATTAATATACATATGCTTTTGTTATAAATTTTTTATAATATATTTCTATTATCGGAAATGGAACATAATTATTATTTTCCTGAAAAAAATGTTCCAAAAGGTCGCACGAGTCCAATTTTTTGTGTCTTTCAACTATAGGGGGCAATCAGGGATATATATACAGTATATAAATATATATACTGTATATATTATATGTATCCCTGATTGCCTACCCCCCTCCATCCCCCTCGAGATGAAATCCTGGATCCGCCCGTGATTTTAAATGAATGAAAAGTACGTGAGAAACAAAACACAAAAAAGCGGGTGCAACTGAATTTTTAGACATTCGAAAAACCGTATGTTCAAAACTCTTAAGAGCATTGAACCTTCACAGGGAACTTCTAGGACAAGAAAACGTTGTGCAACATGAGTTACCTAATTGGACAATAGGAATAAAATCATTATCAAACAGCAGGCGGGAAGACACAAATTGGACTCGAAAAAAATATAACAGTAATCAAACCAAGGGCTGGAAGACAAACAGACCAATGACCAACATGTTCGATTTTCAGGAAATGACCTCAAAGTATCGGGTTTCTTGTACATTTTACTTATGTGTAGGTATTGTTCGACAGCCACGCGGTCTATTTGAATTGTAATGAAAGCTCGTCAAAGTGTGTCCATAGATATCGATACTCAAAACAGAAAACTTTGTATTTCCTGCCTTCCAAATAAGTATTGTGCGCGATGTTTCGATTCCAAGAGCTTTTATAAGTAGAACAAGACCGTGCTTTAGAACATTTAATGACTCGAGAGAGTCGTCAAAAGTAAATGGTTTTAGAATAATTTTGTCTATATAAGTGTCTTAATATTAATTTACATATTTTACTCTGGTAGGTTAAAAATATTTTTCTAATATCGAACACACCTTGGAGTTAAATTAAACGACAATATACTATTTTAAGGACGTTTCACGTCAAAACTATCAAACTTAAAAATTAGAAATAAACCATTAGCGTAAATCATTCACAAACATTTGTACTAGAATAAATCCTTCTATTATACAACAACGCAATTTTTTCGCAATCGAAAGCGCGGTATGTACCATAAAAGCAGTTGATTTCTGTTTAAATATAAGGAATTTGATTTTTTTTAATACAATTTTTTAACGTTATTCTGGAATTTTTAAACGTTACTATATATCTAAATTAGTACAAATGAAAGTTAGATGAGGTCTTAGCAGGCACGTAGGTAAGGGGGTGGTTCAGGGGGTTCAAACTCCTCCCATTGAAAGTCAAGAAAAAAAAATAAAAATCGAATTACTGTTAAAACCATAAAATACTTTAAAAAACTAGAAAAATTTCAATTTCTAGTACAATACTTCTTGTTGAGTTGCATGAGGGAAGACCCAGAGAGTTGTTATATTAAATAGAGAGCGCCTTCAATGCCAGACTCCCGTAAGGCCGCGGTGTCAACATTGAAAAAGAAAACCAACATCACGTGGTTTTAATAAATAAACACGAAAATAGTTTTCAAAAGGCTTCAAAAACATGCTTTGAGGTTATTTTTATCTCAAAATAAGCGTAACATGATGTCATCGTGTTTCATTATATAACATTTGAATTTCGGCGACGAAGAGAAAATATTTTTAAATGGGATCCATACATCATTTTAAACAAGGAATCTAAAAATTTTAATTTGTTCTCTAAATTTATTTCATAATTAGGGAGTGATATTGACTGATTTTAAAAATAGTTAATAATTCATATTGGTAACGATTTCATGAAAAATAAATAATAAATGTAGCTGTTTTGATACTTATATGCCAACATATTCCTATTTACTTGAATAAAAATTATAAGTTTTAAAAAGGGGGGCGGGGGTAATTTTTTTTTTGGTTAGGTTACTCAGTCACTAAACCACCCCCATGAAAAATCTATACCTACGTGCCTGGGTCTTAGTGAAGGAATTAGTTATAATTGATAGTAATATTTTCAGAAATTAATAAGATAATATTTCTTGCCAAATAGTAGATAATAGTAATCTTAGTAAATGAATAGTATTATATAATTTCATTTTATTTATTAGGAAATAACTGTACTATGTAGGAATACTATAATAATTTACATTACAATTAGTAATATTTATTTTGTGCAAATATATTTTATATAAACTGGCCAGTAAAACGTATTGTGGGAACCCTGCATATTCCACTGATAGTCCCTCTAGCAATGGACTATTTTAGTCTACAGTGCAGCACACAAGGAATGATCTGACATTGGTACACACGAATTTGTATGGTTACTTTTCTTAAGCTATGTGTTAGAAATGTCATCATGTTCATTTAGAGTAGGATCAGCTCCAGGCCCGTAGAACCCTCCACCCCCCTCCCAATAATCTGAAAACCTTTAAAGTTGGAAATTTCATGTTTTAAAAATCTCTGAGTTGGGACAATTTATGAATGAAGAAAATTAATATTATTAGCAAATGAAAGCGAGGGAAGAGTAGAAATTGTCGAACTTGTAAGATTAAACTGAAATTAGACGTCAGTACAGACACTGCATTGAAACATGCGTGAAACAAATCAATACTTTCGAGAGAACTGTTTATTATTACCTAATCTATAAAAAAAGTTGAAAAATGTCGATAAGTTGGAATTAGGAATTTTTAGCAATGTTGAGTTGTGAATTTCGAATTATTAAGTTTGGTTTGGTTAATTAATATTGTGCTAGAGCTGAACATTGGACTATTGGCGTTGTTTCGGCTTCGGGAAGGCCTACCTGAAAGGAAAGACGCGGAAACAATGCCGCATATTTTTTAACCACGGTCAAATAAGGAAAACAACAACTGAGCTGAATTTCTTATCAAACCCCCCCCCCCCCCCCCCCCTCCCAAAAAAAATCGTGTAATGGCACTGATCAGCTCCATCAGCAGATTGTGTTTCAAAATTATGTCGCAGTTTTCTAAATCTTTTGGAACATTTGTACTTGAAAAAAAAAAAATTCAATGAAGAATGGCATGAAAAACATTTGCATTGCATTAAACATGTTAGCCACTACTGCCTTTAAAGCATCCAACATCTAGCTTTTGACAACATGATACAACCGTTTAGGGAATCTCATCTACTTAGTTGTGTCAAAAAAGAAAAATAACAAAAATGCTGGCTGCATTCAGAAAGTTGATATTTGAATCCATATCCTTTCAATTAGGAGTTGCGTACTCTACCCCTGGGTCACCTGCTGGTTTACCACTAAAAGAAAAGTATCTGGGGCCATTTTAACCTTTTGTTTTTAACCTTTTTTTAATAATATAAGTTATGTCATAACTATACAAGTTGATATATATTAATTTAAAGCAAATTTAATGTAAGAACTGTTTGATAATTAAATTTCTTTTTAGATTACAAATTATCACAATTTACTAAAACATAAAAAAAAAATAGAAACTGGTAGAAAAAAATTGCAAGTTTTCGAACTAAAAGAAGTTTGAAATCCCACTTTGTGAAGCAAGATTCCAGCAAAACATCCAACCAAGACTTTTTTTTTCTTCCTCCAACTACTTAAAATAATTCTTCCATTATGTCTGTAAAACTAATTAAGTAGTACCTAATATGCTAACTAGGTAACATAATTTGAAATTGTTTACACTGCAGTGAATACATTTTGTGAATATATAATAAGTTTTTAAACTAGGTAACTAGGTAACATTATTTGAAATTGTTTACACTGCAGTGAATACATTTTGTGAATATATAATAAGTTTTTAAAGATCCATTCCACAATTTATAAACGAAGTATCAGAAAAATTATGTGTTTGTTTTAATCCAAATTTTAACAGATAATAAGTAGTCAAATAAATAGATTATATAAAAATTATGTAACGTACTTAAGGTCATAGGCATAAGTCTTTAAATTATTGGAAAGAAGGAGAGAGGAGCTCAAGACATTTTTAATAAAAGACATAAACCTCATGGAAGTTAGAAACAGTTTTTCAAAAAATTGCGGGATTCGGGCCTATGAGCTGAATACAAGTTTACGCCTATGCTTAAGGCTCTATCAGAAAAAAGTTTCAAAAGCAATATGCAACGGGAAAAAGGGAAAATTTTCAATTTAACAATTTATTTTACTTATTAAATACAATAAATAATTAAATTATATATATATTTTTTAGGAACTGATTTTATGTTTTCTTACACAGGAAAATATCCAAAACTGACAACAGGATTGTTTGATTGAATTAACGTTGGACTACAGAGCTGCACAATGAGCTATTGGAAAACGGTTTTTAATCTATTCTGAAAGAAAGAGCAAGGAACACCCTCTCGGAATTTTGAACCAGATAACAAAGATTGCTGTTCGGTATAATAAACACCACATTAGAGCTGAACAACCGGATATTGGAATTCATTCCATCTGAAACACTGACATAATAATCATACTACTTGGTGCTCTTCTCCAAACATTTACACTGGTGCCAACATGAGGAGATTCAAGTCCAATTAAAACAAGAGAAGGCTATCTTCTAACAGAGACATCTTTACTCTCAAATACACTTGAAACATTGAACTTCTACATACACTAATATTCTTACACTTATTGTTCATGATTACCATTACTTTTATGGAATGAGTAATTCCTATTTTAAAGATACATTTTAACTTTAGGTTCATATATTAAGCAAATTAACACAATAAGTGGAATTTCTTTAAAACAAAGGTTGTAATGCGAAAATTTTAAAGGTACATTTATTAGAAAACTATGCTAGGGATGTTAAATACTAATATAACATGGATAAGTTACAGGACCCTCAGAAATGTAAAGTGAAAGTAATGTTTCTACATGACTATTCGGTAATCAGGCCATATTCAAACCTCGAATTGTAATATGCACCAGCCCTCTTTACATTGCCTTTGGTTGGATTTGAGGAAGATTCATTTATTAAACAACACTATTTTTCCTCCCAATTCTCCCCATGTCACACAATATCTGTTAAACTTGCTCACTCTCTCTCCCTTATGGCATATATAATATGATAAATTTTTGCATTTGAAAACAGGTGTGTTAAAACATGTTCTTTGTATTTTACTAAATATCCCATTAAAAAGTTAAAGATTTCTATAAAAAGTGTCATATCAAATATTGTGAAAGAGCATTTTTTTCGACAAAGTTTTGCTATGTCATGCAACTACTGTTACCCCATCCCCATGTCAAGCATGATAGATCCTTCCACTACCCCAAGGGAGCATGACATAATAAATGAACAGCTCCTTGCATGGATACTATGTCGTTAGAACTGCTCCCATTCATCTGTAGAAGCCAAATGTTTAGTATAATGCAATTAACACGTTAACTGATGCATCAAATTGGTAGACTGTAGGAACACACAACTTTTTAATGCATGGTTATGAGAATTATATGCAAATCATGCGGCTGCAGGTTCTAAGCCCAATGTACTGCTAGTTGTATTTAATTCTTGTGACAGTCAACATTATATGTACCTAGATAATGACCCTCTGTACACCTCGCATACAACTTTTCACCGACCGCTACTGCCCGAGATGAAATGTGCAAGAATTGTGAGTGTTACATCAACCAGCATCCCTCGATGCAACTCTAACAATATAAATAAAATGTTTGAATCTAAATATTGTAACATATTGTCACTTAAGCCATGATAACTCGCAATTCAAAATATCAAGTAATATAGGAAAAGGAAAAGCCTTTTAAAAGTTTACGGAATTACCAGATGTCTCTCTTATAGCTAGGCGTTAAAAATTATTTCAAGTTACGAGGTGCCGTAAGAAATTTTTCTGAACAGAAAGATATAAAAAAAATTGAGTTAAAATGCATTAAACGGTCCCCTTGGCGACTTTTCTAAAAAACAACATTTGTAAGCTAACACATTCTTGGCGACAAAATCCAATTTTGTTGCCAATAAAAAAATTCGTCCATTTCCCTCTACGAGGTTACTGTAAAAGGTAACCAGATTTGGAGGGAAATCAGAGGGACTGATCAATACATCTGAAACCATAATTTTTCATATTTTCGGACTTGCGAGCTATCACAGCTAAACGATGATGTGTACAATTGCACAAAAGGCCATCTGTTATTTTTTTTTAAATGGCAAATATTATTAAACATAAATAATCATTTATTTTATGTTTTAAAGTAGTTTTAATTTGTTCAGTGTAAAGAAAAAAGTCTAAAAAAATAATTAAATTCTTTAAAGAAAACATGGCATAGAACACAGCAAAAAATCCAAATAAATATCTGTATTCTTGACAATCAAATCAGCTCTTGATGCACATTTAAATGCAAGTACTTTTAAACAATACAAAACACTAAAAAAGAAATAATACCAAAAAAAAGTAATATAAAAAAAAATTCTAAAAAATTGTAATGTTGCCAATTTTGATGACTTAAGTATAAAATTTAAGAAAGAGGCAAATTCAACATTCTTTAATATAAACATATATCAGAACGAATAAGTTTCGAAGTGTAAACTTTCTGTCAATTAAAACAATAATCGGATAATTATTTTAATAATTGTATGCAATTTTTTTCCAAAGTGACATCGATTATCATATTTTTCTTCTATTTTCTTATCAATAGTTATCGTTTGGGACTTTATCACTTCTACCTGAGGGGATTGAAAATATAAACAAACCATAACACACCGGCGCACTGAACGCCAGTCGTAACTTTAGGCTTAAATAAGCATTAAAAAATAAAGTAAACTTTTACCTAATACAGCTTGAAGAGTCTGTTCGTCACTATTAAGATCCATTTTTGTTATTTTCAGCCACAAAAGTACATAAAATCCATAGCAAACGACATTTCAGGCAGACAATCACAAATAACAACACATTCACTTTTCAACTCGCGTCACGTGATAAAAAGTTCAAACACACTTTCACCTGCGAAGTGTCTTTAATGTTCAATATTGTATCCATGAAAATACGCTGTTCAATCACTGAACAGCCATAAAAACTTCACTAAACAAGTAAATCCATAAAAATGAAAGAAAAACTTTAACTAAACAGAATTGCTTTCCCCCTCTAACCTTGAATTTCGAAGAGCAACAAGTTGTAACCTCTGCTTTCATTAATATTTTTTTTTATTCGTAGTTACCTTTTCAACCAATGGCTGAAAGGTATTTGTGTGCTGTCTTCACTTGCGCTAAACACCTGTGCGGAGCTGGGAGTTGGTGTTTTCGTTTTGCGAACTGAGGTCTTGACCTGTGAGGGGGAAATAGTTTTAAATCTTGATTTGAGCAATTTCGATATTTTAATAAATTATTTTATTAGTGGCATAAGGAGAACGTAAATTCGTTGTTTTTTTGTTCGTATAAAAATAAATTATGTAGTAGATAAAATAAAATTATTAATTTAAATAAAAATTTTAATAGAATAGCACCGAAATTAAACTACAAAAAAAAGGATAAACTAAAAATAAGTAAAAAATAAAATTATTAAAAGTTTTGTAAATAATCAATTAAAAAGTTAATTTTTTTAAGTCATTAAAAAAAAATTCAAATTTTTTCACTAAAATTTGTATTTAATTTTTAATTCTTTATGTATTATTTTTTTTATTGATTATTCATAAATTTAAAAAAAAAATATTATTGATATTTTGAAGAATTATTTCAATTTTGATTGATTATGGATTAACTTCGTTAACGAATTTTCACAAAAAAATCAACTAAAAAGTAAGTGGTAAAAATTTTAAATATTTTGCGACTCCCAAATAATGGATTTCCGAATAACAGAATTTTATAACACGCGCGAGTATACCAAAAAAAATCGGGCAGGCACAGTCCCTACTGCACGATTTTTTTTTCTTATGAATATGCCCGAGGTTTGGTTCGTGAATACCTTGTACGCGTGTCTGTTCGGCCTGCTGCTTTATTAGCCGAAATTCCATTCATCTCCCCTTAATCGACCTGATCAACGCGCCTTACATTCCTCTACACGATGGTAGGTCATTTACCGCATAAGCTGATTCCCTGTTAAATTATGGAGTTTTGAAGAATCTCGCTTTTTATGTCACGACTACTTACGCCGATGAATCTGTACCAACTTTAAAGAAGTATTCACGTCAAAAAAAAAATAATGTTCGAATTTGATAATCTTCTCTTGTTGGCCTAAAGTACTTTTTTGTTTAATTAATAACATTGAGCCATTTTTGTACTTCTTTTTCCTTCTTTTTATACTTCATTGTCTACCAATGCTCTCCTAAAACATAATTCTTAATATCATCGTCATGCTCTGCATTAGAAAAATATTTTTTTATGTTGAAGAATTTTTTTGATAGTAAAAAAATGTCAATTTTGGCGATAAATATATTATTGAAACTTTCATTTTGAGAGTTGATATTCTGCATGAAAGATCTTTTTCAATTGTCCCTATATTATTTATGGAACCTTTTTGTAGGAATTTGTTTTCGGAAATTGTATTTATTGCTAAAAATATTTATTGATATTCATTAAATAAATCATAATAAAAGTAAAAGTTATATTGATTTATAACATTTTTATGCACAGTGTGAAAAATATTATTGACATCTATAAAATATTTTAAATCAGTTTATATTTGCGGAAAAATATTTAATAAATATATATTTTTAAATTAAAAAAAATATGTTGGATAAAATCGTTCAAATTAAAACATTCTTAATAAAAAATAATTCTAAAAAAATTCGTCTGATTTTTTTTATTTGGAAGGTTTATATATATAATTAAAAAGCATTCTGCTTAATTAAATAAAGAATGAATTTTAAAATAAATGTAGTTAGCTTTTAAATTAATTTATAAACTTTAACTTGAAACACTCGCTTTTTAAATACTAAATTAATCGAACGTGATTAACTATAATATTATACGTATAATTTTAAAGATATTAGAAAATTTAGGCTTCAGTGTTTAACAAACAACAGACAAAGTAAGTTTATTAAAAAAAAAATTCATATTTGTTAAAATATTATTCAACTATTAGTTATAAGCTGTTAATTATGTTATATAATTTTTTTTTAAAAATGGAATATTTTTTATCGAATTTTTTTTTATTAAAAAAACGGTTAATTTTGGCATAGTCATTAGTAAAATTTTATTATTTGTTTTAATAAATATTTAGTAAACATTTTGTTGAATTATCCTCAATAAACATTAATTTATTGTTTATAGTATTAATTAAGTTATGTTAAATTTTGAAAACGGAAAAGAAATGTCATGTATGGAACTCATATTCCGGAAACAATTCACACGGCATTGGTAATATTATTTAAGAACAAAGTTTGGATCATTTGTTAAGTTTATATTTAAAAATTACAAGTTATTTTGGAATGTAAATTCATTTAAGGGAATTGCATTAAAACCAAGAAAATAATGGAACAAATTTTCACCTTAATAATAATCATTATTTTATATATTTTTTTTATTTATCTATTAACTAATATAAAAGAAACGGCTGTTTCTTTCCAGAAATTATTAATTAAAATGATATTAACCCGTGTATTTTTAACCAACTGAACAGCGCGCCAACCCAAACTCCAAAATAAAACCTGAGAAGCAGAGAGATGCAGATAGATAGAAACTTTAAATTAAAACCGCCAACGCTCGCCAAGTTGCGAGGTTATCAATTCGACCGTTATGTATTTTTTAATAATCTATGGAATATTTTCAATGAAATTATGAAATATTTTCAATTAATTTATGAAATATTTTTAATTATTCTATGAAATTTTTAAGTTAGTTTACCAAATCCGTCAAGAACTAAGACATAATTGAATTTTTAATGTTAAAATTATTGTGAGATGCAGATAGAATTATTTTAAGGAATTTTCATGACGCAAATACCCTACAATGATTCTGAGATGGAAATCATTTAGGAATGCATCATTTTGTGGTTAAATATGTCAAAAATTCATGTTTAGTAGCTTCGGAGAAAGTGGAGAACAGTTTAATAGTTAATAATACTCTCTATATAGTTTTTAAAAAGATATTTTTAATATAATTATTACATAAAAAAAAGTGTTCCATAAGTAGCCAAAATACGCATAATGATATAAAATTTACCCCCAACTGCCAGGACCCCTTTTTTGTGCTTAAAAATACAGGAAAATCCGATATAAATCGTTATACACTTTCCAGTACATTTAAAAAACAAATGTAAAATGCTGAAACCAAAATAATTTCTCATAAAGGGCAAGGATAGTGAAGACCATATATATATAAGGTGTGCTCGTGTTTCGCTTTTTGAAAGGGGCAAGAAAAGAATTCTTTTGACGTCATTTTAGCTCCGCCTTACTATGGGTTTTTGATAATTCTCATTGGCTGTGTGTTTCAAGCATTGCTACTTAGGTTCGATCCCCGGTTGGGTAACGACTGGTGATTTAATTTTTAATTAGCAAAATAATGTAAATATCTGTAAATAATGTGTTCAGGTAACTTCACTATTAATCCGTCCTTGTTTTGTTATGTCCCCGTATTTTACTTGATTGAAATTGTAACTCATTTAATATGTCCAATACAAATGCATTGACTGGATAGTTCCGCCCACTATTTTACTCTTTCAAAATTCATGGGCATTCTCTCGTGGCAGCTAATATTATTTTAATACGCTTAATTTATTAAGCAACTCTTTTGCAATTTTTCCATACTAAATGCAATCCTTAAAATTTAATTTAAACTAAAAAAATGCAGTAAAAGTAACTAAATAAAGTTAGCTTATCACTTTTTAATAGTTCACAAAAAAACGAATAGATGGCAGCACCATCAAACAACGAGCCCGCATCTAGTTCAGCCTTGCCATTGGTTCAAACGAGAGCATTAGACACGGCCACAGAAGGCGAAGTAGGCGTCAGTGTGACGTCAAATAGTTGCTCTCTCCGCCTTCCGTCAGGGAGCGCGAGTACGAGCACACCTTATATATATGTATATGGTCTTCACTATCCTTGGGCAGGACGTCCGTTTTGTATTCATTTTGAACTTGGAATTATAAATTTTGTTGGATAGTAAACTACTTAAATTTTATATTCTCGTAAATAAATTACAGTTGGAATTTTTAAAGTTTTTTTTTCCCCAACTGAGAATTTTATAAAATTTTTGGTGGTAGTACCGGCCGTCCTGCCAGAAGGAAAAACCTATTTACGCTTATGAGGGTGAATTCAATCGGCCGTACGCTGCGTCCTTCAGGAAGGACGATGTTAATTCTATAATTATAATAAAAAGCGCAAAACATGAATTGAACACTTACACCAATCTCGATCCTTCTTTATGATTCATTAGTTGTGTGTATGTAAAGAGTGTAAATATGCGACCCGGTTCGCCTCCCCATACCGGCATTCTTCAAATTCTGATTTTAAGCAAAACCTTAACATAACATCTAAATAAATATATAACAACGCTCATTTCCAGATAGCGGTCGGAATAGAACACCAACGGTAATTAACTTACACGAACACCTGTATAGGGGCAATAAAGCAACTGTCCCCTATCTCAGTCATAATGGTCGTTACACTAAATTTTCACTTGACTCTCATGTGCGTTCACAGCCCCCCACACAAGAACACAGCTCAAGATTTTCGAAATGGAAGTAGGTGCTGAGGATGAAATGGTGAATGATTTGAAATGGCTTGTAGACGATTTTGACTTGCGTAGTGTTCATCTGTACGATATTGATGGATGTGAAGTAGATGGCAGAGAAGTGCGTCGTCGGGGAAAATTGAAGAATCCCGGTTCTGTTTGCAAAAGACAAGGTAAGGGGTTTTGCAAAATTTAATATTATGGTAAGTTGGATATCTTTAAATTAGACTTATTTTATATTGGAAGAGCTTGTATAAATAACACTATAAAAGGACGTTGAGCAACTTAACGTTTTTCCCTTTTAGCTTCTAACACTTTAACGTAATTCAATACAGGGCTGCCAAAGGCGACTATTTTTACGATTTGGCGACTATTTTCATTAAAATAGTGCCAAAAGCTACTATTATACTCGAAACCCTCTACTTTTTTCAGCTTTTGGCGACTTTTTTTTGACAGCTCTTTTAACAGCAGTTTTTCAAATACCACTATTTCCAAGAATTACGCACCGTTTTACTCGTTTTGAAATGTAATCTGATGGGCTGTTGCACACGGCGCCAATGTTCTGCTATTTGGCGATTCTAAAAGACAAACAGTCGAAAAATCACATCTCTAATAATCTGGAAGCATTAAATGTTGGGAATTCGGTTTTAAAAATCCCCGAGTTGGGAAAATTTATGCCCGAAGAAAATTAATATTACATATTAGCAAATCAAAGCGAGGGATGATTAAAAATTGCCCAACTTGTAAGGTTAAAATTAAATCATACCTCTGAACGGACACTGCATTGAAATTATGCGTGCAACAAATCAATACCTTTGAGATAACTGTTTAATATTACTTAAACTATAAAAAAGTTTAAAAATGTCGATAAGTTGGAACTGCGAATTTTTTACCACTGTTGAGTTAGGAATTTAAAACGTTAAGTTTTGTTTGGTTTGACGGCCCACTAGAGCTGTATATTGGGCTATTGGCGGCCGTTCAGGTCCCCTCTCGAAGGACAGACCCGGGAACAATGGCTCGTCTTTTTTTAACCATGGTTAGATAACGAAAACAGCACCTGAGCTGAGACCCGACGCCGTTAAGTCGGAAATTTCGAATAATTAAGTTCGGTTGGTTTGGTTTTGTTAAATAACGTCGCACTAGAGCTGCACAGTGGGTTATTGGCGACGATTCGATGCCTATCTCGAAGGAAAGACCAGGAAATGATGCCTCGTATTTTTTAACCATGGTCAGATGACGAGAGCTGGCACCCAACGCCTTCAATAGACGTCGGGACTTTGGACCCCGATCAGATGTATCGTGCACCAGTCCCGTACCACACGTCAGTATAATTTGTTGGATATTCTGGACGACTTTCTAGTATTTTTGTAGCGGAGCTGGCAACCCTCCGATCGCAAGATCACTACTTTTCTATGTCAAGTCCATTTCACGGATTCGAACCACCAATCCTCTGATTAGTAGCTGAACGCCTTACCAACTGAGCAACTGGGGCTCGTAGATATATAGGCATGCTCGTTAGTGGAAGTTTGCGACCAGAGTTCATTAATCCTTTCAAAGGTAATCTAAGTCTATACAGAACTGTTACAAATATCCCCTGTGGCTTAACCTCGCCTTAAGTATACGATTGGTCCTCCAGCCCATCTGTGTAGCAGTATAGTGTGAAGTTAATTTCACAATGAAATCACATGCAAATATAATAAAATGGAAGCAATGTTGGTGGTAAGTTAGAGTATAAGAGGCCCGCAGAAGATTGGATGATAGAAACTAAAATATGTTGAAAAGCAAATAACAAAATATGAAACATTAAATCGAAACTTTTTATAATCATGGTAACCGGTTCGATGAAAAACCGTAAATATCGATAAAAAATTCCCTTTTTTTAAGTAGAAAATTGAAAAGATTTACTTTTAAAACCAAATGTAGAAAAATATAAATTAACGAAAACCAACTTTCGTCAATTTAATGGATTATTTCCCCGATAAAATGTGTCGTATTATTTTATTCATAAAGGAAAAATTCGCCAAAAGTGTCATCAAAAAGACGTGAGGCGGAATTTCACCAATAAAATTCATTCCTCCTACTCTGAAATGATTGAACAATGTCTGGAGGAGAAAGGCGAAATAGAGGTTCGGTACATCTATAAATGGATTTCGTAAGTTGAAATATTAATAACTATACCATAGTATGTCTATATACTTTATCAATTGAGTATATTTAGTGTGAAGAGTATATTTACTTGGTCTCATTCTATTTGAAATCGTATTATGTCGCCTGTGTTTCCTTAGGTCGGCATTTCAAAGTCACACTTTTCTAATCTCCTGTTATCTAGTTTTTATTGAAACATCTCAAACTCGGGGTAAGATAAGTTGGAAAGAAATGTATTGAAGCCTTCTATTTTAAATTACGCAGAAATAAATCATATTTTGTTTAAAATAGCCGATGACGAAAAAACAAGGAAATAAAAACTTTGGTAAGTTTAAAAAACATGAAATATTAGTGGAGTAATTAAAATATATACAATATGAATGTATATTAAGCAAATGTCATGTAATGTAATCTCTTATGGTAAATTTTTTAATCATATATTTTTCGGCTAAATTTTTTAATTCGCACAGGTCATAATTTTAAGTTGTGTATCTAGGACCAGTGATCCCAAACCTTTTTATATTTCATTACACAGAAGGGTTTAGTAATTGAAGTAAATCTAGGTACTAGATGGACCAACCTTTTTGGGCCTTGAGCCTGTTGTTGGTCGTCAATATTTGTATTTGTATTTTGTAAACCCCCTTCAAATGGCACCCAATGTATTTAACACATGTGTTCCGTACACTTCAAACATTAACAATCTAGAAGTGCTCACAAAAATGTAAACAAACTGAAATAATATTAGATTCAATCTGATTTTCTTCTACGAATAAATTACTCTGGTTACCTTTAAAAAAATTGAAACAAACTAAGAAACAATCTAACGCTCTTAAAAGAACTTTTGGGGTCACTAATTATGCCGTTCAAATTTTATAACTGCGAGAATAGCTACGCAAATCCAGTTAAGTGGATCTGTGCTAGACTATTAAAACACTGTGAGTATTACATTGTGATTTTTATTGCATTATATTAATTAATTAATTTAAAATATGTTTTTTTAGTGAAAGATATCCTGGATATAAACTCTCGGATGGCTCATGGAAAGTAAGATGTTTTTTTCCCCTTTAGGACACATATTTATATGCTAGTCTGTGTAATGCTTTTTTAAAATATCATTAATACATAATATTTGAACTATAAATTTCAGTGCATATTCTTTAAAATTATATAGCAAATAATTCATTCTAGTACAATAAACTTATTCTTGCTGCTGAAAAAGATGATATTTCTATTATCCACAATAGTAAATTTTTTAATCATATATTTATCCAGCTAAATTTTTTAATTCTCACAGGTCATAATTTTAAGTTGTTTATCTAGGACCAGTGATCCCAAACCTTTTTATATTTAATTACACAGAAGTGTTTGGTAATCGAATATTCAACATATTTTATATTCAACATATTTTACGCTTTCTTGCTCGAACACTGGAAAATTTCTTTTCAGAAACAAACCCTACATTAATTTTGTGAGTAATACAAAATTAATGTTGAATTTCCTTTTTCTACAAATTAATTATTTGAAATGCTGCTGAATTTATTACTAAACCTGTCTGCTACGCTCATAAAGAGTTATGTTAAAACATGGTTAATCTTTAGTACATAATATTGATGCCTAGTTCATAGATGTGTACGTGTATTTTTGTGTGTGAATTTAACGTTGCATTGAATTGGATGAAGGATTCATTTGAATCCTCAAATTGAAATCTATATAATACTTATTTTAGCACGGGAAAAAGAATTACAGTTATAGAACATCATTATAATGGACCCTACGCTAACGTACAAAAAATTTAAATACTAGAAGACGAAGAGTCACTCGACGACATGGTTGAAGACCATTCAAATTTTATTATTCAATATATTAAATAATCGAAAAATGAAAACGTGTTTGCATATTAAGAACACTCACGGCACCTCCGTCGGTTATTAACTGAAGGAATATTCAGGAAACTGACCCAACAGAAAAGTAATTATTTTTTCAAACTAATGAGTGTAAACAATTAAAATGAACTAATACCTTCATGTTTTAAAGATTAATGCAGTGTATAAGTATACATATTTTCCAATTCAACCTAGGATGTTGAAGCAAATTGCAATCTATATAATACTTAATTGTAGTAGGTGAAAAGCAATTATTTTAATTGGCAGAACGTCCTGGAAATTTATGTTGTCCATTTCTTATAATAATGCTACAACTTTCAAATGGCAGGCCAGAAAAATTATTGAATTCTCAGTTACCACATCTGTGCAAGGTATCAATATGTAACAATTGTTCTTTTTCTTTCTTTTAGAACAAAGTTCGTTCTACCTTGACTTCCAATCCTCTTTTTAAAAAGAAGAAAACTTATTTTGGAAATTTTAATCTCTGGTCTTTGGATAGAGAGCAATCCAAAAATTTGAAGACCCATGTTCTGCAATCGCTCTTTCCCAAGGTGAGGTTGACATGAAGTATGCAGGCCCGTTGCACCAGGGTTTTTTTTGGGGGGAGGGGGGGGGAGCACTATTCCCCCCCCCCCCCAATAATCTGGATCCCTAAGAGTTATTAATTTCAAGTTTTAAAAATGTCCAAGTTGGGAAAATTAGAAATCGCCCCACTTGTAAGATTACATTTAAATTATACCTCAGACGAATACTGCATTGGAACAAATAAAATCAATGCTTGTGAGTGAACTGTTTCATGTTACCTAATATATATATATATATATAAAAAGCAGAAAATGCCGATAAGCTGGAGCTAGGCATTTCGAATCGTTAAGTCGGGAAATATCTTGTTTCACCCCCCCCCCCCCCCCCCAAATAAATTTTGTGTGACGGCACTGGATACATGGATATTATTTCGGCATCTAAACTGTTACACACATCAGTTTTGATTTTTCTCTTTATTATAATAGCTTAATTTTTAATATATAGAGAGAACAAAAATCTTTAACATCCCGGTTTCACACCCATCCATATATCGTCACTAAAGTCAGTGAGAACCAAAACTTTATCTCACGATGGCAACCTCTCTTCAGGAGTCTTGCGAATTCATAGCATCCCTAACCTAATCATCCATTATGCAGGACGTGTCTCCGCGTCTTTGTCTTTTTAGCTGCTATCCTCAACAGAAGCAGAATAAACTATTTTGAAAACTAATAGTACGGATCCTGAATACTATCACAGTAGTCTGTAGCACAAAATTTTCTAATAAAAAAACTTCTTATTTCATATGGTAATAAATTTTCCCTACCAATGGGTGGGGTTCTGATCTGGCCCCGTTCCCCCTTGGGTACATCACCATGTGTATCATGGCTTGCGGAATTGAAGGCAATACGGTTGTTATTCTGAATTAAGAGGTGGATTCAATTAAACAGTTAATTATTAACAGTTTGAAGCATTTAAACAATTTAAGAGTTTGAAATGAAATATTTAAATAATTAAACAGAATTAAATTGAACAGTTTAAAAAAATTGTCAGCGTTCGAAAATTACACATTGACATTGTCTTGTACTGTGTGACAATGAAGTTGCTGTGTATTACGAATTTCTTAAAAATAAAAATTTAGAAACCATGTTTGTAATATGTGGCATAGAAAAATAGCAACTGCTTATAGTTTTTTAATGCATAATTTAGTAATGTGTTCAACATTTCGCAGACTCCTAGTATTATTAGTAAGTAGCATATTATGATGTATTTTATTATTTATAATAAAATACATCATAATATGCTACTTACTAATACTGTTTTATTACAAATTAAAAAAAAAGTTAAAAAAATAACCCATTCTTATAAACAATCATTATTGCTATAAGAATGTTTACGAACGGCTTCAAATTCTTATAACCCCTTAATATTGTTTTTTAGTTATAAAGAAAACTTTTCATGTGCAAGTTTTTTTAAGGCTTTGAAACTATTTTTAATGGAAGGAAGTTCCCTCAGTGACATTCAGTAACACAGGTCTTCGTCTTTTGAAAGACGGATTTTTATATAAAGAAAAATAATTAAAAACGTCCCCTTATATATATTCTATACTAAAACAATTCAGATATATCTTCTTTGACGAGCACTAATGAGTGTAATATTCTTTTACCCTTTCAGAATTTCATATTTCCACAAAGTAAAAATTCCAAAAGGATCTACGGTCGTCAGAAAACAATTCGAACAAAGACATCAACCACACACAAAACTATTCCACTGGACGAAGAGAACATTGGAGGTAGTTACAAATATCCAAATGTATCAACAGATAACTTTCAGCAGAATATGGAAATGGACTCACAGTGCTTTGTCTCCCAAGGCTGGTTCCAAACAGACACAGGTAAGCTTTCAAACAAAGAAAAGTAGTTATTTGCACAGCCCAATTTACCGAATCGGCCTTGCCTGTCACTACACTAAAAGTTACTCGCGGGTTCTAAAAATAATCCATACTATAAAATATTTGACAATTCTTATATAGTTTTCTACTAATTTAAAATTATATAAAAAAATACCTAAACAGTAAAATGTAAAAACAAAATTCAGCATCACCTATTATGTTTAATCTATTCAAAAATTAGGAAAAGGAAAAATTCAATAAAACAAAAGATTAGAAATACTCAATATTTTTTAATATATTTCTTTGAATACTCTTTATGTAAACGTCAATTAAGGGTAAGAATTTTAGTGCACATAAAAGTTCGGTTTATGTAATACTTGAATTATATATGGTGCCAACATAATATTTGACAGTTGAATTTTATTTAGTACTTTTTGTGGTGGTCCACGCTTTGTCTACCTTTTAATTTCGTGGTTCATAGCCATCAAACGTTGGTCAAAACCAGTGGTTACTAATCCGGGGTCTCTGGACCACTGATCTTGTGGTCAAAAGTACGTTTTCGGAAAGAAAATTATGTGAGTGGAATCCTTTCTTTTGAATGAGCGTTAGTTTTATTTCTGTCATCTTCTTAAAATGTGCCACTGTATTCAAAACTAGTGAAATTAGCCAAAAATACAAACACAAATATCAAGTTAACAAACGGCGTAAAATTTCTATAATTTGAAATGTTTATTTTCCTTCTGTTGGCGACCAATTCCCATATAATCTACTGAAATGACGTTTCAATGTAAAATCCTACTAGCCCCGTTCCAGCACAGCCACACTCGAATTTTAAGGTTCTATCTTCACTCTATGGCCTTCGAGGATTCTAGCTGTTCTGCCAGGAAATTCTAATGATGCATCCCTCTTGCAGGAATATACGATTCAGAAGCAGTGAATGTATCAACAGAACCTGTGGATGTTTGCAAGGTTGAACCTGTCGAATACTATGAATTGGAAGTGCCTATAATAACCGAATACATGATCGAAAGCTCCAATTATCAAGATCCAATGGGTGCGAAATATTTATTAGATGACGGTACAGACACTATGACCCTAGAAATGATATGAGAGAACTTTTCGTCTGATGTGCATTATGCATGTTTCCTTTTGAAATATTTGTTTCGTTTCATTAAAAGTATTTAATTGGCGATACCAAGAATTTTTATTCCAATACTAGCTCAAATAATCGAGCATCTGCAATTAAATAAAATACCCTGATAATAATGGTTTTTCAAATTTTCGTTTCTTCTAGAAAAACTCCGGATTATCATTAAGAATCTATGGGTGTCAGGAACCATTGAAATCCACTTCGTGCAGTAGAAAAGCCTATTTGAACACACACATATATATATAATTACATATATATATATAACACTTTATATATAAATATAAAGACGTGTGCCAAAGAAAGGGTAATTTCTGCTGAAATAAAATATTGTAACAACTCAATTCCTTCGATCGATAAAAATAATGGAGAGCATAGACTGAAACTGCAATGAACTTGAATATCAAGAAAATTTTAAATATTTACTTATTTTTTGGCTTTTTAGGTCATTTGACTTTTTGCTTATAATCCCAGATTTTTGATTTACCAAATCCATGATAATACTGTAACTATGAAAGAAATTTCTTGGTTAGTTTTTACTTAAAGTAGTAGTGTGACAATCACAATGGTGCAAGTGGGTAAGCAAAGAGCTGTCTTGGCATTTTTTCTTTATTCATAATAGCGGTTTTAAATAATTTTATATATGTAAAATACTTGTTTCAATTTAGGGTTAATTTAATACACGTGGAACTAAATATAGAACAGCCAGGTTACCAAATCGAACATTACTCAACCATTAAACATAATTATAAAAAGCACTAATTTCTAAAAGAGTCTGCAAATTGTTTAAAATTTTAATATTGTATGTGTAGTTATAAAAATTATTTACATATTAGTTTAAATGTAACATCAAAATTTCAACAAACCAATTTCACACACATGCGATTTATTGCCAAATCTGGTCTGAACAATAAAAAAAAAAGGTTTAAATGTAACCAAGTGCCTATGTTGAATAGCAATACAAGGCTATGTGATCAGTACTGTAAAACGATAAGAACTCTGTTAAAAAAAAACTAAAAAGCAATTTGACAGAAAACTTGTTCGAAGTTGGCAAAACATTTATTGCTGGTTCAAATTTCAAAACCATATATACGAACAGGTACAGGTATTACAATTTCATTTGATACACACAAACGTCTAGGAATAAGTTACCGCATATCAAATGAACATTTTTTTATAGTAAAAAAAGTAACCATATAGCTCAAAGGGAAAAACGATATAGATGTAACTACAAGATCAACACAACACATTCACCAATAGGACATACAAAGACCTATGCTTGTAGTAGCAAATATGAAATGCAATGGTAAATCTTTCACATGTAAAATTTAAATACAATTTTGAAATTGTGCAGGCACGTCCAAAAAATGTTTTTAAAAATTCCACACAAAAAAAAATTGTAGACAGAGGAATTTTTTATACAATAAAAAACATACTATTTTATACAAAAAAGTTGGAGAAAAATTTATATTTAAATGCATGTTATTGCTTAGGTGAACTGGCATTTTTTACAGTAAAAAATATGTTTCACAAGAAAATTAACACGGAAAGTTAGGAAACATTTTAATGTTATTTTACTATATGTAAATGGAATGACTTAATTACAGAGGAATATAATATAAAATTTTGCTATAAAGAAAAAGTATTCAAATGAACTACATTTGTGAATTTAGTAAAAATGCATGTATTCAAAAGATAGGTTATAGACGAAAGATGTACAAATGTTTCATAAAATCAGAAACTGTATCATGTCTTTGGTTCCCAAGGGGTCCACAATTCTGGTAGGATGTTAATAAATATTCCTAAATTGGCAACTGTATCAGAAATTAACTAAAATATAGACACATTACTTGTGAACCCCGCAGGTACAATTTAGTTGTAAATATTAACCTTGAAAAATATCAGACAACTGGTAATTTAAAAGAAAAAAATACACATTTGATAAGTCGAGAAAACAGATTTGTTTTCTTGACAGATATAATTTTTCCTGTTTTCCAAGTATACAAAATGAATTTCCAAATATTTTATAATGTTTTGTTTAATAATTTTTTCAAATGTTTTGTCTTTTAATAATTTTCATTGCAATCTTCCATAACCCATCAATTGATCAACCTTTGATAAACAAAAATACAACTACTAAATTGAAGAATAATTTTTCATTTGAACATATATATATAAAAAAATGCATAAATAACAAAAAAACTCAATTACACTGCATAATAAGAAGCTCAATGAATCACCATTTCATTTTAAAACAATGCAAATAACAATGCGAAACAAGCAATGCCAACAAATTGTCGAATATAAATATGTATTTGGAGAGGTATTTTTTAGTATATAAAAAAATTGGCAGTGAGGTCAGAGAACATGGGGAAAAAATGCATTCAAAAGATTATCTTTTTTCTTAAGGAATAAGCTACTGAATAAATTAATAGTAGCATTATAAAACCTGGAAATAGTTTTGTACATTTTATATCATTAGCACCAAATATAATAAGGATTGCACTGTAGGAAGATGAACAACTACATGTAATATGTTCGTAATACAAGTAACCTTTTCTTTTTAATTTAAAGAAAAATGAAAATGTAATATTGTTATATATTAACATATTAAAATAATATAAGTATTATGTACAATGTATGTCAAGTATATGTTTAATTGTTGCTTTAAACGGAAATACAAGCATAAAACTAGAATTTTGCTTTCAAGGGTCTGTCTAATCAAGAATTGAAATCTCAAATTGTCTCTTGAAAACGTAAAGAAATGAAGACACTTATGTCCTGAGCGCAACCATTTGATTGAAAACCGAAATACAATCCATAAAAAACTTTAAATATTTTTTATACCGCATTTTAAATATTAAAAGTTGAATATAAATAATGAAAATGTAGGGATTTTTTAAAAATTTGTTATATTAAAACTTAGCATATTTCATCGGAATTGTAATATGGGATCAAAGAAAAATATGGGCAAAAAATATAAACGTAGTGCAAAAATATAAAAGTGTTACATATAATTTAAGAACAAAAATTTATAAAAAATAATATGAAAAGTAACATTGCACTTGTTGTTTTTAATATAGAAAATAAGATTGTGAAGGAAATTAGTTCTTATTTTTAAGCACTGTATTTAGGAACAAATAAAAAGGAATATATGTAAAAACTTTTCCCCAGAATCTTATAAAGTCTAGAAAGAAAAGTATACTTGTGAATGTCTTCATAAAACATGTTTTAACTAATAAGTTAGGCAATGTCACACACAGAAGAAAATAAATACATATTTACAAAACAACAGAAGTGTCGACCAACAGAAATTAGAAATCTTAAATAAAACAAGAGATCTCAGTCTTTTGAAAGAAGTGTCAATAATAAGACATCAGTGCCGTCTGCTTTTTTAATTGTGGATATTCCGACTTTATCACTGGCTGCCTGCAAATAAAAAATGAGTTAGGAATGCAAGAAATTTTTTGCAATGAAACGTTTAAATAAATAAGATTGTCAATGAATTTGCAAACAACATTTAAAATAGTTTATGTGCATAACCAATCTATGGAACATATATTTTTTACTGGTTAGGCATTTATACAAAATGTTAAAATAAAAACTTTGTTACAAAACAAATAAATAAGATTGCTGGAAATACAAAAGAATATAGATTGATCATATTGCTAGCCTCGAACTAAAAAAATATAGAAGAAATCCATGGAACATAAAACTAGGTTGGTTGTATGGGGTTTAATGAATGGCACAAGGGCCAAAAATAGATAAGCTGTGCCAAGAACATAAACCATACACTAGTCTAGTTCTATGATAGTTATCTATACAAAATATTAAAATAAAACCTTTGTTAAAAAACATTAAGCAAATAAAATTTTTAGGAATAAATTTACAAGAAAAAGAAATCACATGGCTAATCTGGAAATGGAGTCTATGTGCATAGGAAATCCACAGAATATGTACTGATCTGGTTTCAGGTTAGATAGATTTACAGATATATTTTAAACAGATATATTTTCTTCATATATTTCCGCTTGGTATACTAGTTGTATAAAGCCACCATACATTGACAATAGGTATAAAGAATGATCAGAACAGTGCAATTCACCTCATTTGTGGTTGGGAATATGTAGGTTGTAATTGTGTTTTATTTACACTTTAAATAACGACAATATTAAAATATATTTCATTTATATTTTTCTCATGCAAAAGCATTTAAGTTTTTTATAATATTTGAAATAAAACACTTTAGTTTAGCTTTCAAAAAGGGATACATAAACTCTCATTGTAAAAAATGAGCAAAGTATTAAGATACAGTTTCACTACAAGTACTTGGCTGTTTTTACAAATATACTTTGTGCTAATATTTAATAGGCAACAGTTTATTTCTAATTAAGAATTTAAATATTGTAGGTTTGTATATTCATTCTTCCTAACAAAAAGAGGGAAGTGCTCAAAAGTCATTTTTGATTCAAGTCATTATGAATATTTGAAAACTTTCAGACAAACTTAATTTTTTAACTGTTACTTTGATATATTTTGCAACTATGAATTAAATATTTAAGATAAAATCGATATAACTATAGAATTAAGTACGCATGAAATTTTTAATTACATTTTCATTAAATTAAATATTTAAGATAAAATCGATATAACTATAGAATTAAGTATGCATGATATTTTTAATTACATTTTCATTAAATTAATTTTTTTTTCGAGATTAAAGGGAACATACAGAACCACATTTTACAAGTACTAAAACATAAAATCATCAAATTGGACCTCTAAAAAAAAAAATAGAGGGGGGGGTATTTGTAAAGGAAGCTAAATATAATCTAAGACTCTTGGAACAAATTTTGCCATATCTGATGTGACTTAATTCATTACTTCTAAAATGTACTAACTTTGTGCATGTTTATAAAAAATAGTACAAAGTGTCGTCTGAAAATCATGGCTTTAGTACAGCAAGAATTGGTTAAAAAAGCTCTAGAAAGTTTAATGCCAAAATTATGTTCTGGACTGCTATCATGGTTGGTGGATACAAATAAAATATACTACTTAAAATTTAACACGCAGAATCAAGGACTGCAAGTAATTATAAAAAATTGCATTTATTTATTCAATTGACAACTAAATTTCAAAGAAAAAAAATTATCTATATATAAAAAAAAGAAAGAAACAACAACAGATAAACAAGATCAGTACGTGGGCAAATTTGGAAAAGGAAGGAATGGGGCCCATACAATTTATGAGCAAAACAGTTAAAATATTAAAAAAATATTTTGAAACTTGTGTTTTGCGCTGTGTGTGTTACAATAGATTTTCCATATATGAATTTTGATTTAGTTAAAATTTGATATGCAGTGTCAGCAAGAAAGAAAATCAAGTTATTAAGAAAAATATTTTTTTCTTACTTAAGGAATGATATAAATATTAAATTAGACTTCAAAAACATATCTATTGTACTACGAAATGTTTTGTTATTTTGTAATCTATAGAATAAAAATACTTTCACATAAAGAAATAAAGCTTGTTTCAAACACTTGAAGACAACCTATAATGTATTCAGTTTGACTGACAGGACTCGGAATGTTTTAAACATTTCAGTCAACTTTTATGAAGTTATAAAATACATAAGAATTTAAAGTAATACTTAGTTAGTTAATAATGAAACATTTACTTTAGCAGAATGCAAATATTCAGGAAGTTGAATGCAATATATAACAGCAAAAAAAGATAATACATTAAAAATCCAGTAAGTAATTAAAGAAAACTAATCTTACAAGATGCAAACAAGCAAAGAAGTATCTACAGGTCTCCCAATGTTCTTTGCCTTCACAAAACTCAGCAAACGAGATCATATTTTTGTTGTTGTCTGTGAAATACTTCATGATGCGATGTCCGTACACTTGAACCTCGTAGGGTTCTCTTTCACTCTGTGGAGAAAAGATACTATTAGGCAAAAATACGAAATTAACTAATGGTACAGTTGATTCATAGCTCACAACAATTTAACAATGCAGTTAACATCTTCAATTAATGCAGACAAGCATTGCATATCTGCCAAATTTTCGAAAATCGAATGTGTAATTTTTTTCAAAACGAGTTGTTCTGGGTAAACATTATAATAGTTTTGGGTTTTATTGTAGTTAAATATGAAAAATAACTTTGTTTTAACTTTCTAAAATGTTTAATTACTGAATTTGCTTCTTATTTATTATCAACTTGTCAAAAAACACTTGCTTGTTTTAAGAAACATGTATTTTAATAACTAAGTAACATTCTTGATCTTTTTTGGTATTCAAAATAACAAATTTGTATAAAAGGAAAAACAATAATACTGATATCGGTTTAATAAGCTCATTGTATAACTGTGGAAAATGGTTACATACTGTACAATGTATGGATGTTCTGATAAACTGAGTACTGTGATTATTAGAATCAGTAAATGCATATTGCAATAAAAATACATATGTTTTATTCTATTCCAAAGGCAAAAGTATGAAAGCATTATAGCACAAATAAGCTTAATAAATTAGATACCGAAAACCATATAACTTCTGGTCATTTGCTTGTTTTTTTTATTACCTTATGAGCATTTCTTAACTTAAATGAAATAAAACCTTCAGTGTCTCAGCCTTCAGTGTTCCTTCCTTCAGTGTCACTTCAATGTCTCAGGAAAAATCTTAATTGAAAATAAGTTACTAAACATTATGATTATGTCATTAAACAGGATACCCACACAAACAATCACCCTGATTTTTCAGGCAAAAAAAACAACAGAAATTTCAATTGCAAAATGTAGAACATTAGATATAAAAACGATACTGTGGGCAATGATGTAATCCTATATCTGTAGTATAACATAAAATATTCTGTTATTTACTATCTGTATAATAATACAGATTAGTAAGTAACGGATATTTTATGTTTATAATTATATGTTATAATTTTCCTGGCCTTCTTTTAGGGTCTATTCAGGTGAGTGAGAACCCTGTTAATTCAATGAGAGCAAGTGATAAGTTCCATAACCAAAAGCGACTAATCGGATTGCTACCACATACCGGTTTTTTCTACTAAAGAAAATTTTTGTTTATTAAAAAAATACTATTCACAATTTTTGAATTCCATAATCAAACTACACTAATAAACAATCAATAAGAAGGCTTTGCCCTCTGCTCGCTAACGCTCACCCCCCCAAACACTGCTCACTTTGCTCACAAAAGCATTAGTGGCTGGGTCATTCCATGTCAAATCAACCAAAAAAAAAAAGGTTTTGACACCCATGGTCACAGATTTTGATGAAACTTGGCATGTTTGTTCCTTTTATAGATTTAAGTAAGAATATAAAATATTTTTGCTCTATCTCAAGCGGTTCAGGTTTTACAGCATGTTAAAGTTTTTGGAATTTTCCGGTTTTTGTCGATTGGGTTGAGGAAACGTAATTTGTTCTTTCATAGAAAATAAATTTTATCTCCCTTGTTTACCAACCAATGTTGATGAATTTTTTTATGAATATACATCAATATGTAAGGAATCCAGAAAAAAATAAATTAAACTAGCAAGTATATATACATGGTCAGAAAAAAATCTGAAAGTTTTATTTATAGATATTTTTAAATAAAATAGTGAGTTCTACGCTAAGTGGAATATCTTCAAAAGGTTGGTTGGTTGGTTATATGGGGTTTAATGGCGCAAGGACCAAATGTGGCCAAGCTGCGCCAAACTCTAGATGTTACAAACCAACGTTAAAATTCTAAAAATTTACACATAAACAAAATAACTTCAAATCAAAGGTAAAAATCCTGAGTAGTTTAAAAAGATAAATAATGATGAATGAGGTGGGTGATTCAATAAATACGACAAATGGGGAGATGAAGTATTAAAAAAGCGATTATATAAAAGTCTAAGACGAGGACAAGAAGTTAAAATATGAATTATGGAGAGAGGTTGTTGGCAATGATAACACAGCGGGGCGGTTTCGTTGAGCAATAGGTGCTTATGCGTTGCTCTTGAATGACCTATGCGGAGACGGGTCAATAAAACATCACACCGTCGGGATGCCAAGGAAGGTAGGAACGGGATACTGGGAAATACAGAGGCTAATTTATTAGCCGTCTGTAACCTCCAGCCATCGCTCCAGTCCTTCCGCACAAGGTCTCGCAAAACATTACGTAGGTCGTCATATGGGATTCTGATATTAAGCTGGGATGTGGCATTTTTGGCAGCTTGATCTGCCAGTTCATTGCCAGTTATGCCAACATGCCCAGGAATCCAGCAGAATATGACGCCATAGCCCCGGCGGATAAGTTTGTTATAGACTTTTAAAACATCATGTGCTAGAGGGTGATTTAATGCATCTGATGATAGGGATTCTAAAATACTTTTAGGATCCGTGTAAACTATGTAGTTGCCAACATTTTGAAAAGTTATATATTTAAGAGCTTTGTATACGGCTAAAAATTCAGATGTAAAAACAGAGATGAAATGAGGTAATAAATAGCTAAAAGTGTCAGATCCGCATACAAATGCACAGCCGACGTGATTATTTGATTTGGACCCATCTGTGTATAGGGCTGTATGAGTATTAAAATTATGAAGGTGATCTTTAAAAATTTGATTATATACAATTGGACTAGTGGTTGATTTGTCATGTCCAGAAAACAAATTTAAAAAAGATAATTTAGAAGACTTCCAAGGTATATTATCAAAAAGAGGACGTTCCGCAACTTCTATTGAATTTAGAGGAGTGCCACTCAGAGTATCTCTGATTCGCAGTCCAAAGGATGGTATGCAGGACGGGCGATTCCTGAAAAGTACATCCTTAGATCTGTCCAAGAGTAAATTTTGTAAAGGATGATCTGGATGCGACAAAATGCGATAATAAAGTCGCAGAGATAACAAGCTGCGAGTGGAGGCCAATGGTAATTCATTGCACACAACATAGAGGCTTTCGACGGGTGATGTGCGAAAAGCTCCAGAGCAGATTCTTAGTGCTGAATGATGTATCGTATCGAGCTTACGCAGCACAGATGGACGAGCTGAACCATAAACGGCGCAGCAATAGTCCAATCTGGAGCGAATTACAGCCCGATAGATATTCAGCATAGTGAATCGCTCTGCTCCCCAAAATGTATTAGAAAGTACTTTTAACAAATTGAGCTTTTTCATGCACGACACCCGCAAGTCCTTAATGTGTGGCAGAAATGTAAGCTTCTTGTCAAAAATAACACCTAGAAATCTCGCTTCGTCTACTACTGCAATCCTATTCCCACCCAGAAAAATGTCTGGGTCAGGATGCAGGTTTCGTAGACGGCAGAAATGTACACAGGATGTTTTTTGGACAGAGAATTTGAAACCATTTTCTGCGCTCCACTTTGTCAACCGTGTAACAGTTGTTTGCAGTTGTCTCTCTACAAATCGCATGTCCTTTCCTTGGCAAAAAATGCTCAAGTCATCCACATATAAATTGCCTTGGACAGAAGGAGGTAGCTGTTTCAGGATATCATTGATCTTGATAGCGAATAGAGTAACGCTGAGTACGCTACCTTGAGGAACGCCCTCTTCTTGGATAAAAGTATCCGAAAATGCAGAGCCAATGCGTATGCTGAATTCTCGCAATGCCAAAAAGTTCTTAATAAATATTGGTAGATGACCTCGAAACCCAAGGGAATACAGATCTCGGAGTATACCATATCGCCATGTCCGATCATACGCCTTCTCCATATCGAAGAAAATAGCAACGAGATGGTTTCGGCGCAGAAAGGCATGGCGTAATTGAGTTTCGAGGTACAAGATATTATCTACCGTAGAGCGGCCGACCCTAAAACCGCTTTGGAAAGGTGTTAGAGCGTTGGTCGTCTCTAACATGTGGACAAGGCGAGAATTCACCATCTTTTCTAAAAGCTTGCACATGCAGCTGGTAAGTGCAATTGGCCGATAGTTATTTGGATCTTTGGGATCTTTTCCGGGTTTCGGAAAAGGAATAACTATGGCACGTCGCCAAGACAAAGGAAAAGCATGTTCTTGCCATATGCGATTATAAAGGCGCAATAAATTCCTCAGAGAGTGACTAGACAGATGTTTTAGCATACTGTAAGTGATGCCATCAGGACCCGGTGCTGTCATCCTGGTCTTCTGAAGGCATCGCGTCAACTCTCTTTCCGTAAAACGGCAATTATAAGCAAGTTCGGTATCTCTATCAGGAGAAAAATTAATAGCATGGGATTCTGCGCGTTGTTTTATGCGCTGAAAATTGCCAGGATATGTGTTAGAACTTGACACGGCAGAAAAAGATCTCGCAATAGAATTGGCGATCTCTACCGTGTCAGAAATCAACTGGCCATTTTCTTCCACCAACGAGATAGAATGTGTGGAGTATAATCCCATGGCTTTCCGAACTTTGTTCCATAATTGTTTTGAGGAAATGGCAGATGTTATACTAGAGACATACTTTTGCCATGATTCTCTTTGGCTTTGACGACGTATACGGCGCGCATTGGCTTTTGCATATTTTAACTTAGTTAAATTTTCGGATGTGGGATACCTCCGAAATGTATCCCAGGCCTTTTTTCGCTTTTTGTGGGCAATTTTGCAGGCTTGATTCCACCACGGTTTTGGTAGTTTGGGTAATTTTGATGAGACAGGAATAGAAATGCGAGCAGCATCCATTATAACATTAGTGACAGATTCTACACATTGATCAATGTCATCTTGGTTCACCATCTCGTCTGACAAATCAGCAATTGATACAAACAAATCCCAATTCGCCGCCTCATATTTAAATCTAGGCAGGCGAGATACATGGGTTGTAGCACTCCCTGGAAATGTAACAAACAAGGGGAAATGATCACTGTGAAATGGATCATTTCCTACTTGAAACGTCAGGAGAGAAAACAGAGAGGGTGAACACAAGACAAGATCAATGGAATGGAAAGTCCTCGATGGGGCGTGGAAGTATGTAGGTTGCCCATTATTGAGTACACATAGGTTTTGATCGTGTATTAGTTTCTCAATTTGACTTCCACGACGATTTGTATCTGGGCTTCCCCAAAGAGGATTGTGCCCATTAAAATCGCCACATAAGATATAAGGAACTGGAAGCTGGTCGCATAACCTGTCTAAATCTGCTTGATGGATAATATCATTAGGCGGTAGATAAATTGAGCACACTGTAATGAGAGATTTTACAGTGACTCTGACTGCGATAGCTTGCAGATTTGTTACGAGACTCAGTGGGGTGAAGGGAGCGCTATTAGATATAAATATAGCAACTCCACCACTGGCTCTATCTCCGCTAATGTAATCTTTTCTAAGGGGAGTGTACCCTTTAACAAGAGAGCTCTGAGTTGGTTTTAACAGAGTTTCTTGTAGACAAAAGCAGATTGGATGGTATTCATCAATAATATTTTTAACGTCTACCGAGTTTTGGTGAAAACCGCGGCAATTCCACAAAAAGACACAGGCCATTATGGGAAGGTTATGGGGTTGGAAGGCTGCTTGATTGGTTTTATTTTAGGAGCGAGATTACCTGGTGTCTCCATACCAGGCTCTACGTCCATATCAGCAGCATCAGAGGAGTCAGATGGAATATTGTGAGATATGGGGGTTCTCGGTTTTTTTATCATTGGCATTTTCTGATTGTTGTTTTTTATTTTTGAGAGATTTATTAAGTGCAGTAAGAGGTGAGATTACTTCACCTGCATTATTTTTGTTATTTTTAGTTATTGTACCTTTGGAAAAAAGAGGTTTGGGTGGGGTTTTAGTATTTGTTTGACAACTATTGCTTGTAGATGGCTGATCTATTGCTATTTCGCATTGAATTGCGATAGAGGAGGTGGATTTTTTGGTTGCGGCTGCATAAGACAGATTAGGTTTGGGTAGAGTGATCGAGACTTGCTTTTTGGCATCCATGTAAGAAAGTTTCTGGGTTGTTCTCACAACCTGAATTTCTTTTTCTTCCTTCCACTTTGGGCAGATGCGAGAGTTGGCAGAATGCTCGCCCTCGCAGTTTGTGCATTTAAGTGGAAGGGTGCAATTCTGGAAGGAATGGCCAATATTGGAGCATCTAGAACAAGTCTCTACTCCTCTACATGTGTTTATTGAGTGGCCGAACCTTTGGCACTTGAAACAGCGCAAAGGATTCGGTATGTAGGGACGGACTGGGCAGTTAAGATATCCAGCTTTGATATTTGTTGGTAGATCAGGAGTATTAAATGTGAGAACTAAATGCTTGGTTTGAATAATGGAGTCATCTCTTTTCATCGTGATCCGGTGGACGTTAGTCACACCTTGCGATGATAGCTCGGCTTCAATTTCCTTTTCAGGAACAGCCAAAAGATCCGATTCAGAGATGACACCTTTGGAAGAGTTCAGGCTATTGTGGGGTGATACAGATATGTTGATATTTCCCATTTTTGTGGCAGAAAGTAATGATTTAGATTGGTTGGAAGAAGTCGTTTCTATTAAGTAGTCGCCAGATTTTAGTTTTTTAACCGATTTAGGATTGCCACAGATACCTTGTAAGCCTTTTTGGATATAGAATGGAGACATGGTACCGAGAATATGGTCAGGGGAGGTAATAATTAGAAATTTTGCATTTTGTATTGTGTTGGATAAATTGTCAGTTTGATTTGTTGTATTAGGTGAACTGGATGGGGTCGCCGGATACAAAGCCTCCGGCAGGGCATAGGTTTTAGGATCCATATGAGTTTAGGTGTTCATCCCGGTTCAGCCCCGCCCACCACGGAGCCCTACAAGGGGAGGCAGTGCCACACTGCCACGGGGGTAAAACCGGGGTATAGTGCTACAGTTTCGAAGTGTGGATCCACAAGGGCACTCCTAGCTGCAGTACTAGCCCTTAAATGCCAAAAACCAGTGGTGTCCAGCACGCCAGGGGAGAAATTCACATGGCGTACTGAACCACAGTGATATTAGGCGAGCCGGTTGACCAAAAGCGGGCTCACTCCTGGCCTCTCGTTTACGTCGAAGCATGGACCAAAGGGAACGCAACGACGTCTCTAGGAAACAAAACCCCGTCCTAAAACGAGACGTCGCAGGATCCCCAGGACTCCACTTTCCTACGATACGAGTTACCGCACACGGCAAACGTGCAGGTCAGATAATCTGACAGAAACCAATATAAACTGTCAGAATTAATACAAAAAGTGAAACAACTAAATTGAACCCACGAAACAATACTGAAATATAAATAAGGAAAACCCAACAATCATAAACAAAGGAATAAATGAATGTTATAACAAAATACAACAACTAAAAATCGTGCACATGGTAGGGCCTTAACTAAAAAGGAAAGAACGAAAAAAGCTAAGGCCCAGCTAGGGTACCTCGGGGTTGCCAAGCCCGTACTCACAAGATGTGAGCCCCCTGAGGGGATCTTCAAAAGGGAAAAGGATAATCAAAACCTTTCTTTAGTATTCTTGTTCTAAAAGACTTGCTCTACCACATGAAAAAATAAAATGAATGGGTATTTTACTTCTTTATTATTTTTTTGCACTTCAAAGATAGAAATCACTTGACTCGTTCATTTTCTTGAAATCGTTAAATTAAAATTACAATTTTAGTAAAATTATATTAAAATTGGACATGATACATGAAATTGGATTTTGCTTAACGAAATTACATGCATTATTGTACATATCAGATCATCTTACTGTAAAAAAAAACTACAAAGGGTACATAACAATCTATTAAAAAAAATTGAAAATGTTCTTGATGTTGATTTTCCAAAGAAAAAAAATGACTTAGTAAAAACTGTGATCCAAAAATCTGAAGACCTAGACAAGATATAATTAAAATGAATTAAGTGCTGCAACAAGAAACAAAGAGATTCAGATGCTGACAATTTTAGCCTCCCTAATTTGGCTTAAAAGAAATGTAATTTTTTAATTGTAAATTTTTTCTTGTCACAAGTAAAGTTTTCTGCTTGTTACATAAGTTAAAAATGAGAGTTAGTATTACATTACTGCTTATTCTTTTAACCTCAATTGTTCCCAAATTGTCCATTGGCTGAAGACTGTGGAACGATCTTGTTCCTGGAATCTTTAGCACGACTTTCCAAAGCTAGACAAATTGAATCAAGCAGATTTTTAGAAATAAGTGGGAAGTTAATATATGTAATGTTGGATTTGTAAAATCAAATAGCTTATTTGTTGTCATAATTTGTCTGTCCAGATGTTGTTGACTTTCCTTCCTTTCAGTCACTTTCAGTTTTATCATGACTGGTTGCAAAAAATGACCACTGAGCTGTGAGTTGAAAGTCCATCTCATGCAGACACAGATTCATGAAATTGTATTTATTTTATACTGCCAATCACTGAAGTAATGAATGTTTGTTATATGCAAGCAATTATTTTTCAGAAAGGCTGTTACAGTTTTTTGGATATCATATATTATACCATTAAGGGGATCCAATATTATACAAAGAGGTAAAATCCGCTTTGTATTCTTGCAGTGAATCATGGCAGGATGAATAGTGCATGAATCTGAGGTCAAATCATAATCTTGAGCCATTTCTTTTATTGTAAAAGCATAATTTTAACTGAAATCCATTGAGATAACAGCGGTATTCGAGAAAACTTTAGCAATGTATGGGTGAGGTATTAACTTGTACAGTTTTTCTACTAAGTTATCAATAAATACACCAACTGAGCTGGAGCAGCATAAAATTTCACTTCCATCAATTGAAAACCACTGATTATACTCGGCAGGGGTTTCATGATTGTAGTTCTCAAAGTTTGACTGTAAAAACTGGACAATATTATCTTTTGATGGGCACTTGTTGCAGTGTCTTAACATACATTCTTTTCCTGCTCTTTAAAAACAATATACTTTATAATCCTCTTTAATACCTGCTCCGTGAATCAATAAAATAACATTTTGATGTATTGTGCACACACACAAGTGTGTGGCAATAGGACTAGCCAAACTAAACTACGTAGGTTTCAGAGAACAAAATTTTGAAGTGTATGCACATTTAAAATTTGAGTATAGCACGAGCCTTGCAAACAAAATAATTAGATACATTGAAAGTCTCTTGTAATTTTTCTTCTAAACCACATTAGGGAAGCTGAAATTGTCAGCATCTGAACCTGTCTACTTGTTGCACCATTTAATTCAATTTAAATTATATCTAGAAGCTTGTCTATCTCTTCAAATTTTTGGATCACAGTTTTTACCAAGTCATTTTTTTTTTTTTTTTGGAAAATCAGCATCAAGAGCATAATTTCAATTTTTTTAAATAGATTTTTATGTACCCTTTGTATTTTTTTTTATTGTTAGGTGATCTGATATGTTCAATAATACATGTAATTTCGTTAAGCAACAACCAATTTCATGTATCAATTTTAATATAATTTTACTAAAATTGTAATTTTAATTTAACGATTTCAAGAAAATGAACGAGTCAAGTGATTTCTATCTTTGAAGTGCAAAAAAATAATAAAGAAGTAAAATACCCATTCATTTTATTTTTTCATGTGGTAGAGCAAGTCTTTTAGAACAAGAATACTAAAGAAAGGTTTTGATTATCCTTTTCCCTTTTGAAGATATTCCACTTAGCGTAGAACTCACTATTTTATTTAAAAATATCTATAAATAAAACTTTCAGATTTTTTTCTGACCATGTATATATACTTGCTAGTTTAATTTATTTTTTTCTGGATTCCTTACATATTGATGTATATTCATAAAAAAATTCATCAACATTGGTTGGTAAACAAGGGAGATAAAATTTATTTTATATAAAAGAACAAATTACGTTTTCTCTACCCAATCAACAAAAACCTCAAAATTCCAAAAACTTTAACAGACTGTAAAACCTGAACTGCTTGAGATAGAGCAAAAATATTTTATATTCTTACTTAAATCTATAAAAGGAACAAACATGCCAAGTTTAATCAAAATCTGAGACTATGGGTGTCGGACCCTGGTTGAGTTGACGTGGAATGACCCGGCTCTTAAAACAATGGCTTCCTATACTTTCAAAATATGGGGCCATAACTCCTGTACGGGAAGCATATCTATTCAGAAGACATTTCATATTAAATCATTACCCTATCTTTACTTTTTACCAACACACAGCTACATTGCTTTATACTAAAAAAAAAACATGATCTTCACATAATTGTGTTTTATTAAACTTTTTAAAGAAGGCATTAGCTGTAGATTACGAAAATTTATAAGAGTTCTTTATATACAATATTTTTCTATAAACGACACACTCATCCTTTTTGTAATAATCCTGATTATTCAGAATGTTCGGTTCAAATGTTTTGATGCAAATGACACTACAATAAAAGCTATTAATAATTACTAAATATTTTAAAGTTTGAGACGTTTTGGAAATCTCTTTCAAATGACACCTTGATAATAAAATTTGGTTAAATAGTTTAGGAATGACTCTGACAAAATATCGTCTTGGTTATTAAATATATAATCCACTTCTTCGTCCTATTAAAATTTCGTTATTCATTTACGATCAATTTTTTATTATATAAAAAATACTTTTATATAAAACTTATACTTACACTTTTCAACAGGCCAGGCATGTTTCATTCAAATGATTCAGCACACTACAAAGAAGAAATAATTTAAAGAAAATACACAGATTGATGATATCAAATGCTTTTGCTGCATATATGTGCACAAATATATGTTTTTATTAAAGGACATACTTTGATGGTTTTGATTGATTAAACTGCCAAAGATAATAATCATGGACAAACTTACAACATGTGGGAAAGTTTTTGTTATCGAGTATGGGTTAGCATAGGGAATATTAGAGCATTTCAGAAAAGGATTACCGTTCACAGCATTTTAATGTCCCATTTAATAATATTGTTTTGAAATGCACTTTGGCTTTACTGGAATCTATACAATCTTTGGAACAAATGTAGTATAGGACATTTGGCGAGTTTTTTTTTGCGACGAAAAATTGCTGTTAAACAGCGCTATGACGTCATAGGGTTGCCAGATTGAAAGTCGCCACAAGAATCGGAAAATTCCAAAAATGTCAGGTGGGGTTGCCATACTATAAATTTATCGCCCCTATAAAACACGCCAAAAAAAAACTTGCGCGCCAAATGTCCTATACTACATCTGTACACAATCTTTATGCTTATGGCTGTAAACGTACACTTTACGCAAGTTATCCAGTTCAGCCCAACAGGATACATAATATTGAGAAAATTAAGGGTAGAGTTCCTCAGACACCCCGTTGGCAGCCCTAAACCACGTTGGCGATAACTTGGCTATCCCACTATGCCTAAGGTCGCCAAAACCAGTTTCTCCGCGTATACCGTCAGGTTTTCCCTTACGAGTAGGGGAATGGGAAAACAGAGAAGGAAGGATATGAACTGTCTGTAGCTGTATCTTAAACGGTTCTGAATCATCTAAGCTTTTTATTTGGAGAACGAGTTCAATTGAGCATTTTTGTTTAAAAAAAACAATAGAATTTGGATAAGATTTCACTGCATGATGTTAATTATTATTAATCTTTTGCCTTTTTTAAGTCGTATTTATGGGGGATTAGACTAAAAAATTGTGATTTAAAATAAAACGTTATCGTAAAATTGTTTGTTGAAGTAGTGTAATTAACAAATATAAATTACGATTTTTGTATCGAATTTTTTATGCAATTATTGGTTAGAAATGTACTAATATTGGAAAGAAAGTTAGAACACTAAGATTTTCTTTCACGTTTTGTATGTCTTTGTTATTAATAAAAAATAATTAAATGTCACAATTGCTATTTACCATTAATCAATTAAGATATATTAAATCATGTATCTTAGATTATTTTACATTTTAGCCATATAATTATGACACAAATATTACAAAAGATTATGACACAAATATTTCAAGTTGATCATTAATAGTATTTCCAATATGGTTTTCGAAGATATTTACACATTAGCGAATTATTCAACAATGTATAGGAAAGTGAAGTATGTATTTTTTATTTTTTACTGATTGGGTATTACTGTGAAGTGGGCTATTTGCACTAAAACTGACATAGTTTCTTGTCTTTACGTTGTGTTTTTTGTTTGAAAAATAGGGTGGGTCGAAAATAATGATTTTTTTAATGCGCGTGGTAAAATTACCTCATATAATAATAGAATATGACGTAAAGAAATACAAATTGGCTGATATCTTCCGATTGTGCTTTGTACTAAAAAATTTACGACATTTAACAAATTTCGTTTTTTTTTTTTAAGTAAAAACGTTATTTTAGACGACTGATGTTATAAATATTTGTAAATAGGTACTAAAGCGTTGTAAGGCGATTAAAACAATGACACTAAAAAAAATTCTGTTTCTCGAATGTTTTAATTTATCGAACTATAAAATAAACATAACAAACTATATCGTCTTAATCGTATAATTTTTAATATTAAAAAAATTACGAAATTTATTTAATTTCGTCAATTTCTATAAACTTTTGGTACAATGCGCGATCGGAAGATGTCAATCGATTTTTATGTTTTTTTTTTATTATTATTATAGGTTTGGTTTGATTAATTAACGTCGAACTAAAGCTGCACAGTGGGCTATTGGCGACGGTTCGGGCCTATCTCGAAGGAAAGACCCAGGGACTTATTATTATAGGAGGCAACTTTTCCGCACTAAAACGTTTAGGAAAAAAAAATTCGAACCACCCTAAAAAATTTGTATATTGGTGTGATAGCTCGAATATCGTTATTATTGTTATGTCATTTTACTTTACTAGAAAAGTTATTCAATATGTGGGTTCGTTACATAGAGATTGTGTGTTGAATGATCAGCCTTTAAAAAAATCCTTCCAAATCGATAACATGCACATGTTATGTAATCTAAGTTAGAATATCTCGGAGGGGGATACTTCCCTATAGCTATAGATCCACCACAGTAAAGTAGTATCTATTAAAAAGAACATTTTAAATAGATTAAACATTTATAATTTTATTTTTTCGAAAATGCCTCAAATTTTCCGGTGTAGAGTGCCTTTAGCTAGTTTTAACCTCGGTATAAGCGAAATCGAAAAACTGTTGTTGTTAACCCTGCCGGGGTCGCGTACTCGATACTACACTGATTGCCATAGTCATCTAAATATGGAATTTGAAATAAGACAATTTTATACAATATAGTTTTAAAGAAAACCGCACACAGTTGAGATTTAATGTTTCAGCAATTTTAATAAAAATTAAGTAAAATTTTATTCCAATACTTGAGTTTATATAGATGAAGTTGTATAATGTTAAAAAGATTTTTATTTATGAAAATTGCTCTTCAGTGCTCTATGGGTGTGATGTTAACCGGGAATAATTTTTTTTAGGAATTCGTCACTGCACAACAGTAATTCCTATTCAGAACGACCGTTCAAAACCATTCAAGATTCGAGTACTGTACCTTTAGCATGCGAGACTCGGATAAGTGTAGATCGAATTATTATATTTAGCAATATACAATCTTAATATCTAGGCAGGGGTGATCGTGAAAAAATATCTATTCGGGATTCGAGTACACAGGAGCGGATTTAAAGATCATTCCGATGAGAGGCAGTTAATAAATGTCAAAATTTAAAAAGTTTTAAGTAAGCAAGTGACGAATAATGATTTGGTCGATTACCGAATATTCGGTTGACTTTGAGGCCGAATACCAAATATTCGGCAGCCGCATAACGTCTTCCCTTGAAATTCTATATACAGGTAAACAATCCAAGTACCTAGGGTAAAGGTTTAGGACGTAAAATGTTCACTAAACTCTTGAGAAGCAAATTTGAAAAACTTTCTGAAACGCATGCTTGACAATAAAATACCTTTCTGTCCCTACAAAAGATATTTAAAATTTTATCACCGATTAAAAAAGTTGCATATTTGTGATAAATATTACATTACATTTAACAGAAACTTATTTTAATTTAGCTATATTTTTTTACTAATAACAAACGATTTCTTAAATCTGATTTTTTCCCTTCCAAATTCTGTTTTTACGCCCTTCTTTAGGAATAAACTTTTTTTAAATGGGTTAATTTAATGTATAATCTCTATTAAAAAAACTTACTTTTTACAACTGGAACCTTCGGAAATACTGCCTCCTAATTTAGAGCTACGGATAGATGATAACATTGAAAAAAGGTGGGTTTTTTTTAAAAATAAATTTTAGAATTAAATCCCCTTAAAGTTGTAAAGAACATATTGATACCAAAATATCATATTTCGAATTTTTGGACAAAACCTGTTTTTGCATCTGGGCTACTCATATGATTTAATTGAGATTTATAGTATAATTTATTTGTTATTCTTTAATATGAGGAATTATGTGAATTCAACGAGTCAAACTGTGTCATAAACAGCATGAATGCGACTTCAAAGTACACCTTTCAACATTTTGTTTGCAAATATTAATAAAAATTTATTACGTTTTCAATTGTAAGAATATTTTTTAATTTTTCCATTTAGGTTTTATGTAAGTGAACCTTCAATTATAAATACAATTTTGCTATATTTGAAAGTTTTCCTAAATCTATTTGTGTAATGAAGTTTTTAAAACCACAACGTCTGGCCGATCGCTTGTACCCCGATGGCGGGATAGTCATGGACACTTCAAGGAGTTTTTGTGGCACATGCGAATATGATTTTTGTGCCTAGTTTGCACAAATTATATTTTAAGGCGATTTTGCAATATTTAAAAAATATTTTTAAGATTAAAATTTTCTAAATTGCAAAATTTCAAAGTTTTTGGAAAATAACTAGTCTCTAGTGTCAAGAGTAGTTTTTAGATAAGAAATTAAAATCCAAGCTAACCTTAATAATGCAATATATGGGTAGAAATGAATCTTTAAAAAATTATTTGATTGTATTGCGATATATAATTGAAATAATAAAATATAAATCTTGAAAAATGTCAACGTTTGACAAAAAAAAATCCGTATAAAATCATTTATATTTTTCTGTCTTCACTAAAATTTGGTTCCCTTATTTAACCAGCGCCCTAAGCGATTACTTATTCGTTTGGGTCTTGCTTAAGACCCAAACGAATAAGGTAGAATGGTCTCTTGATGAGTAAACACTGAAGTTTTTTTTTTTTTTTTTTTAAATATGTTAACGTAAAACATTTTTAAAATCAGCTACATGGGATGTCAGGGTAGAAATTCGTTTTTTTCGAATGATCTATTTTGACATTATAACTCTGTGACAAATAGCACGATTTACATAAATTTGGTTTCATTCAAAAGAAATTTAGATACCATATTTACGTAAATTTTTTTAAATAAAGCAAAACATGTAAAAAACGTTAATGGATGCCCGTGGCGATAGACAGAACATTTTGTTTATCTTCCCTCTATTGGTGAAGTTTTTGTTGGTGTCCGATATCTATTTCTATAATCTAATGAAAATTACATTTTACATTAAGCTCTTCTGTCCGTGATTCAAAACAGCCGCATTCGAGATTTTTCTGTAAATTTTGTTTTAGAAAATTATAACTCCGTTTTTAAAGTTAAAGGTATGTTCACACTTTTGTTTAGTTTGATAATCGAATAACGCTCAATTTATCCGATATCTCAATTAACCAAAAAAAAAAATCGAATTACCTAATTGCATTCACGCTGGTTTTTTAGATTATTTTAGGGGCCCACAGGCCTAATAAAATTCACGACTAGGTGCGTTCAGTTTCTTAACCATCGCCGGACGTTCTTTAGGAATTTCGGTAATTTGAAACCGGAAAAGGGGAGGCGTATTCAGCCACCTGCAAGGAGGGGGAGGACGGTCCCCCACCGAAGGGTTCAATGGAGTCTTTCTCAGGGTCAAGTGAATGTCTAGCTTAATGTGACCATTTTTTCCCCTGCTCTATTTTGGTGGTACACACGTATGCAATGTGATAATGCGTTTTATACATGTTTCATACTAAAAAATAATTGTATAAAAATGACTTTTTAAGATGACCGTAATGTAGTTTAATAATGCATAATTTTTCAACAATTCAGCTGCAACTAATTTTTCTTTTAAAATGGTGTAATTTTAAATGTCATGTAGTATTTAGAATTTTTTTTTTAGTGGAGTAGAGTAGTATTTAGAGTAGGACCTACGATTTTAACAAGTTTCAGTAAAATCGGATCATTAGTTTCCGAAATGTGAATAAACATTACAAACCTCGTTAAAAACCTACATTATTAAACGTTTTTAAGCTTTTACTTAGAAGTAGAGACTGCTAAATTAAAAAAAAATTGGTATGGATCGAAGTTAAAATTATGTGAGTAAAATAAGCTTATTAAATAAAAAGCTTTAGAATATATTTTACTAATATAACTCAGGCAGTGGCATAACAAGTGAGAGGGGACTCAAGTTGAAAATAAAGAAATCATTGTGAAAAGATCTAGTGCACAATATACGCAATTTTCAATCTAGCTTCACCAAAATCTACATGCCAAGAATAGTTTTTTTTATGTGATTTAGTTTTTAGAGCAACTTTCAAAAGTACTTGGATATTTCTTAAATTTCTAGTAGTTCTGGAAAGAGTAGACCTCACGACCACAAAAAACCAGACAAATACACTCGCTAAAATTCGGTAAATTAGTCAAAATTCGGTAATTAAATGGTCTTCTTAATGCACTTTCATGTTGTGAAAAAGTAATAACTATGATGCTTTTAAAAAAATTAAACGATCAAAATACTTTGCACGTTTATGTGGTATGAATACTTAACTTTTTTTAAAAAACAAAATGGTTATTACCTTTTACCCTTACTTCGAACCCGATATTACTTAAACAGACATTTACGGCATCGTATTTTCGAACCGTGATCAGATGACGAGGAAACACCTGAAATGGCACCCAACGCCTTCAATAGACATCGAGACTTTGAACCCCGATCAGATTTATCGTTCACCAGTCCCGTATACACGCCGTTAATTTTTGCGGATGTTCTGGACGACTTTTCTAGTATTTTTGTAGCGAAGCCGGCAACCCTCCGATCACAAGATCACTACTTTTTTACTTTTCTTTGTCAAGTCCATCGCGCGGGTTCGAACCAACAATCCTCGGATTAGCAGCTGAACGCCTTAACCGCTCGGCCACGGAGGCCTGAAGTAATATTATAACTTACATGAATGTTCAATGGGATTTACTATTGTAAAGTAACTGCTGATAAAAATCAGTTGGTTGGTTAATTAACATCACCAATAGCCCATTAGAGCTACACAATGGGCTATTGGCGACGATTCGGGATCTATCCCGAAGGAAAGAGCCGGGAACACTGTCTCATAATTTTGAATTATGGTCCGATGACGAAGACAAAATCCTGACCTGGCACACCACACTACTTCAATGGCGTGAGGACATTGAAGAAACGATAGATTTAAAGTGTACAAGTCACCTACACTAGGTCAAGGTGGATATTTTTTGGTGTGCGAAAGGAACCTTTAGAATGATATATTGGCTTCATACTTCATAATGAAATCTTTGGCAAATCAGCGCTTTCCACTTCATGAACAATTTTTACACTAATGGTTTAAATTGTCAACTAGTCAAATAAAACTGTACAACTTGTTGATATCTTCTATTTAAGCAAGCACTCGCCACTACCTGTGCTTAGAACTGAATTTGCATCGGCAAAACGCTTGGCAAAGAACAGATGATTGGGTGTGGGGGGAGATTAAAGGTTAACCTGGTCGACACGGCCCACCTTCACACAGTAGGCTGATTTCCATACGAGTAAATGAAGGAAAGGTTATTATCAACTTTTTTTTATGTGGCTTAAGTTTCTGCCAAGGACCCTTGTTCTCGGACTGATTTTAAACGTGTAGTTATGTCACATTTAAAAAAAAAAAAAAAAAGCACAACTATTATTGAAATTTTTCCGGTTTAACTCTTTTAAAATCTAGTAATGAACAATATTTGTAAGAATTATTAGTTAGCACTATGATAGTTATATGGATAATACGTAGTAATCTATATATACTCGTAAGGCAGCGGTAATTGCACCCCTTCATATGCACGTGAGGCAATATATAAACTCCACGTCCCTCCTCCCTCTATAAAGATCTTTATGATTATTGTAATGTTATTTTACCCCCAAATATATCGTATACCTCAAGGGTTAATAAATGATCCTAAAGATGTTTGTGGATTCGAATGGTTATTAATTTAACTAATCTTGTTACTTAGCTAAATACACTATGAATTAGAGTAACTAGAACTTTTTAAAAATCTAAGTTGGTTATAAATATCAAGTTACAAATTAAAAAAAAATTGTAGGGCGGATGGTTATTTCAACAACAAACACATGTTAAAGCCAAACAAACTTCTAAAGAAAATGAATGCTAGGATTTTTTTTTCTTTCATTTTGGCTATGTTTTTAGTATGAATTTAAAATAAAATTAAAACTTATGTATTGAAGGGTTAACTAATAATAATTAATAGCGCTTTTTATATCTTGTAAGGGATTAATATTAAAATACTATCATAATTAGCAATAATAATAACTATATGATGGTTCCTGCGTAAGATAGTATCTCAAACTTCTTAGTTCCTAATATTTAATATTTATGATTCTTAATTTACATTCTACTACAGTTTAATAGCTCATTGTTCAGCTCTAGTGCAGTTGGTTCCCATAGATGTAAGAAGGAAAGGTAGAGGCTCAATATTTTCTTCCCCTACTCCAACCATAGGATTTCAGATCAAAATTTTCTATTAATATCCCAAATAATAGGATCTTAGACACAAGGAAAATGTTCATGTAATTTATTCAAATTATGTTAATTTTAATTTTAAATATTAACAAAATTATTAATTTATTAAGAAGTGTATGCAATTAACTAGATAATAAATTATGGATAATTAACATTTGTTAATTAATAACTAATTACCATGGCTACTAATACTAATTACCATGACTACTAATACTAATTAGCATGACTGCTAATATAAAAACGTATCTTATTTCAAATAATAAGAACGGTATTAGCGTATATTTAGTCATCAGTAATATGAATAGAGAAATGCAATATACATATATATATTTTTAACGAAGATAAAATTAAAGATACGCTTTCAAAGCTGCAAAGATTTCACTTCGTAATTTTTTCTTTCCAAAAACACGCGTTTAATTTATAAAATGTGTTAAAGCATTCAAAACATTTCTAAGAATTATTGCAGACAAAAGCTTAAAATTAGGGTTTTTTAAACATAAAATAATATTTCTAAAGTTTAGATGTCTAATTTATATCTTTTTGAAAAAGAATATATTTTCAAACTGATACTAGTAATTTGTTTTTCCTTCCTAGTGCAACACTATTTGAATCACAACATTCATTTTAGGAATCATCCTGTCTCTATACTTCTCTTATAACTTTTCCCTGTATCCATCCAAAACATCCCTATCTTTTCCCCTACTACTAACAACTTTGCTATATTGAACTATTTATCGCTCTTCTGCTTGGCGTAATTCTTATTTGGCGAGAAACGGGGTGCATTCGGTACTGCGACCAAAATTAATTCATTTGATAAATCAAACAATAAGAGTGACACAATTTTTATTGTGGGACATAATAAAAACTGTGTCACTCTACATAGTAAACAATGAATACTCCCTATATCCTAAATAGTGTATTTGTAAACATTTATTATATAAATTTTACTTCAGGAAGAAATATTTCAGAGTAATTAACAAGATACATGTTTACCTCTACTATTTGTATTATATACTTATAAAACCATCAAAATTTACAAATTAAGTGGTTTATTTTTTAAACATGATCAAATCTTGCGTTTACATAATATTTTTAGATTAAAAACTCATGTTCCTTTCCTTATTAAGCGGTGTAAAAGTAGGCTTAACATGCTATGCTTAGAAAACTAAAAACACAAGGTTAAACTTATTACTGGCATACATAAGAAGGGAATAGCTCGTAAGTTGAACATTAAGTCATAAAAAATAAATATTTCAAGTGATAGCTATAGATAATTTTTGTAAACAAAAAAAATATTACCTGTTCCAAAACAAAAATATATGCCGCTTCCGACGTTGCCAGTTTTCTTAAAAAAAAGAAACAAAATATCAGCTGAAAAATCATTTATTAAAATTCTAATTTATTATATAATTTAAATATTTGTTTTAAGTGTTTTTATTAAAAAAGTAATGAAGTTTGAATAAAATTTTTAATAAATTATAATTTATTTTCTCTGTCACTTGCATGATGTACAGAACTGAAATGATAAATTTTTAATCTCCAATAATGAAAACAAAACCTATACTTTTTAACTTTAAAGAAGTTTCGTTAAAAATATATGTGTCTTATTTCGTTAAACCTTCATGCTTTAAACATGGAAAGTTTGAAATTGAAAATTTCATCAGTTGATGAATGAAGACTATGTTAATCTAAGCATTATACTTTTTTAGAATAGATATGAACTTTCCTAGGCACATTTATATTTTTCAATAGGATTTTTCATAAAATTGTATTAATATTTCCGATTTTCACTTTGTACAATGATTATTCAATATAATATATAAAAAAAGTACTTAATTCGATTACTTCTTAAGGCAATTTCATTTAAATCATTTGTAAGATACGGACGTGTATATCCGTTCGTTTAACTCCAATTTTCTCAGTAGTATATAGTTCTGAAAGTTAATAAAAATATGTATTCAAATTTAAAGCATTGAGATGACTTTTAGAATCCTTCTCTATTGATAGATTTTTTTTAAAGAGGAATGTGTTGAAAATTTAACTTAAACTTTCCTTCAGTGAAAACAAACCTACAGATCCTCTATTTACCTACTTACAGATCCTATATCTGTCCGTAGGGTAAATATCCATTTCACTTTTATCTTACACTCATACTCCAAAGGAATGTTAATAAAACAGTTTCCTTAGCATTTAGGATTCCAATACTTAATATATAAAGCGAATTAAATACATCAAAATTTTTTAGAGTTTAAACATTATTTTACAAAGCTTTTATTTGTACTATATATTTTTATTGATGTATGTTTAATTGTATCCATGTAAACAATATCAAAAGTTAAAAAATATGTTCTTCCAAATAAACAGTTTGTTCAAGTAAGTATCTAAACTTAGGTAACAAAATTCTTTTGATTGCTTGATCATATCACACTGCTAATACTTTGAAAATAAAATCCATTTTTTTTTTTTTAAATTACTCTGTGCAACTATAAATTTTTTCTTCATTAATTTGTGTGAAATACGAAAAATTACTTATTAAAAATTTAAACAAAAAATGTTTTTTAATATAATTGTCTAACTTAAAGGACTTGCAGTCACAACACTTTAAGAAAACTATGAAAAATATGTATCTATCATTAGACTTACATATTTCTCTAATTAGATTTTGTATAGACATTTACTTTAGGTGCCTTATCACTAATTAAATGCCAAGTACAAAGGCCGGCTTGCAGTTTCTGCTATGGAAGTCGTCTTAGTAGGAATGGGACAAATATTTGGGTAGGTCGAATACTTTTGATATTCGGCCAAATAGCTGTCTTGTATCAGGATTTAGAAAAAAATATTAATCACATTTGAAATTTTATTTTTTGCATGTAATTATTAAAAAATATCTAGTTTAATTAAAATAAGTTCATAAAATGTACTATTTTTTAATTATTTTCAGAAATTTGCAGCTTTTTTAATCAGCGATTTTGATTTGATTAAAGATTTAATAGCACTATTTTTTAATTTATAGTAAATACGAATATTATACATGCATATTATGATAATTTTACTTCATAAACCTTTACTTACGGTCATATTCACAATCGCAGATAATCCACGGTTTCGGGAGGTAAACCTAAGATTATTGATGAAACCTATTCACAAGACCGGTTTTCGCCAAATCGGCGGAATATCTACAGGAAACTAAACCTCAGTTTATACCACCAATATTGGCAGTGTAAACCACGGTTTTAGTTCTAAACAAAATGGCCGCTTATACGATCGCTCTGTTAGGCTTAAAATATTTTGTTAAAAATCTATTTAGAGACAAATATTTCTCAAATAAGTACTTAAGTCGGAACTTTTTATGCATTGAACACTAAAAATTGCCCATACGAACTAATTCAGTGTACTTTTTATTAAAATCGATGCGACATAAATGTTGTCGCTACGAGATACCCGAATGGACAGATCTGTTCTTCGAGTACCTATCGTAAACCTATTTATCGTAGGTTTTGTAGTGTAGTGGTTCTCTCTCTCTCTCTCTCGTTTGTTTAATAAATGTTGAAGTATTGTAAACCGATGAATCACAAAAATTACTCCGGTATGAAACTGGAAAGAAGGAGGGATAATAGGAAGGAGGCCATACATTGAAATTGGTGCAACAAACATTTTAGTTTCGAATTCTACTTTTTGCAACAAAAAATTAATACTTAGATTTATCAATTAAAATCAGTTTCAAAAAGACCAAAAGGAAGTTTTGAGGGGCCAAAACCACAAGTTTTCCTATATTTAAAGCCAATTATCTAGGATTTTAGCAAGGTGGGGCAGTTTTCGGTTTCGGTGCGCAACAAGCAATATCACATTGTCAGTTTTCGAATTCTAATTTTTTCCCTGCAACAACCCAATTACATTTATTTATCAATTAAAATTAGTTTTAGAAGGACCAACAGGTAGTTATGAGGTGTTAAAATCATAAGTTTACTTATTTCGGTTTTGGTGCGCAACAAGCAATAGCACATCGTCAGTTTTCGAATTCTAATTTTTTCCCTGCATCAACCCAATTACATTGATTTATCAATTAAAGTTAGTTTTAGAAGGACCAAAAGGTAGTTATGAGGTGCTAAAATCATAAGTTTACTTATTTTTAAAGCCAATTATCTAGGATTTTAGCACGGTGGAGTAGTTTTCGGATTTGGTGCAACAAGCAATATTACATCGTCAGTTTTCGAATTCCAATCTTTTCCCTGCATCAACCCAATTACATTGATTTATCAATTAAAATCAGTCAGACGGATGAAAAGGCAGTCATTATAGAGGCTAGACAATAAAGAAGTTTATCTATTTTTAAAGCCATCAAGATGGTAAAAAGCCAACAATAATACTATGATTTTAGCAAGGAATTTTATTTTTGAATGGGACATTAATTCTGAACTTTCATTAGTAATTCAATGTGCTTGTATTTAAATGTATATGTGCTTGTATTCATGTATTTAAAAATATTTTTTATAAATTCGTCGATTCAATTTTTCGTTCGCTTTCCAAAACAGAAATCTCTGAATGTAAACAATTGACACGTGTGCATTGTCGACCAATGAAAGAAGTCGTTATATTTTTCGAAGGCACAACCTCGGAGTAACCGCGGTGTACAAATTCCCCAGTCGAGCGGAGGCAGTGAATAAGGTTCCGACGAAATTCCCCGATTTCCCTCAATCCTCGGTTTTCGTAATCCACAGTTAATCGCTGGATTTTTCAGAACTTGTGAATAAGAGGGTTAGGCTGTTTACCTGTTTTAAGAATTTTAAAGGTTGTTGTTATTCAGTCTCAGTCAGCTAAATACATGGTATTCTTCCAAATCACTATTTGTAACACTTCCAATTTCAATTATAAACCAATGCAGTTATTGACAGAAAACTATGCCGTTATATGCATATAATGTAATTTACTTAAAAAGATAATTTTTATTTAAATTATTTCTTAACTACAAGGACCCCCCTAAAAAATCTGAAATGTTTGATTGAAGATCCTCTTGTGTTTGATAATCCTCTGTAATTGGTCAGCTTATTTGAACATTATTATCATGAGAGCAACTGGTTGCAACAGAAATAATGAATTCAATTCATATAATTCAAATATTTATTGGTCTTCAGTAGTTGTAAATCCATAAATACGACAAAACATTGCAAAACTCCAGCTGTCAGTAACAAGTTTAAAAATTCATTTAAAAATATTTGTAAAAATAAGCTTACGATTCTTTCATACATTTGAAATAAATTACAGTATTAAAAAGTCTTTAAAAAAACTAGACTAGTGAAAGACTAGCACAGTAAAAGTTTATCACAGCCCAATAGCTTTACAACATTTTACACACCACCCCGCAACTAAATTATTTATCAACAAATTCGTTGACCAATCAATCTTTTTAGAAACAGACACACAAATAACAAAACAGACAAACATCAAATCTCAGAAAACAAAAACCGATTGTTGGAAGTTGGATGTCCAGGAATTGTAAAAAGTTCCAAGACTTTATAAACGTCTTAAGCTCCTTTTGCTTCTTTGGCTACCAATAACAATCTTTGGCACAGCTTCAGCATAATTTGGCTTATTGCAAGTGTGATTGTCGAGATAGGGTCCCAAGCAATCACAGCAGAATTCATAGGCACAGAATCGACGAGTGCAGCAGTACTTGCTGCTCAATTCTCTCTTGGAGGGATGGGTGCAGTTTGGGCACTTCAAGAGTGTGTCTGCTTTGTTGAGATTCTTACCCACCTAAAAAGAATAAAGGGATTATAAATTTAGTTGGTATTTTAAAGCACATAAAAACAAATATTAACTAGTGAATATATACTAGGGATGAACCGGATAGTGGTTTTAACGGATACCCTGCAGGTATCTTTTACAAAAAGATTTTCTCTTTAACAGTTCTTTAATAAACTGTTCATATTCATACTGATTTTAAAATGGCCGGAGCTGTACTGCACGATGCGTTTTAAAATGTAAATTCGAAATATTTCCAAATTGCGGAATCTAAATAATTTGTTCTATATTTAAAGGCTAAAACCTTACCAGACTGGAGAATCAAACAATCTTTAATATATAACAAACAGAGATGTAGCTGTGCACCCTAAACACCATACCCATGTGGATTACCAGGGGGAATGAAGAAGCAGACACCCTAGCTAAAACAGCCACCTCATCCTCAACAATAGACTGTACGGTAAAATACTCCAGCCAACAACTTTCAAACTTTCTAAAGACTGAAAGCTTACAAGTCTGGCAAAGAGATTGGGATATTTCAACTACTGGGAGATTCACCTATAACTTCTTCCCCACAGTTAACCTCCGCAGATGCGAAACGAACTTTTACCTAAACCAATACCTAACTGGTCACGGAACTTTTCCCGTCCATCAGGCCCGGCTATTCCACGGCAATCCCATTTGCCCTTTCGATGATGATGAAGGGGATATACACCACTACATATACGATTGTGCGGAGTTTGAGCATCTCAGATTTCATATACTTCCTCTAAATTTCCCTGCGCTTAACATGAAAACTCTTCTACTAAACAGAAAATATGTAAACTTTTTTCAAACTGTTGTGCAATCCTTAATGGAGAAAATTCACATTTAAACGGTTGCATTCACGACCACAGGCTCCCGTAACGTTTATGCACGTGACTTCCAGGTTTGCCATTTCTGACTTTCACTTATAAAAAATGAACTCAAAATGCATTAAAACTTTTAATTGCAGCACAAATGTTTTAATTGCACAGTTGTAAAACTTATACAGTGGAAATGTCACAACCCTTACTGGAATTTTATTTTGTATTTTGTTCTATATTATGTGTGTATTTTCTATGTTTCATGTTTGTATTGTCCCCCCCTGAGAGTGATTACTCCCAGCATGGTGAAAATTTGTAACCATTTGAACTAAATGTATTATATGTAATATTTACAAGAGCGTGTTGCTCCACCATATTATGGTGTTTAAAAAACATTGTAAACGATTTGTACTTTGCAGTCTGCATGTCACGGCAAAACCTCTCACTCTTACAAAGTTTGCAAAGGTTTGAAATAATCGTTCGACTGAGGGGGGTTGCCGTTGTTGAAACTGTGTCACATTAAGACACCTGTATATCCTTCGGGAGTGGACAGGTTACTTAATACTTACCCATGTGGATTGCTCAAACTCGAAGATACTCCAGTATAGCTAGTGGCTGGTTTCGAATGGCTACATAAAATTTTCCTATTATCTGTGACCCATCACATCTGAAACACACCCGGTCATGTTTTAAGAAGAAAGTTATCACTTCACTCCTTACCCACATGAATAGCCCAAAAAAAAATCAAAGCAGAATCTGCAGACTACAGAATACATTGGTAGTATATTCAGGAAAATACTTAAAGCGAGAACAAAAGAAATCTGCTGCATTTATTCATCTGGCAAGGTAATCAGATACAAGTTGCTTCCGGAATATTAGATACTTAATGGATAAATAAAAAGCAGCCGGGTCAACCCTATTATATACTGTAGTAATTTTTTAAAATTTTCCTATGCTCTACAGTTATTACAATTTAATAATGATTTTACAATTTTTGAAGGAAATTTTAGCTGTTCCCAAGTCCTTTATTGTTCCACACCACACCTTTTATAATTATATACCTGTCAATACATATATTAAAAGTCAAATCTGTGCACCACAACAAATTTGCATCAATTTTCAAGTGTAAGAATATGAGAATTTGTAGTTAAATTTACTATGTCAAATATGAAAAGTAACTTTTTTAAATGCTATTTTTGACTTCTAACTTACAATTACCCTATACAAGTTGGGCTGTATTTAAAAATCCCAATGGCTTCTTTAATTTCCCCATTTAATACTTTAGTAAAACGTGAGCATAAATTAATAACATTATCACTTGAACACATGGCCACCTGAGTTACTAATGGTTAAATAAGCCACCATTTCATTAACTAAGGCAAAATATAACGAGGAGCGCCTAAGTAAAAACACACATGTCAGTCCAATTGCAAATAACCTGTAATTTATTTCAACAGAAGCATGCATATCTGTGGAGCTTCAGATTTTCAATTGTTAAAATAAAAAGGATATTTTTGTAATTATTAATTTTTGTTATTGCAAAAATGCATAGAGGTTATTTTTTTTAAAAACAAAATTATATGCTTATCTAATTTTTTTTGTATGTTTGGTTTTGCATGCAAGTTCTACTTATATCCTCCCAATCTCAAGTAATCTGTTTTATGCACCTGATCAATATTGGTTCAACTTTGACTATTCATTTTAACATGTTGAAAACAATGTACCTTTGAAAATTAGGTATTTAAATACACAGTAGAGTTTACCCTTTTCAATAATTAACAGGAAACTTAAGACTTTCATATTATGGGATGAGGACAACAGTTAGGCAACTACAAAACTATATATGATTTGTAGTTATCTAGTTCCGACTTGACGGGTTTTTTAAACTTAAAAGTTAGCAAACGACTTTAGGCAAATAAGATAAATTACACTTAATCTGCAACATTTAACTTAACCATTATCTATGTTAGAAACCGCATGTGTAATAATACAACAATGTTTCTGTAACGTGTTACTTTGCTAGTAAAGAAACTTTTTTAATTTTTATTAACAAAATGCTGAATTTCTAAAAACTAATATGCAATCTGACTGTTTCTCAGTGTTCACTCTAGAAATAAAAAGGGGCAGGGCGCTGTTAGCAGAAAAAAGACACCCCGTTTTTGGAAAGGCACTTCTTGTTTTTAAAAGGGCACTTTTAAAAAATGTTTTGGGTGGGCGTGGCCACCCGGCCACATCAAACTCGTGACCAAAAAAAAAAAATCCGATTTATTGCATATTGAGCTATTGGTGACGGCCCGATGCTTATCTCGAAGGAAAGAACAGTACAAAATTGATGTCACTTTGTGGAAATACTACTTGAAATCCAAAATTTGACATTTTAAAATTAATGTTTTCGCTAAAAACCAAATCGGTAAGTAGTCCGAATTAGGCCCCTTACAAAACTGATGAAAAGGATACTAAAATTCAAAATTTGGTAATAAAATGTCTGACCTTGCAATCTCTCCCCAAACCATCTAACAGGCAACCAATAGGATTTGTGCAATGCCCCGTGCTCGAAATTACTGCGGAATCATCGCGATTTCACAACATGCTTAGTTAAAAAGAAATTTGTTTTCTACTGTCATAATTAACTTAATTCCAATTTACACAAAAAATAATTTAATCGATGCCTTTTTTAAAAACAGCTAGAAAAGCAAGGATGCTTGACTAAAAAGGATAATAGGGGCGGAATTTTTTTCGATAGAGGGCGGCAGTTTTGAAAAAGGGCATGAAAAGGGAATTTTGAAAAAGGGGCGCTATCGAAATGAAAAAGAGGGCAGGCAGGGCGGACCGTCCTTCAAAAAACGTCTAGAGTGAACACCGTGTTTCTCATCTGCAATTAACAAAGTTTAAAATACATGTTCATGAATTGTCAATTACAATTAAGAGTAGTTTCCTACCAAACCTACCTCTACAAATGATTGAAATATTGTGTTTGCACTTGTGTCTAGAGGCTGTTTAGGAGTTATAGGCAACTTGTTGGCTAAATCCCGAAACAGAACCCGGTCCTCTGTTGTTTCTTTTGGTTTAGCCATTGACTTGTTTTCCTGAAATATAAAGAATAAATCATTGCATTAAAATAATTTTAGTAGGTATATCAGATTCCATTTCAATTTCTTTTAAAAGTATTTAATTGATTTTGAAAAAAAATAAGGGCCATTGAAAAAAAAATGCTAATTAAATAAATTGATATTTCTAAGTAAACTTGAGCACAAAACATTCTTCATTGAATATATCAAATCATTTCAATGTGTTAGAATTTATTTAAAATAAAGCCTTTTTTTAATGAAACTTTAATACTAATTGCTCCAACTAAATAATGAAAAGATTAAGTATTTCACAAAATATAAATATTTTAAAATTTCAGTCATTCTAGAACTTTAATTAGCACTGTCAACCATTTGTCACATATTGAAATGAGAATTTCTACATACCAAAAAGTTAAATTCTTCCTATTTTTAAAATCATATAATAAAATTTTAAATCCGATTTATTTTAGTTGCATTACTAGGAAAAGATATACTTAAAAAAAAAAAAAAGGTTTACTTTTAATTTGCACGCACAATTTTGCAACTGAAGAAATGAAATATTTTACTTTAAACTCCTATAACTGTTAAAGAAAAGCCAGAAAATATAAAAAGACAACCCTCTAAGTCTACCTACCTTATACAGCTTCTTCTGAAGCAAGTGCTCACATCTTCGCTTATTGGCCGTTACGTCCCCAATGACAATGCCTCGCCATGTCTTGCTCACGCTGCTTACTGTCTGAATATCTTCAGGGGAGAGGTAAGACAACAACTGAGAAGTAATTGCATAACAATTTATCTTGTTAAGATCCCGAAGTATATCCCTCTCTGGCGAAAAAATTGGCTGGTAGAAAGACGAAGAAGAGCCTGATGGAGATCCAAAACTGGACCCGAACCCGCTGTCTTGCGATTCGTCAAACATTGAGACTTGCGTGTAGGAATTGGCATTTTCAGATCTTCTTGTCTTCCATACGTAGTCATGGTGATTGACAGGCGTGGATGGAAATTCAGAATAGGATTTGTCTTCACATCCCAAATCCATTGAATTCGTAAGTTCACGAGTGTGCCTCGTTATTTTAGAAAAGGGAGAACTTATGGCCTGGAGCGACTTAACCTTATGGTACAACTTGTAGGCTTCAGCTAGTGAAAACTGTATCCTGTAGTTTTCTCCGCACGCATTCAAGAGAATATAAATGTCCTTCACACTAGTACTTTCTACTGAGGGCAGGCGACGGGAATGTAGCCGGATCGGAAAGTCCTCGAGGAAAATGCGCTTGATTTCTAGCGAGTTCTTGTGCGGTGCTTTTGTCAGATTGCATAGCAGGTTTCGCAGGAACATCGCAGCTTCTTTTCTGAAAATCGGAAGAAGCCTCAGTTGTCTGCGCACAGGACTGAAACCAAAGAAGTTACCGTCACTTCGATGCGGGGTTTGGAAGCCTTGCATGCCGATATCATTAGCAACAGATATGGGCGAAAACAGCCGATCAAAGCAGGATACACCAGCATCCTCTTGACGCAAGGGAGTGCTTGCTGCAAACATGCCTATTGGAAAAGGAGTAATTTAAAAATCTATGAATACCATCATGAATATTTCTTCAAAAGACAGCGGGGTATCAAAACACGTTTGTAAGAAATAAGTTTATGAATGGTTATAAATATTTGTGGACATGGATACTTTATTTAATTTTGACAATTGAGCTTTAACATGACACAACTGAAGATAATAAATTGTTGTATGAGTAATTTGGACTTCTTATACTTTGGTGGATTTAAACAATAGGCTTTATTGTATTGAGAATAGCATACAGCAAATATTTTTTTTATGGACATTTAACTTGTAAATTTTTTCTTGATAAAGGAAGTATATTAAAAATAAAATATTTAAATAAATGTTAAATAATATAAACAAAAAGCAAAATATTGTTTTATCGTAAATGAATTATTAAAAAAAAAAAAAAAATCATTGGTTTCAACCGAACGTCAATTTAACTGTACCGAACTATTTTATAAATGGCAATATTTCTAATAATTTTCACAACTGTTGTATGTAAATATAAAGAAAATAAGACAGTTTTGTAAAATATATTTTAGAAATAAGTTAAGTTTTCTTTAGTAGAACAATATTAAAGAAAACTTAAGAACTGTTCTAAAAACTCAAGAATTTTCATCTTCGATAAAAGCATTGCTCAGCTTGCAAATAACTGTGTACATGTTATCAATATGTTAACTATTAGAAAAACCCTTATCTTTAATTCTAGTGTACAAGTGCATGCATCGGCCATCTCTTAAATTAAAAAAGGCTCTTACTGATATTTAACAATTTCTAAGCATCAATTGAAGTTTTAAAAAAAATTCAAACATGTGAGCATATGCAGAAACACTGCATAATTTTGTTACTTAATAGAATCTTTTAAGGTAGTTATTTTCTTTTAATGAATCAAATAATAAACTCGAAACATCTACAAGGAAGAAGAATATATGCAAGTCCATGATAATCAAGTGCGGAACTTGAAAATGGCTTGTCCAAAGAAATAAAATCTTGGTTTCGGTTTAACTAGTTGAAATTTAATTGCAACTAAAGAATTTCCTATGCCTAAAACTCAAGTGTAACTAAAAACATTTGTAGCACAATCAAACGGCTTATACACACCTTTAATAGGCTTAAATTCAGGAAAATTTTCCTTTACACATATGGGATATCAAAGAGATTGATGATAAATATATAACCCTGGTTTTAACTCTTGTATTTTATTTCGTTATGAGTTTTTTTCAACATGAGCTGAATAGGCCTAAGACTTTTTGTTACATTAATAATGCCATTTGTTATATTAATAATGCTGTGAATGGTAGGGACTTTTCACATCATTATTAATATTTTGATAACTAGTAATTATAAATGAGGGATCGTGGTTTTCTATTTTACTCCACCTATATATTGATAATGATAGAAATTGGATATGTAAGTATTTGTGTGGATGGCTTGAAATATAATTGTTCTACTTAATACTTACCTACCTTCTCACATAAACAAACTATTATAGTTCATGGTGGCTTCTTTATTATATTTACGATAGACATAATTACATATGAAAAATGATCCGATTCTATTCTATTCTATGCGTTTTAGGAAGAAAAAAACTTCATGAAATTTTGGAATACTTCTTGCTTAAAGTAAACAATTTATCAGTTAAACATTTTATTATTTTGATACTTTGCAGATTGTTAAGATTTTACTCGTGGACTCTTTGCCGATTCATCGTTAGGCTTATATAGGAGAATCGGAGGTGTAACAGTATTTTAATATAATAAATCTAATATATATTATAGCAATTTAAATTGAGAGCTCTACATACCATTATTAATGCAGTTTTAACTAAGTAGTATACATACAAAATGCAACTACCATGCGATGTAGGAAAAAGTGCGATACTTCAAAATATATCTTTTAATAAAATCATGCTACCTTAGTAAAAGTAAAGACATATAAATGTTCATATTTAATTATATAATTAATGCAATCGATGAGCATTTAGTCAAAATTGTATATATAACGGTAAAGCATGCAATATACTTTTAGGTGTCGTGAACTTTTATTTATGTAAATTTAGTTGTATGTCAAAATCATTATCATATATTAAACAATTTAAAAAAGATTACAATAAAATAAATGTAAAATACCTGTTCCTCGAGGAATCATCGTTATTTTTTGTTCGCGCAAAAATTTCGTGATAAAATTTTCACGCGGGCCCGGGAACCTGACTAGTGCAACAAAATTTAGGACCGGCTTTTATCAACAAAACGAGTTATTTGCAGATATTTGCTTTAAATTTTCCCTCATCGAATCAAATTTAAAAGAGCTCCTTCGGTAACCAATGAAATCCTCTCAATTTGGTCATTGCCAGATATCTTTGAGTTGAGGATGTCTTGGTAAATTTTTTTTTTGCAGGCACGTGGTTAATGCCTCATTATAAAACTTCAAAATTGCTAATTTCGACTTAATAATGATATTTCAGAATTCTTTAAATTTCATATGAAATTAAAGGTATTTATTTAATTCAAATGAACTTTCTGCAAATAAAGTCTTTTTTCAGGTACGTGACATCAAAGGCGATAATTCAAAAGTAGTTGCTTATCTCAGTTTGGTAGGCATAAATACAAATCGTGATCACATAATCTAAATTTAATAACTAACTGGATTAAGTATGGGTTTACGCAAAATGTAAGTTTCATTTGCATCCCATTCCGATTTTAGAGAGAGAGCGTTTTATCTATCAATCTTTAGAATTATTAACATTATGGATCGTCCTCGTTATTATGTTTTATTATAGATATTCATACTCGTTACGTTAAATTTTTAATCCGTTTTAAAGATGACTATTTTCTTTGAGATAAATTGTTCATATAAGCATTGTCGAAAAAACATTCCAGAAAAGTCAACTCGCAGATAAGTACATACATATTCGATTTTTTTTATAAAATCTAATCTAATACTATTAAACGAGTAATGTCACTATATTTGTTTATTTATTTGTTTGTTTGCACAATCTCGAAATCCGCTCTAACAATTTTCACAAAAACTGATGCAATACTAATTTTTGGGGTAAAAATTCGATTGGGAGAGGTTTCATCTTTGAAAAATGTCATTTAGAGGGTGGAATGCACAATAGCAAGTTTTTAAAATTTCGTATAAGAAAATATCGTTTTTTTTTATATATATTCCATGTAAAATGTATTATGTATTTCCAATAATTGAACATGGAATTTTCAATTCAAAATATGTTTGATTAGAAGAAATTTCGTTTGTTTTGCTAAGTATTTATATTCCAATGGAATGACTTGAATTATGTTTTATTAAATTAATGTTACGGGATTTTTATAATATATATATTTATTTATATTTAAAATTAAACTTTGTGCTTTGTTCTATACATTATCGGTATTTGATAAGTTTTATTTCACCAGTTTATAAATATACCTCTATTTCTGATAATATTATAGGAGAACCAGAATTTTTTTGCGAGTTTTCCAGTTTTGTAGATATGTTTTAGAAATTTTGAAAAAACGAAGCGTTCTCAAATTTGTTTACTTTGGACACTTTGCACCTGCTTTCTGCTGAAATTAACATGACGTCTTTAAAGATATAAGAAACTTCATGCGCATTTGTATTATTGTTTGACGCAGGCACGTAGGTATAGATTTTTCATGGGGGGGGGGGGGGGGTTCACTGACTGAGCAACGGATTTCTTTACTTATCCTCCCCCCTCCCCTTCCCGAGGAAGGGGGATAAGGTACCAAAGGAAATCCGTTTTTTTGGGGGGGTCCGCCTTAGAGGGGGAATACTTAAACCCCTTCCACCCCCCAAAAAAACATCAACAAACTCCCCCCCCCCCCAATTTTTTTTTCTCAAATTTTTTTATAAATTTTTATTAGTAAAAAGGAATACGTTGGCATTTGAATATCGAGGCATCAACAGTTATTACTGTCATTAACTACTTTTAACAGTTGTCAATAACTGTACTTTTAAAATTAGTAACTCACTCCATAATTATGAAATAAATTTAGAAAACAAATTTAAAGTTTGAGAATCCTTATAATATGTGTGGTAACGATTAGTTAGATAATTTATAGTTATGATAGTTTAAAGATCTAATAAGCGTTTTAGTTGACCAATAAAATTTAGAAAAAAGAAATTTAGATAATACTCAAAGAGCAGGTATTTTCACGGGCCACTAAAACAATAAACTAAAAACCGTTGTAGAAAACATGGGAGATGGTTTTGTTTTAGAATAAACTGGCAACTTATATTGAAGTATTTTAAGATTAACGAAATTATGTGGTCTTGGAGCATCTTAGTCTTGTCATTTTTAAGTCTTATTTTACGACCCCGTTTGACGTCCCTTTGTTATCTTTATTTCAAATTAAACCTAACATGACGTCATCGTGTTTTGGTCTCAATACCCCATGCCCACAGTGCCCCCCCCCCCCCCCCCAAAAAAAAAATCTCTATTTTTATGATTTTTACAGTAATTCGGTATTTCATTTTTTTTTATTTTACTTACAATGGGAGGGGTTTGAATCCCCCCCCCCCCCCTACCTACGTGCCTGGTTTGACGGCGACCACGTGGTTTGTTATTCACCAATCACAGAGGTTAATCGACCATGCGTTTTTGTTAATCTGTCAAAATTTTAATCTCGAGACCATGTTATGCCTAGGCTCTATAAAAATGGTATGTTATTTATTCCACAATCTAATGAGTAAATAATTACTGAAAAAGTTAAATAGTTTCAAATGCTAATTATTTTTTGGTAAATTTGCCAGTACATTTGTCACGTTCTGAGTGTAAAAGCAACATAATATTGTTGTTTTTATGTAGTATTTATTTTTAAATTTGAAGTTGCAGATAATCGTTCAAAATTTGTGTGTGATATTTTCATAATGAATGCATCAGTGTAGAAAAATTGCGCGAAGTCGATCCTTACCCCTACCTAATTTAATATGAAATAATTCTCGATATTAAATTGTAATAGTTAGTAATAGTTTAATAATGAATTGTTTCTCGAATTATGTAAGTAAGTTTACTTTCAAGCAGAGAGAGATTTAAAATGAGTAATGAGGTTTTACAATAGAGCAACGGAAAAAGAGTTTAAATTTTTCATTGACCAAATTTAAAATCACTTTTAAATATAAATTTGACTTTTACTATAAATGTGTTAAAATTTATTTATTTTGTTATTTCAAATAAGTATTCTTCTTTATTGAAATATTTGTTCAAAAGCACCTGCCTAATTAAATATGAAATTAATTTCACCAAATTTAAAATCATTTTTAAAAATAAATTTTACGTTTACCGTAAATGTGTTTTTAATTATTTTTTTCACGTTACTTTAAATAAGTATTTTGTTAATAAAAAATTATTCGAAGTAACTATTTTTTTTTCAAGACCCATACTACTATCGACCTACACAAATTTTATATTCTGTAACCTTTTTTTTGTAACCTCTTCAAAATTATGAAATATTCCTAACAACTGCCACAAATTTTCACATGTATAATTTTCAAACATTAGGTTAAATAAAATAATATATGTGTATTGAAAAGTCGAGAACGGCAATCTTCATCATAAAAAAAATTATGTTTAACAAAAAAAAAATAGATTAAGATTAATTTAACAGTAACTACATTATAATACAATAAAACCTATTATATTTAGATTACAGAAAAAGTTTAATTTTAAAAGGTGGATTTTCGCAACCATTATAATTAATAGTTAATTTATTAAATTATATTATTTTACACTAAATTAATGATAAAACTGCTTTCATCAATACGATTAATTCCAAATAACACATAAAATTACTCGAAATAAGTAAAAAAAAATATTATTTATTAAATGTTTAATAAGAATATAAAATGCTATACGTTTTTTATTATTTGTGTATGCAGGTTGAAGATAAAAAAAATAGCTGAAATAATTTTGCAGAAGCAAAAAATAATTTTATATCCATTATCATAATCTTTTTACTTTCAAAGACTACTTTGCATAGCATTTAAAAATCCACTCAGTTACTCCAGAGTTAGACAGAAGCAAACATCGCTAAAAATTTTTACTTAAAAATACTGAACGAGAAGAATATTGTCGTTGTTTAGCATGCAAACGAAAACTTTGTGCTACAATTGTGCAAATAGTTGTATTCAAAGCTAAAAATCAATTCAAATCATTAAAAATATTTATTTAAATTACTTTTGCAGAATTGATACGGTATCTTTGCAATCACTACACTTCTAACCAATCATATGAGCATTTCAAAGAACTTAACTTATTTCGATAATGAAGACATTATTAGACGCTAAAATATATCATGAAACGTCTAATGGACATTTGGACATTATAAACATTGGACATATTCATATATGGACATTTAAAAACATTTGCATTTGATTCGATTCATTAGAAATATTATTAATAATAAAATATGAAAGCGAGCTGGGCTCGGTCTCCTTGTATTTTAAATTTATAAGTGGCAAAAATTGTATAGTTTTATAAAATTGTTCGCCAGCCCACCGGGGACACCGCGATTGATTGGCAGATTAGAGCTGCACAATGGGCTGTTGGCGACGGTCCGTGGTCCACAGATTGGGAAATAAACGTATCTCATTCTCGACCCCTTTGACAAATATCAGTCGGATCGCATTCCAAACCTTATTAAAACATTTCTTTTCAGATGCCTGACATGTCATGAAAAATGCATGGCACAATCTTTTGTAATCGAAGAGAACAGAGCAAACTGGGCCACGACCAGGAATTAATGTCTCTCGACATCTTTCTTCTCCGAGATTTTAATGTCCCCTCAAAATCCATTAAAATGGCTGTTTTGTGGGGAAGCCTGAAAAACGGCATGGCTGGGGGTTTGAAATCATAACCGTAAATCTCTGGAGCCGCGGCCCGCAAAGTTTGCTTTCCTCTGCCACAGGTTGGTTAAAAAGATGTTAAGAAAGGAAGATGCTGTAGTTTTTATAGCTCCATTTTCCTTGTGGAATGCTTCAGGTTTATGTTTTCTAAAATTACTATTCGATGTTATCTTCTTCTCGAAGCTTTAAATTTCTCGAAGAAATTTTTTTCCGAGACAAGTTTTGAAAGTTTGTCCTTCTATTGACAAAATAAAGAAACACGAATATTTAAATATTGCATTCAAAATAATCTTACATACATGGATTGGAATGTCCTGAAGTTTGCTCAAAATTCTGTTATCAAGTGTCAGAAGATATTTTAGTTAAAAAATTAAATAACTTTAAAAACAATTAACGTTAATTGTTAACACTTTGCACTCCGTTGGCAACGGTCAGGGAACAACATAACGGTCCGTTCTTTTAGTTCCCTGTTCTTTAAAACAAACGAGAACAGCTTGATACTGCGTTTAAACAACATTGATCTTTTTTAAACTTGTTCTCTTAAAGATCCAAAACAGGTTATGATTTTTTCCCTCTATGAGTATAAAAATTCTAAGGAAAAAAACAGAAAAAGAGAAGAAATAGGGGAAAGGGGAACAGAAGAATATTGAGTAGTTGTTCCGTAGAAAGAATGCAAATGTCAAAGATGTTCTTTGAGTGCAAAGGATTAAAGAAGCGAAAAATCAGATTGCTATTAATAGGAAGAAAATTATTTAAGTAATATTTTAGGTTTATGTGACAGTTGCGATTTTATTTCAATCGTTGATCTACTTATCAAGTATCTGTATAAAATTGAATTGGATTGAAATGGAAAATTTAAGTTTTAGATTAATTATCAATTTTTATACAAACCTAAAACATTTTGTAATTTTTTTATTACTCTTTAGTTGCTTTCATATTTCTTTCTTCTTTGGTAATAATTTTTATTTTCCACTTTTTAGTTTTCGTCTGGGTCTTACCATTTTTGGTTGATTATTAATATTTGAATTGAATATATTTTGATAAGTGTGCTTCGTTATTTTTCTTTATTTGTATATTTTATCTTATATAAAATAAAATTCATTAAAAAAATGAGCAATTTGTAATTTGAATAGTTATTAACGTATTATGCAAGTATGCCAAGTTTAAATTCTGTGTGATATATCAAGAGCGTTAGAATTCAATATCAGCATTTGATGATATTTGAACTGAATGTAATTTCGATATGTGTCCATTATTTTTCTTTATTTGTAGCTTCCAGCATACATAAAATACAATTCATTAAAAGGACGACTAATTATTGCGTATTGTTATCAACATATTACGTAAAAAAGTCAAGTTTAAATGTTATACGACAAATAGTGGCTCCCAAAAGTGTTCGTACACTTTAAAAATTTGTAGAAAAGCGCTGTAGTCTGGAATTGAATTCGAATATAAAAAGTCAAATTTTATTTCATATCATCGCCATGTAATTCTAATTAAAACCTAATATAAATATTTTTTTAAATATTGAATTATTTTATTTTTATAAAAATGAAAAGCAGAGAAAAAAAAAACCGTCACAATATTCGAACACCGAAACATTTTCGGATAAATTCATAAATAAAATGATCGTCTGGCGCTTTTTTCTTATTTTTGTATTATGATGACATTTAAAATTCGTTTGGCTTTAATTTTTGCTTGCTTACTTCGTAATATTTTATTTATTATTTAAAAATGGACTGTACTCGCAAGTACACAAATATCACATTCGAATATAGATTATTTTCCATCATAATACTGGCAAATCAGTTCAGAGTATCGCTAAATTAGTAAATTTATCCGATTTCAGTTTGTAATAAAACGCTTTAAAGAAGAAAATGGAATAAATAAACATTATTTTTTTAGAGTGTGCGGGGATATTTGTGAATTAAATTTCTGTGTTACTTTTTGATTAACGATTAAAAATAAAAGAAGTTTTACTATGTTTTTTTAAAATATTTTGTGTAGTTTTGTCAAGAACAATTTATAAACCTTATTAAAAAATTTCCGTTCTGGAATATTAGTTTTTATTAATGGATAAAGCGGTATGTCATTAAAATTCGTAAGTGTACGAACAATTTTGGGAACCACTATATAGCTTTAAAATTGAATCGCAAAATTTGAAAATACAACTGCAATAGACGGAGTAAATATAAACAATAGTCAAATTATATTACAAAACAAAATCAGTATGATAAATACATTTATAAATATTGTACATGGACGGAGGAATATATTCATATATTAATATGTTTAAGTCTGAAACACATTTATGTAAATTTCAAATCCTGTGCGACATCATGCACTTGACTATAATAATTTCTGCATAAACTATTAAACACGATTATGCCATGTCGCTCCTACGCGATCAAAGTTTGAACATCGAATTGAATATCAACAGCGATGGCACTGTCAACATTGTTGATTTCATTCAAACTCGATCGGTACAATGGCGAATATGTCACCTTTAAACATTCACATTTCTTGATATTTGTAATTAGAAGTTACGGCTTGTGTCGATCATTGGGTTGCTTGTTGCCCAACATGTCTGATTTTGTTAGACGTTTGTTCGGTGACGTGGAAACTAGTAAATATTCGAATTTTCGCAACGCTCGTATGGTTGACACAGAGGGAAGGTGGTGTAAAATATGTGTCAAGGTTTTAAAAACAAATGATTCAATGGATTAGTTAAAAATGGCACACCATTTTAACTAATCCATTACGGTATAAACAGCAAAGGTTTCGAACTTTAATTTTTTCTGAAAAACGCAGAGTTTTCATGATAAATCAATAGCATAGGAATGCTATGGTAGCGTCTTTAAGTTGTCCAGTTGCGGAGATATAGCCTTTTAAAGATGATAAATTCTTTTGCAAACACCTTAAATATCTAGTGAGAGATTAATTAAGCCATTTAACCGACTTCAGCGCGTCAACTAATACCGCCAAACGCGCCAAGGAGGAGGAGGTTAACAGTTCGATTGTCATGTATTATTTATATGCACGATCGCGCATGATTTCTGTTCTAATTAAGATATTTGGATAGTTTTTTTTATGGATAGGGGATGTCTCACTTGAGAACCTTATGTAAGAAATAGTCGTTTACTAGGAGTCCGCTAACGCTGAACTAACGCTAACGCTAACGCTCCGCCTACTCCCGGAGGATTGCTACGCAATCCTCATAGGTTTGCTCCGCAAACCACTTCTCGCTTCGCTCGTTAAAAGGTAGGACACAATAACAATGTGTCCTGGTAACAATACTTTTTTTAATTATATTACCAAAAACTTTAAACGTTGAAACTAAATTTAAATTATAATTCATCTTGGCATCAATACATTTTTTCGCCATGTAAATCAATATAAAATCATTTAATTTAATTTATTTGAAACTACAAATGAAAACAATGGAACCACTGGCAAGCCATTATTTATTATTTTATTTCTACCATTATTTATTATTTTCACGCCTTTTCAGCGTTTTAGTTTAATTTTGAACATTATTGGTAGTTTGTTTTGGCATAATTGACGTTAAGCTTACCATATCTTGCCTACCAGAAATATGTACGTAACTAAGTTAATACGTCATAAAAATGAAGGTCATAGAAATCTAGTTTGCAAAATTTCCAACAGATGGCGCCACGTCAATGTTCCGCTAATGTAAAGTTTAGAAAAGCGTTTTTCAAAACTTCTATTTTTAATGTAATAGGGTATATATTCTTCCTAATTTAAGCTGACATCAACAAAATAATTATTTACTAATGAATTGAAGGGGCTAATCGTCAAAATGGCTTACATAATTGTAAAATAAAAATACGGGCACAACAGAGTTTCGTAAACAAACTAACTGTTGCCACTCAGCGTACAGATAAACAGCGTTTTTCAATCACCGCGTAAGAGAAATATATATAAAGATTGCGCTTACGCATCTGGAATTCTAAGTTAACCGTATCGTTTGAGGAAAAATATCGTCCGATTTCGAAAATTCTATTTCTGTTAGATAGACAAACATTCACTTTGGCAAAAAATACAAAAAATAAATAGTTATACAGCATTTATTTATCTGGGAATATCGTTTAACCAATTCAAACAATTTTCTCAGAATTCAAAGTATTTTTATTGTTTGATAGGGATTGTTAAATTACAATATAATTTCCATTACAAGGCATTTATTAAATAGTATAATCTTAAAATATACTATTCGGGGCGTGGAAAAAAAAGTGAGCAACAACTTTGGTTTGCTGATGAATAATAGCAGGGGGCGTAACCCTTTACTAGATTAAAAACTATAAAGGGAAAAATAAAATATTTTTTTTTATAAAAAGAAAACGATTTTATGAAAAAAAGCTATAAAAAGTGAAAATATAATTGATAATTTTACGACCAAGTTGATAAAATTTGTATATTTAATAATAATTTTATATTTATTACTATTTTTTAAATATGGTGACAATTTATGAAAAAACATACCTAAATTTTGGAACCGATTTCAACAATTGTAATAAATATAACAATATTAAATATTTAAATTTTTTCAACATGTTCGTAAAATTAAAAAAACAACTTTTTTTAGGGGTCCTCACTTTAAAAATATTTTTTTATTTAAATTCAAATATCTTAAGCATAAAACATTATTCAATGTCAAATAAATTTTTTATAACTAAATTACTTAAAAAATCTTAGTTTTAAAAATATAATTTCTTTTTGCTATGTATAATTTTTTTTAATTAAAAGGCTCTTCTGAACGAAACCGCGCCATAAGGTATGAAATTAATCCAATAATCTCTTCTGCAAAGTTACTTTGTTGCTCATGATGAAAACCCGGAGAAATGCTTAAGCTAATATAATAAAGAAGGAGAGGCATGTCTGCAAAAAAATAATTATTTATTCACATTGCATACACAATTTTTTCGGGTTGAAATTAAGAAGGAGATAGGAAAGAATTTCTCAGTATCTGTTTGCACATTTTATTCACAGACCTGAAAATTAACGTAGTTTTCAGGTCCGTGATTTTATTCCGACAAAATAAAAATGGAATTACTGTATTCGTTCATGTTCCCGTATAACCACGAATTTCAGAAATTTTGCTTATGTCCTCAGTTAAAGTCTTTTCACGGTGGTTTCAAATAATACAAACTGGTTAAATGTAATATTTATGTGGCTTGGAATAAGAACAACCAATGTCAATTTTATAATTTAAAAAAACAACTCTGTTGTATATATCAATTTTAAACATCTAAATGTTAGTGAAACCATTGTTGTGAGGTTTCTGTCTGTGTTCAAATAAAAAAATTCCCTGATTTCCATAACATTGCAAAAGACTGATTCGATATGTATGTATGTATGTATGTATGTATGTAAGTATGTATGTATGTATGTATGTATGTATGTATGTATGTATGTATGTATGTATGTATGTATGTATGTATGTATGTATGTATGTATGTATGTATGTATGTGTGTATGCATGTATGTGTGTATGCATGTATGTGTGTATGCATGTATGTGTGTATGCATGTATGCACGTGTATGTATGTATGCACGTGTATGTATGAACGTATGCACTCATGTATGTATGCACGTATGTATGTATGCAAGTATGCACGTACGCACGTGTATGTATGCAAGTATGCATATGTATGTATGTATATGTATGTATGTATGTATTTATGTATGTATGCATGTATGTATGTGTGCGTGTGTGTGTGTATGTGTGTGTGTATGTGTGTATGTATGTATGTATGTATGTTCAATTAAAAAAATTCCCTGATTTCCATAACATTGCACAATACTGATGTGATATGTATGTATATGTATGTATGTGAGTATGCATGTATGTGAGTATGCATTTATGTGTGTATGCATGTATGCATGAATGCACGTGTATGTATGCACGTATGTATGTATGCACGTTTGCACGTACGCACGCCACGTACGAATGTACATGTTTGTATGTATGTATATTCGAATGTACACACATATATATATGCATACACAAGAGGATGTGTGCTTTCGGTACTTTGGTAAAGATATTTTCGTGCCTTTCAGACAATGGTACTAAATTCCTGTGTAAAGAAAAATTGAGTTGTAGAAGTGAGTTTTGTCGTTTTTACTCCACGATACTATTTGTATTTGCAAACATTTCCAATAGATGGCGCTACCGTTGTGAAGTTGTGATAGTAAGATAAGGTTGTGCTGTCAAAATGGTTTATATCTGTGGCTTGTAACAGGATCTCGTCATCTGACCATGGTTCTAAAATAAGAAGTTGCATGTATGAATGTGTGTGTGAACGTGTGTGTGAATGTGTATGTGTTCCCGTGTCTTTCCTTCGAGATGGACCCCGAACCGTCGCCAATAGCCCAATGAGCAGCTCTAGTGAGACGTTAATTAATCAAACCAAACCAAGGACCAATGTCAATTTGATCAATTTTTTTATTAAATGTTTTGAATTTGTCAATTTTAAACTTCTATATGAAATAGAAACAGATGTATCTTTTACCCTTCAAATCAAATAATTCCGTGATTTCCATAACATTGCAACAGTGCTGTTCTGAACCTTAATTTTTTTGTGGTTAATAACGTTGCACTAGAGCTGCACAGTGGGCCATTGGTGACGGTTCGCGGTCTATCTCGAAGGAAACACCCGGGAACGATGCCTCGGTATTTTTGAACCATGGTCGGATGACGAGGACAACACCTGAGCTGGCACCCAACGCCTTCAATAGACGTCGAGACTTCGGACCCCGATCAGATTTATCGGAGTTTTGGTTTGGTTAATTTTACGTCGCACTAGAGCTGCACAGTGGGCTATTGGCAACAGTTCGGGGCCTATGGCGAAGGAAAGGCCCGGTAACGATGCCTCGTATTTTTGAACCATGGTCAGATGACGAGGACAATACCTGAGCTGGCACCCAACGCCTTCAATAGACGTCGGGACTTTGGACCGCGGTCAGGTTTATCGTGCACCAGTCCCGTATACACGCCGTTAATTTTTTGTGGATGTTCTGGACGACATTTTAGTAGCGATGTTGGCACACTGAACTCTAACTGTAACTGCTGGAAGGCTCAAACTTTGTTTCCTCTACGGGAAATAATTTTAATAAAATTTGTTTCATCTACGTTGAAACCAATTGAAAGCTGCCATACTGTGCCCCAACATTTTTTAAAAAATGATTTAGTGGTGTTTTTTATTACCAAAGCATTGTAGAAGTATTAAATATATATAAATATTATATTTTCTTCTTATAGAATTAATTTTTATATTGCCAAACAGATAGTTTTTGCTTTTGCTTTTTAACTACTTCTACTTTGACTTGCAAATGACTTCCTATTTTAATAGCAAATTACATTTAAAATGGGTTGAAAAAGAAAATAAAAAAAATTTACCCAAAATTAATATATGTCGGCGTATTTTAACATGAAAAATATACGAAATATTGCGGTATCAAGAAAAGTGTGTCCCATCATGGCGGCCTCCATATCGGCTTCAAGTCAACAAAATGTCTTGCCCTATCCAGAAGTTACAGTTAGAGATCAGTGTGTTGGCAACCCTCCGATCGCAATATCACTACTTTTTACTATTCTTTAGTCTAGTCCATCGCAAAGGTTTTGAACCGGGGACCCTTAGATTCCCAGCTGGCGCCTCAATCCACTCGTTTGGTTTGGTTTTGTTTTGTTAATTAACGTCGCACTAGAGCTGTACAGTGGGCTATTGGCGACGGTTCGGGGTCAATCTCGAAGGAAAGACCCGGGAACACATACACATTCACACACACATTCATACATTCACCTCGTTATTTTAGAACCATGGTCAGATGACGAGGAAACACCTGAACTGGCACCCAACGCCTTCAGTAGACGTCGGGACTTTGGACCCCGATCAGATTTATCGTGCACCAGTCCCGTACACACGCCAGTATAATTTTGTTGGATATTCTGGACGACTTTCTAGTACTTTTGTAGCGAAGCTGGCAACCCTCCGATCACAAGATCACTACTTTTTTACTTTTCTATGTCAAGTCCATTTCACGGATTCGAACCACCAATCCTCTGATTAGTAGCTGAACGCCTTACCAACTGAGCAACTGGGGCTCCTAAATTCACTCGGCAACGGAGGTCCTAGTAATGAGGAGATTGCTAGTTTAAAGCCGTGCGATGGACTTGACAAAGAAAAGTAAAAAAGTAGTGATCTTGTGATCGTAGGGTTGCCAGCTTCGCTACGAAAATACTCGAAAAGTCGTCCAAAATATCCGCAAAAATTAACGGTGTGTATACAGGACTGGTGCACGAGAAATCTGATCGGGGTCCAAAGTTCGACGTCTACTGAAGGCGTTGGGTGCCAGTTCAGGTGTTTCCTCGTCATCTGGCCATGGTTCTAAAATAACGAAGTGCATGTATGAATGTGTGTGTGAATGTGTATGTGTTCCCGGGTCTTTCCTTCGAGATTGACCCCGAACCATCGCCAATAGCCCACTGTGCAGCTCTAGTGCGACGTTAATTAACCAAACCAACTGGTCTTACTTTCGTGATAGGCCCAGAACCGTCGCCTATAGCACACTGTGCAGCTCTGGTGCGACGTTTTTAACCAAACCAAAAGTATTTTAGTAGGGAATCTGGCAACTCTCCAGTCACAAGATCACTATATTTTTATTTTTGCCAAGTCCACTCTATCGGGTTCAAACCAGTGGTTCGAACTCGCACTCCTGTGACTGCTAGCCCGAAAGCGGGATACCGGGGCACGTAATGTAAAGGAAAAAGTCTTATTTTAAAAAGCCTTTTGCGCTATTAACTTGCATAAAAGAGCAAAAAAAAAGCAAAAAGCTCCTCTCTTAAAATCATCAATCACGTGTTCCCAGGTGGAATTCCATTCGTACGAGAAAGCAGTCAGGGCGCTAATCAAGATAGCAATACAAAAGGAAAGAATTCCCGAACACAAAAAACAAAGAACCAAGATCTGGAATCTCTATCATTTGGAATTGGGAAGGGGGGGGGGCATCTTTTGTTTGTTAAGCCTGTTCGCCCCTAATAGGAATTCCGCGAATCCAACACACTGAAAGAGAGGGGAAAAAAATCAAGGTAATCCCGGGTAAATTTACGATTGATTGCCCGTGTTCTCTTGTCCCTTTTATGAGGGCCGTGAATTGGATGTAAAAGTTGCGCACCTTTCCCAAGGAACGACGAAGGGTTGTTTGAATTGGGGGGGGGGGCATTTTTTATCGGTTCTGTTTCCTTGGGTGATTGAACTCTTCTTCCATTTGAGATTCGATTGGGTTGGGGGGAGTAGGGGAAAGTAGGGGAAAGGGGGTGTTGGAGAGTTGTAAATGGAAATCAATTTGAGCGTGAAAAGGGCGTTCTGATTGGTTAGGAGCTCTTCTCGTTAGTGATTGATTGATTGGTTGGATGTAATTTGCCATTTAATATCGGAGATGAATATAAAAAATGACGTAGGTCGAGTCCATTGAGACAATTGCAAGGCGTTAACCCTCTGAAGGATAAGCTAAATTTGGGTTTTTTTAAATTTATATTTCCAACAAATTCTTTTTTTTACATGGCCTCTGTGGCCGAGTGGTTAAAGGCATCAGCTGGGAATCCGAGGATTCCTGGTTCGATCCTAGGTGATGGATTTAACAAAGAAAAGTAAAAAAAGTAGTGATCTTGTGATCGGAGGGTTGCCACTACAAACTACTAGAAAAGTCGTCCAGAACATCCACAAAAATTAACGGCGTGTATACGGACTGGTGCACGATAAATCTGATCGGGTTCCAAAGTGCCAGAGTCTATTGAAGACGTTGGGTGCCAGTTCAGGTGTTTCCTCGTCATCTGACCATGGTTCTAAAATAACGAGGTGCATGTATGAATGTGTATGTGTTCCCGGGTCTTTCTTTCGAGAGAGACCCCTAACCGTCGCCAATTGCCCACTCTGCAGCTCTAGTGCGACGTTAATTAACTAAACCCAAACTTTTTTTTTACAAAATTATTTAAAAAAATAGTTATATCAGTAGAGAAGGGTTTCAAAAATCCTCCCAATGCCTTAAATTAGAAAATTATTTCAAAAAAGAGATTTTTTTATCAACTTTTATATTATGTGTACTACTGGAAAAACTGAAGATACTCGAACTGATATACACTTTTGCATCCGTCAGGTGGTCGTGTAACGTTAAACTCAAGTGGATGGCACTTTTTCGTTTCTTTCCTAGAACGACGGACGTGCGTGAAGTTGAAGCAATCGTGACAACGCTGTTCTGCGGCTGATGTTTGCGTTACGTTTATATTTACGTTTCGGTTATGTTTTCGTTACGGTCCGCTGCGCCCTACATGCATCCATTTCTTGGAACCAAATTTTAAGACATTACACGCAAACAAAAAAGGGCTGCAAAGGTATCTGAGTAAATTACTTTCGTTAAAAAAATTTGAGGATTTTTGTTTCGTCAAAAGTCGTATGAAACAATGACGAAACTATTGTTAAATTTAACGAAAGTAACCTTGAAGATGGCAGTATTCTAAAAAATGAGATTGCTATTTCTGAGAGTGTAATTTTAACTACAAATACCTTCGATCATGAATGGACTGTAGTAGAGAGAATATGACGTCATAATCGTGAAGCCCACATCTCAGAGCGAAAGGCCCATATCACGTGCCATCTCTTCAAAATTATGAATTAAAATATACTCGCGATTGGCTTGTGAATTAGGAAATGTGTAACTAGGAAAATTTATGAATGAATGGAATGACGTAATTAACCACGTGTCCATATATGTTGGCTTCATTTTGATTTTAGCGAGAGTGACGTCATGACTCCTCTACTACAAAGAATCCATGCTCGAAGACAGGATGGTCACAAATTGTTGGGCAATGGTCATTGTTTGGCTGTTTATAACTATTCATAATAAACTACTCTTTATGCTGTAATATAACTACTTTATTTGTTTCTACTAAAAATCTAAGCAACCTAAATTCAAATATAAGCCATGTATGTGGGTAAAAATAAAGACCCTCTCTATTTTACAGCATGGATGAAATACTCAAGTAGAGGGTTGGGATCAAAAACTTTTACGATGATCCGAACATCAAAGCATCTGCAAGTTACGACATACACTGGAAGTAAATTACAAATTCACATGAATAAAGGCTTATTTCATCAACCAAAGTATCCCCTAGATATCCAGCTACCGCTATCGCCCTCTCCCAACGCGATCCGACCATCTATCTATAAATAGGCGACTCGTTCAACTCTGCCGGCCGATCCATTTACTGTGGCCATTAATCAGCAGATAATCCCACGCTGATAGCGACTCTTCCGTGGGAGTGACGTGGCTGGAATCAATTCCGTGGAACGCACAACAAACGATGATGGGACGCAGATTAAATGCCCTTATTACATCATTAACGGACACCCCGGTATGGCGCTGCTCGAGGAGGGTGTTCGGGCAACTTTCCATCGTCAGGTATTGGATTTTGGAATCGATGAATTGATAGTTGTTCTAAGCCTGGGGAGAGGATGTTGATAAACACTCATTTTGTGTTGTAGGGAGGGGGGGGGGGGATTTATAAATTTTATTCCAGCAGTTTCTGAAGTGTAAATGGCTAAATTTTAGGTATGGGAGAACTTCACCAATGCAGTCAACTTTGGAACAAATGGCTTGGATCGCAATTTTAAAGTTTTGCATGTGATGTAAAAAATGATTATAAGTTTTATAGCTTTATTGTCATATACATGAAGAGGACTTTGCAGTACCTGACTTACCATTAGGCACGTTAGACCTGGGCTTTAGAGTCACCAACTTTTATTTTAATTGTACAAAAGTTGTCTTTAATACTTTGCCAACTTTGCCCCAACAACCCCGAACCGCCGCCAGTAGCCCACTGAACAGCTCTACTGTGACGTTACAACCAAACCAACCAACCAACCAACCTTCGAGATAGGCCCCAAACCGTCACCAATAGCCTAATGCAGCGATTCTCAACCTGTGGGGCGCGCCCCCCCTAAGGGGGACGTGAGCATATTAGAGGGGAGGTGCGAGAATATCCAAGAGAAAATATTATTTATAAAAATTGATTAACTGATTGAAAGGAAAGTACACATAACATAGAAAACAAAATACATTTCGACATATTTAACAAATAAAGTAAAACAACTTACTAAATCAAAACCTACTTAATCAAAACATACTAAATTAAAAACAAATTTAACAATTATTAGTGACTTCCTTGGGTCTGTCTTGCAGAGAGAGGAAGGCTTAATATTAGAAATAGCCACTCTCAGTTATGTTTCTATATTTAGCCAAGATCTATATTTTGTCTTCAAAGAAGTCACAGCAGAAAATCTAGTTTCACAAAAGTAGGTTGTTGAAAATAGTAATAGAATGCGAAATGCCTTTGTTTTTAGTGCAGAAAAATCATTCTCTACTCCTGCCCAAAATTCAAATAGTGATTTATTACTAAATTGTCTTTTGGTTTCGCCACTTGTCGTGAAGTCTATGAATTTTTCTTCCTCATCATTTGAGAGTCCTTCGGGAGTCTTATGAAATGGATCCCTAACCCACTCGTAACTTGCTATCAGTTTGTCGTCAGCAAGAAAATACTTTTTAAAATTCTTTGCCAGCATGGCTAAATGATTTTCAATGGTTACAAAAACAACTTTTACATGTTCTTCTTCAGCCTTGTAAGTTTTAGTACAAGCATCCACATTTGCAAACATTGTTAGGTTTTTTTGCTTTAAATTTCTGCTCCACAATTCCAATTTTCTACAAAAAGCATTAACTTTACCACTCGTATCCAACGTATGTGTATTTGCTAATTTTGGAGTTGAAGATTCAAGTTATTTAATTTCTCGAATATGTCGACCAAGTAGCTCAATTTCATCACAAATAAACCATCGCGAAAATTCTCGGTTTCCGGTCTGTTTTCTTCTTCTAGGAAAATGGCGATTTCTTCTCTTAACACGTTGTGAAAATTTCCCACGTGATAACCATTTTGCCTCGCAATAAAATAGTAACGCTGAATGTACTGAACCCATGTCTTTACAAAGTGCGGAAAAGATTCTCGATTTCAGGGGTCTCATTTTTATATAATTTACTACGGTTGCAACCGTAGTTAACACAATATACAGACTAGGACTCATTTGTTTCGAAGCCAAAGCTTCTCTGTGGATCATGCAATGTGTCCAGACGTACTGAGACGATTTTTGTTCTACAAGTGCTTGTATACTTTGGAATCTTCCGGACATTGAACGAGCACCATCCGACCCAATTTTTCCATCTACATTTGCCTCGTTCATAAAATCATTTAAAATAGCAAATAATGCGAGCGCTGTTGTTTTTAGTTCTATTGGTTTGCAGAAAAGTAGTTTTTCTACTACTGACATATTATCACAAAATCGAACATAGGCAATTAATGAGCATCTTTATTACTATCTTGTTGCTTCATCAAGCTGTATTGAAAACAATTTGTCACGTAATTTCGAGAAAAGCTGACACTGTACATCTTCAGCTATATCACCAATTCGACGAGCAACAGTATCATTTAAAAGAGGTATGGACTGCAATTGTTTTGAAAAATTATCTCCAAACGTTGTTTCTACAATCTCAATTGCTGCTGGCAAAATAAGCTCTTCACCAATGGTGTGAGGTATTTTACATCTGGCTATTTTATATGAAACTTTGTAAGATGCAATTAAAGCTTTTTTATTCACAGACAAAGTCTCTTTAAAAAATGATTTTTGCTTTTTATATGATTTTAATTTTAGTTCGATGAATTATCTGGGTTTGTTGACGTACTCACTATGAAGCGTTTCCAAATGTCGTTTAAGTTTATTAGGTTTCATGCTGTCTGCGGCCAATATATTTGAGCAAATGATACACAGGGGCCTTTCTTCTTCATTTACTTCAGTACTGGTAAACCCAACATTTAAGTATTCTTGAGAATATTTTCTTGATTTTATTTTCGGAACCACGCTTGTCTGTGTACTTGTTGATGCTTGACTATCGTCTAATGCTCGCTTACTTCCGCTTAAAAATGTATCCATGAGTCTGCATAAATCTGCTGCCCTGCATATTTAATATGGTGAATTGTAATTAATACGAAAACATATATAACATACACATTCACGATAGATTCGATAGCGATAGAAGGATCGACTCGAATGAGACTGGCTGGAATTGAAACTTGTGTTATCGAACATTTTCCTTCTTCCTACGAGAAAACATTTGCTCTGCGCATGCTCGAGACGGCATCGGTCGTGTGGATTCCCTTCCACAAATATTACTTATTTTTTTTTCTCTTTTGTTTAGTCATGCTTCTGTTTTATTTCTTTTATTATTCGAAAAAATGTATTCCCAGTTTCTAAATTTAGCTCACCAAGTCTAGGTTAACTTTCATTAACTAATTTTTCTACTTTCATATTCTTTTAACGTTATCTCCCTGTTTGGCGTTCATTTCAAATATAATATTTAAATTTTCCCCGCTTTCATTCGCTTCATCTGTTCACCGCCCGCTTGGAAAAATGCCAGATGAGGTTTCTCGCCAACGTTGGCTCGCTTTTACTCTTGTTTTGGCAGTTAGTTAAAAATAATTTAAAAATAGATTCCAAAAAACTTATACATTATTGTTGTATACATTTTATTGTAAGCGGGGGGCGCGATGAAAATTATGATTGAAACTGGGTCGCGAATACTGAAAGGTTGAGAAACGCTGGCCTAATGTGCATCTCTAGCGCGACGTTTAGTAATCAAACCAATCTTATATTCAGTTATTCTTATAAGTTATACTTCTTTGCGTTTACTTATTACTATTGTACTTACTCTACTAATAAAATATTGCTATATCGAATGTATCGATATTCCAAAAATATGTATATATTGATGTAAAAATATGTATAAATATCTATATATTAGAAATATAAATTTATCGAAAAATATCGGTTATTGGCTGGCGATTAATAGAGATGGCAAAATGTCATCATCGACTAAGTCTAATTCTAACTAATCAGAAATCAAGTTCACTGATTCCAACGTCCATGTTCTTTGGATATAACTGCTTTTGCATCTGCATCCAGAGCATATATAGCTACTTTTTTTTCTTTCTGCGTGAGTTATTTTTTGAATTTTTAATAGCAAACAACGTTTTTCTCCATTATTATATAAACGGATGGACTTGACAAAGAAAATGAAAAAATTGGTGATATTGTGATCGGAGGGTTGCCAGCTTCGCTACAAAATACTAGAAAAAGTCGTCCAGGACATCCGCAAAAATTAACGGCGTGTATACGGGACTGGTGCAAGATAAATCTGATCGGGGTCCAAAGTCCCGACGTCTATTGAAGGCGTTGGGTGCCAGTTCAGGTGTTTCCTCGTCATCTGACAATGGTTCTAAAATAAAGAGGTGCATGTATGAATGATTGAATGAATGTGTTTGTGTTCCCGGGTCTTTCCCCCGAGATAGACCTCGAACAGTCGCCAATAGCCCACTGTGCAGCTCTAGTGCGACGTTAATTAACCAAACCAAACCAAACCAAACCAAACCAAACTGAAGCCAAAGTTATAAAATACCTTATGATACCAAATTCCCATTTGACATTTTTGGATATACCTTGTGCCAATCTGGGATGCGTAATTATATTTTTACATGTTAAAATCTAAATATAAATTCATGCCAATTTTGACTATATTAACCTGAGGCGAAAAAAAATATCTTAATTAAACTTTCTAAATGAATCCTTTCTGTCAAATCCCAATTTTGCCACGTTGCAACGTTGCCCCTGGCAACGCGCCTCTCCGTTGTAACTCATAAGCATTCTTCGCTCATGAATATAGATGAATGGTCCAATCAAGACTGCATCTGGAACCTTCGCAGTTAAGCCAGCTTAAATTCACGGTAAGTAGCGTGTTTACGGAGTGATCGGGGATCTTGAATCGGCATCGCGATGCTGATCGGTGTTGAGATGCGATTTTAAAAGGGTTTATGATCGAGATCGTTCTGAGGATGAAGAGGTTGAAATAGTTGGGATGCCTTGGAATCGTTGATTGGTTGGTTGTTTTATGGCGCAAGGGCCAGACATGGCTTAGCTGCGCCAATTGGAATCGTTAAAGCAGTGCAGTATTTGTGGGTGGAGCAAAACCACTGAACTATAACTGTAACTGCTGGAAGGCTCAAACCTTGTTTCCTCTATGGGCACGTTGAAACCAATTGAAAGCTGCCATGCTGTGTCCCAACATTTTTTCAAAGTGATTTAGTGGTGTTTTTAATTACCATAGCATTGTAGAAATATTAAATGTAATTAAATATTATATTTTCTTCTAATAGATTTAATTTTTATATTGCCAAACAAATAGTTTTTGCTCTTGCTTTTAAATTACTTCTACTTTGACTTGCAAATGACTTCCTATTTTAATTGCAGATTGCATTTAAAATGGGTTTAATAATAAAATAAAAAAAACTTAGTCAAAAGCAATATATGTCGGCGTATTTCAACATGAAAAATTTACGAAATATTGCGGTATCAAGAAAAGTGGAGCACATCATGGCGGCCTCCACATCAAATCCAAGTCAACAAAATGTCTTGCCCGATCCAGAAGTTACAGTTAGAGATCAGTGAACAAAACTCAAACTGTTTTCGATTTGTATTGTTGGCGCAGAGAATTGGAAATTGGCGGGTTCTCTGAGAAGTGGCTAAATCCAAAAATAGAGCTCCGATATTAGAGCGTTTAAAGTTTGCAAGCTGCCTCGGATATAACGTTAAATGGAACGACAAGCAACTGATTTTTGGGTAACCTATTCAGCTAGGATCCACACAGCTTAACAAAATGATATATCTGGTTGTCTATTATTGAAAAATGCTGTTAGTTCATTTTCGGATTTTTGTGACGTACACCACTGAAGAATTTTGTGACTTACATTCAAATGCTGGTTTCTTGATCTATGCGATTTATTTTTTACACATAACAGTAATAACATTTTCATTGATTAAAAGTTTAAATTGATATTTACAAGTCATTCAAATTCAAATTGTTAATACTAGATACGAACACTGTAAAAAAAGTACCGAAAAATAAGTACCTGAACCTACTCATTTTTCTTTGAGTACAATTGCATCGTATATGAGCGATGACACACTTAAATTTAAGTAACTGTACTTTTTCAAAAATGAGCAGTGTCATTTTGTATTGCTAATTTAGGCTTCTGTTCAAACCGTCTTTATAAAGCAACATGACAAACTTAAAATAATTGTTAAAAAGTTGGTTTTCTATATTATTTTAAGTCGATTGCTTAATAGGAACTGAGTTATTACTACTTAATTATCTTACTTCCCATTCTTTTGGAACACCTTTTTAACATGTGTTCTGTTTATAATTTCTTCACGTCGCCCTGGTAGTACAATGGTGTACTATGGATAAGGCACTGGACTCCGCTGCCTGAGGGGGGAATTACCGGGAATCGAACCCTGATCAGCACCGCAGTCCACTGACTTATCAGTTAAACTACTACGGTGACGGGAAGAAGTTATAAACAGAAGAAATGTTAAACAGGTGTGCCAAAGTAATAGGAAGTAAGGTAATTTAATTGGAATAACTCATTTTCCATTTAAGCAATCGACATCAAATAATGTGGAAAACCATCTACTGACAACAATTTTAAGTGTGTCAGGTCGCTATGTTAAGATGGCTTAAACAGAAGCTGAGATAACAATATTAAATCACACTGGTCAGTTTTGAGAAAGTACGGTTACTTAAATTTGAATATGTTAACGCTCATTTGCAATGTAATTGTACTCAAAGAAAAACGAGTAGGTCCAGGCATTAATTTTTTAAGTACTTTTTTTACAGTGTGGAAAAAGCACTTTTAACGTAGGTTTCAATGGAGCCTTTCGATTTTCCTTATCACATCTGTGCCTCGATGTATACACCAAACAAATACTCAAAAATGCAAAATAAAATGTTTTCGTCGACATAATTAAAGTTAAAAGTTAAAAAATCTTTCTACATTAAGCTGTATTTTCATGTTGATGCATTTATTTTTTACTACAGATATTCTAATATAAGTTATCAATAAAAATGCATTGAAGAAAACAACGCGTTGACATTCTTTATTATGTAATATCAATGATTAAAAACACATATATTTTTAAATTCAAAGGAAATAAATTTTTTTATCAATCGATATTACTAGTTAGATAATAACGTTGCATCGTCGAAAAACAAATTACCAATCTCTTGTCACTTTTTAGGTATTTATGTTTATTATTTGTTCTAAGCTTTTTTTAAACCTTTACATTTTTTTATACATAATGTTGTTGTTGTAAGTTACATAACACAATCAAAGTTCTTTTGTATGAGATAATGAGCATGAAACAAGCCATGGGAAAAAAAAGAGAGAAAAAAAATTAAAATTGCTTTATCGACATGAAAAAGAAATTGTTTAACCTAAAGGAAATCAAAGGTGGTTGTTAGTGGTTCAATGAATTTTTAATTTTGTATTTAAATTTTTTTTTTTGTGAGGGATTTGCAAGTATGGAATGTGTGTAAATAAAACCTAAGAAATCTTTAAACCAAAAAGTAAGAAGCATTTACGTTTGAAACGCTAGAATATAGACATGTATTTTAATAACTATATGAATATTTGAGAAATACTTTATTTGTGAGATTAATTAAACAAAGAAATGAGTTCTAGTTTAGTAAATCAAAAAAGTTTGTATTTATTTATAAAAAAATATTGCATTATAAAACATATCGATTTGTTGTGATTCCAGAGACACAGTTTTTCATTTGCATTGTGCTTGGTTTCTTTAAAACTTCTTTTGTAATTTAGATGGTTTGAGCATTGATTTTAAATTAGAGAAGATAAATTGTGTGTGTTTGTATGATTTTAAAAACGTAGCTTTTATTATTTCTTTTTGGATGTTCTGGACGACTTTCTAGTATTTTTGAAGCGAAGCTGGCAACCCTCTGATCGCAATATTGCTACTTTTTAAAAATTTTCTTTGTCAAGTCCAACGCACAGGTTCGAACTAGCAATCCTCTGATTACTAGCTGAACGCCTTTATCCACTGGGCCACTGGAGGCCCTACAATGTGAAGAAGAAGGTTTGTTTGTTTAATTAACGTCGCATTAGAGCTGCACAGTGGGCTATTGGCGACGGTTCGGGGCCTATCTCGAAGGAAAAACCTGGGAACGATGCCTCGTATTTTTGAACCATGGTCAGATGACGACGACAACACCTGAGCTGGCACCCGACGTAACCTCAATAGGCGTCAGGACATTGGACCCCGATCAGATTTATTGCACCAGTCCCGTATACACACCAGTATAATTTGTTGGACGTTCTGGACGACTTTCTAGTATTTTTGTAGAGAAGCTGGCAACCCTCCGATCGCAAGATCACTACTTTTTTACTTTTCTTTGTCAAGTCGATCGCACGGATTTGAACCACCAATCTTCTGATTAGTTTCTGAACGCCTTATCCACTGAGCAACTGGGGCTCTGTGAAGAAGACAGCTTACATTATTTTATAATCGATATTTGTAAAAACGATATTAAATTAAAATTGTTTTCTTTCGTTTAATCGAGTCCTTAAAAAGTCAATGAGCACATTGAAAAATATAATTAAAAGTCTTATTTACCAAGTTCAGAAACCATTTATTGCGTAATGCATTTAAGGAAAGGTACCCGATTATCAAACAATTAAATTAAATCTGATGATTTTTGTCGAAGCAGTGTCAGATTATTTTCTGCATTTCGAAGAAAATGCGAATTTTCTTTTAGTTTCGAAATAACTTCGGCGGTTAAATTGAAAATTAAACTTGACTTCTTTGATAGCTACTTTTAATCTTTCTTGAATCGTAATTAAATGGAATCCGATTGTAATCATTATGTTTTAAGTTTTAATTAAAACTGTTTCTTTTTAAATAAGAATTCTTGCATTTACTGTTTTTAAAAACAAAACATATAGCAACGAATTTAGTTTTGGTTTTGTTAATTAACGTCGCAATAGAGCTGCACTGTGGGCTATTGGCGACGGTTCGGGGCCTATCTCCAAGGAAAGACCCGGGAACGATGTGTCGTATTTTTGAACCATGGTCAGATGACAAGGACAACAACTGGGCTGGCACCTGACAAAACCTCAATTGGCATCAGGACATTGGATCCTAATCAAGTTTGGTTTGGTTTGGTTAATCAACGCCGCACTAGAGCTGCACAGTGGGTATTGGCGACAGTTCGGGGTGGATCCTGATCAGATTTATCGTATTGGTATTTTTTAAATTACTTTCTAGTATTTTAGTAGCCAATCTGGCAACCCTCTGATACTATACTTTTCTTTGTCAAGTCTACTTATTTGGGGTCAAACTCGCAATCCTCTGATTATTGGGATAGCCGCCCTGGCCCAACGGTTAACCGTCGCCAATAGCCCACTGTGCAGCTCTAGTGCGACGTTATTTAACCAAACCAAACCAAACCAAAATCTGATTATTGGCCGAACACCGTTATCCACTGATGCTCTTCTTGTAAAAGGGACTTGTGCACATCCGTCTTGGTCAAATAACCTTACGCTTGTTGAGGTGGCGTGGGGTGCCAGTCCAGGTGTTGTCCTCGTTATCAGACCATGGTTCAAAAATACGAGGCATCGTTCCCGGGTCTTTCCTTCGAGATAGGCCCCGAACCGTTGCCAATAGCCCACTATTCAGCTCTAGTGCGATGTTAATTAACCAAACCAAACCGAACCGTCACCAATAGCCAATAGGTAACTGTAGTGCGATGTTAATTTATCAACCTGATGCCCATTCAAGTTGAGTTTTGTACCAGCTCAGGGGTCTCGTCATATGATCATGGCTAAAAATACGAAGCAGTGTTCCCGTTTCTTTTCTTTGAGATAGACCACTAATGGGGGAGTTTCACGCCGAGAAGAAGAAGACCGCTGTTCCAACGGAACATGGAGAAAGTTCCGCGACGCCGAAGAAGTTCCGTAGGGTTAGCATGGAGCTTTAGCTCCTGTACTATAATTTTAAGTTTTAGTCTTTAAATAATACCTCAATATAGAAATATTTACTACATACACTGAGATATATTGTAGTAATCGTTTATCAAGTATTTTTCTGTTGAAATAAAAGTATTTTTCCGTATTTTGTTGTAATTCTAATTATATACAAATATAATATAAGTATTTCTGTACTTAAATTTATTCATATACGGAATAAAAATATTACTTATTTGGAAAAAACAAATATTATAAACAAACTTTCACATAATTGTAAGGGTAGCGACTAAACAAACAAAAGCGAAGTTGTCTGCTGTAGGGAAGAAATCGAAATTACTAGTAAGTTACCATGTTAATACGTCACGTGAAACTCCCGCATATCGGACTCAATAGCCCACTGTGTAATTCTAGTGACCGTTAATTCAACCAATCACGTAAACTCTACTAACTTATGTTAAATGTATCGATGATGATTTGAATACTGTATTGTTTTGCACAGTATATCGATTTCACTGCATAAATATTTGACGGGAGTTGGTTAAGACGCCAGCACATTTCGAGATTATCGTCAATCGTGACGAAACATTTCCTTACCGAGTAGCACTTAAGAGAGAATATTTTTTAAACAAAAGCATCAAATAAACATGGAAGAAATCACTTTGAAATTGGCCACCGAAATTTTCGAGAACAACCTTGCCTTCAAGTGGTCCATAAACAACTTTGCGAGAATTCCGGTTTCGGTGCGAAGCAAGAGATTCTCGCTAGTGGACGGCGAAAGCAAGGACTGGTTCGCGACAGCAGCTCTTCTACCAAGCAGCCAGTTTAAAGTAAGCCTAACTTGCGATGCCAAAGAGACCGTTCCTGTGAGGATAGAACACTTTTCAAGGGCAAACGACTCTAAAGGAGTTCGTCTTGGGGGCATTTCTTCGAGTCTCATTCTGTTCATGAAGCCCGGTGAGTTTGTGTTGTTGGACAAGATCCGGCTCCCCGACATCGAACGACCGGATGAATCGGTACAAGAAAAGGTGATCTTCGAGTGTGCCATGAAGATCTTCGGCTATGGTTTGGTGACAACCACTGATGTCTTCAGCGAATACGACGCGCCAAACCTGGACGTTGTGGGATTCCAGCACAAGTACAGGCGTCTGATGGCTGATGAGGAATTCGCCGATCTGGAGATCACTACCCGAGACGGTAGGGACTTAAAAGTCCACAAATGTGTCCTCAGGTACCGCGCCCCTAAGTTTTTCGAAGACCACCTGGACGAGATTATGGAAAATAGCGTCGAATTGGAAGTTGACTCTCATATATTCCTGAGTGCCCTGACTTACATATACACGGGTGAGGTGAATGAACTGGCGAATAAGAAAGATTATTACAATTTGTATCTTGTAGCCTTCAATTACGAGCTCAAAGGTCTTCAGAGGTATTGTGCAAAAATTATGTCCAGAGATCTTTCGGCAGACACCTTGTGCGACGTCTATGGACTTGCGGACGTGGTTCAAGATGAGGAATTGATGATGCAATGTAAAATCTTCATGAGGGGACATTTGGAAGTGTTATCGACCAAGTTAGAGTGGAATAAGTTGTTGACTTGCAAACCTTCTTTACTGGATAATGTAAAGAAAATACGCCATTGAAATTAGATTTTGTATTATTATTCGCTTGGAAACATTTAAATTTTATGGGTTTTAAATCTGTGTTCTGTGAAATAAAATTAATTTAATTTAAACTATCTTTGCGACTTAGTTGTTCACACTTTTCTTTTGTATCTTCACCTTTTTAAAAATGATTTACTTTAGAATGTGGTTATATTATCTTATTTTATATAAACTTGCATTCTTTGTAATATTTATCATGCAAGATATTATATATTGAACTTTTGAATATTTACCTTAGCATTTTTTACTTGTAACATCTTTTAAAATCCTATAGCTTTAATACTTTATTTGTTAAGGATTTATTAAAAAAAATATTTACTTATAAACCTTGAATATCGCCTTTGAATGTTAATAAAATCAACTTTTGCTAGGTTTTGAATTTGAATGCTTAAAAAAAATTATTTTTAATTCCTTTATAACATTTCACATCTCCCACTTGTAGCGATTTATAATTTTTAGCAATAAATAGCAGTAGGACCTGTTATTTACAATAACATTAGTGTATATTTGAACTCTCTTTGCGATCGACTAGTACTAGAATAGTTCATTTTGATGATTAGTTAAATATAGAGATCAAACATTTCCTTTTGTCACTAAGTATTTATTAACTCGTTAAACTATTAATTAAAAAAATTGTAATTTAAAAAAGCTGAAGAGCGGTGGTGGCCGAGTTGGAAGAGTAACGAGCTCGTAATCTGAAGGCTATGTATAGGTTGGTTAATTAATGTAATACTAGATTTTCACAGTGGGCTATTAGCGACGCACAGTGAGAGGCGTTTCATGAATCTAGCGGGTCATAATTGTTATTCTGATTATAATGTGAAGTTTCTGTAATAGATTGTTTTGATTAATAAACTTCACACTAGAGCTGCACAGTGGGCTATTGGTCACGGTTCGGGGCTATCTCTAAGGAATGACCCGGGAACGATGCCTCGTATTTTTGAGCCATGGTCAGATGACGAGGACAACGCTTGAGCTGGCACCCGACGCAACTTCAACAGGCTTAAGGACATTGGACCCCGATCAGATTTATCGTGCACCAGTCCCGTATATACACCGGACGACTTTCTAGTATTTTCGTAGCAAAGCTGGCAACCCTCCGATCGCAATATCAATACTTTTTTTTACTTTCCTTTGTCAAATTAATCTCACTGGCTGGAATTAGCAATCCTCTGATTACTAGCTGAACGCCTTTACACAATGGGCTACCGGGCCCCCAATTTAATATTACATTTATAAACTTTATTTTGAATACTGATTTTGTGTCGCAGAAAGTGTTTTTACTTTTTCAATAAGATTTTGCAATCGACTTGTCCAACTTTTAATAGTGAGTAGTTTTGTTCTTTCTGTTGTTGCTCTATAAGCTGTAACATGGAAAAGTAAAGTAACTCTCAGTCAGAGAGGGTGCATGTTAAATCTGATCGTGGTTCAATTTCCTGATGCCTATCGAGATTGTTTCGAGTGCCAGCTTAGGTGTTGTCTTTGTCATCTGATCATGGTTCAAATATATGAGGCATTGTTCACGAGTCTTTCCTTTGCGATAGGCCTCGGATCGTCGACAAACGAACAATGTGCAGCTCTAGTGCGATAGTAATTTATCCAAACCAAACCAAAGTATGGTTTTCTAAATTTTTTTTTGCTTAAAGCGAAAAGTGATTAATGATGAATGGTTGGTTGGTTAAATTAACTTCACACTGTAGCTGAAAAATGGGGTACTGGCATCAGTACCGAAGAAAAGATCCCGGAACAAGGTCTAGTAATTTTGATCCATGGTCAGATAACGAGAACAACACTTGATCTACAACCAAACACTTCCTCAATAGGCGTGAATAGATTCGTGAATGATCGGAAACTAAGGCCATTAGAACACGGTGGTGTCCGTCGTCCCAAGATACCGTCGTCGGCTTGCAACCAGAGGTTAGCGAATTCGAATAGCTATGTCCACACTTGTGCTTTTAATCGCACTTCGCAGCATGGACGTTAAAAAGTAACTAGAGTACTCATTTTCGCATTTCCCCAAATCCACAATTTCAATTCCCAGAAGTTATGCGCAAATAGTTATCTCAACACGCGTGCGATTCAGCATGCTCTTTGCGATTCAGCTTTCCGCTTATGTTATAAAAGTAAGCATACAATATCGCATGCACAAAATGTGTCGAAAATATTCGAAAACAGCAAAGCATGCTGCAAATCCCATGGATCCAACTGCTGTGGATTTCTGTGCGATTTTTCGTGCTTGATCTATTTTTAGACAAATTATATTAAAGTGGTTACCGATTCATTATTAATAGGTGTTTATTATTTTGATAGTTGCTTGTTTTTATTTAATTTGTTTCTAATATTTAATTTATATTTAATTAAAAAATGATTGATAATCGATAATTTAATAAATAATTGATAATCGATAATTTAATAAATAATTGATAACCCATAATTAATAATTTGATATAATAATTTCTAAATAACTAATAATTGATAATTATTGTGATAATTTATCATTAATAATTAATACAATAATTGATAATTTATCATTAACAATTAATACTATAATTAATACTTTTATCATTAATAATTAATACAATAATTGATAATTAATTATTGATAATTGATCATTGATAATTTATCATTGATAATTTATCATTAATAATTTATAATTAATTTACTATTAGTAATTATCAAATTAACAATTATAATAATTAATTAGTTATAATAATTAATAAATTATAAAAACTAATAATAATTAAATACTGTTATCAATTATCAAAAGGTTTTAAAACAGCAAAGATTGTTGCGGGTGTATGATGGTCCTGTGGTAAAATATTCAGTTTATAATCTGTGGGTTTTTAGTTCAAATATCGACGTGAACTTTGACTATAACTAACGAGCTCGTGATCGAAGCGTTGCCAGTTTCGTTCCTCTTTGTCAAACCAAGATCCATAAAAGGACCCGCCGGGAATAAGGAACTGGCACTGACCTACGTAAAATCTCAGACGATCTAGTATTAATCTCTATTCAGGTTTCGTGAGGTGCCAACGCTTGTGTTGTCTTCGCCGACCATGGTTTCAAATTACGAGGCAATATTTCTGGATTCTAGCTTGACGTTACTGCAACCAACCCCAAAGGATGCTGCAAATCTCGTAGATCCAGCAAATGTGGATTTTTGGGATGACAAAGCATTCTACTTTTATTTGTTGTTATACAAATATGTTTTCCGATCACATTTTAACTCTAAATTTTATTGAAGATTACAGATAATTTGTAGAATAGTGGATTTTCTTTTGGTTTGACAAAGCCTCCGTGGCCGAGCGGTTAAAGGCGTCAGCTGGGAATCCGAAGATTCCTGGTTCGGGCCTAGGCGATGGACTTGACAAAGAAAAGTAAAAAAATAGTGGATCTTGTGATCGGAGGGTTGCCAGCTTCGCTACAAAATACTAGAAAAGTCGTACAGAACATCCGCAAAAATTAACGGCGTGTATACGGGACTGGTGCACGATAAATCTGATCGGGGTCCAAAGTTCCGACGTCTATTGAAGGCGTTGGGTGCCAGCTGAGGTGTTGTCCTCGTCATCTGACCATGGGTCAAAAATACGAGGCATCGTTCCCGGGTCTTTTCTTCGAGATATGCCCCGAACCGTCGCCAAAAGCCCACTGTGCAGCTCTAGTGAGACGTTAATTAACAAAACCAAACCAATCAAGGAAAACTTCGGGAACAATGTCTCGTATTTTTTAACAATGGTCAGATGACGAGGACAACACCTGAGAAGCTCCCGACGCAACCTCAATATACATCAGAGTAGAATTGTGATATGTTAATAATAATTTTTTTTTAAAAAATACGAGTTAGAATATTTGTAGAATTCTTTTAGCTTGTCTTAAACAAGTTAAAATAAAAAATTGAAAACTTACGATCTTATTTTTCTGAAGAATATCAAAAAGTGACAAAAAAAAAAAGCTAGGTTCATATAATAAATATGGTTGATTGGTTAATTTGATTATAGTTTTGTTTAATGAACGTCGGTGTGGTTTGATTAATTAACGTCGCCCTAGAACGGAACAGTGGGCTATTGGCGACGGTTCGAGACCTATCTCGAAGGAAAGACTCGGGAACAACGCTTCGTATTTTTGAACAATGGTGAGATGACGAGGACAACCCTGAGGTGGCACCCGACGCAACCTCAGTAGGCGATAAATATGAAACAATATTAATAACTTACTATTAATATTAAATTTCGCTTTGAAACAAAATATACATTATTTTTTTTAAAAAAATATTGATACATTTAAATCTTTTAAGAATAAATCGGGTAGGTACAGATTGCACGGTACCTTAAAGTTTAGTTCGTGAATCCTTTTGGCCCCATGCGGTATATTGGTCACAGGAGGAAGTGAATAAATGGCCAACCTGGTCAACGCGGCAAACTTCATGTCATTTACCTCCGAGGAGTTATGGGGGAGGAAGTACATGCAGCCAAGGGCGACGTTCCTCTCCACGCGGTACAAATGTCAGAGAAAGAAATGTGTTAATCGGCCTGTTCGAAACGTCTGGCTATTCTCTACGCGATGGTATGTCATTTGAGTAGTCCAATTGCTGAAGAGTAGATATATTCACGAAAGCTTTTTGTTGTAAATTGCGTAAAACTGTCAAAACTTAATTATTGTTAACACAATAATATATTATTTACTGTAAGAATTAAGAAAAATACTATTTTTCATTAAAATATGTAAGTTTTCCGATTATTGAATATTTTATAATTTAAATTTTAATTTTCACATAACTTATTTCGCAACTGGAATAAGGATTTAATTGGTATGCAAATATATGCTCTGCCATTTAGTTTTATTTCAAAAACAAAATAAGCCACATTTCCCAAACGATCAAGATAACGCGTTCACTGACGCACACGCTCACATTTGCTGGATACAACTGCTTTTGCATCTGAATAAACTGATTAGCGTACTTTGGTTTCTGATGGGACTTATTTTTAGATATTCTTTGCTAGAAAGAATTGTTTTTGTTGCTTTATTGTATTTTTAATGTTTTGAATCCAAAGTTAAGTACCTACACCAAAATCTCATTTTCCGAATATTAGGATATAACTGCTTTTGTATTTGGGATACTCATTTATAAGCTGATTTCAAATGGAACTACAAGGATTTTAAAAATGTAATTTTTCACAGTGCGACTAAACTCCGTGAAACTATGTGCCCGTATCATCATTAAAAACGTATTTACGTCAAAAATTAATATAAATTTATTTTGTGTATTTTATTAATTTATCAGTGCTAACTATAAAATAACGTTTACTAATTTAAATAAATAAAAACATTTACTTTCGGAATGTTTAAGCATATGTTAATTTCGTAAAGTAGTGATCTTTAAAAGAATTTTTTTATTTAAAGTAAACTTTTTTTCCTTTTAAAGTATCTTAACAATAATTTAAAGACAAATAAAATCCTTTAATAATGACAAAGATTTCGATTAGTACGCGAATAGCTCCGTCCCGTGCATTACAGAAGAAGAAACTTAACAGATAGGGTGTATTGGTGGATTTTCCTCTTTTCAATTTGCTTCAACGAAAGTTCTCAGATGAGCAGTCTAGCTCGTTCTTAATGTCTATGCTTCAAACCAGGGTAAAAAGCACAAGTGTGGACATAGCTAATACGGATGATACAAGAGACTGGACACAAAATGTTAAAATGCAGTGAACTTGTGATCGGATAGCTGAGCCAGATACTGATATTTGAGCCAGATACGCTGCGAAGTAACAACTTCTTTCGTCGGCCGAACTTACCTCCAATTTCTAAGGCGTGTATACGGGACTGGTACACGTTAAATTTAATAGGGGTCCATTGCCCTGACGCCTATTGAGGTTGCGTCGGGTGACAGTTTAGTTGTTGTCCTCGTCATCTGACCATGGTTCAAAAATACGAGGCATTGTTCCTGGGTCTTTCCTTCGATATAGGTCCGGAACTGTCGTCAATAGCCCTATCTGCATCTCTGGTGTAACGTTATTTTATCAAACCAACCAACCCGACTTCGCCATCGTGCCAACCAGGCTGTTATGACTTATGTGCAAAGATTTTCAGAGATTTTATCTAAAAAGAAAATTTTTCTGGCAGTATCTAAAAATCAACCTTATATATTGTATTCATATAGTATCAACTGAAATATTCCACACCTTATCCGTGTCCTGAGGACCATTCGAAGTTTTTAGAAGTAAAACCATCAGAAATAAGTTTCAGCCATGGATTTAAATGATTTTAACCTTATAATGGAAACCAACAATCCTGCGAAAAAACTCTCCTTCCAGTGGTCGATTAAAAGGATTAAAAAACTGCCTGGCAAGATAACAAGTAATAAGTTTTCACTGGTATCCGGCCAGCCTCAGGATTGGCAAATGACCATTTTCATGTCAACAGCCAGTAGGTTCCACGTCAGTCTAACTTACGGTGCCGCCAAAGATGCCGATCCGGTGAGGGTGCATCACCTTTCAAGAATCTTGAAAAGCAACGGCGTCGTACTGGTTCGCTACACACCAAATTCCAACGTGTACCACGGCGGTGAACAGTGCTTGCTGTTACTAGACACTCCACTTCCCCAGCACGAGGAGGAAAAGATTATCTTCGACTGCACCATGACCGTCTACGGCTACGGTCTGGACACCACCTGCGACTTGTACAACGACGACAACGCCCCGAACTTGGACCTGGAGGACCTCCAGAATGGATACAGGAAAATGATGGAGTCCGACAAGTTCGCCGACGTGAAGATTCAGATTGGAAAGAGCTTTTTCAGCGCCCATAAGTGCATTCTGAAGTACCAGTCCCCGACCTTCTTTCGCCTCTACAAGGAAAAGATTCTGGAAGGTAAGGTCGTTCTCCATGACATCGAACCTCACGTCTTCGAAATTGTTCTTGAGTACATATACTCGATGAAGACTAACGAGTTGCCGATTATCAATAATTGCGCCGAGGTGTATCCCGTTGCTGTTATGTTTGACCTCAAAGGATTGCAAGCGGTGTGCTCTAAAGATATGGTGTTCGGGTTGCGTCCTGGTAACGTGTGCGATTACTACCAACTTGCGGAGAGTCACAGCGACGAGGAGTTGCTGAAGCATTGCAAGATATTTATGAAGGCAAATTTGTTTCTGATGCAGAATGAAGGCAGATGGTCCACGTTTATTGCTTCTAAACCTCATTTGGAAAAGGAGATTACTGAAAACTGAAATTTTATGTCTTAAATTTTTTTTTATCAGAGTTTTATCGAGTTCTGTAAGTTACAAATGTTTTAATATATACCGTTTTACATAAAGTTTTGATGAATTTTGAAAATAAAAAAAATAAGTATTATTAGACTTCTAATTTCTTTACTGTAATTTTTTAAACTATGGTTAGCTTTAGATGTTGTAAAACACCTCCGAAAAATCCGCTGGATTTTTATCACTTTTCATGTTATCTCTGTAGCTATTGCTTCAAATGATTATAAATCTTTAATATTTTTCTTCATATTGTTTTTCAAACTGTAGTTTAAAAGATTTCATATAGAAGCTTTTTGATAACCCTTTTCTTTCGATAAGTATGAATATCCGAAAATTTATAAATTGTTTTAAAGTTATATATTTTTAATTTCTGAAAAACGAGTCTTGCAAATTGGGATTAAAATAAAACTTGAAAGAATATTTTATACTTTAGTTTTACATAAAAGAAAACCTTCGAATTCCAAAAATTTTAAAAATGTTGGAAGTTAAAATATGGGGATAATATGGGAAATGTAAAACAGCCAAGTAAACCTTTAATTGGTTTCATATTTTTTCCTTTAACAATCCGGCATAACATGCTTTTCTAATAGACACCAACTTTAGTTATCTCGGGTTATTCAGTTCAGCGGTTAAGCTGTGAAAATTTGAATAATAGTTACGAGTTAATTTTCTTCGTGATATAATCGTGCAGTCAGACGTTTTCAAGTAACAAATTTTGTATTCCATTACTATTCAAAGCTTAAATTTTTTGTGATCACACAACTGTCTTAGCCTGCTCTCTTATTTGTTATTGAAATAAAATTCACTATTCTACAAAAAAACTTAAACAGTTAAGGGGGTCCGATACCTTCGACATTTTTTTTCTTTATTTTTATACTTGTACATTCCAATTTTTTTTCTCTTTCTAAATATGCATAAAAAACCATTTTAAGACGCTCCTTTTTTTTTTTAAATTGCACATTTATTTTTAAATTAAAATTTTAGTAAATTTTTTATCAATTTTAAAATTCCTACTCCTTTTTTGTTTTTCAATATTTTAAAGCAATTTTTTTTATTTAAGATCTTGAATAATATGTAAATAGATGTATGCATTCAAATTTTGATTCAAATACATCACTTTAAAAAAATAAAATATATTAGAAATTTTTGGAAAAAAAATGTCGAAAAAAAATAAAATTCCATTTTAAGTGGTTTTAAAAAACAAATTATGGTAAAAATAGGAAATCTGAATGCATACATCTATTTAAAATATATTTATCTTGCTATACACACAAAAATTATGATTTTAAGTATAATAGTAAAAAAGTCTTAGCATTTTTAGTGTTCATTAAATTTCAAAACCACGAACAGAGATATTTGCTTTTAAAGTTTACATATGATACAACTATGTTATAGGAACACATCATTAAAACATTCATAACTAAAAAAGTAATAGGAATTTTTTGAAGCAGTTTTTTGTGAGTTATTAAGATAAGTTTGAATATTATTTTTTAAATATAAAAAAAAAATGACTTTTTTTGCGAATTTTGGGTATCGGACCCCCTCCCCTTAAAAGTAATACGCGGGCATCTAATTTTGTGCGTTCTAATTTCATGCTCTGTTATTTTCTTGCAAAACTTTTGTTTAAAGAAAGATATTTATATGTTGGTTATGCTGACGTTTTCTTGCGTTACTATATCGACAATAATTACTAATAAATACTACCCAGTATATTTGTTACTTTAGCGCACTGCAGGGGTTTATGAATACTTACGACATTTTTTGTATGTTTTCATAGAAAAGTGGTGTCGAAAAGAATTATGTCCTTAATAAAACCTGTATACTAAATACAATATATGACCATATAGAAATTGGGTAACTGATAACATATGTCCAGATTGTTTACTTAGAAAAGTGAAACTGGAGAACCATTAAAAAAATATCAAGATTATATTCTTCGGATTTTATAAGCAGAGTCGTACAACTGCGGAAGAATAAAATGTCATTGTTAATTTACTGTTTCAAATACTAAATTACAGCCCTCTATTATTGGAGTTTTGTCAAGTGAAATGAAGAAATGTATCTTCGCGTAGTTATTTTCAGGATTTAGTTCTTAAAATCAATGCAAATGGGGTGTGATTTGCATAGAAAAACGGTTAAACTCCGATTTTGTTGAATAAAAAATGTTTTACTTCGAACGTAGTTGGCGCATTTTGTTTTGGTATTTTGTAGCATATTTTCTTAAGAAATAAAATTTAATAGCTACATTGGACTTTCTAATGTGGAAAAAGCGCTGGTGGTCACTGATTTCATACATTTTGAAAGAGAAAAGGTTCGTTTTTGTTAATGATCTATTCACAATGAAATATTTTAGATCCTAATGTTGAATTGTAATAGTCACGTGTTTATTGCTCTAATCATAAAGAAGTGGTTCGTGAGAGTATTTCAAAGTGGTCCTTGGTTTTTTTTGGTTTGGTTTTGTTAATTAACGTCGCACTAGAGCTGAAAAGTGGGCTATTGGCGACGGTTCGGGGTCAATCTCGAAGGAAAGACCCGGGAACACATACACATTCACACACACACATTCATACATGCACCTCATTATTTTAGAACCATGGTCAGATGACGAGGAAACACCTGAACTGGCACCCAACGCCTTCAATAGACGTCGGAACTTGGACCCCGATCAGATTTATCGTGCACCAGTCCCGTATACACGCCGTTAATTTTTGCGGATGTTCTGGACGACTTTTCTAGTCATCTGACAATGGTTCTAAAATAACTAGGTGCAGGTATGAATGAATGTTGTATGTGTGAATGTGGTCCCGAGTCTTTCCTTCGAGATAGACTCGGAACCATCGCCAATAGCCTACTGTGCAGCTCTAGTGCGACGTTTATTAACCAAACCAAACCAAATCAAACTGGACGACTTTTCTAGTATTTTTGTAGCGAAGCTGGCAACCCTCCGATCACAAGATCACTACTTTTTTACTTTTCTTTTGTCAAGTCCATCGCGCGGAGAGCCACAGTTGCTCAGTTGGTAAGGCGTTCAGCTACTAATCAGAGGATTGGTGGTTCGAATCCGTGCAATAGACCTGACATAGAAAAGTAAAAAAATAGTGATCTTGCGATCGGAGGGTTGCCAGCTTCGCTACAAAAATAATAGAAAGTCGTCCAGAATATCCACCAAATAATAATGGCGTGTATACGGGACTGGTGCACTATAAATCTGATCGGGGTCCAAAGTCCCGATGTCTATTGCAGGCGTTGGGTACCAGCTCAGGTGTTGTCCTCGTTATCTGACCATAGTTCAAAAATACGAAACATCGTTCCCGGGTCTTTCCTTCGAGATAGGCCCCGAACCGTCGCCAATAGCCCACTGTGCAGCTCTAGTGCGACGTTAATTAACCAAACCAAACCAATCCAAACCAAACCTGTTATCATTTCCCCATGGTTTAGTTACATTAGTTCACTAATGACCTCTAATGTCCTTCGGTAATCTTGGCGAGAAAAATGAGAGATCAATGTCGACAAATCCCATTCAATCCCTTCCTTATCAAGTGAGAGTATTTCTTCGAGGCCAAACATCGCCGAATGCTCTGTTGGCAAACAAAACATTGCTGGAGAACCGCCAGAAGTGCCAGGCATGAATGGGATCTATTTCCTATTTTATTCAGTCCTCCGGGTCTATAGAAAGAAATATACAAATACAGGAAAAATGGAGTTGATAAACATTGATCGTGGGAAAAATATATTTGCCGTTGACTTTTTTTTGGGGAAGTCTTAGGGGGGAAGAATTTGGGACACACTTTGACTTATACAAACCGCTTGGATTACCATTGCTTGGGGGCAATCGTCGGAGCCTCATTGTTTGCCTGCGTGAATTTTCTTCTGGATTTTTACTGATGGTAGGAAGGAATAGAATACATTGAGTACACTTAAACCTGTTTTTGTGCGGTCTTTTTTTGTGCGATTTTTTTTGTGCGTTGTTTTTTGTGCGACTTTTTTTTGTGCGAATTTTTTTGTGCGGTATATGAAAATTTCAATCAAATTGGAACATAATTGATTATCTGGCTACCGAGACATATACAAGCGTCTACTGAAGCAACAGTCGTCGCAAAAACTGATCACTGACTACATGGTAACTGAAAAAAAGTCAACGTGACGAAAGCCATTTTGGAACCAGTTTACCACAAGAAAGTTCGCGTATTGTCAGACTACGAAGGATAATGGTTATACGTTTTGTATGTGTAAAATAAGTACATATGTAAATAATTTTTTTAAAAACGTTCGCATGTGTATTTCTAAATCAGATTCCAAAAGGTTTGGCGAGATTCCAAGTAGCTGTCAAGCCTCGTGTCTTGATTTCGTTTAAAAAAACAATTCCTAGTTATTTCGTAAGGTTTTGAGTTATTTTCTACGTGATACTTTTTTTATGCGGTTCCTATTCACCGCATAAAATTTTTTTTTTTTAATTGTGTTGCGGAAACTATTTTTATAGCTATTTGTGAAGTTTTGTGCGATTTTTTATGCGGTTTTTTTATGCGGTCCCTATCTACCGCACAAAAACAGGTTTGAGTGTATACGAGTGTAGTGTATTTCCCTTGGTGTATGTTTGGCTGATGTTTCGAAGCTGCAACCTGTAATCAAAAATGAGTGAAACACTTCCTGGAGAGTGGAACTTGATGGTGAGTGATATGTTAATGTTTGATGTTGCTCACTAGACTTTTATTTGTAGAATAATCGCGTATAATCTAGAATTTTAAAATTTACAGTTGCACTACTATGCGAGAACCTATTGGACAATTTTTATGAATTTGACCCGTTCGGCTTATTCGTGCCAGCTAACACAAAATATGCATTTTTTAATTTTGCGAATTCTTACAAAGCAATAAAATATGTCGTACACAAATTGATAATTTTTAAATTTAATTAGATAATCTTAAAAAAAACGACATGAATAAAAATGTGCTAAATATAATATATAACATTTAATTTTAAGAACAATTGGTACAAATTGAATTATTTAATATCACTTTTATATTTATTACAATTTTTTTTTTTAAATCGGCGCCAAAATGCAGGTAAGTTTTTTGTAAATTGGCACCAACTTCGAAAAGTTCTGTTCTAAAGTAATATTCTACACTTTTTGATTCTTTATCCAATATTCGAACACATTTAACACAAGTAGCTATTCTTTTTACCGAAGTTTGTGTCTGTGTAATACATTTCTTAAAAGTAAATTTAGTGGCAAATTCAATTAGGTTTGGTCTGGTTTGGTTGATTAACTTTGCACTAGAGCTGCACAGTGGGCTATTGGCGACGGTTCGGGGTCAATCTCGAAGGAAAGACCCGGGAACACATCCACATTCACACACACACATTCATACACACATTCATACATGCACCTCGTTATTTTAGAACCATGGTCATATGACGAGGAAACACCTGAACTGGCACCCAACGCCTTTAATAGACGTCGGGACTTTGGACCCCGATCAGATTTATCGTGCCCCAGTCCCGTATACACGCCGTTCATTTTTGCAGATGTTCTGGACGACTTTTCTAGTATTTTGTAGCGAAGCTGGCAACCCTCCGACCGCAAGATCACTACTTTTTTACTTTTCTATGTCAAGCCCATTGCGCGGATTCGAACCACCAATCCCCTGATTAGCAGCTGAACGCTTTACCAACTGAGCAACTGGGGCTCCCTCTAATAAAAAAGACCCGGGTACACTCCATTAAAATTATGAACCATGGGGTTTTGTTTGATGAATAAACGTTGCACTAGAGCTGCACAGAGGGCTATTGGCGACGGTTCGAGGCCTTACTCGAAGAAAAGACTCGGGAACGATGCCTCCGTGGCCGAGCCGTTACAGGCGTCAGCTGGGAATAAGAAGATTCCTGGATCGATCCTAGGCGATGGACTTGACAAAGAAAAGTAAAAAAGTAGTGATATTGTGGTCGGAGGGTTGCCAGCTTCGCTACAAAATACTAGAAAGGTCGTCCAGAACATCCGCAAAAATGAACAGCGTGTATACGGGACTGGTGCACGATCAATCTGATTGGGGTCCAAAGTCCCGACGTCTAATGAAGGCGTTGGGTGGCAGTTCAGGTGTTTCCTTGTCATCTGACCACGGTTCTAATATAACGAGGTGCATGTATGAATGTGTGTGTGAATGTGTATGTGTTCCCGGGTCTTTATTTCGAGATAGACCCAGAACCGTCGCCAATAGCCCACTGTGCAGCTCTAGTGCGACGTTAATTAACCAAACCAAACTAAACCCGGGAGCGATGCCTCGTATTTTTGAACCATGGTCAGATGACGAGGACAACGCCTGAGCTGGCACCCGATGCAACCTCAATAGGCGTCAGGACATTGGACCCCGATCAGATTTATCGTGCACCAGTCCCGTATACACGCCAGTATAATTTGTAGGATGTTCTGGACGACTTTCTAGTACTTTGTAGCGAAGCTGACAACCCTCCTATCGTAAGATCACTACTTTTTTTCTTTTCTTTTTCAAGTCCATCGCACGGATTCGAACCAGCAATCTGCTGATTACTAGATGAACTCCTGTATCCACTGGACCACTGAAGTCCACATGAACCATGGGGAGATAATTTTGGTCAGATAATATTGACAAAACTTGAACTGGCATCCCAAATTCTAATCTTCTACATAAGAATGAAATAAGGATGTTTGAGGTACAAGTGATTTAACGTACACTAATTCTCTCTAGACGAATTATTTTCGAATGTGCGACAAGGATTCAACGCGGTACCCTCCGATCACAAATTCCCTAACCATTTGAAAAGGTTAAGAGTTGATGGTAAGCTTACGAGGAGACCGTTGCAATTATGTATTGCATTATTGAAAAATGACTTGAAAAATGCTTCGTAATCAGTGATTTTTAAAACAAAAAAAACATCGTATAAAATAAAAATTATTGATGTCATCGTGCAAAAGAAAAAAATATGGCATAACCCATCATTAAAATAAAGACTAACTATTAGATTAATAGACATTTTTTTTATCAACTTGATCAAAAAAAGATAGAGCCGTCAACTGACAAAAAGAGTCATAACCCCTTCGTAAAAGAATTGATTATTTTAACACGCCTTCAAAAGTCACGTAACCTGAGAGTAAAAAAAAATACAGAAAAGATAAGAAAAATAATATTAAAATAACTGAAATATTCTTAATAAAAAATGACTGAAATATTGTTAATAAAAAAATAACCGAAATCTCCTATAAACCATATTCCTGACCGTAATCAAACTTGCAGAAAAACGGACCATTAAGAAGCGATAAATTTCTTTCGACTCCAAGGCTTTCTTTAGCTTCCATGTTCTTTTAATTTTCGGAATAACCCAACCGAAATATTCGGGCGTTAACGATTTTTAACCGTTTTGTGAAACACCACATGCTTCGGTTGATTAAAAAAAAAAAACGTGTAAAAGAAGTTATGGATGTGATAACGTTTTTGTGAAGCTGTCTCGTAACGCCTAGAAGTAATGGCGTCTAGTCAGTCTTTTGTAATTTTCTCTTGACAGCCTTCGATTACATGGATCGGTTGTTCGATGCTGCTTCGTGGATTTTGTTGCACTTGCATCAGTGTTTAGAATAATGTGCCATTGGATTTTTTTTATGGGGACTGTCTTCTTTTATAATGTAGCATTTTCAGGCCCGTAGGTATAGATTTTTCATGGGCCCCCGATTTTTCAACCCCCCGTCCCCCCAAAAAAAGTCACACCTCCCCCCTTCCCTATTTTTAAAAAAAATTATTAATTTTTATTGAAGTACACAGGTATTCATTGGCAGATAAATATCGAAACAGCAACATCATTTAATTTTTATGGAATCGTTACCAATATCAGTCATTACCTATTTTTAAAATTAGTAAGTATCCCTCCTAATTAGGAAATAAATTAGAGGACAAATTCAAATTTTGAGAACCCTTGTTTAGAATAATATATGTTTGGAGCAACTTGTTTATACCGCCCAGTTTGACGATAATTTCCCTTTGTAACATAAACCCAAATACTAGGTAATGAAACACGATGATGTCCATGTTAGGTTTAGTTTGAGATAAAAATGACCTCAAAACATGTTTTAGACGCCTTTTGAAAACTATTTTCCGAGGAAAGACACCGGAAAATACCTGGTTACTCAACAAGAAATGTTGTACGAGAAATTGAATTTTTTCCTAGTTTTTTTTAAAGTATTTTTATGATTTTTACAGTTATTCGATTTTTAATTTTTTTTCTTGAATTTCAATGGGAGGGGTTTGAACCCCCTGAACCACTCCCTTACCTACGTGCCTCAGCATCTTCGAGCATGAATGGACTGTAGTAGAACGAGTGTGACGTCATAATCGCGAAACCAACATCTCAGACCGAATGGCCTCAGACACGTGACTTCTTTTCAAAATTATGAATTAAAAAATACTCGCGATTGGCTGATGAATTGGGAAATGTGTAACAGTGAATATTTATGAATGGAATGACGTAATTAACACGTGTCTGAGGCCATACATGTTGCCTCACTTTGATGTTAGCAAGATTATAACATTACTTTTTCTCTAATATGAAGGATCCATGCTCGAAGTGTAGCATGGTTTAGCCCTATCTTGGCCAGAATTTTGACGTGAATACGTCTTTAAAACTGGCACGGGTACTCTAGCAAAAACTTGAGAGACGTTAAGTGTTGGTATTTCAAAGCCCCATAACCACTGATCTCTATCTGTAAATTCTGGATTGGGCAAGACATTTTGTTGAATTGAAGCCAATTGAAGAGGTAACAACTATATCCCACTTTCATCGCAAATATTTCGTATATTTTCCCTGTTAAAATAAGCCGACATGTATTGCTTTTGACTGAGTTTTTTCTATTTTCTTTTGAAACCCATTTTAAATGTAATCTGCTATTAAAATATAAAGTCATTTGCAAGTCACAGTCGGAGTGGTTAAAAAGCAAGAGCAAAAACTATTTGTTTGGCAATATAAAAATTAATTCTATCAAAATAAAATAATATATTTACATACATTTGATATTTCTACAATGCTAGGGTATTAAAAAACACTACTAAATCACTTTAAAAAAAATTGGGGTACAGTATGGCTGCTTCTACATCGGCTTCAACGCGCCCATAGAGGAAGCAAGTTTTGATCCTTCCAGAAGTTACAGTTACAGTTCGGTGCCCATAACTTCAAGTGGAATCAATCTATCGCTACGGACCACTGGTGGTCCACGAGAGGGCACTGAGTGGGCTGCGGAGCCATTATCTATTTTCATAGATGTTTTACTTTTCCAAAACAGGTGTTGCATTTTAAAACTAAAAACATCTAAACTACAAATAAAAATGTATGTTTAAAAAAAAAAAACTTTTTCATGTACTTGCTTTGATTATTATAATAGTTAACCAGAAACTAGATTGATATTTTTTACCTTTATAAGACATATATTACATTAAAAACAATGGACTTTTTTAATAATACTTTATTTACAAAATTATTACGGGTTTAATAAACGAGAGACATCAAACACATAAATTATATTCAGCGCCTAAATATTTTTTTATGTAATTAGTAGGTCCGCGAATTTGAATTAATTCGTCGATTTTGGATTATTATATTATTTAAAACCGTCTTCATTTTTGACAAAATAAATTTCTTAAAAAAAACCGATAAAATAAATTTTCTCAGTTTGACGAAATATGTCATGTGTGTGACGAAATTTTGTCAAAAATGGCAAAAGTTTCATCCTATACGAGAATGCATTTTAAACAGCGTGTTGTGGCATAAGAAACTTTAACACATTGAAAGAACAAACAAAATCATAACAAGAAATCTAAACTGAACTGAGATTTGTATGCTGAAAATCCCACATTAAAATTTTCAAAAGGATTTTTTTGCAATGAATTTTTTGACTGCTTTTCGTCTCTTAAAATTCACATTTTCCGGATAATTAATAACCCATATACGAAATATTTTTTCAGAAAAAAAAAATCAGACTTTTTTCCCTTTCAAAAAGGAACCGTATTTTTTTCATCCTTCAAAACATCTCCTACATTCTTAAAATCGAAATCCGTATTTCGTTGACAATCCACCGCATCCCGGAAACAGTGGCGTCGCAGTGGCGTGTCTTTGTTTTCCCATTATCCATCAATTGGCACGCAAGCCGAAGCACTAGGAATCCGAGACACTCGCTTCTTCATGTTCCTGATGAATGGCCCCGGAGAAATAAGGACGAAAGGCAGGGACGCCCCTTTCACCTTGCGCTTTTCAGGGGCTCAGTGGCGGAGAAGGAAAGGAGAAAGCTGCACCGGAGAAAAATTAATTGTTTTTTTGTCTGTCTTTCACGCGGCTTTCTTTCTGCATCGTAAAAAGGAGGGATTAGTTAGGATCGTGGGATGCTGGAAACTTTGTGTGGGAATTGATGAGTGTATGTGAAAAGTTCGTGCTGAAATAGTGTCATTTTTAACCAGAGCTCCAATCGTTACCTTCAAACGTGCTAAAGGAGGAGACTATCAATTCGATTGTTATGTTATTTTTTTATGCGTGTTCGCTATGATTTCTATTTCAATTCAGAAATTTGGAATTTTTGTTGATGTCTCCAGTGGCGGCGATAGGGTGCTAAAAGTGAGGGGCAAGGTTAAATTGGAGAAAAAATTTTACTAGAACAATTTTTTTATTTTGAAAAATTTTCTATGCTTAATTAGCAATCAAGGTTGCAAACTTAATTTCTAAGAAATTCGAGGGTCGAATTTTTTTTTGCTGCTTCAATTTTTGAAAAAAATTCATAATAAGTATGATCAGTTAAAATTACAAAAAAAAATCCTGCAATTTAGTTTTTATTGTTAAATTTTGTAATAAAATGTACTTTTTTTTTATAAAGATTTATATTAAATAAGAAAAATCTGGATAAATAAGAAAATCTGGAAGTATTACTCAACTTACTATTGCCTTGTTTAAAAACTTTTGCGTAATTTGGGTCGACAGCTAAACCTTCATTTTCAAACTATCCTCGGTTTCCTCAGAATTTGTACTGCATTGTCTATAAATCAAATTCAGTACTTACAGGGATATAGGTTCATTTTGGCATGGAGGGGGTTGGAGTACGAACTTTTTCTACGTTTTGGCAATGCAGCAAAAATTTTTACTTATAATTACTTTTTAAAAAGTGCAATTTTAAAAAAGTGCTGGAACAACATCTGAAAAAAAAAAGTGCGGGGGCAACCGCCCCCCCCCCCCCCGAATCGCCGCCACTGGATGGCCCACTAAACTCTAACTGTAACTTCTGGAAGACTCAAATCTTGTTTCCTCTATGGGCGCGTTGAAGCCAATAGTAAAGCAGCCATACTGTATCCCATTTTTTTTAAAGTTATTTAGTAGCTTTTTGAAACCGTAGCATTTTAGAAATATTAAATGTATTTAAATATTATATTTTTTCTTGTATAATAAATTTTATATTGTCAAACAAATAGTTTTTGCTCTTGCTTTTTAACCATTTCGACTTTGACATGCAAATGACTTCCTATTTTAATAGCAGATGGCATTTAAAATGAGTTTCAAAATGAAATAAAAAAATAGGCCAAAACCATTACATGTCGGTTTATTTTAACGTGAAAAATATAAGAAGTGTTGCGGTAGAGATGAAAGTGGGGTACAGTAATTTGGCACCAACTTCAAAAAGTTCTAATAAGTATGAAATCGACACAAAATAATTCAGTTTTTTCAACTCGTTCGTAAAATGAAAAAATATGTTTTACTTTATAGCGCATTATTCCTATAGTCAGTTTTCCGTTATTTTAATAAAATACTTTATTTATCCCCTTTTAGTTTTTAATTTAACAGGGGGTGAAGCCTCTTGCTATTCACCAAGAAATTCAAGTAACAGCTTATGCTCGGATTTTAGATCGACAATGTATATTGTAAAACAATTCTTATCCATTCCAAAAGATACTGGGTAAACGAAATGTCATTCTTGTACAACTTCTCACAAACAATGAAAACATTTTAAAATTAGAGAAACTTTTAAAACAAAATCCGGTTAATCAATATTTCCAAATATATAACAGCCAGATAACCGATTATTTTTTGCAGTTTTTGCCAAAGTGGATTTTTCTCTATCTAACATAAAAATAATTTTCGAAATCGGACAATATTTTTTTCAAACTGTCCGGTTAATTTAGAATTCCGGATACTTAAATGCCGGATAACCGGATATTTTTTCCAAATGCTTCCAAGTGAAACATTCCTTATCCAACAACAAAAAAATTGTGCAAATATATGAATTATAACCGAAATCCTGTGTAAACATGCATTAAAAAAAAATACATATCAGTCGAATCTATGACCTTTCGACTTGGCGCGCGATTTGGCGGTTTTAATTTAAAATTTCTGTCGGTTTTATTTTGGAGTTTTGGTTGGCGCGCTGTTTAGTCGGTTAATAAAATAAATACATATGTTAAAGCACATTAGTTAAAAAAATTAATCGCAAATTTAACAATTAATTAAATTAATTAATTTGATAACTTCCCTCCTATTGGCGCGCTTTGGTGGCTTTCATTTAAAGTTTTTGGCGGTTTTATTTGAAAGTTTTGGTTAGGTAGCTTTTTAGTCAGTTAAAAATAGATAGATGTGTCCAAGAAGTTATAGTATATGGCACCATTCTTCAATTTTAAAGATATGAAAAAAAAATACAAAAAAAAAATCAATAACCAAATTTTGGTTTTAGGTACCCTACCCAAACTAAAAATAAAAAAAACATCTACAAAATTTTATTAAAGTCCAAAATAAAAGTCCAACAATCGTTTAACTCACCAACGAATAAAAATAACCCGACACACTGCCAATCTCAATCCCCCACACTCCCTTCAGGAAACCAAAGTCAGTAGAAAAACCCAAAGTAAAAAAATAAACAAAAAAATGGATGTCTTTTAGACGTTAAAGGGAGGTCCAATGCACCCGGCGACATTTCCCATTTGCGCGGCATCTCTGTCGGAAAATGAGGAGCTCGACCCCGCACATGCCTCGGAATGAAAAATGGACCCCAGCTCCGCCACTCCATCACAACCAGGGGCCGCAGGGAGATATCCCGGATATTCGATTTCTCGCCACTTGTACGCCACTTGCAATCGAGGGGCGGCATTCTTGTATCTCGAGGAATCAATTTGAAACCCCCCAAGATGAATATTTTCGGCATGGGTGGTCGGGAGATATTAACCCGGGATGCTAGGGAAGGGTCGTCTTGACCGTGGATTATGATGCAGGTTGTACGAGAAATGTTAGACACGTTACTAAATTATGTAAGAATAAAAATAAATGAGTAATGACTTTTTTATATGCTACGTCATACGGGCATGGGTTCTAAATTTTTTAACCGACTAAACAGCGCGCCAACCAAAACTCCAAAATAAAACCGCCAGAAAATTTAAATTAAAACCGCCAAATCGCGCGCCAAGTCGAGAAGTTATAGATTCGACTGTTATGTATTTTTTTTATGTATGTTCGCGCGGGATTTTGGTTCTATTTCAGATATTTGCAAATTTTTTTGTTGTTGGATAGGAGCTGTTTCACTTAGGAGCAATTGGAAAAAAAATATCCGGTTATCCGGTATTTAATTATCTGGAATTCTCAATTAACCGGACCGTTTGAAAAAAATATTGTCAGATTTCGAAAATTCTTTTTTTGTTGGATAGAGAAAAATCCACTTAGGCAATATCTGCAAAAAATAATCGGTTATAAAATCTAAAAAGATTATTTTATTTAAAAGAATTGAGTAACCCAGGTGCAAAAACAAATATGCACTGAAATCTTTTTTGAGTTTCTCGCGAAAAATTTTCAAATCTTAACTATTGTTAATACAAAATTAATATTTTTTTGTGGAAATGAAATATTAATACAATTTTGTTTTTACTAAAATGTGTATATTCTCATATTAACGAGTAAGTTTTAATATACATTTTTATTTGCTTTCACCAATAAAATAATTATTCTTTAAATTTCAGTGTTTCAAAATACTGAAATAGGTCAAGAAAATATTTTCTGAAAAATTGCGTTTTTGTCTTTTTATAAACGCAAGAACGTTTTTAACAAACTGTCTTTACAGATTTTTTTTATTTGCAAAAGAGTTTTTGCGAAAAAATATTTGAAAAAAAAATCGCTCATTTCACTGTTCAAACTATTTTTGCTAAAAACTATTATAAACTATTATACACTAAAACAAATATAATCTATATATTATTAATAATTAAAGACAAACTAAATGTTTGAAAGTACTATGAAGCAAATTTGAAGCAGTTTCTTCAAATAGATCCAAACTTACATCAATTCAAACTTGATCGCACATGAAAAAAGTAATTACTGTGAAAAATGTGTTCAAAGTTACGCATTCAGGCAATTTTGTACCAAAGCTTAATACTGATTCGAAAAGAAAAATTAATTGTACTTAACGTAGAAATATAATTTTGATGTGTTTCGATAAAAAATAAAATGAACTATTTTTTAAAGCAATAAAATATTTTTGGATATTTTTGATGATAATATGCCCTACCCCCCTCTGAAAGAGTTAGACGTTAAAAACACAATTATTATGGATATTGAAATCTGTACTGTACTTCCGAAAGATGGCTGCTGTGCTGTACGCCCACGTAATTACTTCTCAAATACTTAAGTAAGAACCACGTGTATTGAAGGCAAAACATCCCTAAATCTATAAAGAAAATAATTTAGTGGAAAACCTCTTAAGGGAAATCCCTTTATCTATTTTTCAGAAGACTTTGGGGGGAACGCATCGAGGACTTAACGTTTTCCCAATTTCCTTTTCAGAGACTTAAGGATCTCTACGCGATTTCTTGGAAAGGTAACTGGGATTCTATTCTTCGGACTGAATCTCTTAAATTCCTTAGTAATGAGTAAAGATGAGCTTTATATATTTGCTCGTTTTTAACCCTTTGCACTCCAAGAACTCTTTGTGTTTTCCGTTCTTTCTACGGAACAGTTATTCATCCGTATGTTCTTTTCCCTAGAATTTGTTTTGCTTATAGAAAAAAGACACTCAATATGTATAGGATCTGCGAAAGAACGAGTTGAAAAAAAATATCGAAGTTTTTTAAACACAAGATCATGCTGTTCGCGTTTATTTTAACTCTTTGAACTCCGCTGTCGCCTCTCAGGCGCCAAAAGAACGACCAGTTCTTTGATTCCCTGTTCTTTAAAACAAACGAGAACAACATGATCTTGCGTTTTAAAAAAACAGGACATTTTTTCAACTTGATAGATTATGCTTTTGTTTTCCGCTAAGAGCATAAAAAAAAATTATGGGGAAAAGAATGTAAAGAGGAATGACTGTTCCGTAAAAAGAACGCAAAACGCAAAGTGTTTTCGGAGCGCAAAAGGTTAAAGAACAGGGAACCAAAAGAACGAGTCGTTATTTTGTCGCCTGAGCGGCGCTAACGGAGTGCAAAAGGTTAAAGTTCATGGATACGGCTTCTTGGATGGGAAATGTCCAAAAAGGTGAACTCTTCTAAAAAACATTTGAAATTTCACTCTTTGTATTTTTTCAAAATAACGACCTGTTCTTTTGTTCACTGTTCTTTAACCCTTTGCACTCCAAGAACTCTTTGCGTTTTCCGTTCTTTCTACGAAACAGTTATTCATCCGTATGTTCTTTTCCCTAAAATTTGTTATGCTTATAGAAAAAAAGAAACCTAATCTGTTTTGGATCTGCGAAAGAACGAGTTAAGAAAAATATCGATGTTTTTTAAACGCAAGATCATGCTGTTCTCGTTTATTTTAATTCTTTGCACTCCGCTGGCGCCTCTCAGGTGCCAACAGAACGACCAGTTCTTTGGTTCCCTGTTCTTTAAAACAAACGAGAACAACATGATCTTGCGTTTAGAAAAACATGATCTTTTTTCAACTTGATGGATTATGCTTTTGATAGATTATGCTTTTGTTTTCCTCTATCAGCGAAAAAAAAAATTATGGGGAAAAGAACATAAAAGAGGAATGACTGTTCCGTAAAAAGAACGCAAAACGCAAAATGTTCTTGGAGTGCAAAGAGTTAAAGAACAGGGAACCAAAAGAACGAGTCGTTATGTTGTCGCCTGAGTGGCGCCAACGGAGTGCAAAGGGTTAAAGTTCATGGATACTCGGCTTCTTGGATGGGAAATGTCCAAAAAGGTGAACTCTTCTAAAAACCGAATGAAACTTCACTCTTTGGACTTCTTCAGAATAATGACATGTTCTTTTGTTCACTGTTCTTTAACCTTTTGCACTCCAAGAACACTTTGCATTTTGCGTTCTTTCTACGGAACAGTTATTCATCCGTATGTTCTTTTCCCTAGAATTTGTTATGCTTATTGAAAAAAGAAACCTAATCTGTGTTGGATCCGCAAAAGAACGAGTTGAAAAAAATATCGATGTTTATTGTTCTCGTTTATTTTAAAGAACAGGGAACCAAAAGAACGAGTCGTTATGTTGTCGCCTGAGCGGCGCCAACGGAGTGCAAAGGGTTAAATGTAACCAAAACTGCATGTTTTTGAACATAAAAATCTCGTTTTTTTTCCGTTAGCTTGGTTTTTTATTTAACAAAAGTATGGCATCATTTGTGTATTAGCATATTTTATTAACATTGAGGAATTTAACCCTTTGCACTCCGATGTCGCCTCTCAGGCGCCAACATAATGACCCGTTCTTTCGTTTCCCTGTTCTTTAAAATAAACGAGAACAGCATGATCTTGTGTTTAGAAAATCGATCTTTTTTTTCAACTTGTTCTCTTGCAAATACAAAACAGATTAGGATTTTTTTCATTTTTGAGTATAAAAAAAATCTGTGGAAAAGAACGTAAAAGGGGATAACTGTTCCATGGAAAGAACACAAATCGCAAAGTGTTCTTTTAGTGCAATGGGTTAAGTGACCGAAATATAGATGGCCTTATTTTTATTTCTCTGCTCTTCATAGTGAAAGGCAAGAACATATGCTTGAGTTTTAAAAAGTTATTCTCTCACAAACTTTAATAGTAGATTGTTTTTGTTATCTACAAACACCCCAAGTATCTTGTTGAAATAAAATTTTCTTCAGATTGAAATCTCACTACTCTTTTGATGTAGATAAAAGCCTTAAGTATATATGCGTCTTCCCTCAAAATCGTATGGCTCTGACTTATTTATTTAAGGAGATACAGAGATGTAAAAAGTATATGTTGCACTCCTAATGGTTCAATTTCATTAAGCCAACCTAAATGCCAAATGTGTGAAAACGCGCCAATTTTTTAACCTACCACTACTAATCATGCTCACGGTCGATGAATAGGAAAAAGTCTCATTCCAATTTTTTTATTGGCGGCAATTTTCAACGGAAAGCGACTCTTGTCTTCCAATTTGTTGTCAGTGAAAAAGCTGTTCATCTTGGAAAGTCAGTTTGTCAGTTAAACCCTTCTTCCACTTGCCCCTTCATTTGACAGATGCCAAAAAACCCTAAATATATGTTTAGTATACTGAGTTTAATATTCAGCTTTACGCAAAACTTTTTAATTTTTATAATTATCCCCCCCCCCCCTTTAAAAGAACAGGAACGAGATGTAACAGTTCCATAAAAAGAACTGAAATATCAAATATGTTCCTCCAGTGCAAAGTGTTAAATTTCACTGCAGGAGAATAGAAAAAAAAAAATTAGATTTTTTTTTATTGAATACTTTTAGGAAATATGTAACTGAATTATTAGAAACCAGTTGTGTGAACCCGCGTTGTAGGAAACCCGCTAAAGGGTATAGATCCTTACTTAAGAAGGCGTGTACAAAATTTCAAAACAATAAAAGAAACAGAACATATGATTCTTTAGATGTTCATATACCATTTATCATCTTTCTACACACTTTTCGTCTGCAACAATCGCCATTTATTCAACATATTTTTTTTTACATTTTGGTCACGTTTAAAATGCTAAAGGCTTTGTAACTAATTAACTTAACACTAAACTGTTAATAGTTTTTGAAGCTTTAATATTTGTTTTATAAACGTATGCATAGATTTTTTAAATTAAGTTATAAATTATTTTTTTACGAATTATTAAACATAAAATTTGAAATATTTTTTAGGTTTTGAACTTAAAATAAGTTTTTGAAAATTATTAAAACCCAAACCTGCAAAAGTCTATACATGCGTTTGTAGTACATACCTTGACGTTATTTAATCAGTTAATTTTTTTTAAAAATATTAAAACTTGAAGTGGGAGTAGTGTTTTTTAAAAAAGTCTATTTAAGCTTAAAAAACGAAAAAAATAACAAAAATAAAATTTTAAAATATATCTTTGTTTTTGATTATCTTTCAGAAAAAGATGTTCTATAACATAAAAAAATGGTATTTCTGAATTCATTAATAAACAAATTAGGATTTGGGGCTCGGGTCTCCCTGAAACGTCTCTCCATGATTTTGACAGAGCTAAGGTAAATAGCAACCGCAGTTTGGTTTGGTTTGGTTAGTTAACAGCACACTAGAACTGCACAGTGGGCTATTGGCGATGGTTCGGGGTCTATCTCGAAAAGGAAAGACCCGGGAACACATACACATTCACACACACATTCATACATGTACTTCGTTATTTTAGAACCATGGTCAGATGACGAGGAAACACCTGAACTGGCACTCAACGCCTTTAATAGACGTCGGGACTTTGGACCCCGATCAGATTAATCGTGCACCAGTCCCGTATACACGCCGTTAATTTTTGCGGATGTTCTGGACGACTTTTCTAGTATTTTGTAGCGAAGCTGGCAACCCTCCGATCACAAGATCACTACTATTGTTTTTACTTTTCTTTGTCAAGTCCATCGCCTAGGATCGAACCAGGAATCTTCGTTTTTCCAGCTGACGCCTTTAACCGCTCGGCCACGGAGGCCCCAACCGCAGTTGGGAGAAGTTTTCGATTATCATATTCGTTTATTTCAGGCAGCTTTTTGACCAATTTTCTGGCTAATGAGTATTGGCCTCATGAGTTATTTTTTATATGAATATCTTGAAACTGAGAATACTGTGCGATTGGATTGGCCAGCATATTCACCAGACTTACATTTTTTTACCCTAATAACTGAAAAAAGGTGACGAGATAAACAAATACACTGCAATGTGGACCAAGACTAATTTGGCATTTAGCAAGAAAGAGGAATCTTTTTCGATTTATGTTTCTTTGAACAATACATTTAAATCCACATTTAGAATGAGAAGTATATAAATTGAAAATATTCTAAAGTGGAGTGTTTTTAACTAAAATATACTATTCTGAATAATAAAAGAAATATGCACTGGAAAGCTTTTAAGTTAACGACAAAAATATTTCTTCTAAATGGGGAAAAAAAAGAAGAAATTTACTATTCTTCCGACAAAAAGGTATTTTTTCGATTTCTGAAAATGGATAAGGTGAAGCAAAAAGTCCAATAAATCATTTTTCTTTCAGTTTGTCAACTCAAAGCTCAAATATCTTCTATAAAATGGCGACTGCCACTCTAAGGATTTGTTTTTATTGTGTGTTGATGTAAAACTCTCCCAGTGGAAACTTCCCCAAGTTTAAACCTTTTTTTCGGAATCAATAATTTTTTTTGTACGTTTTACATAGCAGCCCTCGCGCTCCTAAATCTAAGGTGAATCGAATTGGAGATGAGGCGAATTGAAAAGATTCTAATGACGTCACTTACTATTAGAAACCGTCACTTATTACGTCTCTCAAGAACTAACAAATGATGGAATTGACCAAATGATTTTGCTCATCCTGCTAATATTTTTTTTTTACTTTCAAATGTTCCCCTATTCATTATCTTTCCGATGATACTAAGATTGTATAAATATTCCAAAAACTTTATTATTTACAAAGTGTTATACCATGGCTCTATTTGTATTGGGAAAATATTTCCTAAACTTTCAACTTAATTTGTGAAGAATTGTATTTTTATCATATGTCGCTTCATTCCACAAATGATAACTCAAGTTTGCTTAAACCTTTTCGAAAAATTATGGAAAAAACATGCTAATTAGCTAATAAATTATAATTATCTAATTAGTATTTTACTATATTCAGAGTTTTTTTCATGAATCATCATGGATATTAAAGTGTTGTCATACATATGTGTTTCGGATCTTTCCTTTGAGATAGGCTCCGAACCATTGCCAGGTTCGCTGATTACTGCTAGCGTAAACCAAACTGTTGTATGTTTCCTCATGGTATAATCTTAAAAAAAGAAAGCCAGGTCATGTCTGGTGAACACTCTTTGCTCCATTAGAGTATTTAATAAAGTTAATATATGCAAAAATATAAAGTATAAGGCAAAATTTTCTCTAAATAAGAGAAAAATATTGATATAAATACCTATTGTATTTTCACATTAATATACTTTTTTTTACATTTTTTTGCGTTTGCCCCCCCGTAACGTATAAAACATTTCGGATATCAGAAATTATAAATGGACCTCCGGTAGGTCCATACACATTAATGTAATATGATCCTTACTAGAACTCATTAAATAAAAAAAAATGCGTTTTACTGTAATACTTCATATACAGTTGAACTACTTGAAGAAAGAACTTATGAAACAAGGATAGTGAAGACCATATATATATATATATATATATATATATATATATATATATATATATATATATATATATATATATATATATATATATATATATATATAACCAAATATATATAATATATATATATATATATATAATATATATATATATATATATATATATATAAGGTGCCTGACGGAAGGCGGAGAGAGCAACTGTTTGACGTCATAGTGACGCCTACTTAGCCTTCTGTGGGCGTGTCTAAAGCTATCGTTTGAACCAATGGCAAAGTTGAACTAGATGCGGGCGCGTTGTTTGATGGTGCTGCCATCTATTCGTTTTTTTGTGAACTATTAAAAAGTGATAAGCTAACTTTATTTAGTTACTTTTACTGCATTTTATGAGTTTAAATTATATTTTAAGGATTGCATTTAGTATGGAAAAATTGCAAAAGAGTTGCTTAATAAATTAAGCGTATTAAAATAATATTAGCTGCCACGAGAGCATGTCCATGAATTTTGAAAGAGTAAAATAGTGGTCGGAACTATCCGGTCAATCCATTTGTATGGGACATATTAAATGAGTTACAATTTCAATCAAATAAAATACGGGGACATAACAAAACAAGGACGGATTAGTAGTGAAGTTACCTGAACATAATTATTTACAGATATTTAAATTATTTTGCTAATTAAAAATTAAATCACCAGTTGTTACCCAACCGGGGATCGAATCTAAGTAGCAATGCTTGAAACACACAGCCAATGAGAATAATCAAAAACCGATAGTAAGGCGGAGCTAAAATGATGTCAAAAGTAAGGCGGAGCTAAAATGACGTCATTTAGTTGCCTTTCCTTGCCCACTTTCAAAAAGCGAAAAACGAGCGCACCTTCTATATATAGTCTTTACTATCCTTGCTTATGAAAGGTCTTTGCCAAGGTCCTTGCTTTTATTTCTGTTACTAGTATAACAATGACCATGGAAATGACCTTTATATCAGGTCTTTCATCAAATCGTTTAAAAACATGTGAAGTATTTACTTGGTGAATGAAACCTGCTCATATAATTGTAGGGTTAGTTATGTTTTTTAACAAATAAATTTTTTGATAGGTTGACCATGTTAAAATAGATAACACAGAATTTGATGTTAAATTGTTTACAAGACGAAATAAAACTCGAAATGCATATAAAATCATAATGCTAAGCACGTAAAACAAACTCTACCACATAATAAAAGAAACCAACCCAAAAATAAAATTTTTATTTGCATCCAACATGATCGAGATGTTAGAAGCCAGTTCATGCGCTTAAAGAGAAATATCCAAACCTCAATAAACCCCTGTTTATTGGCAAAAGTGGAGTCAAAGGGTCGAACACTTTTCCTACTTCCAAACTTTATTCAATCACTCGATTTCACTGGATCTACTTCCCCTGTCCCCAAAACGTCGTAAATGTTATAAAAGAAATAGAAGCAAGACATAAACGGGAAAGGAGGGGGCTTGGGTCAACAAAAGCAGATTTCGTGGGGGGCTTATTGATCTAAAGAGGATGTCTACTAAGTTGGTCAGGAGTCTTCGTAGAAGCATATGGATTTCGGAAGATATACGGCATTTTGTCGCCATGTCGGCAGGAGAAAGTCATAAAAAATAAATGGCTCCTAAACAGAATGTTTAATACTAAGTGTATTTATATGTTGATATTTCCTTTTTTTTTTAACTCATTGCATTATATTTAGGAATTTATAAATTAAAAAAAAAATTAGAAGAAAGTTTTTTTTAAATTTTTATTATGGTTAATAACACTGATCTCTAACTGTAACTTCTGGATAGGGCAATATACTTTGTTGACTTGAAGCCGATGTGAAGGCAGCCATGATGTGCCCCACTTTCTTTGCTACCACAGTATTTCGTATATTTTCATGTTAAATTAGGCCGTCGTGTATTATTTTTGGCAGAGTTTTTTTCTATTTGCTTTTTAAACCAATTTTAAATGCAATCTGCTATTAAAATAGAAAGTCATTTGCAAGTCAAAGTCGAAATAAATAAAAAGCAAGAGCAAAAACCATTTGTTCGGCAATATAAAATGTAATTATATGAGAAGAAAATGTAATATTTATATACATTTAATATGTCTACAATGCTATGGTAATAAAAACCACCACTAAATCACTTAAAAAAATATTGGGTCACAGCATGGTTGCTTTCAATTGGCTTCAACGCGCCCATAGGGGAAACAAGGTTTGAGCCTTCCAGCAGTTACAGTTAGAGTTCAGTGGGTTAAGTAACGTCACACTAGAGCTGCACAGTGGGCTATTGGCGACGGTTCGGGGCCTATCTCGAAGGAAAGACCCGGGAACGATGCCTCGTATTTTTGAATCATGGTCAGATGACGACCCCGTGCAGAGGACTTGACAAAAAAAAGTAAGAAAGTACTGACCTTGCGATCGGAGGGTTGCCAGCTTCGCTGCAAAAAAGGAAATGTTGTCCAACAAATTATAATGGCTTGTATTTGGACTGGTGCACGTTAAATCTCATCGGGGTACAATGTCCTGACACTTGTTGAGGTTGCGCCGAGTCCTAGCTCAGTTCTTGTTTTCGTTATCTGACCATTTTCAAAAATATGAGGCATTGTTTGCGGGTCTTTCCTTCTAGATAGGCCCCGAACCGTCGCCAATAGCCCAATGTGCAGCTGTAGTGCGATATTATTTAACTAAATCAAACAAATCGTTCGTAAAGTTGTAGGTTCGGTCGTTCGGTGATTGAAGTAAATCAAACCAAACACCCAAGGTCAAATCAAACCAAACAGGGCAAATTGCCGCTTGGTAGTATTCTTAATTTTATTTCTGCCTGGTGTTAAAATTTTTTATTCTTGTAGATTAGCAAATTTGCGTATTTTCTTGTGTGTTTGTGAAAAATGAAGTTTCGTCAATACGTCCAAAATTTTTCTGGCAGACTGTGTGGTTATTTTGATCTGCGTTTTTATTTAATGAGCGACGTATACGAATAAGCGTATATGCATCTCTACGCTTAATATGCACATTTAAACGCAATTATATCAGTCTGAATTTCTTATTATTGAAGTAGTTTAGTAAAACCGATGGATTTTATAAATGAGCGAATTAACGTTTCCGAAACTTACGGACTTCCTACTATTGGTTCTGGAAGCTTGATATGAAGAACCCTTTCGATGGATAGAAATTGTTCTGAATTTATTGACTACACTGCAGCTCCTGAGAGAGTGATAAGAGACGTTGAAAGAAGCATAGAGCCTTTACAACTCTATTTCAAGGTATCGAAAGAAAATACTAAACGTTGATAGCATCCACTGAAGATTGGAAACATTCTTTGAAATTTTGAAAGAAAACTTCGAGCCTCAATTCAGTCCAGAGCACGCCTAGATTGTCTGGTAGACGAGTTCTTTTCCCTCCTCCTCAAACCTGAAAGTGAATCGAATAGGTATGTACATATTTGTGTTTTTTAAGCAGGATTTTTAGCATAGACATTAAAAACAAACTAGAGTGTGCATTTCCGAAAATCCGCCATTACAATTCCCAGTAGTTATGCGAAAATAGTTATGTTCATACACGCACGCGTGTGATTTAGCATGCTGTTTGCAGTTAGGTTTACCGCGTATGTTTAACAAAAGCTTACAATATCGCATGCACAAACTGCGGCGAAAAGGTTCGAAACCAGCAAAGCATGCTGCAAATCTCGTAGATCTTGTTACCGTGGATTTCCGTGTGATTTTTCGTACTTTAACATGATCTGCCTAAGAAAATTTAAATAAAGTGGTTACCGATTTATTATTAAATTTTTTTTTTACCTTATCTTTTTTTACATTTAATTCGTTTTTAGTATATTTTAATTTTGATTTAATTGGAAAAATAATTGTCGATAGTTAATTAATTTTCAATAATTGATAACTGTTAATTAATAATCTATTATAAATTATTAGTTAATAATTAATTAATAATTATTGATTATTAATTAATTATTTGATAATGTTCGACGATTGGCAATTGCTAATTAATGGTTGATAACTGACAATAATTGTTAATTAATAATTAATGGCTATCAATTAACAAATATACTAATAATTAATAAATTATAGTTACTGTTATCAATTATAAAAGATTCGAAAATTTTTGCAGGTGTCCAGTGGTAAAATATTAGGTTTATAATTTTTGGTTGTTGGTTCGAATATCGACGTGAACTTGACTGTGTAGCGAACTCGTGATCGGAGCGTTGAAAGTTTTGTTCCTCGTTGTCAAAAAAAATATTCACAAAAGTATCCGCAGTGTGTAAGGGACTGGCACTGGAGCAAGTAAAATCTGTCGTGGTGTAAATTATTCACCCATATTCAGGTTTCGTCGGAATAACAACTCTGGGTTGATCCCGTTTTCTGACCATTGTTCCGAATTACGAGGCAATGCTTACGGTTTCTAGTTTGATGTTAATTCAACTCACCAAATCTCGTAGATCCGGCCACTGTGGTTTTTTGAATTGACAAAGCACTCTGCTTTAAATTGTTTCGCAAATGTGTTCCGGTCATGTTTAAATTCTAAATTTTATTGAAGATTTCAGTTAATTTGTAGAATTCTGAGACGTTAATAATAAAAACTAGACTAATAAAATTTTTTAAAAAAATTGTCTTGTAATATTTGTCATTCTTACAATTTGTCTATCAAACAGATTAAAATAAAAATTACAAACTTACGATCTTATTTTTCAAAAGAACATCAGAGTCGGAGAAAAAAAAAGTAAAGCAGGTGCAGATGATAAATATGAAACAACGTTAAAGTATTATTATTAAATGTATGTGAAATAAACTGTTAATTTTTAATAAAATATCTATACATTTTAAACTTAAAAAAAAAAAAATCGGGTAGGAACAGACCGCACTGTACCGTACCGTAAGGTTTGGTTCGTGAATACTTTTGGGCCCTATACTGTAAAAAGTGTTCACAGGGATGAGTGGATAAATGGCCAACCTGGTCGACGCAGCAAATCCTCTACAGGTCATTTATCCACGAGGAGTTATTTGGGGGCAGGAGTACACAATGCATTCAAGGTTGACATTCATAATTTAAAGCTAAATAAAATCTATCGGTAATGAGATATTTCGATTAGTATATGAATTAGCTTCATCGCGTACATTACCGCAGAAGAAAATTAACTAGGTTGTAATGGCGGTTTTGCTCTTTTCAATTTGCACAGACGAAAGCCTTGCGAAAATGCGCGGTCCAGTTCGATTTTCATGTCTGTGCTGGAAAGCACTCTAAAAAGCACAAGGTGTACATAGCGTTGGACATGGGGTTGAAAAGAAGCGATAAGTTAATGATGCTGGATTAGTAATATATGCTGGATTAGAACTCCTCGTCTGGTTTCAACTGATTCGACGTCTCTCTACTGATTATTAGAACTTAATACAAATACTGTACAGAATGGAAGATAAAAAATTTACTTTGACAACATTTCCAAACAATCAGTAAATTTGAGGAAACACAATTCAAACTTGATCCTTCTAAAATTGAAACCCTAAATCGGCTTAAGATAACCGATTGGGTCCGTGGTTTTTCTAACCTACGCCAATCTCGTATACTATTACTCCTCAGACAACCAACGAATGCGTGCATTAAATGTCAAAGTACTGTAATAATAATAAACTGGTATTTGAATCTGAATTGTTCAAATGTGTATCTAATATTGTGCAAATAAAATTGACTGTCCAGCCTAATGGAATTATTTTTGTATTTCTAGTTCTATTAATAAGGCAAATGACTATTGAATTTCCAGTTGTATTTTTAGAAAATTATAATGTAGAAAACCCCTAAAAATTACGAATCCACTCCATCCTGTAGTGATAATGAGAAATAAAATTTAGTTATTCATGGGGAACTGGACAGGGCCGCCCTTAGTAGTCATGGGGCCCGGTGTGAACTTGGTAGGGGCCCTTTTTAATTATACACGCAAACTAGTGAATAAGTTTTGAATGAAACATAAATTATGTAATTTATGAATAAATTTTATCATGTTTTTGAGGGAATTTTAAGAATTTTGAAAAGTGAATCGGGGTAGTATTTTATTAACTAAATATCAATACTTATCAGCTCAAACTTTTTGATGCGGTTACACTTCATTTGAATAGATTATATATTATAGAACTTTGTCATGCAAAAGTCTACATTATTTTGTTATTTTATAGATATTGAAAATAGGGTTTATTTCCTATTTAATAAGACCACATTTATGTCAGTCTTGCTATTTGACTCGGAGTTAGTGTCTGAATTGATTCCCTAAATTCCCTAAAAATTGAACCTAAAATCGTAACTTGGTGGGTTTATTTTGACAAAGCCTTTACTTCAAAATAAGTTTTATGAAATTTCGAAAAAATCTTTGATATGTATTATATTTTCAGTTGTGATATTGAACTGTTTTTTTTGTGTGCCAAATACCGATGGGGTTGTAGGTTAGGTGATTGAAGTAAAGCAAACCAAACACCCTAGATCAAATCAAATCAAATCAAAGCAAACACAGACAATTGCCGCTCGGGAGCATAATAATTTTATTTCTGTCTGGTGTTAAAGGGCCTCCGTGGCCGAGTGGATAAAGGCATCGGCTGGGAATCGGAGGGTTCCTGGTTCGATCTCGTGCGACGGACTTGACTAAGAAAAGTTAAAAAGTAGTGATCTTGTGATCGGATGGTTGCCAGCTTCACTACAAAATATTAGGAATGTTGTCCAGAACATCCACAAAAATAATCGGGGTGTATACGGGACTGGTGCACGATACATCTGATCGGGGTCCAAAGTCCCGACGTCTATTGAAGGCGTTGGGTGCCAGTTGAGATGTTTCCTCGTCATCTGACCATGGTTCTAAAATAACGAGGTGCATATATGAATGTGTGTGTATGTGTATGTGTTCCCGGGTCTTTCCTTCGAGATAGACCCGAACCGTCGCCAATAGCCACAGTGCAGCTCTAGTGCGACGTTAATTAACCAAACCAAATACTTGTAGATAAGTTTGGTTTTGGTTAATTAATGTCGCACTAGAGCTGCACAGTGGGCTATTGGCAACGGTTCGGGGGTCTATCTCGAAGGAAAGACCCGGGAACACATACAACATTCGCACACACATGCATACACACATGCACCTCGTTATTTTAGAACCATGGTCAGATGTCGAGGAAACACCTGAACTGGCACCCAACGCCTTCAATAGACGTCGGGACTTTGGACCCCGATCAGATTTATCGTGCACCAGTCCCGTATACACGCCGTTCATTTTTGCGGATGTTCTGATCGACTTTTCTAGTATTTTTGTAGCGAAGCTGGCAACCCTCCGATCACAAGATCACTACTTTTTTACTTTTCTTTGTCAAGTCCATCGCACGGGTTTGAACCACCAATCCTCGGATTAGTAGCTGATAGGGCAATCGACAGGGAATTTTAACCGCTCGGCCACGGAGGCCCTACTTGTAGATAAGAAAATTTACTTCTGTATATTTGCATATTTTTTATGTGTATGAAAAATAAAGTATCGTCAGTGTTTCTAAAAGTCTGGCAGATTCTGTGGTTATTTTTGCTTTGCGTTTTAATCGGAATGAACGACTTTCAAGAATAATAGTCTTATATTCTTGACTCAAAGTTTGCAACACGGAGGATGTTATTGCCAGTTTTCTTCTTTTATGTTAATGCTCAAAGGATGTTTTGTTGCCGAAATAAAATTGCGTTATATTAAAATGTTAGAGAATGTTATTAAGAGCAGCTTCTTAAATTTTTTCTAAAAGTTCTTTTACAAAAGTGTCGTTGTGCTTTTACGAATTGACTGGATAATGTTCGAGTTTTATGACTCTAATGTTTCCCAACGAAACGAAATAAAGAATCTAACTTTCTGAAAAGTTTTGAAAGTCTGATTATATGCAATTCGAGTAGATATTGTCAAAGTTTCACTTAACCACAAGTTTTTAATTTATCTTAATCATTAGAGGACTTTTATTTGGGACGAAGTTGACTTCAAAATTTGATAATTCTGTTACTACTATAAAAATGAAACGTTTGTTATTCCACCATTCCAAAAAAAAAAAACCTAGACAAATCTTTATGAAAATTAACTTTTACAAAACATTAAAGTTGGTGTAGGATTTGTCGGATTTTAACGAAGAGGGGAATATAGTTATACGATAAGTTTTTATTAACCGACTGCAAAGCGCGCCCACTAAAACTCCAAATTTCTACCGCCAGAAAATTTAAATTAAAACCGCCAACGTGCGCCAAGTCGAGAGGTTATCAATTCGTCTGTTATGTATTTTTTTTATGTATGTTCGCGCGCGATTTCGGTTCTACTTAAGATATTTGGACATCTTTTTTAATCAGTAAGAATCAGTTGGAAAATATTATTAGCATCACCACAATTCTTTGAATTTTTCTAAAATCTATTGCACGATTTAAAATTCAAAATTCGTTGCTCAAAATATTTAATATGAAATCTATTAATGTTTTTTCAAAAATTTATTCGGCGCAGAGTAATAGTATTTTAAAGTTACATAAATTTAACGTTTTTGTATCTCATTTTTAGTTTTAAAATTTTAAAATATTTTAAATCGATTAATCTGTTAAAACTAAATAAATTTTCAAATAATGATAAAACTAAGAAAAAAAAATGGAAGGACGCAGCGTACTGTCTGTAGAACTCGCATTTACGATAGAATAGAGGTTTTTTTTCTTTCTGGCAGATAGGTATTACCAGAGAGTTGTAATATTAAATAGAGAACGTTCAATTAGTTTTTCTGTTAAAGTTGCAAGACGTGATTTTTCAAATTAAGAGTCTGTTCTTATTAGTAGGTCACGTGTCATATTTAGCTTTGTTTGCAAATTACATACTTTCTATGTTAAGTATAATTGATTAACTGAAGTTTTGAGGTGAATATGTCTTTCCTTTCGGTACGGCCGTCGTCAATAGCCCATGTGCAGCTCTAGTGCGACTTTAATTAAACAATCCAAACCTTTCGGTAGGGTAGATGTCCACACGAAGTCGTAAGCAAAATAGTGAGATTAATTTGACCACGTCCTATAGGTCCACGATGGTAGGTCATTCATCCTATAGGGATGAATGACCTTTACCCCCCTGCCTTTTGTACCACGTTGGGTAGAGAGGAGTGTTGCCCATAACTGCAATATACGATTCCGCCCATATCTTCACGGGGAATAGGCCTTTGGAGATAAATGACATATCATGTAGAGGAAAGCGAGACCCGTCAACCAGACTGGTTGTTAACCCATTCCCCTCTCTGATCCGCGTGGAGGGGAATCTCTCCCTTTTTTTTAAATATTGCTATCGCACTCGGAACTGCACTGGGAGCCAGCCTTTGTGAATAAAGACCTACGTGGGCCGTGTCAACCAGGATCGACATTTATCTACTCCCACTTTTGATCTTTGTATCGCGAGGAGCCCAAAAGTACTCACGAATTATACCTTGTGGTCTGAATCGATTTTATTAGATGGACTCAAACAAATCTGTTCTCTAACGTTCTAAAGCTCTATTTTAATATCTCTAAACCTACTAGAACAATTTATTCATTTTCTGTAATTAAATAATTAAATATGATTGAAAAAAATTTCATTTATCTTAGAAAACATTTGTCAAATTTAGTAACTTTAATACAGATTTTCTTCTTGAAGAGAGCTTCTTAAATGAATTCTGAAGTTATTATTTTTCATTTTTTTTTTTATTAAAACGAATTTCAACTTGTATTTTGATAATCCTTTAATCTTACCCTAAAAAGCTTAAAATTCAACATAACATTTTAAAAAATTTGTTTAATACAGAGTAAAGCGTTAAGAATAGAAAAAATATATCACTCTTTCAAAATATTTTATCGTATTTTTAAAAATCTTCTTAATTCTTAGTTATCTTGAGTAAAGATGATTCTTAAGTATCGTACAATAAGAAATCGGTTTTTAATCCTTAGTTTTTGTTAAAATAAAGTTTATATTTATTATAAGAAGTGTTCTACGCATGTAAAAATTTATTTTGAGAACTTTTAATTAATTCTTTGTAACTTGTTGTTCTTTATGAAACTTGTATATAATAAAAATCTATTGCATATTTTTAGTTGTCAATAGTTTTGAGAGAAATACACAAGTCAAAACAGATTTCCATGCATTATTATTACTTAGAATTTGAGGACTTTTAAATCATGTCAGAGCCGGTGTATACAATATGTTATCGGCTCGAACTTGTCACAGGAAAGGCACGGGTTTGATTCGCAGATTGTGCGTAGCGATCTGGTATTCCGAAGGTTACCATATTTGTTCCTTTCGGCACCAAAAATAATCAACCATGTAGAGGAGACTGGTGCGCCTTAAATTCGTCGTTTTCAAAGTTCTCAGACCTATGTCAAGTTGCGTGTGGTGCCAGCTCGGGTAGTCTTAGTCATGTGACCATGGTTTAAAATTAAGAGGCATTGTTACTTGGTGTTTTCATCGAGATTGATCATCAGCGCCGCTAATAAGAGCCCTTCGTATTCTAGTGTGACGTTAATTTTACCAACTAAATGTGATGTAGACTTGAAATTAAGTATTTTTAAATTATACCAATAACTCTGCTATTTTACCAAAATAATGGGGAATTACTAGTTAACATTACCTAATTGACAAAGGATTGGTTTACCTGAAACATTTAAGCAAATCGTATACATCAAGAAATTGGAAATGGTCGCCAAGAAAAACTTTGCCAACAGAAAGAAGTTATAAAGCTGTAACGATTGAATCATCGGAAACTAGTGTCACTAGAGCTATTTTTCATAGTCTGTGTAAGAATGAATCACTCTAAAACCGTAAAAAGACATTTAAATTCTGACACCTAACATTTCACCGTCGAAGAGTAAATAATTTGTTTTTATTGTAATAATTCGTTGATAAAAAAAATCGTTTATCATGAAAAAACAAAATTATTATGCTACTCAATAAATGAAACTTAAATATACATTTATCAGTATCGTTTTTTTTAGCTACAATTGCAATTTTCGAAGGTTTCCATTCCGTTTGGCGAGATCTAAATTAATGTCGGAGAACTGACGAGATGGTGACTTATGTTTGGCGGTAAATTCGCTACTTTATCATAATACTTCTATGGCGACACTATTTATGTTAATACACATGCATTGGCTAACGTGACAAAAAGTGAGACGTTATTTCAGGGGTTGATATCTAAACCTTAAGTTTTTTTAAATAGACATATCCTTTTAACATGAAACTAAAAATCTCATTTTAAAATAAAAGCTTATAGAATTTATGAACTCTTTAAAAAATAGGGTTTAGACATAGCGGCGTGAAAATGAATGGCGCCAAAATATGATTTAATTCGAATTGGCAATTCCGTTCTTATTTACGGCATATTCAGATATTGAAAATTGTATACAAAGTCTTTATTCGCCAAAGTTGGTTATGAAAATTGATTTGGCGGTGTGCCCCGATATTCTTAAGCTTTACCGAAAATAGATAACAATTGATAATATAACGTTATTAGATTTGGAACAGATGTAGTATAGGACATTTGGCGCGATTTTTTTTTTGGCGATGAAAAATTGCCGTTAAACAGCGCTATGACGTCATAGGGTTGCCAGATTGAAAGTCGCTACAAGGATCGGAATATACCAACAATGTCAGGTGGGGTTGCCATACTATAAATTTATCGCCCCAATAAAACACGCCAAAAAAAAATCTTCGCACGCCAAATGTCCTATACTACATTTGTACCTTATAATCCAGGTAACTGAACAAATTATAAGTTAGACCAAGGCATCCCATTTAAAAAATAATATGAATTATATATACTATACAACACATTTATTCGCTGAAAGCTTTTCTGAGATTTTCAAAAGACTATAATCCTTTTTCAACAATTTAGTAGGAATAGGTATAGTACTTTACAATGCCAACAGAGTTTAGAATTAAATACAGTGGTTAACATCGCAATGTCAATCTTTGGTAAATTTGAGAAAATAGTTCGTTTCATAGAACAGTTGTTCAGGAACCATTCGAATGTCCTAGATTTGTATCTTAACGAGCATTTCTCGAAGCAGCTGAACGGTTAACCGGAGATTCTCTTCTTCCATTTCTTTGAAGTCCATCAATAAGTTCGTCTCCCACCAACTCTGGTGGTTTCAGGTCTTGCTGACGTCCTTCGAGAAACTCATTGAGTTTTCTGGTAACATGTTCACAAAGGAATCCAAGTAGCAAGAAAGCAGCAAGGCAGATTAAGAAAAACGCGATGTAGTAAGTGTCTCTCATAATTAAAGTGAATAACATCCTTAGAGCAGCTGACCAACTAGGTGGTTCAGGTTTGAGTTCTGGTAGTTCCGGACACCAAATTAACATTACGAAAATCGATTTTGTAAGATGGATTAAATATATTGAGTAATTAATTATTATACGGATGAAAAAGTAAATATGAATGTCTGTGTAACGAAAATGGATTTTGATTGTACCGCGTGCGTTTTACTTTGCATTCTCAAATCCTCGTGGTTATAATTAAAATAATTGAAATTTATTTTTCATCGTTTTTGCTGGTTTGTACTAGAAATGGTCAGTAGCTATCGTCCCAAAGTGTGCCAGTATACAGTGGCGTTTAGTGTCTTTCTTTTCAGACGTTTTTTACCCTTCGAGCATGGATCCTTTGTAGTAGAAGAGTCATGACGTCACTCTTACTAACATCAAAGTGAAGCCAACATGTATGGCCCAAGGCACGTGGTTAACTACTTCATTCCATTCATAAATTTTCACAGTTACGCATTTTCCAATTCACTAGCTAATCGCGAGTATTTTTTCATTCATAATTTCGAAGAGATGGTACGTGATATGGGCCTTCCGCTCTGAAATGTGGGCTTCACGATTATGACGTCATATTCTCTCTACAACAGTCCATTCATGCTTGAAGATTTTTTCTGCCACTGTTTTCCTGTTGGTTATGGTTGTTATGAAGATATATTAATTATTTCAGAAATCCGTTTACGAATTATTTCGAATAATTTTATATTATACGAATATATTTATACGAATTTATATATTTATACGAATTATTTCGGTTATTTTTCGAATTTGTTTTTTTTATGGAATCGGAATACGATATGATAAACACAATTTTGTGCACAGTCCCGTCAACTGCCATTTTACAGTGAATTTTAATTTTTTAATTTTAATTTAGTGGTAATTTTTTTGCAGTGAATATTACATTAAGTGGATAAACATGACAATCGACCTTGGATAGCATGGTGCGGGACATATAGCGTGAATGCAAAATTGAATCATCTGCTTGTGGATTTCTGAAATGTTTTTTAAGAATCAAAATCATATGGAGAATACCTTTTTTGGTGAACCTTTTCTTCAACTTACCATTCCGTCAACTATCAAATTAATTTTTAAAATGTACGTTTTAAAAATAAAATCGAATTTTTTTTTTATAAAAACCTATTGCAAAATCGTTTAATTAAAAAAAATATAAGGAATAAATGTTTTAATTTAATTGCATGCAACACCCGCTTCGAAAAATTGTTAACTAATACTTTAAGTTTGTAAGCTAAAATCTATATTAATATGAAAGAATGTTTTTCTTTGTTCCCGAAAATTAGAAAGTACTTTCTTTCTCTTTGTCTAACTTTATTTAGCCCTTTGCACTCCAAGAACTCTTTGCGTTTTCCGTTCTTTCTACGGAACAGTTATTCATTCTTATGTTCTTTACTCTAGAATTTGTCATGGTTATAGAAAAAATAAACAATCTGTTTTGGATCTGCAAAAGAACGAGTTGAAAAAAATATCGATGTGTTTTAAACACAAGATCATGCTGTTCTCGTTTATTTTAAAGAACAGTGAACCAAAAGAACGAGTCGTTATGTTGTCGCATGAGCGGCGCCAACGGAGTGCAAAGAGCTAATAAGGCTTTTTTTCCTTGAGTAACAACATGAGATCATTGAATGAAATGTTTTTTTTATGTTTTATTAAAACCAATTGCAACTCGTATTTTGTTAATCCTTTAATCTTACCATAAAAGCACAAGATAACATTGTCAGTTTTTTTTTTAAATTTGCGTTTAATATTCAACGAAGCGTTAAGCATAGGAAATATCACGCTTCTAAAGGTCAGTTTTTTTTTTTAAATTTGCGTTTAATATTCAACGAAGCGTTAAGCATAGGAAATATCACGCTTCTAAAGAAATGTAATACATTAAAAAAAGTTCCTTATTTCTTAGTTTAGTTAATTCTTCTCTTAAGTATCGTCCAAGTCTTAGTTTTAACGAAAACCCTTGTAAATATATTTTAAAACGTGTTCTACGCATGTGGAAATAATTGAAAAAAACTTAAATTTCCAAAAATTATTAATTAAACCCTTTGAGTACTGAATTATTTGAAGATTTTTTTAGCCAATGGGACGGATTTAATTTGTCGCTATATGAATTAATATGTAAAAGTAAGACATTTTATTTGGAATATACTTATATTGGTGATATAAATATATTTTTGAAACAGCATTTTAGTTACAAAATATAAATAAATATATAAGTATTTATTAAGTAACCTGTCCACTCCCGAAGGATATACAGGTGTCTTAATGTGAAACAGTTTCAACAACAGCAAATCCCCTCAGTCGAACGGTTGTTTCAACTTTGCAAACTTTGTAAGAATGAGGGGTTTTGCCGTGACATGCAGACTGCACAGTACAAATCGTTTACAATGTTTTTTAAACACCATAATATGGTGGAGCAACACGCTTTTGGAAATATTACATATAATACATTTAGTTCAAAGGGTTACAAAATTTTCACCATGCTGGGAGTAATCACTCTCAGGGGGGGAGGGACAACACAAACATGAAACATAGAAAATACACACATAATATAGAACAAAATACAAAATAAAATTCCAGTAAGGGTTGTGACATTTCCACTGTATAAGTTTTACAACTGTGCAATTAAAACATTTGTGCTGCAATTAAAAGTTTTAATGCATTTTTGAGTTCATTTTTTATAAGTGAAAGGCAGAAATGGCAAACCTGGAAGTCACGTGCATAAACGTTACGGGTGCCTGTTGTCCTGAATGCAACCGTTTAAATGTGAATTTTCTCCATTAAGGATTGCACAACAGTTTGAAAAAAGTTTACATATTTTCTGTTTAGAAGAGTTTTCATATTAAGTAAATAAATATGTAAATGAAACAAAATACAAATATTTATTACGGATTTGGTGAGGTTCAATTGATCCCATTCTTGACCGACTCTACAACAAATTGTTTGCGATCAACGCATGCGGCGAGGGTGCCGCAAACATCAACGCCAGCTTCTTAAATTCAGATGACGAGTCACTCGTCCACCGTGACTTCGCCCAAGTAAGCAGATGACGAGTCTCACTCGTCAAGATGTACCCAAAGGGTTAAGAAAAATTAAGAGCACAAAACAGATTGAACATCTGATATGGATACACTTATTTTGCGGGCCTCAAATATAGTCCAAAAAAACTCGAAAAATGTCATTGCGGTATCACTATCCATTTCATCAATTGTACTAGTGACTGGCACACCGGTAGAGAGTTCGGTTCACAATTGAAAGGGTGCGAGTTCGAATACTGACTTTGACATTGCAATGAGTTCTTGACCGAAGAGTTGCCACTCTTGTACATCGTTTTCTGCTTCCAAAATAGTCGTCGTGTATCGGAGACTAGAACGCGTTAAATCTGCCATGCTCCAAATTTCTTCATGTTTATACGGTTGCGTGGGGTGACAACTCAGAAGCTGTCCTCGTCATCTGACCATGATTTAAAATTACGACGCAGTATTGCAGGGTCTTTCCTTCTTGATAAATGACGGACCGTCGCCAATAACTCATTGTGTAGTTCTAGTATGACGTTATTTTAAATCAACTTACCAATCACATTACAAAACGTTAGATAATTGTTTAAATTTTTAAATATTATTTCCATTCAATATTTAGCAATGTCAATTTTATCTTTACTTTAAAAAAAAATCAAAATTCCCGACTTTACGTTCAATGCCTTTGTTGTATGCTTTAACAATGAACTTCGGGCAACTTAAACAAATTATTTACCTCTTCCCTTATTGACACTTATACGACATCTTAATGGCTGACGTAACCCAAACCAGAAGAATAACCTTAAGACCAATAAATCGACAGATTACGTCACTAAGGTTGGTCCTGAACCTCTTTTCCATTGAGGTCACATCCCACCCCCACCCCCAACACCCTTTTCCTGGGTTGCAACATTCTTCCCGAGAAAGAAACCTAATTAATGGAAGTCCATGTACAAGACCGATGGATATCTGGACATTCCAGTAATGATCGACTCAGCGCCATTTTCAGTGTTCCACAACTCTTGGAGGGTTATCGCATTTGGTTTGGAACACCAAACCGAAAGTATTCTTTTATTTTGTTGTTGTTCTTCTCAGCCGATGATGTCTGATCGGTTGATGGCCGTGTCTCGATCGGTTGGGGAGGTGATAGCGGCAGTTGTGGTTAAAGAGGGTTTTATGCCCCCTCTGGATGTTGGTTTGCGTTGAGTGAAGGAAGTGTGATTGGAAGCGTTCGAAAAAGAACAATTGGAAGAAAGGATATGGAATTCGGCGGGGAAGTGAAATTGTGAGAATATACGGAATGGTCCAAATATCTCCGACTTTTATTTTTTTTTTAAATCAAGTAAATTGCGTATAGTGTGCGATTTGGAAAAAAATTCTACTGGGGATGTAAAGTCTTTTTTTAAAAAAACAAATAAAAAGTTTAGTTCCATCTTTGACCATAGATGGCGCTGTTGCCTTAAAAGTATCAGAAGCATTAAAGCACGAATATGTCGCTTGAATTGGATTACCGTTTAAATGTGTTTCGAACTGCAAAGAGGACACTTTGAATTACGGCAATAAATTGCATAAAATAAATTATCTGTAACGGATTGTCTCAAGTATTTGATATTTTTTTTAATGATTTTGATTCCTTTTTGAAATTGAACAATATAATTTTTCCAACCGTACAGTTAATTTTAATAATTCCGGATAGTTATCGTTCGTATAAATGGATATTTTTACAAAAGGTCCCCAAGTGAGACATTCTCTATCCAAATACCAGATTTAGAAAACAAAAATTGCGAACATACATTAAAAAATATACATGACAATCCAAGATGACTATTTCCTTGGCGAGTTTGGAAGTATTAGTTGGCGCGCTGAAGATGATTAAAAAAACTACATCGCTCAGCATTGATACTAAAATGTAACTGTTTCAAACATTGAATTATCAGAAGACATTCATTGAATTATCAGAAGAGAGTGCAATGTAATGTTTCCATGTTTTTATATATGCAATCGTATACTCTCCTGGAATTATTTACACATAGGATAAGAAAATAATGACGCCAAAGAAAATACTGCTTATCATTACTTTTGATATAAAATCGCTAGCGTTGTTTAGTTATAAAAGTTTTTTTTATGAAAATGCCACTTGTTTCTAATACATGGGCGGGTTGGATACAAAGTTGTAAATTTGCAACTCGTCTTGTCTATAATGCTCGGTGGAATCATAGAGTAATGATACAAATAGAGGAATAAAAATACTGATTTCCGTGTGTCCATCATTGAAACCACGTGATATGTGGAAATGCCAATTCATTCATGCGCCAATTTTACTTGGCAGGCCTTGGCGACTTTCAGAACTAAACGAGATCTAAGTACTGTAATATGGTTTGTGTTTAATTTTGTATTTAAATATAGTTTTTTTTTTAACGACTGGCACAATTTAAGGGTGTTTAACAGATATATTAAGGAGATTTTTCTTACTTTGTAGTTTTGAAATAATTGCATTACGTTTTAATGTAAAAAATTTACAACAAGCGAAGTTCTTTCAATTGTTATTTTGTATACTTCAATAAGAAAATATGAACAATAAAAACAGAGAAATATACAGAGTTTCGCTTCTTCGAGTATTGAACACAAAGAAAATTATATTTTGGTTTCGTTAATGAAGAGGAAATATTTAGCGCATATTGTTTGAAAATAAGTAAATACGTACATATATGTTAAAAAGTTGAATACGGACAGAACTCCTTATCACCAGAAGAGAAGAAAGTGCGCCAAATTTGAAACTCATGCAGATGTCTGAACGCCAAATGTGGCAGCGCTAATACCACGTGATGTGGGTTTTTCTTTTCAATGTTGACACCGCGGCCATACGAGAGTCTGGTATTGAAGGCGCCCTCTATTTAATATTACAACTCTCTGAATGGAATGACATGCAATTCAATATTAGGCAGCCCATTGAACTAGAACTCTCCAAACACCTAACTCATGTACTCCATTTGTCAGATAACCTGTCCACATGAAAGTATAATTTTGTCATTCTATGGCTGCTTTCGTTGTCTTATCATTACATATTAATCCTTTGCACTCCGTTGGCGCCGCTCAAGCGACAACACAACGACTCGTTCTTTTCTTTCTCTGTTCTTTAAAATAAACGAGAACAGCATGATCTTGTGTTTAAAAGACATCGATATTTTTTTCAACTCGTTCTTTTGCAGATCCAAAACAGATTAGGTTTCTTTTTTCTATAAGCATAAACAATTATAGGGAAATACAAATATTGACGACCAACAACAGGCTCAAGGCCCAACAAGGTTGGTCCATCTAGTACCTCTTAACTATCCCCCAAGGTATATCCAATTTCCTCTTAAAATCCGTTACTCCTTTACAATTAACAATATTCACTGACAAGTTGTTTCATTTGTCTATTACTCTATTATAGAAATAACGTTTTCTCCCTTCCCGATTAATATGAGATTTGTTTAACTTAAACCCATGTCCTCTCGTTCTATCACTCAAATTAAAATCTAAACCCTCCACATCTCCTTGTTTGATAAATTTGAACAGTTGAATCAAATCTCCCCTAACCCTTCTCTCTTCCAGAGTATACATATTCAAATTTCTTAATCTATCTTCACAATTCATGCCTGAAAACCCTTGAACCATTTTAGTAATTTTCTCTAACAATTCAATGTCTTTTTTAAGATATGGCGACCAGAACTGTACAGCATACTCAAGATGTGGCCTTACCGAATAACTGTTCTGCAGAAAGAACGGAAAACGCAAAGAGTTCTTGGAGTGCAAAGGGTTAATCTGATTTTTATTCATGCTGTCAGAAATTAAACTAAGTTAGTTTAAGAAGTAATAATAAATCTACATATAAAATGGAAAATACTAACCAGTATGAAAAGTACAATTTATTTTTTAATGAAAGTATAAAAGTTTTTTTTCTTATATCTTTTGACTATTGTAAAGTTCAGAGCGTGGAAATTAAGTTACTATGGCGACTGTTCTGAATGAATAATGACTGTCATAGAATGACTAGACTAGTTTGTTACTTGAATTGAATACGCATTTTGGAAAATACTTCATGGATCTCTTTTAATCGCACAATAGAGGATTTCTGGTCCCCCTGTGCCGTTGTAATTTACGAAGTGTTGTGCACATGATTAATGATAAAATTCTTTGTTATAAAGGGAATAGTCAACTAACATGAATTGTATAGTTATTTCTAGTAAAACTTGTTTGGATAATTATTTTGTGGATATATTCTTAAAATCTTTGTGCGAATTGTCCATCGACAAATGACTCTTGAGCTGTTTTTTAAACTGCATTTTTTGGTACTTTGGGATTATCCCGTCGACTATTTTCGCCAAACCCAATATTATCGCCAAACACGATATTATCGCCAAACACGATATTATCGCCAAAAGGTAGCTTCTGCGCAAGGATTTTGGGCCGCCGAAATAATTTATATAATAATATATATGGTTATTATTATTTATTTATTATTTGTTTATTATTATGATTTGATAAATTTATTGTGTTTACAATGATTATTTTGGAAAATTTGTTCATGGAAAAACTAGCGCCAAAGGGTTTGGCGAGCGTTGGCAGGTCGACGGGATAATCCCAAAGTACCCATTTTTTAAATTCACTAGACGAAAGTTTTAATATTTACAGCATATGCATTATACTAATTTGATAATCATGTTGTTTCTGTTCACACCAATTATGCAGAACGAATCTTCACCAGTCTGATATAAAAAGTGAATTTTCCAAAGCACTGGCAGAGATCACGGGTTCGAGTCCCAATGTCAGGTATTTGATTATTAATAAACTAAAATTTCTTAAGGGGTCCCCAACAACGATGAACCAAACAGCTATTGTCAATTAAAATATACGTCAAACCATTCATTTGAATATTATTGTATTTTTTTTTAATATATCAATTTAAAAATCGGATGCATTTAACAAAAAATTGGACATCGTTTACGATATCGCGTCCTTGGCCATTAGTGAGTTAACTAAAAAAAATAATTGCTAAAATTACTTGAGGCAAACTAAAATTCGATTTTTCAATAGGTTATAAAAAAAGTTTTCTAAATTCATACGAATCCTGGTGTAAGAATTTGTTAAAAAATATTTTGAGTGTTGGAAAACCAGAAACGTAACAAATATTTAATTATTAGTTTTTATCGTATGAAACTTCATTAAAAATTTCCATTATTGAACAGTTTACGTTGTATAACTAATCCGAACCAAACCAGATAAAAAGTTTTAATTTTGAATATTATGATGTCCGTTATTTGGCTATTTGAGTACGTAGAATGTGATTAGTATTTAAAAAAAATATTGTTTTGCATATAAAGTTTCGAAATTAACGTGTCGTCGCTTAACTGTGATAACTCGCAATTCAAAATATGGAGTTTTACAGAATAAAAGATTTTTTTTAATAAGTTAGTTGTTAGATGTCTTTTCTATAGATTTATATGCATTAGTAGTTATACTGAGTTCGAGGTGTTACTGAAAATATGCTCTGAAATTTTCTGAAGAGAGCAGTATCAAAATATAATTGGTTAAGGTGCACAATATGAGGCAAATTTGCACCAATACTTGAGTAATATCGCCAAAACAAAGTGACCGCTGCTGAAAATGTTATTGGCAGAATCGTATTCGAGTTATAATTTTGCAAACGTATTTTCATAAATTACAGAGCACATAATTTTAAGTTTCGAACCAGACTCGCTGATCGTACATAATATCTGTCGAATAAATTTAACGGCTGTGGCCATTTTGTTTTGGCGGTATTAAAATTATTGGCGCAATCTTTACCACATATGTTTTCATATTTTATTACTTACGAGCTACCAAAGCTTAAGCAAATATATGACATATTTGTCTTATATTTGGTTATAATCAAAGTGAGCGTTTTTATACTTAGACTTTTAACGACAAGTTTTCGCATATTGTATTATAAGGAATTGAGATCACTTATGAACTATCTAAATATTAAAAGATTGATGTTTAGTTTCTGATTGTAACGCACTTCTATTTATTCAAAGCTACAAAGCAATCAGAGCTCTGCAGTTTTCGGTGACATAATGGTCTTATTAATAATGTGCTTTTCTTCTATTTGAACCTAAACTTATTAGAGAAAAGTCGTAATGATATGATTTCGGATATTTTAACATTTCATTTTAAATTTGGAGCTTTAATTTGTAATAGAACAAAGTAGAACTATTATAGAATATCAGATTTCATTGACTACATGTAGAAGCGTTACGAAAATGTCTGTCTATTTTTTAAATTAATTGAATACCTAAAAGTGCAACATACTTAAATTTAACTTATTTAAAGTTCATAATATTTTTAGAAATATTTTTAAATACATGTTTTACTAATTAACATGCAAGACTTTTATACAAAAATATGCAACTAATGCGGAACAGATGTAGTATAGGGCATTTGGCACGTTTTTTTTGTTGGCGTCGCAAAAAGTCGCCAAAAACGGTTTTTTCGATTTGCGCCGCTAAATTGTAGAATTTATTATGAAGTTTTATGAAACTTTTAACTATTTTGTTGTATTCTTCCGCTTTTATTCGAAATTACCGTTAAAAATAGTTCCGGTAACGCACAAAAACGATTACGCAGCACGATCAAAGATACTATAATAACCCTACGGCTTAAAGATGGTACACTCCCCGTAGACGTAATGTAAGCCGGTCGATGACAGCGCCCCCATACTTGAGGTCACAGTGACGTCATTGAAGGGTTGCACGTCGGCATGTTTATCGCTTTTTATAGATTCTACTTGGCGATTTAATTCATCGTAACGCGGATATGCAGGAAAAGTACCCTTAAGGCACAATTATTAGGTAACGAAAGGAATTAGATTTCAAATAAAATTTATGAAAACAAATTTAAAGAACTTTTTATGTTCTTTAAAAAAAATTCATAAATTTTATTTGAAATCTAATTTCTTTCGTTATCAAATTTATGTTACGAAATTAATGCAGACATAAAATTGCAGAAAGAAATTACAAAATGTATTTTTAATTATTTTTAGCATACTATTTAATGATAGAAATTTAATATAATAAATATGTTTAGTACATTTTCTAAAAACATGTGCTTTTAGAAAAATATTAAAAATATAATTTTTTATTTTTCGCTTCATCGGACCTTCTTTCAATAATTTAAATATATATATATATATAGAACTTCATGCATGGTTAATCAAATATTAAAAATTTTCAATCAAGTTTAATTCTATAACCAAATAATTGGTAATTTTGTACATACAATTGTAATCTTTAAATATTTGTTTTTAATTAATTGAAACTTATTTTTACTATCTGATTAAAATTTTTCAATTCTAACTGTATGAAAAATAAATAGTTCAAATCTTATATTCCCATATTTTTAACATTTTGGTAAACAATTACGTTTTATTTCTCCGTCCAATATTTCTCCAAATTTCTTTAATTTGTAACATTTCTATTAAGACAAATTAATTTATATTTATTAATATTTAGTTTGCATAAAATTAAGTTTGGGTATTTTTCTAAAATTCTTATTAGCGGGGTCTTTACTTTATGTGAGTGGAACAAAAATTACAAGGCAAAGCAATTCTGATCATATTGAGAACAAACAAACAATAATGGTTCGTATCCGAAAATATTTATTTAAAAAATGCATTTAAACAGAGAAAACTATATATTCAAATTTAATCGGAGAATAATTATGTATAATTATGAATGTAAAAACACGAACAAATAATTTTAGATAAATATTTATGACATATAACACTCATACAAACCACTTCAAGTTGTTTTTTATTCGCATCGTTGAAAAGTATAAAAAAATTTACTTTAGAATGCACTGTGACATTTGTTCATAAACTATAGCAATGTATCTCCATTAAAGAACTCTAGAATATTTAAAGTTCGTGCGTGTAAAACAAACATGTCAAAAAATTATATAAGCATTTAATTTTATTAAAAAAAATATTTATCCATTTTTGCATTTTTTTTTAATATTTCGAAAATATTCCTTTTATTTTTAGAACTTGAAAATCCAAAGCTCCATTGAAATAAATTTATATACCATTTTTTTTTTTTTTGCGATTGGACTTGCATGTTTATTTATGCATGCACGATATTCATTTGAAATGTTAATGATGGTAACTTTTATAAAATACCTATTTCAAATTTAATTTCACAATGAAATCTTTTAAGCTTGTGCTGATAAAATGCCATCAATATAGGCCAATGAGAAGTTTTTATGCACAAATTAATCATGTGTGAAAGTGTGACTATAAATAAGGTTGCATTCAAACCAATGCTGTTAACATTATTTAAATACATTTTAAATAATTAGTATTTTAAATATTTTAAGATATTTGGCGACATCATAATAAATTATAAATAATTATAATAATAACTTCAATTACATTCTTCAATTAAGATATTATTTCTTACAATTAGTTTCTTTAAGTACCTATATTGCGTTAGTACATGTGATACAAGTAAATAACAAATAGTTTTTATGACCATCAAAATTGCTAAAACAATTATTTCTTCATATAATCTATGAAATATTCATAACATTATCGAAATATGTAGAAATCTTTTCAGAATTCTGATTTCAAGATTCATCGCCTGTCATTACCATTTAAAAAATTGTATATTAGTTTCTTTACATTCAACAACTTTCTGTCAGTATTTGTGTCTCGGCAGTTTTTGATGGTTGGTCAACGTCGCACTAGAGGTGCACAGTGGGCTATTGGCAATAGTTCAGGGCTATCTCAAAGAAGAGACAGGGGAACACTGTTCAGTATATTTTTACCTGGATTACACGACGAGGACAAAACCTTAGTTGGTATCTGATCCAATCTGAATGGGCGTCAGAGCATTGGACCACGTTTAGATTTAACGTGCACCAGTTTCGTATACACACCGATGGAAATTGAATATCATTTCAGACAACTTTCGTAATTTAGTATCGAATCTAGCAATCCTCCGATCACGAGTTCACTACATTTAAACTTTTATCAATTTATCATGCCGATTCGAACTCACAGTCTTCTGATTGCTAGCCGGATGCTATACCTCGAAGCCACCGGCCTCTCACAGCAGTTTTTGAAGAGTAAACTGAAAAAATACATAAGTCAGTAAAAATATTATTATATCAAAGAGGAAACAAATCGAACACTAAGAATTTTTGGGAAAAAAGGAAGAAATACTTATATACTCAACATGAATACTTATACTCAATAAATATTTAATAATTGTATACTTGTATGCCACATGGGATTCAAGGATTAAAAGTTTCAGATTTGATCGAATTCAAGCTAATTGCTCATATAAGCAAATTAAGATAAGCTGAAAGGTTTATTTTTATGTTAAAAACTAATAAAATAAGGCAATACTTTATTTCAGTTAAAAAAGATGTTTTGATCAATTTCATGAATGTGCAATCGAATTACCTATATATTTTTTAATATTTATTTTTTGAGATGTTTGCAAAATTTTGGCTCTTTAGGCCAAGTTTTTGTTATAACATTTTCCTAAAATATAGATTGCTGTTATTCGTAAAGCATCGAAACTAGTTTAAATCTTGCACATCAATCAAACAAATATAATAATTTGCATGGATTTTAAAACATTGACAAACTATCTCCACTTATGAAAATTGGCTTTCTACGCAATTCCCTTATATAACTGTACTTTCAGTTGACATATATATAAAAAAACCCTACAAAATGCTTCCAAGTCTAGTAATTATATAACTCGAATCCCGCCGATCAATGGAACGCACAAAGAAGTCGCGTAATTTCATTTGAGACAAAGTCTTTGTATAAAATAACATTCAAAAGTATATGCAATCTTTAAATTGACTATATTAATAATAAATTGCTTGCCACTTACCTTAAATATTGAGAATTGTCCTTATTTGATCCGATATTTATAGCATGTAATGAAATCGAATCGACATATTTACAGTCAACAACAGCACGGAATAACAAACCTTCATTGGCGTACGAAGCGTTCAAAGCAGGCGCCAAAAAATAATACGCTTTCTGCGCATGCCAAAACTTCAGGTCAAGCGCCTGTTAGTCAACTTCACTGCAGTGTTTTGAGACTTCAACTTAGTGAGAGGGCGCCACAGTAGCATAAACGAAGTGTACCTTCTTGTAGTTACAAGTTCTTTGGCACGATGACGTCATAGGGTTGCCATATTGAAAGTCTCCACAAGAATCGGAAAACACCAACAATGTCAGGTGGGTTCCCATACTATAAATTTATCGTCCCTATAAAACACGCCAAAAACAACTCTCGCGCCAAATGTCCTATACTACATTTGTACCCTAATGCAGAAAACACAAAAGGACGAGTTTTTCACACTCATGCAGTTTGCATGTTTATAGTTAAACTTAAAAGAATAAAGGGGCATTCGCCAAGGCGTTTAAATCACCGTCGTAAAAAGTAATTTTAGTTCAAATTAGCAAACTTGCTCTTATTTTCGTGGCATCGATATTTCGGCGTTGTAAATGTTAAACCTAGACTTTACTCGCCAAATTTTGTTATGAAAATGGATTTGGCGTAGTGCCCCGTTATTAAGTTTTACAGAAAATAATTAATAATGTTATTCGATTTAATCTGAATAACTGAACAAATTCTAATTTAGAATAAGACATCCTATTTAAAAAATAATTAAGATAATACTAACTATACACACTACTTTTATTCCCTTAAAGCTTTTCTGAGATTTTTAAAAGACTAGAATCCCTTTTCAACAATTTAGGAACAACAGCTGCATTAGTTTACAACGCCAACAGAGTTTAGATTTTTTAAATACATTAGTAAACATCGCAATGTCATCTTTTGGTTAATTTGCATAACTTCTCATGGAATAGTTATTTAGGAACCTTTTAAATGTCCTAGCTTTTTTTTGTCTTTTAAAAGCTGATCTCCCGAAGCATTTGAATGGTCAACGGCGTATTCTCATCTTCCTTCCAGTCCCTCGATGGTTCAGATCAGCATCCTTCAACGTTTCTGTGTAAAGGCCCCGCTGACCATTTTCAAGAAACTCAGTGAGTTTTCTGGTGGAATATGTAGTAAAGAGATAAGCAACGGGACCGATCAAGAAGCACATGAAATGGCAACCGATGTCGGGGGCGTCTCGTTTCAATAAAGCGCATATCATCCTTAGAGCAGCTGACCAACTATCGGGTTCAGGTGTACACCAAAAGAACATAACGTAAAATCAAATGTTTACGATGGATAAAATGATATTGAAGACGGATGAAAGCAGCAATTTGAACAGCAATATAACAAAAAATGGAATTTAATGGTACCGCGTGCGTTTTACTTTACATGTAATTTCGCGAAATCTCGTGGTTACGATTAAAATAATTAGTTATGTTCGTCATCGAGTTTGTTAAGTTTTAAAATTGGTTGTTCGCTAACGGGCCCGCGATCAAAAGTTCCACTGTATACAATGTATGCATCTTTAAAGTTTTTTTTTAACCGACTGAAAAGCGCGCCAACCAACACCACCAAACTGCGCCAACCAAAACCGCCAAATTGCGCCAACCAAAACCGCCAAATTGCGCCAACCAAAACCGCCAAATTGCGCCAACCAAAACCGCCAAACTGCGCCAACCAACACCACCAAACTGCGCCAACCAACACCACCAAACTGCGCCAACCAAAACCGCCAAACTGCGCCAACCAAAACTGCCAAACTGCGCCAAAAGAAAATATTTCAATTCGACTATTATGTACTTTTAAAAAAAAAAATTATGTATGTAGGCGCAAGATTTCTGTTCTAATTTAGATATTTGGAGAATAATTTTTGTTGGATAGGAGATGTTTCACTTGGAACATTTTTGGGAAACAAAATATCCCGTTATTCATCATTTAAATATCCGGAATTCTCAATTAACCGGATCGTTTAGAAACAATATTTTCTGATTTCTAAAATTCTTTTGGTTAAACAGAGAAAAACCTACTTTTACAAAGACTTTAAAAATTAATCGGTTATCCGGTTGTTATATCGTCGCCTCGGAGCAACAGTAGGATATCATCAAAAACAGTTGCCTATAAAATTGATTTTAAAATTTGCTGTTTTTTAAATGCTGAATATTTATGGCTGTAGTTCAGGGATTTCAAAGAAGACATAAAAATGTCCGAGGGTTCCACTAAATAAAGGTACATTTGGTAATATTAGCAAGACTGAAAACTCTTACTTTTTTTTTAGATGACTTACTGTTGCTCTGAGGCGACTTTATATCCAGAAATATAGATTAATCGTTCGTTTTTTGTTACTTTCTCAGATTTCAAAATATTTTCATTGTTAAATAAAGATTGTACAACAACATTTCGGTCACCCGGCATTTATTAGCATTTTTTTTTTACAATATCATTGATGAGACAATACAGTTGTGTTTACTCGGCATTTATTAAACCGGATACGAAACGTGGACAAATGTGAAGAACAACTTGAATTTCTTGATGAATAATAGCAGGGGCTACTCTAAACTAAAATGGGGAAAATAAAATCTTAAAAAAAAAAAAAGATAATGTATTTTAAAGAAACTGCGTTAAAAAATAAAATTATATTTAATTTTACAAACAAATTGAAAAAAAATACGTTGTTTCACTACTTGCCTGAGGTTTGCAAATGCCTTTCTTGGAATGAGACGCATCATAATAAGCGTGTAGAAGTTTTTCTGGAATCTGAAAAGAATCGCTTAATTGAGTCTAACGTGACACACCTCTAAAACCATACGGCAGTCTCGATGTCTTTGGCCTACCAATTTCATACGATAAGAGGAATATATCTTTATTCATAATAATTTTTTATCAGATTTCTAAACATTGTAAGAAATTATAAACGAGTTGTCATATTATTATATAATACACTATTTTAAAACTTACCTTTTTACTTAATAAATATGGAGGCCTCCGTGGCCGAGTGGATTGGGCGTCAGCTGGGAATCCAAGGGGTTCCCGGTTCGAGCCTTTGCGCGGACTAGACTAAAGAATAGCAAAAAGTAGTGATATTGCGATCGGAGGGTTGCCAACTTCGCTATCAAAATACTAGAATGTCGTCCAGAACATCCACAAAAATTAACGGCGTGTATACAGGACTGGTGCACGATAATCTGATCGGGGTCCAAAGTCCCGACGTCTATTGAAGGCGTTGGGTGCCAGCTCAGATGTTGTCCTCGTCATCTGACCATGGTTTGAAAATACGAGGCATCGTTCCCGGGTCTTGCCTTCGAGATAGGCCCCGGATGGTCACCAATAGCCCACTGTGCAGCTCTAGTGCGGCGTTCATTAACCAAACCAAACCAAACTAAACACTTAATTGAGTGTAATGTGACACGCCTCAAAAACCCTACGGCAGCCCCGATATCTTTTGCTTACCAATTTTATATGATAAGATGAATGTATCTTTATTCATAATAATTTTTTTATTATATTTCAAAACATTGTTAAAAATTATAAACTAGTTACAATCTATACTTATATATAAGAATGGAGTGTCTGTCTGTGGAATCAAACAAAACCCCTCATTTTGAGTTTTCTCCACGAATTAGAATACACTGATTCAGAAAATCACATTTAAAATTTTTTTGTCTGTCTGTCTGTTTGTCCGGATTTAACTCAAAAACTACTGCACGGATTTTTATGAAACTTGCACCATTGGAACAATATTTTCTCCACTTAAAATCTGCACTTTGTTTCATATGGATATCTGCAACCGTTCAAAAGTTATAGAACTTTTTCCATTTTCCTATTCGTTATTCCTATGGGGAATTTACATCTAGATCTTCCCTTCATAACATTATTGTTAAAAATCACCTTGGCAACCAAATATATTTTTCGACAATACTGCGATAACCGATGCATTTTGATTGGATGATGAGTAAATATCGCCAAATGTTGCCAAATGAATTTAAAAATATCGCCAAATGGATGAAAATGTCGCCAAATGTATAACATTGTTGCCAAATGAGTCAAAATATGGTCCTATATTTAAAAATATAATCAAAATGGCGAAATTACTGTCCAAATAATGAAATTTATGTCAATTGGTGAACTTAGTGGCAAAATGTTAAAATTAATGTCAAGATATAATTAAACAATAACAAATCTTCCTTTCATATCATTTGTACCTTAGCGACCAAAAATATTTTTCGAAAGTACTGGATTCCTTCAATTATTGCAATTTTTCATTACGATTGACGCCATGTGTATTTTATGCCCGAACATTACTTTGTTTCAAGATCTTAAATTAGCGTCGGTGCCTAATTTCCTATCCAACGTTATTACATTTATGCCAATAGTGCTATTTGTTACGGAGAAGAACAGTGCTATATTATCGGAATGGACCACCCTAAAAGTTTAACTTAGGGTAACTTAGCTTATTTATACCTCCATGTAGCTTATTTTAAAGGTTTCACTTCAAAAACATTTTATTGAAATTCAAAAATGAATATTTGAATATTTTTTTTTAAATCAGTAAATATTGAAGCAGCCATATTTAAAATTATATTTTGCAATTCTCTTAAATTTCAGGGTGAACAGTTATAAAAAAATATTCCTAATTTATTTCTCTTCAGAAATTTTGTTAAAAGATGGATATATAGACTCCAGTCGCCAGTTGGCAAAACAAAAAAAAAAACATTCACCAAATACTATAACTTATTTCCATTTTGGAAAAAAGCAATATTTTGTCCTTTGATATATTATTGCATCACCAGTATTAAAACTAATGAATGTGAAGTTTACTACATGCATTTATTGTCACTGAAGGGATAAATTTTATACAAAAAAAATCCAACTTTTAAAATAATATAAGTTTTCAACACCAATTGAATTGACATTGAAGGAACATCGCTAACAGTTTTACTTTAATTTTTGCGCAATATATTATTTTTATTGACATTATATTACAAGACTAATATTCGCAAAGGCTTTTTAATCATTAATTTAAAAAAAAATAATAACAAAAATAAATTTTACAAAAACATCAGTTTAATTTGTAGTAGAAATAGCATGTAAAGTCGTGAACTTAAAAATTAAAAAGTACTAGGATTAGGTATCTCAAAGACTACTCAAAGTAATTTAATAAATCTAGATTTTGTTAAAGTTTATTTTTTACAGTGCACAGAGCGACTGGCGACTGGCTACGCAAACAAATAAAAAAAAAATCGCACAGCTGTAACTTCACAAATTGACTTCGAGCAACGCTGGGCCATATTGCTAGTATTATTATATAACACTTTTAAAAGTTACCTTCTTACTTAATAAATATATTTAATAAAAAAAAATTAAATATATCGATAGACATGTTTTAAAATATTAAGATACAGAATAACAACATTTCTACAATAACTCGAACAATGTTGAGCACATCCAAACTAAAAGTTTCATATTCAAGATTTTTATTACATCTTTAATAAAAAAAAAATCTTCAATCTCGTTAGTCTAATAACAGGTTTGAAAAGCAATTTCCACATTCATATAGAATGTTTCTAAATTGGAAATTTAGCTTTCAAAAGAGAATTCAACACGCACGTATAAATTAAAACAAGAAAGTTTTTCTGCGTCGATGGTAATGAGCGTTTCTTAATTAATATTTGAATGAGGAAACTATTCACGAAAATTCAATGAAATTTTTTTTTAATATTCCCATTCTTCTATTTATAGTCTTAATAAATTATACTACAAAGAGAAAATAATTAGAATTGCTAGAGCATTCATTAGGTTTTTTTGTCATGGAAATTGAGATTCGTTCTTTGATATTGTACGCTTTAAGAAACGAATATATGGAACTCTTAATGAATATTCTGGATTTGATATTAAAAAGAATAAAAAAGTGTCTGTCTTTTCTAACCCCGAAACACTTATTACCTCATATGCTTATAAAAGGCTAAGCATTTATACATAAGTGATATTCTTATCCAAAGTGCACCGAAAGCTCGGTTTTGTAAAATTCATTTAAGTTTTACAATAATTTCAACAATTTTTGAAATATTGCATTGATAAACATCTTTAAAATATTTAAAATTAAACTAGCTGAAATACTCTTTATACGCACGGGAAGGAAATAAGTTACGAAATAGATACAAATATAATAATTATAAGCGAAATAAATAATAATCTTAATTTGTCACCCATCAAGGGGAACGAAATAAAGTATTAGAAGTTCCAATTTGTAACGAAATTTTATTAGCAAGGTCTCGCAAGAACTGGAAAGATTGATATTATGGAGAAGTTGGCTGTACAATAATATCGATATATATACGTTACTCCCGTTGATTAACGTCCATATTTTAACTTTTAGTTACATCCCAGAAATTTAAAGATGAATAAATCTTATAATTGTGTAATAATAACTATTATAAGAAAGCCGACATTTTTATTTATCTGGCGACATTTCTTATTTATTTGACGACATTTTGGCGATATTTAGTCATCAGCCAATCAGAATGCTCCTCATAGTTTACATACTATTAAAATTTTCCATTGTTTCAATCTTGAAATACTGCATTGTTACATGTTCTTCATGTTAATGCTATGGAAATATTTTTAAAAAATCGTTATATTGGCAGTTAGAGTTCGAATTTTTAAAAATCTTTTCATAGTGTACCTCTGCGGCCCAAGATAAATCTGTGCTCTAAATTTCAGTACTCTAGGTCTTTCATATTCTGTAGATACCCAACCTAACGTCGCTACGAACATCGAAAAAGGGGTTTTACACCCCCTTAAATACGTTCGATCGGAACAAAAATAACTAACTTTCCTATTTAAGGTATAAGGAACAACTTTGTCAAATTTCTTCTCCATAGGTATACGGGAAGATGGAGAATTAGTGATCAGTGAATGAGTGTTTTTTTTTGCATTTATATACATAGATATCTAGAACGTACCTTTGTAGTTTGGTTGGTAGTGCGCGGTACTTCAGGGCAATAGGTTGAAGATCCTAGTTACGACGGGGCCACTCTTATTTAATTTGTTTTAAAAATTGTATAAGTTTAATGGGTCCTTCAGCAATTATGGATCGAATAGTTTGTCCCTCTCTATAAAAATCTAGTAATACGGGTTAAGAAATTTACAAATATGTAATCGCATAATATGGGTATAAATTATATTAATTAATATTGTATTATTAATATTAATTGCGTATAATATATATCGCAAAATATGGGTATACGTATTTGAGTTTAAATTGTAGATAATTTCCATTTAAAATACCATTTAACAGAATGTAATGTTTTTTTTCAAAATTTTAATTGTACTTAAAGTTAAACTATTCAACTTTTTTAATGTGTGCTGATATGTTTAATTATATGGATATTTAAAAGCATACTTGCATATTAAAGTTAAACTTCCATGATAAATATTTATCTTTGTGTAAAATCAAATGAATTTTTGACGTGAAACGTCTTTATAATCAGTTACATAATGTATCAAGATGGAAATAGAATTTTACACGTTCAGGGTGATCCATTCGGACCTTCGAGCATGGATCCCTCATAGTAAATAAATCATAAGGTTATAATCTCGATAACATCAAAGTGAGGCCAACATGTATGGCCTCAGACACGTGGTTTACTACGTTATCCATTCATAATTTTTTTTCTAGTTCATTCATTAAAATATCCTGTACTTCATGAAGTACCACATTTACTATTATTTCCAAATCACAAGTCAATCGCGAACGTTTTTTCATTCATAAATTTTGAAAGGAAGTCGCATGTCTGGTGCCATCAGGCACGAGATGTTTGCATCACGATGACGACGTCATATTCGCTCTACTACAGTCCATTCATGCTCGAAGATTCGGACACTATTAATCTTTAACAAATAGCACTATTAACAAATTTAGTATCCGATTTACATAAAACCTTAAAATAAACAAAGCACCGACAAGGAATGGATGTGGACCCGAGACGTCGGATGGCAAAACTTTTTCATTTTCCTTCTGTTGGCGTGGTTTTTGTTGGCGACCACGTCCCAATCCTTATTGCCGTTTTAACGTTCGCTTTCTGGAAAGTTCATTGCCTTGTCAAATGGGTATTTTTATAGAATTGGACATTTATTTCAATGTCTACTCTTCTTTTTTAATTATAAAGTAGTTCATTGAAACTGTAGAAATGCATTTATTATAAGAAGTCAAACTTTTATTGTAGAGTCATTGGCTTTTCTCCCATTTATGAGAAAGGAGCTTATTTCTGTCAGCAACCTCTCTCCAGAAACTTCCTGAGGGTCATTAAGTAATTTGTTTCAACTAAAAAAAGAAGAGCAGCCAACTTCTTATCTCATTTTCTTCAAGAAAATTTCATAACTTTTTTTTATTCGGGTGACTCCATTTTTTTAAATGGATTCCTCCATTAAAGAGACCGTGCTTAAGGAAAGATGTGCTCAGTAAAAAAAATATTTCTAGATTGGTAGGTTTTAGAACTTTTGAAAATTACGTTAATGGACCGATTTTAGTTGATTGGCACTGATTTCATTTCGTTTCATTTTCAAAATGGAAATACCTTGATATTTTTTAAAAAAAAAATATTTCATTTTGGTTATGAGTGATTTAATTTACTGTTATTGGATAAATATTTTTCTTTTCTTAAGTACCTTAATAATAGAGCATTTGAAGTTATTCAAAAAGCACAGTTTTATATTAACTATTTAGTATACTTTAAATGTTCGAAATTTGAGTGAAGTAGCTACACACTTATTGGACCAAAATATTACAAGACGTTTTTGAGTAAATGGCTATGACATCACTCTGTTTTCGCCAGAGGGCGATGAAGTTTATAAAAGAAAAAGGTGCTTGCTTTCAATGTTAGTAGAAACATTTTGCTCGAACAGGTACGGATAAAAAAATACTATTTGAATTTCTTTAAACGTGAGATGATTGGTCGGTGATGCATGTCATGTAGTGAGTATCGGTAAAGTCGTTGAATTTGTGAAAAATTTTGTTCGATTTTTAAAAAAAGTATTTTTAAGAGGACAAGGCAGTTACAAATCTTAAAATAAAAAAAAAATCGGATTTTCAGTTTATAACGCGTTGGGTTTATGTCATTGCCTATCGTTTGATGTTAAGTTTATGAAAAAAAAAATATTAAGTTATGTAAAATTCGAAATTAAAATTTAAGCGAAACTCGTTTGATGCCGAGTTTTTGAAGAAGAAATTAAATATTAAGCTATGTAAAATTCGAAATTAAAATTTAAGCGAAACTCGTTTGATGCCGAGTTTTTGAAGAAGAAATTAAATATTAAACAATGTAAAATTCGAAATTAAAATTTAAGCGAAACTCGTTTGATGCCGAGTTTTTGAAGAAGAAATTAAATATTAAGCTATGTAAAATTCGAAATTAAAATTTAAGCGAAACTCGTTTGATGCCGAGTTTTTGAAGAAGAAATTAAATATTAAGCTATGTAAAATTCGAAATTAAAATTTAAGCGAAACTCGTTTGATGCCGAGTTTTTGAAGAAGAAATTAAATATTAAACAATGTAAAATTCGAAATTAAAATTTAAGCGAAACTCGTTTGATGCCGAGTTTTTGAAGAAGAAATTAAATATTAAGCTATGTAAAATTCGAAATTAAAATTTAAGCGAAACTCGTTTGATGCCGAGTTTTTGAAGAAGAAATTAAATATTAAGCTATGTAAAATTCGAAATTAAAATTTAAGCGAAACTCGTTTGATGCCGAGTTTTTGAAGAAGAAATTAAATATTAAACACTGTAAAATTCGAAATTAAAATTTAAGCGAAACTCGTTTGATGCCGAGTTTTTGAAGAAGAAATTAAATATTAAGCTATGTAAAATTCGAAATTAAAATTTAAGCGAAACTCGTTTGATGCCGAGTTTTTGAAGAAGAAATTAAATATTAAGCTATGTAAAATTCGAAATTAAAATTTAAGCGAAACTCGTTTGATGCCGAGTTTTTGAAGAAGAAATTAAATATTAAACAATGTAAAATTTGAAATTAAAATTTAAACAAAAGTTGTTTGATGCTAAGTTTTTGAAGACACAATTAAATATTAAGTTATGTAAAATTTGAAATTAAAATTTAAACGGACGTGGATACGCCCCTTTTTGGAAGCAGTCACTATTTGAACATTTTAAAATTTAATTGCGTAATATAAAACCAATATTTCGTGCACTCATTGATCCTAAATAGTTGAGAAATATTTCTGCGGGAAGACCACGAAATCAATTTAGAATTTCCACTGATTTTACAGTTTTTCAAGAATTGGTTCTTTTCCATCTTTTGGTACACTGTTCTTACAGAATTGTTTCAGTCAAAACGAATTTTATGTACCATTAGTTTAGTGTAAAATCTACACGTTAAACCTCAATTTTATTAGTTTTACTAGAATAAACAAAATATGCGCCAAAATATTAGTCAAACTAAAAACAAAAATTTTATTTTCAAAAAAAAACTATTATAACTTTTTTTTCTAGTTCGAAATTAAAATTAGGTTTAGAAGTTTATCTAATATGTATTCTGTATAAAAAAAATGGTGATTGAACTTCTCTAAAACAGTTTAATATACACTCTACGATCTTATTAACTTAAAATATCCCACAATTATAAAATAACTTTTTTAATAAAGTATACTAAATGCATAAAATATTGGGATTGAATCTTGTTAAATATTTTCTCCATGTATGCAAAATTTTATTCCAATTGAATTAATATTATTGTATTTGCATTGCTTTTTATAAGCACAAATTACCCGTTTTTATTCATCACAAACTGCACGGTCTCCTTTAAAAGATGAAATGCGATTCCCTCTTCACTTCAAAAGAAGAATAAACGCCTTTTGATCTGAACTTATCAAAGCTTCACCAGAGAATGTCAAACAATATTTTCCTATAATATTTTTGAAAATATTTCATTAGAAATTTATTTATGAAAATTTTACATTTTGTTTCTCCATATTTTATTACAGAACACATTCATCTTAATTTAAATATTCAAAATAATATTCCACCAAAGAATATGATTCATCTAGATAAAAAAAGAAATTATCTAGAGAATTTAAATAACGGCCATCTTGGAATCGCTTTAAACAATTCTTAAAAAAAAATTCATCAACATTATTCAGAAGGCAACCATTGATCATTCGAAAAGCCAAAACTTACTTCTCCTTCCACATCCCGAAATGTCAAGGCCCTCTCAGAAATCTTCCATGCCTTCATTTATCAGGCTCAAGTTGGATATCTCTGAAAATCTACGTCCTCTTTGTAACGGATTACTCGAAGCTTTACTTCTCAATATGAACATGTTTTCTCCCTATCTTTGAGATATTTTTATTAGCAATAAGAAAAAAACACAAATAACATGAATGATGCATATCGTCGGCTTAATTCACAAATCGCCACTGAATCAACGAAAGATAAAATTCAAGCACTGTACTTCTAAATGTGGAAATGTTATAAACAAGAAGTCATCGGAATATTTAAGCTTGGTTTGTAGGTGAGGGATTGGCTTAAAGATTCGTATGATTTCTGAGCGTGAATTTTGTCGCCAAGCAGCTTTTGCAAAGATGGTTTGGAGTTACGGGATTTGTAAATTAAGCCGACGATACGTATAAAGTATATAACCCTGATATGCATAAAACAAAATCTTCTATAATACCTACAAATGTTTTCTGTCTGGAAGAGTTGGGACATTAAAAAAAATATTAATATGTCAATACAATACAAAAGGAATAAATGAAATACATGATTTTTTTCCCCTAAAAAATAAATATGTGAAAATGAAGCATAGTAGAAATGAATCATGTATTTTCAGTAAAAAGTTAATTAAAACTGTGAACAGCGGAGCATTAAAATGTTTACTCCATCCATTTAAGAGCCTAATAACATCCAATATACGCCTTGTAATTTTCAGTGACGGTAAGAGTAAGAAGTTCCAATCCTAAAATTTCATCTCACTTTAAAATATCTCAAATTTCAATGATTCACAGCAAATAATTTTTTAGCGGACATTAATTCGTATAACATATTAGCCATTTTTTTCAAGCAAAAGCAAGGCATGGATATTTATTTTCAAATGACGATTAAAATATATTTTTATATTTCATATAAATACTTCTCTTTCATTAAACTGCCTCTAATAAAATGTGCAGGGTAGGCCGAAACTGCCTGACGTCTTTTAAAATGTAATATTAAATCGAGTAATTAGCTGATAAGAGTGCCAATGCAAACTAAAATGAAATGCGTTGAAATTCTCACGGCAAAGTGTTTTTTGAAGATTCCCAACTGTCCCAATAAAAAAAATTTAGTTCCAAAATTCACCCGTTGATATCGCTGTATTTTACAAACGTTCAACTAAACTATTCAAAACACGAACTCCTTGATGGAAAACAAGAGCTACAACGGCAGCTCCAGTGCTATGTTAATTAACCACAAAAAAAATCGAGCTACAACGAGAGCGCAAACATGTAAAAATCGCATTGAATTGTACAAAATAAATTTTCTTTAAAAGCTTGCGATAAAATGAAGTAAGTGAATGTTACAGATTATATTAAGTGTTTGAGGCTATTTTCTGATGTTTAAGGTACAGCGCCATCTGTCGACGATGTTTGGAACTGAATTGTTTATTTACTTCAACATGCGTTCAAAAGCATTTCAGTCCAAACTACATTCTTTTATGTCATTTACTTTTCTTCATATTACATTTTAAAATATGTTAGGGACTTTTGACATACCCTGTATATTTATTAACATATTTTGGGTAATAAAATACAATCTAGTACTCGAATAAGGTTCCTCATAGAAACCTACTAATTTACAACATGAGGCAATATACCGACGACCAATAGCTGGGAAAATATATCGAAACTTTAATACTTGGTAGAACATGTCGGATTTGTTAATTATGAATTAACTAGAATCGTCTGGACCTATAAGATTCTGGAAATTAATTGAAATGAGGCAGTCGAAATAACTTGAGTCAATGAAAGGATATCCGTTTCAGAAGATTATTGATCTAGGAAGATATTTATTAAGTAGAATCGGTTTATGATATTCATTTCGAGTTGCTACTTAATATATTTAACTAATGTGTTTACAGTTATTTGGTATTTGTTTTTAAAAGCATACGTTCATTAAATATTTAAATGATAAAGTAATAAACAAATATATGTTTTCGTATTTTTTCTGTAATACATAAAAAAAAGTCAGTAAAATAAAAAAAATCACCCAAATTTAATCGAAATATATAAAAATATAGTTGAATGATATTTGTGCAAAAAAACTTTTTCAAATGCTAAGCATACATATTAACATGATTAAATTTCAGTTGGACTAATTTTCGCAAATACATTGCCTTTTCAAAAAAAAAAAAATTAACGAACAAATAATTTATTAATAAAAGCAATCGTAAAGTATATATTTGAAAACAACTTTTTGCTCAAACTAAGTACATTAAATAATTTAATAGGTTTTTACGTGTTTTTTAAGAATAAACAATCTTCCTGACATATTTGATTTAATTGGATTTTCTGCATGTAAATTTATTTAATAGAATCTTTAAGCTTTTTATATTGATTTATTTTTATTTTTGCTATTATCTAATGAAGTATTTTGTATATAAATAGTAAATAAATTAGATTCTGACTCGGATAAATAAATATAATAACGTTTTTAAGTTTTAACTGTTAACATGAATTGAATGTTTTGCACGAATTTTTTAAAAATTTTATATTCACAACTGCCGTGTCTGTATTTTGAAAATAAATAAGAGCAATTCTTCGCAAACCAATTACCGCTTTGCTCACATTTATACCATGCCTTTCTTGGGCTTCAGTTGAATTCAGCTTGTTTTACAAAGTCATTATACTGGTGTTCCAACTTTTGAGATGTAGATGGCGCCACGATGATAACTTTTCGTTTTTTTCGAAGCGTAATAGACTAATTGCTTAACAATATTTTAGTTTTGGCACATTTATAGTTGAGTGACTGACAATATTCGACATGCACACACTTTTTGGCCATAAGGAATATGCTAATATATTTAGCCCTTACAACAAATGGGTGTGGGAAAGCGGGAGGGCGGTAACGTGATAATTATCCCACGGTTATGCTAGTACGTATAAAATCGAGGAAAGTGTAGGTCACGTACGTCACTGAATTCACGGAAATGGCACTGCGACCGTCTGTTGTAGTGGCGGTAGGCGGTATCAATACGGCGATTGTGCAGTTCCGTGTGTAGATCTTCGAGCGTGAATGGACTGCAGTAGAGCGAATATGACGTCATAATCGTGAAACCAACATCTCAGACCGAATGGCCTCAGACACGTGACTTATTTTCAAAATTATGAATTAAAAGATACTCGCGATTGGCTGATGAATTGGGAAATGTGTAACAGTGAAAATTTATGAATATAATGACCAAATTAACCACGTGTCTGAGGCCATACATGTTAACCTCACTTTGATGTTAGCGAGATTATGACATTATGCTTTCTCTACTATGAAGGATCCATGCTCGAAGGTCACGTACGTCACTGAATTCACGGTAACGGCACTGCGACCGTCTGTTGTAGTGGCAGTAGGCGGTATCAATACGGCGATTGTGAAGTTCCGTGTGTTGACCTTTGAGCATGAATGGACTGCAGTAGAGCGAATATGACGTCATAATCGTGAAACCAACATCTCAGACCGAATGGTCTCAGACACGTGACTTATTTTCAAAATTAGGAATTAAAAGATACTCGCGATTGGCTGATGAATTGGGAAATGTGTAACAGTGAAAATTTATGAATAGAATGACGAAATTAACCACGTGTCTGAGGCCATACCTGTTGGCCTCACTTTGATGTTAGCGAGATTATGACATTATGTTTTCTCTACTATGAAGGATCCATGCTCGAAGAGGACTACTGTCCGCCCTTGAGCATGTAAGCCTCGCATGGAGTGAAAAAATATAAGTTGTGTATTTGGTTACGCCATTTCTATACCCTAGTGTGTAAATATAATTTATTATTTTTACTTGCAGTTGGGCATATTCTCTTTTTTACAAACAATTGTTACGCTGACAAGAACCCAACATCTTTCCCTTACTCAGAGTTTTTCTTTATCAAAAGATATAAACACATTTATAACATCACACTACAAATCGGCTGCTTTCAAAGGGCTCACCTCTCCTTCGGTCCATTCCATTTTTGTCCCAGAGAACTTTCCCCGTATTCATCCACCCCCATTCGGAAAGTATGGGCTGCCAACAGGGATGACCATATCCATAAATATTTTAAATGGAATTTATGCCCGACTCTGACGTCTTAACACAGTACTTGATATCGGCTTGTGCAAGATCCCATGCTTTTGTTCGTCTAATTAAAAGAGTTTGATCGTATGTTTTTCTGTACGATCGAAATCGATGTGTGTGTAATTAGCGTTCTGATTGAAAAAGGAATAACAACACGAAATCCCCTTATGAGCTCGGCACTCTTCCATCGTCTTCCTTTATACTCCAGCACAAATTATTACAAAGTGCAGTCGTATGTTTATCACAGAAAAGTTATAACATTCATTACACATCAAATCCTTCTGTTCACTAAGCTTATCATTTCTTGTAGCAAAAAACTAATCCCCGATTCTATTAATAGTACTATTGGTTGATGTGGTTGCGAGTAAATACGATTTTCATTATCTGATCCACTAAAGTTGCGAGGGCGGGTTTCCAGACGACAGCACAATTAGAGGATTCCGATGGCAAGAGGGTTTGAGCAGGTTGGCTGCAAAGCGGTACAATTCCTTTTAAATAGTTCTGAGATAAGACCGTTTAAAGCAGTGGTTCCTAACCTATCCATTAGTAATCAGAGGACTGCTGGTTCGAATACGTGAGATGGACTTGACAAAGTAAAAAAAAAGTAGTGATCTTGCGATCGGAGGGTTGCCAGCTTTGCTACAAAAAATACTAGAAAGTCGCCCAGAACATACAACAAGTTATACTGGTGTGTATACGGGACCTGGTGCACGATAAATATGATAAGTGTCCAAGTTTATTGAGGTTGCTTCGGGTGCCAGCTCAGGTGTCCTTGTCATCTGACCATGGTTAAAAAATACGTGGTATCGTTCCTGCGTATTTTCTTTGAGATAGGCCTCGCACCATCGCCAATATACCATTGTGCAGATCTAGTGCGACGTTAACTAATCAATTTACCCACACCAAACCTATCCATGTCTATGGACCACTGAACTAGGTTTCGACAAGTCCCGGATCATCACTTTCTATTATAACTAATAATACTTAAGTAGTGAATAAAATTTGAGTGCTATATATAAACTAGATATTTAATAACGTATTAAATTGCAAATTGAAGAATTCCAGTTATCTTTTTTTTTCTAAAACAAATTTTTAATACATAAAATATATCAATTAACTGACAATGGAGAAATTAAAAAAAACAACGATAATTTCTGCAACTAATCTGATTTATTATTATCATAATAACCAACGCAAGCATATGAAAGGCTTAAAATAGGAATACTAGTTCCTTTCTTTTTATAAACCCGAGAACTGACTAGTGTAGCGGTCGGAAAGTAGGCAGGCAGGATGATAAATGGAATATAAACATGTTCTATTTCTTCTATTGTTTTGAAATTTTGTACACACCTTCTTAAATAGACATGGCATCGTTTTCTGCAAAAAATAGCAATTTTTTCGACATTTGGGGCTCCTGTCTGCTTTAAGATTTTTGCTAAGGGGAATTTCAGATTTTAAATGAGAAGCCTCCGTGGCCGAGCGGTTAAAGGTATCAGCTGGGAATCCGAGGATTCCTGGTTCGATACTAGGTGATGGACTTGACAAAGAAAAGAAAAAAAAAGTAGTGATATTGTGATCGGAGGATTGCCAGCATCGCTACAAAATACTAGAAAAGTCGTCCAGAACATCCGAAAAAATTAACGGGACTGGTGCACGATAAATCTGATCGGGGTCCAAAGTCCCGACGTCTATTGAAGGCGTTGGGTGCCAGGTCAGGCGTTTCCTTGTCATCTGACCATGGTTCTAAAATAACGAGGTGCATGTATGTATGTATGAATGTGTGTGTGAATGTGTATGTGTTCCCGGGTCTTTCCTTCGAGATAGACCCCGAACCGTCGCCAATAGCTCACTGTGCAGCTCTAGTGCGACGTCAATTAACCAAACCAAAACCAAAAACCAAAATTCTATTACGGAGGTCTCCGTGGCCGAGTGGATTAAGGCGTCAGCTGGGAATCCAAGGGTCCCCGGTTCAAACCTTGTGATGGACTAGACTAAATAATAGTAAAAAGTAGTGATATTGCGATCAGAGGGTTGCCAACTTCGCTACCAAAATACTAGAATGTTGTCCAGAACATCCACAAAATATAACGGCGTGTATACGGGACTGGTGCACGATACATCTAATCGGGGTCCAAAGTCCCGACGTTTATTGAAGGCGTTGGGTGCCAGCTCAGGTGCTGTCCTCGTCATCTGACCATGGTTAAAAAAATACGAGGCATCGTTCCCGGGTTTTTCTGTCGAGATAGACCCCGAACAATTGCCAATAGCCCACTGTGCAGCTCTAGTGCGACGTTAATTAACCAAACCAAACCAAACCAGACTTTAAATGCCATAGATCTACAGCTTTTTAAAATGGTATTATCTGGGAACTCTGTGTTTGGACTTGCATCACTTGTTGCCCAACCCGCCTATATAAAATTCGGAATTTGTTCTTTTAAATTTTAATTTTATGCTTCAACCTTTTATAAAATTCTATTTTCAATCCAAAAAATGGTTCTAAAACGCTAAGACATGCAATCAGACATTATTCCTACAAAAGAACATTTATTTTATTTGCGAATTAAATATAAAGTTATAAAACTTAAATGATGAAAAATGCTGTTTGTGTATTTTATTCGTGTTAAAACGACTTGTTCCAAGCGGATCAGAGTGCTCCGCAACAAGCAAATTTGGAAGGCACAGGGAGTTTGACAGTTTGGCATTTTGACAGTTTGTTAGCTTCTAAATCTTGCTTCCTCAAATGTCAATTATGGTGGAAATTGAAAACCGGAGACATCCAAAGTGTTTGTAACGATACAAACTAGGACAAATAAAAGTAAGTACAGCAAATTGAATTTAAAATGGCATGTATATCCGATGCAGTTTTCAGATTGTTAGAATTTGTTTAATTTCTTATTTTTGCCGTATATTGAATGAACTTTATTGTGATTACTGGGCGAGTTGAAATGGTTGCTGATGAATAAAGTGTAATATTTATGTACATAAATACTTGACAAACCAATTACTGGTATATTTTTCTAACCAATGACTGAAACAGCGTTGATCGGGAAATGATAAATATGAACGCATACTAGCTTTACATTTAAAAGAAAACAAATAATTCGTATTAACGACTTTCCTTTTTTTGTCGTTGTGTATTTACATATATGGTAATTCAGTTAGTTTTAATCCTTACTAAATATCTTGCCGCCATGAAACTTGACATACTTACGGAATCCCGACGGATATGAGTGGTCGCGAACAGGGTTTTGAGCATGGGATATTTACATTGTCATCGTTGCTCACCAAAAATGTGGGAGTTTAGCAACTATTTGTGAACCATTTTAAACCTTCTGCTTACCATTAAATATCATGTTAAATGCCATATGGGTGTATTGGCTGTCAAGTGTACAATTCGCTTTGGCTATAATGTTAAGCGGGTCCGGCACCTTAACTCTGAAAAAATATTTTTGAAATTATCAATATTTATAAAAATTTAAATTGTTCTTTTTAAAATACCTCATTTGTAGTAATATGGAAATCGAAGTGTTTTTTAAACTTTTTTTTAAAAATAAACCCACAGATGGAATTCTATTGTTCGGACGCACTTAAAAAATCAATTTACTCGAAACATAATTTTTCAATGTTTGAGGGCACATTACTTAAAAACTGCTTGAAATATATTACTGAAATTTTTTTCTGATTGTTTTAATAGCACTTTTAAGCACTAGGAATAAAATATTAGATACATAATTTTTTTCTAAAAATATTTGTGAAGAAAATTAGTAATTTTTGGCCAAATTTTTAAAAATTCATAACATTGTGAATTTTTAATTGAAAAAAAAAATTATATATTAGTCTTTAAAACTATGAAAATATTACTCTGTAAAAAAATTCTGACTGATAAAGTAATTTGTGATTAAATGAGATGCCTCAAAGTTAGTGAATTTAACATGGGCGTCTATAGAAGTGCTGGAGCCACTTAAGTAGAAGACATGTAACTCATTATTGGATAACCTATTCAACTAGAATCCACGCCACTTGGAAAAATGGTTGATATATATTCCTGACAATGGAAAATGCCGTTAGTAAATTTTGACACCACTTGGCAAGCAGCCACTGATCTCTAACTGTAACTTCTGGATAGGGCAAGACATTTTGTTGACTTGAAGTCGATGTAGAGGCAGCCATGATGTGCCCCGCTTTCTTTGCTACCGCAATATTTCGTATATTTTTCATATTAAAATAAGCCGACGTGTTGCTTTTGACTGAGTTTTTGACTATTTTCTTTTTAAACCCATTTTAAATGCAATCTGCTATTAAATTAGAAAGTCATTTGCAAGTCAAAGTAGATAAAAAGCAAGAGCAAAAACTATTTGTTTGGAAATATAAAAATTAATTCCATAAGAAGAAAATATAATATTTATATACATTTAATATTTCTACAATGCTATGGTAATAAAAACCGCCACTAAATCACTTTAAAAAAAATATTGGGACACAGCATAGCTGCTTTCAATTGGCTTCAACGCGCCCATAGAGGAAACAAGGTTTGAGCCTTCCAGCAGTTAGTTACATTTCAGTGCAATCAGCCCTCTCATAGGTACATCTCGAGTATGTTTAGAAATACAAAATTCAGTTTCAAATCAAGACTGATAATATTTGACCAAAGGTAATGGGGGTGGAAAGATAAGCCCTAGTTTATGCGCAGTAGTGCACATAGGACCTCAGCGCGATGCATCTTGGGATGCTGACAAAAGTTTCGTTATGCGCAGAATGTGGAAACCGATCGGAGCGCACAAGAGATCCCAGCGGCACAATGCATATCGGGATACAGATTTCTGCGCAGAACTGGACGGCAATACTTCAGATTCTGGAACTTTTAGGGCCTCTGGTTCGAAAGTTCCATTTTGTTAATTACGCCAATAGTTCTGTGAACTACGATATGTGCATTTACTTATCTTTATAGTCTTTCTACATTTCTATATTGATATACTCATTAGCCGTTGTTTTCCTTACCGTGTTACAACCATGTTTTGCATCTTTGTGTCGCCATTTTTTCCGGCCTTTATTGGGGGTAAATGGAGACATCTTTTTAAAAATTTAAATTAAAAATTTAATCATCTTTTTAAAAAGAAATAAAATGTCATTCAAACTCCCAAAACAGAGGAAACAACTTAGCGATTTGTTTAAGTTGCTGACCACTCGGAGAGTAAAAGAATGCCTAGTGAGCTTTGGAAATTTAAAATATATTTTATACTAGCAATATGGCCCGGCGTTGCTCGTGGTCACTTTGCGCGATTTTGTATTGTCAACGTAGCCATCTCATATCACGCTTTGTGCACTGTGAAAAATAAACTTTATCAAAATCCAGATTTATTAAATTACTTTGAATATTTTTTGAGATACCTAAATCTATTTTTATGTTCACGACTTTACATGCTATTGCGACTACTATTTAAAGTGATGTTTTCGTAAAATGTTTCTTTTTATTAAATAAAAATTCCTAAATTTTTTTTTAATTGCACATTTTTTGCATAAAAATATTTCACATTCATTAGTTTTAATATTGAAGACGCAATAATATATCAAAGAACAAATATTGCATTGTTCCAAATCGAAATAATGTATCGTATTTGGTGAAGTTTTTTTTTGTGCTAATTGGTGACCGGAGTCTATATATCCGTCTTTCAACATAATTTCATTAGTTTTAATATTGAAGACGCAATAATATATCAAAGAACAAATATTGCATTGTTCCAAATCGAAATAATGTATCGTATTTGGTGAAGTTTTTTTTTGTGCTAATTGGTGACCGGAGTCTATATATCCGTCTTTCAACATAATTTCATAAGGGTCAATATTTACGGACAATATTTCTTATAAAAATTAATTATCAAATATTCATTTTTGAATTCCAATAATATGTTTTTGAGGTAAAACTTTAAAAATAAGCTACATGGAGGTATAAATATAGAAAACCTTAAATTAAACTTTTAGGGTGGTCCATTTCAACACCATAAAAATATTCCACTCCGTAACAAAAAGCACTATTGTCATAAAAGTTAAGTTGTTCAGAACATGAATACACATGGCGTCAGTCAAAAAAGCTGGTTTAACTTCCTCCTTCGGTTGGCGAGGTTTTTGTTAACGACGTTAATTTTGTTATTTGGACACTAATTTCGCCATTGTGATGATATTTTTAAATATAGGACCTTTATTTTAGCTCATTTGGCAACATTTTTATTGATTTGGAGAAATTTTTAATTCATTTGGCGACATTTTTAATTCATTTGGCAATATTTGGCGACATTTTTAATCCGTTTGGCGACATTTGTAATTTATTTGGTGACATTTACTCATCAGCCAATCAAAATAAATCGTTTATCCCAGTATTGTCGAAAAATATTTTTGGTCGCCAAGGTGATTTTTAACAATAATGTTATGAGGGGAAGATCGAGATGCAAATTTCCCATAGGCGTAATGTTAGAGAAAATGGAAAAAGTTCTATAACTTTTGAATGGTTGCAGATATCCACATGAAACAAAGTGCATATTTTAAACTAAGAAAAGTGTGTTCACATGGTGCAAGTTTCATAAAAATCCGTGCAGTAGTTTTTGAGTTAAATCCGGACAGACAGACAGATGTACAGACAGACAAAAAAAATTTAAATATGATTTTCGGAATCAGTGTATCCTAATTCGTGGAGAAAACTCAGAATGAGGGGTTTTGTTCGATTCCACTGACACACACTCCATTCTTATATATAAGTATTGATGAAACGTCTTTCAAATCAGATACAATCTTGACTTGATAGTATTGCTATTTGTGTTCTTTCTATGGATCAGTTATTCCTCTTTACGTTCTTCTCCAAAGATTGTTTTTATACTCATAAGAGGGAAAAAAATCTGTTTTGTATTTGCAAGAGAACAAGTTGCAAAAAAGATTGATGTTCTAAACACAATATCCTGCTGTTCTCGTTTATTTGAAAGAACAGGGAGACAAAATAACTGGTCGTTATGTTGGTGCCTGAGAGGCGCCTTTTGAGTGCAAAGGGTTAATATGCTTTGCACAAATGTGTGAGGAAAAAGGATTTGCATAATTAAAGAAAAAGTCAAGTGTGTCCTATACCTTCTTTAGGTGGAGAACATGTCCCGGCTTTTTTTCATTTGCAGAGCTACGATTGACGTCCGAGACACTGGATTGGTTAGACAAATATTTAAAGGACATTTTTCAAGAAGGAAATTTTGTTGCAGTTGCTTAGAGCGGTGGAAAAGGCCACGGTTGGTTACGAGTATATCAGAAACTGACGCTATTGTGAATTGTAGCCTACAACAAAACTTGAAAATGTCCAAACAGAAAAAAAAACTTTACAAATGTTCTGAAGTCCTACAATTCCAAAATTATCAAAAAGATAACTTTTTTTTTTATAAATATTGCTTAGACAAGAATTGTAAGCTGTTTTTGAACTTATAAAAGACTGATACAAAGAGATAATATTTATGTAATCTATATAAACTTCAAATAAAACTGATGCTGTTTAGCCGTTTCTTCTTTGTTGATTTGTGAAAAGAATTTGGAAGAAATACTAGTGTAAACTAAGAAGAAATAATTTTTTTCTGTATTGACGTGGGAGATGACTTTTTCCACAAAACCAGTAGATTACATTGCAAGCATGTTTTACGGTGTTTTAAGATCAGAAAACTTGATGTGGACAAAGTTACTCTTACTTATGAACTTCACTCCAAAAATAAAATAAGTTTCATAAAAATATTATTGAAAGTTGATTTGTTATATCGCTGTATTTTAGAGAAAAATATATAAAATAACCTTAAAATTTCATTATCCATATTCCTTTCTAACATAAGATTAAACGAAAAGTTTTTATTTAGAAAAATATCGTAAGTGTATTACAATTGTTTCTAACTAAGTCTGTGTTTAAAAGAGCCTTGGGCACCTTTGTGAAGAATTCTAAATAATATTGTTATACATGTATTTAAAGCCTAAATAAATCAAAAGCCCAAATAAAAATGTTATATATTTAAATTAAACTTTAGTTGCATATGCAAATAACACTATTATTCATTAATAGTAATTTAATTTTAATATTTTGCAAATTTCATTAGTATTAAAAATGCTGTAAAAGTTTAAAAAAAATGCAAAATGTGACATTTAAACCACTAAAAATGAATCAATAGCGTTTTATTCGCATATAAAAAAGTTATTTAAGTGTTTAACATTTAAATTTGGTTTTCAGCATATTCAATCTTTAAATGCTGGTTCAAAATCTAGTTTTTTGAATTCTTCACAAAGGTAAAAGCCTAAGGCTTTTTTAAAAGTAGACTTAAAATTAAAAAAAAATTGCAATGCAATTACAATATTCTGCTAACCAAGACATCGTGGAGGTTTTGTTTGTTTTTTAATAACTAGTGTTGTTTTATTTTTATATGCAGTTTTTTTTTTCTGAAAAATTTTGCTGATGTCAAACATTTTTTACGCAAAGCTAAATATATTTTTTAAAAATTAAGATGCTTTGCTGGAATCCATATACTGTCACTAAGAAAAATATTCTAAAGCTGTAACTGAAAATTTTAAATGTATACTTTTTAAAAATTTTAATTTAACAAAAATATAAAACTACAAAAATTTACCAGTACAACAATTTTTTTTTACAGAATATTGCTAATATTGAGTTGTTTTAATTGTATAATAAGTTTTACATATGTAGCACAAGAAATAAAAATGCCTACAGGTCAACCTTAATCCCATTTTAATCGGGAAGGGAGAAAACTATTTCTATAATAGGGTAATAGACAAATGGAACAACTTGCCAGTGAATATTTTTAATTGTACAGGAGGAACGGATTTTAATAAGAATTTAGATATTCATTGGGGGACAGTTAGGAGATACTAGCTGGACCAACCTTGTTGGGCCTTGAGCCTGTTGTTGGTCGTCAATATTTGTATTTGTAAAGTTGCTAATTATAAATTCAGTGCGAGCATAAAATCGATCAATGAAGTCAATTATTTATAATATCGGTTAATGAGCTGCATCAATTATCGATCAGAATATGTTGTGGTTGATTTTACAAGTATCACGACGCGAATTTTGAGATGTGACTATTTTCGTTTTGTCACAACGCTTGACACAACGCGTTATGTGCATTTTTGCAAGTGCCACTATACGAAAATCGCGTTGGCCCTTTTGAATCAGCTACAACGCATTGTGATCAATGTTTTCGTTCAATGACCGTTCTTGGTCATTGAGCTTAACATATACACAATTATTAAAACAAACCGTTTATCCGCAAACCCCCATTGTACTGTAATGTTCGGTTCATGAATAAATTGCACACCCGCCTACTCGGCTTGCTCCTTTTTGCGTCTTCGCTGAGCTCTAGATCAGTGGTTACCAACCTTTTGGTGACGGTGGACCACAAGGTTGAAATTTAGAATGGCGCGGACCTCCATTTATAATTTAGACACTGCGCTAACCACCACTTAATATTATCAGTAAAAAACATTCAGAATCCAAATATACATGTAATCCAGGTATGAAATACTATACGTTTCAATAAAGTTAATAAAAAACTATTTAGAATACATTTTTTAGATTAGATAAGATAATTTTTGAAAATAATGAAACCGTGTGAATTTATTTCATTTCAAATAATAATGATAACATTTGAAATTGAATCATTTCACTAACTTCGGCAATCTTGGGTATTGCAGTATACTTTTAAAATGTATTAAAAATGCACTCTTAAACCTGCAAGTGGAAGAAACCATAGAGTAATGATACAAATAGAGGAATAAAAAATGCTGATTTCCGTGTGTCCATCATTGAAACCACGTGATAGGTGGAAATGTCAATTCATTCATGCGCCTATATTACTTGGCAGGCCTTGGCGACTTTAAGAACTAAACGAGATCGAAGTATTGTAATACGGTTTTGTGTTTAATTTTGTATTTAAATATCGTTTTTTTTTGAACGAGTGGCACAATTTAAGGGAGTTTAACAGATATATTAAGGAGATTTTTCTTACTTTGTAGTTTTTAAATAATTGCATTACGTTTTTATATAAAAAATTTACCATAAGCGAAGTTCTTTCAATTGTTATTTTGTATAGTTCAATAAGAAAATATGAACAATAAAACCTGAGAAATATAAAGAGTTTCGCTTCTTTGAGTATTGAACACAAATAAAATATTTTCGTTTCGTTAATGAAGCGGAAATATTTAGCGCATATTGTTTGAAAATAAGTAAATACGTACATATGTTAAGAAGTTGAATACAGACAGAACTCCTTATCACCAAAAAAGAAGAAAGTGCGCCAAATTTGAAACTCCTGCAGATGTCTGTACGCCAAATGTGGCAGCGCTATAACCACGTGATGTGGGTTTTTCTGTTCAATGTTGACACCGCGGCCTTACGAGAGTCTGGTATTGAAGACGCTATCTATTTAATATTACAACTATCTGGAAGAAACAATTTTTCATTCCAAAAATACATGTTTAATATATACAAAATATTAGCAAATCCACAATAGTGACTTCAGAAAGAAAAATTGAACTTCCTCAATAAAACATAAAAAATAATTCCTTTCTAGTTAAAATCTATAGGAATTAGGGTAAAGAAGAAAGTATAAAAATGGATACCAAAATGCACAATATTTTATTTATTTTATAGTTTTATTATGAAATAAATTTTACAATTTTATATTAAAGTTTATATAAAAATTACTATAAATAGCTGCGATTGTCTCGGATTGTGTTGGCATAAAAAAAAAAGAACGTTATAGAATACTACTCTACTTTTTTTGAAATAGAAAAACAAAAACATTGATTGTTCAAAAGGTTCGCGAACCAATTTGAACACTCAGCCACGGACCACCTGTTGGGAATCGCAGCTCGACATCTACTCACACTGATCGAAAGTTCAGACTTATTGATATTACAGTAGACTCTAGATAACTCGAATTTTTCGATATCTCGAAAAAAATCAATTTCCCTGCACCTTCATTACTTATTTAATGTCATTTTATCTCTTTAATTCGAAGTTTTTCATCGTTATTTTCGATAACTCGAAGTTTCCTCACAACTCAAAATTTTGTTTTCCTCTCAAAACTACGGATTTTGAAAAACCTTTAGCATATATGTAATTGCTACGTTCTTCTTTATCAGTTCTCTTTCTTATTGTGCGTTATTGAAAGGGTATACATACAATGGATCCCTACCTGTGCCTCGCCCTTTTGTTTGAATGTCGCCAGACTGGATTCCCTGAGCTGTATCCCTTGAGTTGTATCCCCTCCAAGTCTAACAAGGAATATTAATGATTTATCGTCCCTCAAGCCAGCTGGTGTTTTCGGTAAAGTGCGGGTCACTTTCTTGGAACATTACCGACCGTCCAGAAAGCAACTCACTTAAAATATGAAGACGACACTCGACCCCTTCTCATTTTTGTTTAGGCGATGCACTATCTGTTTTAGCATTTGATGAGAGATCGCTCTCAGAAGAAGAATTATAATTAAGAATGTTAACCTCCTCCAAAGATAACTTTGTAAGAGGCTCTATCTTCGATAAAATCTATGCGTGCATTCATTGAACCGAGGCCGGAAATGAAAACATCAGAGACAGTTCAAGCAATCGTGCATTTGGAAAATATAATTGATTTTGAAAAAAATAGAAATAGTTACCAAACTATTTTGGATAGATATGTTAAATAAAATCGTGTAAGTATACTAGTATTTATTTTTTACCAAAACAGCTTTTTTATAGGATTTTCGATAACTCGAATTTTTGATATCTCGAATTCTTATACACTTCCCTTCTAGTTCGAGATAACGAGAGTTATCTGTATTTTGTTCATCTTGAACTATTCTTTTCAATCTGTTTGTGTGCCCCTCTGTAGCCATTTAACTTTAGAATGACAATTTGGTTTCATAGTGAAATCTTAGACAAATCCTCCTTTTCTACTCCATACAATTTCCCTGTAAATAGTATAAACGGCCAACTAGTTCAATTAAATTGGTGGACCCTTCGTTATTTTTAATTAAAGCACACACTAGTAAGTTACATAGTTACAGAGGCCATATTATCTCAGAGCCGAGTGGGTTAATAACCGGCCTTATCGACTCTGCCTATAACGTTTATCCTACTGGAATTTTGGGGTTTGAAATATCAATATTTTACGTTGTTCGTTTCTGCCGACATGGCCGTTTTAAACACGTATTCACGTAAAAAATGTCAGTTACTTCGGATATCCATTGCTTCACCATCCTGCTAACGAGCCCTAATATATTTTCTTTAACCACACAGAAATCGATGGACACTCCTGTAACAACAAAGCTTATCAGGATTAATGCATACTTTACTCTCCACAGGAACCTCCCCCAAAGGGTTTAAAAAAACAACATCCGGACCCATTATCCCCTCACAAAAGATTATCCCGCCAAGAGTCATTCCAAAGTACAAAAGAATCCATGTCCGAAGAGAACATTCTCGGTGCAGAAATTACCCGGCACACTTTGCGCCTCGCCGAGATTTAAACTAATTGGTTGCGGAGGCGGCCAATGGGGTGCCGTGTAACTATGTAAAGTGATGGGGAAGTAACTGCCGGAGATTAAGATTGGATGCTGGATACTTAGGAGGTGCTTCGCAGCGAGAGGGTTTGTGGAGGAAATACAACTTGCTTTTCGCATTCGTCAGAAGAGAGCTTATTCAGTTTAATTCGGTAAATTAATTAACAAAAACCAGTGGCGGCTCGCCCACTACAGCAAGTACAGCCGGGCTGCACCTAATTTTATTATATTTTAAAACTAAAATTATATATTTTACTAATTTTCTTAAATGAAGATTAGAATTGGAAATGGAGATTAAATTTCAACTCTAAGTAAAAAAAAATCTCCGATAAATAGCAAGCGTGTTTCCGTAATGCACAAATTCAGGAGAAGAAAAAACAAAAACTCCATTCAATCAAAATTGCAGCTAAAAAGCGGAAGTTCGAAATCGGCTGCATCGTTGCCACGGCAACCTTACGCAGTATGACTTCCCCTGCACGCTAAAATGGAGGATGTGACGACACAAACGTAGCGCAAAAGGATTTTTTCAAAATAGCTGTAGTAGGGATTTCGAATAAATGATTGGTTCATTGCTGAATCGGCGAGGCGGGGTGGAGGAAAACGATAATTTTGAAGAATCTCTCCAAACGGAAATAGTTTTCGATAAGTTTGCACGTGTGTTGTTGTTTCTTTACTTAAATTAATATTAAAATTGACCGATTCGCAAGTTTGATAGGAGGATTGATTTTATTTTCAAAAAATAAGTAAGTGTTTTCTATTATTTTTACATGTTATCTTTCATAAAAGTTGAAAGGAATCTTTGGTTTGAGTAATAAATTTTAAAGAATGTCCGTTCGTGTATGGTTGTGAAAAAGGCGAGGGGGGGAGTTACATGTTTTCGGCTGCACTAACATTTTTGACCACGGGCCGCCACTGACAAAAACTGCGAAACCGAATTCACTTGGTGTAATTAAAATAGTACTAGTGGAGTGCAAAGGGTTGAAGAACAGGGAACCAAAAGAACGAGTCGTTATGTTGTCGCCTGAGCGGCGCTAACGGAGTGCAAAGGGTTAAACTTGATCAAACATGAAAATAACCATTATTATGAAAAATGAGTTAAAAGTTGTGTAATTAGATTCAAAATAAAATGAACTATTTTTTAAAAGTTTTGTGTAATTAGATTCAAAATAAAATGAACTATTTTTTAAAAGTTTTGTGTAATTAGATTCAAAATAAAATGAACTATTTTTTAAAAGTTTTGTGTAATTAGATTCAAAATAAAATAAACTATTTTTTAAAAGTTTTGTGTAATTAGATTCAAAATAAAATGAACTATTTTTTAAAAGCACTAAAATATTTTTGGATATTTTTGATTATGTGTACCATACACCTTTAAAAGTCTGTAAGGTCTGATATCTTTCCCCATATACGCAGAAATGTAAAACCCACAGCTATACTTACCTGCTCTCTGAGGGTCATCATAATATTTTGGATACCCAGTGAAATGTTTATTTTATACCCACAATGGCAAAACCGTTTTGCATTGGTCTTTATACTAGAGGATATACTGGCTTCTAAAAATGGACGGACGAAGAAAGAAAGAAATCTTTATACCCAGACCATTTTATTTTAAACTATTTTATTGTAGAGACATAACAAAGAATTGTATTTCTCTGCACTTAAAAACATTATTTGTTTTAAACCTATAATGAAATATTGTTATGAGAATATTTCAGTACAGAAATTGAATTCTATAAGTGGTTATTGAATTATAGAAAACAGAGTTGTTTTCCCTGTATTGCTAAAAATGTTCTTATTATACGTTTATACCCATTCTAAAGATTATCAAATCACATTTTTGTTTTAGAAGGATTTGCGCTTTTTATTTTTAGAAACGCGTATCGGTACTAAAAACCACTTATCGGTAAAAACTACTTTTCACTAAAAACCACTTTTCACTAAAAAACACTTTTTCCTAAAAAACACTAATCCCTAAAATACTTTTCACTGAAAACTCATAGTAAATCCGTTATTTTGTGTGGAGTAATACAAAATGGCGTCATCAAACTGTTTGGTTGCAGCAATTTGCGGACACCATTTTTCTATGACGCGGGTTGAAATCGTCTTATGATGAAATTCTTCAATATCAAATAAAACTCATTACTCTTAACATTAGGTAATATTAATTGTTATTACATTGTCATCGGGATTACGTCACTATGCCAAGTTCTAAATTGATATACTTGGAAGTGGGTTAAAATTCGATTGCAAGGTTTGGGGCCACTGCAACATAAGATAGCGCAAGTTAAATAAAAGCGTAATTTTAGCAAAACAAAAATAACCATTTTGTATAAAGGGAATGGTACACGTTAAATCCACTGACCTCTAACCGTAAGTTCTGGACTGCGCAAGGCATTTTGTTGACTCTAAGCCAATTGAAGGTAAAAAAACTACCCCACTTCCACTTCTTCCTCTATATTTCGTATATTATTCATGCTAAAATATGCCGAATTGTATTGTTTTTGGCTATTTTTTTACATTTTTTTTCATTGAAACATATTTTGAATGTCTATTCTTTGAAATCCATTTTAACCAATAATAAGTAGATAAGCAGCAATAAGAAAAATGATATTTTTGGCGATATGCAAATTGATTCTATATGTAAAAAATAAATTATCTAAACATATTTAACATTTTTATAACGGTTTAAAAAGGGAAAAACCCACAAAATCACTTTTCAAAACGAGTTTGGGTAGAGTATGGATGCTTACAGTATGGCTTCAACAGCGTCCATAGAAGGAACTGGTTATGAGCGTTCCAGAAATTAAAGTTCAGTGTTCAAATCTGATTGTTGTCCAATGATGGTTTGGTTTTGGTTAAGTAACGTCGCACTAGAGCTGCACATTGGGCTATTGGCGACAGTTGGGGGTCTGTCTCGAAGGAAAGACCCGTGAACACATACATATTCACACATACATTCATACATGTACACTTTTATTTTAGAACCATGGTCAGATGACGAGGAAACACCTGAATTGGCACCCAACGCCTTCAATAGACGTCGAGACTTTGGACCCCAATCAAATTTATTGTGCACCAGTCCCGTATACACGCCGTTAATTTTTGTGGATGTTTTGGACGACTTTTCTAGTATTTTGTAGCGAAGCTGGCAATCTTCCGATCACAAGATCACTACTTTTTTTTTACATTTCTTTGTCAAGTCCATCGCTTAGGATCGATCCAGGAATCTTCGGATTCCCAGATGACGCCTTTAACCGCATGGCCACGGAGGCCCGTTGTCCAATGTACTGAAACCTAACAAGGTTGTGTCTTGTGCTGGCTTAGGATTTGTCATCTGACCGTGGTTCAAAAATATGAGGCAGTGTTCTCGGACCTTTAGTTCCTTTACACGATAAGCCGTTTATCCTAGTAGGCTGATTCCTAATGAAGATATCGTCATCTGACCAGGGTTCTAAAATAACGAGGTGCATGTATGTATCTATGTATGTATGAATGTGTGTGTGAATGTGTATATGTTCCCGGATCTTTCCTTCGAGAGAGACCCCAAACCGTCGCCAATAGCCCACTGTGCAGCTCTTGTGCGACGTTAATTCACCAAACCAAACCAACCTGATGAAGTTATGGGGTTTGAACACTGATCTCTAACTGTAACTTCTGGATAGGGCAAGACATTTTATTGACTTGAAACCGATGTAGAGGCAGCCATGATGTGCCCCACTTTCTTTGCTACCGCAATATTTCGTATATTTTTCATGTTAAAATAAGCCGACGTGTATTGCTTTTGGCTGAGTTTTTTCTATTTTTTTAAACCTATTTTAAATTCAATCTGCTATTAAAATAGAAATTCATTTGCAAGTCGAAGTAGATAAAAAGCAAGAGCAAAAACTATTTGTTTGACAATATAAAAATTAATTCTATAAGAAAATATAATATTTATATACATTTAATACTTCTACAATGCTATGGTAATTAAAAAACACCACTAAATCACTTAAAAAAAATATTGGGCACAGTATGGCTGTTTTCAATTGGCTTCAACGGCCCATAGAGGAAACAAGATTTGAGCCTTCCAGCAGTTACAGTTAGAGTTCAGTGGGTTTGAAATATCTAGATTTTATGTCGCTCACGTTTCTGTCGATTTACCATTACTGATTTTAAACAAATTCACGGTCTGTATATACGATGTCAAACACTAAACATTCTAACAGTATAAATAGTAAACATCGTTATAAAAATCTTAAACACACATTTCAGATTCTATCTGTCTTGTAGTTAACAGTCACGCATATTTCATATCCAAAGAAATTCAGTTATAGAGAATTTTGTAACGAGCTTTCAAATTACCGCTGAACATAAATCTGGCACGCTTATACTTCAAAGGATTCTGCTCAGCAAAATATGGTTAAACTATCTCGAACTAGAGGGGCTTCCAGGGATGAAAGTTTCAATTAATTGGGTTTAGATTTGCTGGACTTCCAAAAATCTCATTTATCAACTGCAGCGTTAACGTCTGTAAGCTCGTTCTAACAATCCATATTGAGTTGGGTGCCATGGGATATTTCCGGAGTTAGTTCTTAATTGGAACTTTAATTGTTCCAAGATGGCGATACTGGTGCAATTAGAGTATTGAAGTTGATTAAATTCTGTGTCTTCCGGTTGGTATCCTCGTCAGATCAAAGAGTCGGTGATGTATTCTAAATAAACGTTTGTGTGAGAGTTAAGAGAAAAACGGTGTTGGATTAACTAGAGATTTGATGCTTTTTTAAATATTTCTATGATGTTATAAATAATGATCTACAATTAAACATAAGTTGAATTGTGATGATGGTTTTGTAATTGAAGAGTGAGGGCAAGAACCAGACAGCTTCATTTTATGTTCTAATTTACACATTTTTAATTATTCCTTTGAAGAAAAAAAGTCCTATGTCGATTAGTGCAAGAACCAGACATCTTTAAGCAATGAATATAGTAATAAAAGAATTGAGCTATACTTTAGTGTTATACGATGCAAGAAAGTTACAAAACAGGAGCTGTCTGGTTATTATACCCACGTTTTCAATTGCAGTTCGTTAAAAGTATTTGAATCGTAACAAAGTTAGCTGAAGGCCGTGCATGCAAAACGAAATATTTCAAACGAATTAAATAAATACTGAATTTTATATATATAAAAAAAAAGATTACCTCTATCCCTTTTTGTAAAAAATATATTTATTTCCCAAATATATCCCATTCATTTTTTGCTGTTTTCTGCGATTTGTGATCGGGCTGACATGTTTGCTTTTGCTTGGAGCTGATGATTGGAGAACTGAGTTCAAGAGCCTTGTTCTGTGGGGAGCAGTGAGCTGGTAGTCGGAGGGTTGCAAGTTCGATCTGCGTCTTCCTCCAAACACACGCCGTGTAAAGGAGGCTGGTGCACATTAATTCTGTTGTGGTCTAATTGTTCTCGCGTTGTTAATGCCGGGGAAATTTGGAGAGAGGTATTTCACCTCGGAAGTTGTCCTCGTCATCTGGCCGTGGTTAAAATTTATAAGGCAACGCTTCAGGATTCACTTTTAAGAATTCCAGTGGCGGCCCGTGGTCGAAAATGTTAGTGCAGCCGAAATCATGTGAATCCCCCTCCCCTTTTTTTCCACAACCAATACATGAACGGAAATTCATTATTTACTACTCAAATCAAATTTTCCTTTCAATTTTTACGAAATGATAACATGCGAAAAAAAATATAGAAAACACTTATTTTTTTAAATTACAGCAATCCTCCTTTCTTTTAAACATCGGTCAATTTTAATATTAACTTAAATAACAAAACAACAGCAGGGCCATGTCCTGAAACAACAGCACACAGTAAATTTATCACGAAAACCATTTCCGTTTGGATATATTCTCGTAAGTTATCGTTTCATGCACCCATCCCAGCGTTTCACGGACGAGCCAATCAGCATATCGAATCTCAAGTGCAGCTAAAAAAAGAAAATTCATTTCGGCTGTACCTTCTCATAAGAACAGTGCATTAGCACGGGGAGGAATCTCCATACTACGTAGAGGTTGCCATGGCAACGAAGCAGCCGATTTCGAATTTAGCTTTTTGGCTACAGTTTTGATTGAATGGAGTTTTTCCCCTCCTGAATTGTACATTACGGTAACAGGCTTGCTATTTATCGGAGATTTTGTTTACTACCGTAGAAGTTTCATTTTCAATTCTAATATTCATTTAAAAAAATTAGTAAAATATCTGATTTTAGTTTTGAAATACTGAATTTAGGTGCAGTCCGGCAGCACTTGCTGTAGTGGACGAGCCTCCACTGATAGAATTCATGCTTATTTTTGAAACAACTTTCGTCATTTAGATGATGCAGACGCCTTAAACGCTCCGATTAATTATTTCATCAAAAATGAGACGTATATTTGACAAAAATAACAAAATATTTCGTCGTTTGGGGGAAAAAGTAACAAAATGCCTTGACGCAAAATTTAATAGAAACATATTTAACAAAACCAGTTTTAATAATGTTGTTTCTATAGAATAATGAACAAACATAACATCGTCAATAGCTAATTGTGTAGTTGTAGTGCGACGTTTTTTCAACCAATCGAAATGTCTTCATTCAAATTAAAGAAATTAGTTACTTGACACTATTTTTAAACTAAAGTTAAACAATCAATGCAACTTATCAATAGACACTGTTTTGTAAAGAAAGTATCAGTTTCTCATAGCATTGCGATACACATTAAAATGTACACCCTCTATTCGCAGTCTGTTCTGTTAGAGGGAAAATATTTTTAAGAATGAAGATAACCTCTGTGGATGACGTGGGGGGGGGGGGGGGGGGGAAATTGATAGCAATTTAATGAACTTGCTGTGCCTCCGACTGTTTATGCAGTGCGAATTAATACGGTGATATTAATAAATTTTCGGTTAACATTCAACTTATAATGAGCTAAGGGTGTGTTATACTTAAATTTTTATTTTTTATATTTAAAATGATTTTGGCTGGAAACAAGATTTTTTTTATCGGCGCCAGTTCTTTTTATTTTTACTTATTGCTTAACCCTTTGAACTCAAAGAACTCTTTGCGTTTTGCGTTCTTTCTATGGAACAGTTATTCATCCTTAGGTTCTTTACCCTAGAATTTGTTATGCTTAGAGAAAAGATAAACATAATCTGTTTTGGATTTGCAAAAGAACGAGTTGAAAAAAATATCGATGTTTTTTAAACACAAGATCATGCTGGTCCCGTTAATTTTAACCTATTGCACTCTGAAGGTGCCTATAAGGCGCCAACATAACGACCATTTCTTTTGTTTCCCTGTTTTTTAAAATAAACGAGAACAGCAGGATTTTGTGTTTAGAAAATCAATCTTTTTTGCAACTTGTTCTCCTGAAAATACAAAACAGATTAGGATTTTTTTTCCTCTTTGAGTATAAAAAAATCTGTGGATAAGAACGTAAAGAGGAATAACTGTTCCATAGAAAGAACACAAATCACAAAGGGTTTAAGAACAGGGAACTAAAAGAACGAGTCGTATGTATGACTATTTTTCCCCCAAAGACTATTTTTCCCCATAGGCTATTTTTCCCCATAGACTATTTTCCCCCATAGACTATTTTTCCCCATATACTCATTTTTCCCCCCATAGACTTTGATTCACCTTGTAGTTCTGGGACTTTAAAAGGACACCACTTTTTATGTCGCTTAAATTTCTGCCAATGACTTCGAACATTGACCGATTTTAAAGACGCAGTCATTAAAGTTTTTTTTTTTAAATAAAAAATACAAATGATAAAAATAATTATAGTAAATGGATATTTTTTGTCCCCCCTCTCCTCCCACACTTATTTGAATGCCTGCTCACATTGAGGATTCTAAATGTAAGCTCGTCAACTTTATACTGAAAGTTTTCGAATGAAAGAGATCCTATTACAATCTTATGAATTCATATATAAAAAAAAAGTTCCTTTGATGCAAAAAGAAAAATCCTGGCACAGTCCATTCGGTTTTCTCATTCAGTTGTCTTCTTTTATAAATTTGAGGGAAAATGTTAAATACTGAGAATTCCAGTTAAACTATTAGAATGGTTATAAAAACTAGAATATTGCAGAGCTATTGAAAATCTTTTAATATCCTTGCCTCTTCAAATAAATCTTAAAAAAAAAAATCTTTGAAGTTACGATCCTTCTACGATTAAACTTTTCATACTTGGAGATATACGCGGTATATATTTATTTGTACAAAGAGTATGTAAATACGACGCTCATAAATCCCTAGTAGTCTCTTTAGTTCATTTCAAGTTCTGATTTCTCTTCAAGTGTGTTTTAAAAATAGTTTCTATATTCATTCTAATGGTGTATGTTAATAAGTATTAAATAAGATGCTTGAATCGGAATAAAATTACCTTATCTAGCACCGTGACAGTTTTGTACAACCAGAATAAGTATGCAATGATTTCTACAACATTGCCATTATTTAAAATGTAATATATATATATATATATATATTTAAACGATAGTGATATATTAATTTAGTTTTAAAAGTAAAATCGTCGTCGCGTGTAAAATGTAGGGCAATCTTTTATTAACAAACTCCTTTCTTTTGTTGTCTGGGAATCGATCGGTACAGATAAAAACGTATTTTAAAGAAAATAGCCTGCTTTTGTATTACTTACTTACTTAGCTGTCGTCGAATCTTCTCATTGCTATGTGATTGCTTTTTGAGCTGTAGCCCTTAAAATCTAATGTAATCATCACCTCCTTAAGGTAGTAGGAGACCTTGACCGTAGCCTCCCTTTCTTTTACCACGGCCGAGCGGTTAAAGGCGTCAGCTGGGAATCTGATAATTCCTGGTTCGATCCTAGGCGATGGACTTGACAAAGAAAAGTAAAAAAAAGTAGAGATCTTGTGATCGGAGGATTGTCAGCTTCGCTACAAAATACTAGGAATGTCGTCCAGAACATCCGAAAAAATAACGGCGTGTATACGGGACTGGTGCACGATAAAATCTGATCGGGGTCCAAAGTCCCGACGTCTATTGAATGCGTTGGGTGCCAGTTCAGGTGTTTCCTCGTCATCTGACCATGGTTCTAAAATAACGAGTATGAATGTGTGAAATAACGAGTATGAATGAATGTGTGTGTGAAAGTGTATGTGTTCCCGGGTTTTTCCTTTTTGATATAGCTCTCGAACCGTCGCCAATACCCCACTGTGCAGCTCTAGTGCGACGTTAATTAACCAAACCAAACCCTTCCTTTTACCCACCATTGCACTTTTGTGGTCTGGTAAATTAATGTCGCACTAGAGCTGCACAGTGGTGACTGTTCGGGGTCTATCTCGAAGGAAAGTATTTTTGAACCATATTCAGATGACGAAGACAACACCTGATCAGGTGTCCAGTATTGAGTGGTGCTCATGTCGCCGATTAACACGACTCAAAAGTTTGTGCCGCGAACAGAAAAAAGTGTTCCGAAATTTGGTTTACAAGACAACTTTGCCCCCAACTTTTGTAGAAGCAACATTACCGTTCTGGTTGGTTGCATGGGGTTTAATAGTACAAGGACCAATTATGGCCAAGCTGCACCAAACACTAGGTTTTTAAACCAACTTTAAAATTCTAAAAGATACACACATAAACAAAACTTAAACTTCAAAGAAGAGGTAAAAATCCTATGACATTACCGTTTTGAATTTCACTACTTTAGAAAATTTAGAAGTTAAATTCATGCTCCCCGACTAAAAAGCTCCATTTTATGCAATAAGGTGAACACATACGTAATAAAATTTATATCTTTCACTCTTCCCCCCTTCACCCCCACGAATCGCATGGGCGTCCAGCCAAATAACCTTTGAAACTTGTTAAGAAAATCCATCTGGAATTCGACTAGCCATTTTTTTTTTTCACATTCTTACCCTTACGAGTCAAGTGATTTCAATCCAGTTTTATGTTTCTCTTCCTTTAGAAAAAAGCACAACAAAAGGTTTCCGGGAGATAAAGTAAACAAGGTTTGAAAAATGGAAATTCAGGAGCGTTTTGGCTTGAGGGGGGGGGGGGGGGGACGCTATTTTAACTTATTTAAATGGGCAGCTTGGCAGCCAAGTGATATAAATCCAAAAACAGAGTTTCGAGATCAGAGCGTTTGAAGTTTGGAACTCGAATTGGGTTTAATGTTAAGTGCAATGACATTTATTTCTTTATTGGAGCCCTATTGAAATTGGGAGCCTTATCACTTTGGCCAAATGATGGGTATAGCTGCTTAGTCATGGAAAAGGATTTTAGTTCATTTTCGTATTTTTGTGACTTGTACCATTTGGAGTCCCGAATGTAATAGGGTGCAGATTGGGACTGTGTCCAATTTCGGAACGCGTGTTTAAAGTCTTCAGGAAGCATGCATAATACACGAGTTTTGATAAGCTGTAATAAACGATAAATCCAGTTTAAAATTCGTTGTGTTATCAGGTTTTGTATGATGGTTTATGCAGTTGTTTTTTGCGATATTGGCCCATAATGATATTGATTTAAAATTTAAATAACCTTTTAATATTTATGAAATAAATGATGGCAGTATCTTTTTAAAAAAAATATTTGTTAGTCTGACAATGGGTATGTAAATTGTCTATCGCGTGTGATTACTAAAATATTTATAATATAGTATGGAACTAAAATTTCTATAAAATGCTGTATTGTATTTTACTCTACTGCGCTATACATCCTACTGCAAGGATAGTGAAGACCATATATATATATATAAGGTGTGCTCGTACTCGAGCTGCCTGACGGTAGGCGGAGAGAGCAACTATTTGACGTCATAGTGACGCCTTCCTTCGCCTACTGTGGGCGTGTCTAATGCTCTAGTTTGAACCAATGGCAAGGCTGAACTAGATCCATTAAAAGTAGTTAACTGAGAGTTACAAGACTTCCGCAAAATATCAACAAAGAACCAAAACTTTACGAAAACTCTTATAAAACAGGTAAAAGTGCTTCAAATGAAGCAAAAAGATAGGGTGTGACTGAGAACAAGTTAATAAACAATAAAAACCAGGTTTGGTCTCCGAGAAATTAAATTTAAATAAAAGTCACATTCCAAAATTTCCCTATGTTAATCCTATGGGAGCACTAATCGTAATGCTCCCAATGTTAAATGAACCTAGTAACAAATTTGCGGAATAAGCACTAAAAGAGTGCTAAAAGCATTAACAATTTATATGTAACAATATAAACCTAGGTTCCGGTCAATTATTATTAATATTTATAAAGAAAAAACCTCAAAAACAGTGGTTTAAAGTTGGCTGTTAACGCAACACCGGATGTAAACAAAGCACCAAAAGGAAACAAAATCACTGAAAAAGCTCACTAAAAATGCTCCGAATGAAGCAAAAATTTAGCCGAGTGCTAAAAACCTAATTCTGAATAATAAAAAAGTGGTTTCAAAGCCAACAATTAAGTTTAATTTTTAAATCAAAAATGAGATTACCGTTATGGCCAAAATGGCTATCGAAAAAAAAAATTACTGAAATACATAATCTTACATTGAAACACACAGCCAATGAGAATGATCAAAAACCGATAGTAAGGCGGAGCTAACATGACGTCAATAGTAAGGCGGTGCTAAAATGACGTCATTTAGTTGCCGTTCCTTGCCCACTTTCAAAAAGCGAAAAACGGGCGCACCTTCTATATATAGTCTTCACTATCCTTGATCCTACTGTACATGACGGTTAGGTTCTCCTGGAAAGAGAAAAAAAAATGAAAAGAACCAATATGCATTTCATAACATAAGAAAGCGAATGTTGTATATAAAAAAAAATTCAAGAATTGGTCAACAGGGCAAGATATGGCGCTGATAACTGTCCGTTAAAAACATTATTCAATGAAACGGGATGCATATTAATTGAGTAATAATTGGGATCATCGATACATAAGGACAATTGTCTTAACACTCAAATGCAAATTTAATTAAGGAACTTAAAAGAGAAGGTTGTTTGCGAAGCGGTAGTCAGATTTTAACTGTGTTTTACTCCAGCCCTGTTTTAACTCTACTTTTAAACATTTCGTTTGTTTGTTTGTAAATTCGTTTGTTTGTTATGCATGGACGACCAAACGCTTTGTTCGATTTTCTTCAAAATTGGTAGGAATGTTGCTTGAAGTCATTAAAATCGACGTATGTGTTTTTTTTTTTATCGCGAGGTCTACTATTTCCAGAACTACTATTAGAATAAAAAGTCATAAGTGTTCAATGTATCCACTGTATTGAAGATGCAAAAATGGTACTGGTAGTACTTATCGCAACGCCGCACCGTGCTTCACCTATCTGTCATTTTTGGAAGTAATTTTTGGACGCGAATACGTCTTTAAAACCGGTAAGATCACGTCGGCAGAAACTTGAATGACATAAAAAGTGTTGATATTTAAGTCCCATAACTCAAAGAGGAATAAGCCTATAGGGGATAAATGAACTACCGTCGTGTAGAAGTAAATAGGCCATACAAACCAGGCTGATTATAAACTCACTCTATTCCCTTTTACCTTCGTACTACGTAGGGGGAGTAAAATTTCCGGCATAAACTATCCTCTGTAATTGCGGTAACTTCAGTTAAAATTGATAATCCGTTCCCTCCAATTGAATAAAGCAACTAATTATGCAATTATACTTTACTAATTAACAACTTGTGTGAAAATTACGTAAAGTATAAAAAGCTGATTTGTCGAAAATTTCACTAGTAAACCCAAAATATTTCACTAAGGTTTAGTTGTAGCAAAGGAACCTTGAATAGGTTGAAAGAACAGTTCAAGACAAATAAAATGATACCTAGAAGTCTAAATTTACGATAAGTGAGGAGATATCTAGAGCTTACCAAAAAGCACGAACGAGCATTTCGATTAGGTGCGTGTACAAACTATTCACAAACTAAACCTTCTGGTACATTGGTAACCTTCGAGCATGGAACCTTTATAGTAGAGAAAACATAATGTTATAATCTCGCTAACATCAAAGTGAGGCCAACATGTTCAGACACGTGGTTAATGACGTCATTCCATTCATAAATATTTACTGTTACACATTTCCCAATTCATCAGCCAATCGCGAGTATTTTTTAATTCATAATTTTGAAAATAAGTCACGTGTCTGAGGCCATTCGGTTCGAGATGTTGGTTTCACTATTATGACGTCATATTCGTTCTACTACAGTCCATTCATGCTCGAAGTTGGTAACTGTACCTACAAGATCTTTTTTTATGAAATGAATTTCAATTGAACATTTTTGATTCTTAATTGAAAATTTCAGTTTGTTTTATTACTTTTTAAAAGAATCACAACTAAAAGTCACCTTAAACCAACCTAAAAGCTTTTCCTAAAAGCCTAAATATTCTATTTTTGAACACTGGATAACTGTCAAACAATACTTCACATTCTCGCATTTTGGCGATCTTTATATACTCAATAAAATTTCTATTCGGGAAAAAGGGAGCCAAAATACTCTTTTCCGTTTCGAACACTTTATTTAAAATCTTTTTTTTTTCTAGTCCCTCGCATTTCTTCGGGACAAATGCTTACCTCCAGTTTTTGATGCGTCACTTGAGTCTACGTCACACCAAGATTTTGTCACCGTTTGATGGAGGAGGGCGAACAACTTTTGCCGCTCGAAAGAATGTGACTTAGAAGTGGATGTATTTTTTTTTTTGGGGGGGGGGGAATAGTTTGAAGAGGAGAGAGTTTAGTGTTAGTGAGATAGAAGTTTATTGGACAGTAGTTGAGATATTGTCTTGAATTCGAAATTTCAGGAATTCTTGATGTAGAGGGAGGGAGTTTGTATGTATTGGAATATTCTTTTGTATTCTTTTGCTTGTTGAGGATGATATTATATATTTCATATATATTATTTATTTAACTGGGATCGTGCTGTTTGCGATGAACAAAAATGGGTAATTTTTTTGTTCTTATTAAAAACAATGCAACTACAATCCTATTAATTCAATTGGAATAAAATTTTGTACACATGTGAGGAAAACTATATTTAGCACAAGATACAATCGCAATAATTTCTGTATTTAGCATACTTTTTTATGAAAAAAGTAGTTTTATAACTGTAGGATTTTTATTTAATAAGATCGCAGTGGGCAATTTTCTAAAATAGTTTTCAATATACAATCGCCCAATTTTATTTTTATGTAGAATTCATTGTAATTAAATTTGGGTTTCGGCTTGAAAAAATTACCATACCTTTTTTGAAAATAGAGAATTTTTGTTTACTTTTTGACTCATATTTTCGCACATATTTTTTTACTCTAATAAAACAATTAAAATTTAGGTTTAACATGTAGATTTTGCACTAAAGTAATGGTATATAAAATATAGTTTTGATTGGAAATATACTTTTAGAGAAAAGTGTAACAAAAGATGGAAAAGACTATTTTTTGAAAAAATCTGGTAATTCAAAATGGATTTTTTGGTATTCCCTCGCAAATATTTCTCAAATATTTAGGATCAGTGATTGCATGAAATATTGTCTTTATTTTAATCATATAATTTTAAAAATTTCAAATAGCGACTACTTCCAAAAAGTGACGTGTCTATTTATAATTTAAATTTTAATTTCGAATTTTATACAACTTAATATGTGAATTTTTTCAAAATTTAGTATCAAAAGATAGGTAAGGACATTATAAACCCCATAAAATATAAACTGAAAATCCGATTTTCTGAAGGTTTGTAACTTCTCTGTCTTCTTGAACATGTTGGAAGTCCTTGCATTGCACAGATTAATATTACTTTTATGTTTAAAATCTTTCAAATAAACAAATTTCATTCATTTCGAAAAACAAATATGGTGGTTTATTATAAAAAAATTAAATTTTATTCTTTGTTTTGTTAAGTTTTATATTTTTTTTTGTCTATCCCATTGAGGTTCAACATTGATTGATTCAACATAGCATTTCTTTGCATAAAATCCATAGTGGCACAACATAGTTTTTTTTCTGAAGAATTATATTTGCTTTAAATATTGTTGCATACTATTTCCGGATTTCTAAGACAACAGTTAAACGGTTTGCAGTTGTAGACTTTAGTTCCAAAAGTGCATACGTTACGTCTATTGTTCTTGTATATGATTCAGCTTGGCGAAGTTTTCTACTTGTCTCATCTTGGCTTCATTGTATGTTGCCAAAACCAAAATGCTAATGATTTGGTGGAATAAATAAGTAAGCACCTTTTCCCCCTTTTAAAATTAAGAACATTTTTACTAATATCGAATTCACACAAAAAAAATGTGCCATTTGAACTGTCTTTGCATATTAATCGCCATAAAATGGGCATATAATCGTTGTTTCTCATCAAAAGAGGAGGCCTCCGTGGTCGAGTAGATTAAGGCGTCAGCTGGGAATCCATAGGTCCCCGGTTCAAACCTTGTGATGGACTAGACTAAAGAATAGTAAAATGCAAGGATAGTGGAGACTATATATAGAAGGTGTGCTCGTTTTTCGCTTTTTGAAAGTGGGCAAGGAAAGCAACTATTTGACGTCATTTTTGCTCAAGCATTGCTACTTAGGTTCGATCCCCGGTTGGGTAACAACTGGTGATTTAATTTTTAATTAGCAAAATAATGTAAATTTCTGTAAATAATTGTGTTCAGGTAGCTTCACTACTAATCCGTCCTTGTTTTGTTATGTACCCGTATTTTACTTGATTGAAATTGTAACTCATTTAATATGTCCAATACAAATGCATTGACCTGATGGTTCCGACCCCCATTTTACTCTTTCAAAATTCATGGACATGCTCTCGTAGCAGCTAATATTTTTTAATGCGCTTAATTTATTAAGCAACTCTTTTGCAATTTTTACATACTAAATGCAATCCTTCAAATATAATTTAAACTCTTAAAATGCAGCAAATTCTAAATTAAAATATCGAATATCATATTTAAATAGTTCAGAAAAAAACCAATAGATGGCAGCACGTCACGAACCATTGGTTCTAATTGACTGCAATTAACGAGATATTTTAATAACAAACTACTCTAAAAATCGATTCAAATTGTTTTTTGAAGCAAATTTTAACTTTTCTTTTATATAAATTCATGATTAGTTACAAACAAGAATTCTTGTTAAATTAAGTTTGCTCTGTAGACCCTAAAACGACTGTAAAAACGAGAGCATTAGACACGCCCACAGAAGGCGAAGGTAGGCGTCTCTATGACGTCAAATAGTAGCTTTCCCCGCCTTCCGTCAGAAAGCACGAAAACGAGCACACGTTATATATATATATATATGTTCCTTGCGTCTATTGTTCTTGTATATGATTCTGCTTGGTGAAGTTTTCTACTTGTCTCATCTTGGCTTCATTGAATGTTGCCAAAACCAAAATGCTAATAATTTGGTGGAATAAATAAGTAAGCACCTGTGCTCTTTTTGAAATTGAGAACAGTTTTACAAATATCGAATTCACACAAAAAAAAATCGTACCATTTGAAATGTTTTTGCATGTTAATCATTATAAATGCGGTCATATTATCGTTGCTTAACATCAAAAGAGGGCGTAATAATCCGAATTAAAATCTCAAACCATAACTTAAATTTTTTTTTTAACATCGAGTTCTGTTCAATCTCTTAACACAAACATTCTAGCAAACAATCGTTTAAGGAAGTTCTCGGCTAACAACTACAGTTCTATGCGCTCTTACAATAACGGAGAACGCCTCTAGACTAAAAGACCCTTTGGCCAAGTAAACGAATTAAGCCTAATAGCTCAATTAATTTAATGCGCTACTTTGCATGTTAAGAGGACTTCCAAAAGAGATTCTCGCCGATTCGCTGTTGAACCGGGATTTTTAACGTCGTTTTGATAAATGGAATCGATCCGTCTCAGTTAAATATGAAACTTGAATTTGAAACTTGATTGGAGAGGTATTACAAATTGATTGTGGTATTATCTCTGGAGTTTCATTTGTTAATTGAAAAATAGCTATTAATTGAAGATCCTTACTTTAATCTTTCCCTTTAATACTAGAATAGCTGCAACAGTATGATGAACAGTATATTAAGTGTAAAAATACCAAAATAAGTATTTGGTAATAAAATGTATTTTTTAACCCTTTTGCACTCCAAGAACTCTTTGCATTTTCCGTTCTTTCTACGGAACAGTTATTCATCCTTATGTTCTTTACCCTAGAATTTGTTCTGCTTATAGAAAAAAAAATTAGATCTGCAAAAAACGAGTTGAAAAAATATCGATGTTTTTTAAACACAAGACATGCTGTTCTCGTTTATTTTAAAGAACAGGGATCCAAAAGAACGAGTCGTTATGTTGTCGCCTGAGCGGCGCCAACGGAGTGCAAAGGGCTAACTCGTATCAATAATATACTTAACTGCTGAATACCAGTTCATTAGAATAAAATAACTATTGAATAATACGGTAATTGCGAATTAGTCCTCCTCAGTTAAATATTAAAACTAATTTGAATTCGAGCCTTGATTGGTAACAAAATAATTACTCAATATTACTGTATTTCCCAGTGAAAGAAAAGTTTACTTCATTTATTCAAAAAAAATAGTACATCTGAGCATTATATAGGGTGTTTCATAATTCCCTTCGGTCTTTGGGATGTTTATAGTTAAGAAAATAACACGTCACTATATGGATAATCACTTCAAGTTTTGTAGAACATTTGCAGGTATTCAACATGTGCATCCTTAGTGATGCGGCAAACATTAATAAATACATTCAGTTGAATAAGGAAAAAAACCTGGTAGGTGCAGGCCGCACTGTATCGCAAGTTACGATTCGTGAATACCTTTGGGCTACACGTAGTACAAAGGTCAGAGAGGGTGGGGGGATTAATTGCCAATCTAGTTGCTGCGCCTTATCTTCCTCTACATGATGGTAGGTCATAGATCCCCTCGATCTAATTTCCTGTGGAGTTATGAGAAGGAAGTGCATACTGAAACCATGGACATCAACCCCCAACTCCCCCCTGTAAGTGGTACAAAGGTCAGAGGGGAGGATTAATTGTTAACCTGGTTTTGACGCTGCCTATCTTCCTCTACGTGATGGTAGATCATTTATCCCTTGTATATAATTCACTGTGGATTTGAGGCGGAAGCACATACTGAAACCACGGACGACATTCCCCCCACGCGGTACAAAAGGGTTAACAATCGGACTGGTTGAAGGTTATTTTCTTCTACACGTTGGTATGTTATTTATGCTCGTAGGCTGATTCCACGCTAGTTTATGGCGATATCTTATACTGCAGTTATGGTTATGTTCGGAACATCTCACTTTCCTTTACACTCTACGCGATGTCATTTATCCCCATAGGCTGAATGCACGTGGAGTGGTAAGGATTTGACAGGTGTCGTTTTTTATGTGCCGATTCCTTGCAGCGAGGTACTCCACGCCGGTTTTATAAAAGTATGCACGTCAAAAACTACTTCAGAAACGATATAGAGGGTTGAATTAAAATTTAAATAAAATTCGGTTTAAATGCAAGAGAGAACTTAAATGCCCAAAGTACAAAGATTATAAAATATATATATTTAAAATATATTAAAATATATATTTAAAAATATATTAAAATATATATTTTAAAATATATTAAAATATATATTTTAAAATATATTAAAATATATATTTTAAAATATATTAAAATATATATTTTAAAATATATTAAAATATATATTTTAAAATATATTAAAATATATATTTTAAAATATATTAAAATATATATTTTAAAATATATTAAAATATATATTTTAAAATATATTAAAATATATATTTTAAAATATATTAAAATATATATTTTAAAATATATTAAAATATATATTTTAAAATATATTAAAATATATATTTTAAAATATATTAAAATATATATTTTAAAATATATTAAAATATATATTTTAAAATTTATTAACAATGCTTATTAATATTCCTAAATATGGAAAGGTGAAGTAAACTATACGAGAAGTAATTCGTCATTCAAAGCTGTTTTTCACTTTAAAAAGAGTTATTAATATGCATTTTTGGTGTGTTTATACAATAGACAGCATCTTTGAATTTATTTTAAATCTTGAAATTTTTAGTTTTTTTTTCATACCCACCTCCCCCTATCCATTGGTGACGCAAAAATGAATTAAAATTAATGAACTGTAGTCAAATTAATTTTTAATTTATTAATTAATTGTTTTGACAAATTACTCAATTGTTGACATTTTACTCGAATGTCAAATTAACTTTAAAAAATATTTACTTCACTGAGAAAGTAATTACCGCGGTCGCAGTTGTTTTAAATGCTTAAAAGTTTATATATTTTCTCAATGCATGCAATTTTATTATTTTTTGCCAAAATGTTATATCATTTTAAAGGTATATTGTAGGTTGAAAAATTTTGCGAAATTGAGTATTTTTTTTATGAAACATCGTATTTTATTCATCGTAAATATTATTTCATAGTAAACATCGTATGAGTATTTTTAGTTTAAAAAATTGAGTGAATTGATGCAAAAACTGGAGGTCTGTGAACGTAATATTACGTTTATGGGGGGAAGGGGGGGGGGGGGGGGGGGTTAAACGTCAAAATTTTTACTCAAATGTGGAACATACAGTGGCTTTGATTATTACATTTAGGCTCTTTAGTAGAGTAGAACTCCAATTATCCGAATTCCTATTATCCGGATAAAAGCGGATCGCCAATTTTCCGGATCCGGATCGTTTTAAAAAAGAAATCAGAAAAATCTATGTTTAAAAAGTTTTTTATCGGCGAATGATATTGTTTTTAATAGTCATTCCATTACATTACAAGCTAAAGAAAAATTTTTTACTAAAAAAAAATAATTATCCGGATATTCGATTATATATATATTCGATTCGATATTCGATTATCCGGATGGGATCTTGTCCTATCCGGATAATCGAATCAGGTTAATCGATCAGGTATATTAGAGTTCTACTGCATCATCATTTTCAGGGAAAAAGTTGGAAATTGCCTATTCTTGATTTTATTATTTACCTTTTTAACACCTGTGAAAACATTTATTTTTTATTTCGGCTCGTTTCCTTTTAAAGTAAAAAAAAAAACTTCGCAAGAATTTTAAATTTTTGTTTATCAAGAAAAAAATGGGATTGAAATATTAGTTTTACTCTAACTTAAATAATATCAACAATAGAACGCTCATTACCTAAAACTGTCGTCATTAAAAGTGGAGACATTTGAAATAATTCTTTATTTAAAATGCTGGACATTCCATATAAGCTTTAGAGTTTAGGCTTCATAATAAGTATTTTAAACAAATTATCAGAACGCTGTTGCTGTTTTTTAGAAATCTTAAGCTAAGGTTATTAAGTAACTTTGGAAATGTACGCAGTTAAAGTTCAGTTTGTTATTTGTAAAAAAACTAATTTTTTTTTTACAGTTTGGTAGTTGTTGCACTTTCCTCAATTGCAGATACTTAAAAAATGTAATAACGTATATGCCCAAAATGTAAATTTTAAAGCATCCCTTATTTTTCAAATGCGAGTTGTTCAGAAATTATTCGAATGTTTTTTAAAAAAATGTCTGGTTTAGGTAATGGGTTCGAAGAATTTAATGTAGTTTAAAAAACATAAAACTAATATTAGCAACAGGAATGTGCCTTAATTAAATCGGAATTTGTATATTTATATTAAAGCGGAATGGTATGGATATGAGAATTTTTTTCGAAAGATTATTTCAATGGCGGAAGCAAACCTTTATACCAAGACACGCATACTGTATAAAAAACAATTCTATGAAGTAACATAAATGGGAGAAATGGACAGTCTAATATCCGGAACTAAGTAAAAAATGATTGATTTTTATTTTTCCATTTGTCACCCATTTTTAAATTTTTCATAACAATTTTTTTTTATAATATTATAAAGTATTTTTGAAGTTTTATAACAAAAAATAAATAATTTCGCTCATAAAATTGTTTTCTGTTTTTTTTTCTTCAGTAATTCCAGTGTAATACTATGTAAAATTCGTAAAAAGGGGATTTGCGCGAATTTTTTTGAATTTTGTAGGAAGCTCTGACAGTAACAAAACTCATGAATTGCACTTGAAATATAAGTGGCTATATAATGTCCTTTACCTGAATTTTGTTTTTTATTTTGTGAACACTACATTTGAGGTGGTACACCTTTTAATCTCTTTTGTAGAATCTGAGTTTTGTAGCATATAATCTTTTTACAAATACTGATTCAATGGGAGAGTTTAACGTGATGTATTAACATGGTAACTTACTAGTAGTTTCGATTTCATCTCTACGGCCGACAACTTTGCTTTTGTTTGATTAGTCGATGGATGGAGCAATTATGGAAAAGTTTGTTTATAATATTTGTTTTTCCAAATAAGTAACATTTTTATTCCATATATGAATAAATTTAAGTACAGAAATACTTATATTATATTTGTATATAATTAGAATTACAACAAAATACGGAAAAATACTTTTATTTCAACGTAAAAATACTTGATAAACGATGAGTACAATCTATCTCAGTGTATGTAGTAAATATTTCTATATTGAGGTATTATTTAAAGACTAAAACTTAACATTATAGCTCCATGCTAACCCTACGGAACTTCTTCGGCGTCGCGGAACTTTCTCCATGTTCCGTTGGAACAGCGGTTTTCTTCTTGGCGTGAAATTTCCCCATTGTACAAAACTGAAAAAGGAGAAGGGGAAGACCGATGATATACGTCAAGAAAAATATTAAAAGATGAAGACTTGTCTTATAACACACAAAACTTCTGTTTACTTTCTGCACAATTACTCCGGGTGATAACAAATAAACAAATCTATTAACATTTAAACGACATTTTCTAACTACAAATCCCGTTAAGTGAAACTTAACGAATCATACGAAAATGGAACAAGGAAATCCTCCCAGAGGACATCTTTACAATTCACATTACCCCGTCTATTGCCTTATAAGATATTCTTTTGAAATCTGTGGACGCATCAGTGTCGACTTCTTAACAGATTTCAAAAGCTGCACAGAATACGAAAATACCTCAAAGAGCAAACAGGAGTTGGTGAAGAATCCCACTTTTCCACGCAAGGCGCTGGTTGTCCCGAATAGCTTACTGGGGATTTAAGGAGCTTTGGATCTCTACTCGGAATAGAATTTTCTATGATAAAAGGCCCGAATGGCTAAAAGAATCGCATTCGAAGATGTCCCGCTTCTTTAAGTTGTTGGAATGATGCGTCCCAACTTTGGAATAGGCTTCAAGCATATCAGCGTTGTACTTTCGGAAGGTGCCATGTGGATGGAATATTTGAAAAGATCGTTACATCTCAATGGAATTCTGTCAAATATACCATGAGCTACGATGCTTTGGTTGATGTCTTGTTATCTTTTGAAAACGATGTCGGTGTTGATAAAAAAAATGCGTAAAATGTATATAGTTTTTACTTAATATGAAAGGGGAAATTTCATGGGATTTTACATTAAACAATGAAAAAGACGTGGTCATATGATGCGTTCAGAGGTGAAGTGAATCAAGTCCATTAGTTATAGTTTTGAGATAGTCAAGGTAAAAGTTTATTAACACAAGTTGAATCCTAAAGTCATTTAGAAGATAACAGTGGTGTTACAAAAACACATGAACAACACTCCCACGCATGAGTGTCCAGAAAGTCGTCCAGAATATCCAACAAATTATACTGGCGTGTATACGGGACTGGTGCACGATAAATCTGATCGGGGTCCAAAGTCCCGACGTCTATTGAAGGCGTCGGGTGCCAGCTCAAATGTTTCCTCGTCATCTGACCATGGTTCTAAAACAACGAGGGGCATGTATGTATGAATGTGTGTGTGAATGTGTATGCGTGTTCCGGGTCTTTCCTTCGAGATTGACCCCGAACCGTCGCCAATAGCCCACTGTGCAGCTCTAGTGCGACGTTAATTAACAAAAAAAAAAAAAACATGAGTGTCAAATGAGATGGCCGAAAACTACGCAGTAAAGTTCTGATGACGCTGGAGAGTCGCCATATTTGTTAGAGAGACCAGAGAACTATACCACGAGAGCCACGCATAGGAGGTGCCAATCCCGTAGGCGCCTTTTCCTTTAATTGTAAATAATATAAAATATAACCTCTCTTAAAACTTAATTTAACTTAGATTAGATACACCTGAAGAGTTGGTTTCTTTGCTTATGCTTGAATTTGATCAAGCGAGCCTTATTGGAGTTCGTGTTGTGTAAGGATAGCAGCAACTACAATACCCGAAGATAAACTTGGGTAATCTTCAAATGGCATCTGTTAGAGCAATAGCAGTGATTTGGTTAGAGATTTAAACTTTAGAAGGTATCTTATCCCATTAATATGAGAATAATTGCTATTTTAATTCATTCAATAAACTGCTTTATTATTAGAGTAATATTTTATACTTTTGATATTTTAAATGACTTTGTAGCTCTAGTGTGCCGCTAATTCAACTAAATATAGTTACTCTTAAAAACAAAATTTCTGCTACTTATGCTAATGATGTGGCTGATATGTTATCGACTCGGACTCAGCACTGCAAGGGCGCGGGTTCGATTACCAGCATGCGCGTAGCGATCTCGTAATTGGAGGGTTATCAAATTCGTTTCTTTCGTGCCACAAAAAAAAATCCGACGTGTAGAAGGGATATGTGGTTCCTTTGCAGCTCGAGTCGCATCCAAATGGTATTCCATTATACCATTTATGTGACGTTATCGTGTTTTGATGCTTTTTTATGCAGGTTTTAAGGCACAGCGCCATCTATAAGCGATGTTTGGGACTGAAATGTTTATTTGCATCCTCAAAACTTTTGATCTTGAGGCACTGAGCTAAATAAGAACTGGAGAGAAGGCCAAAATGGAACTGTACCGTGGCTCTACAATGGGTATATTTTAAAAGTAAAAAAGTTCCCGAAATTGTCTTTTTACTCGAGAGAGCCAAGGGGGCACGCTTAGTCTACAATCCAGTTCTTATTTAGCTCAGTGCCATGGGAATAATTTTATTCCAAACTGCACCCGCATGCTCCAATATCTTCTTTTTATATTAAATTTTAAAATGTGTCAGGGACTTTTGGGCCCAGCATGTACTTTCGGTGATATATTTGCATACGTGAATATAACTTTCGTGTTTAAAATCCGAACGAAAACCGATACTTCAGCTAGTTAACGATTAAATAAAACAGAAGCGCATGGTCTCCGAATCAGGGTTGAAGGCTATTATGCATTCCGTTCCATTATTAATCTCGAAACCACTTCTTTTAATATACCTCGACCAGTCACGTTTTTCGTGGCGTGCCCGAAACTTGGCGGGAAAGCGAGAATGGTTACATCGCGTGTTTAGGAATTCAGATTCCATATTGTAAATGAACTCACTCCACTTCACTTCGCTCGTGTAGTGGAAAGGAGACATTCCATGACTTTTTCGTGTCGCTGAAAAGAAAATCGTTTGCAGAAAAAGAAAGTTTGTCATGTATAATTCGAATACTATTATTTTGTTTTTGTGTATATTTAATCTAAATGGACCATTTTGTTTGTAGTTTTATTTGAAAAAGAATGTTTGGTAAACTTGATCTCTGTTCGACACACATAAAAAAACAGATTAGATGTTTGCGTTTAAGAATAAAGGCACCTATTAAATGTTCCATTAGAATAAACTAATTTTTTGTATTTATCATATATTGCGAGAATAATATGAATAAAATTCCATTTGAAATTGACTTAAATTTTTCCATTAATTGTTTTTAACGGCTTGAAAAGTTGTTAATTTGTTTTTGTTATACACTTTGAAAATTATGAAAGGTGTAAAGGATATTTAAAATATTTTTGAAAGTAAAAAAGAGATACCATGAAAATATTTAGATATTTATATTACAAATAATTTATTACAGTTCTAATCTAAAAAATAAAATAATGTAAAAAAATAATGTATCTGTTGTAAACCTATCTTTGTTTAATAAAGTTGTAGAACGAAAAGTGTAAGTAATTTTTGACTTACCCTCGATGTCTATTGTTCATTAAAAATTAAATTTTAATTAAAAGCTTTTAATTGACTCTATGCATACGACATCAGATGTATAAACAAAAGCACTTGTCTAGAATTCTGCATTGTTTTGGAAAAAAATATGTATAATTCGATATTTCATTGAGCGTGATAATTTTTCATCAATGCAAAATTGATTGTTTTATCTTTCTACTTTTATTATAGAATAACATCGCGCAAGTGTCCATCAGTAATATCTGTAAAATATAAATAGGAGGTATAATTGTAAAATTATATTTATTTGAATTTATTATGAGTGTTGAAGTTATTTTAATTTAAATTGGAGTTTTAGTAGATAAACATGTTAAATATGAAAGTAGAGTTAAGATTTTAAAACATTAATGAAGGCTATGGACTAACGTATCATTAAATTTTACTCATAATAATATTGTCAATTAAATATCGATGGCAAGCTCCTTTGTTAATAAAGTTCTAACAAACAATCGAATATCATAGCTATTCTAGTTTCGGATTCAAAACAAGTTAATTCTAGAATCATACAGAGCCCCAGTTGCTCAGTTGGTAAGGCGTTCAGCTACTAATCAGAGGATTGGTGGTTCGAATCCGTGAAATGGACTTGACATAGAAAAGTAAAAAAAGTAGTGATCTTGCGATCGGAGGGTTGCCAGCTTCACTACAAAAATACTAGAAAGTCGTCCAGAATATTCAACAAATTATACTGGCGTGTATACGGGACTGGTGCACTATAAATCTGATCGGGGTCCAAAGTCCCGACGTCTATTGAAGGCGTTTGGTGCCAGTTCAAGGGTTTCCTCGTCATCTGACCATGGTTCTAAAATTACGAGGTGCATGTATGAATGAATGTATGTGTGTGAATGTGTATGTGTTCCCGGGTCTTTCCTTCGAGATTGACCCCGAACCGTCGCCAATAGCCCACTGTGCAGTTCTAGTGCAACGTTAACTAACAAAACCAAACCATAATAATATTGTCAATTAAATATCGATGGCAAGCTCCTTTGTTAATAAAGTTCTAACAAACAATCGAATATAATAGCTATTTTGGTTTCTGATTCAAAACAAGTTAATTCGAGAACCATACATTCCATTTTTTCAGCATCCCATCCCCTCCCCTCCCCTCCCTAAAATAGAATGTTTCCTAACCGAACCCAACGGCAACCTCAGCAACCTCCGATATCGGAAATCCCCACTTCAAAACTGACAGATTTCAAAGCTTGTCCCTCCGCCAATCAATAATATCGAAACTTCCTGACCGCCATTACCTTCGCGGCTTCAGACGCCGGCGGGCAATTTCCACTCCAGCCGCGGCATTTATAACTCAGCAATTTCGGGTATTCGAACCTAATGAGTTATTTCATAATGGGTATCATTAGGAGCTGTGGTTATTATTCTAGTTTTTGGATATCGCTGTGTCAGGTCGGTCGGCACTTTTGTGATTTTGGGGGCATGTGGAGAATTAAATGCGGTTAGGGTTAATGATTTCGTGGTTAAATGGCGGGAGGGTGTACTTTGCTTTTTAAATGGGGTTTAGCAATTGCTTTGTTTGGGCGTTTCATTGAATGGTTACGGGACGCGGTATGGATTTCAAGGTCATTAATTTTGACGGGGGCCTTATTCGAAGCACAATTTACGGTTTCTAAGTTTCTCCAAAAAATCACAACTACCCAATTTCTCCAAAAAATACCAACTGCCCAATTACTTCAAACAATTCCAACTGCCCAATTGCTCCAAACAATTCCAACTGCCCAATTGCTCCAAAAAATCCCAACTTCCCAATTTCTCCAACAAATTCCAACTGCCCAATTGTCCAACAAATCCCAACTGCCCCATTGCTCCAAAAAATTCCGACTGCCCTATTGCTCCAAAAAATTCCAACTGCCCAATTGCTCCAAAATGAATCAATCATGACAATTCAATTACACCAAAAAATTACGATTGTCCAATTATTCGGAAAATTTAAAAAAAAAACACTCCAATAATCATGATTTGGGATTGTCAAATTTCATTACTGCCTATTTTAAATATACGACTGCCCACTAACAATAAAGTTGCGGATTCCCAGTAGAATATGCCTTAGTTTAATAAGAACATATTCTAATCAAAATTTACGACAGCCCAATTTAGGATTCATTGTTGAAATCGCATTAACATATGACTAAACTTTTATCATTATTGACGAAACAGACGTTCCCTATGTTTCGATGGAACATTTCGCCAAAATGAGCAAATTGATTTTGCCGTTTTTTAATGACATTTATTTCGTCAAAAATGAGTACGATTTTGAATAATACAATAAATCCAATATCAACGAGCTGACTCGTACCTGGGATCTCTTGTCTTTAGAGGCAAACGCTTTGTCAACTCGGCCGAGAAGGCTTGTCTGAATTTTGACAATATATAAGAACCAAACATGAGCTGATGACCCAGAAAAGGTCCGAAAAGGAATTAATGCTTTCGTTCAGAAGTTGAGGATTCTTGTTTCGTCAAAAGTCACGCGATTCGATGACACTAACGATTGTCAAATATAACGAAAGCTGCCTTGCCGATCGCAAAATTCTCAAAAATGAGAATATTATTTCTGGGAGTAATGTTGCTGGGTAGTGGGCAGGGTGGGTTAAAAATGTTTTGTCTGAATAGCATTTGTTACTGTACATTTATTAAAAAAAAGTACCATAATCTGTATGGAATTGAGGCTCCCTCCCTCAAATAATTTTTGAATTGATAACTGAGAAAATTGTAATTGAATAAACATGAAAACTCTTTATTTTTAAAATTATTTTTCTATTCAGATTTCTCCTTTATTTATAAGTTTATTCAAATATGAAATAGTTCACTCTTAGTATCTATTTTCACAACCCAGCTAGGGATTTCCTTTAAAAAAAAATCTACAGAAATCTCTAGTTATTTGGGACTGAAGATTATTTCTGTAGATTAATTTCTATAGAAAATGTGCAAATTTTTTTTCAAACAAATCTGTAGATTTTTCTTCAGTCCCAAATAACCAGATTTCTACAGAAAACGGGCGGGTATTTTTCTTTAAATAATCTGTAGAAAATTTTCTTCAGTCCCAAATAACCACAGATTTCTGTATATTTTTTTAGACGAAAATTCCAAGGAAGCACAATTTACCGTGGTGTATATTTAAACATTTTACGTAATGATTAGTGTAAATGCTGCTTTTCTGTACTAATTAGCCATGACATGCTTGAACTATTCCAAATCATTTTGAAACTGTACAAGAGGTCATGTAATTCAAATCTACTTAATTTAAGAAACATCTTATTATTTTATCCCTCGCAAGTTGTGAATAATATAATACAATTAAACTTTTTAAATAATTTTTTTTAAAAGAAAGTTTTAAGCCAGAAAGTGCACGTCAAGAGAAAATATCGCGTATATTACATTAAAAATGGGAAGAATGAACCAAACATAGAATTGGAAATAATGGATAACGTATAAAAAAAAGTTTTAAGAAAAAGTTAATTTAACTGTAAACCCTCTAGTGCATAGTGTAGCATATATGCTACACAACTTTAAAATGACCACTAGTTACCTCTATTGAGTTTTATATTAACTATTATAGTATTGTCACGTTCCATGTGCCTGGTTCTTATAACCGCCTTTAGGTCCCTGATCTTTATAAAAATGATTGTAATAAAGGCAATCAGTTGCTTCAAGGTCTGTTCTTCTAAAAATGGCTCGTGAAGGTAAAGTTTTCAAAGATTGTTTTATTACTTTTAAGTATAATCTGGCTCTACAAAAAATCCTAGCTACCAGAGGTATGTAGATTGCAGAGGTATGTAGATTGTATTTAACTATATTTTCATACTTTTGAAAAATTATTTTAGTAATTGCACATGAATTTGCATATACGCTACACAACGGTTTTAATTATTTAATTAAATAGACACTTAGGATTTTTTTTTGTATATTTTTGCAATGTCCCGGGCAAAAAAATAAAACGAAAAAAAAAATGATTTTATTTAAAAAGAAAAAACATGCACTAGAGGGTTAAAGACTTATTTGAATAAAATTCGACAATTTTACCTTTAAATAAAGAATAAAAATATCCTAAAATTATCAGTGCCATAGTTAAAAAAAGAGTGACGTTAACGGTTTCTCTTTGGCCTCTACACTAGTTTCCACTGCTGGATAGGATGTACACATAACAATAACTTTTTAGTAACTTCTTCAAGGCCTAAGTGGCTAAGCGGTTAAAGACGTTCAGCTACTAATCTGAGGATTGGTGGTTCGAACCCGTGCGATGGACGACTTGACAAAGAAAAGTAAAAAAAAGTAGTGATCTTGTGATCGGAGGGTTGCCAGCTTCGCTACAAAAATACTAAAAAAAGTCGTCCAGAACATCCGCAAAAATTAACGGAGTGTATACGGGACTGGTGCACAATAAATCTGATCGGGGTCCAAAGTCCTGACGTCTATTGAAGGCGTTGGGTGCCAGTTAAGGTGTTTCCTCGTCATCTGACCATGGTTCTAAAATAACGAGGTGCCTATATGAGTGTGTGTGTGAATATGCATGTGTTCCCGGGTCTTTCCGTCGAGATAGGCCCCGAACCGTCGCCAATAGCCCACTGTGCAGCTCTAGGGCGGCGTTAATTAACCAAACCAACTAACCTCTTCACTACTTTGAAGAAAAACATAAGTCAAGCTTTTATAAAGTGTCCCGTGTTTTATTTATATTCAACTGTGAAAATGTAAAAATAATAAATATTTAATTGATGTTTTATCATTGAAATTGTTTCGTTAAAAGTATACATTTTGTTTATTTGAACTTTAATGGATTTTCAATAGGCGAAATTTGAAAGCTTTCATTTGGATTAAATGCATTCGCTGGTATTTAAGGGAAAAACCTAAAAAATATCCAAGAATTCCAATGCATTTTTTTTTTAAAAGGTGAAATGCATTTTCGAACTCTCCCTACCTGTTTCGAAAATACCAACCCGAATAAAAATACGAATCCATTTTTCTTATCTTTTGTATTCGAAAACAAAGTCAAGATCGGGTAGCGTTTAGCTTTGGAGTTTCCAATATTTCCCTGTATTTATTTGGACAAGTCGGCTCCAATATTTCATCGTTACGCCTGTTATTGGATGAAAAATATTAGATATGGCTCTCTTACAAGAATCCATCTATCTAAATAAATGCAATATATCAAAATGATCTGAAAAAACAATGCTTGGGTTTAAAAGTTTCTGCAGGCAAACTGTGGAAAGTTTGATAAATTGCGTATGGTCTATTTTTAAATGCAAATATAGCTATTTGGTTTTGTTTGTTTTGAAATATATGAAGACTTTTTAAAAATATAGGTTGTTGGTTTATTTATTGAGAAAGACAGTTTCATAAAGGGGACTATAGAAACTCAATATATTAAAAAAAAATTTATGAATGATTTCATACTATATTAAATCAACAACTTTTAGGATAAAAGGGAAAAATAAATTGATAATTGTTAAAAAAAATGTTTTCAAACTTTGAAGAGTAATGGTCTATATAGTAATAGCAAAATCTCTCACAAAAAAAATTACACAATTATTCTCAAAAAAAAAATTATTGTTCAAAGATGCAATATTTTATTTAAAACTTAGCTTTTCGTTTATTTTTATTTGAATAATAGAGCATGATAAAAAAAATATGAAATAACGTACAGGGTTGCCAGAAATTCTTGATCGATTCTTCCTGTTTGGTTGTTTAATTACAAGTAATAAACCACTTTTTTTGCTACGTTTTAACTTTGTTTGTTTTTACTAAAGCTAAGCGACTTATTGGAAAGTATGAGCGAAGTAGTTGGGAAAAATTTAAGTATTATTATGCTAATACAACTGCATACGATACGTCCAAACAATGTCCATCACCCAACAATTTCTGATCACCCCGTTTGTCAGCTAACAGATCTTTTGCATAATAATATTTGATTTATAGATTGGAAAGGCGCAAGCCAGCAACTAAACTTCGGACGGCATTTGAGGAGTTGATAATATTTAAATGATTTGAGATATTTTAAAAACAATTTTCTTGCTTAAGATGAGGTCTAAACTTCGATAGTCAATGATATATTTGTATTGTGATCTTTGACAGATATCCTTAACCCTTTGCACTCCAAGAACACTTTGAGCTTTGCGTTCTTTTTACGGAACAGTTATTCCTCTTTATGTTCTTTTATACATAATTTTTTTTTTGCTCATAGAGGAAAACAAAAGCATAATCTATTTGGGATCTGCAAGACAACAAGTTGAAAAAAGATCATGTTTTTTTTAAACGCAAGATCAGGTTCTCGTTTATTTTAAAGAACATGGCACCAAAGAACTGGTCGTTCTGTTGGCGCCTGAGAGGCGACAGCGGAGTGCAAAGGGTTAAATATTTTCAAATTTTTTTTAAAAAAATGCAAGACCTGAACGCGAATTGGATTTTTGGAATATTTTCTGCGTAATTATATAACTAAGATGTGATGTATCTAAGTATTGCCTACCCTATGTAATTGAAGAAAAAAATATATTGAAATGTTGGGAATTGTATAACTGTAATATATTACATAAAACTTAAAATTAATTTACTAATTATTATATTGAAAATGTATGGCTGTTTTTCTGGTGCACAAATAGCAGAAGGGATGTTGAATTAACGGGAAACCTGATAAATGTAGCTCAACCTCTACACGGTGTTTGGTTATTAATCACCATAGGTTGATATATCTTTTCTATTATGGGACTTGAATATCAACGTGTTATGTTATTCAAATTTCTTATATGTCCATACCTATTTTAAAGTCGTATTCTTATTCACGCTAAAATAACCAAAAACGATAATATAATAAAAAATAAAAAATGCGTCAAAAACTTGAAGTAGGAGAAGTCGTAATTACTCAGTTCGTTTTTAGCATATCGACATAAAATTAAGTGGATAATATTCTTCTGAACAATTAAATTTAGTTTGCCAATTTTCTACAATATTATTCAACAGGTGCCGATATCAGTGCTAATCGATTTTTTTCAATTGTAATGAAATATAAAATACATCATTATAATAATAACTCGAATTTTTAATTAAGGTGTATGTTCACACTTGAAATTTTTTTTTAAATTATAAATTTTAAAATATAGTTTCTTCATGTATTAAAACACCTTAAAAATCATGGTCAATTATAAAGTAAAATGCTAATTAGCGTTTTATAAGCTAATTAAAAAGTTTTTTCCAACATAATTACGTAAGTTGTAATTAATCTAGAATCATAATTTTTGTAGGAAGTTACTCACAGTATCTGTTTAAGTGTTATGAATATTACAGCATTAAAAATTCTTTAAAATAATTTTTTACCCCCAATAGTAAAAAAAAAATAATAATTAAATATACACCACTTTTTTTTAAAATGTTTAACTTTAAAATTCCATTCTATTAAAAATTCTATTTTTTTTAACGAATCTTTTTGATGGAGGATCATAAAATTTCATAATTAATATAAAGTTGAATAAAAAAAAATTCTCAACGTTTAAACGAACTTGAGTTATCATGTTTGGAATAAAGGGACATGTGGTGAAAATACAATTCTTATTCTCATTGCAAACAGGGCCCTAGAATAACTCTTTGTATATAAAAGAAGTTTTATAATATTTATTCAATCTTGGCATCATCTGAAAGATAATTAAAAGGAGAATATTTTAGAACAAAAAATATTTTGTAATTTATGGTCGATTTGTTTTTTCTAGTGTATATGTATAACTTAAGCAATTAAAAAAAACTGCTTCGAAGCATAGAGTAATGATACAAATAGAGGAATAAAAATGCAGTTTTCCTTGTTTCCATTATTGAAACCACGTGATATGTGGAAATGCCAATTCATTCATGCGCCAATATTGCTTGGCAGGCCTTGGCGACTTTAAGAACTAAACAAGATCGAAGTATTGTAATTTGGTTTTCTGTTTAATTTTGTGTTTAAATATAGTTTTTTTTTGAACGAGTGTCACAATTTGAGGGAGTTTAACAGATATATTAAAGATATTTTTCTTACTTTGTAGTTTTGAAATAATTGCATTACATATTTATGTAAAAAATTTACCATAAGCGGAGTTCTTTCGATTGTTATTTTGTATACTTCAATAAGAAAATATGAACAATAAAACCGGAGAAATATAAAGAGTTTCGCTTCTTCGAGTATTGAACACAAATAAAATATTTTCGTTTCGTTAATGAAGGAAGCGGAAATATTTAGCGCATATTGTTTGAAAATAAGTAAATACGTACATATAAGTTAAAAAGTTGAATACGGACAGAACTCCTTGTCACCAAAAAAGAAGAAAGTGCGCCAAATTTGAAACTCCTGCAGGTGTCTGAACGCCAAATGTGGCAGCGCTATAACCACGTGATGTGGGTTTTTCTTTTCAATGTTGACACTGCGGCCTTATGAGAGTCTGGTATTGAAGGCGCATCTCTGTTTAATATTACAACTCTCTGCTTTGAAGCTTTTTCATTGGATATGAATTAAACAGTGTAATACTGTAACTTTATTACCGAGTCTGATCCAAATCGGATCATTAGTTTCCGTGATATGAGAAATAAAACACATATCCCCCTGTATTTTTATAAGTACATACTCAATGCTCAATTACTCATTACTCATTGCTCATAAAAATAAGCTTAGATTTCCAAATTTTATTTACCATGAATTTTCATGCTATATTCCAACTGACAAATTTCACGCCCATCGAACTATAATATTAGAAACTATCTCTATAAATTCGCCCTACTTTTCAACCGCCCGTAATTTCGCTTTCTCAGCAACTACGTGCCCTGGTTAAGGAACGGCCGCAAAGCTCCTATCTACTGTAATGCAGTTTTCTTGAGAAGACGTTTTCGAAAGTTCTATTGGCGGTCTGATAATGTGAGCATTTTCTGGAAGAGCTCTGAAAGCGAGCGCTTAACATCTGGGTTGGTTGGCTGCTAAGCGGCATAAGTCCAGAAACATGGTTCCGAGATAAGATCGTTTAAAGTTTCAGACTCGCCTTGGCTAAAATGTTATGTGGAGTGACAATTAACTCTTTATTGGGTGACGTATTGAACTAGGACCCACACCATTTGGTCACATGGTAGATGTAGATTTTTAGTCACGGGGGAAATGATGAGGATTTATTTTCGAGTTTTTGAGACTTGCATCACTTTGCAAACAGCTCGCCCGCCTCCTGAAGACTTGTGAAGTTATGGCTGTAATCTGAAATCTTGTTATTATTGTGTAAATTTTTACTCGGGAAATCTTGTTATAGCGGTTGTTTGCGGAAACATGTATGATTTAATTATATATCGTTTTGAGGAAGATTGCTTTTGATAAATTTCTAGTTAGTTTGTTAAACTCAGTTTTGACACATTGCCACTATTATATGTAAAAGTATTTTTTCGTGAATTAAACACTTTGGACATTAGATTTTAAATAAGCAATATTTGGCCCAAAGGTGTCCTTAAGTGAATTTTATAAAATATTTTCTCATATTGTTATGATTTATTTAGTAGAATACTGAATCATTATATGACTAGTATGCTCTTACGATAATTATCGCATGATCCTCTCCCCCCACACCTATTCGTTTTAATGGCGAAATATATTAACCTACTTCTTATACCAGAAACATCATAAAAGTTTAACGCTTCTATTTATTCATAGATGGCAAGAGTATCAACGGTTTGTTTAAAAATGAACATGTTTAAATTAATTATTTTAAATACATTATATGTAAAAGTATTTTTTCGTGAATTAAACACTTTGGACATTAGATTTTAAATAAGCAATATTTGGCCCAAAGGTGTCCTTAAGTGAATTTTATAAAATATTTTCTCATATTGTTATGATTTATTTAGTAGAATACTGAATCATTATATGACTAGTATGCTCTTACGATAATTATCGCATGATCCTCTCCCCCCACACCTATTCGTTTTAATGGCGAAATATATTAACCTACTTCTTATACCAGAAACATCATAAAAGTTTAACGCTTCTATTTATTCATAGATGGCAAGAGTATCAACGGTTTGTTTAAAAATGAACATGTTTAAATTAATTATTTTAAATACATTTTTTTAAAAAGTTCGTTGATATTGATGAGATAAACGCACGATTCGTCACTACTCCTGAAAATATTTGCTTTCTTTTGATACCTTATGTGTTAAGATCCATTGAGTACAAGGGCCGTAAAAGGGATCCTTACTAGAGAAATAATGTATATGAATTGTAAATTTTATTTTTGTTTTATTAAAATACTAGCAAAATGACCCGTTCTTCGCACGGGGATAAATAAAATAACGACAAATGACGAAAATATATACATTTCCTCTCCTCCCTGGGATAATCGCATATACCAGTTCAGAATTCCTCCTTAAAAAAGTTATATATATATATATATATATATATATATATTAAAAGTAAAGTTTAAAATATATTTATTTTTAATAAATTAGAAGTTAAGTTTTAGAAATTAATAGGTATTTCCTTTCGGTACTGGTACATAGTTGCGTGACATCGCATAATAAAAATGTCATTTGTAAATGTGTATAAATAATATACCATCGTGTTGACAAAAGTCAGACGTTTCGAACAGGCCGATTCTTAACCCGTTCCTCATGTTACGTTTGTGCCACGTGGGGAGGAGTGTCGTGCACAACTGCAGTATGCGCTTCCGCTACCATAACTTAACTTGGAATCAACCTATATGGATAAACGAATGGAACATTGTAGAAATTCGAAAATAGTCACTTTAAAATTCTTATTTTTGAACTAATTATTCTGTGAATTTCAAAGTTCTACGTTTTGTAGTTAAGGAGCCTATTTTGTACTGACAAAACCAACAAACATCCGGACAGATTTTGGGATTTTCAGCTTTATATATAAGATATATTAATTTATAAATAATAAAAACAAATGGCATACAGAGCCGTCTAGTTCCTAAATCAGATAACTTTAAAAAAATTCAAGAGAAAAAAAATTAATTCGTCGCATTATTAAGAATGTTATCTATTTTCATAAATTAGTATTAGATGGAAACTTCTCTTAACCACCCTCTGACCGTTAACAAAATTAACCAACTTGTAAAGTTGTTTTCTCTTTTAGAGGGCTTAGATTATATTTTAATACATTTTTATATTAAAAAAAAAGAACTTGTTTATTCTTAAAGAGTTGGTTTTGAATTTATTCCCCAATAAAAAAAAGTTTAGAAAATATTTGAAAATAATTTATTTTTAAGAATTTAAAAAGTGTGTGTATTGCTGGAAAAACTAGATACAAGGACGCAAAAATACGTTTGTAACTGTCAGAAGGTTTTAATTGAATTTTATCTCTGTATAAGTGTTAACTTTGAGAAATATTTTTTCTTCTTTCGGATCAATCTGGTTTTGCAACAAAGTTTTGGGATGTAACTTGACCAGTTTGCTGTGATCGGTGCGCATTAGCCTACGTCTACATATTGATCTATCTGCTTTTGCAACTGTCTTTACTTATCTCGTTTCTCAATACTTCAGAATGAATAGCATCTAGATGCTGTGGAATGTCATGACTTCGCCTACTGATAAATTTGCGGGAAAACTAAAAATCAAGGACATAATTTGAAAAAAAAAATCTCAAAAATGGATTAATCTCGTTTTGAAACTAGACTACTCCTATTATTGATTGTGGCATAAATTAATATCAAGAAAAGGAAAGTCGGCAATCCTACTTTTCAAAACCCATTTGATGTTCATCTGTTTTCTGTAAAACATCTCATGAATATTACCATAATTCTCGTAAACTGAAACGCATCCGTAAAATAAACAAATATTATGTTGCACTACTAATTTAATATCTGATGCTCAGCAAGGATTGAGAAACATAAAAGAGTAAATGTTACATCACAACAGTCGTTAAGTTTAATACCGTTAGTGTTTAACAAACAAATGTTTACTCAAATAAACGAAACGATGCTGGAGAAACTGTGTCTATTAAAATTTAATATCTTGTCATTGTATCAAGTTGAATTTCAGTCCAAAAGCAATCTTTGTAATGGATGACAAACATCTGAAATAAGTTGACTAGTGATGTAACTATAGTGGAGTAACTGTAGTGGTGTAATAAGTTGACTATTGGTGGTTCAGTGTTTCATGTCTGATCTCATAAATGATATTTTGAAGTTCTGTACTTTGCGATGTGTTAAGCTTTTCGCTTCCAATGATAAGTAATGTAAATATTCAGCCTTATTATTTCGTTGTGTGTAAATTGTTTCAATGAAGTTGTAATCTTTATTAGTTTTTAAATGGGATGTAAATATTTATTTGAACTACATGAAGTTTGTTTTAAACTTAAAGCATTGTGTATGTGGGGTTAAAAGAATATAATTTTGAGTTGTTTAGATTTAGAATTTTGTTTCATTAAATGATCTATATTCTGCAAGGCGACTTTACATTATGACCTTAACTAAATCCTGAATAAGAGGCAATTCAATCGGATCATCATTAACAGAGATATCATTTTCCTAAACCCTTCCTTTTGCGATGAGGCAAAAGTACGCAGTGTAAGAAGGTACGTAGAAAAAGTACGCAGCTCAAAAAAGTACGTAGGAAAAGTACGCAGCGTAAAAAAGTACGTAGGAAAAGTACGCAGAGTAAAAAAGTACGTAGGAAAAGTACGCAGCGTAAAAAAAGTACGTAGGATAAATACGCAGCGCAAAAAATATATAATAAAAGTACACAGCGCAAAATATACGTAGGAAAAGTACCCAGCGTAAAAAAGTACGTAGGATAAATACGCAGCATTAAAAGTGCGCATCTTGAAAAAGTACGTAGGAAAAGTACATAGCATTAAAAGTGCGCATCGTAAAAAAGTACGTAGGAAAAGTACGCAGTGTCTGTATGTTTTACAGACGTAGAAAAGTGTCAAACATTGCTACGTAACAATATTCCAAATGAGATCTTAATAAAATATTATACAATTTATAAATTTATGTAAATCCTAACTTTAAATAATAAAAAAAATGGTTGATATCTTAAATAAACCTATGTTATTAACTCGGTAGTTGACAAATTATCAATAATTAACAAACAATTCTCAATTGCTAATTAGTAAGTAGCATACCTGCTAATTAACTTTTTTTATATTGGTGAATATTCTGGGTATGGAATAGTTGAAGACCCCTCCCTCCAATAATTTTTGAATTGATAACTGAGAAAATTGTAATTGAATAAACATGAAAATAAACTCTTTATTTTAAAAATAATTTTTATATTAAGATTTCTCCAGTAATTTTATAATTTCATTCAAATATTTTCAAATTCTGAAATAGTTCACTAAGCATATCAATTGTGATTAACGTAAGTGCTAATTTTCTATTCTAATTAGCCATGATTATGCTTGAACTATTCCAAACCACTTTGAAATTGTACAAAAGATTGCATCCTTCAAATCTACTTAATTTCATAAAAGTCTTATTATTTTATGCCTCGCAAGTTTTGAATAATATAAAGCAATCAAGCTTTTTAAATTTGTGAGTATTATTATTGTTTTCTTTTTCTTTAAATTAAGGAATCTTTTTGCAGAAATTCATTCATTCATTCATTTGTTTATTCATATTCCTCTGGGTAAAACGCGTCAGTAATAAGCTTCGAAACACCTCCAAATTTTCCTTATTTTTGTTAATAAACTCTACTCGTGAATGAATATAAAAATATTTTATTCAGATCAGAAATTTAGTATTTTAAATGAGTATATATATTTTTAAATAAAATTTTCTATAAAAAAAACAATCCGACCTTAAGAAAAATGCTCTAAAAAGTAAAAAATAATTTTAAATTTTTTGAAGAAGTTATTGAAATTGAATTATTTAAATCAATTTTATACTCATTGCAGCTTTTTTGAAATCGGCGCCAAAATTTATATATGATTTTTGTAAATTGGCACCAACTTTAGAAAGTTTTAATAAGTATAAAATTGATATTAAATTAATAATTTTTTTAACCTGTTCATCAAATTAAAAAAAAATATTTTTAGCGCATTTTTTTTAAAGTCGATATATTTTTTTTTTAAATAACTAGGGGGCTCCGCCCCCTGCTCCGCTAACGCTTCACCAACCCCCGGAGGATTGCTACGCAATCCTCTATAGTTTGCTTCGCAAACAATACCGGCTTCATACACTGTAGACAATGACAATGTGTCCTAACAACAATACTTTTTTTAGTTATATAAATTATTGCTGGCAGTGCCGTCACACAAATTTATTTTTGGGATGTTGAGACAAGAAATTTCCCAACTTAACTATCCGAAATTCCGAAAGTGAACGATTCAAAATTCCCAACTTAAGGACGTCAGGTACCAACTCTAGTGTTGTCCTCGTTATCTGACAATTGTTAAAAATATGAGACATCGTTCCCGGGTCTATTCTTCAAGAAAGGCCTCGAACCAAAGCGTCCTTGATGTAGTAAGTAAATACGTACCAATAACCAATCAAGGACGCTTTTTTCGAACCAACGCCAGTAGTTCAATGAGCAGCTCTAGTGCGACGTTAATTAACCAGACCACACTTAACGATTCGAAATTCAAAACGCAACAGTGCTAAAAAATTCCCAGTTCCAACTTATAGACATTTGTCAGCTTTTTTATAGGTAATATTAAACAGTTATCTCGAAAGTATTGATTTATTGCACGCATGTTCCAATGCAGTGTTCTGTTTTGAGGTCTAATTTAAGTTTCATCTTAATACAAGCTGGGCAATTTCTAGTCTTCCATCGCTTTCATTTGCTAATAATATTAGCTTTCCTGAGGCATAAATTTCCCCCACTCAGGGATTTTTAAAACTCGAAATTCCCAACTTTTAAGATATAAAAGTTTACAGCCCCCCCCCCCCCCTCCGGATAACTGGAAAATCTCAACTGCTTCAACGCAATTGTTTCTACTCATTGAAAAGCGAAACATGTGTAAACAAACAGTAGCATAAACGCGCCAATCTTAAATAATTCGCCAACTTTTATTTATATAAAGTAAGATTATTGAGAATTGGCGTTAATAATAATTTCCCGTTAAAATATATAATAAGCTACAGGATTTAGATTTACATACATGTTGGCATTTTGCCAACGTTGGCATTTTGCTCCGAAATATCTTTTAATAATAATTATAGTACTTCACATAAATAGTTACATCTAATTTATTTTTTAAGATAGAATTTCAGTATTGATACCATTCAAGAAAGGAAGATTTTACGAATATAACTATATTTTTTTAACGGGAAAAAAGTATATTTTTGAACTACTTAGAGCAGTTTTAATTTATCACTTAAAATTTTACGCGTAAAATTGACGATTATTTCAGACATTTCGTCAATTATTTAAAAATTTATAACTACAAAACTAAATCGAAATTTGACAAACGCTCTGGATCATTTGTAGCCAATAGTTTAATCTATACCCCTAATTTTTTATTTATTTTTTTGTTGAAAATTGGAAGACAAGTATACAAAAATGTATGAATTATTTTCAAAATGTTCTAAAATCATGAATTTAACATAAAATAACGTCTAATATACTGATCGTATTGAAAAACAAAAATATTCATCTTATTACCCAAACATTTCTTAATAAACTGGCATAATTTCATAATTTTAGGACATTTACTTTTTAGGATGCAAGCGGAACAATGAGACAAAAATTCGCAAATTAAAATTTTCTCGAAATATCCGACATTTTTCCTTTCTTCACTATTTTTTATACCTAACTTAATTGACCACATCTAATTTAATTGTAAAGACAGAACTATAATCTTTATAACATCGGAAAGATGAAGTTTTAACGAACATTAATATATTTTTTTTAATAAGAAAATATGTAATTTTAAATGACTTATAGCAATTTAGAAATCACGTTTCAAAAATGAGGGCGAAAAAACTTCAAAAAGTGGAGCGTGTTCAAAGGTTTAAAAAATTTATAAATCCAAAACTAATTCGAATTTTAAAAAATGCTTACTTGGATTTCCAGTTCAAACCTATTTGTACACTCCCTAAAAAAATTGGATCTCTCCTCTTAATAGTGTTTCAGAAACTCGACGGACAAAATTACTTGTAAGCGAAATTTTATCAACGACGACTTTAATATTAAATAACTTATAAACTAATAACAGTATTGAAACAAAAATATATTCTTCTTATTTATCAAACATTTCTTAACAAATTCACTTAATTTCGTAATTTTAGGACTTTAACATTTTGAGATACGATCTGAATAACATTGAAAGAACTGAAAATTCCCCCTAGGGCCGACTTTTTCCCCCTAGGGCTTACTTTTTTTTAAAATAGAGAGAAAATTATATTATTTTTTCCCTCTTTAGTTTTTAATTCAGCAAGATTTAGCATTTTATGCATTAACAAATAAATTCAAATTGGTGCTTACATATCTGCTTACATATATAGGCTTATATATATGTAAAACAATCCCTATTTATGCCAATAAATGCTGATTAAACGAAATGTCATCGTTGTGCAACCTCTATTAAACAACCAAAACACTTTGAAATTTGAGAAGCTGTTAACGTCCGGTTAATCGATATTTCCTGATATATAACAGCCGTATAACCGATTTTTTTTTCAGTTTTTGTTATAATGGATATTTCACTTTCAAACAAGAAAATAATTTTCGAAACCGGACAATATGTGTTTTCAAATAGTCCGGTTAATTAAAAATTCCGGATATTTAAATGCCTGAAAACCGGATATTTTTTTTTTCAAAAGGTGCCCAAATGAAACATGTCTTATCCATCAAAAAAATAATTGTCCAAATATCTGAATTAAAACAGAAATCTTGCGCGAATATACATAAAAAAAATAATTTTCGAATTGGTAACTTTTCTCGTTTTGGCACACTTCTGAAATTGGATAGCGTGCTTTTAAGTCGGTTAAAGCTACACGATGTCTGTTCTTCGAATGCAAAGGTTTAATTTTAATTTTCTATTTCACAATATTTTAAATTTAAAGACTTGTGGACAACTTGAAGGCTACCTCTTTAACAGCTAATAAGATTTTAAAAATATAAATTACCATTGAATATATACATAATAAATTATTTAAACTTCCAAACAGGAATAACAACTTTATAATTGCAAAAAAAAAAAAATGCTCGAGCATTGGTGAATACCAATTAAAAAAAAATTTCTTAGAAAATACTCAAAAGAAAGAATAATCAAAAAATTCCCTCTCAAATATTTTCATACTTTAATTAAATAAATAAAACAAAATATTAAAATTAATGATAAATTGATGTTAAAACGGATACGTTCCAAGAAAAAAAACTATAAAAATTCCAACTCACTGAAACATGAATAATCTAAGAAGAAAATAAATTTAATCTTTACCTATCCTAAAGACAGGAGCGCGGACTCCATCTTAAGAAGATTATTAAGGAGGCTCATCGCATTTGGTCTGGGCTTTCGCCCTTAATTCCCCTATTCTGAAGGAGGGATTAAGAATGGCATTACTCCTGCGTTTCTTTGGCCCTTTACTGGATTGTTTGCTCAGGCACCCCATTTCCTGCCAGTTAGATCCTAGAGAGGTTTTCTGTCGAGAGTGCTAATTTTTGGATTGGGTTACGGATAGGAATCTTTGATTTTGGCGATATCTGGAGTAAATGACTTATATGTAACATATTTTAATACATCATTAGAGCAAAATATGTCAATATATAATGTTATATATTTTCAATAAAATTAAAGTAACACATTTCAATAATGAATATAAAACGTCATATGTCCATACAGAAGAAAACGCACCCTATTTTTAACCGACTGAACAGCGCGCCAGCCAAAACTCCAAAATAAAACCGCCAGAAATTTTAAATTAAAATCGCCAAATCGCGCGCTAAGTCGAGAGGTTATAGATTCAACTGTTATGTATTTTTTAAAACTAAAATTGGATCAACATTTTTAATGTACATTTAAAATAATTTGTTTCAATGCAGAATAAACGTAACATATTTTATATAATAACAAAAAAGCAACATATTTTATTAAACAATTTTTGAAAATGTCTTCATTAAAAGTTAGACGCCATTTACGCCAAACTTCGAAGTTTAGTGATAATTTTATGGCGAAGTTCCTATCGATAAGTATATCAGAAGTTTTAATTTTAATAATTAAGCTTAACACTAGAATTTAATTTAATTTTTTTGGATAAAAACTCTTTAATTGCTAAAAATTACATAAAAATCATTAAAAATTTATTTATTTAAATATAAATATATTTTACATGAGAGAAATATTTCTAGGAAAGTCATAAACATATTAACTAAGTAAGTTAGATAAGTTCAAATATTGCAACAATTTTATTTAATCCATTCTTTACGATTTATAACATCAATAAAACAAGATTTAAAAGTAAATAAAGATATTTATTTTACTTCTATTAACGTTGGATGCATTGGAAAAATTGAGATGGATAAAATATTATAAAAGTTTAGAAAAAACTTTTCGAACTCTAATAAATGATCATAAGCTAATATTTTCATTCAGTTATATCAAACTGAATAGAAATTTTAAAGCTTTTCTTGGGATAAGAATATTATTTTGAAACGTAAGGAGCATACATATTTAACTCTGATATTATATAACTTTCTCGAAAACTGTGGAATAACCATGGCAGAGTTTTGTCCCCCAAAATTAATACTAACTAAAAGAGTTTAATTCAATTTTTATGCGTTTTGACTATTATTTAATGATAATTAAAGTAATAGTTATGATAAAAGTTTAGTTTAAATGCTTCATACATAAATTTAATAGGACAGAATAAACATACCTAAAATATTTCAGATGTTAAAAAAATATTATATTTAAGACTTTTATACAAATATAGATAAAAAATAAAATCCTTTTTGATAACTCGATTTTAATGATGTTTTTTATACCGTAAAAGTTTTATCATAAAAAAATAAATTTAAGAACGTTTGGAATGAAAAAATTATTGAAGATACCATGTGAAATTTGGGTTAAAAATTATTTTTAAACGAGCGTTGTTTTTCTGCTATTGTCAATACTATTTTTTACAATCGCATTATTTCTGTATTTAAGATCCCTTTTACGTCCCTTGTGCTCAATGGATCTTAACACATGAGGTATCAAAAGAAAGATAATTTTCAGGAGCAATGACGAATCGTACGTTTACCTCATAAATAGCAACGATTATTTTTTATAAAAATGTGTCTAAAATAATTCATTTAAACGCGTTATTTTAAACAAATCGTTGATAATACTGCCACCTATGAATGAGCAGGATCGTTAAAGTTTTATGATTTTTTGGCTATAAGAAATAAGCGAATATATTTCGCTTTTAGCAAATGTGTGTGTGGGAGGGTTAATGCAAAAATTAGCGCACGGACATGCTAGTTACTGAAATTTTTAACCGTTTTTATTAAAAAGAAGCTTTTTTTATATTGTGCTTAAACATAATTTTTATCAATATACAATTATTTAGTACACTTAAATATTTCTTTTTGAAAACAGCTATTTTGACATGTGTGATAGCATTTCAATCATATTCGAATTTTATACAAAATAAATATATAACTGCTTTATATTGCTTATACTACTAGGGGGTGCCGATCATAGAGTAATGATACAAATAGAGGAATAAAAATGCTGATTTCCGTGTGTCCATCATTGAAACCACGTGATATGTGGAAATGCCAATTCATTCATGCGCCAATATTACTTGGCAGGCCTTGGCGACTTTCAGAACTAAACGAGATCGAAGTATTGTAATATGGTTTTGTGTTTAATTTTGTATTTAAATATAGTTTTTTTTGAACGAGTGGCACAATTTAAGGGAGTTCAACAGATATATTAAGGAGATTTTTTCTTACATTGTAGTTTTGAAATAATTGCATTGCGTTTTTATGTAAAAAATTTACCATAAGCGAAGTTCTTTCGATTGTTATTTTGTATACTTCAATAAAAAAATATGAACAATAAAACCTGAGAAATATAAAGAGTTTCGCTTCTTCGAGTATTGAACACAAAGAAAATGATATTTTCGTTTCGTTAATGAAGAGGAAATATTTAGTGCAAATTGTTTGAAAATAAGTAAATACCTACATATATGTTAAGAAGTTGAATACGGACAAACGCCTTATCACCAAAAAGAAGAAAGTGAGTCAAATTTGGAACTCCTGCAGATGTCTGAACGCCAAATGTGGCAGTGCTAAAACCACGTGATGTTGGTTTTTGTATTTCAATGTTGACACCTTGGCCTTACGAGAGTCTGGCATTGAAGGTGCTCTCTATTTAATATAACAACTCTCTGGTGCCGACATCTGCTCCATTGATGCTCCACCAACCCCCACGAGGATTGCTTTGCAATCCTCTTTGGTTTGCTTCGTAAACCAATGCTGGCTTCATACACTGTAGGCAATGACTATGTGTCCTAACCATAATACTTTTAAAGCTACATTTAAAACAACTCTGCCTGTCGGCCTGCAAATATTAAGTTCTTTCAACTGTAGAAATGTTTCAGCTTAGTTGTTTCATTCAGCCATTGAAAAGCGAAACATCTTCCAACAGCATAATGCGCCAAGCATAAATGAGACAACTTTAACTCTAATCGTCTACTGTTATTTAAAACTACTTAATAAGCAAGAGTAATGACGGTAAAAATAATTCGCCAATAAGATATATATTAAATTATAGGAAACTGGGTTGCCACATTCTGAATATATTTTTATTCCGTCACCTTTTGAGAAATATTTATAACACCTCACATAAATAGCTACATTAATTTTGAAGATAGAATTTCAATATTGATACCATCCAGGAAAGGAGGGTTTTACGAACATGGCTATATTTTTTTAATAAGAAAAAAGTATATTTTATAACAACTTAAAGCAGTTTTAATTTTTCAATTGTGAAAAAACATGCAAAATTATTGATTATTTTTGACATTTTGTCAATTGTTTAAAAATTTATAACTGCAAAACTAAATCAAATGTTCAAAAACGCTCTGGATCATTTGTAGCCAGTAGTTTAATCTATATCCTAAATACTTTATTTAATTTTTTGCTGAAAATTGGAGGACAAGTATTCTAAAATATATGAATTTGTTTCGACATTTTATGACATTGTAATTTTAACATTAAATAACATCTAAAATACTAATCGTATGAAACAGAAAATATATTCACCTTATTTCTCAAACATTTATTAACTGGCACAATTTCATAATTTTAGGGCATTTATCTTTTTAAAATACGAGCGGAACAATGAAGAAAAAGTCGCGAATTAAAATTTGCACGAAATATTCAAAATAACATAGGTTCTTCACTGATTTTAATACCTATCTTAATTAACAATATCTAAATTAATTATAAAGATAGAAATTAAATCTTTATGACATCGGAAAGTTGAAGTTATAACAAATATTAGTATATATTTTTAAATAAGAAAAATGTAATTTTGAATTACTTATAAGCAATTTAAAAATCACGTTGCAAAAATGAGGTTGAAAAAACTTTAAATAAGTGGAGCGTGTTTAAATGTTAAAAAAATTATAAATTCAAAACAAATTCGAACTTAAAAATTGCTTATTTGGATTTCCAGTTCAAACCTATTTCTACATTCCCTAAAAAAAATTGGATTTGTCTTCTTTATAGTGTGTCAGAAACTCGACGGACAAAATTACTTAAAATCGTCGTTGCTAAAATTTCGCTTACATTATTAAATAACTTATAAACTAATAACAGTATTAAAACAAAAATATATTCTTCGTATTTATCAAACATTTCTTAACAGGTTCACTTAATTTCGTTATTTTAGGACTTTTACATTTTGAGATACGATCTGAATAACAGAGAAAGAAATGAAAATTTCCCCTATGGCTTACTTTTTTTTAAATAGAGAAATAAGGGAATTCTTTAATTACAAAATTAATTAGCCAAATCATAAACGTAATAATTTTTGAAAAAATAAGAAAAAATAATAGTTTGATCATTTTTAAGTAGCATTGTGCAATTACAAAGGTCTGGTTTCATGGTTGTAATCCTAAACTGCCCGTTAGTATAAGCAATCATTAATTAAGACCCCGATTAAATTCCCAGAACACATTAATTAAAAAAAAATATTTTATGCAACTTATAAAATAGTACAATTTAATTTATCATTCTGTTTGAAATATTAGTAAGTTATCATTAGGAAAGTTATAATTATTGTAAAGGCTCTACAAAAAAAAAATGCAGCAGTATATGAATACATTTTTTAAATAAATATTTGAGGACTAGAAATGGAAAACGACCTAAATCCCAAAAAGAAAATTTATCAGGAGAGCCGAAAAATTAAAAAGATTCGCATTTGATACTTAGGGGGTTCTTCATTTCACTCAAATTTTTGAACTATTACTACTGGATTTCGATTTTTTTTTTTGGAACTTGGGTCGTTTTTCATTTCTAGTCCTCAATTTGTTTTTGAAATTTTGAGTTTGGGAAGGCGGTAATTCTTCATTTTGGTTTTCAGTAATGTCTTTTTGGTTATACTTGTTGCTTATGTCAAAGTGAACTCTGACTGCCTAAACACAAACATGTCAGACAGATAACAAATTACAGAAAACAGCAAAAACGTTTAGTAGATGTATATCCAATTGTTCAAACTACTGGTTTTTCAAAGTTTTAAAATGAAGGCGATATTTTTTGTAGTATTGTGGTGGTTATTTTAAATATTTGATATTTTCGCTAGGGTTCGAGCAATTGCTTTAGCTCGACGTTTAAAGTATCCGCATACATTGCACAACACCCCTTGTTCGATTTCGAACTTCTGCCTAACTCTGTGCGCCACAAAATTAAGAATTGTTTTCAAAAAATGGAGAGAAACAGAGGCAACCTTTTTATTTTAAATAAAATTTAAAAACTTTTATCACATTTTGTATACATTTGTTTAAAGTGAATTCTCTTTATAGCCTCCTTGTAAAAGCCATGTCAAAGAAAATTTAAGAAAAATAAACTTACTTGCTAATCAAGTAACAACAAGAACGTTGGTCTATTGTTAGGTAAAAATATCTTTGTTGCACAAATAAATTAAATTATTCTAAAAAAAAAAACCTTACTCTAAAAAGTACTCTATTTCAGTAACAATTATGATTTATACCTAAATAACTATTATTTGTGAAAATTAACTATTAATTTCTCTAAGTTTAATTCATTGACTGAATTTTTTAATTGCATGTTTTTTTTTGTAACTAACTCGTATGTCGAAATATAGCCAAATTTTACAATTCAATTTAAAGCTTATTCCAAGTCCTACAGCTATTTGAGACTTGACATACTTTATTATGTTGTAACCCCATTATATTTGAAAACCTAGTCACAATAATTGTAATTAAAATTTATAACATTTTACAATGAGTTTAATATTAACCTTTTGCACTCGTAATTATGCTTTAGAAAGTTAACAAATAACTCGGAATTTTTTTTCATGTTCGATCAAGATGAATTTTGTTGATGGAAATATGTTCCAATTTAACTAGAAGGTTTACCATCCTTAAATCAAAAATTTAAAAATATAACCCCTGAATACACCCTTTGACCTAGGATGGAAATGTAGCCACATAATATTTTATTTTTCAACGTGTCAAAATAATTTATTGAAACTACTAAGAATACTTAAGTATATTACACTACACAGCATTAAAAATCTAAGAAATGTAATAATATAAACAAACTATATAAACCATATTTAGGGGCGGAACGTAATGCCGGCACCTCCGCAATAGCAAATCAATTTAGAAATACTTCGAACAGAAATGTTTTGGTTAAGTTATCACAGTTTTCCCAAAGAATTTCTGTTTTCTATAACTAGTAAGAAGTAAGTAACTGTAACAAAACTAACTAAAAGACAATAAAAACAACATAGAAACTACAAACAAGAAACAAAATAAAAAGCACAACATAAAGAAACAATTACATTTTATAATTCTGTGTTTTTCCTATTCCTATTTCTATGGCGACATACGAACGCAACGGTACAGATCCTATGTCCCCTGTACGGGGACATACGAGCGCGATGGTAAAACGAGTGATGTCCCCTGTACATACGGGGACATACGAGCGCGATGGTAAAACGAGTGATGTCCCCTGTACGGGGACATACGAGCGCGATGGTAAAACGAGTGATGTCCCCTGTACGGGGACATACGAGCGCGATGGTAAAACGAGTGATGTCCCCTGTACGGGGACATACGAGCGCGATGGTAAAACGAGTGATGTCCCCTGTACGGGGACATACGAGCGCGATGGTAAAACGAGTGATGTCCCCTGTACGGGGACATACGAGCGCGATGGTAAAACGAGTGATGTCCCCTGTACGGGGACATACGAGCGCGATGGTAAAACGAGTGATGTCCCCTGTACGGGGACATACGAGCGCGATGGTAAAACGAGTGATGTCCCCCATATTGGGACATACGAGTGCAAAGGGTTAAAACTTTCATTTGCAGCGGCAATTGTCAAACCCTTGTTTTCAGCACAATGCCATGTGCAATACGAAAAAGCGACTTCGGGGAGAATGGCACGAAACGTGGCATATTTATGTCAAAAAGAACATTGCAAAATAATATTTTATAGAAAAAATGTATTTTTTTTAAAAGAAAGGTAGTGATTATGAAGGTAAGATAAATGAAATTGAGCACTGTGTTGTTTTTCTGTTGTAGATGTTATGAGAAATAGAAAACGTAACTTTAACCTCGAGTACAATAAACAAAATTGTATATCATGGGAAATAAAGATCTTTCCCCATATAGTGTAGGGGCATAAATAAACTCAATTGTATAATTAAAATAATTAGGTGGAAATTTCAATGTTACAGCACATAATAATCTTAGACGGTGATATTTTATAAAAAGTTGCGTAAGTGTTCCAGGGAATGAACGAAAACAGATAATCTGGAGTGATATTGCAGAAAACGAATAGCAAAAATTTATGTTTTTAGATAACACGGCATTTCGATTTTTTTTAACTGCCAATCACTTTTCTCAACTTGGTACCGCAACATCGGGTGTATAGCAGAAGCAGGGTGAATAGTTGCAGAGTTTTGGAAAGAGTTGCTGTGTCTTAAATCAGTACCCTGTTAAATGTAAATATTATTTAAAAAAATAATACTATTTAATATTTGTCATTTGAAGATAAAATTAATTAACCATTGAACTAAAAATGGCGCTAACTGTGACGTCAGAGGCTAACATAAGGCGTTGAGATACAATTTCAACTAAAAATCGAACCACATAGTTTTTCTACTGGTCCCTTCATTAGGGTCTGACTGGTGTAAATCCCAAAAAAGTTCCAAAATAGAGCGTCCAAATTATGTAACTTGCAGTGGCTAAAATGTTAAGTAGAATGATATTCAGCTCATTATTGTGTAATCTATTGAACTAGTATATACACCAATTTGCTAATTATAGATGTAGTTGCCTAGTAACGGGAAATAGTGTTTGGGTATTTTGGGATTTACACTATTTGACACAGTTCGCTCATTTGTTTACACCATTTGACAATTTATTTCCGACTTACACCATTTGGTAGACAGTCCACCCATTTGCGAGTTACACCATTTGACAAAAAATATCAAAATGGGTTTGAATACACTTTCCAGTAAAGAGATTTATGTTTGTCATTAGATAGAATCCCATATTAAACATCCAAATTACATAAAATACTCATTTATAAAAGTGAAAATCCACCATCCATCACCCGATCCCACCCCGAAATATAAAACACCTTTCGAAAAATGTTCAAATTATGAACGAACGCCTCCAAATTCCCATTTTTTAATACCCGCCCCATCATTCAATGCTTAACTTCAAGCTTAAATTACTGAAATGCATGGGTTAGCGCTCCGATCCAGGGGTGTAAGTCACAAAAATCCGAAAATACACCAACACCATTTTCACTTACTAAGTATCTACATCTATCATTTAGCCATGTTGTGGTAGTTCCAGTTCAATATAGTTGCCCAATAACGAGTTCGATATCAATCCATTTAACATTACACCCAAGGCGAGTTGTACATTTTAAACGCTCTTATCTTGAAACTCGACTTTTGGACTTACACCTGCTTGGCGAGCGTGCGATATTTCGTGTTAAAATCGCCAACTGGAAAGGGTCCAGAATTCCTGGTTGGAAAATGCCCTCTTCGTGGCAAACATGCCCGGCGACCACGCGAAAACGTGTTATTGTTTAAAAGGGGTTGAGACCCGTTGCGGGGCAACAAATGTATCGCGATTTTCTAAAAAGTTTTTGGCATTCGTTCTCTGAATACCGATGCACAGTTCACACCGCTGAACGCACGTTTGGATGCGGCGTGGCAGTGCCAACTCTAATAAACTGGATGTGGGTCAAGGATCGTATTTTAATTACTTTGGCACTGGACGGGTCGTCTATAAGTGCAGTTCTGTATTTTGGAAAATTGGAAACAGCACTGCACTTATAGACGTCTATAAGTGCAGTGCTGTTTCCAATTTTTTTAAGAATATATTTTTGTTCAAAATTCATTCAAAATTATCGCAAGTCAATCGTTAATGCTTTAATTATTTCGGTTCAAAATTTGTATTAGTGCATGTAAAAATCGTATAAGTTTGAATTCCAATTGCGTAGTGTCGGAATTGCCACTAGGTAACATAGGCAGCTTTTCAGGGCCGCAAGCTACAAAATTGTTGTACAGAAATATGTATGTTCTAGGCTCAGCGAAGTTGTTTCTGGCAATATGACATCCTCACGATCCCCCAGTGCCGTTTCAATTGCGAGGCCGCCGTGGACCAGTGGATTTGGCGTCAGCTGGGAATCCAAGGGTCCCCGGTTCAAAACCTTGCGATGGACTAGACTAAAGAATAGTAAAAAGTAGTGATATTGCGATCGGAGGGTTGCCAACTTCGCTACCAAAATACTAGAATGTCATCCAGAACATCCACAAAAAAAATAAAATAACGGCGTGTATACGGGACTGGTGCACGATAAATCTGATCGGGTTCCAAAGTCCCGACGTCTATTGAAGGCGTTGGGTGCCAGCTCAGGTATTGTCCTCGTCATCTGACCAGGGTTCTAATATAACGAGGTGCATGTATGAATGTGTGTGTGAATGTGTATGTGTTCCCGGGTCCTTCGAGATAGACCCAGAACCGTCGCCAATAGCCCACTGTGCAGCTCTAGTGCGAACCGTCGTCAATAGCAGCTGTAGTGCGACGTTTTTTACCAAACCATTTATCTATGACCTTATTAAAATAAAGTGATGCTTTCTAACGTCCCGATTAAGCTGTGATTTGTATGACTTGAATCTATGACCTCTAGCCACATTTACACAAGTTCAATACTTGTAAAATAACCAAAATTTACTCAATTCTTTTACATGGCTCTTAAAATTTTGAAAATTTTTGCTATTTAGAATCGCACATTTTTCTTGTTCCGTACTGATTTTAATTTTGATAGTACTAATCTAACATGAAGCGACTTCTGAAGTATAGTATAACTCTAATTATCCGGATCAAATGCCACCCGGACAATAAAATATCCGGATAATTGGATAATTCTAAAAAAAAAAGGATATTTCTTAGAAAAAACGAATTATGCCGTAGTATGTAATGTAATTTAATGACTATTACAAACATTATCATTCACCGATAAGAAACTTATAAAACATGGATTTTGCTGATTTATTTTCTCAAAGCGATCCAGATTATGATGATTGGCGATCCGCTTTGTTTGATCCGGATAAATGGAATTCGGATAATTGGCGATTCGCTTTGTTTTGAACCGGATAAATGGAATTCGGATATTTGGCGATCCGCTTTGTTTGATCCGGATAAATGGAATTCGGATAATTGGTGATCAGCCTTGTTTTGAACCGGATAAATGGAATTCGGATAATTGGCGATCCGCCATGTTTTGAACCGGATAAATGGAACTCGGATAATTGGCGATCCGCTTTGTTTGATCCGGATAAATGGAATTCGGATATTTGGAGTTCTTACTATACATATATTACTTCAAAATCTCCGATGAACGAGGGGGGAAGGAAGCCGCTCGGAAAATTTCGCATAGGGTTGCAAAAATATTAAATCCGGAGCTGCACCTGGGACTGAAAAGGTTAGCAAGAGTAGAAAAAGACTATTTGCTTTTGCCATAAAAGCTTGTTATGTGAAATTATCTCTCTTCCGAGTCAGCGCCCCCTGGTGGCGGGTCTGTGAAATTTGCAGTTCATTAAAACACACAGGATTACAGGATTTTTACAGTTTATTTGAAAGATATCGAAACAAAAACCTTTAATTTAATAAAACTTGGAACAACTGCAGTTTTCTTGCAAAAAGCTTTAATTAAAAAAAAATTATGCTAATTAAAATTCAAATTTAGGTGGTATTTAGCCTTAACAGTTGATTCTGATACCGGAATCGTAAAACTCCATTAGATTTTGTTTTATCGCAATCTATATTTAAAAAAAATATCTTTATACTTTCCATTTTGTTTATTTCCATGTGAGAAATGGGTATTTCTGCTAGATAAGAATAAAACGTAGAAAAGTTTCGGTTATCCGGCATTTAATTTTACGGAAATTTCAAATACCACGGAATACTGATTGACCGGACTTTTGTTTATTCAAAGTAAAATTTTTTGTTACGACAATTTTCCATTTATGTTTTACATTAGTAAATCTCATTCGAGCATGTAATTCGTTTTCCACAAACATTACGAAATATTCAATTGTTAAAAGAAATGACACAAATTACGCATTTTTTCCAAACTGAAATTGTGACGCCTTTCTGTGTAACCTTCTACAACAAAGGAAATGCACCTGTAAAAGCTATTTAACAAAAATATAAAAAAAATGGCATCACGTCGAAAGTAATCCAAGATTTCTAGGTTCCGCTAGAGACAGTAATCCCCCTAACAATCGACCCAATAAAAACTTCGGATTGAATATCCCTTTGAGATGTGTGGCTCGAATGCGGTTTTCTTTCCCAAAATAAAAAAGACACCCTCTCTAAAAATTTCTACTTGTTTAAGTGACATTTCGTTTTAGCATTGATGGGTAATCGATATTTTAAAAGCGATAGAATGAATCGATATGAAAGAGAGCGATTGAATACGGGGTACTTCATTTGAGTTTCATTTCCCTCGGCGGTTATTTCTGCCTTTACTCTTGCGATTTATATAAGGCCTAGGCAATGGGAAGGGGCGGCCGTTTGAAAGTAGGGGTATTTTACGATTTTATGGTCGCTAAAAACTTCCTAACGAGACCGTGTCTTATGATTAACTTTTGTATGTTTTTTTTTTCTTCCAGTTTCAGTATGGGTGATAAAGAAAATCACAGGGTACTTAAGTGCATTTCATTTCTTATATATAAAGTAGTTTGACTTTTTTGAGGGGTACCAACTAAACTTTTTTTATTTCTTATTTTTGACTTTGGAATCAAATTTTTAATGTGTTTTTTAAATTTATACAAGATAATAATATTTCATATAAAAAAATATATATTAAGAAATTTGAATATGTATATATACTGTGGAAGAGAAAAGGGTTAGGGGAGATTTGATTCAACTGTTCAAATTTATCAAACAAGGGGAACAATTTATTAAACAAATACCATTTTAATCGGGAAGGAAGAAAACACTTTCTATAATAGGGTAATAGACAAATGGAACAACTTGCCAGTGAATATTGTTAATTGTAAAAAATATAATGGATTTTAAGAAGAAGTTAGATATGCATTGGAGAATAGTTAGGAGGTACTAGATAGACCAACCGTGTTGGGCTTTGAGCCTGTTGTTGGTCGTCAATATTTGTATTTGTATAAATGTTTGTATTTTTTTTACCAAATTTAAACTTCTTCAAATTTTAAAAGCTTTTTTTTAAACACTGATGTTTTTTTAAAATATTTATATGTGTACACTACATTTTTTTGCAGATCCTTTGCACTTCAATGAATAAGATTTGACATTAAAAGTTTGTATATTATGAGTTTGATTTTTATATAAATATTTATTCTTAATAATTTAAATTTTTATCCTCTAAACTCAAATCTTTTGACTTTATTATATAAAAATATAAACGGCATACAGCTCATTTGCATGGTAATTTATAATATACACATATTTTACAATACTCTTAAAAAATTATGTTATACATTTCTCTATTAATAATATAAATAACCTTAGCGCTTCGGAAAACTTAATATCAAGGAAAATCAAACAGTGAGAAAATAAGATTTAAAGTTTTCCTTCCTTGAAACACGTATTTGTCAATCCAGCATAAAATCTCAAATAATCACGAAAAAACATGGATAAAGTTCTGGAAATTTACAAGCCTATTTAAAAGATTTCAAACAATTTTTAGCAAATAAAAAAATTCAGACTTTTACAATTTTTTGGGTACTGTTTCTCCTCAAAAATAATAATAATAAAAATAATAATGAGATTTTCATGAAATATTGCAAGATAGAAGAAATCAAAAATAATTGGCATGCATAATTTAAATTGAAGAGCTCGCTGTAACTACACATTCATTTTTGTTTAATCAAATGTTTCCATACGAAGTTCAACTTTATAATTTTGGCATCAGGCAGACATATTTGGCGATGTTATGGTTGGGTATGCGGAGGATTTAAATTAGAAAATAAATGCATTTTTATTTAAAAGAAAATTATTCAACTTCTGTGAATAGTTTAAAAAATTATTTTTATGGACAACAATAAATTACCTATTGTACGAAATCGGGTAAAATATTTTCTTATGCAAGCTCAATATACGAAAAGCAAGACCTTTAAAACGACCTTGTATATTTATTGACGTTTAATAAACTAAGCCAACAAAGATACAATGTGTCAACCGGCATATGACTGGGGCTCCTGATGCAGCAATCACTGCGACTGGTGGTTTATTGTACTGTCCCCTAGAAGAAAAAAAATCCTTGATCACTTAAGTAAACAAAATAAACAATTTTTGTCCAACTACTTCGCCTAAATTTTAAACTAGTTGTTCTTTAGTGACGACAAAGTAGTTTAAATTAGGGATGAACCGGATAGTGGTTTTGCCGGATACCGCATATCGGATATCCGGCGCACATTGCAAACCGGATATCGGATATCCGAACTGGTCGATCGGATATCCGGCAGGGTTTTTTTTTTATGAAAAGATCTTCTCTTAACAGTTCCTTAATAAACTGTTCATATTCATACTGATTTTGTAACGTGCGATGCGTTTGAAAATGTGATTTTGAAATATTTTCAAATTGCTGATCTAAATTGCACTATATTTAAATGCTAATAATAGACTGGAGAATAAAACAATTTCTAATATATAACGAACGGAGATGTAGTTATGTACCCTACACACCACCATGCGCATGGATTGTTGAAACTCAAAGATACTCCAAGATAGCTAGTGGCTGGTTCCGAATGTCTGCAGCGTACCTTCCTAGTACTATCTACTCTGTGAACAAACCGTGTCTGAAACGCACCTGGTCAGTTTTTAACAAGAAAGTTATCACTTCATTACTTACCCACTTGAATAGTCCGAGAAAAATTCAAAGGAGAATCTGCAGAATACATTGGTAGTATTTTCAGGAAAATACTCAAAGCGAGAACAAAAGATAATAGATCGCCACAAAAAAAATCTGTGGCGTCATCCGGGTATCCGGCACGTTAATCGGATATCCGACACTTTGCTGCCCGATTTCGGAAAGTTACCGGATAGTTAAAAATCAGCCGGATACCGGATACCCGTTTCATCCCTAGTTTAAATATAGCAAAAATAGTGGGTTTTTATACACAGTTATACAGCCAAGCAATGATCATTACCTAAGTAATTTATGTTACCCTTATTTAAATATTCTAAAACATTCAAAATCAACCAATAAATACACGATTTATAAAACCATTTATATAAACCAGACAAAAAAAAAACTTATTTTTAAAACTTCAACTAAAAAAAAAACTAGGAAAGCAACAATGCGAAAACCCATTCAAACATCTGAGCAAAGCGAATCTCTCTAAGTCAATTTGCTACTTCCGAAATCGAAAACTAAACATTCCCATTTGCCATCTACCCTCCCCCCTCCCGATGGCACCCATTTCGTAAGAGACAAAACGAATGCGCCCTTCCAAAATCCCCCTCTGCACTGCATCAGAAGGAAGAAGCTGACATCGTTTCGGACGTTGCGTGAATCTTCCAAAACTTCCCATTCCATTTTAAAAGGGAGACACTCCATTTACAGATTTCGCTTCGGTCGATGCATCGCTGTGATATTTGCCGATATATCGTTTGAAGCACCCCCTGGGAAGTAGATCTTGCCAGATTTGACAGGTAGGCTAGGGTTGGAATGTGAGATTTTTTTCTCTCTAAAGAATCAGAAAATACCTGGAGATAATGTTAGACATTGAGTTCTAACTTAAAATATTAGAACTACATTAGTCATGAGAATACACCTGATTGTATTTTTCGCCTTGATTCTGGTTCCACATAGTAAAAGAATCTATTTTTAAAATACAATTTTGAAATTTTTTGTTCAATTTTCATTGGATTTTTTTCTACAATTTTTATCATTTTGACGACATTAAAAAATATATAAATTAATATTTATTTTTTAATTGTAAATATTGCCTAAAAATGCGAATGCGATATTTAAATTTTAAACATGGTACAGGTACAGAATGTTTTAGAAATCAACGCTTATTTTTCTATTGTTAATCTTATAACCAAAAAAATACTATTCGATAAAGTAATGTTAGTTAAATCACCAAACATTAGTTCGTAAAGAAATTTTCGTCAAATAACAGTCAATAATATTTATTAAGTGTTTAAGTAAGGAATATTTGGCTAAATCATTTATACCAGTGATAACTATTTGTAATCAAAGATCTTTGTAAAATATACCATATAACTTGTTCTTAAAATTTAATTAATTTAATTAATACATCTAAACACTCTCATTTTAAATGGTGACGTTTCAAATTTTTGTAAAGTTACGCGTTTATTTTAAGCTGTTTACGAACATAAAAGAAGTAAATCGCATAAAATCTTCAAAACACACTTCCAAAAAATATTTAGCTTATTAACGAGCAAAATAAATTACCATTTCCCATTTTGAAACTCAATTTCATCCATTTATTTTCTTCAGAATTCCGCAACTCAATTTCCACGCGCCGCCATTTTTAAAAGTGGAAACAACAATTTCCTCAAAATCGTCTGCAATTATAACCGACGTTAAAAATGGATAAATAAAGTTCTATTAACCATAAAACTTTCCCGCGGTTGCCTAATTGGACTAAAAATAACATCTTTATCGAAGCAACGAATGCTAAAAGGGATAGAACGAAGAGTTTAGAAAACTTTCCTGGCGATATTTGTTGGCGGACCTCGCATTCTCATTATTTGCATGGCGCTTTAATTATTCCGGACCTTGTTCATGGCTTGCAACAGAAAAATTTGCATGTGAAAAGGAAGCCAAACTGTTATGAGTACCGATCAATTCAACCCAGATGCAGTTGTGGTGAAAGGTGCTTTTTTTTTGTTCAAAATGGCGATATTAGGTGCGTTCAAATGAAACATGTGAAGATTAAAAGTTCTGAGGATTTTGTGTTTACAGAGGAATTATACCCATTGTGACGGATTACACGTGAAATTGTTTAACTGCATAGATTATGAATTTGAATATGCGAATAATTTCCAAAGCGCATAAATATTTACTTCCTCTAGTAAAATAAATCGTAATAAATATTTCATTCTAATAATTCTATAAATGCCTTTCTATGAAAGACTTCCGAAAGATTATTTTGACGCATTTTTAGAAATAAGTTTTAAGAAATTGTCATAGCTCTTGACATTTAGAAGGATTATGCTAATATATTCAATATCCACTCTCATTTGAAAAACTCGAATTTTCAAAATTTTAAGTTTAAACTCTCTTGTGCATATAATTATGATAATTTGTTTTCAAAATAGAAAGAGGGATTCTTTAGGTTTGCCTATTAGATGAACTATTTTTAATAGAAACGCTGTATTTTTACAATTATTTAAATGACTTACATTAATAAATAACTATAAGTAGGCAGAAGGCTTAACTTGGTTTGTAAAGATGCCAGTAAAGAAAAATCGAAGAGTGGGCTTTTAAAAATAAATATTTAATTTTAAATTCATGCCAGATTTTGTGTAACTTTAATTTGGTTATATAGTTATGGTTTTCGTAGTTAATATTGCTAACTTTCGTAGTTCAAGAAATCGTTTAACTGTATTTATATTTAAAAAAAAATCTAAATTGGACTAGCTTGGTTAATTATGATTGAAAATTAGCATTTATAATTTATATTTAAGAATAACAACTAATTTACTTTACTTACAGTAAATAGCCAAGGAATAGTTTATATTTTTAATGAATAATTTAAATAATCGCAGGCAACTTTTATGATTGATTTTGTTTTAAATAGAACACTTTCAGTGAAGTAGGTAAATTAAATATCGATTTAATGATAAAAATTAATTTAATAATTTTTTGTTTTATTTGAAATTCAAGGCATAATACATAAGATACACAATTTGTTTTTAATAGCTATAACAATTTAATATTTAGTAAATGATTAATTAATTAATCATATTTTAAAAACGAACACTTTTTATATATGACGAATGAATGATTAATTACAATATTTACTTGTTCAAAGTTTGATTATAGATTGGTTCATAAATTGTTGTATTCTTAAATTGTTGTATTCTTAAATTGTTGTATTCATAAATTGTTGTATTCTAAAATTTTTGTATTCTAAAATTTTTGTATTCTAAAATTGTTGTTTTCTAAAATTGTGGTATTCTAAAATTGTGGTATTCTAAAATTGTGGTATTCTAAAATTGTGGTATTCGTAAATTGTTGTATTCATAAATTGTTGTATTCATAAATTGTTGTATTGTAATTTGTTTGTTTAAATTACAAATAAACAAGATATTTTTAATGTAGTGGGCAATTTAAAATTGATATATTTTTTAAAAAATAAACAGCAAATAAAATTGTATAAAAGTATAAGTATCAAAATATAAATGATATCAATCTTATAGAGGAGAATAATTTAACCCTTAATATCTGTCCTTCGTGTTAAAATATGTTATTTTTTAAACACTGGATTTTGAGATAATCACTGTTTAACAGTACAAATGTTTCAATATAATAAATTAAAACAATTCAATTAAAATAAAAATATATTATATTTATGGATAAATATATTATATAACTAGATAATATAAAATAAATTACTTTAAATATTTTCAGATCAATTCCTGGAAAAAATATATATATATTAGAATTTTTAACCTTGAATCTTCTTAATAAACAAAAAGAACTGATTTTAGAACACAAACGAAAAGTGTTATATTCAATATTAAAATAGTAACTGATCATTTAAATAACAATGTAGGTAAACATAATTTATAAATTCCTTAATTCCAAATATTTGAAATTTACTAACTCAAACTTATAGTTAACAAATTAACTATTCTTCGAAGAATGGGTTCTTAATCAGTTATTGCGAAAAATAAATAAGTTAATGATCCTCAAGACAATTCTAAAATCTTATACTTGAAGATTTTTGCGGTTTTACGGTCCATTCAAGATTTGGTTTAATTTGCCTTAGAGCACCATCAAAAGGGGTATTCATTATCTTAATCACAATGGGGATCGTTTCCTAATTATACCATTGTTCATTTAGGTGAATGGACCATCTACCGAACAATGGAGGAGCGTGGATATTTAGCCAGCTTTAAATCATTAAAATGGATAATTGCTTCATTTTGAAATGGAAGGTAAGTGTTGGTGGATAAGAAAATAAACTTTCTCATTTTATTTTCAAATTTCGTATTTGTAGGTATTAAAATTAGAAGTAAAATAATGGAGAAGGAAAAACAGGCAGTACATGCGCAGTAGCGTACAAAAGAAGCTCTCGGCGCAATGCATCTTGGGATACAGATTACTGCGGTCAGAAATACTTCATATACCACTTACAGGGCTTCTCCTAAAGGATGGAGAAGCCTCCGTGGCCGAGCGGTTAAGGGCGTCAGCTGGGAATACAAAGGTTCCCGGTTCGATACCAGGTGATGGACTTGACAAAGAAACGTAAAAAGTAGTAATCTTGTGATCGGGGGGTTGCCGGCTTCGCTACAAAATACTAGAAAAGTCGTCCAGAACATCCGCAGTTTAGGTGTTTCCTCGTCCTCTGACCATGTTTCTAAAATAACGAGGTGCATGTATGAATGTGTATGTGTTCCCGGGTCTTTCCTTCGAGATAGACCCCCGAACCGTCGCCAATAGTCCACTGTGCAGCTCTAGTTAATTAACCAAACCAAAACAAAACTCCTAAAGGATGGATAAATAATTATTTTAATTCTCAGAGCTTGTAGATCTGTGGTGGCCACCGAGCTAAAAATAATAACTGGAAAGTAGACTTTTCCGTGGCGCGTGGATAAATACTCTTACGAAGTTCATAAGGAAAAAAACATTTCAAAGCTTGCACCGTCATGTGGTCGTGATGTTGTGTTAACTTGAATATTTAATTAATTAATGAAAGTTTTATTTTTTTCATGTAAGTAAGAAAGCAAGTATGGTAAATTCTTGGGTCGCGTTTGGGTATACTATCGAAAAAACGTATGGAAAAATTAGACAAAAATGAAGGGAAAAAAAGTTGAATTAATAAATAAGTAATGTTCACGCGTCTTTACTTTGAGGTTCTCTGGTTTTTCTTTCGGGATATATCCCGAACCGTCGACAGTAGACCAATAGCCTATAGTGAAGCTCTAATGCGACGTCTTTACAACCAATTCGATAATGTAGTGACAAAAGCGAGAAAACATTAATATTCGGTATCAAAATATATGTATATTTTAATAGTGACATTCATCAATAACAGAGACACAGCAACTATTCGAAGAATGGGAGAACAATGCTACATTCCTTCCTTGACTTGATTTTGCCTTCTTAAGATGGAGGATACCCTGTAAGGATTAAGTACAGCACACTCGTTTCCACTTCAACGAAGTGATTGCGATGCTCGTACATTGGGTGGACACTGACGGCTCGAGGAGAAGTTCGGGTCTTTAATCAGATCAAAAAGACATCGAGGTTTCTTGGGAAAGGGGGGGGGGGGAGGGGGGAGTTCGGATGTTATGGGAATGATAGGGTTTCGGTGTTTATTGAACTTTCATTTTGGTTTCTTGATCAAGGGAGTGGGGTTGGAATAGTTAATGTCACACTAGAACTGCACAATGTACAATTGATGACGGATTGGTTGAATTAGCAACGCACTATAGCTTCACAGTGGGTTAATGACGATGGTTCGGGGGTTAGCTCGATTCGTTTGGTTAAATAACGTCGCACTACAGCAGCACAGTGGGCTATTAGTGACGGTTCGGGGTCTATCTCGAAAAAAAGACCCACGAACGCATACATTCACACACACATTCATACGTGCACCCCGTTATTTTAGAACTATGGTCAGATGACGAGGAAACACCTGAACTGGCACCCAACGCCTTCAATAGACGTCGGTACTTTGGACCCCGATCAGATGTATCGTGCACCAGTCCCGTATACACGCCGTTAATTTTTTGCAGATGTTCTGGACGACTTTTCTAGTATTTTGCAGCGAAGCTGGCAACGCTCCGATCACAAGATCACTACTTTTTACTTTTCTTTGTCAAGTCCATTGCCTGGCATCGAACTACGAATCTTTGGATTCCCAGCTGACGCCTTTAACCGCTCGGCCACGGAGGCCTCTGGGGTCAGCTTGAAGGAAAGACCCTGGAACACTGCCTCGTATTTTTGAATCATTGTAAATAATTCTGTATTCTGCGTCATGAGTTCAACTACTAGTTACACAAAAGGAAAAACTTGTACATCAGCATCAATTTATATCGCGAGAAATTTAACGTGTTTCAGCTTCGTCTACACGGTGAATGTATAGCGGATTCTTAACCGCAATTCTCCGATTACCGGTTCATTGTTCTTTATAAAAAAAAACACGTATTGTTCTTTATATTATGAATTTGGCACCCTTTTTGCTAGGGCATCTTTAGCTTACTTTTTAAAAATGGGTTAAGGGCAAAGAACACAAAATTATGGAATTTAAAATTCTAGAGTAGGTGTTCATAAAAAATATTAAAAAATATATTTTAATCCTTTTTTGCAGTTTGAAAACTGCGTGGTATCTCATGGCACAATCTGGGTTCCAAAATATACTTCGACCTGTTTTGTTTTTTATGTGTAATATGTGACATTTGAAATCATGTATTTTCAGAAAAGTGTAAATTGTTTGCGTTCCATATTGCAATTTCTCTCGTCGATTTAATAAAGGAATCTTTAGAGTTATAAACTTGATATACGTGCACTTTTTAAAGCAATAAAGTCATTTGCAAAGTAAAACAACACCAGGTTTTCTTTTCAACAGTAACATTTTTCCAGTGACTAATTTCTTTAATACTTTATTTATATCGAATCTTTTTATTGTTTTGCAAGAGAAAATATATGAATCTTAACTGAAATATATTTTATTATTGTGTATCCAATACGTTTGTTTTAATAAATTTTGTTTTAATAAATATTTATATAAAAGTACTATTGTCTTACAACTTTGTAATAAGACTTGAAAGTTTTTTTTTTGTATTATGTTTTTCTTTTAGTATAGTTGAAAAAACATTAATAAATTTAAAGTTTAAAAAACATTCATGTACGTATACGCAAATGTGTCAAAATAAGAATAAAAAGTACATATTTAATTACATTGTGTATTATTCTAATTGGGATGGATTATTATTCTAACGTACGTTGATGTTAAGAAATATAAGTTATTATAGATAGATTTACGAATTATTACTGGGATATATTTGAATTTTTAAAATATTTCTTAATTTTTAAAAAAAAGTAAAGTTAGAATGGTAAAAGGGAGTTTAGCATACTTACCGAAGTCAAATCAAGTTCGTATTGATGTAGAATGTTTTTTCCTAGGAATGTAAACTAAGTTAAATTCCTTTTGATGCGTTTTGAAATAACAATAAATCCTTTTTGTATACTAGAAAACCAATAGTCCATTTATGGCGGTAGCAGTATAAATTATATACTATAATTGAGGGGCTGACATGGGGTAAACAGTAAGTCACAAAAAGTAAGTTTTACAGGGGAAGCAAATAATGGGTTTTTCAACTACGTGGACTACATGCAAGTGCCATCTTCCGTCGCTCGTAGAAACTAAACCATTTTGCCGATTGACTTACTGTTTATTCCATGCCATTAGCTTGAGCGTTTACTGTTTTTTCCGTGAAAAAAACGAAAAACTCGAAATTTGTGACTTACTGTCTTCCCCATGTCAGCCCCTCAATTGTTCCTTGGTATTTTAATTACTTACAATTTACTTTTAAGTGATGAAACTGTAAATACTTCTACAATAATAAAAGTGTCTGAGGATTAAAAAAAACCCTACTTCCTCTGAGTATGAAAAGCTGAAAATTTATATTTAAGTAATACTTATCCTCAAGATGTGCGCCTCAGATTCGTATTTGTAAAATTCCGTTTAGTTTTTTAATTAAATTTTACAACTTTAGAAATATTGCACAAAGAAACATCTTATATACGAGGTGAGTAAATTAAGTATATAGAATGATTTTTTCTAATTTTTTTATTGAAATAAAATTACAAATTCACATCGTTTCCTTCAGAGTAACTACCGTGGGAAGCCACACGGCGCTGGAGATGATCCTTCCATTCCTCATAGCAGTGCTGGAATTCGGATACTGGAATAGCCTTCAGTTGGTCGGTTACAGCTGTTTGAATATTCTCCAATGTCCCAAAATGACGTCCCTTGAGGTGATTTTTCAATCTTGGGAACAGAAAAAAGTCACTAAAGTCGGGTGAATAAGGAGGCTGAGGAGCAACAGGAATGTTTTTACTGGCCAAAAACTCATTGATAGAAATCGCGGTGTGACAAGGAGCATTGTCGTGATGCAACACCCACATGTTTTTGATGGTTGGTCTCACACGCCTTTTGACCCTTTTACGAAGTCTCTCGAGTCTCTCGAAGTCTCTGTAGATTAATCATTTGGACTTGAGGCACAAACTCTTTGTGAATGATTCCTTGGCAATCAAAAAAGCAAATCAGCATGCATTTGATTTCTGACTTCCTCATTGCTTCTAAAAATGCATAATACCACCTAAAAACCTGGGCTCTCGACAAAACATTGTCTCCATAGTCATGGCGTAGTTTTTCAAATGTTTCCGTTGCACTGTGTCCAAGTCTAAAGCAGAACCGGATTGCACAACGTTGTTCGAAATGGATGTCACTCCTTTTTTAGTACGCACTAAAAGAACCCTTCTTACAAAATTCACTACGGACAGCGTAACAACTCTAGCGTGTTCAAACTTGTACTGAACGCGTATCAGATGTTTATCTGCCTACCCTCAACGTGCCGCGTCCCCAGTGTTACCAGATCGAACACTAGAAAATCAGTCTCATTACTTAATTTACACCCCTCGTAATTCCAAGATCTAAAACGTGTCTTCGTATTTTAGTCGATAGTGCGGTAGCTTTGGAAAAAATGTAGCTAGTTAGAGCTTATCAGGTTCCTCAACAACGTAAGACTAAACAGCTAGTTCTACATAAACTTAAAAATAGAATTGCACTTAGCATTTGTTAACTTTTAATTATTCTATCGATGATGCATGGTATAATAAACAAAATAATGCATTCTACCAAATAGAACTAAATATTCGTATTTGTATATATTAATTTCTTTGATGTCAATTTTCGAGGGAAGCTTGTATTTTGCTTAAGTCTTTGTACATTCTTTGTGAGTAAACAAACAACTATTTTCTTTTCTTAACTTTCTTTAATAAAAATCATAGAAAAATAGAATTTTCGAGCTGTATAAAGAAAAAAAAATGCAGTGTCCTAAAATGATTTCTTGAAGGGTAAGGATAAGAAATTGAGTTAGAAGAAGTTACCAAGATAGTTTTAAAAATAATTTTTGTTCATAACTATAGCTACATACGCTTTTACTTACCGAGTTATTGGTTGGGTGAGCTGATAACTAGAAATTTCTGAAGAATTCCTTCAGTTGCAGGTACTGCTGAGATTAAAGTGTTGCGATAATTTTGTTTCAAGTGTCTTCTTCGAGCATGAATCCTTCATAGTAGAGAATGTTATAATCTCGCTAACATCAAAGTGAGGCCAACATGTAAGGCCTCAGACATGTGGTTAATTACGTCATTCCATTCATAAATTTTCATGGTTAGACATTTCTCAATTCATCAGCCAATCGCGAGTATTTTTTAATTCATAATTTTGAAAAGAAGTCACGTGTCTGAGGCCATTCGGTATGAGATGTTGGTTTAACGATTATGACGTCATATTCGCTCTACTACAGCCCATTCATGCTCGAAGTGTGTTTTGGTGGATATAGGCCTCTACCAGGGCACTGTAAGTCAATTTACATAAGAAGAGGGGATCACTGTAAATCCATACCTATCACCTGGACCATCAAGGGTAGCAGCCATTTGACAACAGAGAGAAAAAAAAAAACATAATAAATCTCAGCACGGTGTTACTAGGAGATAGTACGGTGAGGGCGTTCCATGAAAAATATCACGGTCCTATGCTGTTTTGCACTAAGCTATTTTCTATTTATGTATGTGTTTAAATGGACCGTGCAGTTACATACTTTCGAGAATTCGTATGTTCAGCTTATAGCTTATGGGTGTTTGATGTTATTACCTATCGTTTGTTACTAAGCTTTTGAAAAAATAAATGTATTATGCCATATAAAATTCGAAATTAAAATTTTAACAAAAGTGGACACGCCGTCTTCTGTACGCAGTCGCTATTTGGAAATTTTTAAATTTAATTGCTGGAAATAAAGACAATATTTCGTGCGCTCATTGATTCTGAATAGTTGAGAAATATTTGGCACTGGAAAACCAAAACATAAATTTAGAATTAACAGGAATTTTACGTTTTATTGTTTTTTAAAATGGGATATTTTTTCCTCTTTTGGTTCACTTTTCACAAAAAGTATATTTCCAATCAAAACGAAATTTTATGTACCATTAGTTTAGTCTAAAAGATACATGTTAAGCCAAAATTTTAGTTGTTTTACTAGAATGAAAAAATTTGTTTGCGAAGGTATTAGTTAAAAAGTATACAAAAATCATTTAAAAAAAATAGCATGGTAATATATTTCCCAAGTCCAAAATTAAAATTAGGTTCAGTAATTTAATTACAATGTATTCTACATAAAAATAAAATTTGGTGATTGTATATTAAAAACTATTTCAAAAAAGTGTACACTACATACTTATTGTCCAAAAATCCTACATTTATAAAATTAAATTTTTTTACAAAAAGCATTCTAAATACAAAATATATTGTTATTGAATTTTTTGAATATTTTTTCTTCACATGTATACAACATTTTATTCCAAATGAATTAATAGTGTAGTAGTTGCACTGATTTTTATAAGCACAAATAGCTCCCCATTTTTGTTCACCCCCAAACAGCACGGCCCCCTTCACAATAGAAAATCATATTTCCAACAACTACTTTGCAGATAGTCTAAAAAGAAAAAAACGTTTTGGAAATTAATAATAAAATAAATAACACTTCTACGATCCTCATAAAAATCGATACTTTCCTACGTAGCTTTAATACCGATTTCACCAAAACTTATTCCTCATCGAATTCGGAAATTTCATCGTCCCCCCCCCCCCCCCTCCTCAAAGTCTTTCACAGTCCAGTTATAAAAAAAACCCAGAAAAACTCTGGTCATTCACAAAGAGCCCATAAAAAGACATCTTATGAGAAATAGCGCAGATATACGAGTAAAGGATTGCCCTCGCAGCAGAGGGCCCCGCGCACCGATATCAAGTACTGTGTTAAGATGTCAGAATCGGGCATAAATTCCATTTAAAATATTTATGGATATGGTCATCCCTGTTGGCAGCCCATCCGTTCCGAATGGGGGTGGATGAATACAGGGAAAGTTCTCCGGGACAAAAATGGAATGGGCCGAAGGAGAGGTGAGCCCTTTGAAAGCAGACGATTTGTAGTGTGATGTTATAAATGTGTTTATATCTTTTGATAAAGAAAAACCCTGAGTAAAGGAAATATGTTGGGTTCCTGTCAGCGTAACAATTGTTTGAAAAAAAGAGAATATGCCCAACTGCAAGTAAAATAATAAATTATATTTACACACTAAGGTATAGAAATGGCATAACCAAATACACAACTTATATTTTTTCACTCCTTGCGAGGTTTACATGCTCAAGGGCGGACGGTAGTCCTCTTCGAGCATGGATCCTTCATAGTAGAGAAAACATATCTTTGTAATCTCGCTAACATCAAAGTGAGGCCAACATGTAGGGCCTCAGACACGTGGTTACTTACGTCATTCCATTCATAAATTTTCACTGTTACACATTTCCCAATTTATCAGCCAATCGCGAGTATTTTTTAATTCATAATTTTGAAAAGAAGTCGCGTGTCTGAGGCCATTCGGTCTGAGATGTTGGTTTCACGATTATGACGTCATATTCGCTCTACTACAGTCCATTCATGCTCGAAGGTAGTCCTCGACAGTAAAATTCAGTCTTATTTGATTCAACTTAAAATTGGTCCAAATTATTTAATATTTTATAAAAAAAATTAATAGTTGAATAACTAAACATTTGTTATGATTTTTGCACTTTAAAAATTTAGTCTTATATAAACAAATTTTTATAATAAACTCTTGTGTTTATCTCAAAACTGATATTTTCAGTACATTGGTACACTTTTCTCAAATTCTATTCTATATATTCATTTAATTTTCTTAAACAATAATAAAAAATAGGTAATTTTTATATAGGGAACCAACAATATTTTTTAAATTATGAAAAATAAATACTTTGTGATAAATACTTTGTTGCGAAATATATAAATTTTTGTATATACAAAATAACTTTTTTCGTATATTTTTAAAATACACGAAATACACCCCCCACCCCCACACTGCTGCTTGAATCTCTTCAAGCTATTTCTAGATCCTATGTGGCGAACGCACGGCACCATAGCCGGGCGAACAACCTCCAAGTTCCTGCAACAAAATACACAATTGTAATCCTGACGAGCACCAGTTTGAGTTCGATGGATTATACCAACTATGACAGAGTGAGCTCTTACAAACTCGACAACTCCCGCTCGGGTCGACAAGGGTACTGCCCAGCCAGTTATCTATACACGCAACCAACAGTATTCACGCGACTCATACGAGATCGAGTAATGGTTTCTTTCCTCTACACAAATATACCAAAATTAGGCGAGTGGGTAGTACGGTTTCAAAAACATAAGCGTGATATTAGTGGTACATGTTTCCGTTACAAGCTGTTTTAGAAAGCGACCCTCTACTGACCAACATAAAAGACTTTTCACGTCAAAATATTTAAGTTTAAGTGAAGATTTGTATTCTGTATAATATTAGTCATTCTAGCTGGAAGAAAGTGTAAAAAAAAATATCTTAGAAAATGAATTTCAAAATGATAATGCGTAAAGGTGAGACACCCTTGCGGTGAACTATAAAATCCGAACAACAACCTGAGGCCTCCGTGGCCGAGTGGATTAAGGCGTCAGCTGGGAATCCAAGGGTTCAAACCTTGCGATGGACTAGACCAGTGGTCGGCAAACTCATTAGTACACAGGGCCAAATATCAACAGAATAACGATTGAAAAATCTTTTGGGAGCCAAATATCAACAGAACAACGATTGACATTTCTATTGAGAGCCACATTTTTTTAAACTTAACAATGTATCAACCTATAATGTTTATTAACTTAATTAGAGTACTCAAAAGCTGGCCTTTGCTAAAATCGTCCTTAATCTGATGGAGGTGCGTTCGCTGAGATCAACCACTTCCAACTCAGGCATCCACACTCGTCTTGTATTTCGTCTATCTCCTTTCGTTCATTCTCTCTATATGTCCAAACTATCTTAACATACCTTTCTCCATCATGTGGATCGCGAGCCGCGGTTTGCCGACTACTGGACTAGACTAAGGAATAGAAAAAGTAGTGATATTGCGATCTTAGGGTTGCCAACTTCGCTACCAAAATACTAGAATGTCGTCCAGAACATCCACAAAAAATTCGGCGTGTATACGGGACTCATGCACGATACATCTGATCGGGGTCTAAAGTCCCGACGTCTATTGAAGGCGTTGGGTGCCAGCTCAGGTGTTGTCCTCGTCATCTGACCATGGTTCAAAAATAAGAGGCATCGTTCCCGGGCCTTTCCTTCGAGATAGGCCCCGAACCGTCGCCAATAGCCCACTGTGCATCTCTAGTGCGACGTTAATTAATCAAACCAAACCAACCGAACACCAACCAACGTTCAGGTTTTGGTTTGGTTAATTAACGTCGCACTAGAGCTAAACAGTGGGCTATTGACGACGGTTCGGGAACTATCTCGAAGGAAAGACCCGGGAACACATACACATTCACACACACATTCATACATGCACCTCGTTATTTTAGGACCATGGTCAGATGACGAGGAAACACCTGAACTGGCACCCAACACCTTCAATAGACGTCGGGACTTTGGACCTCGATCAGATTTATCGTGCACCAGTCCCGTATACACGCCGTTAATTTTTGCGGACGTTCTGGACAACTTTTCTAGTATTTTGTAGCGAAGCTGGCAACCCTCCGATGACAAGATCACTACTTTTTTTAATTTTCTTTGTCAAGTCCATCGCACGGGTTCGAACCACCAATCCTCGGATTAGTAGCTGAACGCCTTAACCGCTCGGCCACGGAGGCCTCTACGTTCAGATGCAAATTAATTTGAAAAACTTCCAAGTATAGTTTCGAAAGATTAACCCCAGAACTAGAATCGAAATGGTGTGAAAAGAGAGAAGCGTTAACAAGCGGCAGTTGGTGGGGGAGATAAATCAGCCGACTAATAACTGGGTCAATGAATCGGTTCTTTGACTCTCGCCCCCAACTTCTGATTGCGGATGCTTCTCTTTTTTCACACCATTCTTGGTTCTGATGAAGAAATGGTAACCTTTTCAAAGTATAGGTACTTGGCGTTTTTCCCAATTAGTTTGGCGCCTAACCTGTTGTTCGGATCTTTATCTTATGTCGAACATTGGATAACACAGCAGCTTCAATCCGAAATTTAGAATGTTTTGTAATTTATATCCATCCGTTCGTTTGCACTGTGGCTTTTGTGTTAACTTAATAATAATAATTTCGTAATCTTTTTTTGTATTACAATTTTAAAAAAAAATCTATTTAAATTTTATGAGAAACTGAGATTACTCTCATTGAGAAATACACAATGTTTACCACGTATTACTTGTCTCTTTGTTACGCGTTTTAACGTAAGGCACTTTGAATTGATGGTGGGACGAACTGCAATGCTGACGTCAATCCAGTCCAGGAGCCGTCACATATTACGCCAAGTACCTCGGATTCGTTTCTGACGGACAAAAGACCTTTCAGAACAGACGCTCGTGTTAGCTTTTGAAGATGGCTTTATGATTGGTGAATACACAAACCCTGTGGTTTGCGTACACCAATATTGTTAATATCGTCTGAGTACGTGTACCATGTTTTCTTTCTATATTTCTTTGAAAGCAAATTTTTCGATGAATAGCACTTTCAACGATATTTTTTTTCTAGTCCAGATTGTATACAAATATTTGCTTAAAAACTATCAAAAATTGCATTGGGTTCCGCTATAAAAACGTTAAGATAATGATGTGTTTTTATTGTTGGTCCGAAATTTTCACATCTTAACGATATTTTTAACAAAAAGGTCAACCCTCCCAGCGGCAAAGTTCAAAGTATTAGGCTCGTAATCGGTGGGTTTTGAGTTCGAATATCTTCTATCATAATGTAGCAGGTTCGGATCCAGGATTTTATCTAAGAGAGGGACAATCATTAGAAACTATTTTGCTTATGTTAGAAGGTTAGATATTAAAAAAAAAAATTCTACAGCTTTTTTATTAACTCTTAACGGTCGAAGGCTATGTTGCAGATACTATATTTTTAACCGACTGCCCAGCGCGCCCACCAAAACTCCAAAAAAAAACTCCAAATTAAAACCGTCAGAAACTTTAAATTAAAACCGCCAACGCGCGCCAAGTCGAGAGGTTATAGATTCGACCAGTATGTATTTTTTTTTTTAAAATTTTTTTTTTATGTATGTGCGCGCGGGATTTTGGTTCTACTTCAGATATTTGGACATTTTTTTTTGTTGGATAGGGGATGTTTCAAAGGGGAGCAATTTGAAAAAATATCCGGTTATCCGGCATTTAACTATCCGGATTTCTCAATTAACCGGACCGTTTTAAAAAAAATTTCGTCCGATTTCGAAAATTCTTTTTTTGTTGGATAGAGAAAAATCCACTTAGGCAAAATCTGCAAAATAATAATAGGTTATCCGGCTGTTATATATCCGGAAATGTCGATTAACCGGATTTTTTTAAACAATTTATCCGATTTCAAAATATTTTCATTGTTTAACGGAAGTTGTACAACAATGACATTTCGTTTAACATGCATTTATTGGCTTTGTTATCGATTGTTTTAAAATATACATTATTGAACACAAGTTGCTACTAGAATTTCTTGGTGAATAGGGGACGAAGCCCCCTGCTAAATTAAAAACTAAAAAGGGAAAAAATAAAATAATCTTTCTAAAAAAAAAAAAAGGAAAACCGACTTTAATAAAAATACGCTAAAAAGTAAAAAAATAATTTTTATTTTTACGAATGAATTGAAAAAATTGAATTATTGAATATCAATTTTATACTTAGTACAACTTTTGGAAGTTGGTGCCAATTTACAAAAATCATATCTAAATTTTGGCGCCGATTTCAAAAAGTTGTACTAAGTATAAAATTGATATTCAATAATTAAATTTTTTCAACTCATTCGTAAAATTAAAGATTATTCTTTACTTTTTAGCGCATTTTTCTTAAAGTCGGTTTTCCTTTTTTTTAGAAAGATTATTTTTTATGAAACAGTTACAAAAATACATGTCTCCGCGGCAGAAACGTTTGACCGTTAAAGGTTAACAATGTCAATCATTAGATTTTATAATTAACTAACATTATTCATTAATTAAGCCAAACGTATTAAATTATTCATATTTTATTAATACAATTACAGTTAAGTATTAAAAGAGGAATTATTTTATATAACTCTTTAACATTATTTTATTTTCGAAAATATCTTCACAGAAGTAAGCTGTTCTGAAGAACAAACCGAAGAAGGAAATAACGAGATTTTGGGACGGGTTATTTATTACTGTGTAGGGAGGATTGATGCATGTTTAATCTGCGTTTTGGTTATTTGCCTTGTGTTAATTTTAGCGTCGAAGTTTATAGAAAGGGTTTACAAGCTCTTGTACTGTTCCCATCATCTGTCCATAGTTCTAAAGTAGGAGGCAGTACTAACAAAAGTGTCGATAAGCAAGAGTTCGTTATTATAGAAATTAAATATTTAGTTAGCAGTTATTTTTTAAAATTTATTCCAAAATGACAAATGTCCATTTTAGGGTAGTGTAAATTTTAAATCCTTGGAAGGGGGCAATTGCCCTACGGGTTCGGTATAGGAGGATTGTTAGTATCGTCCTTGGCATCCGCAAAAAATAAAAAAAAACATCCACCGTGTAGAGGAGACATGATTATCGTTATCTCCGTCACGGTGCAAATGTTCATATGCCTATTCCGGCTGTGTAGGGTCCCAGCTCAAGTGTTGTTTTAGTCATCTGATTATGGTTCAAAATTACGAGGCAATGTTTCCCTGTATTTCCGGGAACCGCCGCTAATAGACCATAAACCGGAAAGTTCCAATTGCGGCCCATGGCAACCTTTTGTCTGGGCGATAAACAATTGTTTTCTTCTTTGAGAATATGGTAAACCTGGCTCCCTTTGGCCGCAATTGGGCTATTGCGGTGCAGTTCTAGTGCGTCGGTAATTCAACCAACCTAAACAAAAAATAATTCGATTAAAGAAGTTAAAAAACGAAGTTTGCTTCCAGACCGAAACGCAATGAAACACAAACGACTAACAAAATAATCCCGCATTTAGAGTGCTCATTATCTATGCATTCTCCGGACATAAAAAAAAAAACCTCTGACAAGGAATATTTCACTAACCAGTGTCTGTCGCAGATTATTTAAAATTCCTTCATTTAGTAACAACACTTTTGGTGGGTTCCGTCAATTAAATTCATCCCCCTCTTTCCAGCAGAAGCTGAACTCATTAGAAACCATTAAAGATGGCGGCTGCCGTTGAAATCGAACACTCTACGCTAATGATATAGAATCCTGTTTTAAAAGATTAAAAAAAAAGAACTCTTTGAGCTTTTGTTTGTTGTTTCTGTAGTCAGACAATGAATTTGTTCCTGTTGTGGGGAGGGAGGGGGGGGAGTGTTGATGTGGTATTGAGCAATTGAAAAGAAATAATTACGAACCCATTGTTGTTTTTATTTTGTGTGGTAAGTGACAATAATTTTCTTTGCGGGAAATTACAAAATCGTTTGCTTGTCAGGGTTTTTTGGGTGGTTGTAGAATATGTTCAAATGTTAATTAAAAACTTAATTGTCCTAGAGGAAAAAAAAATAATTAAAAAAAAATGTTTAATAGTGTATAATAAACATTAATAAAGGTGACTGTGTGGCAATTATCTTATTACCCGCACCATCTACTAAAGAGAGCATCACATTTTAACGAATGAAAATACATTGCGTTTGATTGGTTTGTTTAATTAACGTCGCACTAGATCTGCACAGTGGGCTATTGGCGACGGTTCGGGGCCTATCTCGAAGGAAAGACCCGGGAACGATGCCTCGTATTTTTGAACCATGGCCAGATGACGAGGACAACACCTGAGCTGGCACTCGACGCAACCTCAATAGGCGTCAGGACATTGGACCCCGATCAGATTTATCGTGCACCAGTCAAGTATACAAGCCAGTATAATTTGTTGGATGTTTTGGACGACTTTCTAGTATTTTTGTAGCGAAGCTGGCAACCCTCCGATCCCAAGATCACTACTTTTTTTACTTTTCTTTGTCAAGTCCATCGCACGAATTCGAACCACCAATCCTCTGATTAGTAGCTGAACGCCTTATTCACTGAGCAACTGGGGCTCCATTGCGTTTGCCACGGAAGCTACGGTGATCCGCATGTCAAGTTATCCCTCATAGCAAAATCATTTGGCCTATTTCTGGCAGTTGGCAAGATGGATGACAAAGCTTGGAAAATTGGGAAAAAGATATGCTATGTACTTGGAAATTGCAACTAAAAATATGTGGTATTGTAACAGATGTAATTCCTTGCAAAGGAACTCTTTCCAAATTGAACTGTCTTCCACCCCTTTCATTTTATTAGAACATAACCAAATGTATCCTTCCGCGAAATGTCAATCTTTGTAAACCTTTTCACTCTATTCAGAGAGCAAGTAATCCCTGGCATGGCCGGTCACGTAAATTCAGCTCCTCATTAAAATAATATTTAAATTAAATGTTTTCAACCTGAATTCATCATTGTTTAATAAGACGGAAATGCTAATCCTAGCTTGAAAGAAGTCTTGTTAAAGTATTCCATTTCTTTCAAATTAATAAGCAGGTTGGCTGCCAAGTAGTGCAAGTCCATAACCAGAGTTTCGATACAATATGGTTGCTATTTGACTTGGTTATAGTGTTAACTGAGGTGACATTCAATTCCTTATTGAGCAACCTATTGAACTAGCACTCACACCACTTGGAAAAATGACAGATATAGCTAATTAGTAATAAGAAATGGTACAGATCTATTTTCGGATTTTTGTGACTTATACTTCTTTGTAGATAACACCACCCAAATATATAAAATGATTGTTTTTTAGTAATTTGCCGACGATATCTGTCAGTGCAATACAAATACAAATACAAATAACGTCGACCAACTACAGGCTCTAGGCCCAGCAAGGTTGGTCTTTGCAATCCATCGTCCTTACGATTCCCCAATGCCGATCCAACTGCTTTTTAAAACTACCCACTCCTGAAGAATTAACAATATACTCAGGCAAACTATTCCATTTGTCTATAAGCCTATTAAATAAAATTATACTTTCTAACGTCCCGATTGAGCTGTGATTTGTATGATTTGAATACATGACCTCTAGTCACATTGGCAATATTAAATTCCAATCCCTCCTTAGCACCTACGTTCATATATGAAGCGCTCAGAGCTAAAGTGAATCAAGTCCATAAGTTACAGTTTCAAGATAATCAAAGTAAAAAGTTTTTAACACTCGTTGAATCCTACAGTGATTTAGAGGATGATAATGCCATCTGTTAAAAAATAGCAATAGGAGGAATTTGGATAAGTATAGTTACGAAAATATACACCATTAACAAGTAATATACTATAAGTATTAATACGCAACAAACAATTTTTATTATACTTTTAGGCTTAATCCACTTTAGCTATGAACGCTTCATATATCCATAGGAATGTATTCAGTTTTTTTTACGTGTTCGAGCATTATAGTTGAACCACTTTTGTTCCATTACTATCATGGTTATCCTTGTCTTATATATTATTCGATCCCAGACCCTTAGTGGTGGATTTGTGTGAATTAATAACCAGAACAATGTTAAAGTCAAGGATATCACCATAAACTTTTACTAATGGTTGTCCATAAACTTTGGCTTGTGGTTAATTCATAAAGTATGTTAATGTATGGTTTTGTTAATTTTAACCTAAACACAATGTTTAGCTATTGTCATTTAATATTTTTAAATTTAATTAATTATTTCATTATGAATTATGTAGCTCGGATGCAAAAGCCATTTTCAAAAATTCGAAACATTACATTTTGGAGTGATTAGCTAATTTATCACTTTATCATTTATTCGAATCACTACACGAATGTAATAAACGTGAGGAGCATTTTGCAAAAGCCTATATGATTAGTACGTACAAGCCACGTGGTTTGAATGTACCAATCAGAGGCTTCTGCTAAATGCCACGCGCGTTTATTACGTTCATGTAGAATGGGATCATAGGCTTCAATTTCTACCTGACAATAAAAGGAAAGAACCGTTATTTACTTAAAAAAACTTTATAAAAAATTTTACTCCAATGATACTAGTTAGTTCGAGTGTTGTTTTTTGTGATTTTGTCAAAGTAGTTAAAAGTGCACATAGCTGCTTTTGTATATGAGCTACTCAATTAATATAATACAAAATACTTTAATGTGTAATAAATAAATTTATTTACATTTTATTTCAATTTGGCTAAAAAACAAAAATAAAATCAAAAATGAAAACGAGTTTAAAAAACTCAATATATTTCATAGATTTTAATCCGATTAAAAAGTTCCAAAAACAAAATCAGTAGTGCACTTATAATTATTCATCTACATTTATATCTTTTTTAAATTATGATTCAATACATCCAGTGAAACAATTCCAATCCCCTGCTGCGAGCATCCAATATTCGAAAATAACATTTATTCCAAGAATAATGTTTCGATTCGTCCGTTTCACTCATTTCATTCTATTATTGCCTCCATTGTGAAAAGACAATGCTTCCACGCAATGATTAGACTACCGATTTTCTCACCTTGCCGATTCCGTTCGAATTCTTTGTGCTAATATCCCAAATTAGCCCCTTCTCCTTTGAAAAGTCGCCGGAGAATGCTGCCTTAGGGCGTCACTTGGAATTTCGAGTACTAATTAGACTTCCAAATGAGGTAAAGATGTTACGCGTGTGCTCTGGAACGTTTCTGGAATTCGGAGTATTCCAATCGGACACTTTGCTTCCTTCATGATTTTGTTTGGTTTTGAAGGAGTGCTCATGTTGAGATTAGAACATCAAAGGTGTTCTAAGAATTTTAAATTGTTTTAGTCTGGTCTTTTAAAGTAAATTATGGAATGATTTCTAGTTTATTTTTGAAAGTTTCTTAGGTTAGTTGGAATATTGATTGATAGAATATTGAATTGGATAGAATTATACAATATAAACTATTTTTGACGATTGTCTGGCCACGTTTTATGAGGAGAAATGCCTTTAGAATAAGTAACACGGGTATATAAAGGTGGAAGAAAGAACCCTGTTACGTTTATAGGGTGATCCATTAAGACACTATAGCGTGACAATTCCACGATTGATATAATGTTAATCGTGTTCGAGGGAAATTTCGAGTGTTAACTACACTTTTCAAATGAAGTAAAGATGTTACACGTGTGTTATAGAAAGTTTCTGGAATTGTGAGTATTCCAATCGAATACTTTGCTTCCATCATGATTTTGAAGCAGTGTTTATGTTACGATTAGAATATCAAAGGTGACTAAGAATTTTTAATTGTTATAGAACTATGGAATGATATTTGGTTTATTTCGGTAAGTTTCTTGGATTGTCAGTTGTAGCCCATAAACTAATTTTGGCGAATTATTAAACACACGTTTTTTGAGGAGAAATGCCTTTAGAATAAGATAAGTAACATGGGTATATCAAGGGGGGGGGAAGAACCCTGTTACGTTTATAGGGTGATCCATTAAGACACTATAGCGTGACAATTCCACGATTGATATAATGTTAATCTTGTTCGATGGAAATTTCGAGTGCTAACTAGACTTTTAAAATGAAGTAAATATGTTACGTGTGTTCTAGGAAGTTTCTGGAATTATGAGTATTCCAATCGGATTATTTGCTTCCTTCATGATTTTGAAGCAGTGTTCATGTTCCGATTAGAATAGCAAAGGTGTATAATAATTTTTAATTGTTTAAGAATGCGGTCTTTTAAGAAAACTATGGAATGATATTTAATTTATTTCGGTAAGTTTATTGGATTGTTAGTTGTAGAATAAACTAATTTTGACAATGATTGGACACACGTTTTATGAGGAGAAATGCCTTTATAATAAGTAACATAGGTATATCGGGAGGGGGGGACCATGTTACGTTTAAAGGATTATCCATTAAGACACTATAGCGTGACAAATATCACGTCTGATATAATCTTATTCGATGGAAATTTCGAGTGCTAACTAGACTTAAGGCGGGTTTACACTATGTAGCAAAATAGCTATATAGCTGAGCTATATAGCTCTGCTACAAGTTTTATGAAACGCCACTTAAAAGCAGCTATATAGCTCTGCTATATAGTCCAACTCAGGAGATATTTAGCAGGAAATAACCTATCCATCGCTTATCGGTAAGAAAAAGTCGGGTTTTCACTCTGTAGTAAAACATCTATATAGCTCTGCTACAAGTTTTTTAAACCGAGACCTAAAAGCAGCTATATAGCTCTGCTATATCGTCCAAATCGAGAGCTATAGCAGTCGCCAGAAGACATTGCCCATGCGTTCTCAAGAAGCGAAGTTGGTCTGTTTCCTTCGATCACTATACTTCGATCATGGATCCTTTGAACTAGAAGCAGTCAGAAGAGTCATGACATAAGCGTAGGAAGTGGTGAGGGGGTGCTGTGCCCCTCCCCTAACATTTTACTATTTTATCCCAATTTTGTCCAAAACATATTTCGTAAACCAATCATTTCACATAATTGTATTTGAAAGTTGAATATTTTTTTTTACATATTAAAGTAAAAATATTAGCATTTTTAAATTTTGACTATTTTTTTAGAAACATTAAGAAGTTGTTCGGTAAACAAATGATTAAATAAGATTTTGTTGCAGGTGATTATTTCCTTAGAAATGAAACTCAGATTTATACTTTATTTTTTAAACAGATTATATAGTTAAAATTTACTAGTTAGAAAATTAAATTAATTTTTTTTTAAAAAGTTAAATTTAAAAAAAATATTTCTAACAACAACTACAATATTTAAAAAATCATTACATTTATAAATTCGTATTTTTCATGGACTTGGAAAAAGAAAATTAAATATGTAGGGAGCTTACGATCGACGGGTTGACAACTTCGCTACTAAAATACTAGGAAATAGTTTAAAAATATCCTACAAATTATACTGGCATGTATATGGAACTGGTTCACGATAAATCGAATCGGGGTTCAATGTCCTGACGTCAATGGAGGTTGCGTTAAGTGCCTGCTCAGGTGTTATCCTCGTCATCTGACCATGGTTAAAAAATACGAGGCATTGTTCCTAAACCTTTACTTAGGGACATGCCCGAACCGTCGCTAATAGCCCAATGTGCAGCTCTAGTGCGACGTTGTTTAAACAAACCACAAAATAATCCAAGGATAATCTAATTTAAGGATTGATTTGGTTTGGTTTTGTTAATTAACGTCGCACTAGAGCTGCACAGTGGGCTATTGGCGACGGTTCGGGGTAATGTTCAAAGACCCGGGAACACATTCACACACACATTCATACATGCACCTCGTTATTTTAGAACCATGGTAAGATGACGAGGAAACACCTGAACTGGCATCCAACGCCTTCAATTGACGTCGGAACTTTGGACCCCGATCAGATTTATCGTGCACCAGTCCCGTATACACGCCGTTAATTTTTGCGGATGTTCTGGACGACTTTTCTAGTATTTTTGTAGCGAAGCCGGCAACCCTCCGATTACAAGATCACTACCTTTTTACTTTTCTTTTGTCAAGTCCATCGCGCGTTTTGTGCTATTTTCCAATGGATATTTTTTGCATATAACATATGATTTTATTTTGTTTTGTTCGATTAGTTTACTTCGCTCTCTTTGTTTCTCTCGATTTGTTCATTTCGATCATTTTGTTGATTTCGTTTTTCTTCAATAATTCGATTTTCGTTCGTTATGTTTGAATCATTCAATTGTTCATGTTGATCGATTAGTTTGGTCCGTTCGTTTTTTAAAACAATTTTACTACTGTCCATACATATAAGAGTGCTAGATTTAGATAGAATTGAACAAAAATGACGATTTTGAAATAATCTTAATAAATTAATAAAAAAATTCAAATGAATTCGTATTTTTTTCTTCCGAATAAATAAAAATTGAATTTTGTATAGCGGTCCTAGATGCTGACCAAAGTTTTTTAAATTATATAATTTGGCCCTTTGGTAGACAAAGGTTGCCGACCCCTAGTCTAGGTTCAAATTGTTCCATATATCAATACCACCGTATTTATTTCTTGAATGAAAATACGGTCCTTCTTGAACTTAAAATTGCGAGTACTACTGCTTCTGAGATGTCAACAACTACCACACGTTCCTTGCTTTCCCTATCCAAATCAACTGGTTGACTTTATCGATTTCATTACATGCCAACTGCAAGAGCTACAAAACTTTTACTCGAGCTATATAGCTCTGTTTGAGCTATATAGCTCAGCTATATAGCAGTTTTTCTATATAGTGTAAACCCGCCTTTACTTTTCAAATGAGGTAAAGAAGTTACGTATGTGTTCTAGAAAGTTTCTTGAAATCAGGGTGTTCTAATAGAACACTTTTCTTTTCTTCATGACTTTGTTTGATTTTGAAGTAGCCTAAATGTTACGATTATAATATCAAAGGTGTGTTAAGAATTTGTAATTGTTTTAGCATACCGTCTGTTAAGGAAACTATGGAATACTATTCATCTAATTTCCGAAAAATTTTTGGATTGTTAGTTGTAGAATATAAATTATTTTTAGCGAATGATTGGACACATATTTTTTGAGAAAAAGTGAATTTAGGACAATGGTTCTCAAAAAGTGGTTCGTGGACCCCTGAAGGTCAGGTGTCCGCGAGATCATATCAAGCTTTCAGGCTAAAGGCGGGTTTACACTATATAGCAAAACTGTTATATAGCAAGAACAGAGCTATATAGCTCGAGTAAAAGTTTTGTAGCTCTTGCAGTTGGCATGCAATGAATTAGATAAAGTCAATCAGTTGATTTCGATAGGGCAAGCAAGGAACGTGTAGTAGTTGTTTTCGCCTCAGAAGCAGTAGTACTCGCAACTTTAAGTTCAAGAAGGGTTTGGATACGACCATATTTTCATTCAAGAAATAAATACGGTGGTAGTGATACGTTGAACAATTTGAACCTAGACTAGGAGTCGGCAACTTTTTTTCACCAATGGGCCAAATGATATAATTTCAAAAACTTTGGTCAGCATCTAGGACCGCTATACAAAATTCAATTTTTATTTATTCGGAAAAAAAATACGAATTCATTTAAATTTTTTTATTAATTTACTTAAGAATCATCATTATTATTAATTTTTTTTCCAAATCTAGCATTCTTATGTCTATTGACTAGTAGTAAAATTGTTTTAAAAAATGAACTGACCAAACTAATCGATCGACATGAATAATTGAATGAATCAAACAGAACGAACAAAAATCGAATTATTGAACAAAACAAACGAAATCAACAAAATGATCGAAATGAACAAATCGGGGGAAACAAAGTGAAACGAAGTAAACTAATCAAACAAAAAAAATCAAATATGTTATATACAAAAATATCCATTGGAAAATAGCACAAAACGTGTTATATTAGGTAATATTCAATGCTTAAATATTGGATTGTTTTGTGGTTGGGTGGTTTAAACAAGGTCGCACTATAGCCTGCACATTGGGCTATTAGCGACGGTTCGGGGCATATCCTTAAGTAAAGGCCTAGGAACAATGCCTCGTATTTTTGAACAATGGTCAGATGACGAGGCTAACACGAGCAGGCACCCAACGCAACCCCCATAGGCGTCATGACATTGGACCCCGATTCGATTTATTGTGAACCAGTTCCATATGCACGCCAGTATAATTTGTTGGATATTTTTAAACGACTTCCTAGTATTTTAGTATCGAAGTTGTCAACCTGCCGATCGCAAGATCCCTACATATTTACTTTTCTTTGTCAAGTCCATCAGTCAGGCTCGAACTCGCAATCCTCTGATTACTAGCCACACGCCTTTATCCACTGGTGGCCCGAATCCTTTTATGAATGAATGGAAAAAAAGATAAAAATCACGAATGGGATGACGTAGCTAACCACGTGACTTGAGTAAGACATGTTATCTTCACCTCGATGTTAGAGAGAGTGACGTAACGGTGGCGTATGAACTTGTTATTTTCAAGGGAGGGGGGCTAAAATAATTTTTGCATAAAAAAATTAACATTTTGATTTTTTTTGTGGTTAAAATAGTACGGAATTGATCTTTCAAAAAAATAAATTAACGGGCATTTGTTTTTGCTCAGACACCTTTAGAACATAAAGTATCCATGTAAAATACGAATTTTAAAATGTAATGTTTTTTAGATTAGTTGTTGTTAGAAAGATTTTTTTAAATTTAACTTTCTTTAAAAAAAATTTAATTTTCTAAATAGTAAATTTTAACTTCATAATCTGTTTACAAAATAAAGGATAAATCTGATAGTTTCATTTCTAAGGAAATAATCACTCTGCAACAAAATATTATTTAACATTTGTTTACCAAACAACTTTTTAACGTTTCTAAAAAAAATTGTCGAAATTTAAAAATGCTAATCTTTTTACTCAATATGTAAAAAAAAATATTCAACTTTCAAATACAATCATATGAAGTTCCCGGGAATTTCCTTCGAGATAGACCCCGAACCGTCGCCAATAGCCCCCTGTGCAGCTCTAGTGCGACGTTATTTAACCAAACCATGAGTTTAAATAAGTGTTAAATGTAAAGGAGTATAAAATTAATGGAACTTTTGATTGTGGTGTAATCCTTTCGCTGTATTTGTTGGGTAAATTGGAGACTTTATTCTTAGTAAAAACTGTGTAAAAAAAAAGAAAATATAAAATAAAATTCGGAATTTTTCTCACCATTCATTTTATGTTCAAACTAAAATTGAAATGTGTATATGCCCAGACAGCAGGAGGATTTCCATGAGCATATAAGAAAAAAGGGATCATCGGTCCTGTTTTCGTTTTAGCTTGATTTAACGCTAATTGGGACCAGCCGCTTTAGAATAAGTAACATGGGTATATCAGGAAAGAAACACTATGTTACGCTTATAGGGTGATCCATTAAGACACTAAAGAGTGACAAACAGCACGATTCACATAACTTTATTGTTGTTCGATAGAAGATTAAGTGCTGATGCGTGCATAATCTAGAAGTAAATCAACTCGCGTAAAGATAATCTTTATTCTCCTAGTTAAGTTTTTGTTGGCAACCTGTTCCTAATTATACAATCTTCGTAAATGGAATCTCACGTAAAATCTTTTTAGCCGTGCTCCGATACAGACACATTCGAGTTTATGAATATACATTTCTTTATAAGTTTTGACCGTATATAGTTAATGGGACAATGGTTTATAACTTTTTAAAGTAAATTTTATGTAACTAATGAACAAGAGTGGCGCTGATGCAAAACTCGTTATACACACTTTTAACCCTTTTTCACTCCGCGAACATGTTTGACATTGAGTTCTTTCCACGGAACAGTTATTCCTCTTTCTGTTCTTTTTCCCACAATTTTTTATGCTCATAGAGGGGAGAAAATCGTTATATGTTTCGGATCTGCAAGAGAACAATTTGAAAAAAGAATCGGTTTAAACACAAGATCACACCGTCTCGTTTATTTTAAAGAACAGGGAACCGAAAGAACAAGTTGTTATGTTGACGCCTAATAGGCGACATCGGAGTGCAATGGGTAAACTGATATTTAAAAATCGCAAATTGTTGACCAAGTGAGGAAATGACTAACGGATATCAAAATATAATTTTTTTTAGTTTTTTTATGTATACCGTATTGCATCTGACCTATATATACTCGCCTGTTCTTCGCACATGGAAAATTTAAACGACGCGACGCTACAAAAAATAAAAACGTATAACCAATAGAAGAAGCAGTTTTACGAAGAATGGGAAGTAAAAGTATTAAGTTGTAATAACTCTGTTACTTTTAATATATTTACACAAAAGGAAGTAGAAAAACCTCTTATGAACTACTATTTTCCTTCGAGCATGGATCCTTCATAGTAGAGAAAACAATGTTATTATTTCGCTAATATCAAAGTGAGGCCAACATGTATGGCCTCAGACACGTGTTAATTAAGTGATTCTATTCATAAATTTTCACTCTTACACATTTCCCAATTCATCAGCCAATCACGAGTATTTTTTAATTCATAATTTCGAAAAGAAGTCACGTGTCAGAGGCCATTAGGTCTGAGATGTTTTTTTCAACCAGGTTTCACGATTATGACGTCATATTCGCTCTACTATAGTCCATTCATGCTCGAAGCTATTTTCAGTTAAGTGTCATTAACTTTACCCTAACGATGATTTGACTTTTACATCAATTGATACATCAATTGATTTTATAGTTAAAACTCATTTTCTAGTTAATATATCAAAAACCCTGGACGTGACCTTCCAATGGCAATCAATAAATTAAATGTCTCTTCAAAATAGGTTCATTAGTTTCTTAGGTTTCAAACAAAAAATTTTATTAGTATAAACTATTGACTAAACACATTATTGAAGAAAATATTTACTGATATTTATACATTAAAATCGACTGTAAATAAACAATAAAGCCACATATTACATAGGAGAAAACCCATTCGATCGGATCGTGATGCAAAAAATCTCCAACCCATTTGTGTGGAGTCCAAAGGACGTGACGAGAGTAAAAGGTATGGCGCCGTTTAGATTCGATTCACCGCCAAACGCGCTTACGAGGCAGTTTATAAATTTTAAAAGAAAGCCTTTTATGGAGGCTACTGTCACACATTTTCGGGGCGCTTATTTTTAACCTGGAAAGAAAACCATCTTTGGGGTTTTCAGGAGGTAAGAAGTCTTTTTTTTATGGTTTTCCTTTTCGGAAGAGGCGATAGCTTTCAAGTTGGTTGGATTGTTAAATGAACGTCGACCTAGAGATACACAGGGCCCCAGTTGCCGAATTGATAAAGGCGTTCGGCTAGTAATCAGAGGCGTGCGAGTTCGAGCCCGACTGAGACGATTTGACATATAAAGGTAAAAATGCAGTGATCTTGCGATTGGAGGGTTGTCAGATTCGCTACTAAAATTCTAGAAAGTCGTCTAAAAATATCCAAAAAATTTTACTGGCGTGTATACGGGACTTGTGCATGATAAATAGAATTAGGGTCCAAAGAAATGACGCCTGTTGAAGTCCAAAGGGTGAAGTTTTCGTGGGTGCAGTACAGGTGTCGTCCTCGTCATATGACCGTGGTTCAAAAATACTAGGCATCGTTCCCGAGTATTTTCTTCGGGCCCCTTCGCTACCAAAATACTAGAAGATCGTTCAGAACATCCACAAAAATTAACAGCGTGTATACGGGACTGGTGCACGATGAATCTGATCGGGGTCCAAAGTCCCAAAGTCTATTGAAGGCGTTGGGTACCAGCTCAGGTGTTGTCCTCGTCATCTGACCATGGTTCAAAAAATACGAAGCATCGTTCCCGGGTCTTTCCTTCGAGATAGGCCCCGAACCGTCGCCTATAGCCCACTATGCAGCTCTAGTGCGACGTTAATTAACCAAACCAATCGGGATATGCCCCGAACCGTCGCCAATAGACCAATGTGCAGCTCTAGTGCGACATTAGTGTGACGCCTTCACCAATCGGCCTACTTGTACAAGCACATCACTTTCTAAACTTCCATTTATCATCTGCCCATGGTTCAGAAATTGTTCCCGGGTCTTTCCTTCCAGATAGTAACTTAACTGTCACCAATACCCCATTATGCAGCACTAATGAGACGTTAATTAACAAAACCAATCGAGATAAACCTCGAACCGTCACCATTACCCACTGTGCAGCGTTGGTGTGAAGTTGATTCAAACAACCATCCCCCCAACCAAAGTTCCACACCACAACCACTTGAGGTCATTTGAATTCGGACAGATTTTTCAATGCACTTTTCCCCTTTACATCTGCTTTTATCATCTGACCATGTTTCGAAATTACAGAGCAGTGTTCCCAGGTTTTGCCTTAAGGTTTGGTTAATTAACGTCGCACTAGAGCTGCACAGTGGGATATTGGCGACAGCTCGGGGTCAATCTCGAAGAAAAAACCCGGGAACACATACACATTCACACACACATTCATACATGCACCTCGTTATTTTAGAACCATGGTCAGATGACGAGGAAACACCTGAACTTTCACCCAACGCCTTCAATAGATGTCGGGACGCATATTAACTACCTATACACGAGTAGACGCATTGGAAAATTTCGAGCCTTCTGATTCGTCGGTTTCACTACGTAGCTGTGACGTCACACTATTTCTCATCCATTATACTTACATTTCAATTGTTGGTCAAAAACTTCTTTCTTTACTTTTAGCTTTTATTTTTACCGGTCATTTTTCGTCCAAATTTCCGTAAAAATTATATCTAAATTTAAAATAAGATTATTTTGAAAAGAATACTTACGAGCAAACAAATATTTCTCCACTTGGCTTAGATGTCCTAGAATTCCATCTAGTATTTGTAACTTCTCCAAATTCTTTTACCCATTTATTGCACTCTTCTAAATTTTTAACATTGCTACGCAGAACAATTAAATTTGGCGAATTCGTTTCTATCTCATTTGAAAATGAGGATGGAAGTTTATCTTCCGAAAATACGGACATTTGGACGAAAAACGTCAGGTAAAAACTAACAAATAAAAGTAAATAAAGGAGTTTTCCATCAACAATGCAAATAAGAATATTATGGATGAGAAAATAATGTGACGTCACAGCTACGTAGTGAAACCGACGAATCAGAAGGCTCGAAATTTTCCAATGCGTCTACTCGTGTATAGGTAGTTAATATGCTGTCGGGACTTTGGAACCCGATCAGATTTATCGTGCACCAGTCCCGTATACACACCAGTATAATTTGTTGGATATTCTGGACGACTTTCTAGTATTTTTGTAGCGAAGCTGGCAACCCTCCGATCGCAAGATCACTACTTCTTTACTTTTTTATGTCAAGTCCATTTCACGGATTCGAACCACCAATCGTGTGATTAGTAGCTGAACGCCTTGCCCACTGAGCAACTGGGGCTCGTTTTGCCTTAAGGGATAGATCCCAAAACGTCGTCAATAGCCCAATATGTAACTCTAGTGCAACGTTCACCAACAAACCGAACGAATGAAACGCGTTGAATGTTTTAGTCAGACGACGATGTTCAAACTCGCAATGAATCAACATGAATCTTCAAGTCTTGGTCTGGTAAGTTATTATTAGATCACAATATATTCGTTGACCGTATAAATAACAATAATGAAGTTCGCCTTGGTTTATAATTAACTTCTATACTGTCGTGCGAAAGATTATTAATCTATGTGCACTTCGATTTGGAAATCAGGCTTCTTCGACATACACTGGAATAAACTACCAATATTACTAATTAAAGATAAAATTTGTGGGTCAGTAAATCAGTTTTATTTCTGTAATTTTCCATGGTTTCAGGCCACTCCATACTTTTATGGCGCTGTGAATCATTCTAATTATTTTTGGATACTAGGTGCATTGTGTTGTATAAAAGCCAAGAGTGTATAACTGACTTCTCGTAAATTCCCAGTACGGTTATATCGAATCTTACTGGATATATCAAATGAGATAATTTAACTTTTAGAAAAAGAAAACAAGGATGCTCAAGAAAGTATACGACGGACATAAAATTACCCATAAAATAGCTTTAATTAATAACATCAACCTCAAAGGTCTCACTTTTATTGCTCTTAAATCACGTCTAGATTCACGTACAGTTAAATCTCTTATTTCTATTGTTTTCTTATATATTCGGACCAATTGGAATGAAAAGAGCTTTAATTCACACTAAATTTTATAAAAAAAGGTCAATATATTATCTTTTTAAAAATATTATTATCCAAACTTATGTTTGTGTTACACTTTGTGCTGTCTCCAATAGCCCACTGTGCTGCTTTAGTGCGATGCTAATTCAACCAACTAACCAAACAACTAAATTTATATGAATATCCATATATAAATTAAAAACTATTTTTTAAAGTAAAAAGTTTTAAACTTCTACAGAACCAAATGTATCATTCTTTAGTATAACTAGCTTGTAACTATTTTACTGTACACTAAAATATATAACCTTGTATATGGATGATTAAAATTTCTGTATATTCTAAATTTATTGCAAAAAATATTAACCTTAGTACATATGCTCCAGTAGTTTTATAATTTTCAGTAGTCTAATAATTTTCCAGTAGTCTAATAATTTTAAGTAAGCTCCAGTAGACTAATAATTTTAATGTAGATACTAACTTTAGATCTGTTTTGAATTTTTTAAATGTAAATTATACAGTCGCAAATGAATTAATCATAAATCTAAATATTCGACATTTATTTTCAAATATTAGTGTTAATTGTTTAATTTATCCACTTATTTAGAAACCATACAAATTATACGGGGTTTGGTTGAACAAGTATGAAAATATTATAAAAACTCTTTTTTTTTTAAAAATATTTGTTTTGTGTTAAAAAACAATATTTCATAAAAACTACTTTTAGATATCTGTATAAGAATACTTTATAAACATTATACAGTCTTTCAGATTCTTTGGTTTGCTCATCAAAAATACAACATTCGATCTACTAACGATAGTAAAATATATTTTCTTGAACTATTCATTCTAAAGAGTTGGCAGCCTGGCTTTAGTATACGTATAATCAGATGCGTTCTGCAAAGTATGCCTTCATTTAGTAGACATAAGTGTTGGGAAATTCACCATACTTTTCAGACGATAAATTTGGAGAAGCAACATTTTTCTTCTGTAATATATGGGTGTAAGTATTCTTACTGTATTTTTTTTTTTTAAACAGTGAAAGTTTATTTTTAAAATGTTAAGCATTCCATGTTGCGCAAATATTTTAAAGAACAAAAATATTCTAAAGTTTTTTTTTACAGCGTCTTGGCATAGTTTCAGTTTTTTTTTTATTGACTCAATCATACAATCTTTTATTGTTAGGCGCATTCTACACGGATAAGATTGACGCGCGCAAGATTTTGCAGATGGCTCTGTAATTAGAGCATAAGAAGGGTTGTTTCTATCCAACAATCGCTGATCCATCGGTAAAAACCACTGATCTCTAACTGTAACTTCTGGATAGGGCAAGACATTTTGTTGACTTGAAGCCGATACGGAGGCCGCCATGATGGGGCACACTTTTCTTGATACCGCAATATTTCGTATATTTTTCATGTTAAAATACGCCGACATATATTATTTTTGGGTAAGTTTTTTTTATTTTCTTTTTAAACCCATTTTAAATGTAATCTGCTATTAAAATAGGAAGTCATTTGCAAGTCAAAGTAGAAGTAGTTAAAAAGCAAAAGCAAAAACTATCTGTTTGGCAATATAAAAATTAATTCTACAAGAAGAAAATATAATATTTATATATATTTAATACTTCTACAATGCTTTGGTAATAAAAAACACCACTAAATCATTTTTTAAAAAACGTTGGGGCACCGTATGGCAGCTTTCAATTGGTTTCAACGCGCCCGTAGAGGAAACAAAGTTTGAGCCTTCCAGCAGTTACAGTTAGAGTTCAGTGGTAAAAACTATTGAACTGTAATTTCTGGAAGGCTCAAAACTTATTTCTTTTATGGGCGCGTTGAAGCAAATATGGAAACAGCCATACTGTGCCCCAACATTTTTTTAAAGTGATTTAGTGGTGTTTTTTTAATACCATAGCATTGTAGAAATATTAAATGTATACAAAAATTATATGTTCTTCTTCAAAAATTAATTATTATATTGCCAAACAAATAGTTTCTGCTCTTGCTTTTTAACTTCTTTGACTTGCAAATGACTTTCTATTTTAATAGCAGGTTGCATATACAATGAGTTTAAAAATAAATAGAAAAAAACTCGACCAAAAGCAAGACATGTCGGCTTATTTAAACATGAAAAATATACGAGATATCGCGGTAGTAATGAAAGTGGGACACATCATGGCTGCTTCCACATTGGCTTCAAATCAACAGAATGTCTTGTCCAATTCAGAATATATAGTTAGAGGTCAGTGGTAAAAACTTGTGCCCATCTAACTTTTCCCGTGTAGAATGGGCCGTAAACTTGCGTAAGAATATACCAATTTTACATTACAAAAATTATTCATATATAAATATACATATAAGAGATAACATAAAAGTCTAATCAGCGGTGGGTTATTAAGCGCTAAGGGTTAATTTTGGTATATTAAGCAAAACCTTATTCAAATTTGAAAAAACATTTTTAACAGTGTCGTGTTTCAGGGTCTTCTTTTAGAGTAGATTCCAAATCTTCACCGGGCATCCAGTTGCCCAATGGATAAAGGGTTAGTAATTAGAGGATTGCTAGATCCAGCCCGTGCGATTGACTTGATAAAGAAAAGTAAAAAAAGTAGTGATCTTGCGATCGGAGGGTTACCAGCTTCGCTACAAAAATACTAGAAAGTCGTCCAGAACATCCAACAAATGATACTGGCTTGTATACGGGAGTGGTGCACGGTACATCTGATCGGGGTCCAATGTCCTGACGTCTCTTGAGGTTGCGTCGGGTGCCAGCACAGGTTTGTCCTTGTCATCTGACCATAGTTTAAAAATACGAGGCATCGTTCTCGAGTATTTCCTTCAAGGTAGGCCCCGAACCGTCGCCAATAGCCCAATGTACAGTTCTAGTGCAACGTTAATTTACTAAACCAAACTAGAGATATACAATGGTCCATTTAGGGTTTGGTTTTGTTTGGTTTTGTTAATTAACGTCGCACTAGAGCTGCACTGTGGGCTATTGGCGACGGTTCGGGGTCAATCTCGAAGGAAAGACCCGGGAACACATTCATACACACATTCATACATGCACCTCGTTATTTTAGAACCATGGTCAGATGACGAGGAAACACCTGAACTGGCACCCAACGCCTTCAATAGACGTCGGGACATTGGACTCCGATCAGATGGTCCATTTAGGGTGTGTACTGAAGGAAAAGACCCGGTAACACTGCTTCTTAATTTTGAGCCAATCAGATGACAAGAATAGAAAATGAGATGGCACCCCACTTTTCTAAATTCCACGCCACGATGAGGACATTTGGACTACGACAGATTTAACGTACAACAGCAACGTCTGCAGAGTGACTGTTTTGTTCAGACGTCGTACATATTAATAGCAAAGGATCTAAATTAAGTTTCAAACTTGTTTAGTTACTATTAAGCATCGAGGCCTCCGTGGCCGAGTGGATTAAAGCGTCAGCTGGGAATCAAAGGGTTCCCGGTTCGAACCTGTGCGACGGACTTGACTTAAGAATAGTAAAAAAGTAGTGACATTGCGATCGGAGGGTTGCTAACTTCGCTACCAAAATACTAGAATGTAGTCCAGAACATCCACAAAAATTAACGGCGTGTATACGGGACTGGTGTACGATACATCTGATCGGGGTCCAAAGTCCCGAGGTCTATTAAGGGCGTTGGGTGCCAGTTCAGATTTTCCTCGTCATCTGACTATGGTTCTAAAATAACGAGGTGCATGTTTGAATGTGTATGTGTTCCCGGGTCTTTCCTTCGAGATAGACCCCAAACCGTCGCCAATAGCCCACTGTGAAGATCTAGTACGACGTTAATTAACCAATCCAAAACACAATCTACACAGCGAATGTTTAGTTTAGACGTCGTAGATGGAAGTCGTAAAGAACTAAATTTGGCTTCAAACTTGCTTAGTTATTGTTAAGTGTCGCCAATAGCTCACTGTGAATTGTGAATTAAGTGTGACGTTAATTCACAACCTTTAAACCATACCACTTTCCATACTTGCATTCCTCGACCAACATGAGGACATTTGAAGCACTTCAGATTTAACACGAGTCATTCACCTCTACAAGACGAATGTTCGGTTTGTTGCAAATCCCCCCATACAGTCTTCAAAATCCATCGCTAATGTCTTACCCCTCCCCCCTCCCTCTTTCATGTTCCGGGACGGGTTAAAAGTGGAGATATGGTTAAATTATCGTACATTAGATCACATTAGAGCTCCGAGTTGAAGTATCTTCTCATAACCCTGATTAAGTTGTTCCGCTTTTCAGCAGCGAAAACAAAGTCAGCCGTGCGTGGCCTTTTATCGTCCAACTAGGCAGCCGGGGAGCCAACAGCCCCGCCAAGGAGGCAAATAAATAATAGTGCCCTAATGAGCTTTTCACTTCACTCGTTCAGAATTTTAATTCGAGTAGAAGAACCCTTTGCAAGTTGCAATATCCAGGACTTGTGTGCGAGATTTTGCCACTTCTGATAAAGATTGTATAAACAGGAGTTGGCGAAGGGGATTGGCGAAGTTACGATTTTGGAGAAGAGTTCTTGAGGAAGATTAATTTGAGAGCGGGATTGGCTGCCAAGTAGTGCAAGTGCAACAACCGAGTTCTGAGATAAGATAGATAAAACTTGAAACTCGCTTTGAGTTTCGTATTAAGTTGAATGACATTTAAATCGTCATTGGTGAACTTATTGAAATAGGATCCGCACAACTTTGTCAAGTGATTGATATAACTTATTGGTACTGAAAATTTGTCTTGGTTAATTTTCGTATTTTTGGAAGTTGCACCCATTGACAGACAACTCGCCTATTTAGTTGAAAGAAGATTTTTGAGAAGAGTTCTTTTGAGTGGATAACTGTTTTTGCGAATGAATAATTGCCCATTTGGGTTACAATTTAAATATTGAAGTTGGATATCCATTTAAAACACGGGGAAATATTTTATATTGAAGTGGCTAGTTTTAAGAACGTCACTTAAAAGTCACTTTTTAAGATAAACAGCTTTTTCACTGACAACAATCTTGAAGAAAAGGGTCGCTTTCCGTTTAGCATCCCCATTTGTCGCCATGGAAAAAACAATTCACGATACTTTTTCCTATTCATTGAGCGTGATTAGTAGTTGCAGGTTAACAAAATTGGCGCGTTATTGCACATTTGGCATTTAGGTTCGATTAATGAAATTGAACCATTATAAGTGAAACATATACTTTTTACTACTCTGTATCTGCCTAAATAAATCAAGCAGAGCCATACAATTTTGAGGGAAAACGCATATATATTTAAAACTTTCATCAACACCAAAATTAATATTTTCGAAAATGTTATTTGACCCCTTCTTCCACTTACCCCTTCAATTATCTGTTAGTAATGTAATTATCATTATCTTTCTTATCATTATCATGTGTTTTCTCAACCTCCTAAACTTTTAAACGTTGACATCAACAGTCATAAAAGCCGAAGTAATACATGCAAATAATGGCATTGCCCAACTAATTTGTGTCGTCTATGTATATAGTATTGCTTCCTAGTAGCCCTGTATGTAAGTAGTTATACGTGTTGGCTAAAAAGGTAAGAAATTAACCCTTGGTCCTAGATTCGATTGTTTAAAACATTTCGTCTAAAACGATTTTTTAGACAAAAAATTAAATGTTTAAACCAATATTAAAAAAAAAAAAATTGTGAAATGTCAAATTAAAAATATATGAAGAAAAGCTTTTTTTTTATTATTTTAGTTAGATTTTGTTTATTATTGGTTAATTTAATGAAGAAAATATCGTTAACCTTTTAATGATGTAATTAACTTCTGTTTTTTAATATTTTTGATAATTTTTTTGGATTTATTGAGTTACAAACTAAGTCGATTGTTGAAATGTTTTAAAAAAATAAAGATACATAATTAAGTGAAAAATGTCAAACTAAAAATATATGAAGAAAAGCTTTTTTATTTTTATTTTAGTTAAACATTTCATTAATCGATTTAGTTCGTAACTCAATAAATCAAAAAAAAATATCAAAATATTTCAAACAAAACAGATGTTAATTACATCATTAAAAGGTTAACGAACTAACGATAAAACCTTCATTAAAATTTTACTCCTTCCATTTTTCTGGGTGTTTAAGGGTTAAAATAAAAAAAAACATAACGATTTACTTTAATTAGTAGGCACAGACAATCCTAATGTTACGAGATCAAAAATGTGTTTAATTTATACTACTTGAGAGAGCGGAGAAACATTTTTTTTTAATTAATGACGAATGGTTTCGAGGTTTTTTTTTTATCAAATAAAAATCGTTTATTTTTATTTTTTTATAGTAAGTGGATGTAAATTGACCTTATTTATATGATTAAAAATAACTTTCTGTAAATTACACTCAAAAGTGATAGTTTAGTTTTAAGTTTGAATTTTTTTTGTTATTTCCAAAACGTCTTACATTTGTAAGTGGCGTTATTTCCTTTGTGGTAGGTGTTGTTGTCGTTTGATATCGTTGAACTTCTTTTTGAATTGTGTTAATACAGTTGTAAAGTGTATTTAATTCTTTGACGGAGCTTAATGACTTAAGTCGTCCATGGATTTTCAGTTTTTCTAGCAATACTCATGAACTTTAAATTAAAGTAAAAATCGATGTTGAAATATTTTTCAAATTTAAAGTGTTGGGATAGTCTTTGGAAGCTATATTTATTAAATAATAAAAAACAAAAATATATTTAATATACATGCATTGGAAATAATAAAAAAAAGAAATGCAAAAAAAAACTTTGCAATTTTATTTCTTTTTTTTTTAACCTCTCAGACAGTTTTAAAGTAAAAATGTTTACACAAGTTAGTCAATGTTTGGTTGTATCACATGTAGATGTATTGACATAAAAATCAATTTATGTTGCCAAACTACTTTGCTTATATTTTAAACAAGTCGCTTAGCTTAATGAGCAGTAAACAACAGTATAACAAACAGTTTGTTATGTGTAGTTGAACAGAATAAAAATTATCATCCCCCAAAAGTTTGTGACTACTCTGTATTTTATAGGAAGAAAAAAATATAAATATTTTGATTTAATAACCAATTTTAGTATTTTTTATCTAACTTATACGATTTCAAGTGAAGCATTTATGGTACATACTACACTTTTTAAGAAATATTGATTTATGCTAATAAGTTTAAGGATCGGATTTTGTGTAACTGTTTTAGTTTAGTGGGAAAAAATAATAAGTTACAAATACAGCCATATTCCCCCCCCCCCCCAAAAAAAACTCTCATTCTAAAACATTTTAATTTTTAAAACGAATTGTTTTTAAAAAAAATTCGAATTCCATCCTAAATTCTATTTCGTATAATTTTATATTCATGTAAAAATTTCGTGTTGATTTTTAAATATTTATTTGACTTTTAATATTTTAAGTAGGTGTATGTTAATAAAAATTGCAAGATGAGATAAATAGATTAAAAAAAATTGGTATTGAATGAGATACATATTATAAACTGTTTTTTACTCCTTATCATATGATTAAAATTTATCCAATCGTTATAAAACTTTGGGGAAACATGGTAAGTTGTTCAAACATTATTTTAAACCAATAAAGTTTTGTTTTGATATTTTCATCTGTTTTGGGGAACTGAGTCCTCTTAATGTATTAACCCTTGGCACTCCTTTGATGCCGCTCAGGCGACAACATAACGACTCGTTCTTTTGGTTCCCTGATCATTAAAATAAATCAGAACAGATCTTGTGTTTAAAAAACATCGATATTTTTTTTCAACTCGTTCTTTTGCAGATCCAAAACAGATTAGGTTTATTTTTCTATAAGCATAACAAATTCTAGGGAAAGGAACATAAGAATGAATAACTGTTCCGTAGAAAGAACGGAAAATGCAAAAAGTTCTTGGAGTGCAAAGGGAGTTACCGAGTGCAAAGCAAGTTACCGAAAAAGTGCGAAAATCGATGTATCTGAGGATTCTAGTGGCCCTGCAGATACACTGGGCCGATTCTTGTAAGTGCGGCAAAATGTTTGATTTTGACATACACTAGTGCATCTGCAGATTTATTAGATTAGGGAACCTGCATAAACATTGGTACTCGTGAAAGTGCAAATAGGATCGTTGCACGAACAACAGAAAACTCATTAAGTTAATTATTAAAAAAGAATAAGGAAATTACGCGAGTTGAGATATACACCACTCGGTCGACCACTAAATCAAAATAATAAAAAAAAATGGCATGGGATTTGGTAAGTGTTTATAGGCGCCAAAAAATGCCAATGTCGCCAATGTAATGCTAAAATCTGTAAGGTTACGTGGCAGCAGAACTTGGTTTCGATTGTAATGTTTACGTTTTTGCAACGAGCAGTTATCGTGTTCCATTTTAACGAACTTCCGCACTTTCACAATTCAGAATACGTAAATCTGCAGATTCGCTAGTGATAGTGCGGAAAACTCTTATTTTGTAGATGCGCACTTTCACTGAGCAAATCGGTGTATATGCAGAGTCACTAGTGAATCTGCAGTTATACGGCTTTAACCCTTTGCACTCCGATGTCGCCTCCCAGGCGACAACATAACGACTCGTTCTTTTGGTTCCCTGTTCTTTATAATAAACTCGAAAAGTGTCTTGTATGTAAAACACATCGATTTTTTTTTTCAACTTGTTCTCTTGCAGATCCAAAACAGATTATGATTTTTCCCGTCTATGAGCATAAAAAAATTCTGGGGGGAAAAACAGAAAGAGGAATAACTGTTCTTTAGAAAGAACTCAAATGCCAAAACGTTCTTGGAGTGGAAAGGGTTAAGTCGATGTGTTGTCAAACGTTCTATTTTTTTTTATAGATAATCAATACGCGAATGACTCCATAGATTTCTTTGCACATCCATCTCAAGACTCCATAAAAGACAAAAAATCCACTCCAAATAAAGATGACACACAATCCAAGGAGGAGCAGAGATATATTCGTATAAAAACGTCAAATAAAGAAATCCGTTTCTCCAGAGAAACTGTCCGGGGTGGATACGATTACGATGAATTGAGCGAGTCCTGTATTGATTTATATCGGAAACACTTTACACCAATGACCTGGAACCAATACGTCAGTTACCGATCATCGCGGGAACGTCGTAAAAGCGACGTTGGGTTTCATAAGGTGAGAGTGTGTTTTGTAGTGTTTTGTGTTATGGGGATGTCTTTATTTAAAGCTTGGCGTCGTTAGTTGCTGTTTTATGGACCGAGAGGGATGTCAAGTATCCGATTTTATAAATCAGTGGAAAAGATAATCGGATAATAAATATGGAATGATCCATTGTGGAGGATAAAAGTCTGTCTTTTTCAGTGATTTATCGGTGTTGACTGTGATCGCGTTATTTATACATGGAACAGTGCAGAAATATTTTTGTTCTTTGTAGTGAATCATTTGTAATTTTTGAAAGACAATTGATGGGCTGTGTCTGTAGAGACTGGTTTATTGCGTGTGACGGTAAACTCAAGTGAGTGGTACCTTTATGGATTAAGGATAAACCGTCGTGCACTTTCTATGTTTTGAAGTTCTCAGGACAACGTTTTTGAGCGTCAGATGAGCGTGAATTAGATGCTACAGCACAACGTTCTTTTGCGACTTGTGCTCCCTTACTTGTAACCGATTTTAAAGACTACATGTCAATAAAAAATACAAAACTGTCAAAAATTAAAATATTTTTTGAATAAAAAATATATATAAAGCATAAATCACAAATAACGTTTCAATTTTAAATTCTAAAAAAAAACTAACTTTATTTTAATATTTTAAAGATTGCTGCAAAAAAGTCTTAATACAAAAGAAAAAAAAACTTTAAAAATTTCATTTGTTAAATAATTTACATAACCTTTTTTTTATGTCCTCTTTATACCCTCTCGCGAACCAACACTGTGGTTCGCGGACCTTCCCAAGGAACCAGTGTGTCAAAAAGTAACCGAGTTATTATAACTTACTTCTCCGGAGCACTTTTATTTGATTTTTCCGAACGTGAATTCTTACTTTTTAATAATATTTTCAATTTTTTTTTAAATAATGGAAAGAGGTTCTATGATAATCACATACCATTGATTTTATTTAATATAAAATCGTTATTTTTCCAGAATTTTTTTTATTTTAAAAAACCTCAACAACCGCGATTATATATCTTTTTGGCATTTAATCACAATAAACCTCTTTTGCTTATGACGCGTTATTTTAGCAAACCCCAAGCAAAGAATGATTATTTTTTACTAGTTTAAAAATAATTTTTTTATTGTTTAGAATTTATTTAAATATAAAAAAAATACTCGTTTTATAATAACAATATTTAAATGAAATATATTTGAAACATATTAAATATGACTTCTAAGACACATCCAATGCTTGTAGCTTCCAAAACAGTATACGTATAATCCCCCCCACAAAACCATTAAATTGCAGTATTTCCGGAATGTCCTTTTTCAACTCTCCTCGGAGGCTAACACAATTATGACCACGACGCGCCGAGTAAACACACCCATCATTTGGACCCATCAACCTGAAAGTCCGAATGTCGTCAATCAACCTTTTGACAGGCCGCCGAAGAGGTTTTTTCGTCCGTATATTAAGTTTTCGATACGAGAGATTGGCAGAAATGACCCCTCATATTTCAAACTTCGCTCCCGAATATTTCTATTACTTTTTGGGGAGAAAATTGGGTCGAAATTATTCTTCGGAGCGGAAAAAGTCTCATTCAGCAGTGAAATTTATTGTCATTTGAAATTTTAAAATGACTGTATTTTATTATCGATTGATTTATGTACTCAAATAGTTATTAATATTAGGTTTAGGAAATGTAATGCATCTGATGACGTAAGTGTAAGAACCAGACAGCTCCAGTGTGCTAAAGTGTACTGTACATTTCTTCAATTGTATGATAGCTATTAACTAGAGCTGTCTGGTTCTTGCGCCAATCAATAGATTTTTTTTCATGGGAATAAATCACGAAAAAGTGGAGTTGTCTGGTTCTTGCACCCACTTCTTCATATTATCTTAAAATATTATCATATTATCTTACCATATTATCTTAAAATATTATCTTAAAATATTATCTTAAAATATTATCTTAAAATATTATCTTAAAATATTATCTTAAAATATTATCTTAAAATATTATCTTAAAATATTATCTTAAAATATTATCTTAAAATATTATCTTAAAATATTATCTTAAAATATTATCTCAAAATATTATTTTAAAATATTATCTTAAAATATTATCTTAAAATATTATCATATTATCTTAAAATATTATCATATTATCTTAAAATATTATCATATTATCTTAAAATATTATCATATTATCTTAAAATATTATCATATCTGAAAATATTATCATATTATCTTAAAATATTATCTTAAAATATTATCATATTATCTTAAAATATTATCTTAAAATATTATCATATTATCTTAAAATATTATCTTAAATATTATCTTAAAATATTATCATATTATCTTCATATTATCCTAAAATATTATCATATTATCTTCATATTATCCTAAAATATTATCATATTATCTTAAAATATTATCATATTATCTTAAAATATTATCATATTATCTTAAAATATTATCTTAAAATATTATCTTAAAATATTATCTTAAAATATTATCTTAAAATATTATCTTAAAATATTATCTCAAAATATTATTTTAAAATATTATCTTAAAATATTATCTTAAAATATTATCATAGTATCTTAAAATATTATCATATTATCTTAAAATATTATCATATTATCTTAAAATATTATCATATCTGAAAATATTATCATATTATCTTAAAATATTATCTTAAAATATTATCATATTATCTTAAAATATTATCTTAAAATATTATCATATTATCTTAAAATATTATCTTAAAATATTATCATATTATCTTAAAATATTATCTTAAAATATTATCATATTATCTTAAAATATTATCATATTATCTTAAAATATTATCATATCTGAAAATATTATCATATTATCTTAAAATATTATCTTAAAATATTATCATATTATCTTAAAATATTATCTTAAAATATTATCATATTATCTTAAAATATTATCTTAAAATATTATCATATTATCTTAAAATATTATCTTAAATATTATCTTAAAATATTATCATATTATCTTCATATTATCCTAAAATATTATCATATTATCTTAAAATATTATCATATTATCTTAAAATATTATCTTAAAATATTATCATATTATCTTAAAATATTATCTTAAATATTATCTTAAAATATTATCATATTATCTTCATATTATCCTAAAATATTATCATATTATCTTAAAATATTATCATATTATCTTAAAATATTATCTTAAAATATTATCTTAAAATATTATCTTAAAATATTATCTTAAAATATTATCTTAAAATATTATCTCAAAATATTATTTTAAAATATTATCTTAAAATATTATCTTAAAATATTATCATAGTATCTTAAAATATTATCATATTATCTTAAAATATTATCTTAAAATATTATCATATTATCTTAAAATATTATCTTAAAATATTATCATATTATCTTAAAATATTATCTTAAATATTATCTTAAAATATTATCATATTATCTTCATATTATCCTAAAATATTATCATATTATCTTAAAATATTATCATATTATCTTAAAATATTATCTTAAAATATTATCTTAAAATATTATCTTAAAATATTATCTTAAAATATTATCTTAAAATATTATCTCAAAATATTATTTTAAAATATTATCTTAAAATATTATCTTAAAATATTATCATAGTATCTTAAAATATTATCATATTATCTTAAAATATTATCTCAAAATATTATTTTAAAATATTATCTTAAAATATTATCTTAAAATATTATCATAGTATCTTAAAATATTATCTTAAAATATTATCATATTATCTTAAAATATTATCATATCTGAAAATATTATCATATTATCTTAAAATATTATCTTAAAATATTATCATATTATCTTAAAATATTATCTTAAAATATTATCATATTATCTTAAAATATTATCTTAAAATATTATCATATTATCTTAAAATATTATCTTAAATATTATCTTAAAATATTATCTTAAATATTATCTTAAAATATTATCATATTATCTTCATATTATCCTAAAATATTATCATATTATCTTAAAATATTATCATATTATCTTAAAATATTATCATATTATCTTAAAATATTATCATATCTTAAAATATTATCATATTATCTTAAAATATTATCATATCTTATAATATTTTCATATTATCTTAAAATATTATCATATCTTATAATATTTTCATATTATCTTAAAATATTATCATATTATCTTAAAATATTATCATATTATCTTCATATTATCTTAAAATATTATCATTATTTTCATATTATCTTAATATTATCATTATCTTCATATTATGTTAACTATTTAAAATAGACTAGTACTTTTGTTAGGAAAACTTATACCAGTTGCAAATTGACATCGGTTTTTCTTGGCATGGCAATTCTTTGGATTTTCCCAGGGATCCAATCAGAGTCTCATCGTATTAAAGGTACCGGTGCACGTTAAATCTATCTGTGCTCAAATTATTTTAAGTGGAATGTTATACTGTTTAAAAAAATTATACAATTGATTAAGTTATTTGTTTACACAAATATTCACACACTATATTAATATAGTTCGATTATGGCTAAATGGCTTCTGTGACGTCAGTTTGTTTACAAGGTTTTCGATAAGATCGCTGACCCTCGTTAGTTGATTCGCTAAAACCAGTATTGATAAGGGTTATCTAACAGCCAACTAAACGGAGCAAGACTATACTGTCACTTTGTCAACAAATTATTATTTTTTTTAAAAGAAAAAGGTAGTTATTACAAATGACCGAAATACGTTTTCATAAATATCATATATATACTATTATTCTGTAGATCCCTTTTATGCCTATTATACGCAACCGATCTTAACACATGAAGTCTCAAACGGAAAATAATTTTATGCACCACTGACGAATTGTACTTTAATCTAATAAATATGAGCGGTTTTTTTAAATGCGTGTAAATTATTTCATTTCACCGTTTTTTTTTTTTTTAAATAAGCCGTTGATGATGCTGCCACCTATGAACATACTGTTAAACGTGTGTGTGTGGGGGGGGGGGTTGTTATGCATTAATTATCGCATGGATATGATATTAAATATCTAATAAATATATTGATAACATAACACTTTTCCAGATTTCACCTAAAATAAATAGTTTTTAGATACTATCGTAGACTTTAAAGATACTAGTTTAATACTATAGTTTTTAAATACTAATTTAGGTAGTTTTTACACTACTTATAATAGTTTATATCAAAGAATTATCCCATAGTTGTGGGTAAAATGTTTCCTTAAATAATATATTTTTATTGAAATTGGAGATGTTATCTCATTTATTACATGAAATACTCAGAGGATTGCCTCAATGTATTACTTAATATAAATGTTTGTTTGAATCCAAGAAAACAAAAATATCAGAATCTTCTTTCTTGGTTAGTAAAAGATGTTCAATCTTTCCCGCACGATTCAATTCATTATTATAGTTATATAGTTTTTACTATTTCCCTCTTTTATTGGGCCATAAAATTTTAGTTTCTATCTCTGCGTTTGTTTTACCGGGGAAAAAGTTTCGCAATTTGTAAACGAATATCCTTTTTTTTTTTCGAATGTTTCCGTTCTTTTTTAGTCGAATAAGTTTATAAATCTTATTGCTCTTAGCTTGATGCACAATAAATTTACCATCGTAATCAAATTTATTTGTGACGGCCTTTCGCGGTTTATCCTAAAAAGGCCTTTGGCTTATTAATATAAATCCTTTAGAATAGAATAAAAGCGTATTTAACAAAAGTTAAGCTGTAGCGATCTTGTGATCGGAGGGTTGCCAGATTCGCTCTTAAATTACAAAAGTCGTCCAAAAAATATACTATCGTAAATTACCTTCGAGCATGGATCCCTCTTAGTAGAGAAACCATAAGGTTATAATTTCGCTAACATCAAAGTGAGGCCAACATGTATGGCCTCAGACACTGGCCTCAGTATACTATGTCTTCCATTCATAATTTTTTTTTAGTTCATTCATAAAAATATCCTGTACTTCATCGATCCTGTACTTCATGAAGTAACACATTTACTATTATTTCCAAATCACAAGTCAATCGCGAACGTTTTTTCATCCATAAATTTTGAAATAAAGTCACGTGTCTGGTGCCATCAGGTCTGAGATGTTTGCATACGATGATGACGTCATATTCGCTCTACTGCAGTACATTCATGCTCGAAGTAAATTATCACCAGCATGTATACGGGACTGGTACACGTTAAATTGGATCGGGGTTCATTGTTCCAACTCCTATTGAGTCCCGACGTCTATTGAAGGCATTGGGTGCCAGTTCAGGTGTTTCCTCGTCATCTGACCATGGTTCTAAAATAACGAGGTGCATGTATGAATGTGTGTGTGAATGTGTATGTGTGTCCCCGGGTCTTTCCTTCGAGATTGAGCCCGAACCATCGCCATTAACCCACTGTGCAGCTCTAGTGCGACGTTAATTAACAAACCAACCCAATTCCTATTGAGGGTGTCATGATTAAAAAATATCCATGATTAAAAAAATACGAGGCAGTGTTCCCAGGTCATTCTTTCGGGATAGGCACCTAACCGATGTCAATAGCCGATTGAGCAGTTCTAGTGCGACGTTTATTAACCAACCAATCTTTACAAATTTGACATGCATAGAAGCTAACCGGTTCCTATTTTTAAAATTCTGAGATTCTTGTTTCGTCAAAAGTCAAGTGATTCAATGACGAAACGATTATCCAAATTGACGAAACTAACCTTGGCGATAGTGAAACGGCTTGAAAAATAAGAGTATTACTTCTAAGAGTGAATTCCTTTCCAAGACCCTATTTTTAAACATTAAATGAAAAAATACAGAGTGTTTAAGAATTAACTTTACAACTTTGACCCGCAATATAACATAAAAGAAATAAGATAGCTTGTACATGTAATATCAACACATAACGTTTCATATGTACGCAGCTTTTTTTTTCTAAAACCACTAACGTACCATTCACACACCATTGAAAACCATTTATGCACCAATAAACCATCAACGCACTGAGCTTTCTTATGAGGATGGACATAAAAAATTATCTTTAAAACGTCGGCACGTTATGTAACCTAAAGCAAATAAGATATAAATTAATGTTTCTTGTACATGTAACAGAGACACATAGTTTTATTTGTAAGCAAAAACATTTTTTATAACGTTTTTTCTTAACTGCGTACAAGTAAGATTTCTTGTATTGATTTTATATGTACAAGTAACATAGCTTAGCTATTTTATTTATTTTATGTTATATTGCGTATCAAAGTTGTAAAGAAAATTCTTACACACCCATCGTACCATACGAGTAAAAAGGTGCAAAGTGTTACTGCAAAAGTAGATTACAAGGTGTTTAAGAGTTATCTTTACAACTTTGATACGCAATATAACATAAAAGAAATAAGATAGCTAAGTCATGTTACTAGTACATATAATATAAATACAAGAAATTTTATTTGTACGCAGTCAAAAACCTAAAAATATATAAATAAGGCTTTATGTGGTTTTGCTATTACATGTGCAAGCAACGTTATTTTCATACCTTTCTTTCCTTAAGGTTTTATTGTGAGCCAATGTTGTAAAGATAATTTTCATACAACCATCCTAAGGGGAATGCTCAGTGCGTCGATGGTTTATTAGTGCGTTTATGGGTTTGGAATGGTGAGTTGAATGGTTCAATAGTGGGTTTGGCAAATAAACTGTGCACAAATAAAACTTCATCCATTGCTGTTACGCTAACAAATAACATAATTTAGCTAACTTTTATATCTTATTTATTGCGTGTTAAGTTTTATTGCGTCAAAAATGTTAAGATATTTCTTAAACACCCTGTATTAAAAAAATACACATTATTAGCCATACTATTTACACAGTTATGAAAAATCCGGCTATATTTTTAAGATGGCAGACAATATAAAAGTAAACAATCTGGATCCTCTTAACATAAATCTTGCGAATATGAATAAATCAGTAAACATCAAACAAGACGTTTTGTGATACGAAATATATTCTGTAAGTTTTTGAATCGAAAAAGATACGAGTATTCCCTTCAACATTCGTCAAGACATGACAAGAGGAAACTTGAAGAACATCTCGTGTACCGCAAGCTGGTTTAGCAAAGCATTTTTTTCCTCAAATGTGTCAGTCAAGACTTGTATTTGCAGTTTTCTATTTGAATGGAAATAACATTAGTTTGAATTATACCATAAAATGTAAATGTAATGTAGTATTTAAAATGGCATATTTGTGATATGCAAGAGCTGGAAAACGGATTCGTTTTTATAATAGGGTTTATTTAAACTTTTCGTGAATTTCATTCCTCTTAATATTAATATAATTTAACATTGCGCTACTGTTAACGTTATTATTTTAGAATTAAGTGAATAGTGAAAACATACGAATAAAAGTATTTGGTTAGTTTATGGGTATCTTGACACATATTAATAATTAACTCCAAATGAATCTACTACGTCAAAGAAATGGTTTCAACTCCACATATTTACTACTTCGTAATACAGCTCGTAAAAAGTAAAAACGTTTTTTGTTTTATGAGTTGCCACACGGCAGTTTACAAATAATATACAAATATTAATGAATGTCGTGGTTGCCGTCCGATGAAGAGTACAAATTAATGAGTACCGCGGTTGCACGTCCAATGAAGCGGAGCGCTGTCGCCACACTTTGACATGATTTGCATAACTTTTGTTATTTTTAAGTCTTAAATAGTTTTGTTGCAATAAAACTTAAGAATAATATATATTATATTTTATAGGCTTTCATTTTTCTTATTTGTCTTTATTAAGGTAAAAAGGGTACTAATATTAAGCAAGAAAAATTAATAGAAAAATAGAAAAACATAGAAAGTATATGAAATAAATTCATAAACTATCGCACAGCAAGCAAGATTAAAACTTCCATTAACGAGATTGCATACTACCTGTTTAACCGAAGTAACTTCAGTTATGATCATCGCAATGTAGCGAGCGTAAATTTAAATAAAAGAAAACAATAAGTTCTACAATTCCGTTCGACTATTTGACAGTTTAAATCATTTGTCTGAAAATTTTGTAGTGAGGAAAGTAACGATATTACGAAGATTTCGCTATGAACCAAAATCTGATATTTTAGTTCTATTTCAGCATAGTAAACTTAAACAGTATTAAAAAGAACAATTAAAGAAGGACGGAATGATCCTAAAAAGTCTAAATCGATGAAAAGTGCGGAATTACGAAAATACCATAAATAGAATATCCAGAGCTTACCGAAGGCGCAAGAAATAGCAGGCGCGCGTATAAAATATTTGCGAACCAAACCTTAGGGTACAGTTTAGACTGTGCCTACCCAATATTTGTTATAATTCTTATGTGTAACATAACACAAAGTATGACAACAGGAGTAAGGGACAGCAAGTCAACAATCCACGTTTTAGAAAAAAAAAAATAGCCTAATGACTTGAAATAGAATAATGAATTTGAATTCTGATACGAGGTACATTTGGCTGACATTTTTAAAAATATCATTAATATAGTGTAGATCCTTTTTGCGCAGCATACACGCGACTGGTTATAACAAGATGCGGTAACAAAAGAAAGATAACTTCGTGAAAAACTGACGAATCGTACACTCATATCATAAATATCAACAGTTTGTTTTAAAAATGCTGTTTAAACATCTACAAAATATGTATCTAAGTCCTACCTGGTACGTACGTCTGTGGCATAGTCGGTAGCACGCTTGACTTTCGAACAACTGGTCACACATTTGAGTTTCGACGGGATCCACTAAAATTTTATTTTAAGTGTAATTCCAGGGGAGTATGGTCAATAAACTTGTTTTTAATTCGATATAAAAAAAAGCTGAATGTAATTTAAGAAAAAAATTAATAATACAATATTTTTAGCTATTAATAGTACGTGTACAACGTTTTAATACATAAATAGTTTTTTTGTAGGATATATAATAAGAGGTAAACTAACACTACATAACTTACATACTACATACGTTAATACATAACGTAAATTAAAACTAAATTGTAATAATGTCTTATTTGTGTCCAAAAGAAACCTGACAACTGTCGGACTTTTCGTATAATATCAAGAGCTACTCCACTACTAGTGCACATCAAATCCATTGGTATACGTTCAGAATCTTTGCATAATTGACAAACAAATGCTACTAAACAAACTACCTTTTCTGCTTCATAATATGATCGTATTTTAAAAACGATTTTAATTCTATTCATTATTAAAATACTTCGATATGACAATAATCACGAACTCTATTTCTCAAACTATCGGGAATATTTAAAAAAAAGATTGTGGCAGTACTATGCAAAGGTACTTAACCGTCCCTCTTCAATCCATCCAGAATCAATTCCCCTTTTGAATAAAAACCTTTTAAAACGATCCTCCTTTTCTCCAAATGGAATGCTGATTACCTTACCAACTCCAAACTTGGAGTAGATCTGGAACTTCAAACTTCCACCGAATTTGTCCCTTTGCATAAAATATATCTCCTGGAAGTCTGAAAAACTCTCGACTCCAAAGATGCGGGGATTAAGAAGAGGGGGAAGTTTTTGCTGGCCTCAGCTTCTTTTTTTTTAAGGATAAGTGTGCAAAACGAGAAAGAAGCACTTTTTTTTAAGTGAAGGTGGATACATTCTTGGGTTGAAGGTAATCTCTTTAATTGGCTTATTTCATTGACTTTTAAAATAATTAACTTGTAATTAATTGGAAGGACATACAGTATGGGAAATATATTTAGAATCCACATAAATCTTAGTCTATTTACTCTCCATTTTGGTCTATTTATCTTTAAAAATAAAGGGTAGTCCAAAAGTCCTTGACACATTTAAAATTTTAATATAAAATCAAGTAATTGAGAGTGAAATTTGGAATAAATGCTTCTCGCGATTGAAAGTTATTTTAAAGCAAATAAAAAAATTATTTTCAAATGCCATCGATAGATGGCGCTTGTGATGTACTTTAAAAACATCAGAAAAAGCCTAGATGCACAAATACGTGGATTGAATTGGGGTGAAATTCGGATGTAGATCGAGGTTTTCTTATGTTTATTCTATTGATTTTAAGGAATAGTGCCATCTATGGCTAAAAATGTGAACTACATTTGTTATTTACTCAAATTCGCTTATTTTAAGGATCATTTTACTTGTATGTATGTAACTCTCTTGTATCAATTACTTGATTTTAAATCAAATTTTAAAAGTTGTTATGGAGATTTGGATCTATATGAATAGAATGTTGACAAATATACATTGTGTAAACCACAAACAATTAAATCATATCAATAACTTATTTTCTTTTTACAAATTATTATTCTACTTCCTTTAGCTATGGTCATATGTCCTATTTAAGTTGCATAACAAACTATGCAAATACCAATGTTATCCTTGTGATATTCTGCCATTAAATTTGTATAAGGATATATCTAATACTACGAAATTTAGTATGAATCCTGAACCGAAGGGTGTAAATTGATATGTAATGACATTTGTTTCACACAAAGTGTCAAATCAAATATAAATATATTAATATCTATCTATAATACCATTTTAATATCCGTGCTGTTCCAAGAATGGCTAGCATTATTTGACAATTAAAGATTTGAAGAATTTCTTGAGTCTACAATACTTTGTTTTTATTAACTAAAATTTAAAATTTTAATGGCTATTTGAAGATTTTTTGGGCTAAGTTTTCAGTAAATGGCTTTTAATATCTTATCACAAAGGGTGGACACAATAAAATCTGGAAATAGATTGCACAAAATAAATTATATGTAATTATTCGTGATAAAATAAATCATCAGTTATTGTTTGTCACGAATTTGGAATGTTTTTAAGGTACAATGTCGAATATGGTGAAATTTGGAACTAAAATGTTTATTTACTTAAAAACCTTTTCATCGTAAGAAGTATATTTGAATCTTTATTGCACTTCCTTACCCCTATATATATATTTTTTATTTTACATGAAATTATTTTAAAATAAATCCGGAACAGTTGACTAACTTGTATATTGATTTCATATAATGGGAGTCATTACGTCACTCTTGCTAACATCAAAGTGAAGCCAACTTGTATGACCTCAGACACGTGGTTAATTAAGTCATACCATTCATAAATTTTCATTGTTACACATATCCCAATTCATCAGCCAATCGCGTGTATTTTTTAATTCATAATTTTGAAAAGAAGTCACGTGTTTGAGGCCATTCGGTCTGAATGTTGGTTTCACGATTATGACATCATATTCGCTCTACTACAGTCCATTTATGCTCGAAGGGTATAACTTGGTCATAAACTATTATAATGTCTCATCATTCTACACGAATGTCCTTTAATGTGTTAAATGAGGAATCGTTTTACTATCTGTGTCGTGGACTTTTGGCTCATGCTGTATATTGATTTAATAGAACGAGTTCAAAAGTTCTACAGGTCTACGACAATGGCCTCATTCATATTACTTGGCCATAAACTATTGTAATGTCTTAGCATTCCAAACGAACGTTATTCAATGTGTGAAATGGGGTACCGTTTTACTATCTATTCATATAATCTTATCTTAAAAAGATACATTTGTTGGCAATAGTTCAACACAGAGAATGTAAATGATACAAGATGCCTCGAACTTAAGCTGTTGAGGTAGACAGAGGTATTTAAATATGTAAACACTCTAGTGGAGGAGGACAAATAGGGGACCTTATTCAGCTATTCAAATTTATGTTGAGTAAGGTAATATGGATGATAGGACTTGAGACCCTGGGATCAAATTGTGCAAGCCGTAACATAATAGGAGTGCGCCTCCTATACTTTCAATAGGCACTTGAAAATTAGTAATGTTCTTATTTTTTGTACATTCGATGCTTATAAAGGCTACGAATACATGAATTTCAATTTTAAAAAAGACATGTACTCAAAAATGAGTAAAATCATTAGAAACGAGCAGGACTGTGGTCCCTGAGGATATGGGTTCGATTCCCAGTAAGTCTTGAGGCCTCCGTGGCCGAGCGGTTAAAGGCGTCAGCTGGGAATACGAAGATTCCTGGTTCGATCCTACGCGATGGACTTGACAAAGAAAAGTAAAAAAGTAGTAATCTTGTTATTGGAAAGGTTGCCAGCTTCGCTACAAAATACTAGAAAAGTCGTCCAGAACATCCGCAAAAATTAACGGCGTGTATACGGGACAGGTTCACGATAAATCTGATCGGGGTCCAAAGTCCCGATGTCTATTGAAAGGTGCCATTTCAGGTAATTCCTCGTCATCTGACCATAGTTCTAAAATAACGAGGTGTATGTATGAATGTGTATGTGTATGTGTTCCCGGGTCTTTACTTCGAGATAGACCCCGGACCGTCGCCTATAGCCCACTGTGCAGCGCTAGTGCGACGTTGATTAACCAAACCAAACCCAGTAGGTCTTGATTGCAATTGCTAATATTTATTGAAGGTGATTTATGAAGGCAGCCTATGTAGGCAAGCAACTGCGCTTTTTATTCATTTTTACCCATTGTGCTCATTTTTGAGCATATGTCTTTTCAAAAATGAAACATATATTCGGAGCTATGATAAACATCGAATACACTCAAAAATGAGTACATTTGACTGAATTTTGAGTATCTATTTTTAACTGTGTAGACACACGCATAACTGATGTGTTTTTTTCCCTAGTAAAACATCAATTTAAAATGTGTACCAAATTTGATTGCCTCCTACTAAATGACACTCATAAAAAAAAAAATTAAATATCGATTTTAAACCAAATCAATATATAATTTATAGAAAACAACTTAATCTATTGAAACAACGTTGAAATATCAATTTCATCAAAAACAAGTCGTTATCATCTTATAGGTTTTATATACGTTACTTATCACATGTAGCGAAATGAAAAAAAAAGAAGATAATTCTAAATTACTAAAAACAACAAAAACTAGTCGTTATCGTCCTATAGGTTTTATATACGTTACTTATCACATGTAGCGAAATGAAAAAAAAAGAAGATAATTATAAATTACTAAAAACAACAAAAACTAGTCGTTATCATCCTATAGGTTTTATATACGTTACTTATCACATGTATCGAAATGAAAAAAAAAGGAGATAATTATAAATTACTAAAAACATAAGAATATTTAATCTAAGTGACAATATTTTAAGTGTTTAGAAACAGCATAAGAAGTATCGAACTATTATAAAAAGCTGTTTCAACTTTATAGGAAAAATTTAAGTAAAATGCTACTTTTCAAATCAGAATTTATTGATACTTTATAAACACCACACACGAAAGCGCTTTTAAAAGTAAAAGCTTTTTAGAAAAACCACTAGAAAGATTTTAAAGAAGACACAAATTCATTTTGCATGTTTTAAAATTTATTATCCCGAAAAATAGTGGCAAAAGGTATTTATTTTTTCATAAGATGTGTGAAAAGCCTTTTAGTTATCGCATTTTTAAGTGAAAAAGGTAACATTTCCCTAAGTAGAAATCGCTTAAGAAATATTTTATATAAAAATGTATACTTGATGAGCATTGAAAGACCTTGGGAAGTTTAAAAGTATTATCAGCATTTTAAAGAATGTTTAATTGATTGTTAGTGCCACAAAGCGCTGTAGAATTTAGATATGAATATGTGAAATTAATGACTAAAAATTACATACGGATCTATTACAATAAAAGAAAGTTTATGCATGTAACATGCAAAAAGCTAGCTTCCGCTGCTCGATATACAGATACTGTTCAGCCATCAATTGTTCACTTGAGGTTCCAAAATTTTAAAATTCCTATTAGTTTTCCGTTTATTAACGGTTTAGAAACTTTTCTAAAACAAGCTTAAAAAATAATATCTACATTGCTATAAAATACTAAAATCTTGACTATAATGAAGTACATTAAAAAATTCATATATATTTATTGTTTCGATTTATATATGTATTGTCGAAGACTACTTAATTTCGTATATAGATATCACTGTAAAAAGTGTTATTATACAAATTCGTTGTAATCAATCGCGTATATGTTTTAGGAATAGTTTTTAAATACATTTTTAAAAGAGTTTTATTCAAATTTTTTCCTAATACCTGTACCTTTTGTAACACAACAGAAAATTAAACCTGGAATCATTTTTAATCTGTACAATTTACGGCGCATTCAAACGAAATTACTTATCGTCAATTCAATCCAGTAACGTTATAACCATCCTAAAATTTTATAAAAAATATTTTTGTTTTTAAAATCTATAAATTATAAAATGCCGGGTAGACTTTATCAGTGAAATTGTGACGGAAAAACATATTAAAATCCTAATTTTAATTGCATATGTAATTTAGCTTTGTCTTTTTTTGTATATCTGCTCAAAGTGTGTTTTAATTCTTAAAAAAATGTATTATCTTGTATTTTGTGCTGCTTATCTAATTTTGTATTTATAATTTTGTATAAAAGAGTTTTATTCGAAATTTTTCCTAATACCTGTACATTTTGCAACACAACAGAAAATGAAACCTAGAATCATACATTTTTAATTTGTCCAATTTACGGCGCATTCAGACGAAAATATTCATCATCAATTAAAACCAGTAACATCAACCATCTTAAAATTTTACAAAAAATATTTTTGTTTTTATAATTAAGCAATCTCTATTATAAAATGCCGGGTAGACTTGATCAGTGAAATTGTGGCGAAATAACAGTTTAAATCCTAATTTCAATCGCACATGTAATTTACCTTTGTAATGTTTTTTTGTATATCTTTTCAAAGTGTGTTTTAATATTTAAAAAAATGTATTATTTTGTATATTGTGCTGTATATCTAATTTTATATCCGCCGTTGTTAAATTATGTTGTTAACCTTAGTAAATGGGCTACGGACCATTACAGTAAACTTATCTATATATTTATTATTTTAAAAAATTTAAAGTTGGCGATCAAAAATTGCTTTGGCGAAATAACTCTTTCCGAGAATTATGCTTAAACGGGATTACATGCGGAGATGTTCTGCATAATGGAGAAGTTATTTTTCCTTTGGGAAAACAAAATAAAAGGAATAAACAGGATGAAAGAACGGATAAAATAACATTTTTTTAACGCGTGTAAAACCGTGTTTAACAACTAGGGCCCAAATGAAAGTTGAATAAGTTTATTGAGAAACAATTTAAAATAAATAACTAATTGGGTTTTCCTTAAATAATTGATAAAAAAAACTATTTTATTAAATGAAGTTTGTTAACAACAAATCAGAAAAGTAACAGCTTTGAAAAATATTTCAAAAAGAAAATAACGTACTTGTTTATTTCAAATTGTGTGTATTAAAAATGTTTTGGAATATATAATGAGGACGGATTATCAAACGAGAATTATTTCTTGAGAAGAATTTAAGATTATGCAAACTAAGTAAAATATTACAAAACAATACGCAATAGAAACTTTAATTTCCAGAAAATTAAATTGATAAAAATATTTGTGTATTTGTTGTTTGTTTTAAAGAATTGAAATATGCAATTCGTAATTATTCTGTTAAAATTCTTTTCGGAGGGCAATGCCAATTAATAGTAAGATTATTATAATTATTTTTGAAAAATAATACTAGCTAACAAGTCATTACCAAACTTTTTGTGACTAAAATAAAATTCAACTCTTCAGGAACCATCGTAAGCGTTTTGCAGAATCAGATCTTGTCATCTCAAAATTTAGTAAGCTTCTAAAATAATTTGCCTTCTTTTAATAATTCTTTGCAAGAACCTTCAAAGCAAGGGGAAGGTTACCGACTCCATGAGATTTCGAACAACCAACCCCCATCTCCCTTTCCCACCGCTTAGCTCACTTAACGCCTTTGACTTCTTACTAAAACTTAATTGTAAAAATGTAATACTGTAACAATGCAATATTCCAACTTTATAAAAATGTAACATATCTTGCATAAGACATCAATGATGATGGATAAACGATGCATTATGATTGGTTGATGTAGAAATTTCAACAATATACCGCCAAAATGTCGCCAAATGAATACAAATGTCGCCAAATGAATACAAATGCCGCCAAATGAACACAAATGTCGCCAAATGAATACTAATGTCGCCAAATGAATACAAATGTTGCCAAATGAATACAAATGTCACCAAATGAATACAAATGTCACCAAATGAACTAAAATATGGTCTTATATGTAAAAAGATCATCAAACTGGCAAAATTATTGTCAAGATGATAAAAATATAATTTTGCGTACTTGATTTTCAAAAGAAGAGATGGTTCACAGTCTACATGACGTTTTGAAAAACACCCCGATCCCCCTTATTTCCCCTTAATTAGCAAAAATAATTTCTTACTAAAACTTCCAGATGTCGCCACGGTGAAGAAATAGGCCAACAATCTGTGTAAAGGTATATACATAAAGCAAGGTGTCTGTGAGTTTGTTTTTTATACAATTCTATATTTTTATTCCGAGACAACACATTTTTCCGGGCATTGCCGGGACAGTTCAGTTAGAAGAATAATAATGATATAAAAAAAAACACATTACAGTACGTGCCACGAAACAGTAAAAAAGTTGACAAAATGTTCTTTTGTTCATGGGCTATAAATTCTGATTAAAGCAAATTTCGCGTGGCATAAAAACTATCTCGATTTCTTCTAATATAAAATGCAAAGAGTTTGCATAATCTCTAAACATTAAAGTTTATGAGAGACAGTTGTTGAAGTTGAAATTACAACAAGCTTGATGTTTTAATTGGAATTGATGACACCGTATGTGACATTCTTTTCTGAAAGGTTATTATTTTAATAAATTGGTGACAAGTGTATAAAAGTAATTACATGGAAACAAAGGGTCATTCTTTTTCGAGATTTTTTTTTTGGGGATGAAAGTAGTGTAATTTATTTAAAAATGAGTTTTGCTGTTTTAGGTTGAGAATAAATTAACAGAAATTACGTGAACTCAAATTGTTTTTTTTTAGATAGTTACTTTAAAAAAAAATTTCATGGTGTGAGAAATAAAGGAAAACAAATAAAAACTAGCAGCATTAATTCCAGCATTAATTTCCTTTAACTATTTATGAATTTTTATTTTATGGTTGAAATCTACTCAAAGATGAAAAGTCTTGGATCCTCATATTCATATTGTACTAGAAAAATAAGATAACTATTTTAAATTTAGCCCAACTTCTTTAGTTTTATTTAAATAACTCTTGTTTATTGAGCATTTAATAATTAGCATCATTTGATGAAAAGTTTAATCAGAACATATTCAACGAAATCATTTTTAACAGCTAAGTATGTACAAATATTGATATAGAAAATACATGTTTGAAGCATATTTACATACTCTATTATTTGCATTCATATTGGTGTATGCATACCCTATGAATGTTTGTTTATAGAAACAGTGCAAATTAGATTTTATGGGGGCTGCAGGTCAGAAGTCTAGTTCAAACATAAATGTCTACTACGATGTTCTTATTAAAAGTACTTATCGCTCTTCTCCATTATAACTATTAATTTAATGTGGAAATTATACGTTAGATTAACAAAATTTCAAAAAGATTACAAAAACCTATTTTTACTATACTTTTAAATCACAAAACAGAAAATGTAATGTTTATCTACTAAGTTTATAATCTGTAATATAATTTCCTTTAATTAATATGCTAACCATTTTACTACTGTTTACATTTGCTTTTCTTATTGTACATGATGCATATTGATTAAAAATTTTTTTTTGCAAAAACCCAGACATTTTGTACATTTAGAAATTATTTTATACATTTAGACAATAATAGAATAGATATCCTTAGATAATTTTGATGAGTGCCTCTCGTCAAATAAAATTCAACCATATCTATACTGAATAGTCCACCTCAATCAATGGTCTCAATGGTCTATCTAATGAAAGATTTATCCTTGTTTCAGTATGAAGGCAAGTAATCGAGTCTGGTCTTTCAAGATGCAATCCTATATCATTTGGTCTGCTATGCGTAATTAGATAGGAGGGATATAGGACGATACCTTAAGGGGATACAGCTTCAAGACATGTATTAGGGTAAAAGGATCCTCAGAACAAAACAAGAATGTTTTTATTATTCTTGTTCCACTTATAAGTAGCAAATGACATAGTAACATCATTGCAATCCGACCAAATCCATTGACTATATAGTGCAAGTTGGCCAACCTCATTGACTATATAGTGCAAGTTGGCCAACCTCATTGACTATATAGTGCAAGTTGGCCAACCTCATTGACTATATAGTGCAAGTTGGTCAACCTCATTGACTATATAGTGCAAGTTGGCCAACCTCATTGACTATATAGTGCAAGTTGGCCAACCTCATTGACTATATAGTGCAAGTTGGCCAACCTCATTGCCAATTTAGTGCAAACTGCCAAAACACAATGCCAATTTAGTGTAAAGTAGCCAACCATATTGCCAATTTAGTGTAAAGTGGCCAACCACATTGCCAATTTAGTGCAAACTGACCAAACACATTGGCTATTTAGTCCAAATTGGCCAAACACATTGCCAATTTAGTGCAAACTGGCCAAACCCAATTGAAATTTGGGTTTGTCAAAATTTCACGAATTTCTCGGCATTACAAATAATGTTGAAACCTAAATATTGGATAATTATATCAAGGGGTTTTGAAATGGTACATAAACAGAGATATTTTGTAGTATCGCCAAATATTTTGAAACGTTACTTAATCTAACCTCACGTTTTAGTCTTCAAGATTTCAATAGTAGACTGACGAGCTGTAGACGAGCCATATGCACTTATTCCAGAACGTCCCTAAATCGTCTAGTTTGGCGCAGTTTACATGGATTTTGGCTAGTTCGCGCCATTAAACCCCATACAACCAACCAGAACGTCCCATTGTTCCCCTCCTTAAGTTACAAAATATCAAAAATACAGATTTTCAGTTCATAGCTTATGGAATTTATGATTTTATTACCTGTCGTTTGACACTAAGTTTTTGAAAAAAATCCCATATGCTTATATAATATCAGAAATTAAAATTTTAACATAAGTGGACACGCCGCTCTTTGGAAACGGTCACTACTTGAAAATTTGAAAATTTAATTGCTTAAACTAAAGACGATATTTCATACACTCACTGATTCTAAATACTTGAGAAATATTTGGCACGGGAAGACCAAAAAATAAATTTAGCATTACCATGGATTTTACGTTTTATAGTTTTTCAAGAAATGATCTTTTTCGTCTTTTGGTACACTTTGCTCAAAAAGTGTATTTGCAATCAAAACTAAATTTTAGGTACCATTAGTTTAGTCTAAAAGCAACATGTTAAAAATAAATTTTAGTTGTTTTAGTTGAATGAAAAAAATTGTTGTTTTGAGTCAAAAAGTAAACAAAAGTTAACTATTTAAAAAGAGCATGGTTATTTTTTTAATAGTCCAAAATTAAAATTAGATTCAGGAGTATATTTACAATTTATTCTACATAAAAATAAAATTTGGTGATTGTATGTTGAAAACAATTTCAGAAAAGTGTATCCTACGAACTTATTGTCCAAAAATCCTACAGTTATAAAATATTTTTTTCATAAAAAAAAAAGTATACTAAATGCAGAATATATTGTGATTGAATCTTGTGTTAAATATTGTTTTCCCCACATATATACAACATTTTATTTTAATCGAATTAATAGCATTGTAGTTGCACTGCTTTTTATAAGCACAAATATTTCACCATTTCTGTTCACCGCAAACTGCACGGTACCCTTAACACGTAAAATCCATATTTATCCACAAGTGCAACACGGGGTCAATGAACCCCGTGAAGTAACTATCTGCAAGTGTGACATGGGGTCAATCGACCCATACAGTACTAAACGTGTTAATCAAGGAATAAAATAAACTCTAGAGCATTGTCACCTGAAACATACCAGGTGGCCTTGCAGAAAAGCCATTCAGATTGATGGACATTATTAAATTCTGCAGACTCCTAATTTGGTCTTAATTCCAGAGTTCATACATACTTGTAAGCAATATTAAAAATTATATTTTAAATAAACTTTCATAACTTCCCAAATCACAACAATCGGAAAGTGGTTTTCACGTTAAGAATAACTTCCAACCACTACCTGAGAGTGAAAAACTCTCACGTGCAAACGAGCCTTTAAGAAAGACCCGAGAACACTGCCTTTTAGACAACGGTCAAATTGGGTTAAAATTTGAAGAACTGTTCGTAATAAAATTAGAATGACTGAGCTCTTATAAGATTCTATAATCGATATGTATACAAATCGTTAAAATGTAAATTACAATTTCATTCTTATTGGTTGGAAATTCAATTTCAATTCTGCATCTAGCTATGGGTAAGCATGCAATAATGTACAGCTTAATTTAGATTTAGAATCATAAAGGTAATCCAGGTTAATTTGAATTTCGAATTCGATACCTTTGGCACAAGAGATAGATGTATAGTTAAGTCAATTATATTCGAACAAGAATTCGCAATATTTATCGGAATAAACATCAAATTAGCCAAAAGATTCATTCCTATTGAAACACATCGGGGTCCATTTTAAGTTTATCCGTTTCTAAAGATGTCATTTGGGCGGATTGTCTGCCAGGTAATTTGATTCTAAAAAATCTTTTAAAAAAAAACGAAAATATATTAACGCTATTTTTTATTATTAGACAGATAGATCTGTTATTTACTCAAGTGGTGTGGTTTGCTAGTTCATCAATGAGTTGTGACTTTAATAGTGACCACTTTAAAAGCTCTTATCTAGGTACTCTGTTTTAGACTTATACCAACCCTTGGCAGCCAACGTGCCCATTTGTTCAAAAAATAAAATATGTGTTATAATTTTTTCACACGCAAATAGGCTTTTGCAACAAATGGAATAAGACCTTTTTGCAAGGGAATCTGAATTCCATGGTCACCTCAGTGTCTTATATTCTCCATAAACAGACTACAAACCAAACACTATTGCAGTTTCTTATTAAAACATGACTTATTATAAATTCATAAATTCATGGGTTGGTTAAACCAATAACCATTTCTCAAATTAATTTAAATGATACACATTCCATATTAATGTTAGGAGCTACAATGTTTAGTAATTCTGCGAATAGCCCAGACCTAACTTAATGAGACTATTGCCTTAAATTTTAATTAATCACGCATTTCAATCGATTTTCTATTTCCGTTAAATTGTTCATAGAACTCGTATAATAACTCACTTTCACTTGTAATGTGCTTCCCTCAAATTTCAATAAACGGTCATTGCAATGGATATTTAATTAAATAACAAATTGAAAATGTACAATTAAATATTTAGAAATGTCTATAGATTATTTTGTTGAAACTTTGGATGGAATATGGAATAAAATTTAAAACTCCAGATTCAGAGAGATAGGGGCAAATAGTTGGCGAAGCTTACAAGATATAAATTCTAATATAATTATTTAACACCTGTCAGTTGTTCTACATCAACATATAAATAAATCATGTTTATTTATAAACTAAATAATTTTTTATACAGACAATAACTTTGCAGATTTTACTTAAAAGGAATTATATTATTATGGTTTAATTATGATTTTAATACGATAGTTTTAGTGTTGAGTAAATATAAAATTAATAAAATGGGAATATTGAATATTTTGTTTGTATTTTTAAACTATTTTTACTATTACGATTTTACTCTCTCTTGTTCCTCCACTTCAGAGAAAATCGATTAAAGAAAGCAAAAAAGAATTAAATGTTGTAAAAATCAAAAACGGAGTAAAAATGTTGTAAAAAACATTGTTATACAAGTGTACAAGATAATTTAATTTGTATACCGCAAGAGTAGAAATAACACGAGTGTTTTTGGAGAACGCAGTTTGTACAGCTTAAGCAAAAGGTCATATTCCTGTTGCATAAGTCGTATTGATTTCTAAGTAAAAAGTAAGATAACATAAGTTAAGTAACATAAGTTAAGTAACATAAGTTAAGTAACATAAGTTAAGTAACATAAGTTAAGTAACATAAGTTAAGTAACATAAGTTAAGTAACATAAGTTAAGTAACATAAGTTAAGTAACATAAGTTAAGTAACATAAGTTAAGTAACATAAGTTAAGTAACATAAGTTAAGTAACATAAGTTAAGTAACATAAGTTAAGTAACATAAGTTAAGTAAAAAGAAAATGCATGGTTTATCCAGAAGGTACCCTATACCTGCTATGATAGAATAAACTGTTCGTAAATATTATAATATCCTTTAAAATATTATCCAATGTTTTATTCCAATAACCTCGTAGAAATACATAACCATTACAATAGCGTTACACAACTGTCGGATCTATTTTTACAAAACAAGGCCATTTTATTCCGTTTATAAGAATGTCATTTATATTCTTCAATGTAACGATAACGTAACATTTGTAAATGAGTATTTTTTCCCACAATTAGGTTGTAAAATTTCGTATTCATTTATTAGAAAAAGGCAGAATCAGTTATCAAAAACATTTAGGGGAGTGGGGTGTAACATTTGGTTTATACCTGTTTATCTGGCCTCTAGTCGCTTTGAAACAATTGTATAAGCAAGTACTCAGTTATAATATTGTCTTCAAGAAAATTACTAGATTTTACAAATTAATGTTACGGGCCATTTCGTGTTTGGTGCTTATTTTTTACAAATTTGGGTTTGCCAAAGAAGCGGTTCTTAACCTGCGGTACACGTACCCCTGCGGGTACGTGAGGTACGCGAAAATATTATTAGTAATGGCGAAAAACACGTAAAATAAGCAAATATAGTAGGTGGAATCTGAAATAAAAGCCTATAAGTTTAATCAATTTGAATCATTTGATTTATTTGCCATCTAGTCTAAGAAAATTACTGCTTAATATTTTTTTTGACTAGGGAAATGGGTGAGAAGGGTTATGAGAGAATGGGGTACACTGATAAAAAATATTTAATTTTAAAAAAATATATTTATTCCAATCTAAAAGACATTAAGTTTTTCAAGCTTTCTCATTGCGTATATGATATAACTATCGTTAAATATGTAATTTAGATTTTAATAATCGGCTGCATCTCAAATCTTTAGAATGCTAACCAAATATTGAGTTGAAATCTTGCTTTTCGAATTTTACCGTACAATTGGAATGAAATAAAAATAATTCGTTCTCCTTTGTCATAATGTGGCGTGATACGTGGATAACTGTCCATAATTGCTATGCTATTTTGAGCTATCAAGCTCATTATTTCTATTTTTATGAAAAATGTATTCTTTTCTTTTTACGCTTCTGAAAAGTCATAATTTAAAATAGTTTTATGTGTAACTCACAGAATACTAATTCTTACTCATTAATTGCGCTGAAATTATACATTTATTTCCTTTATCATAAATTTAATTCTTCTTGATTTAACTTCTTCTAATTTAAAATAAGACTTTCTATTCAGATGTTGATGAATGTGATTTCAAGTAAAAATATATCTTAAGTTTTATACTCTTTCCCAATGCATTAACTTATTTATTGTTAGCATATTTACTTATATTATGTATGTTTATTATACAATATTTTAAAATTCTCAGACGATATTAGAAAATAAAACTCAAAATAAAAATAAAAGTGGCAGTTTATTTTTTATTTGTCGTGTATTTAGTTGTGTGTTTTGAATTTATTCAAAAGCTAAGTTAACTATTATTTATACAAGTATTTATAAAATAAGCGGTGTTTGTACATAAGATATAAATTTGAATGCTGATGAACACATTTAAATAATTTTCAAATACACTGTTGAATTTAATCGTAAATGTTTACTGAAATACTCTTTTCAAGTACAAAATATTACTATTGAATTCATATTGTAAGAGTTTATAATTAACTACACAAAGGAAATGTTTATTGTTATTTTTTATTATCTTTAAAGTTTAAACTGATGCCAATATAATTTTATTATATATATATATATATATATATATATATATATATATATATATATATATATATATATATATATATATATATATATATATATATATATATATATATATATATATATATATATATACAATATGAATTGAATTAAATGGTTGAAAGTACATTGTCCTTAATTAAAGAAGCAGAGTGCTGCCTGTATGACTTATATTTACGATTATATAGAGGTAAGGAAATTCTGAGAACCGAAAATACAGTTTACATACTCTAATTGTAACATTTTTTACGAGAATTTTAAAATTTGGAAGTTTGCTACCTAATAAAAGTTAACTGAGCTTGTTTAACTCACGTTTTGTGCGTCACAACTGGTATTATCGACAACTTCTCCTTTTAATTCACGATTCCACAAGTTCAAAATTAATGGAAAACGGACGTCCTGCCGGCAGGACTATAGTCGGTACTTTTGATCTTTAAGACGCACTAAACAGAAAACTTCCTTAAAAAATATTTTAAAATAAATTAAATTTGAGATATTAAAAGAGCAAATTCTTAAATTCGAAAAAGAATTGTATATATAGTCTCTTTAAAAAATTCTCTGCTATTCTAAAACTAAATTTCTATTTTTTCTGATTTTGTCTTTTATAATTTACGTAACATAAAAATTCATGTAAACTATATATAATTTATCAATTGAGTACTTTCCATTGCACTTCCTTTCAGATATTTTTTGAATTGTGTGTACTAACAAACGCTAGTTAAATTAAAGTGTAAAGTTATGATTCGTTCTTTTTACGCATAATATACGCATACGAAATTTGTTATACGCATCATATTATAAACATTTATTTATAAATATTATTTTATAAAACGTTTGAAATTAAAATGTCACTATAAAAGATAATCCTATGACAAACATTTTGCATGAAAATTAATATAAAATTAATGAAATGACAAATTCTAACTCAGAAGAATTATATTATTTTATTGAAATTCTAATTCTGTGTGATTGACATATTTATGAAAGTCGTCATCAAAATGACTCTCAAAACGTTCTTGATTGATAAAAACTGCAATTATAAGAGTTATTTAACTAATCAAATTAATTTTAAATTTAAATTTGTATTTGGGAAAATAAATTAATTACAAAAAATCCAAAGTTTTATTTAACATAAAAGGTATTTTTTTCGAATTTTAATATAAAATATTTATATTTTTTAAGATATTTGGATGATACTGTATACTTGTGTAGAAAATTATTTTAATATAACTAAATTTCGCCATATCTTACAACAAGGAAATTTTAATAAATATAAAAGTTTTTATTGCATCACAGCTTAACTCTTTCAGATCCAACTGTTTTGTCGTTGTAAAAAACATCTTTTTAATTATGGTTTCGTTCTTTTCTTAATCGTGTCACAGAATATTTTGTTCAAAATATATGAATTTAGAAAATTAAAAGCATAAATGGAGTGTATTAATGTATCAATATGGAGCAATGTTTAAAGCACCCAATTTCCATTTGAAAACATCAAGCTTAATTAAGACAGCGATCAAAAAAATATTTGCATTTGTAGCAAAAACATTGTCACATTTTAGAAGATTTTAACAAAATAAAATTCACATAAGCAAAAAAAACTGATTTGTTTTACACAACCCTTTGTACAAATGATTCTAAAAAGTTTTACTTATATTTAAAAATTGGGAAGCACTAACCTAAAAGTGTACTAAATACAGTATTGTCAGAGTCATGTATTAAAAAAAATTCACTCAAAGAAGATATAACCCAAAAAGATATAACTAAGATTTCACACAAAAAGGTATAATAGATGGTGAAATAAAGGATCAATCATTAAAGACAATCTATGTTGCTAATTTATAATGACATTTAAAATTTAAATTTATTGCAGTCCTCCCTATAGGTTTGGTTTATAAATATTTGTACCATTTATATTAAAACAATATTAAAGGCATTTATAATTACATTTTTCATTTAAATAAGTCATTCCTTTAACTGTTGAAGTCATAATTGATTAAAACAACTTAAAAAATATATTTGTTCCAATATATTCTACGATATAGTCTATAAATTATATTGTAACTTACCATTATTCACAAATCATAGTAAATCTGCATATGAAGAAATGTAATAATTCCAATTTTACTTATACATAATTTATAAATAAAATTTATACATACTTACATATTATGTCCTCCAAAGGTGGAATATATAAAAAAAAGACAACTGAAGAGCAAAAGGGAAGAAACATAGCTCCATGTTAAATATTTATTCTATATATCAATAGTTAGTATGAGCACAATAACCACCACAGAAATTAACACTGATGCTCCTTTTCGAAACTATTTTTTATACATATACTCTTACGTTGCTTAACAATTCTCCAACGCAACCTATTCCATTCATACAATTATGGGAAAATAGTTCACTTTTTGAGCGTCACAAAATTACAGGGAAGATATATAATCCACGGCTAAAGGGTTATCCTCTAGGTCTCGTGATTCCAAGTGAAAGCTGTTCTCTCAATAGCAATATTTATAATCACCAACATCTAGGATATACGGCACCCACCACTATGGTGTACATCGGTCATCAACCCGTAAGCGTATCAAAACTGCTCGGAAGTTGTAATTAGGGCTAACAGGGCATTCACACAGTGATCATTAGTAAGGCATTCACAAGGATTTCAACTGTAAGATATATCCACATGCGATTATCATTGAAAAGGTAATGTGGGTTCACACACGTTGACTACAGGAGACATTCACACGTTGAAAATCCTTTGGCGTTAATGGGGATGTTCACATGTAAGGTGACACACAGAGGGATCACCAGTTTAGTATTCCGAAATAAGGTTGGTGCATAGGGCGTGATCACCATTATGCCCGGAACTTGAAATTTGCAACAGCGCAGCACAAAGCAGAAATAAATCCGATGCCCGTTGTAGTGGTAATCCTTGACGTCATCGTGATCCCGAATTCAGACTCTCCATGACCGCGGGGCTCATCTGCACCAGGACAATGATGTACGTGCACAGGGCACTCACCAGCGTGATCAGGATGCTGCGTGTGATGTAGAAGAACTTCCCGACTGTGAAAGTGACCGGGAACACGGTGACGCGGTTGATGATGAGCTGCACTTCGTTGTAGACGCCCTGGTTGGGCATCTCCTTCGACCTGGCAAAGTTCACGATGTACGGGATGGTCTGGAGGGCGACCTCTGCCACTCTGCAGCCGCCAATGACCACGTAGATGACTATGGCTATGGCGTAGAGGAAGTCCAAGACCATGATGACCGTCCCGCCGCTCGATATGAGTCCCTTCTCCTGGCGGAGGAAGCTGTTCACCTCCACGCAGATGACCAGAAGCACGAACGCGAACCATATGAAGACGGATGCGTTGAACAACCTATCCGCTTCAAAGACCAACTCGCAGAGTTTGTTGTGGTCGACCGCGATGTCGTGAATGATGCTGGCTTCCACAATGTCCGCCTTGCCCTTCATGAGGATGAGGCCTTTGTTGAGGCACTCGAACTGGAACTGGCTGTTGCTGCAGATGAAGCAGAAGAAGAGGACGAGGAAGGCCTTCACCCCCCAGATCAGCATGACGTGGGTGCCCCACACCAGCAGCACGACGTTGTAGGCGCAGATTTCGGATGCGCAGACAGGCTGGACGTAGGGAAGGTGAGCCTCCAGCATGTGGTGGATGTCCCACGACTGGATGATGATGGATAGAGCGACGACGTAGAATATCAGGAAGGACACCGTGACCACCACGGCCAGCGTCTCCCATTTGAAACTCTTGGTCTCCGACGCTGCCTTCTCGAAGTGCAAAGTCTGGAGTTGGCAGGTCAAGTTCCTCACCCGCCTCACCCGCAGCAGTAGGATGTCCATGGGGATGACCGTGGTGACCGCGTCCACGGACACCACCAGCGTGAACCATAAGTGCCCACTCCTGTTTGGTGAACCAAGTAGTATCACGTAGTGGACCGCATACGCGTGCAGTATCAACAGAACCAGGGCTTTCACGATAGGACGGAGGAAGCAGTTGCTTGCGTCGTTTCTCGGCGGATCTTCCAGAAGGTCCGTGAGACCCAGGGTCCAGGACCACCAGTAGAAGACCTTGGGACCATCGAATCGGGGTCGCTCGTGGGAGTGGTGGTCGTCCCTGTCCCCCCTCTGGTGGTCGCACGATAGGGGTAGATTGGTGATCTCCATGGTGACATGCGACTCGCTGCTGGTGCAGTGGCGTTTGACGCAGTCAAGGTCCAGCATGGCGGATGGCGATATGAGAGGAGGGGGTGGACATGAGTTGTAGGACCTGGCCGAGCAATTCACAGGCGGTGCCAGTTTGTTGATCCGATTGACCGCTTCCAAATCTAGCTCCAGAGTATCCACTTTCTGCGGATATAAGCTCATATATGACAGTATAAGCTTCGGTACATCCAAAAGCTCTGACAGCGAGTTTAGTGTGCTCGTACGAATCGGTTTTTTTTCTCTCCTTCCCTTAATTATTTTAGTCTCATGGTATTTTGAATTGCCGCATCTTTTAAAATATTTAAAATACTCTACAGAAGCTGTTTCCGCGATGTCAAAATTTCAGTTGAGTTATTATTCTTAATTTTTAAACTTCTTATACCTAGGGAAATTTTGCCAGTTTATGCTTTTGATTTTCTCTCTGAATAAGTATTATTGAAGAAATCTTTAACTGCTGTTCTTTGTTATATTTATGTTTGGAAAACGCATTTATTAATAATCACGTATTGCTTCATTCTAATATATTGGCATGGTAAATGGTACCTATTCCGATTTTACAAAAAATTGTAAGGAAGCCTTTTTCAGTATCTAAATAAATATACAAATTTTCACTACCTATTTTAACTATGAAGTAAATTTATACATCAGGTTTTCAAAGTTTAGAAGATTGGCGCCATAAGTGTAGCTTGTCTATTTACTATTTTAGTCAATAGTTATGCCTTCCTACGCTTCAGTTTGTGCAGTTATTTAATAAGTGCAAATTTGTTCTAGTATAAATATTACAATTAATTATCTAATTAGTAATATATTACTATATTCCAAATATCTATATAATATTTTTTTTAAACATTTTTATACGAATTCGATTTTTTTTACGAATTTTTAACTAATTTTATATACGAATTTAATTTATGAGATTACAAGTAGAACATTTTATTTTGATCCAAAATTTTTTCTAAGGCACAGCTTTTAGATTTTTTTTTTGTAATTTGTATGCAAATTTGAATGGGAATTTTAATTTTAAAGCTATATCACAATATATGGAAAAAATATATATTTACTCGTAAGTATGCAATAGATTTTAGCTAAAATATCTGATACCTTACGGTTATTTAAATATAAATTTGAACTTTCATGGCATTTTAAGAAAGAATAATAGCTTAGTTTTAAAAAGTTTTTTGATTTAATTAGAATAATTAGGTATAATAGTTACTGAGTGTCAAGGTGCAATTATTAAAATTTGGTGATGAGCAACGATTATTTATTTTTAAGTGATGTTCAAATTTGTCCACTTGTATGAATATTTTAAATATAGTTTATAGCAAATATCATCAGGTCTGATTAAGTATCGACACATGAAAATTCGTAGTTAAACTTAATTTAACTTTTCTAATCGATTTCGTTAACATAATTCGGAAACTTTTTGCCTCAATTTCTTTAATCATTGCGGCAGTTATTTAAAAGTTCAAATATTAATTTAGTAAAACTTTCAAATAATTTATTCAACTCAAATTAATAGTTTTTAAGTTTATGATTTAAATTTCAATTGTTTAATTTATGATATAATAAGTAATGTTATTTTTTTCAGCACTGCAGGTATATTCCAAATCACAAAAGCAATTCAATATAGATATTCACGTATAAATTTGTTTTATCTAATTTTCGGGAAATTACTTATAGCAAAAATCAATACATAACTTAGCCTAGGATTTATTTTTCTGGAAAACTTATTCTAAAATTATTAATTTTTCTATGAATGTTCAAGGCGAAAAAACCAACATTAATTAAAAAAAATTGTGATTTGCCAACGTAAGGTAAAATTTTATTCTTATTTTCTTTTCTTTAAAAGCATAGAAATTTTTTGTTTGTAGAATTTTAGTGATATTCTAATCAAAATAAATATAAATTATTAAATACTTTTTTTTAAAAATATTTTGAGCGAAACTAAGCTTTTAATTTTAACTTGGATATTCTACAAGCGGGAAGGGGGTGAAATTAAAAATTCTACATTTATTTTTTAATTATAATTAATTTAATATAATTGTCTTACTCAACTTTAAAGGTCGTTTATAACCTTGAAAAATATTTCCGGTATAGCCTTTTTGAGCATACGATCCATACGGCACACTAGATAAAATCCTCACAACATCCACAAATCCGGGTATTTTTTTGTTCACAAAATCACACACTTATTACGTCACCAACATCCAAGGGAATTTATCCTTTTCTTGAGGGGGGGAGGGAGGAAACTTTCAAAGTTTGAAGGAACTTGATAAATCTTCCTTCAGATCCGAACCGTCTGCATCAGACTTTCTTCAGTTCAGTTGTCGTCCCCCCAGGTATTCGAGTTCGTCGTCTTGCGTACATTCGATCGGGGAACATCTAGCACTAACTATCACTTCCATTCGCGGTCGGGGAACGTCTAGCTGCGACTAGAAGATTTTCGGGGGAAAAGGGGGTGGAGCTTATCCGCTCCTGGTGGTGGCGCCCCCGTTTCTCTCTACTAGACGGGACGGTGGACGTTCGAATGTTCTAAAAGTGCGTGGGTGGAGGGGGAGGGGCATGAAGAATGGTGGAAGAAAGTTTTCCGGGTATCCGGCACGTTTCTCCTGTTCTTCTCCTGGAATCTCGCTTCTCCTCTCTCTCTTCTCCCACACTGTGTTTCGTTCCTCCGGGATAATGGGATTTTTCCCGATCTTTTTTTCCGGGAAAAGTTGAGGTGTGGGCGTGTGGCAGCGGGGAGTTTTGATTGGATAATGCGACCGGGAAGTTTCTTTTTCTCGGAGACGTATGGGAATAATTTGTAGGGGTTATGTAATATGGAGTGCTCCCTCTCCCTCCCTTCCTTGATCGTTGAGTTTCAAGGGAATTGAATAAGGTTATTTTTTATTTTTTTTGCGGTGTGGTTTACCGTTTCTTGTTGAGTGGAATTGAAAAGTTGAATTGGTTTTTGTAGGATACGTTCGGAATCAAAATTAGGTTTAATTATGTTACGTTGAAATTTGATTCAAACGTCTTTAAATTAGGTGTTCCGCGTAAGTAGCGCATGTATAGTTAAGTGCGCCGTAACGACAAGTGTGTAAACAGTGGCGACGAAACTTATTTGAAAGCATAATGACAGATGAAAAATTTGTTTTTACTATTTGGTTTATTACTATTACTTTTTTTTTTTTTAACCTTTTGGAGCCAAACACACTATTTGGTTGAAAGTAGATTTGGTATCAACGATACCAGCAGTACCGGTTTCAACATCACTATGTGTAACAAAAACGTGCGTAACGAAACCATGAATCATGATATGTCATCGAATCATACAAAATGAAATCTTCTCTTGCTGGCCACTTCCAACATTTCTAATACATATCCGTTCAATTTCATAAAGAAAATATTGAACCATTCCATTGTTTCAATTTTTTACATCAACAACTGCATTTGCAAATATTTTTTGTGTATCTGTTCCCATCATCTCCATAAGCAGTTTTTCGAACATAATTCCTCATTAGTTTTTCCAGAAAAAATACGAATATATTAACTTAATAATTTGGGGTTACTGGACCTTGCGCGTTCCCAGTTCCTCCAGCCCTAGTATTGAATAGTCCCAAATTAATTCTGGACACGGGGCAACTGGGCACCCCCTTATAACTTTTTTTATTCTAAACAAAAAATTTAATTTATACATAAATTAAATTTACTTAGTTTAATCTTTAAAGTGTTTTAGTTATGTATATTGTAATTTTAAAATTATGCTCACCAGAATAGTTTGAAAAGGGCACTAACTTTTTAGTCTTTAAATAGCTTTTGGGGTTAATAATTACGTCGTACAAATTGCGCCAAAAACCAGCCAAATTACACAAAATCCAGTTTGTGTACAAGTCTGTGGTTACAAATACAATTTTTTAGGTTTGAGAAATAAAACAATGGCGACTTAGATTAGTTTATTTTTTGTTTCATAAGTTTTGCTGTAAAAAAATTGGCGGACATTTTATTTGAATGAAATTTCTTGATATTGTGGATAAAGATTGATTTGCTTTCACTTTTAATTAATTTGAGGATTTAATGTTTTTTTATATAGTTTCAAACTTTGTGTTTACAATGTTATTCAGGACTTATATTTGTCATATTTGTTTTTATTTTTTAATACGAATTACCCTTGATAATAAGTTCTAAAACTAGATTAAAAGGTTATCGCCATTTGGCAACCATACAAACCTTAACTTTTTATGGTGTGTTGTAGATCAAGAATTCGTGAGCATTTTCGAGTCGAAGTAGAAAAATCAGCATTGTTTTTGAGGAATTGAAGAGGCAACTTATAAAAATAAAATTCAAGGTTGGTGGGGAAGGCATTGGGAGAAAGAAAAAACATGAAAACACATATATTTTCGAAATGGATATAGACCACGCTCCTCATCGTAAGGCAAGGTGGTTCTCTTGCGCAGCATGAACGGTGGACGAGCGTCAACGAGTAGGGCGCGTAACTCCCTAGTTTATTTAAAAGTTATTTTCAAATTAAGAAAATGCGTTGTGGATAGATAATACATAAAATAATTTTGATTTAAAACGTTATCAAGTCATTGTTTCATTTAAGATTCTTATTATCAAACTGAAAGTAAGATAAAGTATTTTAATATTTAATTTTTATATTTAAATTTGGTTTTACAATTTTTTGTGATTTTTTAATTTTTTTTATTTTAAAAGCTACTTTTACCAATATTTCAAACAGTAAACGAATACCTTAGGATTTATTAATCCTCTGAGCGGTTATAAAAATAGCAAATTTGTAAAGTTTATTCCTTTATAAAATATTTTACTTTATATTTCAAATGCATGTATATTATTAATAGTTTATACTTTTTATTATTAGTTTAATAGTTATACACTGTTAAAAATTATTAAGACCTTGCACCAACTTTGGCACCCATTTAGCTGCAACCAATATTTGATGATTAGTTTCACGATTTTATGGTGCTACTACGGATGATTTAGTAGTGAAACGTTGCAACAAAACTCATAACGTTGCATAAAACTCAAAATTAAAGTTTCCTTAGTATTGTAGTATTTTTGTGGCGAAGCTGGCAACCCTCCGATCGCAAATGACAACTTGTCACCGATAGGGATCGAACTAGGAATCCTCTGATTCATAGCTGAACACCTTTTCCACTGGGTCACGGAGATACATGCTCGTCGTTGCCTTTCTTCAAGGTACTTGTTGATATAGCGACAGCGAAAATTTCGGATGCAGTTAAAGAGGTTAAACCAATTATCGGTGAAACCTCCGCTTTTTTTTTTATAAAAGATTTTTGGTTTAACCTAGATTCCATCTTAATCTGGTGCTGACCTCTGTTTTGCACCAAGGTATGGTACATCGTTGAATTGAAATTTTTAACAGCGTAGCTTTTAAGAAATCCTTCAACGCTTTAGATTCGAAAAATATTTCAAAATCGATACTTTTTTTTATGAATTTAAAGTTTATGTGTACCGTTAGAAAAATTGGAGATCCCTGGACGACACAAGTCATTCAGCTCCGTCAGAGGGTTAAAATTTTTTTCAATCCCTGTTGAAAATTCCCTATTTACTTGCAAACTGTAATTAATGATTTACTTAATTACCCATAATTAGGCAATTAATCAGTGTTTTTAAACTATTTTTCCTCATTCAGTTTCACGGCCTCCGTGGCCGAGTGGTTAAAGGCGTCAGCTGGGAATCCGAAGATTCGTGGTTCGATGCCAGGCGATGGACTTGACAAAGAAAAGTACAAAGTAGTGATCTTGTGATCGGAGGGTTGTCAACTTTGCTACAAAATACAAGACAAGTCGTCCAGAACATCCGCAAAAATTAACGGCGTGAATACGGGACTGGTGCACGATCAATTTGATCGGGGTCCAAAGTCCCGACGTCTATTGAAGGCGTTGGGTGCCAGTTCAGGTGTTTCCTCGTCATCTGACCATCGTTCTAAAATAACGAGGTGCATGTATGAATGTGTATGTGAATGTGTATGTGTTCCCGGGTCTATCCTTCGAGATAGACCCCGAACCGTCGAAAATAGCCCACTGTGCAGCTCTTGTGTGACGTTAATTAACCAAACCAAACCAACCTTATCCAGTTTCCATAAAAAAGTATAGAAATATTTTAAGCATAAACAAAAGTTTCCGTAACGCTATGCCCGGGGCCAACACTGAATTTTTCATCGATTTCAACAATCCATCTCCAAAACTCCTGACTTTGAAACTAGATATTCGAAGGAAATGTTCCACTTACAGCAGATAGCCCGATTTAGAAGGATATTTTCCTCGATATCGGATACTAAAGCAACTTTCGATTTCATCGTGGGATATTATTTTCAAAATTTTTAAACAAATTTTTTATATTTTATTTGATTTAGGAGGGCATTTTCTGAAATAGTTCACTGCAAATTTGATCCACTAAGCTCGAATAGAATAGAATTGGATTGCAAAAAGAAATACGACACTTTGATACGTTAGCTATCAAAAGTACTTGTAGTAAAGTACGTTAATAACCATTTGATAGACCTTTTTGTCTGTTTTTGATGTGAATACCTTCTTTAAAATCGGTCTTAGTACAGCGGTCATGGACAGAAACTTGAATCTATTTCGAACAACAGACCAATTAATTTTTTTCTCGAGAGAGGAAAAAAAAAGAATAAAGTAATGATTGAACCACTGAACTCTAACTGTAACTGCAGGAAGGCTCAAACCTTATTTCCTCTATGGACGCGTTGAAGCCAATTGAAAGCAGCCATGCTGTGTCCCAATATTTTTTTAAGTGATTTAGTGGTGTTTTTTATTACCATAGTATTGTAGAAATAATATATATATATATGTAATATTTTCTTCATTTATATAAATATTATATTTCTTCTTATAGAATTAATTATTATATTGCCAAACAAATAGTTTGTGCTCTTGCATTTTATCTACTTCGACTTTGACTTGCAAATTACTTTCTATTTTAATAGCAGATTGCATTTAAAATGGGTTTTAAAAGAAAATAGAAAAAAACTCGGCCAAAAGCAAGTGGGCACATCATGGCTGCCTCTACATCGGCTTCAAGTCATCAAAATGTCTTGCCCTATCCAGAAGTTACAGTTAGAGATCAGTGGATTGAACCAATCACGATTATTTTAAACGCGACTGAAACCGCGAGTAACAACTAGTAAATAATAAATGAATAAACAAGGCATTGTTTAAAAATGTAATATTTTTATACCTAAACAATCTAATGAGAAAATCACAGATTTCTCTTTTGTTGTTGTTGTTACTTATTCTACCCAGTCTAGAATATACTAGACCTAGTCCAACAAATCATTCACTCTCAGAAAGTCCATCACCAGGGCAGGGTTCTTCTCAAGAACTTCACGACTCAGCCCCAAGCAAGACAGAATATACTCGGGTGAAGTCGGTACTTGCTCACACAGTACACAGGGCAAATGTCTTGCATACCCTGTCATAGGAGAGTGACCTAATATGTCCATTATTAAATCTTGTAAGGATGGTCTGTTCATTTATTTCCCTCTTAAACTCCAATACAGCCCCCAGATGGGTACCTCTGTACTAATCGTGAAGGGGCTTCTCTTTTAAAACAAATAGCATTTGCGCATTGGTACTCCATTTTTTTGCTTTTTTCTTCAACTTAATTCCCATAGAATTTAACCAGAAATCGTTTTATATTTTGTTAAAAAATATAGAACCATTCTTCTTTCTGATGTCATTATTACCGATCATCTGCTAATATATTGTACTAGCTGAAATACCTGTTCTACGCACGGGTAGGAAATAAGTTGCAAAATATATACAAATACAATATTTATAAGCTAAATAAATAATATTCATAATTCGTCAACCATCAGGTTGAACCAAAGTATTAAAAGTTCAAATTTGTAAAGAAATTTTATTAGCAAGGTCCCACAAGAACTGGAAAGATTGATAATATGGGGTGAAGTTGGCTGTTCAATACTGTGGATATACATACTGTATTATTGTTGATTAACCTCCATATTTTAACCATTAGTAACATCTTAGAAATTTAAAGATGAACAACTCTTATAATTGTTAATAATTACTATCTCCAAAAAAAAAAAAAAAAAAAAAAAAAAAAAAAAAAAAAAAACCTACGTCAACATTTGTCGTTAAGTTTTAGAAATTGGCAGGAGTATTAAGAAAAAAAAAAACGAAAACGATTTTAAAAGGTTCCCTTACCAAATTATAGATTTTAAGATTTTTTAAACATGTATTTTTATAAAAAGTGTAAGTGGTATACTTCTTGATGCAGCTTTAAATTGCATTTTTAATACATTTTTAAAAGTATACTGCCTTACTGAAGAAGGTGAAATGATGCAATTTAAACTTTCAGCTTTTTTATTTGAAATCAAATAAATACACAATTCCATTGATTCAAAATTTACCTTATATAGGTAATCTATTCAACAAAAATAAGATCAAAAGATTTTTATTAATAACTTTATTGAAACAAATAGTATTTAATATCCGAATTACATGTATATTTGGTTCTTGAACAGTTTTTAATTGTTAATTGAAAGTGGTGGTCCTCGCCATGTCTAACATTAAACTATGTTAACGGCCACCTAAAGGTTGGGAGCAACTGGTGTAGTGATTTATGGGCCACGTTGCCCAGGTCGATTGTTAATCCACTCTCTTCAGAAAAAGGAATGAACATTGACAGGTTGTGGCGAATGCGCTAAAGAAGAATGATGAGTCGTATAATTTCATTTGCCATTTGGGTAAAAATTGTTTCGAGTGGAAAGTGACAAATTTTAGAGTTCACTATAAAACTAATATATCACACTGTTAAAAATAGGTTCTCAAAAATTTGTAAAATATACTCATTTTTGAGTAAATTCGATGCTTATCATAGATCCGATTACATAGTTTCATTTTTGAAAAAGACATGTACTCAAAAATCATACATAAATTTTGGCCCCTATTTCAAAAAGTTTTAATAAGCATAAAATTGATATTAAATAATTCAATTTTTTCAAACTTCGCCGTAAAATTAAAAATTAATTTTTACTTTTTATCGCACTTTCTTTAAAGTCGGTTTTCCTTTTTTTTTTTTTTTAAAAAGATTATTTTATTAAAAATATTTGTTATTCCGATAAAAGCTATTAATTAAAGGTTGTATTTAAAAACAAACAATGTGTAAAAAATATAAATAAACCGTCTTGCTTTTAAAACAATTTTACAACACAGATATTTTAAACCACTTAGAAGGTTTCTTTACAAAGATTCTGTGAAGAATTTAAATAAACATGAGTAAAATACCTTTTGCTCTTACACACTGCCCTAATTCTACGGAAAGTTGTCCTTTCCTGATAAAAAGCAAGACTTTTATTGTAGTATCGAACGCTGTTTTGTTCGTAAAAGAGCCGTTAAAAGGAACTCCCGGTTTTCGGAAATAGCTACTCTTTAACAACGACACTTTAACACGCAATGTTTTGCTTCCAGACAATGGCAGCGATTTCCTTGTTTCTTGGCCCTTGTTAATAATTGCCGCGATTCTCTTACACCGGGAGCCGTTCCGTACGTTCTCTTGGGAAAGTGATGCTTGAGATTCCTAAATGGTTTAAAAATGTTTTGGGTGTTTACTCTTTTACTTTGTTACTTTTTCGATTCTGTCGCACATTTTTTTTACTGCATTTCATGTTTAACTAAGTCGGTTTTTAAGTAAAGCTGTTATAAAATAAGCTATTTAGGATATATTTACTATGTTAAGTTTTCAGAGAGTCCATTCCAATACAATTTCGTGACAAATAGCTCACTTGACTCGAATTTTAAAATGAATGTCTTCATTTTACATGTAGCGTTTTTAAAATCAGCTAATTCGGAAATAGCTACTCTTTAACACGCAATGTTTTGCTTCCAGACAATGGCAGCGATTTCCTTGTTTCTTGGCCCTTGTTAATAATTGCCGCGATTCTCTTACACCGAGAGCCGTTCCGTACGTTCTCTTGGGAAAGTGATGCATGAGATTCCTAAATGGTTTAAAAATGTTTTGGGTGTTTACTCTTACTTTGTTACTTTTTCGATTCTGTCGCACATTTTTTGTACTGAGTGTTATGTTTAACTAAGTCGGTTTTTACGTAAAGCGGTTTTAAAATAAGCTACTTAGGATAGATTTACTATGTTAAGCTTTCAGAGAATCCATTCCTATACAACTTCGTGACAAATAGCTCGCTTGACTCGAATTTTAAAATGAATGTCTTCATTTTACATGTAGCGTTTTTAAAATCAGCTATTCGGAAATAGCTACTCTTTAACAACGACACTTTAACACGCAATGTTTTGCTTCCAGACAATGGCAGCGATTTCCTTGTTTCTTGGCCCTTGTTAATAATTGCCGCGATTCTCTTACACCGGGAGCCGTTCCGTACGTTCTCTTGGGAAAGTGATGCTTGAGATTCCTAAATGGTTTAAAAATGTTTCGAGTGTTTACTCTTTTACTTTGTTACTTTTTCGATTCTGTCGCACATTTTTTTAACTGTATTTCATGTTTAACTAACTACAAAGTCGGTTTTTACGTGGAACGTTTTTAAAATAAGCTACTTAGGATATTTTGAACTATGTTACGCTTTTAAAGGACCCGTTCCAACGTTATAACTTCGTGACAAACAGCTCCATTGACTCGAATTTTAAAAATTAATGTCTTCACTTTTGCATGATGCGTTTTTAATATCAGCTTTAATTTTAATATGTTACGCTTTTAGAGGATCCAATTCAACTCTATAACATAGTGCCAGATAGCTCGATTGACTCGAATTTAATCTCTTTCGAAAATTAGGCAAATAAATTTAACTTTATGAGTTTAAAAATATATAAATAATAACTAATACATATATGATAATTTTCATAATATAGATAATACATACATGTTAATGTCAAGGCCGTACCCTCCGCCTTAAAAAATATTATTTCAAGACATTCAAAATACATTTTCATATATTAAAACAGTCTGAATTTAAGAAAAAATTATCTGATAAAAAAACTGCATAAAATGTATTGTAGTATTTCGTTATAAAACCCATTGATCGTTGAAATCTCATTGCAAAATGATCAACATTGCACAAGTCTAATCACACGTTTGGCAAATAAAAATCATACATTCGACCAAATTAGCTACATGTAAATGAACTGTTTAAAAACTGTTAAACTTGTAGATAATTTGAAATTCCATCTTCTGGTATCACATTTTAATACAACATAAAACTTTAACAAATGTAAAAACATTTGATTTTTTTTCAACAAAATTAAAATAGTTAAAATAAATTGAGTTATTTAAAATAAAAATAATAGAGAATTTTTATATTTTTGTGTTTATGTAAATAAATAGTGCATAAAACTGAATTACGAGGGGAGGGGGATGCATATAACTTTCCTAATTAATTTATTACGAAATTGGCCAACATAAAAAAAAAATAATGCCAATAGTCAAGATTTTTGGAGTTTCGTATTCGTATTCTAATTAATAAGTCTTTTATACCAGATAAGACTGTTATAAATCGTCTCGATTTTTTTTTCGTCAGCTGTCAACTAAGGCAATAAAGACAAAATCTAACATCATGATATGCGATAGCGTAGACACACGATGCCCAGTGTACCCAGTACTCGGTGTACTTTCGTAACAAGTATCGTAATATATACATCAGCAGATGTTCTTTTGCATGCTGCATTACGTTTTGTCTTGTTCATCGAACCATTACTGTGTTATTTTATGTTATTCATTGTTCTAAATTGGCTAGCAGGTTCGAAATTGGTTTACAATAATAGCTTGGTTGTTTCTCAAATACCATTTAATAGTAGTTCTATGAAAAGTAGATATAGCGTATAAACAAAATATTAATAAAGAAACATACGGCGATTTTAATGACTTCAAGCAACATTCACGCCAAATTTGAAGAAAATCCCAAAACACGTTTGGTCGTAAATGCGTTACAAACAAAAAAAAATTTTACAGGCCTTTAGTTACAGGGGGTAGTAAGTAATAAACAATAACGCCGCCCGAGTAATATTCTATCGAAGTATAAATTTATTGAAATCATGCTATTTCAAAGGAAACAATTTATTTTTATTACCAATCAATATTTTATTAGTTACCAACACATGAATACGTGTTACTCATTCTGTTTCTAATTACATTTTACATCCTGTTTCAATTATGATATCGACTTGAAATGTGGCATACTTACGTCATTCCATTCAATATACGTTGTCCTTAACGCTCGGAAGGCTACACCGCGGTTTGGTTTGGTTAATTAACGTCGCACTAGAGCTGCACAGTGGGCTATTGGCGACGGTTCGGGGTCTATCTCAAAGGAAAGACCCGGAAACACAAACACATTTACACGCACATTCATACATGCACCTCGTTATTTTTAGAACCATGGTCAGATGACGAGGAAACACCTGAACTGGCACCCAACGCCTTCAATAGACGTCGGGACTTTGGACACCAATCAGATTTATCGTGCACCAGTCCCGTATACACGCCGTAAATTTTTGCGGATGTTCTGGACAACTTTTCTAGTATTTTGTAGCGAAGCTGGAAACCCTCCGATCACAAGATCACTACTTTTTTATTACTTTTCTTTGTCAAGTACATCGCCTAGGATCGAACCAGGAATCTTCGTATTCGCAGCTGACGCCTTTAACCGCTACACCGCGGAAACATGTATTGATGTTATAGAAATAGGAAGGCTCCAAGTATACATTTCTATTATATATCTTATATGTAGAGAGAGATAAATTAGTACATACTTAAGTTTACTGGTACCGCGATAAAACGTCAATGATTGTCGCCAAACGACCGGCGCGAAAAGAATTGACAAAAAAAAATTATTGGGGCTTACATAACTAGCCATACTCCCTCGATCTGATCGAATAGTAAATCTCAAGTGTTAGTAATTCGTAATGATTGATCACACACACACACGCACACACACAGTAAATCGGGTCGAAATTAGCTTGTTCACAGGTGCACATTGACCCAATTTTATTTTTGAAGAGCACCTAAATATTTTATTATCAATACTGCTTACAAAAAAAATCGATGAAAATTAAATAAATCTAAAAATGAAACCTTTAGAAACATTTACATTTTCGAAAAATGTATCAAACATTTTTTTTTTTTTTGAAAAATGCAAAGGCATTTGACAGTTTTTTTCTTCTAAATGATCTTTCCTAAATAATTTACATATATCCACCACAAAAATATTAATTTTTTATCTCAAAGTATAGAAAGTAATTTTTGGGGTACCAAGTCCCCTTAACATTTCTTCTGTTTATAACTTCTTAATGTCGACCTGGCAGTGTAACGGAAAAGGCACTGGACTACGGTGCTGAGGATCTGAGTTTGATTCCGGGTAATTCTTGTATGTAATTGTCGATATTTATTGAAAGTGACTTATGAAGGCAACCTATCAAACATCTGCTCCTGATTACGTCTTTTTCAATATTGAAACTCGGATATTCAGAGCCATGATAAGCATCGAAGGTAATCAAAACTGAGTAAATTTTACTTATTTGTAAGTATATTTTTTTAACAGAGTAGCATGGTATAATTTATTTTCAAATAAACTAAGTTATGCAAACAATGTTAATTATTGTATGAATAATGTATGTCTATCTAGAAATGCGAATTTTTCACAAAAATTCTTTTTTAAAAGGCTCCTTTCTTTGTTTTTCTATTGAAAATTTCTCATTACATGAACTCTTTCAAAAAAGAAGTCAAACGGTAGAAACAACCGAACGCAATAAGTGTTTCCTCAAAGTTAAAATACTTTTTTTTTAAAGTTCTCTTCTACTGGATTTCCCCGAGTTCTGAGATTCTTTATTTGTGTTCTTTCTCACTTTGGAACGACGTCACGCAACCGAAAGATTCAATCTGTCTCAGAGCACAAGTGCGAGAATGGGATTTAACAAGGAAACGTGGAGGACTCGTGGGCTGCCATCCATCGCTTTGTAGTCCCCAAAGTGGATGGGAAATAATATTTTTACTTCGGAAGAAGAAGATCGTCACAAAACAAAAATCTCGATTCTTGTTTTCGGAAAGCGAATAACTCAACTCCAGCCTTCTGAGTAGTGAGGAAAAAATTTTGAACAAAGAAAATGTTGTCCTTAGGCAAAAGTTTAGTTTGTGTTTATAATACACTCAAATCTGTGTTTGTGCGGTCTTTTTTTTGTGCGATTTTTCATTTGTGCGATTTTTTTGTGCGATTTTTTTTGTGCGGTATATGAAAATTTCAATCAAACTGAAACATAATTGATTATCTGGCTTCCAAGACATATACAAACGTCTAGTGAAACAACAGTCGTCGCAAAAACTGATCACCGACAACATGGTAACTGAAAAAAAAAGTCAACTCTAAACCAGTGCGAGATAGTATCTTCAAATGACGAAAGGGATTTTGAACCAGTTTACCACAAGAAAGTTCGCGTATCGTCAGACTACGAAGGATAAAGGTTATATGTTTTGAAATGTTTTGTATGTGTAAAATAAGTAGAGACATATGTAAATAACATATTAAAAAATATTCGCATGTGTATTTTCTAAATCAGACTCTAAAAGGTTTGGCGAGATTCCAACTAGCTGCCCAGCCTCGTGTCGTGATTTCGTTTAAAAAAGCAATTCCTAGTTATTTCGAAAGGTTTTGAGTTATTTTCTATGTGAGACTTTTTTATGCGGTCCCTATTCACCGCATAAAAAAATATTTTTTAATTGTGTTGTGAAAACTAATTTTTATACCTACTCGTGAAGTTTTGTGCGATTTATTTATGCGTTTTCTTTTATGCGGTCCCTATCCACCGCATAGAAACAGGTTTGAGTGTATGTGTTTAACTCTTTCGTGGTTGGCGTTGTATGTAGAGTTCAAAATTAGCGATCGTTTGTCGTATTTTTCACACTGAACTCTAAACTGTAACTTCTGGAACGCTCATGACTAGTTATTTCTATGGACGTGGTTGAAGCCATATATTAAGCAGACATACTCAACCCCAACTAATTTTTAAAAGTGATTTTGTGAGTTCTTTACAAACCGTTATAGAATGTTAAATATGTTTAGATATATTCTTTTCTTTACAACCGTGACACGCAACACCGCATTTTGCGATGGCGGTCAAGTTGGCCATTTAGTTGTAATCATAATTCTCATGTACCTTGTATAATATCTTAGAACGTATCGAGATGTATGACTAACGACAAAATCCATTATCGTTATGTAATATGTTCGCTCTTTTGTATAAGAAACGATTTAAGGAGACTGTTCAGTATGCGCTGAACAAAAATGGGTAATTTGTTTGCTTATAAAAATAGTTCAGCTACAATGCTATCAATTCAATTAGAATAAAATGTTATATACATATGGAGAAAACAATATTTAACAAGATTCAATCACAATATTTCCTGCATTTAGTATATATTTTATGGAAAAGGTAATTTTATAAATGTAGCACTTTAGGTAAATAACTTCTTAGGATAGATTTTTCTAAAACAGTTACAATATACAATATTTTTTTTTATAGAATACGTTTTAAATTAACTACTAAACCGAATTTTGGTTTCGGACTAGAAAAAAACCATACTTTTTTTTGAAAATAGACAATTTTTGTTTACTTTATGACTCGTATTTTCGATCATACATTTTTTTATTCAAGTAGAACAACTAGTATATAGGTATAACATGTAAATTATACACTAAAATAATGGTACATAAAGTTTCGTTTTGGATTGAAAATATACTTTCGGAGAAAAGTGAACCAAAAGAGGAAAAAAAAAATTCTTGAAAAAATTGTAAAAGGTAAAATTACTGGTAATTCTGAATCGATTTTTTAGTTTTCCAGTGCAAATATTTCTCAACTATTTGTAATCAGTGAGTGCACGAAATATTGCTTTTATTTTAAATCATTAAATTTTAAAATTTTCCAATAGTGACTGCTTCCAAAAGAGGACATGCCCACTTTTGTTTAAATTTTAATTTCGAATTTCATAAAATTTAATATTGTGTAGCGTGGGGTTAGCTCTACGGATAGAGTTTTTTGATGATCAAGACAAGGAATGGCCATTTGTCTTTTGAAGTAACAAATTTAATTAAAAATGAGAATTACACACAGCACACATATAAAATTGAATACAGGACAATATGCAGACATGCATGATGAAGTCTGGCTCTCGACTGACGATTTCACTCAAAAACCAGAAGAGGGCGCTACAGTCGGTATAGAGGGCGCTTCGTAAACAGGGTGTTACAATATTTTATTATATATGCTATTACAATATATGCTGGTGACAAGACCAGTACATCTATCTTGCATATACTAAAATTGATTTCTTTAGACCATGATATCCATTTTCAGTGGATTCCTTCTCATGTAGACTTACACGGCAATGAATTGGCGGATAAACTTGCCAAGGAGTGTTGCAGGCTCTCCACCCCCTCTTCTTGCGCCTTGACTTTCCTAGAACTTTATTCAGGGGAAATATTTAAATATTCGGCTGAGTGGAGAAAGCCCCCTACCCATCATTAGTATATAGGTAAAAAGCCAGGCATGACTCTAGACCTCCTGTGTGACAGAGGCTCCCGGTCTGCTCTTTCTAGGTTTGCTAGCGGACACATCAAGTGCCTCTCATTTTTTGAGGGCAGGAAGGTCTTCACCACCTGCACTAAGTGCCTCGACCATCAGGCTTCTGCAGAGCACATAATGGAATGCATGGGCCTCTCCAGGGAAGATATCTACTGCGATCCTCTCCTTGTGCTTGACTTCCTGAGAGTCACTGATCTCTTGTCTGACTCCATCAGACTATAGAGGATAAGCAACAACAACACAATATGTTATTTTTTTTTCGAAAACTCAGTGTTAAATGATAGGTAATAATATTATACGCCCATTCTTTATAATCTGAAAATCCTATTTTTTTTTTAAGTATTGTAAATGCACTGTTACTTTAACCATTCTAGAAACAATGACAAATGTGTCATTCACGGGTGAAATGCTAAAAACATTTTATAATCTGAGAAAAAGCTTTTTTTTAAAAAAAAATACTGAATATTATGTGCTAAAACGTGACGCCCAGGTGCTAAACGTGATTGTGAGTCAAATCCGACTAAAACAAACCAAAAATAAAAAAAAATCCGGTAAGAAAACTTCCAGACATTCGAACAACGTCAGAATAAAAACAAAAGTTTTGAATTCTCAACTGGCATCACACTATCGGATCTCCTTTATTCTATGCAAGTAAATTTTCTTCAGACTTGGATACTAACAAAAAATGGCTCCGGGCATAACGGAGTCAAACAAGAAACTCAAACGTTCCACGAGTTTTGGGAATTCGACAGCATTTTCTTTATCTTTGGGCCCGGGGGCACATTCTTTCCGTTACTTCTTGTTTATCGATTGATTTAGGAGCACAAAAATATCGATTGTCGCTGTGTATTTTTTTGTCATGTTCCAGATGGGTTTTTGAATTAAACTTGATCATATCGTTATGTCATTTTGCTTTCTTAAATATATAAAAGTGTTTGGCATTAAAGGATTCGTCTGTTTGTTGTTATAAATATTTATGACTTCTTATTTTATAAACTGTCTAGACCACATATCATATAAAGTTTGAAATAAATCTTAAATTTATGTATTAAAACCTTTTGCCTTGTTGGTTGATATCATCATAAATGTTTACATTAATACTATGGTTGGTGTGCTGAATTAACGTCGCAATAGATAATAATTAGAAAAATGACGTACAAAAAAATAAAAAAAATATTGATATTTTTGTTTGAGATTTAATATTATTGAGATTTTGATATGAAAGAAAGGAGAGGTCATGGGTTTAAATTAAAAAAAATCCCATTTTAATCGGGAAGGGAGAAAACACTATTTCTATAATAAGGTAATAGACAAATGGAACAACTTGCCAGTGAATATTGTTAATTGTAAAGGAGTAACGGATTTTAAGAAGTTAGATATTCATTGGGGGATAGTTAGGAGGCAAAGAGTTGTAATATTAAATAGAGAGCGCCTTCAATACCAAACTCCCGTAAGGCCGCGGTGTCAACATTGAAAAGAAAAACCAACATCACGTGGTTATAGCGCTGCCACATTTGGCGTACAGACATCTGCAGAAGTTTCAAATTTGACGCACTTTCTTCTTTTTTGGTGATAAGAAGTTCTGTCTATATTCAACTTCTTAACATATATGTACGTATTTACTTATTTTCAAACACTATGCGCTAAATATTTCCGCTTCATTAACGAAACGAAAATATTTTATTTGTATAACAATACTCGAAGAAGCGAAACTTTTAATATTTATCAGGTTTTATTGTTCACATTTTCTTATTGAAGTATTCAAAATAACAATTGAAAGAACTTCGCTTATGGTAAATTTTTTACATAAAAACGTAATGCAATTATTTCAAAACTACAAAGTAATAAAAATCTCCTTAATATATCTGTTAAACGCCCTTAAATTGTGCCACTCGTTCAAAAAAAACGATATTTAAATACAAAATTAAACACAAAACCATATTACAATACTTCGATCTCGTTTAGTTCTTAAAGTCGCCAAGGCATGCCAAGTAATATTGGCGCGTGAACAAATTGGCATTTCCATTATATCACGTGGTTTCAATGATGGACACACGGAAATCAGAATTTTTATTCCTCTATTTGTATCATTACTCTATGTTAGGAGGTACTACCTGGACCAACTTTCTTGGGCCTTGAGCCTGTTGATGGTCGTCAAAATTTGTATTTGTATTACGAACCAACATTATGAACGATCTCTACATTCATTTCTTGTCTAGGGTTTGAATACCAGCATGAACTGATATCTACGACCTATTTGCGATTGTTTATGGAAAGTAAAAGCTAGTAAATTTGAATATGATTCTTATGGCATATCAAAAATGAATTCAATTCTTACAAACAAAATTCATACAGATATGGCATTCTCTAATTTTCGCCAAATCTTCCAAATAAACTCCAAAAACACTTACATTACATCAGTACTACAACCGAATCTAAACGTTGATTGAAGTTGACATACGCCACTTTACCCCAGCGACAGCTTTTGATGAATTAGCGTGACTGAAACATCGCAGGCGCGTGAGACTAAATCGTTTATATCGGAATTCCCTTTGTTTCTACCGACGACGCTGACTCTTGACCGAAAATAACGGTCGCCAAGTTCTCCCTTTTCCCCAATCACCTTCCGGGGAGCAAAAGAGGCATATGATTAATTGCGACTCGCTGAATGCCTGTCAGGCGGGAGTTTTTCGACGGCGGAACGCTGAATTCCCTTGCATTTCAGGAAGTGTAATGAGTAATTAGAAAAATCTTACAACTAGGGTTATTTCGGTGAAGTGGTGCGGTTGACGTTAAGGTTTTTTTTTTGTCTATTTGTTGTGAATGAGAATAGTTTAGGTGATAGTAAAATTACTGTGATGAATGGGATTTTTGGGGGGAGAATGTTAAATCGTGTTTAATGTGACGTTGGTGAAAGTTATAACATTTTATGCATTAAGTTTTTTTTTTATGAAATAGTAAGTAGCGTAAAAGCATAACATTCAAGAATAATAAATGACACAATTATATTTCTTTTTGAAAAAAAATTTGTGTAATGTGACTATTGAGATGGCTGTAGGGTTTAAGGCGTGCAACATCCAATTCAACAGTGGGTTTGGATGCAATTTTAATTCATAAATGACCATAACACACACATTCAAATTAAAGTTTGAGTTTCTCGACTTAACATATAACGAAACGAACGAATCGAACGAGCCATACTAATTGAACGGACCAAACGAACTCAACGATACTGACAAACCGAACGAATAGGAAGAACCGAGCGAATAGAACGACATGTACGAACCGAACGAATTGAGCGAAACGAACAATTTTAAAATACCGAACACATCAAACATGCCGAACGAACCAAACAAATGTGACATGCAGCGGAGTTTCTGTAAGAACGACCCAAGGCTGTGACGTATGACTGGTCAATTATGACGTACTTCCTTCTATCCAACCAACCGACATGTCATTTCTTATCAAGACCCGATTTCAAAGTCGTTACTTATTGAAAATCTTATTATGTAAATCAAGAGAAAGAACTATAAAAATCCAGCTTTTATTGAAATATTAAAGCAATATATTAGTCAACTTGTGAAATGCTAAGAACGATAATAAACCTTCAAAGCATTTTAAATATCAGATTGATGTGTACGTTTATGAGACAAGAAACTGAGTGTTCTGTTTAATCTGTCAAACCACTCCGGATGGAGAGTCATGGTTATTTCTCTGGAAATGTGTGCAATTGATCTTCCCCTTTAAACACTGCTTAATTAAACTTTATAAAATTGCTACCAGTTCAAATCTTTTTAAAACGTATACGTTATGTATATAACACTGAGAAACCAATTAATTTTAACATTCATAATACTACAAACAATAAATTAATAAAAGCAAATTGAAATATACTGGGCTAGCATACACTATTCGAATTTCAAAACTCTTTTGTTCAGAAGTATGTACTATTTGCCACACAAGTTTATCTCGGCTAGTAGTATCATATCACGCTTTTTGTCAACAACAAGTACCCAGTGGCAGTTGTCGAATCGGTGGACGAGTGGACTAGTTACTCAGTTGAATCACTAGTTAATCTCGGCTAATAGGTTCCATTTGTTGCAATGGCACGCGACTCACAGGGGCATCTAGTTATATTCCTACTTTCCCTCGGCTATTAGCGTTATAAGACCTACATTGATTGGTGATACAGGAAATTATGCATACACTCACCAAGCTTTAAGTACCTATTATACGTACGTTCAATGAGTGGGTCATTTGTCGCACGACCAAACAGGGATCCAGTTAATTCCATCGTGCCTGTATCAAGGAATAAATACTGGATTGGGCGTCATGGTATGGATTATGTTCATGAACTTACGCAATGGGATTTCTTTCTGAAGGGTATGTGAAGAATAGGGTTTATCTACCCTCAATAACAACAGTACTGTAAGAACAAAAGGGATCCCTCACTGCTGTTTTGAGAAACATTGACGGGAATGTGCGTTTGGATTATTTGTGCTGTGTGAACACCGGCGCACACATTTAGTATCCGAGTCGCCCAGTTCCAAAGCTTCTTTTGTTCCCCTTGTAATAAAAAAAATGTATTACATTTTATCAAGCGACCCGGTCGGGCTCGCAACGCTAAGCCAAAAAAGAAGAAATAACGCCAACTCGTCAAAGTAGCCAACAAGAAACGAACGCCCGACAGGACTTAAGCTTATGTACTCTGCACAACTTGTAATGTTAATATACTCTGCACAACTTGTAATGTTAATATACTCTGCACAACTTGTAATGTTAATATACTCTGCACAACTTGTAATGTTAATATACTCTGCACAACTTGTAATGTTAATATACTCTGCACAACTTGTAATGTTAATATACTCTGCACAACTTGTAATGTTAATATACTCTGCACAACTTGTAATGTTAATATACTCTGCACAACTTGTAATGTTAATATACTCTGCACAACTTGTAATGTTAATATACTCTGCACAACTTGTAATGTTAAACCGCGTCCGTAAAACAGAGTCCAGAAGCCGAACTACATTTCGTAAAAAAATAAAACCAGTATTGATGGAACCGTATCTGTAAAAGCTTTAATTTAATACAAGAATATTTTTTTTAATTGAAAATTAACGGAGATACGAAGTTTTTTAATTTACGTAAAGTTTGTTGATTTGTCACTTTTTCAAATTATGAAGCCCAAATTTGTAAGTCAAGCTAGATACTACATTTTTCAACCGATTATTTTGATTAATAGCTTATATGATAGCTTAATGGCATCACAAGTGCCTTTTGTTACTTTTTGTTTATAATATAATTTATTTATATGTTTAATTAGCTAAAAAAGTTATTAAATAATGTAAGCCAAATTTTTACGCCGGCAGGCGATTTTTACCTAAATATGGAATCCTTTCACTAATCACGCCAAAGAAAATTATGTTTTAGAGCGGCTTAATAAAAGTGAAAATTATCGTTAAAAAATACGTTCTACAAAATAAAAATTATACCACCCGATAGATTAAAAATCCTTTTAATCGATGGATCAATTTTCATTAAACTTGGACAATTATTAATGAAGATAGAAGCATTTGAAATAATTAATAACATTGAATATTTTCCCCTATCGTTCATTCGCGGGAGAAGGAAGAAACATCTCAACTAGCAACCATTTTCCATCTGGATGAAAGCACTGAAAGAATGAGTGGGGGGGGGGGGGGGGGCAGAGTCTTTTAATACAGTGCGTGAGTTTAATTTTTCCTTGAAATATCGGATTTAACTAATGACATGGGAAAACAAATAGTAATTTTTAAAAAGTTTAAATGGTGATTGGTCTGACATCCTTCAAAAGGTGGGTTGAAAAAAAGGACTGATATCCCCAAAAAAACTTCACTCCCTCACTAGTCTTTTCCCGGAAAAAAGCTGCGCTTTCTTTTCTTAGCTCGATTAAAAATTTATGTGTGTATAAAATTTTAATCGAGCTAAAAAAAGAGAGCGCAGCGTTTTTCCGGGAAAAGGCTAGTGAGTGGGTGTGCACGGTTGAGCTCTTGGCTTGTTTGTTTTTTATATCACAACTTTTTTAGCCACAGTTTCGAAGATTTTTTTAGGAGGGGGGGTGCTTAGCGTTTTTTTCTTTTCTAAAGTTGTTTTGGGGTTTTATATATACACCTAAAATAAACAGCGTCGTTTTACATATTAAAAACTTTGTTACTCGTCCTTCGCTAGCTAGCGACAGCTAGACAGCTTTCATGTATCCCCACACCCTAAAAAAAAATCGAGGATCTGTAAAAGTTTCGTTTAAAAAAATTCGCTGGAGAGCCGAAAACAAGATAGGATGTGTTTCGGGGACGCACTGCTCCATCTCCATTCCACACTTGGAGCATACCGGAAACTGCTTAACGCCGTTTTCATAAAAACACCCTCGCAAGTTTCCTCTAGCAAATCTAGACAATGCCGCCAGATCGGCTCTTTCACAAGATATATCAATAGATCCACCAGGGCTGTCCCGCCTATCACCCATGGGGTGGGGGGACCTTCCACACCTTTAAGTCCTTGATTTTCCTGATGTAGAAAAGGTTCATCAAATGTGAGGGAGAAGTCCGAACGAAATGGTTCAGACGAGCCTCTCTTCGCCAAGTCGTCGGTAATCTCATTTCCAAATATATCGACGTGGGATGGAATCCATTGGAGATGCACCCCATGTTCCGGACTGAGGAGTCCCAACAATTTCAAAATGGAGATGCCAGTACGATCACCGACGTTGTTCCAGTCTCGCAAGGTGTTGTAGAGAACTTCTACCATCCGATAAAATCCAGATAGCTCTGAAATTGTCCTCCTCCAAAATGGCTTCAAGTCCGGCCTCAATAACCAGTAGCTCACTTCTAAATGCCGAACAATTTTCCGAGTTTCTTTACATACTAAACATAAATTATGTAATTCCAGGTGTAGAAATAAAATTGAATGCGAAAAAAAATTTATTTACATAAGTTTTACAAACGACGTTTGGAACTTCTTTCTTATCTTTAGACTTACCTGAACCTCGGCAAGTCTATGCATCATTTCATATATCACCCACCTTTGTAGGTCTTATAATTCTAAATATTTAAAAAAAAACACGATGAACCATTTATAATAGCTCTGCATAGCATATAAACGTATAGTATTTTTTAACATGTACAACATATATTATTTTGTATTCACGTATTTCTTTTCGCCACTTTCCACATTTTGCAACCAGATATTTTTGAGTTGCAATATATCCAGGACGTGTTTCGAAATATGGATAATAAGACATTTTAAAAAGTTTATCTTTCAACAAAGAAATCTATAAGGTGAAAGCTTTTATTCGTATTTTTGTCTTCCGTAGACCGATTTCGCATACCAATGCTGATGCATCTAGGGAAAATGTCTTGTATTTGTTGAACTTCTTTGGTATTCAATAAATAAAATAGCTTTGTAAAAACAAAGTTTTTATGTTAAAATCGTGACCGAATGTTTTATGTATATCTAGGTAAAATATCGTATTGTAAACTCAAAAACTCGGAATGCTATTTTAGTGTACGTTATAATAAAAATACCCAAAATCATTCTTAGGCCGATATATTTTTTGTCTCGACTTTTGAATTTATATGTCTGAATGTCCTAAATGATATACACATATTGGTTAATTTAGAAATATATCTGTAGTTATGTAACTGTATGTTATGTATATTTATGTATTTATGTGTTATGTATTTATGTTATGTAAACTGTAGGTTATGTATATTATGTATTTATGTGTTATGTATTTATGTTATGTAAACTGTAGGTTATGTATATTATGTATTTATGTGTTATGTATTTATGTTATGGAAATTGTATGAACTTATATGTAGTAATATTTCAAAGTTGTTGACCTCTCACAGCCAATACAGATAAAAAAAAATCAAATGTTGAAAATATTGGGAATTGAAGGTTTTTTGGAGCATACAAAATTTTTATTCTGGGAAATTCAGAATGGTCGATTTTCTGCTGAAACCTCAATTTTTTTTTTACAAATAAAGCCATTTTTAATAAAAGTCAATCAAAATATAGCAAAATTCAGCTAAAACTGTATGAACTTTTTTGTTACCTCTTCTTTCATTCCATAATTGTTCATATGTAACAAAAAAGTTCATTCGGTTTTAGCTGAAATTTTAACTGAGGGTAATATATGTGAATTCAAAATTAATATGTATATTTTGATTGGCTTTTATTAAAAATATATATTTTGGACTTTAATAAATTTTTGGGACTGTAATAAATTGAATTGTACTTTTAATTACCACGTTGTCGTTAATATTATAAGTATTTAGATTATTATCAAATTTCTACTTTTAAAGAAAATTGTAATTTTAAATTTTTAAAATTTTACAGGACATATTTTTTTAAATGAAGGGTATTTTTACACACGATGTTTGTAACATCAAAATTACCCTTATTTTTAACATCTTCAAGTCTCTATTTTTTTATACATTTCCGATACATAACGTCTTAAAATTTATTCATCACAACTTCCTAATTTCAGAGATTTTTATTTTTAAACGTGCAAAAGTTTTTTAAAATATGAAATGTTTTAAATGCTAGTAAAACAACTAAAATATATATCTATATATTAAACTGTTCATTAGAAATTAAAAAAAATTATAATCTTCAAACACATTTTTATTGGAGATATATTCTTTTGCAATATATACGATATGTAATATGTTGTTAGAACCAGAATAAGTACGCATCACTTGTTGATATTAGTATTTATTGTTCTAATCGACAGAAATCCAAACATCTTTTCACAAACTTAGAAAATGAATATTTTAAAGAAGCATGGCACGTTATAAATTACGTTCCATCACAAGCTGAATAATGTTCGTTAAATAATAATTACCACGAAAATCGAAATATAGATAATAAGACATTTAAAAAAGTTTATCTTTCAACAAAGAAATCTATTGGGTTGTTCGGAAAGTAATTTCGTTTTTTTTTTACGAAAATGAAAGACGATTTTCTTATAGTGAATAAATATTTTATTGAATTATATATTGTTCATTCTGGTCCAATACCTTCTGAAATCTTTCTGGCAGTAGCATGTATTCACGCTCATGAAATTTTTGTTCTTTGCTGGCAAAAAACTGCTCCACTGGCTAAAAACTGCTCCACGTGATTTTTGACCTCCTCATTTAAAGTAAAGGTTTTACCATCTAAAATTTTTTGTAGAGACCGGAACAAATAATAATCAGAAGGTGCCTGATCTAGAGAATATGGTGGGTGTGGAAGTATATCCCATCCAAACTGTAAAAGCTTTTGGCGAGTTAACAAACTTGTATGAGGTCTCGCGTTATCTTGGTGGAACACTACATCTTTTCTATTGATCAATTCTGACCTTTTCTGTTTAAGTGAATCATTCAATTTGTCCAGCTGATGACAGTACACTTCATAATTGATCGTTGTGTTGTCCTGTAGAAGCTAAAAAAAGATTGCTTTGAAATCCCACTTAACATATATCATCACCGTTTTTGATGAATATCGGCTTTCGACGTGCTTTGAGCCAGTTCATCTTTTTTTACTCCATGATCTCTTTACGCCATGATCTTTAACATTGTTGTAGACAACCCATTGCTTGTCTCCAGTGATGATACGCTTAAAAAATGGATCATTTTCTTGACGTTTGAGAAGCAAATCACAGACGTCAACGCGACGGCACAAATTTCTCTCATTAAGAACATGAGGAACCCATATATCTAGGCGTTTCAAATAATCATGAACGGTCTAATTCGATCAATTTAATCTCTCAGCTATCTCACGAGTTGTTATTCGCCGGTTTGCAGCAATTAATGCCGTTATTATGCATTCATCAGCTTCAACTGGCCTTCCAGAACGTAGTGCAACTGCAACATCAAAATTGCTAGATCGAAATTTTGTAAACCAGTTTTTGACACTGGTGTTCTGTCCATACATCTTCTCCATACACATCAGATAATTTTTTTCTTGCATGAACATCATTTTTACCTTTTCGATAGTAGAAAAGTAAAATATGCCGAAAATGCTGCTTTTCACTTTCCATATTTGAAAGCGAACCAACCAAAAACTACTGCATATAATCAATCGAACTTTTTCACAAGCAGGCCTTGCTATTTCAGCTGTCAAAATATATAATGAATATGCGACTTAAGTGTGAAGTTGGCTGTGAAAAAATACAATTAAGTCCTCTGCTGGGAAAAAAAGAAATTACTTTCCGAACAACTCAATATAACGTTAAAACTTTTATTTGTATTTTCGTCTTCCGTATACTGATTTCGCATGACAATACCTGACTATCTAAGTTCATTAGTAGTACGTGGTAGAAGGTAGATTCTCTTGCATAAAGTTTCCTTGCAAAAGTGATACATTCCTGGTAACTTTTTCTTATGAATGACAGCACCAAAGAGAAACTAAAACTTAGTTAACATACTGTCACTAAGTCCTCCATTCTTTTTGTCATTCAGTCCGCTGACATAGATTGAATAATTAAAACAAAAAACTACTTTTGTAAAAGAACGAAGAAAAAAATATTTAATGACTTCCTCTAGAATAATTATAGATATTTAAATTATTTACTTTGATAATGATAATAGGTAGGTAGTGTATGCTGAGGCGGATGTAAGATTTTAAGGCATGCAATGTCAAACTCAAGGGTGGACTCCTTTTTGGACCCTGATAAAAATGCTGCACGCTTCTTATGATGTTTTTTTCTCCTAGAAAGACGTTTGCAAGAGCGTAAAATAGATACAACAGCGCCAACGTTTTTTCGTGGTTCATGGTTGTGTTACGCATGTTTTCCTTACGGTTCTCTTTGCACTTACATGCACCTCTACTCGGAACATATTTTTAAGACTCTACGCGTTAATTAAGAATCATACATAAAATGCATAGTAAGTTTTCCCATTAAGTTTCTCTCATTGGATTAATCTATAGCAAGTTTATGTGATATCGATAAAATCTCAGTGTTGGCAACGTTAAACCTAGATGATAAACCTTTACACATTAAAGAGTAATACGTTTGTGGAGGTCGCTTCATATACCCGATACCATCTCTTGGGGTACAGTAATTACTTTAGCCTAACGGATAGAGTATCGGCGTAGCAAGCGAAAGACACCGAGTTCAAAACTTGGTAGACGGCACTTCGATACACGTTCATTTGAATATACTTGTTTAAGTATTACGGTAATTAGAAGATGTGGTCTATCTGACTTATCCCGAACATTCCAAAAGGGAGGAGAGCATATATATAGCTTCATCACCACAGCCAATAGGAATAAAAATGGCAGAAAGGAACTGTATGGACACTAGACATCACTATATACCGGTACAGTTTGGGTTTGATAGTGTCTGTCCCTTTCTAGTATAAAAAAAACACTGACTTTAAGAAAAGTGTGCTAAAAAGTAAATAATCTTCTTTAATTTTACGAACAAGCTGAAAATGTTGAATTATTCAACAATTTTATAATTATTACAACTTTTTTTTTTAAATCAGTGCCAAAATTTAGGTATGATTTTTGTAAATTGACACCAACTTCAAAAAATTGTAATAAGTATAAAATTGATGGTAAATATTTAATTTTTTTCAACTTGTTCGTAAAATTAAAAATTATTTTTTACTTTTTAGTGCAATTTTCTTAAAGTCGGTTTATCTTATTTTTTTAAAAGATTTTTTCCTTTTTTTTATTTTTAATTATTCGTCAAGAAATTCAATTTGTTGAGCACATTTTCCCACGTCTCATATCCGTTTTAACAAATACCGAGTAAACTAAAACTAAATGGTATCTCCGTATCCATGCTAATAAATACCGGGCGAACGAAATGTCATTGTCGTACAATCTTTATTAAACTATGAAAATATTTTGAAATTGGAGAAATTGTTAAACAAAAAAGTCCGGTTAATCAATATTTTCCTATACTTAAAAGCAGTAGAAAAGTGAGAGTTCTAGGACAAGGCTCATAAAGCTTAGGCTCATATGGCCGATATGAGCCTTTAAGGGGGTCCGATACCTTCGACATTTTTTTCTTTATTTTTATACTTGTACAATCCAATTTTTTTTCTCTTTCTAAATATGCATAAAAAACCATTTTAAGACGCTCAATTTTTTTTTTAAATTGCACATTTATTTTTAAATTAAAATTTTAGTAAATTTTTTAACAATTTTAAAATTCCTACTCCTTTTTTGTTTTTTAATATTTTGAAGCAATTTTTTTTATTTAAGATCTTGAATAATATGTAAATAGATGTATGCATTCACATTTTGATTCAGATGCATCACTTTAATAAAATAAAATATATTAGAAATTTTGGAGAAAAAAAATGACGAAAAAAATAAAATTCCATTTTAAGTGGTTTTAAAAAACAAATTATGGTAAAAATAGGAAATCTGAATGCATACATCTATTTAAAATATATTTATCTTGCTATACACACAAAAATTATGATTATAAGTATAATAGTAAAAAAGCCTTAGCATTTTTAGTGTTCATTAAATTTCAAAACCACGAACAGAGATATTTGCTTCTAAAGTTTACATATGATACAACTATGTTATAGGAACACATCATTAAAACATTCATAACTAAAAAAGTAATAGGAATTTTTTGAAGCAGTTTTTTGTGAGTTATTAAGATAAGTTTGAATATTATTTTTTAAATATAAAAAAAAAATGACTTTTTTTGCGAATTTTGGGTATCGGACCCCCTTAACCTAATCAGCTTGAACCTAATCCGACACAAGCCTTAAACCGTATGAACCTGAGCCTTACGAGCCTTGTCCCAGAACTCTCATTTTTCTACTAATCATAAAAGTCGGATAACAGATTAAAAAAAATTCAAGAGTGGATCTTTTTTTATTTAATAAAAAAAAGTATTTTCTAAATTGGACAATATTTTTTTTTTGAAACGGTGCTGGTAATGGAGAATTTCGAATAGTTAAAAATCGGATAACAGGATATTTTGCTCCTATAAAAAATATTTAATATCTGAATTAAAACAGAATTCTTCTCAAACTTACATGAAAAAACAATACACAAGTCGAATTGATAACATCTCTCCTTTTGGCACGATTTGGCGGTTTTGGTTGGCGCGCTTTACAATTGTTTAAAAAAAAAAATCACTAAAATTTCTGAAAAATAAAAATTCAGTTATTTTAAATATTACCACGAGATTTCGGGTAAATTAAATGTAAATTAAAACGCACGCGCGGTACAACCGAAATCCAGTTTGGTTATATCGACGTTCAAATTGCTGTTTTCATCCATATCAATCATATTTTTCATCAATAACTATCGTTAAATATACGACACAAAATTTATTTCCGCCATGTCATCTTGTTGGACAGCTAATCCTGAACTCCCTAGTTGGTCCGGTGTTCTACGGAATGTACTCGCTTTAATTATGCGAGACGCGTACGACATCGCTTGTTACTTGTTGTGTATCTTGCTCGGTCTTGCTGTTACGCTATTTTACCAATATTCTACCAGAAAACACATGGAGTTGCGCGAAAAAACAACAACGTTGGAGCAAGCCGATCCGGTTGAAACTACCGGCGGACTGGAAGGAAATGGAAGAGGAGAAACCTCGTTGGAGAAAATCCTCCTTTGGCGATAATTATTCTGTCAGAAGTTTTGGGAATGTACAAAAGAATGACATGGCGATGTTTACTACTGTATTTATAAATTCTAAACTCTGTTCGCATTGTAAAATAAAATCTAATGTTACAAAATTGTTGAAAAGGGATTTTTTTTAATTACCAAAGACGTGCTAAATTATTGTTTTTTGAAAATCTCAGAAAAGCTTAATTTGTGCATTGCATATAGGCTAGAATACATTATACGGTACACCTTGGCGACTTTTCTGAAAAAGCGATATTAGCTACGCTAACACATTCTTGGCGACAGAAGCCGGTTTGGTAGTTAATCAAAGAACTCCTCCATTTCCCTCCCTGCAACAGCGTTTGGCGCCAGGTTACCAGATTTGGCGAAAGATCAGGTGTACCTTAGAATATATTCTAACCGAATGTCTTATTCTAAATTAACATTTGCTCAGTTATTTAGATGAATTCTAATGATATTATATTATCAATTATTTTCGGTAAAACTACAGACGGGCCACTACGCCAAATCAATTTTGATGACAAACTGTGGTGAGTATAGCTCAGGTTTACCATTTTGAACACCAAAATTTCGATGTTACGTAAACAAGCAAACGATTGAATATTTGAATTAAAATGATCTTTTGCAACTGGAATTAAAACGCTTTGGCGTAGTTCTTCTTAACTGTAAGTCTAACCAAACCGGTATGTTTACGTAAAACAACAAACTAAACTATTTGACAGTGAAAAACTTACGAGTGGTTTTACATTACTTGCATAATTTTGTATAGTAATTTTATCAAGCAAAAGTCTTTTTTTTTAAAATAAGTCTTTAAATATTAATGAATTTTAAATAAGTAAATTTAAATACAAGTACATCGCTCCTTTACGTTTTCAAATAATTTCTAACTTCTTTTTCTTACTTTGTATGAAAATTATACATTGTTCTGTTACTTATTGAATATTTACAAATAAAATGCAATTCTAAAATAACTAAAATCAATAATTACAACATTTCTTTCCTAAGTTAAGATTCAAGTAGAAGCAATGAATATTATCAGTAAGGTCACCATGTCACCGAAATCTGAACGAAAGAAAAATATTTTTGTAAAATATTTAGATTGCTCAAAAGTGCTCTTAATTCCTTATAAGACAGGAAACCAGCAAACCGAAATTGTGTAATTGAAGATTTATCAAAGTAGTTTTATAAAGGATATTAAAGACAAAATAAAAAGTAAAACCTTTAAAATTCAGCATTTTCCTTTTAATAATGCGAAGAAAAGATTTTCGTATTTCCGGGTTTTATCGGGAATTTGAAACAAAAACCTTTATTTTGTAGATACTCAATAAAAAATGCAGTTTTCCTGTATAAAATTTTCAATTTAACAATTTTGTTGTTTTATACTGTCTTGCTTTTGCTGGTTATGCGAAAACTATTTCTATCACGTTGAAAAAGACTTTAAAATAATCTTTTTTTAAAAGATGTTAATCACATTTTGCGTACTCAAAAACCGAATACATGACATCGAGTAATATTCCAATTTTTTTTATCTCGTTTAGTTTGGATTGGTTATGGAATGAAAATTATTTAATAAGCGGACGTTTTAGCAAATTTACAGACGATAAAAACTAATTAAATACTTTATGCTACGTTTACAGTTTTAAAACACTCAAAAGAACTCTAACAAAATATTCCTGAGTTCTAATAAATTTAGAAAGCTTATATTTTTCGCCACACTTCGTAAAATTATTTTTAGTTAATTCAAGCACCTTTATCAATTGTTTTTTATTTCATCCACTAATTTTAACCCACTAATTTAACCTACTTGTATTTAAATACTAAGGCCAAGGACATGTTATCATGTTAGACACGATATCCAGTGTTTCCGGAAATGTATCCGATTTTTAAATCCACATATACCTTATCGTGAAAGTGCGGAAATCAGCGTATCTGCAAATTCACTAATGACTCTGCATTTACACTAGGCCGATACGTGTAAGTGTGGCAGGCACGTAGGTATAGATTTTTCATGGGGTTGGTTCAGTGACTGAGTAACTTATTCTCACCTTCCCCCCCCCAAAAAAAAATATTCCTCCCCCCCCCATCTTTTTAAAATTTATTGATTTTTATTTAAGTAAACAGGAATACGTTGGCATATAAGTATCGAAACAGCTACATTTATCATTTATTTTTCATAAAATCATTACCAATATCAGTTATTAACTATTTTTAAAATTAGTAAATATCACTCCCTAATTATGAAATAAATTTAGAGAACATATTTACATCTGTAGATTTTTTGTTTAAAATAATATTTGAATCCCGTGTTAAAATCTTCTCCCGTCGCCGAAATTCAAATGTTATATAATGACGTCATGTTACGGTTATTTTGAGATAAAAATAACCTCAAAACATGTTTTTGAAGCCTTTTGAAAACTATTTTCCGGGATAGGACCCCCGGAAAATACAAGGGTTTTCCTCGCGCAACTCAACAAGAAGTATTATACTAGAAATGGAAATGTTTCTAGTTTTTTAAAGTTTTTATGATTTTTAGAGTAATTCGATTTGTTTTTCTTGACTTTCAATGGGAGGGGTTTGAACCCTCTGAACCACCCCCTTACCTACGTGCCTGAAGTGTGGAATATTGCTTGATTTCGCACATTTACGAGTGTATCTGCATATTCCCTAGTGAATACGCAGATATACTTTCCGATGAGCACTTGTGAAATTTCAATTGTATGTTTATTAAGTTTATAACTTTGTTAAACTTTAAGGAAATCACTTACGTCCAAGGGTAGACCACTTGGTCGACCCCTAGATATATATTATATATTTCAAAAATAAAAGTTATTTTTTAAAGAATGGAATGTGATTTTTTGGAGGTGACATGAAAAAACCGACTACTTGGGAGAAATGAGAAGCCGTAAACGACTACTTCAAGGGGGTGCCAGCTGTTTTTGAACAGTTATTACGATGCTAGATTCTACAAACGACTGTCCAAAAAGGGGTTACGATGCCAAAAAACGACTGCCAGGACAGTTTTTTTTGATAGATTTAAGGATCTCTCAGCGTCCAAGGATAACCATTAAGTTGCAACCACAGGGTGGTAACATAACCGGGAAAACCGGGAAGTCAGGGAATTGTCATGGAATTTTTTTATTCTGGAAAAGTCAGGGAAATGTCAGGGAAAATTTAAAAAAATCATTAAAAATCAGGGAATTTTTCAAATTTGGTTCATTAAAACGGCAATTATTATTGTCTATTCTGATTTGTTTAGTCGTCAATATTTCCTTTTAGTTCCGATTAAAAAAAAAATCATGGTCGAGCGAGCGCATGCGCAGTTTTGTTGTTGATAGATACGTGAACCGCTGCTGGAAGGAGAAACGAAATCAAAGTTGGACTTTGGACTGCAAAAAACATGTGGGCTGCTAATGAATCTGCTGAATCAACAATTTGTTGAAAATTGTATTAGAAATATTTTTATTTTAAGTATGGATTGAACTCTTATGGCAAGATAAAAGATTGGATTTAAAGACAGGTCGTAAGGACTTTGAACTTTATTTTAATATAAATAAATTATACCTTTTCTACTGCACCCTCTTCATATGCAAATAAGTTTTAAAGACTTTGATTTTTTTTTTCTGGCTATTTTATGGAAGCTTTTCAGGTTTTATAATAGATTACCGTATATACTCGCGTATAAGCCGACCCCCTAATTTTAGACCGATTTTTTGTCCAAAATCGGAAACTCGCGTATAAGCCCAGTTGTATTTTCGTACATGAAAAATTCCGATTGAAATCGACAAATCCTCGACAAAAGAGTGAAATTTTAATTAGAAAAATAAATATTTAAGCCTAGAAATTAAAAGTTTAAAGAAAGTGGCTGGAGAAACGGCCTTCCTCGAAGTTCGTGACGATTCTTCGAGCTTAAAAGTATGTACCACTCGCGCTGTTCTGGTGTCTTTCAAACCTCCATCGGACTTCTTAAATTAAATCTCCCTTATTATCAAATAAAATATTTTAAACCACAAACTTAAATACCAAAATATGCAATTTCTAATCCTTAACATCGTTTTGTAAAGATTTAAAAACTTAGAAAACGTCAACTATTTTCTGTCAACATCGTTGACTACTGTCGCTATTAAATAGGGATGAGCATTTTTTTTTATCCATCTCGGAAGGAAATACTACTACTTTATGGATGAATATATACTTCTTATTAAAATATTTAGTTTTTAATTACGAGATAAATGACTTGAAAGTAGAACTTGAATTCGCCGATTAGCAACCCCGATTTTACCGCTTTAAAACCAATTAAATATTTATCAAAATATATACTTTTTATTAAATTAAACTGATTGTTTATGCTAGCAGTTAAATTTTGAGTTACGATTACGCCGCGATGCGCAGAACGGTCTTCAGTCAGCACGTGACACACATTCTCGATCTCGGAACTGTGTCGTTGCGATATCAGAAGAATCCGCTAATTTCAACTTCTCTCCTTTTCCCATTTTTGGCAAATTATATTAGAAATTTTAATGACCCGCGTATAAGCCGACCCCCCTACTTTTCGATGAAAATTTTGACTTAAATTTCTCGGCTTATACGCGAGTATATACGGTAAATATAAATTTCATATTATTATTTTTCAAAATAATTCTTCAATATCTTAGGATTTTAACAATTTTAAGAATTCCTCCAGTGTATCACATTTTGAATTATTCTTCGTTTTTGCTTAAAAATAGTAAAGTTTTGTTATTTTCTGTACTTTTTTTATTTAAAATTAATGATTATATACCGTATATACTCGCGTATAAGCCGACCCCCTAAATTTAGGACCATTTTTGTGCAAAATTGAAAATTCGCGTATAAGCCGAGTTGTATTTTCGTACATGAAAAAATTCCGATTAAAATCGGCACATCATCGAGAAAACTATGACATTTTAATTCTTAAAATAAATATTTAAGCCGAGAAATCGAAAATTAAAAAATAAAAGGGGCTACAGAAACGACCTTTCTTAAAGTTCGCGGCTATTCGTCGTGCATAAAAAATATGTACCATTCGCGATGTTCTTGTGTCTTTCAAACCGCCATCGGACTTCTTAAATTAAATCTCGCTTATTATCATAATAAGATATTTTAAACCACATACTTAAATACGAAAATGTGCAATTTCTAATTATTAACATCGTTTTTTAAAGAATTAAAAACTTAGAAAACTTCAACTGTTTTCTATTACGTTGATTACTGTCACTATTAAATACAGATGAGCATTTTTTTATTCATCTCGGAAGGAAATACTAGTATATTGTGGATCAACGCATACTTATTAAAATATTTAGTTTTTAATTACGAAATAATTGACTTGAAAGTAGAGCTTGAATTCGCCATTTTTACCGCTTTAAAGTCAATTCCATCCAAAATTCTAATAAGACAACTATTAATATCTTTACATAATATTATCAAGGAATAAAATCTATAATTGGGAAATAAATTTTGTTTAATTATTTCAATCGAGTAAGAAAGACATTGAATTTAAAGTGGTGTCATTCGCTACGCACGTCACTTCTTAATATTCCATCCAAAATTTTATTAAAATACGTATACAGCTTCATAAATTCTACAATCCAATTAAACATTTATTAAAATATATACTTTTTATTTAGTTAAACTGAGGATTTATCCGAGTAGTGCAATTTTGCGTTACGATTACGCCGCAATGTGCAGAACAATCTTCAGTCAGCACATGTGACGCACATTCTCGATCTCGGATCGGGAAAATGTGTCGGCGCGTTTTTATAAGAATCCGCTTATTTTAAACTTCTCTCCTTTTCCAATTTTAGGCAAATTACATTATAAATTTTACTGACCCGCGTATAAGCCGCCTCCCCTGCTTTTTGATGAAAATTTTGACTGAAATTTCTCAGCTCATACTCGAGTGTATACGGTAGATGAAATTTAAGTATAGGATTGGGACATAAAGAAAATTTAGTTTTTGTTTATTTTGTATTTGAAATTTAACTAAATTTTTTAAACTAATATATTAACATCTATATATATAAATGCGAAAAACCCACTCATCACTCATCACTAATTCTCCAACTTCCCGTATACCTATGAAGATGAAATTTGGCAAATTTGTTCCTTATACCTTAATTAGGAAAAGTAAGCTATTTTTGTTCCGATCGAACGGATTTAAGGGGTTGTAAAACCCCTTTTTCGAAACTTCTCCATAGGATTAACATGGAGAACATGTAACAATGCAAAATATAAAATTTAAACAATGGAAATTTTTAATATTATGTAACGTACGAGGAGCATTCTGATTGGCTGATGACTAAATATCGCCAAAATGTCGCCAAATAACTAAAAACTGTCGCCAAATTAATAAACTTCGCCAAATAAATTAAAATTTCACCGAATGAATAAAACATTTCGCCAAATTAATAAAATATCGCCAAATGAACTAAAATATGATCATATATGTAAAAATAATATAAAAACCGGCCCGTCGCACCGGGGGGGATTTAACTGTGAAAAAGAAAACAAAACGAAAAATGCTACGACCAAAAGTGCAAGCCATACGAAAAATATATTATCAAACTGAAGATAAGTATACAGTATGAATAATATAAAGGTTCAAGACAGGAAGCCCATCGCTAAATAAAAGTTTGTAATTTAGCCTCCGTGCACTCAGTTAGTTTTGTGTTATCCATTATTTATTAGTTTACCTGCCGAGAGGCCAGTTATGTTACCACTCTACCTGTGAGTGAAGTTCTGTAATCTATATATATAAAAACATCGCCAAATGAACTAAAATATGAACACATATGTAAAAATACCATAAAAATGGCGAAATTAGTGTCAAAAAGTGATAAAATGTATGTCAAAATGGTGAAAATATGATTGGGTAACAGGATATTCCGTACTACATCAGCTATGAAAATTTAATTTGGCGTGGAGGTACACTTTAAGCCAAAATTGCTCACTAAGAAATGATTTTCAAAAATTCGAACTGTAAATGCCAAAAGTAAAAATCCTCGCCACTTATCCACTGACTCATTACTATTTCTTTTATTTTCTGTATACCTATGAAGATGAAATTTGGAAAATTTGTTACTTATACCTTAAATAGGAAAAGTAAGCTATTTTTGTACCGATCTAACGTATTTAAGGGAGTGTTCAATGAGACAGTGGGATTTTTTGTACGGACCGTTAGTTTTGGACAATTTGGATAGTTTTAGAATTGTTAAACTCCACATACTGATAGGGTTTACCGAACAAAGTAAAACTTCTCGAATGTTAATCAACGGGAATATCATTTATTTGTCAGCATTGTTTTATCGCCAACTTCTCCGTGTTATAAAGTTTTCAGTTCCAGCTAGAACTTGCTAATAAAATTTATTTAATTTGTTTGGGTTCGTTATTTTATTTATCTTCTGATGGGTGATGAATTAAGATTATTTTTCATCCGCTTAAATATGTTTTACTTGTACCTCTTTTGCGAGTTATTTTCTTCCCGTGCATAGAACTTAAAATTCAAAACTGAACCAGTGTTCACGTTCCCAGTGAGTAAGCGTCTTCTTCTATCTACTGGCGGGCCTCGGGCGTGGCCTGGTTGGAAAAGCGGGAATTACTTCTCAATGAATTACTTTCTTGACAAACGAATTTATTTATATCATGTTAATTATCGCGTTAACTGTGAAGTGAAAAAGGAGAAACAAAAAGTAAATATAAAGCGAATATTATCGATTCATTAACTTGGCTGAACTGTCGAATTATTGAACTTGTCGTTTAGTTTTTAAACTTGATAACTGAGTTAAGTAGAACGCAAATATTCTTGACTAGCTGAAATACCCGTTCTACGCACGAGAAGGAAATAAATTACAAAATTGATACAGATACAATATTTATAGCGAAATAAACAATATTCTTAATTTGTCACCCATGAGGGGAAACCACAGTATTAAAAGTACTAATTTGAAACGAAATTTTATTGGCAAGGTCCTGCAAGAACTGGAAAGATTGCTAATATGAAGTTGTCTACACAATAAAGTGGATATATAAGCATTACTCCCGTTGATCACCATACATATTTTAACCTTTAGAAACATCCCAAAGATTTAAACGGGAAAAACTTTTATAAATGTTAATAAAAATTATCTGAAAAAGTTTTATTAGACACCTATGTCAACATTTGTCGTTAAGTTTCACAAATTGGTGAAAATATAAGAAGAAAAAAAAACGAAAAAGAATATTTAAAAGGTTCATTTGCCAAATTCAAGATTTTCATATTTTTTCTTTTGTACGGTAAACCTTATCAATATGCGAGGAGGGATGGTTCCCCAGCACTTTTTTTAGATTTTGTCCCCGCACTTTTTAAATATTTAACTTTTTAAATAAAAAATAAATCATATTTTTTACTTCATTGAACTTTAAATCAACCCCCTACCCACTTCTCCATATTATCAATTTTTCAAGTTCTTGCGGGACCTTGCTAATAAAATTTCGTTACATATTGGAACTTTTAATTCTTTGGTTCCATCTGATATGGGACAAATTAAGAATATTATTTATTTATCTAATAATTATTGTATTTGTATCTATTTTGTAACTTATTTCTTTCCCGTGCGTAGAACGGGTATTTCAGCTAGTATTAATATATAAACAATATATTTATTGTAGCAAAGATAATTTGTTTGTTTTTATACAAAGTATGTATTATAACATTTATTTAACCTAATTGCAAAGTCAGGGAAATATTTTGAAACCATCAGGGAAGTCAGGGAAATGTCAGGGAACTTTTTTTCCAGGATTTTGTTGCCACCCTGAAATTAATATTAATAAAAATTTAAAAATAATATAATAAATAGCATGCGATTTTTGGTGGTGAGATGCATGGAAAGTCTGTTCAGAGGATATCAGAAACTCCAAATGGCTTCTCTAAGCGAGTACCAACTATTTTTAATCAGTTATTTAAATGAGAGATTGTAAAAGCGACAATTTTTAAAAATACTGAGAATTGTCGAACGTACACTGTACGTCATTTATTTACTTTCTGATATCTAAAGAGCAAATTATGCACTTTTATCATTCGGAATACGTGTATCAGCAGATTCCCTAGTGAAAGTGCGGAAACTCTTATTCTGTAGATTATTCCGCACTTGCACTATAAAAATGTGTATATCTTCATGTGCACTGGTGAATCTGCAGATGCACGACTTTAGCACTTGCGCGGTAACAACTCGCTTTTTGGAATTCAAATAGATGCTACAACAGATGACAGTTTGCTGGAGTCATGGTTCGCTGGTCTACATCAAAAGTTAACAGGTGACTGGTCATGACTGCGAATCTATTATTTATTAATTGTACATTTTTATCTAGTATTCATTACTTGTACAGATTTCAGTTTGCTTTAGAAATAATATACTGCATACGTTAACCGATTTATATATATACATTGTATCTATATGCATGACTGTCAGCAAAAAATGACTACTTTTATAATAAAAATAGGGCCCGCGGTTAGATTATTGGAAGTTCGAACTTCAACTTTGAGAGTGCAGCGAGTTCGTGATCGGAGAGTTGCCAGTTTCGGGATTTGTCGTCCGCAAAATCTATGATCCGTGTATAAAAGAATGAGGAACGATAATTTGTTCGTGACATTACTTTCCTCACACATACACAGATAAGTGGGGTGCCAGCATAGGTGTTATTCCCGCCATTTGAACATAGTTCAAAATTACGAGGCAGTTTCCCGGGTGTAACCGTCGCCAATACCTATTATGCAGCTCTAGTGCGAAGTTTGTTAAACCATTGAACCATCTAATTAAAAATGTACAAAATTAAGCATATTATTGTTAATATTATAGCATATATGTTCAATGCCATTTTTTTTCTGTAAAAAGTTAATCATATTATTTAAAATAACATCCAGCATTTGATGCGACTTCAAGAATAATACTGAAATTTGACACATTAGAGATATTTCAATATGTAGAGTAGAAAAATTCCTATGGGTCGTTCTCCACATTTTTAATATTAAATATGTTTAGTATTAATATTTTTAATATTAAATGTTTTTATATTAGATATGTTTAATATTAAATATGTTTAGTATTGATATTTTTAATATTAAATGTTTTTATATTAGATATTTTTAATATTAAATATTTTTAATATTAAATATTTTTAATATTAAATATTTTTAATATTAAATATTTTTAATATTAAATATTTTTAATATTAAATATTTTTAATATTAAATATTTTTAATATTAAATATTTTTAATATTAAATATTTTTAATACTAAATATTTTTAATATTAAATATTTTTATATGTAAATTCTTTTTTTTATATGTCTCACATTTTTAATCCTAAATCTGATATTTAAAGTTATTGCTTTATTTTCAAATTTCAGCCATTTACATACTATATCCATTCTTAGAATCTTCAATATTTTCTAGACTCAGCGAAGCATCCTAATTTAAACATCAGATCTCATTAATTTTAAAAAAAGAAAATCGATATTGTGTAACTATCGATTCTCAATCGATTCCCAATGGATACTCTCTAACCCAGAACATCCCAGACAAGAAAGAGAATGAAAGAGACAAGAGAAATTCTTTCAAACGATAAAAAAAGAAAAGAACTCCAAACGATCATGACGTTTTTTGTTTATTTCCCTTTCTGGATTCCAGGCTTATTTTCTTTTGTTCTCATTTGCGAAATTCGAAAAAAGAAACTCTTCTTTTTGGTTGCATATCTGATTAGTGGGAATCATATATTTTTTATTTCCAACTTGAATAAATGAGTGCGGCTCTATATGTCAAAGTTTAAATGGGATTAGAAAACTTGTATTGATAAATGTAGCGCAGGATGGAGAAGCTTTCGTTACAATTTATGTATATTTTATTTTTTAATATTTCACCAATATAAGGATAGAACTATAATTTTAATTTGTATTTTTTTGTGATTTATAAGCGAACACTCAAATATTTACTCGGAAGTATTTTATTTACTTTTGTTTTTAAATAATTTTAATTGTATTTTTAATAATGATATTGATTACGAAAATAACCGTACAAATTATATTAAACATATTTTATATTATTCCATAAAAGTGAATATTAAATACATTTGGAACATTATTCCTTTTAACATGTTCTTTTTGTTAAAACGTTTTTATATAAATCTTCAGAAAATGAAAATTCCTACTGAGCATCATATTTAATAAATATTTCAATATAAAATATTTTTAATAATTTTAAGTTTATGTGTATTGATGGAAAATGTGTAAATACATGGACTACTTGAGTCGCTGGATTCTGCCAGATGGTTAACAACATTTTATTAAAGTTACTAAAATGACACAATTTCTTTACGCATATTTAAGTATACATAATTGAACTAAATCATGTCCTACAATAATTTATTTTTCAAAAAATTTATATACCAGGTTGAAGGAATACCAGATTTTGTTTTGTAGTAGTATTTCCAGAAACAATAGACCTCGCGAGCAAAAAGAAATTATTTAAAAAACATATACGTCAATATTAATGAGATCAAGGAACGTTCAAGCCGAATTCGAAGAAAATCGAACAACGCGTTTGTTCGTAATTGGGTAACAAATAAATTTACATACAGACGAAGTGTCGAAAGGTCTACTTGAAAAATCTAATAAAGTATTTCGTTTCTACACTAATTTAAAAGTCAAACTCAAAAGCGCCAACGTATTCTCCAACCAGAATATATAAGCATTTATTTCTAAAATATTCTGGAAATTGTTTTAAATTTAAATATTTTATGTTTAGTTTCCAACAATATTTGCATATTAATTTAATGCCAACGTCAAAAAATATTTGTTTTTATCACATGAAATAAGTTTTACAAGCTGTATAAAAAAGAGCAATTTATCAACTAACATTGCTTAAATTGAGGTCAAAATGTAAACACGAGTTATAACGTCAAATGCTTAATATCTATAAAGTTCGCGTGTTACCTATAATTTAAGTTATATTTCTGTATTAATTATGATTTTATCCTTGTTCAAAACTACTATATAGTATTACTGTGACTTATTAAAATACAAATACAAGTTTAAAAATTCGCAATGAAAATACGCAAGATCTGGACATGTTTCGGGAAATACATCTCCCATTTTATTTACTGAGAATTTTAGAATTTTTTTTAAATTCTCGGTAAATTCGACATGCATTCTATTTTTCACATATTAATAAGATCACTTTCACACAGCTTAAAGACCCTATTGACGACCTTAATTACTGGGGCATATATAAAATCTCATGTCAATGTGGCATGTCATATATCGGTCAAACAAAGAGAGCACTAAGATTTCGCATTAAGGAGCACCAATCACATCTGTCAAACCAGAAATAAAGAAGTCCTCCATTGCCAATCACTCTTGGGAGCATAATCATATATTTAATTTTTCTAACCCACATTTAATTCGGAAACCAAAATCACTAGTCGAACTTGACTTCCTGGAGACGTTTCATATATTTAACAATATTGATTCGGTTTTCAATGAAACATTTGCAGTTCCGGTGTTTCCCGCTTGTTGGCACACAATAGTTAATTCCAACTGATTGAGATTTCGGTCTTTGGCAACACTTTAAATTTGGGGTTTATTTTTATTTATGGACATATACTTTTTATTTCTGCTGACGAAGGAAGATGTATCTCCCGAAACATGTTTAGATATTATGTATTTTTAACGTTGTATTTGTATTTTGATATTCTCAACGCAATGTTCTATAAGACTAGTTTTTATCTTATTACTATATCTTCCCTTCACGATAGATTTCGAACTTTTAACAATAACCTATTTGTATAGATATTCGTAAAAATTGGAAATAATATGACATAAATCTGAACAAACAACCAAATATTAATAAAATATGAAAATTTAAGTTGAAGATTCAAACTGTATCTATAAAGTCAAATAAAATAAAATCATCAAACAGAGTGTAATAGAAGATTGTGGCAAGGTGAATGCCATTTAGACATGTTCTTCTAGAATCAAGACAATAAATTAAGTCTTTACCATTTGTGTACAATAAGTTTTAATAATGTTTTAAGTTACACAAGGTACAAACTCATAATTGATTATAAAATAAGGAGATAAAGTAACCATGCAACCGAGCATGGTGAAAGTTTTACTGCGACCAATGAGCTAAAATAGAGTGAAGATTAAGCGTATTACACCAAATTACACCTTTTTCAGCCAAGGTAGATCAATATAGTCCCTTCGCATGGTATTTGTCATAGTATGAAATGCATACTTCATAGTTTTAAAACCGCAATTATATATATTAAATGTTACACATTTAATGTTTTTCTGTATTTGCTTTATTACTCACAAGAAAAGAAGAAAAAAAACCTCATTAATTTATTAATTGAATACTTAAAACCGACGCAACCCAACTGTGCACAATCAATGGTAGAATGTTTTCTCTACCTTGTCTTTCAAACGGTATTCATCCCGCGAGCCACGTTTAGGTACATTATCCCCTAATGCGATTCCTCACTCCAGAGTCTATTATTGCAGCTCAGTGATTGACTGACTTCTTCATATCAAGAGCCGGTAGAGGGCGACACAGTCGTAGAACAAGAGCGTTACTAGGTTAGATAAAGTTACTGACGTTTCGAACTAAATGTATAAAAGTAACTTTGAATAAAATCTTTCTCCATCGTTTCCGAAACCATAGACTTGATCTAAAAATAGCAGACAGTCATTTCCTATATTTATACTCATTTGATACGCTCGGTTGCATAACTAAAAGCGAGAAAAATATATGATCCAGACACATATGACATACGAGCGGCAAAAAGAACCTCGGACATTTTACTTTTTCTCCTGCTATTCAGCTATTTATTTTGACAAATTATAGATGCAATGATTTCTTTTCCTTTAAAGCGCAATTAAATTGCCTGGAAAGAAAACGATTTATATTAGAGAATGTATTGCAAATGAATTAGGTTTTTTCTAGTCTGGTTTACGACTTTCGTTTATATAAAAAAAGAATTTAAATAATATCGAATTTTCTCTTGAAATGAAAAGGAAAGTAAATTAATTAGTGTTATGTGAAATTAATTAGAAGGTATTAGGTTTCTTTTTATAACACTATGGGGTTGTGGAGGGGCGAAATAAATTATCAGGATATTTTAATAAACATAAAATGAAGTGTTGACTTTTTTATTTTGTCATTTATTTTAAAAGTTAATTAGTTAACAGAAATATTTATGTCGAATCGGGCGATATATTTTTTTTAATTGTTATTTTTATTTTTTATTTACTTGTATAATAATTTCACATGTCATAAAAATTGCCCGAATATTTAGTCATTCGACGAAATATGAATTTTTATTTATAGTTTTGTTTTTAAATAATTTTATATTATTATAAATATTTATTAATGTTTTGTTTTGTATCAAAAATCCGCCAAGGCGTCAATATTAATGCCGCCAAATATGATTTCAGTTCTAATTGGCAACTATATTAATTTTACACTAATTACTTTTACACGCATGCGTAAATAGTTGCGTAATATATTTTTCAAGCATGCGCAATTTCGAATCCAAACCGCATTTTCGTTAGTTTTCGAATCGCCATTTTGTGATTAGTTATTACGCTAATTTTACCTTTTGCAAATTTGTAACTACTTATTCCTTAATATATTTAATAATAGTTTCGTATAAGTTATAAACAAATCGCCAAATGACGGAATATAATTATTTCAATCCGTGCATCTCATTGATTTAATATACAGCAAGTAGCTACACCCATTTATTTACGTGATATCTGTAATAGAAACCCTAGACCTTCCAAGCAAAAATTGTCGCTGAAAATTGATTTAGCAAAGTGGACCTTTATTACTTATTTTTACCATATCAAATATCTTAAATTTACTATCAATTATCTGATCAATTATTTGAGTTGTGACCACGTAGTTTACGAACGTATATTTGAAGTAACATGTTTTAACAAAAGTACATAGTATTCTATTTCTTCAATTTCTAGAAAAAAATATCCAATTTTGTTGTTATCTCACCACAAAGATAATATGCTAGAAGTCAGGAAGAAATCTTTGTTAGTTTACATCGAATGTCGCACTTCTCAACGTACTAATACTATTAGGAATCGCACATTTTTATTTTATCTTTTTTCTTTGAAACTACTATATTCTTTTGACAATATAGAAAAGTTTTTTCAATTACACTCAAACCTGTTTTTGTGCGGTTTTTTTTGTGCGATTTTTTTTTTGTGCGGTATATGAAAATTTCAATCAAATTGGAACATACTTGATTATCTGGCTACCGAGACATATACAAGTGTTTAGTGAAACAACAGTCGTCGCAAAAACTGATCACTGACTACATGGTAACTGAAAAAAAGTCCACTCTAAACGAGTGCGAGGTAGTATCTTCAAGTGACGAAAGCGATTTTGAACCAAGTTCGAGTATAATCAGACTACGAAGGATAATGGTTATACGTTTTGGATGTGTAAAATAAGTACATATGTAAATAAAATATTTAAAAATGTTCGCATGTGTATTTTCTAAATCAGATTCCAAAAGGTTTGGTGAGATTCAAAGTAGCTGTCCAGCCTGGTGTCTTGATTTCGTTTAAAAAAGCAATTCCTAGTTATTTCGTAAAGTTTTGAGTTATTTTCTATGTGAGAGTTTTTTTATTCGGTCCCTATCCACCGCATAAAAAAATTAATTGTGTTGCGAAAACTATTTTTTATAGCTACTCGTGAAGTTTTGTGCGATTTTTTTATGCGTTTCTTTTATGCGGTCCCTATCCACCGCACAAAAACAGGTTTGAGTGTAGTCGTTGATTTTTTAAAAGAACATTTTTGTACTAATTTTTAAGTTCAATGCTGTTTGAACAATTTTTAAGTTCAATGTTACTTGAACAGTTTTTAAGTAGATGGAAATTAAACATTTTAAACTAATAAATCAAATGTGAGTTTCAACGAAATTTAAAAAAAAACATTATTTAAATAATTTTTTAAACTTCATTGTTTAAAGGGGCTTTATAAATAATGCCTTCAAGAAATTGATAGAAAAACCTCTAAAATATATATATTTTTTTATTTTTAAAATTTGGTTAAGTTCTTGGAAATATAGAGATTATTATACAAACCACAGAGTACTGTAGCGTATGACAAGTAAAACGAATTATATACCGAATCGTGGATGTTTTTAATTTTAAGATATATTATTCTCATAAACAAAAAGTCTAAACATATTATAAGCACATTAATTTAAAAAAAAAACTATAAGCCACTTTAAAACTCAAAAAACATAACGCTAAAATATCGATTTATTTTTTTAACAAAATATTTCCACTACCCTTCATTGCATACAAGAAAACAAAAACCGAAATTTACATATATTGTCAACATTCATTAAAAATTCAACGCTCACCTTTCTCAATTAATACCCTTAAACAACTAATTTTCAATATTCTCCGAGCCCTGTCCCATCTACTCCCCGCGACAATTTTTTACTGTTGACAGCTAATTTCATGCTCAGAGTAGACTGCCCGCTCCCCCTCTGTCCATTAATCCAGCGATTAAGATCCTTATGGTATTTTGAAAGATGCCCCCCGTGGATGATTGATGGAAATGTAATTCAACGGAAATTAATGGCGCTGCCTAATGATAAAAGTTGCATGATTTGAAAGGGATGCGTAAGCCGGCTGTAATCGCCTTTGCGAGATGTGTCTGTAAATAAAATAACGGTGTGTAGTTCTGAAAATATGGTCTATGATAAAGTAGGCTTTATGTGCAGGGTCGCCTTTTGGGGTGTGCGAAAAGTGCCACCGCATAGGGGTCCGCGCTCGTAGAAATAAGAATATTGCATGTAAAATGAATCTTTTTCTTGCGTTTGATATAAAACAAGAGAGTTGTAGGTTTTTAAAATCTCCTTTTCTAGAACTTACATTTTTATTGACTTGATGTAAGGATTAAAGCTTAGAAAACAGTAATATCCAGAGAGTTGTAATATTAAATAGAGAACGCCTTCAATACTAGACTCTTGTAAGGCCGCGGTGTCAACATTGAAAAGAAAAACCCACCTCACGTGGTTATAGCGCTGCCACATTTGGCGTTCAGACACCTGCAGGAGTTTCAAATTTGGCGCACTTTCTTCTTTTTGGGTGATAAGGAGTTCTGTCCGTATTCAACTTCTTAACATATATGTAGGTATTTACTTATTTTCAAACAATATGCGCTAAATATTTTCTCTTCATTAACCAAACGAAAATATTTTATTTGTGTTCAATACACGAAGAAGCGAAACTCTTTATGTTTCTCAGGTTTTATTGTTTATATTTTCTTATTGAAGTATATAAAATAACAATTGAAAGAACTTCGCTTATTTTAAATTTTTTACATAAAAACGTAATGAAATTATTTAAAAACTACAAAGTAAGAAAAATCTCCTTAATATATCTGTTAAACTCCCTTAAATTGTGCCACTCGTTAAAAAAAAAAACGATATTTAAATACAAAATTAAACACAAAACCATATTACAATACTTCGATCTCGTTTAGTTCTTAAAGTCGCCAATGCCTGCCAAGTAATATTGGCGCATGAATGAATTGGCATTTCCTCATATCACGTGGTTTCAATGATGGACACACGGAAATCAGCATTTTTATTCCTCTATTTGTATCATTACTCTATGTATAAAACGTCTTAAAAAATCAGCTACATGAAATGTCTTGTTATTTTATAGAACATACAATGTCCTTCAGGAAGTACGGAAAGTTCTGGATTCGTCTTTATGATCACATAGAGTTTTTTTTCCCTTCTGACAGGACGGCCGGTACTAACACAAGAAAATTCAGAAAGTTCTAAGTTGGCAAAAAAAAAAAGTTTAAAAATTCCAACTGTAAATTTGTTACGTACAAATTTGTACGGAAATTTTTTACGTACGTTTCCGGAAGAACTATGGCTTGTAACTTCTATCATTAATCTCATAGAGGGACTTATTACAACTTTTTGAAGTTGGTGCCAATTTACAAAAATATATATCTACAATTTGGTTGCAATAAGTATAACATTAATATTAAGAAATTCAATTTTTTCAACTTTTTTGTAAAATTAAAATCTATTTTTTACTTTATAGCGCTATTTTCTTAAAGTCGGTTTTCCTTTTTTTTTTTTTTAAAAAGATTATTTTTTACAATTAATTAATTTGATTTAATTAAAAAGATTAAATTTTACAACAGTTAACACTGATTTAAAAAAAACACGGGTTTATTTTTTAAAATTTATAAACATTGTTATTATCTTTTTCTTTAAATTAAAAATTATTTCAGCCAATTTAATTAAATAAAAAATACTTGAGCAAAAAAATATATATATATTGGCGGTAGTTGGCGGCCTATTGCTTCAGTAAAGGTTTAAGATTTTTTTTAATAGTATATGCAATTGTTCAGTAAAATTGTTTTCAAAAAATTGTACTAGTTATAACTTTAAAGATCAAAACTATATCCAAACGGAAAACTCAAAAGTTTTTTTTATCACACGTAATATTCAATAGTTCGATTCTGCTTTTAAAAGTTTAATATTTTTCGATTGCAATACAAAACTAAATGTATCCAACTCCCACTTTTGCCTCTAAAGTAACAAAAAACATATTCAATATTAATCACAATACTGCCAATCGATACGAGTGTAGATTCGACTTTAACTATAATCTGCTCGTTCTCGCAACAAGGAAAATACAGTTAAAGGTTTAAATAACGAGAAACAAAGAAACTCAAAAAATAATCGCCAAGCGGTATCGGTAAGAGAGATTGTACGCCAAATAGAAAATGAATTCATTTCTTGCTCCATTAAACCTCTGATAACATTCTGAGTCGCTTGGAAAAAGTAGTCGATCGACAGAAGGAACGGGGATAAAAATAGGGGAAAAAATATAATGAAAATCCTGATCCGCAATACTTTTGTTCGAACGGAATAGATTGGGGGTGCGCAGAGGAAAGAATTTAGTTCTGTTCTTTTATTTAATCTTTTAGTAATTTTCGAATGATTTCGATTCAAATAAAGATGAGGTCATTTCGGTAAGATTAAATGTTTTTAATGTCTTGCAATTCCACAAGAATAGATTTATGGTTGTTTTGTGAATAAATAAAATAAATAAAAATTGAAACAACAAGTATCAAATATCATGGAACATTTTGTTTAATTCTTTTTTTTTATATAAAAAAAATCTGAATCAAAAATTGCTACAAACTTTTCTTATTCTAGTGTCGTAACAAATGCTTTTATGTAAGTGTCATGTTCTAGTGTCTCACAACATGAGTTAACTTATGGTATTTAAAAATTGGCTTTTAATGGCTAACTTTGAGCTATCGTTTCGAAAAAGGCACTTTATTTATAAACGAGATCTTATTTATAATATTTTTAGTTTGGGAAAAATTTTGTAAATATTTTATTGATACACTGTTAAAAACATGTACTTGAAAGTAAAATACATTCTTTTTTTAATACGTTCGATGCTTATTATAGCACAGATTACATTAGTCTCAAATTTGAAAAAGACTGCTTATTTTTGAGTAGATGAATGGATCAATTTTTAGTATATTTAGTTTTAAATTCGAAATGATGTGCTCATTTTTGTGCAAGTACAGAAATCGCTTGTGGATATATTCATTTTCGAATTTAAATATATGTACATAATTTTAAGTATGTTCATCCAAATGCGAAAAATTACTTTCTACCCATACAATTTTACTGTAATGTACAAAATGCATTTATTTTTTTGTTTTAAATAATTAAAAATATACATGATTTTTTTGTCAAAAGAAATGTATTCATTTCTTATATCACCAAATTTAAGAACTCTTATTTCAGATATGTCGTTGCGTAATTTATAACAATCTAAATTTAAAACAATATTATTTTTTCATGTTATCATAAAAAATAAATTAAATTTCTGATTTTAAATTATATTTATTTCATTTTGAAAGTAGATATTTCAAATTTGGGTGATTGTAAAAAATTAATACATATTGAATCAAATAAAATAAACATGCATGTTTTTAATTATTTAAAACTTGCTTGTAAATGATTTTTGAGGGGAACAAAAAAGATCTTAGTCACTTTTAAGTGCCCCCTGTTTCTTTCCACTGCAACGAGTTCTTTCGCGAACGGTGAGTCACACTTGTGTCCTGTGCCTAAGGGGTTTTCAGTAAAAAGGATGTAGCTCCAATCATTCAAGCTTGCATAAAGCCGTAAAAAACGTTTGAAAATTCAAAATTCCAAGTTGTGTGACGATATTCTTTTTGATCAATCTTCTTAATTGTTTCTACATATTATGACAGTATTTTCACTCAAAAATGTATCTTCCAGATGTCGTGGCACATGTTGGATTGTTGGAGCTACCTCTTTCTTGCAACCAAATAGATGCTCTGTCTACCTCACTGAAAAATATTTCACAAAAAAAATACAATTTACTATAATATTATTTTATTCAAAGAAAACTTCAATTGAAATATAGCATATAACTTGGCTTTAAAAATAGAAAATTACATTTTTAATCATCACACTCCCCCTCTGTAACGTCCGGCGCACCTGCTGCGTTGTCATCGTAGAACCACAAAACGTAAAAGAACCCAAAACTCTATTGTTTACAAGTGCTGTATAAACTTCCTCTAAACTAAGCACGTCAGTCGTTTGGAGGAAAATGGTGGTAGCTCCAGGAGCTACCTCTATATTACAACAAACTAATGAGACAGACAGCTAATTCTTTAAAAACGCGAGAACTAACGATTGGAGCTACATCTTTCTGGCACCAAACAAATAAGTTTTTTTTACCACAAGATAGTACATTTAACTCCAAATTCCTCTAGGTTGGAGCTTTTTAAAGCAAATTCTTTAATTTAAAGATTTTGTATGGATTGTGGTAATACAAGTTTGATGACTTTTCACCGTCGCTTTGGCGATTTCAAAACCTGAGATCTAGCAACCATGGGTTTAATGCCATTAAATAACGAACATCACATGCAGTGTTCTCTTTTTTAAATGCTCAATTGATTAACGTAATTGTTTCTAGTGAGGCGGCTAGCCTTAAATTTCCGGAATAAAATCACCCTAAAGACAATACAAGTACTTTAATTAATAGCTCTCCTAAGAACAACTCGTCGCACTTAGGGTCAATAAACTGATAAGGACATAGCAGACGACGAAATCAATTTCCAATAAACCACTGCCCCAAAATACACGAAATATCATTTTCTACTCCCTTCCTCCGGCGGAAATCTGATCAAAGGCATCCAAGCAGCTGAATAAACAGATTGAAACCAAGATTACTCGGCAGAAAATAGTTGATCCCAATATAGAAATCGAAACCCAAAAGATTGAGATAATAAATCACATGGCAGAACGTAACTGTGTCCGTGACCAATGACACGTCGCGTTGTGACCGTGGAGACGGGTAACTATGGTTACTGGTCCGATCTTGAAGGAGATGATTTCTTGTTCGTTTGTGGGGTTATTTGTGTTTTAGGAGAGGGGGGAGGGGAAAGAATGTTTTACTGTTTGGAACGAAAGAAGTACGAAGTCTTGAAGAAAAAATGTCGATGGCGGTTTGAGATATTGCCTTGGATAATGAGATCTGTCAATTGCAATGCAGTTCTGGATGTCGGACGAGGGTGGTTGAGATTTTCTTGCGTTTACACGTATCTCATAAAAAAATCAATTAGTAATAAGGTCACTTATAGTTATACTTTGAATGGTCATGAAGAATGATATATTTGTGTTTGTAACAAAAGTATAAACTTTTGTTCAGTTTGTGTATTTTTTAATGTTCTTTATGGTCATTTCTCTCTCACTCACTCTCTCACTTTCTCTTTCTCTCTCTACTCAATCACACTTACTCTTTCTCTCTCTACTCAATCACACTTACTCTTTCACTTTCTCCCTCTCTTTCACTCCCCCTCTTTCTCCCTTTCTTTCTCTCACTCACTCCCTCCCTCCTTCTTTCTGCTTCTCTCTTTCTCCTTCTCTCTTTCTCCTTCTCTTTTTCTCACTTTCTATATCTCCATATTTCTCTATCTCTTTCTATCTCTTTTTCTCTTTCTTTCTTTCTCTTTCTATCTCTTCTCTCTTTCTCCTTCTCTCTTTTTCTCACTTTATATATCACCCTATTTCTCTATCTATTTTTCTCTTTCTTTTTTTCTCTTTCTATCTCTTCTCTCTTTCTTTCTCTCTCTCTCTCTCTCTTTTTCACTTTCTCTTTTATCTATCTTTCTCTAATTCTCTTTATTTGTTCTCTATCTTTCTCTCGCCACCTCTTTCTCTCTCTCTATTTATCTTTCTTTCTCTATCTCACTTTCTCTCTCCCTCTTAATTATACACTATTGAATTCTTTTTAACACTTTATGGTTTAAGACCGCGTACTTGGCCTCGACATTAACTTCCCAATTATAATACTATTGAGTTGATTATATTAGCTTGTAGTTTCAACACGAATCTTCTATGAACATTTTACTTTCTGTAAACAATAACGCTTACAAAAATGTAGATGGACTTACAGATGATACCAAGCATATTTTTTTGGACTATAGCGCTTGTTTCAAAGACTAGTTTCGAATTCTTATCACACAAAAGCCGTATGATTTGAGTCATTCTTCCTGTTGTAAAATGATCTGCATATTTTACTGCTAGTCTTTGAAAGTTTTTATTTGGAATAAGTTATAATTGTATCTTACAAAAAAAAAATCTCCTAATTATTTAATACTATCATAGTTAAAAAAAATAACATATAATAAATATAGAAACTTTGAAATTTATAATAAAGTAAATACTTATAAAAAATACTTATTGTAATTAATTTTAAAAAGAACAAATCAAGAAAAGTTCAAAAACACCTCTTTGGACGTAAGTTGTTAATTTATTCCAATTATTCCGGGATATATTTTAACCTACTCGCTTATTATTAGAGAAATCGAAAATAGGTTTCAAATATCTTATTATTATTACCTTGTATGTATAACAGTGTAATATATTTTTTAAAATTTCAATGTTGAGTGCCCAGCAAAGAAAGTCATCATAAAACATTAATCAAAACTGTGAAATTGAAGGTTTTTTTTAAGTTTTAAAAAGGAATTTGAAACAAAAACTGCAGTTTAAGTTTTTAATTTTTCTGAATAAAACTTTTAAAAAATTTTACTGTTTTCTTTCAATAATTTCAATGCTTCAAAATTGAAAGTTTTTGCAGTTTTTTTTTTTGAAAGTTTTTTTTTTTTAATATTTTTTGTAAAGTTTTTTTTACAGGTTTCATAAAGGAATTTGGAACAAAATACTTATATTTAATAGATTTTTAAAAAGCTGCCATTTTCCTGTATAAAACCTCAAATTTCAGAATTTTGATGAAAATTTGGTGCTGACTTCCTTTGCTCGGTATTTATTAAAATGCAAATTGCATTCGAAATACTTTAAATGAATTCCGACTTATAAGCGTACATATACAAAAATGTTGAATTATGTATTTGAAAAGATATTTATTTTATGTAAAAATCTGAGATATGTTAAACGATAAGAGTGCAGATCTTAAAATATTAGTCAAACATGAATGTGCTCAGGAATTATAAGACTGCCCGTAACAACGACTAAAAAAAATGTATACAGGACCTTAATATAAGGTCAACTCATACAACGCAATTTTTCTAAAATCACCATCATTCTTATTCCCAATATTTTTTTCCTTCTTTGACAGATTAATCCCGACTAATTTTTCCTACATAAAACATGAAGATATCAGAGAGCAAAAAACAATGCAACCATATCTCTAAAAAAAAAGAATCCAATAATGCTCTTATACTGTTTGTTCTTCGAAAGTTAATCCAAAAACAACATAAGAATTAGGATTCCGAGTGATGATTTTTTTTTGTAGTCTGCCGAAACGGAAATATCAAAAAATATATTTTTTATATAAAAAAAAATGGGATTTGATAAATTATTATTTCTGAAGTTGATAATAGTATTTAAAGAAATCATAAAAGAAAATGACACTGAACAGGCTGGATGTGTTCCAACTTGTGATAACGAAAAAACGTTGCAATGAAAATTTTCAAAATATAAGTTGACTCTTTTCTATTGTATCCGAAAATAAAATAAACTTCCTAATCTGATACAATAAATGGTGGTTGTGGACTGTAGATCATTGCAGGATATTCTCTTGTCATAGAATTCTGGTTTTTGATTTTGGAAAATAAATACATTTGAACAACTATATTTGAAAGGTATTATAAATATAATTTTATACAAATATTAAATTTTGTTCTATACTTGATGATATATCTTAACAGCCCTATTAACACTAGAACGACGGCAGTTTCGGTATATCTAGAACGACGGGATGGGTCAAATTGACCCAGAGTACAAAAATCCATGTTTAAGTTTTAAAAATATAATTTTTTTTCAGTAATGACAATTATATCATTGACAGTAATATTAAGAATACAAAATAGAATATTTAAATTATAAACCTTAAAAATAAACAAAAAATTATGTTTAAAAACTGTTTACACTATATTCAATTTGAACTTTTTTGAGGCATTTTGTCATTGATGTGTAAATTTTTTATTCATTATTTAAAAGTTATTATCAGGAAAGTGTTCGTACATATACTACACAAAGTTGCGGCAACCTTTTTTTACGTAATTTGTGCACTTGTTACACATCGGAACAAATATCAGCTGCTTTGTTTACACACTTAGAAACTTGACTTCGAACTCTTTTGCGTGCTACTGATGGTACTCACTTGTTTCTGTAAATCTGAATTATTCTTTTTACGAGTAGACTCAATATAAGGATGGCGAAGCTCATCAATAAGTTGTTGTATAAATTTTCGCCTCGAAAGCTTTTTACCTATAACTCTTTTATGCAAAATCCAGGAATTTATTCAAGCAAGGTCTAGAACATTGTTGAAGACAGGCACTGGCCACCTTCTAGATGCTGCCTTCACCAAGTATTTTCGTGCATTTGACAGAAACATCTACACTGAATTTTGTAGAATTGTAAAACCACATTGTCTATGGAAATTGTTTTGGCCTGTTATCGTCAACATAAACTGTGGGGTGAAATGAACTGAGTAACATGACATTCTTATTATTTTTCCCTTGGTAAACTGTCATAGTAGTTGTACTATCATTATGTTTCAGTAACAATGTTTTGACAATTATGTCTTCATTTATTTTCACTATTTCAGGCAAAAACTTTCGATTCCACCTTACAGTACCTATCAAACTGGTGTTCTTTGCTTTTAAAATTTCCGATAGTTTCAGTGTTGTGAAAAAGTTATCAGTGGTGACGTTTCTTCCTTAGTTTTCAAAAGGTTTCACTAAACGTAAAACGACGTGTTTGGCGAGTTCTAGATTTGCAAGACGCTCATCTTTACCTAATTATGGAAGCCATTTATTATGTATTTAGTATCAACATCATCTGCAAGCCAGAACTTAATTCCAAATTTATCTGGTTTGTTAGCCATGTACTGTGTAAATCAACATCTGGATTTTGTAGGAAACAGTTGCTCATCAACTGTTATGTATGAAACCTTGATTTCGGGGTTGTTTGCACTAGAAACGTTTCAGTTTTACTAGAAACGTTTTCATTTCTACTACATGCAATAGGTAATTCACAAGAATCAGATAAATTGCCATCATTATATGAATATAAACTTTTAGTATTTGAAGGCACAAATTCTTCATCCCTAGAAGCAAACTCTTTATATCTACAGTTTTTGGATTCATTTTCCGACAACTGTTGAAAGTATTCTAATGCTTCACTAACAGTAAGCTTACGAGACATTTTACTCAAGCTTTATCCTACCTGTACTTATTCAGATGCAGTCCTGTCTCCATCAGGGAAAAAAAATGCCATCTGCGCTTATTCTCATATAAAAACAGTTTGAACGAATGAAAATCCAATATTGTTCGACTAGTGACATTATATATGTAGGTCAAGGTCACTGACCCCCTGGATGAGTCAAGCCAAATGCGCACGACATGGGTGCAATGTGTTTTAGTTCTATAAATAGTTGTTATCTGCTTTCTGTATAGGAAAAGGGTGTTTGGGTCAAAATGACCCATTCAGTCGTTCTAGGTATAAGTGTTAAAAACACCAACTATAATAACTGCCAGACGAATAATATTTTTTCAGGCTGTTATATGCATGACTTTAGGAAAAGTCAAGGAATTTCAATTAATTCGGCTGGTAAGTTTTTGAGAAAAACAGAAACGAAATTCGATTTGGGTCAAATTGACCCACTTCGTCGTTCTAGTGTTAATCCTTATTGGAGTGTACATTCGTTTATGAATCTCTAAATGTTTGTAATTCGTTTATGAATCTCTAAATGTTTGTAATTCGTTTATGAATCTCTAAATGTTTGTAATTCGTTTATGAATCTCTAAATGTTTGTAATTCGTTTATGAATCTCTAAATGTTTGTAATTCGTTTATGAATCTCTAAATGTTTGTAATTCGTTTATGAATCTCTAAATGTTTGTAATTCGTTTATGAATCTCTAAATGTTTGTAATTCGTTTATGAATCTCTAAATGTTTGTAATTCGTTTATGAATCTCTAAATGTTTGTAATTCGTTTATGAATCTCTAAATGTTTGTAATTCGTTTATGAATCTCTAAATGTTTGTAATTCGTTTATAAATCTCTAAATGTTTGTAATTCGTTTATGAATCTCTAAATGTTTGTAATTCGTTTATGAATCTCTAAATGTTTGTAATTCGTTTATGAATCTCTAAATGTTTGTAATTCGTTTATGAATCTCTAAATGTTTGTAAATATTCCAAAATGTTATTGAAAAAATATTTGAAAAACATATTGTCGAGCTGTGGAAACGTAGATACAGGATGGTAAAGAATTATTTATACATTTTTGACACCCAATAAAACCTAAAAGAGATAAAATGGATAACTTATGTTGCTTTTACATATATATATATATATATATATATATATATATATATAATCAGGGTGGTTAAATAACCGGAAAATCAGGGAATTATCATGGACATTTTTTATTCTTGAAATATCAGGGTAAAGTCGGGGAAATTTTCAAAATATCAGGGAAATTTTCAAAACTGGACCATTAAACCGGCAATTATGGTCTGTTATGCCCTCTATCCTGGGTAATTTAGTTGTCAATATTTCCTCTTAGTTCTGAAAAAGAATTTTTAAAAAAAGTATAGTTATGCGTATTTTCATATTTCAGTTTTATTTTTGTAAAAACGTGAACCACTGCTGGAGGGAGCAGAAAAAGCAAAGTGTGTTGGATCTTGAATTGTAAGCAACATATGAGGGGCTAATAAATATGGGATTTATTGAAGATTGGATTAGGAAATAATAAGCAAAACATTTAAAATTATCTACAAAAGAAGTAAAGAAATAATTTGAAAAAAAAAAGATTTTTTTCGCATTATCTGCTTCCAGAGAACATGTTTAATTACTATTATTCCTGTCGCAATTGCGTAATTTGTGTTGTATCCATAAATTATTCTTTTAACTGTCAATAAGTATTGTGTATAATTTTTCATTTATAATGCAATATATTTATTGGATCATTGTAGCATGGATACTTTGTTTCTATACAAAGCATGTATTTCAACATTTCTTAATGTAATTGTAAAATCAGGGAAATTGTTGTGACACCTTCATGGAAATCAGGGAAATATCAGGGAACTCTTTTCCGGAATGTTGTTGCCACCCTGTATATATAAAACACATTTTTTCTGTCTCGGAAATGCACTCAAATAACTTTTGCTGTTCAGTTTTCACTTAACATAAATAACTTATTTCCTATGCATTAAAGTATTACGATTTCCATTAGGTACTTTAAAATATAAAAACACACAGCCTTAAACCCCATATATAAAAGCGTATTATAATAGAAAAGCACTAACTATTAAAAAACATATAGACTTTTTAAATAACTTAATTATCTTTAAGTGATTTTTTGTAAATATAATCTTTTAGCTTAGCTTAGTATTAAAAAATTAAAAATAAATTATTTTTAAAGTAGCCTTTAGTGTTTTTATGTGGGTAAAAAATTGGAGTAATTGTTGTTGGAATGAAATTTATACAAATAACTAATGTTTGATGCATTAGCATTAATTCTTGGTTGTTTTTGTTTTTGCGGGGAAGGGAGGGGCGTGTTTTTAAAGTGGCTAAAAGTATATATAAACATTGTCTATATCGTATATTTTAGAGGATTTTACGTTTAATATTAGTTGAAATTAAATAAACGTGGTAAGTGACTAGTGTTATATACAGGGTGTGGCAAGTTAACTTCCTTTTTTGAAGTGATTGCTCTGAAGCTTACAGGAGCCCCAGGCAGGTGGGCGTGGTCTCGTTCGAGAGAGGAGAACTTAAAGTTGTGTGAACTTGTGGTTCAGTCGCCATAATGCGTTGGAGTAGCGAACAGCGGGCATTTGCCGTAGAGATCTATTTTTCCAACGGCAGTTCGGAGGTTTCAACCCAGCGCGCTTTCCGAAATCGCTTCAATATTGCGCCTTTGAGACCTGTCCCGGATCGGAAATCTATTCTTTGGTGGGTGACAACGTTCAGGGAAACTGGTTATGTACAGAAAAAAAGAAGTGGAGACGCACGTCTGATCAGAAAATGAACAGACGGTCACAGTCACTTCAGACCGTTAAGTGAACATGCTCGAAGAGTTTTTTTGCGCCGACTTGATGAAATGGACTTACGAGAAGTATGGTTTCAGCAGGATGGAGCAGCCCATACTTCCAAGGGCATCGATGGCTGTGTTTCGAAATCACTTCCCAGGGCGCCTCCTCTCACTGAGAGGCGATTTGGAGCAGAGAGTTATAATATTAAATAGAGAGCACCTTCAATGCCAGACTCTCGTAAGGCCGCAGTGTCAACATTGAAAGAAAAAAAAACATCACGTGGTTTTAGCGCTGCCATATTTGGCGTTCAGACATCTGCAGGAGTTCCAAATTTGGTGCACTTTCTTCTTTTTGGTGATAAGGCGTTCTGTCCGTATTCAACTTCTTAACATATATGTAGGTATTTACTTATTTTCAAATAATTTGCGCTAAATATTTCCTCTTCATTAACGAAACGAAAATATAATTTTCTTTGTGTTCAATACTCGAAAAAACGAAACTCTTTATATTTCACCGGTTTTATTGTTCATATTTTCTTATTGAACTATACAAAATAACAATTGAAAGAACTTCGCTTATGGTAATTTTTTTACATAAAAACGTAACGCAGTTATTTCAAAAGTACAAAGTAAGAAAAATATCTATAATATATCTGTTAAACTCCCTTAAATTGTGCCACTTGTTAAAAAAACGATATTTAAATACAAAATTAAACACAAAACCATAATACAATACTTCGATCTCGCTTAGTTCTGAAAGTCGCCAAAGCCTGCCAAGTAATATTGGCGCATGAATGATTGGCATTTCCACAAATCACGTGGTTTCAATGATGCACACACGGAAATCAGCATTTTTATTCCTCTATTTGTATCATTACTCTATGATTTGGAGTGGCCGGCGCGTTCTCCAGATTTGACCTCATGTCTTTTTGTGGGGGTATTTAAAATTCCGTGTCTATACTGACCACCCACAAAGTCTGGACGATCTGAAAAGAAAAATTCAGGGAGAAACGGCCAACATATCCATCAATATGCTGGAGAGAGTGATGAGAAGCATCAGAATTCGGTTCACCCAGTGTATCTATAATGGCGGGCGTCACTTAACCGATATGATTTTTAAAACTATGTAAACCACAACTTTAAATGTGTAACTTTTGTATAAAAATAAATAAAAAGATATCTTTACTACTTTTTGTTTTATTGTAATTCGAAATAAGTAAGTTAGCTTGCCGCACCATATATATATTATTAAATTTTAAGTTTTTTCTAATTTATAGTGGTAGTTGATTGGCGTTTAAGTGCACTAAATCCCAGATCCAGTGGGAGGTTCTAGCTTTAAGATGTTCAATGTTCATTATTGATATTTGAAGTTGCAAAATCTATAGAAGTGATTGATATCCTTGATAATGAAGTCAAGGGATATCCTCGTTATCTAAATATGGTTCATAAATTAAAAGCAGTCTTTCCGGGGATTTCCTTTGGAATCCAGATCATGAATCATCGTCAATAATCCATTGTATTGCTCTAGCGTGACATTAATTCGACTAACTAATCAAAATATATTAAAAAATAATTATATTTTTATTTATCTGGTTTTTATTGTACAAAGTTTGTACGAAGTCTTTAAAAAGTTTGTCGAAAGTCTTTCGCTCTTTAAAGGTTTGAAATAGTTAAAATTAAAATTGTGAAGTTGTTTTCACTGCAAATGTTTTAAGTTTATATTTTTAATGCATGTAAATTATATGGTATGTATTTGTAATGTTTGTTATTTTTATAGATATAGCTTCCAAAAAAAATTGAACGAAGTCAAAGTTTGTTCGTAGTGTTTAAAATGTATGTACAAAGTCATTAATTAAGAAGTTTGTAATAGGTCTTTATGAAATTTATATAAAGTATTTTAGATGTTTGAAACTAATCAAGAAACACTTTAAAAGTTTCTGAAATAAAAGTTATTAAATTAACCTTTGCCAATAGCTCATTGCATAGCTCTAATACGGCGTTAAGTAATCCGACACATAATCTAATCACATTATATTATAAATATTAATTATAATGATGTGAATTTGATTTTATTTTTTAAATTAATCACTCTGAGCATCTTTAAAAGTTTGAAACTAAACAAGTATAACTTTAAAGTTCTAAAAATGGCTTTTAGGGTTACTAATCAGTCATTCGTTTTGGGAAACCGCGAGACTGTTTCCGCAAGATCCGGTTTGTGTATGGATGGGTCTGTGAGTCAACCACTGAATTCTAACTGTAACTTCTGGATTGAGCAAGGCTGTTTGTTTATTTGAAGTCAATTGAAAGTTAAGACTATACCCCACTTTCATTTTTACCTCTATATTTCGTATATTGCTCATGCTAAAATATGCCGAATTGAAGTGCTTTTGGCTATTTTTTTTTTTTAATATTCTGTTGAAACCCATTTTGAATGCAAATTCTTTGAAATCCACTTAAACCAATAATAAGTAGATAAGCAGCAAAAAGAAAAAATATATTTTTGGATATATACAAATTGATTCTATATGTAGAAAATAAATTATCTAAACATATTTAACATTTTTATAAAAGTTTGTGGTTTTTTTTTCCTTCTCAATCTCTTTTAAAAAATGAGTTGGGGTACATAACAGCTGTCACAGTATGGCTTCAAACGCGTCCATACACGAAACTAGTTATGAGCGTTCCAGAAGTTGCAGTTAGAGTTCAGTGGAGCCAACCCAATAACCACAAAGCCCTTATCAATGCTCACGTGCACACAGATCTTTCCACTCCATCCTTCTTTCCAGAAATAATCCCACACGTCCGTCCAACCATCCCATTCCTCATCTCTAGAGGGTGGTGGGGGGGGGGGACCCCAAAAACATCCCCCCCCCCTTCCCAGCGACGACGAAAACAAATGGGCAGACACTCGGACCCTCCATACGTCTTTGTTATCTGGCAGCACGGAGGCCTTAGCATTATACATCCGCGAAGCCGAGCGTTAAAGTGGGTTGGGGAGGAATGGTGGGGTGGGGAGATAGAAGAATGGCCTCCAGGAATGCGGGCGTGCAGGTGACAGCCCTTGCGTGGTGGTTTTGCGGGGGTGGGGTGGGGGGAGAGGCTAATGAGGAATGTCAACCTAATTAAAGCTAATGAATGTCGTGTGTCTGGGAGTGTTTTAGAGGGGGCAGGTTCGATGTGTGCAGTCTTTTCGGTGTCGCGGAATGAGGATTGAGAAAGAGGAGGGTGAGTCACGAAGGGGGTGGACTTTTAAGATTTATGGGGGGGGGGAGTGTTATAAGTATTTATTTGCGAGTGTGGTGTTTTAACCCATAGAGTAATGATACAAATAGAGAAATAAAAATGCTGATTTCCGTGAGCGCATCATTGAAACCACGTGATATGTGGAAATGCCAATTCATTCATGCGCCAATATTACTTGGCAGGCCTTGGCGACTTTAAGAACTAAACGAGATCGAAGTATTGTAATATGGTTTTGTGTTTAATTTTGTATTTAAATATCGTTTTTTTTAACGAGTGGCACAATTAAAGGGAGTTTAACAGATATATTAAGGAGATTTTTCTTACTTTGTAGTTTTGAAATAATTGCATTACGTTTTTATGTAAAAAATTTACCATAAGCAAAGTTCTTTCAATTGTTATTTTGTATACTTCAATAAGAAAATATGAACAATAAAACCCGAGAAATATAAAGAGTTTCGCTTCTTCGCTTTTCGTTAATGAAGAGGAAATATTTAGCGCATATTGTTTGAAAATAAGTAAATACGTATATGTATGTTAAGAAGTTGAATACGGACAGAACTCCTTATCACCAAAAAAGAAGAAAGTGCGCCAAATTTGAAACTCCCGCAGATGTCTGAACGCCAAATGTGGCAGCGCTATAACCACGTGGTGTTGGTTTTTCTTTTCAATGTTGACACCGCGGCCTTACGAAAGTCTGGCATTGAAGGCGCTCTCTATTTAATATTACAACTCTCTGGTTTTAACCCTCTTACGTTCATGTACGTGATATCACGTCCAAGGACATGATATCATGTCCGTCTTGACTAATTTTCAACGAAAAAAAATAAGTATTTGAAATTTCATTTTTAATATTTGCATAAATTAGAGAACGCAATTTTTAAATAATCTGAAATTGCTGGATAAACAGTAGACAAAAAGAAAATGCCACTTTTCCCGCAAGAAGGCGAAAGAGGTATAAAATAAAAAGATGCTTGCTTACAACGTTAGCAAAAGTTATATTTTTTTAATAGGTATAGATAAAAAAGGGATTTGACTGACTTTGCACGTGGGTACGTATAATATATACTAGCATGCCCGTTGGATAATTTATTTCGGGAATAACTTTGCTCCCCCCCCCCCCCCCCCTTACACCCCAAACCTTGTTAGAGCCAAAAAATAAAAAAAAGTTTAAAGGTCAGCTCAATATTATCAAATGTTTGTTTAAAAAAAACAGATTAAAATGTATTATTTTAAACGCATTTAAAAAAAAAATCGTTGATACTTATGAAATGAAAGTACGATTTGTCATTGGTCCATGAAATTCTCTTTCTTTTGACACCTCATGTGTTAAGATTCGTTGAATATAAGGGGTGTAAAAGGGATCTTTATTACAGAAAAAGTATATATGATAATTGTCAGAATTCAATCGGGTCTTCTTCGCCGGGTGGATGGAGAGTTGGACTCTAGAACTAGAGGTCCGCGGTTCGAGTCACCTCGTCGATATTAAGTTATTACATCATTTAAAATCTTCCTCTTTTGTAAGAAATAAATTCTGTTAAAAAAAACGACAAAATTAATTTCCTCAGTTTGACGAAATATATAATCGGAAAATTTTGCGTGCTTCTGTTTCGTCAAAATTGACAAACGTTTCGTCAAATATGGAATGCATTTTAACAGTGATGCGAAGTACGGGTATTTAAACTGATCTCAAACAATTAATAAGCATAATATATGAAACTCTTATAAGCTCAATATACAAAACTAATTTATCTAGAAGAATGTCTTTTTATTTTATGCAATCCTGCTGAGTTTGTCCCGAAAGGTGCTCTTCATGAAAATTGCATTAGTGTCAGAGACTAATCCATTAGATTAGACATAAAAGAACGCTCTTTCAAGAGTAATCCGGCTGATTAAAAGAATATTCTTCACCCTCGCAAGGTACTCTTTTTATGTTTCGGTCTGATTCTCTTTTTATTTCTTTAATGCTTTATCTTGAGGGCACTGTTATAAAAAAAAAAATCTTAAATTGAGAGCTAAAACCTATTCTTGTTTTATTCGAGAATTTTACACTAAAGAACTATTTTTTTGCTTGAATATAATTACATTTACATACAGGGTGTTCCACTAAGGACTCCTTGATTTTAAAATTAAATAAATGGGAAACGGAGATCGAATGGAGAGTGAAAAATGAGTAGTATGTTTATTTTGAAAGCTGTAAAAATCTGATACAGAAGTTTAAAAATTATTTGTGAATGTTGCCTACAAGTGGCTGTGTACGCTATTGCCGTAGTACGAAGTCAAAGATAAACTGTCCTTTGCAAGCAGTCGTTGCAGTTACACACTGATCTCTAACAGTAACTTCTGGATTTGGAAAGCCATTTTGTTGCTTTGAAGTCAATTGAAGGGGTAACAAATGTAGACCACTTACATCGCTTCCACAATATTTCGTAACTTTTTTATGTTAAAATAAGCCGACATGTATTGCGTTTGGCTGAGTTTTGCTTCTATGTTCTCTTGAAATCCATTTTAAATACAATCTGCTAGTAAAATGGAAAGTCATTTGAAAGTCGAAGTAGTTAAAAAGCAAGAGCAAAAACTATTTGCTTGACAATATAAAAATAAATTATGTATGAAAAAAATATAGTAATTATCAGGTAGTTGAATAAGTTCTTGCTGTTTTTTTTGTGAAAATTAATGTTTTATTTTAAAAAATCATTTAAAAACATGTTACTGAAAGTATTATCCATAGCTAGCCACTACTTTTCTACATCTTTCTGGCAGCATTTGAATTCCACGTCGGAAAAACGACACGTCTTTTGAGGCTATCCAAGAGTCGACCCATTTTTGGCATCTATATAAGAACGGAAGTGCTGCTCAGCCAGCCCTTGCCTCATTGACCGGAACAAATGGTAGTCGGAAAGGGGCAATGTCTGTTGAATACGGCGGGAGGGGTAGGAGTAGGTTTTTACCGGTTTTGCATCATGTGGCCGAGCGTTGTCATGCTACAAAATGACCTTGTCGTGTCTCTGCTGGTACAGTGGCCGTTTTTCCTTCAATGCTCGGCTTAATCGCTCCAATTGTAGTCCGTGGCGATCTCCCCTGATGGTTTCATTTGGTTTGAGCAGCTCATAATAAACTATACCCAACAACTGCAGAGCAGAAGCTTGGAACCATGATATTCGGCTTTGCTGAAGATGTTGATGGATGGCCACGATTTTCTACGCTTATGGTTATCGTAGTGTATCCATTTTTCATCACCAGTTACGATACGATGCAAAAATCCTTTTTTTTTCTGCCGTTGATGCAGTTATTCACAGGTGAAAAGACGCCGTTCGACGTCTCTGGGATTCAACTCGTCCGGCTGCTTTTGAATCATTCCTAATGCTTTCAAACGTTTCGAAACTGTTCTGTGATCAACTTCTAATGATTCTGCAAGTTCAGCTAGCGTTTGACATGAGTCTTCATGAAGTAATGCTTCCAATTGTTCGTCTTCAAACTTCTTCGGTGCGCTAGAGCATCATTATTTTTAAAGCGTCTAAACCAATCTCTACAAGTTGTTTCAGACAGAGCATGGTCGCTGTAAGTCTCAACAAGAATTCTGTAAGCTTCAACTGCAGATTTTTTTTGAATAAAATAGTGCAGTAAAATTCCCCGCAAATACTCTTTTTTTAGGCACGAAATTTGACATATTTAACGCAATGAAAAATAAAGTTGTTTGCACTTCCGCGAAATAACATACACTGGATTTCAAACTTGCTTATAGTACTTGTAAATAGATGGGTCACTATCATAAAATAACGCAAGCAGTTCCGGTAACTCCATATGTTGGAAAACAGCGAGAACTTATTCAACTACCCAATATATTCATTTAATATCTGTACAATGCTATGGTATTAAAAAAAAACATTAAATCACGGAAAAAAAAATGGGGTTCCAGTATGGCTGCTTTCACATTGGCTTCAACACGCCCACAGGAGAAACAAGTTTTGAGCCTTCCAGAAGTTACAGTTAGAGTTCAGTGCAATCACATGACAATCGATTCATACTGTGCACCTTTCGCAGAAGATACATTTTCATGAACCCACTGTGTGTGTGAACAGAAATGGAAGCACGTGCCTCACAAGCAAACTCGTCCAGTGTTGGGGGATTGTTCCGGAAAATAGTGTCCTTCAATATACCCTACAAAAAGTAATTGCAGAATATAAGATCGGGTGAGTATGGAGGCCAATCCATGCCGGTCCCAGAGTACAGCGCCACCTGTCGGATTTTTTAAAACTATTTCTGAAACTTCTGCATTAGAGATTCTTAGTGCTTTTAAAAAACATACCACTTTCACTTTTCTATCGATGTCCGTTTCCGAGTAATTTAATTTTAAAATTAGGGAGTCCATTGTGAAACACCCTGTATAAGAAGTTGAAATAGAAGTTACTGTTGTATATGAGATGCGACAAAAAGGTTAGCCACAAAATTAAACATTCCATAAAAAAGACGAGTGCAGTTTGGTTCTGGTTGTTTAGGAAATGCTCAAAAACGACTAGAAATGTTTCTTCAAAACTTCTATGGTTGTATTATTACTATAGTTGTATTTGTAAAATTATTACCAAAAAAAAAAAAAAATTGTAGGGGAGTCCGAGGCTAGTTGCTAAAGAAGGATATTGTCACAGCCGTATATATTTTCGTATTTTTGTAACTTATACCACTTTATAGACAGACCGACCAAATGTCTGCCCGACCAGACTTCATATAAATGCGATTATTCAGACAGACAGAGTGAGTAGAAGTTTTGAAGTCGACCACGAAAACACACACTTTATTTTATTATTATAGATTTCCTTCTTGAATTATTTATGAATCCTTGAAGTAATCTCAGTTCTCCACAAAGACACAGAAGTGTCGAAAGTCATTGGGGAATTGCTGCTCTGTTTCAAATCGGTTACTTTAAAAAAGTGGCGCGTAAGCTTTAAGAATAAAAAATATATAATGGATTTTTGTTCAAGCATTTAGAACGACTTTTTGTGATATTTAAGCAGTGAAATTGTCTGGGTGATATCGATTTGTGGAATACTGTTTTCGAAGTCCAATTTCTCAAACAAGAATTTAATGAATGCTCGTCTGGGTCAAATTGATTTGGGTTGAACTATTTTTAAGCTTCAATTTCAATAAAAAAAATCTAATAACTGAATTTATTTTTCTGTAATTTTGAATGACAAAATGAGTCGACCATTTTATTCAATGAAGTTGTAGAATATCCTAGGACACTATTATCCTTGTTCTTTGTGGTTGTAGCTATCCGTTCTCATCAGGCACTTAATCTCAATATATTCTCTCTATCAATTCCAGTACAAACAAGAAAACCAACACCTCAGGTATACTAATTTAAGATTTAATTAAACTTAAGAGGTTACATATTATTATTATTTACAATTAAGGCAAGTGCTCCTACGTGATTGACACTGCCTATTCGTGGACCTCGTGGCATAGTTTTTTAGTCTCTCTGTCTCTCTCTCACAAGATGGCGACGCTCCAGCGTCATCAAAACTTAATTGCGCAGTTTTCTCCGGCCATTTGATTGGACGCCGTTTGCGTAGGAGTTTTGTCCACGTGCCTTTCCAACATCCTCCCCACCTTGAGTTCGGGAGATACTCAAAAAAGATAAAAGAGAAATAATTAGTACAAATTAATACATAAATGAAAAACATAAAATGCACTTCGATATGTAAATAATTTTGGGGCATCACGACACGCCCTGAACGTGTTTTCACTGCGCTGGTCGGAGAAGTCCCTCCGTCCCCCGGAGAAGTGGGAGAAAGAACCGCATCCCCAGGAGAATCATCTTTAGCGGGATCAAGGCTGGAAAGAACCCGGCGCTCTTCTTTTCTGATTTCCAGAGGGTAGAGTCTTTGGATCGGTCGCAGGTGAACACCTCTTGCGGTCTTCACTTTGACGAGTCTATTGATCTTGTCCTTTCCCGAGTAGATTTCTTCGACCACGGCAAGTGGCCAGTCCAGTCGTTTTTTTGCCGTCACTACCCACTAAAACCGCATCACCTAAATTGATGGTATCGGGGCGATGGGCATGGGACGATCGTAGAAAACCTAAAAAATCTTTTTTGAATTTCTGTTTTAGGTCCTTTCGAACTTTTTTTATAGAATTCCTTCTCTTGACGAGGCTTGTTTTTTCGATATTGACGAGTTCTGGCATTTCGTTACCTGGGAGACTTTGTAAAAACATGGATGGTGTCAATGTTCTTAAATCAGGTTCTTCTGGAACATAGGTTAATGGGCGATTACTCATGACCGACTCACACTCGCAAATTAAGGTAGAAAGTTCATCGAACTCAAAAGATGCTCTCCCTAAATTCTTTCGAAGCAGATCTGCTAAAATGCGAATGAGCCTTTCCCAAAAACCTCCCCACCATGGGGATGAGGGCGGATTAAATTTAATTTCGCTCCCTTCAAACTCCCTTTGTATCTTTTTCCAGTCTAATTTTCTCAAAGCCGCATTGAGGTCAACAAAACTCGTACTTGAATCTTTAATAACTGGACGATGATGCAAGTAGTGTCCGGGCATACACAGTTTTTCCCCTGGAACTTCTTCTGTTAGTCCCTCACTTTTCCTTTCGTCAAAAACTTCCTGGTATTTTTCCCGCAATCCATCTTCTTCTAGCTGCTCACACGTAGAGGTCAGTCTCTTCACAGCCATTTCACAGTTGTCCGGCAAAGGGTGCGTGGTCCCTTTTCCACGGGATATTCACTTCGTATCTTCCGTCTTCACACACGTGCACCGTCTCTTTAAAATGAGGAAGAACTGCCTGTTGTGTTTCCTCTTTGCTTCTTTGTTTCAATGGATCACGAATTCGAATTATTTCTAAATCCGCTAACTCAGAAATAGACATACTTTGTCGATTGAGCATGGATATTACAGTCATACTGGAGTTCTCCCGATGATGACCGCAAGGGATTTTCCCTGACAATGACCAGCCAAGTTTGGTATGTAACGCTACAAGTCCTGTTGATAAGACTTCCTTTTTTCCAGTATACAGTTTCCCAAGGACATCCGAACCTCAATAGGGCCTACACTTTTGTGCGCTATATCTGAAAGATGTATTTTCTTAAGTTCTAATTCCCTTGTCCAGGGGCCAGTACTAACACTTGGAATGTCATTACAAATTACTTCCTGATCCAATGCATCTAAATCACACAAATATTCCCCATTCAGATTTCCCAATTTAATTTTAAAACAATTGTGTTTACTCTCTTTTGTTTTAGTTCCACCAAACAAGGAGTGGCTAAATGTTTGTTCACCTTTCGATTGATACCCTAACTCAATAGCGGTTGATTTTAACACATAACTCTTTGAGGACCCCGAATCTAAAATAAGGCGGACATTCTTTTCTTTTTTATAGCCAATTAATCTTACAACTAATGTTTGGAGAAACACATCAACATTTGTTTGTGAATATGTATGCAAAGAATCTACAGTTTGTATTACATTATCATTATCAGATTGCACAATATCAGAAATATTTGATTTATTTTTGTCAAATACAGGACACATAAATTTTAAATGTCGCCCTTTCTCACAAAAATCACACTTTATTTTTGATCTGCAATTTCGGCTTATGTGGCCCTTAGTTAGGCAAATATAACAGAGACCATTCTTTTTAATGATGTTTATTTTCTCATCTAAAGGGATTGAAAAGGCTTTTCTACAACGCGCACTTTCATGATTCTTTATGTGGCAAAATACACAAGGCCAACGCTCTTCCAAGTTTGGAGCACTCAATAAATCAGTCGCGGATACTGAATAGTTTGTTTTGGCTTTCGGGCGCGTAATCGGCGCCGATTGGCCATCTGGTTTATTTTCCTTTGAACTGAATTCTGATCGTGCTAATTTTATGCGTTCTTCCGTTTCCACCTCGTTTTTAAGGAATCTTAATAACAAATCTAGATTCGAACTATTATCAGAGCCAACTAATTTAAGCTTCTCTCTTTCGAAACACTTCAAAACATCATGTGGCAAACAGCTCTCCACGAGCGGAAAAAGAATAATTGCGCATTTGTCTGAAGTTACTCCTAGAGAAGTTAAAGCTCTGAGTTGAGTGTTTAATTTATTGTATAAGGAACTCAAAGTAGTAGGGGATTTATTTTTATTATCCCTATTACTCAAAACGATAGACAGCAACTCTTTGATATATACTTGTATCAAGATGTCTTCTTGGCCATATCGTTCTTCTAAACATTGTACGGCAAGTGGATAATTTTCATTTGTAATAGGAAACGATTCAATTAATTCACGTGGTTCAGAATTTTCCCCTATAGATTGAATTAAGTAATGGAACTTTTCCGCATTACTCAAACATTTACTTTCATGTATTTTACGGAATTGATTCCAAAATGTAAGCCATTCCCTTAAATCCCCATTAAACTGTCTTAGCTGTATTGCAGGAAAGTTTGGTCGTACATTGTACGAAACTTCGTCATTATTATGACTACTATCTGGATTCTGTACAGCGGGATTATTACATTGCTTTTTATTGGAATTTTCGATCACTTTTTGGGCACGAAATCTAATTTCAATAGATTTCTCCCTATAGCTTTCGACACTCTCAAATTCCGTTTCAAATTCTTTTTCTTCAACTATGCCATCTAAGTACGCCTGATGAGTGATTTCTAATTTGTCATCTTTTTGTTTAAAGAAACAAAATGACATTTCTAAGTCCTCGCTTGGTGGACTTTCAGTATCTAGAATTGATGTAAGCCTATTAAGTGCCTTTGTGTATGCCGTGCGCTCAGCCGTTTTTAAACGTTTGAGTTGATCCATATTTTTACTATCTATTTTGTTTGAAATCTTCAAAAAATGGAACGGCTTACCTGAATAGCTGTTCGGAAGTGGTCGTCGACTCGGGGGGCGCCAATTGTGGAATATCCTAGGACACTATTATCCTTGTTCTTTGTGGTTGTAGCTATCCGTTCTCATCAGGCACTTAATCTCAATATATTCTCTCTATCAATTCCAGTACAAACAAGAAAACCAACACCTCAGGTATACTAATTTAAGATTTAATTAAACTTAAGAGGTTACATATTATTATTATTTACAATTAAGGCAAGTGCTCCTACGTGATTGACACTGCCTATTCGTGGACCTCGTGGCATAGTTTTTTAGTCTCTCTGTCTCTCTCTCACAAGATGGCGACGCTCCAGCGTCATCAAAACTTAATTGCGCAGTTTTCTCCGGCCATTTGATTGGACGCCGTTTGCGTAGGAGTTTTGTCCACGTGCCTTTCCAACAGAAGTAGAGTAGAATGCAACATTAAGTCATCATTAACACACATTTGAATTCCAATACATAGAATGAATCATTGAGTCTTCCTTGACACATATTTGAAGTCCAATACATAGAATGAATCATTAAGTCTTCATTAACACACATTTGAAGTCCAATACATAGAATGAATCATTAAGTCTTCATTAAGACACATTTGAAGTCCAATACATAGAATGAATCATTAAGTCTTCATTAACACACATTTGAAGTCCAATACATAGAATGAATCATTGTCTTCATTAACACGCATTTGAAGTCCAATACATAGAATGAATCATTGTCTTCATTAACACACATTTGAAGTCCAATACATAGAATGAATCATTGTCTTCATTAACACGCATTTAATGATTCATTCTATGTATTGGACTTCAAATGCGTGTTAATGAAGACAATGATTCATTCTATGTATTGGACTTCAAATGCGTGTTAATGAAGACAATGATTTATTCTATGCATTGGACTTCAAATGTGTTCCATTAAGTCTTCATTAACACACATTTGAAGTCCAATGCATGTTAACGTAAAATGTCACGCCTTTAAAATGATCTATATGTTGTATCAAGAGAAAAACAAGGATGATCATTTCCGAAACACTCGATAGCTACTCCATCTCAAATAGCACGAATGATATAAATTTCATCTAATTAGACACGCATGTAAAAGTATTCGTAATAAAGCAAATCACGTACATGGGGGGGGGGGGGCATCAGGAAGAAATATCTTGTTTTACTTCCTTCTGTTGGCGACGTTTACTTTGGCAACCGCATTATTAAATATACATTATCATATTTGACAAAACTTTTGTCAGTTTCGACGAAACCGACTAATGTTATATGCTCCGATTAAATATTTCGACAAACTGAGGAAATTCATATTGTCGGTTTTTTAACGAAATTTATTTCTTTAAAAATTATAAATTTAGGATTGGTTGGTGGTCTATGGAAGAAATACCGTTCCTTCGTGTTTCTTGGGTTATTGTATTATTGATTTTTCAAGGAATATGTTTTTTTTAGATTCATAATAGGTAATTTATTCTTTTTTTGCAGGAATAAACATGCTGTGACCTCATTTGTAACATATATTCTTATTTTCTTATATTCGGTGTTAGTTAGAAGAAAAATATTTGACAACTTCCTTTGAATATTGTATAATTTTACATTTTTGACGTCAAATTTAAAATCAGGTCCAGATAAAAGGTAGCAAATCGCAGAAAAAATAAAACAGAATGTGGTTACGGAAAATGAAATGAAAAATCTAGCGAAAGATTTTACGCAAATTATTCTACTTCTCATATACTCAGGAAGATGAAATTTGGCATAGTGGTATAAAAACCTTTCGTTTTCTTTGAAATAAACCTTAACTTTTTTGTATTTTAATGTATTATTTTTTAAAAAATAATTAACAAAGTTTAATGTTACAAAGTGTATATTTTAATGGCGTTAATATAAATACAATTAACTATGAAAATACTCATGAGTATTTGTAAACTATTTTATACACGTTAATTAAATGTGATTAAAGATATAGCAAATAATATAAATTAACCAAAGATAATATTTATCGAGTAAAAACCAACGGGATTCAGGTAAGTCGCCTAACTCTTCCATCTCTCCTTCAAACGGAATTTTCCAAATTAATTTTTTCCTCATAATTTAAATCAACCCCTTTCCTTTTACAACATAAAATACAGGAAAAATTCAATCTACTTCAAAATGGTACGGAAGGCAGTCAATCATCGGAATTCCTGGCGGAAATTGTAAAAAAAAAGAAAAAAAATCACAGGTTTCCAACATTTTGTCTTCCCACTCGAACCCCGGCCATTGAAACAAAGCTATTCCGTATCAAGATTTTCATTACCTTTTCCCCGCACTTTTTTTCATATATTTCCATCCTGTCGATCGAATACTTTTTCCGGGTGACTTAGAACGTTATCGGAGGTTTAATGGAGCACGAAATGAATTCACTTTTTATTTGGCGTGCCATTTTTCTTGCTCAAACCGCACATAGTTTTTTTTTTGTCTGCCTTTGTTCTTCGTTTTCCTTTTGGAAAATCGTTCGTAACTATCTTTTGGATTATCAGTGCAGAATATGATTTTAGATTAGTTTGGAGAAATATTTTTTTTCTATACACAGATTGTTAATTTTTTTTTTTAGAGATTTTTCGAAAAGCTGTGTATTGTTGAATTGGAAGGTTTTCCCAAGATTTCAATGATTCTTTTATTATATTTAATTTTTAACGATTTTTTTACTTCGGAATTCACCCTAAAAAAATTGTTTAACGAATTTTTTAGTTTATATTTGGATTGGTTGGTTGAAAAAACTTCGCACTAGAGCTGCTAAGTAGGCAATTGACAACGTTTCATGTTTTCTCCTGAAGAACACTGCCTTGTATTCTTGAACCATGGTCAGATGACGAGAATAACACATGAGCTGACATCCGATTCAACCTCAATGGGCGGCAAGACATTGGTCGACGATCATGGTTCTAGTACACGATCTAGTACGAACCATAGAGTAATGATACAAATAGAGGAATAAAAATGCTGATTTCCGTGTGTCCATCATTGAAACCACGTGATATGTGGAAATTTCAATTCATTCATGCGCTAACATTCGTTGGCAGGCTTTGGCGACTTTAAGAACTAAACGAGATCGAAGTATTGTAATATGGTTTTGTGTTTAATTTTGTATTGAAATATAGTTTTTTTTGAACGAGTGGTACAATTTAAGGGAGTTTAACAGATATATTAAGGAGATTTTTCTTACTTTGTAGTTTTGAAATAATTGCATTACGTTTTTTGTAAAAAATTTACCATAAGCGAAGTTCTTTCAATTGTTATTTAGTATACTTCAATAAGAAAATGCCTTTAAGAAAAGGTTTATGAACAATAAAACCTGCGAAATATAAAGAGTTTCGCTTCTTCGAGTATTGAACACAATTAAAATATTTTCGTTTCTTTAATGAAGAGGAAATATTTAGCGTATATTGTTTGAAAATAAGTAAATACGTACATATATGTTAAAAAGTTGAATACGGACAGAACTCCTTATCACCAAAAGAGAAGAAAGTGCGCCAAATTTGAAACTCCTGCAGATGTCTGAACGCCAAATATGGCAGCGCTATAACCACGTGATGTGAGTTTTTCTTTTCAATGTTGACACCGCGGCCTTATGAGAGTCTGGTATTGAAGGCGCTCTCTATTTAATATTACAACTCTCTGGTACGAACTAGTACACAGTCTACATAAAATCTACCATGTACTAGTACAGGGTAGATATTTTTTCCGTCCTGAAAGAAGCAAATTTGACAACCGACTGATTGCTAAATGGCTACAAACAAATAAATCAATTTTTGCAACGCGTTAATAAAATTAAATACTATTATTTTTATTTTTTAGCGCATTTTCTTAAAGTTATTTCTTTGAAAAAGATTATTTTATAAATTTGCAAAAAAAGAAATTGGTTTTTGTTAGTTATAATTTAAATTTAAAAGTTTAGAATTTATTCAGGATTTATTTCTAAACTTCAAACTTTAAAAATTAGACTATTATTGGAAAATATCTGAATTAATTTAAATTTATAAATATATAAATTTAAAGCTTTTTATTCGTTTGATTAAATGTGATCGTATCTAATTTATAGATGTTTTATTATAATTATTTATTCCTGGGTTAATGTCTTAACTAAAAATGATGATATATTTAGCCATTCACTATATGGGGCATCTCAGAAGACCTAAATCAGAAATTGTCTACTATACATATATGTGTGTGTGTGTGTTTTTAAAACAAAACCATTCTTGCGTGAAACCTTTTCTTCTCGTCCCCAAACAGGATATCGGAAAATATAAATTGACATTAACATTCCAATAATAACGCTTATTTAAGGGGGTCCGATACCTTCGACATTTTTTTCTTTATTTTTATACTTGTACAATCCAATTTTTTTTCTCTTTCTAAATATGCATAAAAAACCATTTTAAGACGCTCAATTTTTTTTTTTAAATTGCACATTTATTTTTAAATTAAAATTTTAGCACATTTTTTAACAATTTTAAAATTCCTACTCCTTTTTTGTTTTTCAATATTTTGAAGCAATTTTTTTTATTTAAGATCTTGAATAATATGTAAATAGATGTATGTATTCAAATTTTGATTCAGATACATCACTTTAAAAAAATAAAATATATTAGAAATTTTGGAAAAAAAATTGACGAAAAAAAATAAAATTCCATTTTAAGTGGTTTTAAAAAACAAATTATAGTAAAAATAGGAAATCTGAATGCATACATCTATTTAAAATATATTTATCTTGCTATACACATAAAAATTATGATTTTAAGTATAATAGTAAAAAAGCCTTAGCATTTTTAGTGTTCATTAAATTTCAAAACCACGAACAGAGATATTTGCTTTTAAAGTTTACATATGATACAACTATGTTATAGGAACACATCATTAAAACATTCATAACTAAAAAAGTAATAGGAATTTTTTGAAGCAGTTTTTTGTGAGTTATTAAGATAAGTTTGAATATTATTTTTTAAATATAAAAAAAAAATGACTTTTTTTGCGAATTTTGGGTATCGGACCCCCTTAACTACGTTGCTAAAAAAAATTACACACTGTAAAAAGTACTAAAAAAAATTAAAATGTGCTCTTTTTTTTAATTACATTCGATGTTTATCATGGCAACTTTCAAATAAGTTTCACTTTTTAAAAAGACATGTACTCAAATATAAGCACAATGAATGATAAGAGCAGATGCTAGCGTATATAGGCTGTCTTCTTAAATATTTAAATAAATAACAAGACTTACCGGGAATCGAACCCAAGTCCTCAGGCACTACAGTCTATTTCCTTATCCGTTGTACCACTAGGGCGACGAGAATAAGTTATAAACAGAAGCAATGTTAAAAAGGTGTGCCAAAAGAACAGAAAGTAAGATAATTGAATTGTAATAAATATGTTTTTATTTAAGCAATCGACATCAAATAATGTGGAAAACCATCTTCTGATCAACTATTTTAAGTTTGTCAGATGGCTTTATTAAGATGGCTTGAACTGGAACTGAGACTTTCAATCTTAAATCACACTGTTAATTTTTGCGAAAGTACGGTTCTTTAAATTTGAGTATATCGTCTCTCATCTCGGAGAAATGAGTGTGTTCAGTACTAATTTTTAAGTATTTTTTTACAGTGCGTGGAAAAGGTTATTTTAAAATTTCTGCATGAAATATTGTGCATGTAACTTTGATGAATTACTTCGTTTTATCATACAAAATACATGAAAACACAAAACAGTGCCCGATAACAATTCCGTGTCAATTTGTTCTCTTGGCGCGTGAACTCAATATTTCAAGATGACTTTTCCAAGGGAATGTTTGATAAAAAAATATTTGTCTTCTTTTTTTAAAAAAAATACAAGAAAATTGATACAAACAGAAGTTTTATGTGGGTAAAAAAAGAAACTTTTTTTCGGGAGATAAAGAATTTATGGCGAGGGTTTGTCCAACAGCGCAGCTTCGGGTGAAAATATTGAAAAATAATGGTGAAAGTAAGGGCGTCAAAAAGAAAAGTGAAATTGCTTTTACAAAAGAGAGATACTTGGGGTAACTTTTGGGTGGGAAGAATATTTTTGAGGACTTCTAACAAAAGTGTTAATGATCGAAAAAGAAGAGACAATTCATTCAATATTATTTTTACATCATTAAAAAAAATATTGTATGATAGATATTTGATTGTAATGTTTTTTATAAATAAATATATCATTGATAAAATAATGAAACCTATTAATAATTAAAATGCAACAATATGGCAACAACACTGGCAGTTGTATTTGTGGATATTAGTTGATTTATTTGAAACTAGCTGTTACCCACGGTTTCACACGTGTTAAAAAAATGTTATTTCATTGGTTCGTCTCCCTGTTTATTTCTTCTATTTTAATTTTCTCGAAGGCAAAATCACTGGTCGATTGTTCCGACATCTCCTGTTACATCTCGGAATGATAGGTTTTCCGTTGAAGCATAATAGTCAGAAAGAGATAATTTTCCATAGAAATTTCGCCTACTTTCAAATGTTTAAAATAACAAATATGTATTAATTTATTTTAAAGTATTTCATTGTTGCCAAGATTTTATGATTTTATAACATGTAGATACAATATTTTAAAATATTTCTAAAACAGTTATAAATAGAAAACTAAACGGAATTTTAAAATTTCAAGCCTCAGGTGCACATGTCCGAGCAATGGAAAATGACCACATACACACATGTTCTTTATTTTATTGTTATAGGAAATGTATTGAACATTGGAATTCTTTTTTCATAATATCCAATCCGTATTAGAATATCCCCAGTGTAAAAAAAAGAACCCATTATATTTTGAAAAACGTTTTCATAGTGTGCCAATTATTTAATTTTCTTAATAGATCTTATATTAAAGAGAGGCCATTTTGAAATAAACGATAAATTGTAGAAATTCTATTGTTATTTTATGTATATACTGGGTGAAATACACTCGGTGTTACCCGGGCTTTACGCAGAGTGTTGGCCGATTTCTTTACCATGCCGCCATTTGGCGGTTTAAATATGAGGTCATGAGGGGATGAGAAAGGGAATGGGGGTGGAATTTCGAAATATCATGCAGACGTTCATATTTCTCTATTTTTAAAGGTCGCATGTGCAAAATGTCTTATTTGGCGATAATTTTATTTATTTGGCGAAATGTTTATTCAGTTGGCGAAATTTTTGTTCATTTGGCGAAATATTTATTCATTTGACGAAATGTTTATTCATTTGGTGAAATGTTTATTTATTTGGCGAAATGTTTATTCATTTGGGGATAAACATTTTATTATTTGGCGATATTTTAAAGATACAATGGTGAGAGGCAATCAGAATGCATCTGTTACATAATATTAAAATATACTTGCTGTTAAGATACAAACTTTTATTACAAGTTCTCTTCCGCTCTCACAGCATACTCCAGTTTCCTGTAAGCAAAATCGCAACTTTCAAGAAAAACTACAGTTTCCACGAAAAAATCTAAAACGTGCCTATTATAGTTTCTTTACATTAAAAAAAATATATACACAATTTATACTGCTTAAAAGAATCACTTCATGGGGTGTCAAGCAGAAATGGCTACACTTTCAGGGAAAAAACTCCATATTCAAGTCTCACGCATATCATTTTCGTTTACGTAGACAGACATTTTAACTCTTTTTAGAAGGGCGTGAAATAAATATTTGCAACGGTGAAGCCTCAAAACAAGATAAGACTCCGCGATGAAGGGCAGATGGGCGATGCATCTTCCCCAAATGTGATACTTGGAAGAGAGGTGCCTACTTTTCATAAACATGCCAAACTGAACTGATAAAGACGCGCCGTTTTGGAAAATACAGCTAAATTTATACGGACTCTTGCGTAATACGAGAGAGGTTTGTTTAGGGAGTCAAAACAAAAATATGTAATTGATTGGGAACTATAGTAAAGTGCGCTTTAAGATTGTAGAAGAGTTAGTGTTGAAATATGCAAAAAAAGTGGTGAAATACAGTTTTCTTTTATCTATACTCATTGGTTGATAGCAGTGGCGAGGCGTGACTTTTTGCAATTGTCATCCCCCCAAGCGTCTAGCGGTCATCGGCGAATCTACCGATGACTGGACCCTTCGCCACTGGTTGATAGTTGCATTTATATGACTTATGAATAAATGTAGTTTCAATGAATAACAATGTTAACGTTTTTAAAATAATATTTTATTCCGATGCAGCTATCGATACTGCTAATCTACAAAGATGCGTAACAGCCGAATTGAAAACATCGTTTCTTGGAGCGCTTTCTGATATTGGTTGGCGCGCTTAAATTGGTTTAAAAAAGGTATGTCTGTGTGTGTGTGTGCCTGTGGTACGCAAAACACTATTTATCACTACTCTGACATGTCTGAAAATTTTTATATATACACTATTTTCAATTTTTAATTGTTCACCTGAGACTCGACATTTTAAAATTCAGTTTCGTTTTCAGTTTGTAACGGTTTTAGAATATAGTTTTTTTAATGGCCATTAAAAGTATCTACATGTTATAAAATCATGAGATCTTGACAACAATGAAATACCTCAAAATACTTTAATACATATTTGTTGTTCTAAACAATTTAAAGTTGGCGATCAAATATTGCTGTGACGAAATAACCCTTTCTGACAATTATGCTTCAACGGGAAAACTAAGATCTATCCTGAGATATCTAAACAATAAGCTAGTTATTTTTTAACCGACTGAAAAGCGCGCCAACCAAAACTCCGAAATAAAACCACCAGAAATTTTAAATTAAAACCAAATCGCGCGCCAAGTCAAAAGGTTATAGATTTGACCTTTATGTATTTTTTTTATGTATGTTCGCGCAGAACTTTGGTTCTAATTCAGATATTTGCACAATTTTTTTTGTTATTTGTTAGGGGATGTTTCAAAGGGGAGCAATTTGAAAAAAATATCCGGTTATCCGGCATTTAACTATCCGGAATTCTCAATTAACTGGACCGTTTGAAAAAAAAATATTGTCCGATTTCGAAAATTTTGTCGGATAAAGAAAAATCCACTTAGGCAAAATCTGCAAAAAAAATTATCGGTTATCCAGCTATTAAATATCCGAAAATGCCGATTAACAGGAATGTTTTTACACAATTTTTCCGATTTCATAATATTTTCATAGTTTAACAGAAGTTTACAACAATGACATTTCGTTTAACTAGCATTGATAGGAATTGTTTTACAATATACATTGTTAAACACAAGTTGTTACTTGAAATTCTTAGTGAATAATAATAGGGGGCGAAGCCTCCGCTAAATTAAAAACTAAAAAAGAAAATAATCTTTTTTAAAAAAAGGAAAACCGACTTGAAGAAAATTGCGCTAAAAAGTAAAAAATAATTTTTAATTTTACGAACGCATTGAAAATATGGAATTATTTAATGTTAATTTTATACTTATTACAACTTTTTGAAGTTGGTGCCTATTTACAAAAATCATACCTACATTTTGGTGTCGATTTCAAAAAGTTGTAATAAGTATAAAATTCGTAAAATTAAAAATTATTTTTTAATTTTTAGCGCATTTTTCTGCAAATCGTTTTTTTTTTTTTTTTTTTTTAAGAAAGATTATTTTATCTTTCGAGAAAATTTATAAGAAGGAATAAAGAGGAAGAACGAACCAATGGGACTTTTTTTTTAACGAGTGTGAAACCACTAGTAACATTGAGTTTTAAAAAAAATATGCAAAAATGTCAATCGTGTGCAACAATTGAGGAGAAATGTTTTAGGTGAATTGTTATTTCACCAGGTTAAAGAAATATGTTTTGGCCGCCAACAAAAACTCAGCAACAGAAAGAAGATACGCAACCTGTTAAATCTGACCTGTCCCCCATGCTCGTACTTGCTTTACGACAATTTGAGATTTTACACGCACTGGCGTATAGTATCCTATAAAATGATACCAATTTCATGTCAATCGAGCTATTTGTCACAGAGTTATGGTGTCAGAATGGATCAACCATAAACATTTAAATGGTCATCATTTCCTGACATATTTTGTAACTTATTTGTATGGGGTTTCAAGCCAAAATTACACGATATTTTTTATTTCATAAAATATTTGGAATTTAATGCAAACGATATCTTTTAAAAAATCTGTTTAAGTAAAAAATTGATTCTCTGGTAGATCCTAGAGGAGTCATGACGTCACTCTCGCTAACATCAAAGTGAAGCCAACATGTATGGCCTCAGACACGTGGTTAATTACGTCATTCCATTAATAAATTTTCACTGTTACACATTTCCCAATTCATCAGCCAATCGCGAGTATTTTTTTCATTCATAATTTTGAAGAGATGTCACGTGATATGGGCCTTTCGCTCTGAGATGTGGGCTTCACGATTATGATGTCATATTCTCTCTACTACAGACCATTCATGCTCGAACGGTAGAGCTGAACGACATAAATCGTCCATGCATTTACAGTTTTTTTAGCAATACACATAAACTTTAAATTCCTAAACATTTTCTATGCTGACATATTTTTCAAGTCTAAAGCGTTAGGGTGTTTCTTGGAAACCAATTCTATTAATATTCTAATAATATTAATTATAATTATATTATATTCTATAATAATAATAATTAAAAATATTATAATATACGTGCATTTGAATTACAAAGTAAACGACTTTGCGAAATTTTTTTTTGTTTTAACAATTTTAACTTTTTTAAAAACTGCTCAGAGGGATAGGAAAACTTAATTTAAATTCATTTTTTAATTAAACCCATTGTGTAGTTCTAGTACACATTAATTAACCAAACCATTTTTTTTAATTAAGTGTTTATGGAGATTTAATTATTTCTGTTAACTGATCAGAAACAATTTAAGAAAAGGATACCACATATAAAATACAATTGTAAAGCGATTGACTATATAAAACAACGGATATTTGTAATATAATTTTCACATTCTATTAATCGCAACGCGTACGTCAAAACATTTTAAATGCATTACCAGATAACCCAACATAATATATTTTTGTAATCTAACAAACATCCCCACCAAAAAGTAGCCTGTAGCTTTCAAAATTCCAAGAACTGTCCCTTCAGTGTCGTAAAAATACAGATAAAAGTCAGAAATATTGAAGATTCCGATATCTGGAAGAGTTAAATCCTGTTAACTAGTAGGACGGCGATTGTAGTTTTTGGGATTTCTCCAAAATCTCCCAGACGGCGAGTCCATCAACGGTTTTCTTCGTGTTTGGAATGAGATTGGCAACTTCTGAAAATGGTCTTTCATTCTTGTTGCTGTTTTCTCCCCAAAGATCGAAAGGGGATCTGCCATGTGTGGTGAAGATTCGCCCATTTGGCTATTTTTAGATTCTCATCTCAGTGAATCTCGTCTCCACCTCTTCTCACTTTATTATCACTGTGGTTGTATGAATTAATGGAGTTTTTAAGCATTTGATTTTGTATTGTTTTTAATGTATTATTGGGCATAAAATAAAGTTTAAATTTTGATAACAGATAGCCAATAAGACCCTACTGACTTATATTTTTTGTCATTTTTGTGTTTAAAAAAAATACTCTTATTTAAGCTTAATTTAAGCTTTACTTTTAAATATAATCTATAAATTTATTAAAAGTGGGTTACAAAAAAAATCAAACTGGGAAGAAACTTATATAAATGTAATGAAATCGTGAATGGTTTAACTTAATTAATTTTCAAAACAATAAAAGTTTATTTGTTATTAAAAATTACAGTATTTTAACAGAACCATGTTTGTTTACTCATGAATTATTTAAGGCATTATTTATATAAAACAATACCTTTGACTTTTCATCTTTTAAACTTGAAATATCACGTGTTCTGTAGAATTACTCGTATATTTTTCTGGTATTTATCCAGCGCCGGATTTAATATTTTGGCGACCCAAAGCGAAATTTTCCGAGCTCCGAGCTCCCCCTTCGGTTTGCTATTTTAAAGAAATATTTGTACTTTAAACTTCACTTCACGTTAAGTTAATACTTACAAACGTGACTTGGTTTCACACACCGGTCCCACTTTTAAATTCGGGTTATTCTACTAATATCAAACTTCTGTAATATATATATATATATATATATATATATATATATATATATATATATATATATATATATATATATACTGTAAAAATAATTTGTATCTTGCAGCCTCCCTGAGCCTAAGGCCCTAGCAGCGGCCTAGTTTGTCTGCACAGTAAAAAGTACTTACAAATGAGAATCTGAAAATACTCGTTTTTCTTTGAGTACAATCGCATTGTAAATGAGCGATGACGTACCCAAATTTAAGTAATCGTACTTTATCAAAAATGAACAGTGTGATTTAATATTGCTAATCTCAGCTTTTGTTCAAGGCATCTTAAGAAAGCCACCTGACACACTTAAAATAGTTGTTCAGAACATGGTTTTCCACATTATTTGATGTCGATTTGCTTAAATGGAAACAGATTTATTACAATTCTTATCTTACTTTCCATTCTTTTGGCACATCTGTTTAAAAATTTTTATGTTTATAACTTCTTCACGTCGCCCTAGTAGTAGTACAACGGATAAGGCACTGAACTGCAGTGTCTGAGGACTTGGGTTCGATTCCTGGTAAGTCTTAGTTATTTATATTTATTATATTTATTGAAAGTGATTTATGAAGACAGCCTATGTAGGCAAGCAACTGCTCTTTTTATTCATTTTTACTCATTTTTGAGTGCATGTTTTTTCAGCAATGAAACTTATCATGCATCGAATGTACTCAAAAATGACTACATTTTACTTAGTTGTGAGTACCTATTTTTAAGAGTTTATTGATAAATCCGGCACTGCGTTTAACTTTTTCATGTATTTATATAGAAGCGTTCCAACTATCCTTCGAAAATTTCAATGACTACTCAGATAGTGCCTTTATTCTTTTAAGAATTTGCTCTCTTGGCGATTTTTTTCTCTAGTTTCGTGATTTGTTTCTTTGATTTGGCGATATTCGAATTTTCACGGTCGGCAGTCCTAAAGAGGAAGTCGGATATTTTTGATTGCATCATCTCATTAAGGAAAAGCTTTGGGAAAGTTGAATGACTTATCTGAGTCTGGTATTAGGGAATTGCAGAATAACTGTCCATAAAATGAGCATTCCCTTATCTTGCTGCCCATTCAAATGTCGTAAAAGTTATGACTGAAGATGACGAATTTGGAACTGTTTCAATGACTATTGTTCCAGATATTTTTTTTTCGTTTCAAGAGGAACTGCGAATCCGCATAAAAATTCATTTATTTCTTCAATATTTGTTGTTTCTGTGGTTTGCACCATACGTTTATACTCTTAATTAACATATTTATCCATACAGGGCGTCTACGATAAAATTGCTTACAGCACCCCTAGCGGGAGAAGCAGGAATTAGCCGCATATCTCAAAAACTATACAAAATACATGAAAATAGAAAATTACACAAAGTTTTAAAACATCAATTTAGTACAAACATTGCTATAATTTGATGCTTCTCCATAACTAAACTAGTGGATATGTTTATGTATGTCGAAGTTTTTAGAAGTAAGAACGATAATTCGTGACATTGATGTTGATAGAGCGGTATCAACGTATAAGGCGTTGTCCTTTTACAATATTTAGACTCCAATTTTGAGACTATAGTGGTAGGCGTTCAAATGTTAAAGAAGTGAGAAAGAACTTACAATTTAAACAAATAGTAAAGAATAATTGTTTTAGAGTCAAATTAGGAGTTTGTATTTATCTCTGTATTAAACTCTGTAACAATATATACAACCAATAATACAATAGGGGATATTCTGAATATATGTCTGTAGATTTATTTGATTTCGACAAAAACTGTGCACACTTACAAACTGAGTTTGATTAATCATGTTTATTTGTTAACTCTCCTGTTAACTGAAGCGGATTAGTCCTGTTTACCAATTAACTGTTCTGTTAACAGAAAATGATTAATATGCAATGTTGTTTACCACATCTTAACAATTCCCCCATTGTGACATCTTAATAATTCCCTATTGCTCATCCAATTGCTTTTTAAAATGTACACTCCTGAAGAATTACTATAATTTATCATTCGTGATGTTTCATTTGCTATATTATAAAAATAATGCTTTTTATTTCCCCCATTAAACCGCGATTTGTATAACTTTAACTCGTGAAACAAACATTGGCTGTATTAAACCCCGATTGCTTCACATCAGCAATTTGAAAAAAAATAATATTTCAAAAAGGTTCCTCTAGTCCTTCCCTCCCCGAATGTAAACATTACAATTTCTAAAACAATTGCAACAACCAGACGAAATAAAAAAAATCCGACAATTCAATTCTTTAATATTATAAATATTATTTTGTGTCCCAAAAGATTTTAATAAAAAATCGTTAGCAAAAATAAAATGAATTTAGTTGCACATGGGAGTTGGTTGCCATGTGATGCAAGTCTAAAGTGTGCAACTCTTCTTGGCTAAACTGCTTAGCGGAATGACATTCCACTTACTATTGTGGATTTCATTCTATTTAGTGGATGTCATTCCACTAAACAATAGTAGTGGAATGGCATCCCACTGACTATTGTTTAGTGGAAGGACATCCACTTACTATTGAAGAGCCTACTGGACTAGATTGGTTTGGTTTGGTTAAAAACGTCGCACTAGAGCTGCACAGTGGGCTATTGGCGACACCTACTGGACTAGAACCCACATCATTTGGCCAAATGCTCGATCATAGTAATGGATAATGTTTATTTTCGTATTTTTGTGATTTGAACTATTTGGGACAGACAGCCCGTCCATGTGATTGCACACTTTATGAGAAATTTACAAATTACAAAATCACCACTTTATTGCATTTTCATTAGAACAAAACTTGATAGATTACAAACTTGACACTTTTTAAACCATAAATTCAGAAGCAGCACTATTTCTGTAACCTTTGCCATAATAATCCTCGTAGTTTACTGTTGACAAGTTGCGCTTGAGGGACTGGTAAATGGAGTCTTCATCACCAGGAGATATATGGCAGAATAGGGTGTGGAGATTCAGGATCGTCGTATTGACTGCTGCAGCCTCTTTCAATTTCTGCCCGGCTTCCTATAATTGCACAACATTATTGTCTTAGTAAAATTAGTAAACAGAAGCAATCGTATTACTAACAAAGCAATTGAACTCATTATTCGTTTTTCTTTATGTTGAATTATTTGTAATAAATATGCAGGGTGTTTCTAACTATACGGACACTACTCAGTGTAATCTGTACCTCAATCTAATAACCGAAAATAGCTTAACATTTGGTAAGGTTATTCTTCTTTCCGTGTCTTTATTAGTTGCCCTATCAATTTTGGTGATATGCTGGTTATTAGATCGAACTACAATTGACTTTCAGTAGTGTCATTTGAATTAGAATCATCCTATATGATTTTTTTTAAAACTTGATTGAAGTTTTATTAAAATATAAATGTGACATTAATTCTGGTAACTAAAATGTTATTATTCAAATAATTGTAAATACGGTGTTTAGAGAATTGTAATGGGTAATTATAAAAATGTGTATTTTTTGGATTATAATTGGATTTTTCTTTAGAAATTCCTTAAACAATTAATGTACTTTTGTATTTTACGACTAAATATAATTTGACGACTAAATATAATTCGATTAAGTTTTTTGTCAAAAAATTACGAAATCTATTTATTAGTTTCGCACATACAATAAAAAAAACCTTGATTTTTTTTATGAATATATTTCTTATTTTTCATGAAAAATTTAATGTGAGCAAATTAGGGCAAACTTTCATCAAATTTGAGTAACCATTTTTAACAGCCATCTTCTTATAGTTTAGTTCTTTCTACTGATATACACAGGTGGACAATTGCTAAGGACGGATGACAATAGCAAAGATAGCAACCACAATATGGAAGGCAGGAAATTGTGGAAGTCAGAGTAAGTGCGGGATACAGTAAGACATGTTGTGTGTATGCAAATTTTGGATTGCCGAACTTGTTCGCTACGTGATAGCGATAATAAGCAATGTAAAGGATTTGACGCGCGTTGATCGCTGTTGTTCAAAAGCAAATTTGAATGGGAAAGAATCAATTGACGAACTTGCAATTTTCAGTATGTCTTCCCGACATTACTTAGATGATTTTACGCGTAGACGTATTATTGGCAAGATTGAAGAAGGACGAAAAATAACAGATGTTGCCAGGGAGTTCCACGTCAGCCACAGTGTAGTTTCAAGGCTTTGGAAATCATTTCAAATAACTGGAAAATGTAGCAAACGTCACACGGGAGGTCGTGTTTGCAATACGACGCCTGCAGAAGATAGGTACATAGTGCTATCGACAAAAAGTAACCGGCGCAGCACAGCTTGTAAGGTAGCAAATCAGTTCCTCGCTGCTATTGGCAAGCGGATCTCCCGAAAAACTGTAGCCAGACGTTTGCAACAAGCAAGACTATACGCCTGCTATCCTTTTGTGTGCATCCCATTGTCCAAACGTCACCGTACAGCCCGTTTGCAATGGTGTCGTCAGCATTGCAATTGGAGGGAAGCGGACTGGGCTTGCATATTATTCTCAGATGAAAGCAGGTTCAGTCTGCCGTCTGATAGTCAACGACAACTTATCTGGCGTGAGAATGATACTGTATTTCCCGGAAAATATACAAGAAAGGGACCGATATCCTACATGTAGTGCCATGGTATGATCTGGCATCATGATCAATGGCCGTACGTCCCTCTATGTGCTCCAACTGGGACTATGAATGGGCAACGATACATTAATGATGTTCTGCTGCTTCATGTTCGCGTGTTCCGTGGTGCTGTCGATGATAGATTTGTTTTCATGGACGACAACGCAACGTGTCATCGAACAGTCGCTGTCTCTGAGTGTCTAGAGAGCGAGGGTATTCAACGTCTCGTATGACCAGCACGTTCTCCAGATCTGAATCCCATTGAAAATGTATGGAATGCTTTGGGGAGGAGTCTTGATGGTCGACAATGCCCTCCAATAAACAAGAACACCCTCATCCATGCACTAACGGAGGAATGGGATAAATTACCCCAACAGCTCCTGGACAACGCTGTGCAAAGCATGACAAGGTGTGTGGGATTTTGCATTTCCCTCCATGGTGGCCATATCCCGTATTGACATTATACGCCGGAACGTCTGCGGACTGTAATTGCATTTTTTTCAGTTTTACGTATTCAGCACAAAATGACCATTTTGTTCCTTTAACACTTTTTAAAGCCTTCTAGATTTCAGAGCACAATAAATAATCTTTATTGTAATGTCCTAGCATTCTGACATTATTTTATTTCACTTGGCATTCAACCACGCTTACTTTTTTATGCGATATATAGCCGTTTATGAACCGTCCTTAGCAATTGTCCACCAGTGTACAATACATTTTCATTTCACTATTTATAAAGGTACTAGAAATCAAGCAAAGCTTTTACCGCAAGATTCATCTTGATGAGACGTAAACAACTGATATTAAAGACGTAAAATACACCTTAAAATACTTACTATCCCAATATTACTTCCCGAGACACTTAAGGAACGAAGACTCTTCGAAATCATCAGCATATCCGCAAAAGCCAGTCCAGCTCGTTGTCCGAATTTGTTATTCGAAACGTCCAAAGCTTCCAAAGTTGAGCTACGCGAGACAACTTTGGCGAGAAACTCCGCGCCTTCATCGCCAATCCAGTTCATAGACAAATCCAGTCTCTTGAGAGTCGAGTTCGCGGACAACCCTGCGGTGACAGCAACTGCCCCTTTATCGCCGATCCTGTTATGCTTGAGGACCAACATTTCTAGAGGACAGGCGGACATTAGAAGCTTTCCGATATACTCGCAGGAGGCATCGTCGGTGAAGTTGCTGGACAAGTTGAGTTCTTTTAGGAACTTGTAGTCCATGAAAAGACAGCAGAAGATGTTCATCTGCTCGTTGGTGAAGATCCCGTTAGAACATCGAAAGTTCTCCAAGTTCTGGAGCTTTTTTACGCCTCTGAGTAGGGAGTTAAAATCGACAACGGACATCTCGAATTCCTCGCAGACGGGTAGAAATGGACTTAAAACTAACCACAAATCTTTGATATCAGATAGGCACTCCAGGACGACTTCGAAGTCTATTAGAACACCAGACGACTCGGGTTTGGATAAAAAATCATCTAAAACGTCATCAAAATTTTCCGATGTCAAGTCCACTTTGAATGGCTTTTCACGTCTTTTCTTCAATTGAGTCATTTTCAGTCGTTGGTTGTATGCTTTAAACGTTGTGAGGAATTCCTTAAGTTGTCCGATATCGGACTCACCGGGGACAAAACTCTCTATGAAGGTTCCCACAGTGAGTTCCACAAACATAATTTTCCAATTATCTTGGTAACGCCAGATATCGCTGGCCGGCCATTTCTCCAAGCATTGTCTTTTCCAATAGTTCCCTGTATCGAGAGCTTCTAACGTGTATTTCAGAGGAATATCTAAGGGCAGCAAATCTAATATCTTCTTCTTTTGTTCGCGAGTTGCATTGTCCAGTAATTTCTTTAGTTCTGGACCTGAAATGTATATTATTTTTCAAAGTTTATTATTTACACTTATTATTTTTCGCTCTTTTAAAACTGTTTAAACTTTTAATATAGACTTGTAATTTAACCCTTTTTTGACTAAGAACGTGTTTGATATTTATGTTATTTTATGGAACAATTTACATCCCGTTCTTGCTCTTTTTACATAGGTATTTTTTTAATTTAGTATTACTAAAATATGTTGATACCCCAGTAATCCTAAATTTTAAGTGGAGTTACATAAAGAACAAGTTAGCGAAAGGAAAAAAATGTTTTTATGTTCAAGAATAAGCAATTCTTGTTCCATTTGAAGAACAGTCAACAAAGAACGGGTCATTATTTTTGTGACTGTGGTTAAGTGTTAATATTGCCAATAGGACTTGGAGGTCATGGGTTCAGGTTCAGTAGAAGCTTTTTTTTTGAGAAAGTAGAAATCATTATTTTACAATAGAGTAGTAGACAAATGAAATAGCTTGCCTGTGTAGTTTTAAAAAGAGTGACTGAATCGACATTGGGACATAGTTAAGAAGGTTAGGTGGGACCAACCTTGCAGAGCCTACTCTAGAACCTGTAGTTGGGCGTCCGAGTTTGTATTTAGCTTAACGAATGAATTTATTTAGATTTTTACATAATTGTTCCATTGAAAAATCATAATTTTATAGATATTACTTTTCTAAAGTAAACAAAATTATAATAAATATCAACAACGTATTATATTTCCAAAAGTAAAACCGCAAAGGGGTCTGTGATATAAACGTAAGTGCGCTTAAAACTGTTGCCGGGATTGCGCCAAGACCTTGGCGTCAATTTTCAGAATCTCGCCAAGTCGTACCGTATACTAGGAATTTACATAAAACTTTATGCATCGGTCCGTTAAATGACCTATGATTTTTACCTAGGAAGGTGTGTTAACGCACGATATGGTGTTACATCAATGTGAGTGACACATATGAAAGGACCCGTTTAGTTTATTATGAACACAACAGTTTTAATTTATTATGAACTCATAAAACGGACCCTTTTAGTTATGGACCCGTTCGTATTAAACAGGACCAAATATAAGCGAGTCGACCTTGTAAAGTCCTCAGTGCAGCGAATGGAAAGAATGTCGAACTCCTGTTGTAATGGAGTAATGGAATCATGATATTTTCCAAACATGCTTATTTGTGTTCTATTATGTTGTGTTAATAAAATCCTGTTTTACGCCACTATCTACCTATCTTGGTTAGTGTGTCACTTAGATTACTGTAGCACTGTAAGGTAGTTTTTCCAGACTTAAATTTATATAAAAAAATCGCCGGCATAGTCTTGCGAGCCTTCATTTAAAGCATCTACACAACCTTTTGGGACAGTATCTTAGTTATGCACTTGAGAAAAATCATGGTTACAATACATGAAATGTTCCAAAATCCTTCCATTCTCCGAACTGTAGATTTTTGTAGCAGCTTTGCGCAAAGGCAGTTTGCACCAAGGCAGCTTTGCGCCAAAGAAGATGGCTCCACAACGCAGAGGCAGAATTCTAACCGGTCCGCTTTGTTTGATATTATACAGCGATCTACTTTCTATGTTTGTCGAACTTTTATTTTGTGACTGATCTGGCAATTCCTGTTTTTATCATCCTTCTAACAATGTAAATATTCCCAAACCTTTCGCATTTTTCGACGCTTCAATAACGATATCCACTAATTTTGGCACAGGTGCCGCAGCCCAGTATGGATCTTCGGCCCTAAGATGGCGCCCGCCAAGAGACGAGACATCTTGAGAATGTAGAGACCCTGATGTGTCACTGTCATTGGCAATGTCCTCTGCGCTTAAGTCATCGTTGGGTTCTCCATCGGTCAAGGTGCTGCTACCGGTAGTTGACGTGTCACTTGTGCTTGCTTCGGTCTCAGTAGTCGTACTATTTGTGGTTGCGTCAGATGAACTGTAACGAGTGGAAATTGAAACTTACACAGATGATTAGTTGCTTTGTTACTTGAATTTACGTCGCATTGTCGCATTATAGCTACACAATATGATATTGGCCATAGTTCGGGATATATCCCGAAAGAAAGAACAGGGAACACTGCTTTACCATTTCAAATCATGGTCAAATGACGAGGACAACTCCTGACCTGCTATCCCACAGAGTTGACATAGGACCACGATTTTTTTTAACATGCACCACTCAACTAAATAATCTTAAATTTCTAAACACACATTTTACTTCCCATTACCTTTTCTAAAGTTTTCTAATAAAATTATTTTTCCTCTCCTTTAACGTTTGTGAATCATAACGATTTCATTTTAAAAAAGCACTAATGATTTATACGAAAGAACTTGGAGACGGAATAAAATAGTCTCCAGGCAACCAGGGATCATTCTTTTATAACGTCACGCTATTAGTGTTATTATTATTACGCTATTATAATATTCATTCTTTTCTACGCCCTTTTGCTCCAAGGCAGCGCATTGTCACGTTAGCCTTATCCCCTGCCCCCCCACCTCCCATGCTACATCATAACTTTTTGCAGTTAAAAAAAAGTCATTAAAACTTCCCTACTAAAAGTTTGCAAAATATTTTAAAAGAATGATAATGTTTTCTATGAAAAGTGTTTTCTAAGTTTTCCTATGTCACGCAACCACTGGGACCCTCTCCGTCCATGTCATGTCACATTCACGATCGATATACATCTCCCCCCTACAAAGGTTGAGTGACGTAATAAATGAACGACCTCCAAGATCATGACAGTGTACAATTTCATGACCATGGCTTTAGATCATAATATAATTCCTTTAGATCATAATTAATAATAATGCTTAGATAGACCTTAGATATACATGTATTTAAATACGTTTAAGTAAGTACGTAAATATACTAATTAAATATTTTACATTTTGTAATACTATTATACGTTTTCAGAAAAGGATTATACGTTTTCAGAATTAAGAAAACTGCACACAACTATCGTAAGATTAATTCGTAAAGTTCTATGTGCGGCCATTCTCCCGAAAGTCCGTTTTTTACAATGAGTTATACAAAAGCGTGTAATATATAAAGTTATTATTTTTTTTTTAATTTTACAGAGGCACCATGAGTTAATACGTATATTGATTATTTCTCTAAAACAAGATGCGTTTGTCTACATTATGTTATGCGACTATATTCAATACGAAGAAGTATATGATATATACATATATTTTTCTTATAAATATAAATCAGGCGCCAAGTAAAATAAGAGATCTCGTAAAGAAGGAAAGCACAAGTCAATAAAACCCTTCTGATGTTCTCTGTTACACTAAGATCCAATGCATATAGAATTGGCGACCGAAAAGTACACATTGCTGCTTTTTTGGGTACGAGTTCTTAAGCTATTTGCTTGGCGAGAAACCTCTCACGACTTTGTTACTATTTTCTGTTGGTATGTATCGACTGAAACTAAAATGTAAGCCATGTAACCGAATATATTTCAATCACAAATGCATACACTTTGATGTAAAACTTTTTTCAAGGGATATTATACGAGAAAAACAGATTGAGGAGTAGGTATGAAATAAGTAAAAGTAAAAGAAAATATATCATGAACACATTTTTGGTTTTTGATGAATTTATGTGCACAAACAAATGAGAAGCCTACGATATTTCTTACAGTGTTGAAATTGAGTTTTAAATTTCGAAATAAAAACTTAAATTAAACACTTCAATAATACACGCACGTTTTCTTTTTAACGTGTTACACACAAGTTTACTTTTTAACTTGTTACACACAAGTTTACTCTTCAGCTTGTTACACACAAGTTTACTCTTCAGCTTCTTACACACAAAATTACTTTTTAATTTTTTACACACAAGTTTACTTTTTAACTTTTTACACACAAGTTTACTTTTTAACTTGTTACACACAAGTTTACTTTTTAACTTGTTACACACAAGTTTACTTTTTAACTTGTTACACACAAGTTTACTTTTTAACTTGTTACACACAAGTTTACTTTTTAACTTGTTACACACAAGTTCACTTTTTGACTTGTTACACACAAGTTTACTGTTTAACTTGTTACACACAAGTTTGCTTTTTAACTTGTTACACACAAGTTTACTTTTTAACTTGTTACACACAAGTTTACTTTTTAACTTGTTACACACAAGTTTACTTTTTAACTTGTTACACACAAGTTTACAAGCTCAGTTACTTTTGTTAGGTAGCAAACATCCGAATTTTCCATTTCTCGTAGAAAATTTTACAGTGGAAGTTTTAAACTTGTTTTTCTTTTCAGCGACTGAGAATATTTTGCTCATCATACTGCAAAGGAAAAACCTCTAAACTATCGTAAAGGTCAATCCAATCGGCAGTACGGAAGGACTTAGTATGCTTTATGGTACAGATGCAGTATAGGACATTTGGCGCGCGAGGTTTTTTTTGGCGTGTTTTGTAGAGGCGATAAATATTATAGTATGGCAACCCCACCTGACATTGTTGATATCTTCCGATTCTTGTGGCGAACTTCAATCTGGCAACCCTATGACGTCATAGCGCTGTTTAACGGCAATTTTTCGTCGCCAAAAACAGAAACGCGCCAAATGTCCTATACTACATCTGTTCCTGCTTTATCATTGAACATCAGATTAAAACTCTTATATATTTTTAAAATTTAACAAAGTTATACAAATATAGTGTTACAATTTCTCGCCCAAGCTATGGCATAATTATGGGTAGAACGAATACCGTAAGAAACATGGTTTGTTTATAAATTATGTTGGAATCCATTTGCGGATTAAATATAACATACATTATAAACTTTTTATTCAATGTTCATTTCTTACGTGGAACTGATTTCAGACAGCTGATCTTCGTTCGACGGCATTTTTCATTTAATGTAATATCAGCAATTTAAGAAAGTCAATTTAAATTTATTAATTAATTGAAGTTTACATCAGGTAGATAATTTACGGGGAAAGTTTGCGTAAACCGAACACATATAGTTTAAATATTGCTTACTAGTCTGCAGCTATATATTTTCTAAAAAATTAAATTGTGTTATTTAAATTTCTTTATTTGTTCAATTAGTTCAATTATCAAATTAAAAATAGCGTTATGGTGTGTGTGGCGTTTTTATATTTTTACGAACGCATTGAGAAAGCTAGAACAGGATGGCAACATAACCTGGAAATCAGAGAATTATCATGGAAATTTTTTAATTCTGGAAATATCAGGGAAAAGTTAGGGAAATTTTCAAAATTTCACAAAAAAATCAGGGAAATTTTCAAATTTAGATCATTAAAACGGCACTTATCGTCTATTATGTCCTTTAATCTGGGTATTTTAGTTGTCAATATGTCCTTTTAGTTCTGAAAAAGAATTTTAAAAAAAAGCAATATTATGCGCATGTTCATATTTTCAGCTTTATTTTTGTAAAAACGTGAAGCACTGCTGGAGGGAGAAGCAAAAGCAAAGTGAGTTGGACATGTGAAGTTGGAAAGTGAGCAACATGTGAGGGGCTAATGCATATGCGATTTATTGAAGATTGGAATAGGAAATATAAAGCATATAAAATATTTAAAATTATCTTCAAAATAAATAAGTGGAAAAACTTTTTTTTTGCATTATCTGCTTCCAGAAAACATGTTTAATTACTATTATGCCTGTTGTAATTGTATAATTTGTGTTGTATCTATAAATTATTATTTTTAACTGACAATAAGTATTGCTTATAATTTTTTATTTATAATGCAATATATTTATTGGGTCATTGTAGCGTGGATATTTTGTTTCTATACAAAGCATGTATTGTAACATTTCTTAATATAATTGTGAAATCAGGGAAATTTTTGTGACACCATCATGGAAATATCAGGACACTTTTTTCAGAATGCTGTTGCCACCCTGTAGTACTCGGATAACAAATAGTATAGCATTCTTTTATTTTTACAATCTCCATTAAACGTAAGATTTGGTTGGTGAATACTTTGTACGCTTCAGCAATAGGATAAACAAAAGCACGTGGATTTTATTCCGTATCTTTTCACAAATAAAAATTACCATCTACTGAATAGTTAAAGACGGTTTTCTTTTCCAATGCGAAATCAGTTGTTTATCTTATTCCATTTTAATCTCGACACCAGAACGTGCATGGCGTCCATTATATAAAATTAAAAATACGCAGCTGATTACATTTCTCTAAGGTTTTCTTAATCTTCCAAAAAAGGAGCATTTACTTCGATTTTATTCGAAAAGTCTCACTTCGCGAGAAAAGATTTTTTGTGAAAAAAACGGAAAGATTTTCCCTTCCACCACGGTATGAAATCTCCAAAACGTCAGGAACATGCTAATTTGCATCGCAAACGACGTGTTCTGATCTGGCATCGCAAATCCCCACGGGTGTATTATTTATTTTTCCAGCAAACACAGTTACAGTTTCGAAACGTAAAAAAAAAGAACGCAGAAAGGAACGAATTTACACATCGTTCATATCTTATTTTTAGAACAAACGATTTTCGCTTGAAGGGATTTCCTAGATGTTCCGAACAAGAATGTTTCCCTAAAGAGGCTTATGAAAAGTAAAAGAATATGATCTACGAGTGTATGTGCTTTGTTACGCTGTTTGGATAAAAGTGTATGTTCTGGGATATATACAGATTTATTGATGACAAATCGTGCGTATAAAAAGTATTGTTTAAAATAAAACTCTTGTTAAAATAAACTAGAGTGGCATAACTTTCTGTCGGTTATTTTAAACAAGTTGTTTTATGCTGCGTTTCTCTGGTTTTATGTCTCAAGTAGTTGGAACGCTTTAAAATGTTTGGGGATGGTCATTTTTTCGGCTGCATTATATTAATCTGTATTGGCATATACCAAAATAATAATTTTGTCCACTTAATTGGCTTAAAATAAAAAGCCAAGTTAAGCTTAAGTAGCAGCAAACAAATTAAAGTATAGCAAAAATAATGGTTTATAATGTGTAATTAAGCAGACAAACGATGACCATTTTGTTACCACTCCAGTGAAATATTTTTTTATGTCAAATAAATAGTATAAAGAGTGTAAAATTGCGATTTTTTAGACTTTTAAGTACATATAGGTACCTAGGAATCACAAAAAAATTCATTGAAATCTGTTCAGAAGTTCTTAACTTTTAACATAAAGATTAGTTTGTTGGGTTTAGTGACGCAAGAGCTGCTGATGCTGTACTGGGCCATACTCTATGTGCCACGGAACACAAGGTTATTAAGTATAAAAGGACGTCGTCATAAAAAGATTATATATAAAAATGATTAAAATGCAGAATAGAAACCAATTTCAGTTATACAAAAAAAATTGTCGATTAGGTGGACAGGTCAACATTTGTCAGACCCCCCACTAGCTTAATAAATAAACGTAGCTAAAGCAAATAAAAATTGCAAAAAACAAACTTTTATTCACACATTTCACCTACTTTCTTACAAATAAAATATTTAAGAACATTTATTAAGTTTCTATAGTATCTAACTCGGTATCTATTTTGTTTCTAAAAGTTGTGGTCTTTTCCGAATCTGTCTATAAAAGATCCGTGATGAGTTTCGTTCAGTTTTGGAAAGATTTTGAACAAGTCGTCTATGCACTCGCCCACCTCGATTTCGCCGTACTCTTTCGTTCCCATATCTGTCTTGACCCATCCAGGACAAATGTTGACCACCAGCACATCCTTGTCCTTCACATTGGCTGCAATCACTCTCATGGCCATGTTGAGTGCCGCCTGAAATACAAATACAAATAAAAATACAAATATTGACGACCAACAACAGGCTCAAGGCCCAACAAGGTTGGTCCATCTAGTACCTCTTAACTATCCCCCAATGCATATCTAACTTCTTCTTAAATTCCGTTACTCCTTTACAATTAACAATATTCACTGGTAAGTATTTCCATTTGTCTATTACCCTATTATAGAAATAGTGTTTTCTCCCTTCCCGATTAAAATGGGATTTGTTTAACTTAAACCCATGACCTCTCGTTCTATCACTCATATTAAAATCTAAACCCTCCACATCTCCTTGTTTGATAAATTTGAATAGTTGAATCAAATCTCCCCTAACCCTTCTCTCTTCCAGAGTATACATATTCAAATTTCTTAATCTATCTTCATAATTCATGCCTGAAAACCCTTGAACCATTTTAGTAGCCCTGTGCTGAATTTTCTCCAACAATTCAATGTCTTTTTTAAGATATGGTGACCAGAACTGTACAGCATACTCAAGATGGGGCCTTACTAAACCTCTGTACAATGGCAAGATAATATCCTTAGATTTTGATGAAACACTTTTCCTGATGTACCCCAACAATCTATTAGCTTTTTTGCTAGCCACTGTACATTGATGACTCATTTTAAAATCCTCATTTACCAAGACACCCAGATCACTTACAATCTCACTATTTTTTATTTCTGCACCCTGTAAAACATATGCAGCCTTACTAGTGCTTTTGTGCTTACTAGTGCTTACGGTGCTTTTTTATACAAAAAGCACCAGCTGAAATACCCGTTCTATGCACGGGAAGAAAATAACTCGTAAAATAGATACAATTAAGTTATATTTAAGCGGAAGAAAAATATTCGGTACAGATGTAGTATAGGATATTTGGCGCGCGATTTTTTTTTTGGCGTGTTTTATACGGGCGATAAATTAATAGTATGGCAACCCCACCTGACATTGTTGGTATTTTCCGATTGTTGTGGCGTCTTTCAATCTGGCAACCCTATACTATGTTTAACGACAATTTTTCGTCGCCAAAAAAAAAACGCGTCAAATGTCCTATACTACATCTGTTTCAAATATTTTTAATTTCTCATCCGTCAGGAGAGATCTATATTAATAACCCCAAAAAATTAATGAAATTTTATTAGCAAGTTTTTGGCTGGAACTGAACTGAAAACTTTAAAATATGGAGAAGTTGGCGATAAAACAATGCGAGCAAATAAACGATGCTCCCGTTGATTAACATTCGAAAAGTTAATTATCCATAAATAACTGGCACTAAAGATCTCTATAAAAAAACCGTTAAATTTGGTATTGACGAGCATATAAGAATGGACAGGAGAAAAAATACATTCATTTAATACAATCATTTTAAAAGGTCGCGCGTTTCATTTTAGAAGGCTTCCGTAAATAAATAAATATATATATATATATATATATATATATATATATATATATATATATATATATATATATATATATAATCCTTTTTAGTGCTGTGACGGTCCACGTGAAAAATTCTCGATTTTCTAATTTATTGCTTATTTTGTTCGGTAAACCCTATCAGTATGCGGAGTTCCCCAATAATTGTGTTAATTTTGCACGTAAAATCTTTAAAAATCGGTTGCTATTTTTTGCACGGACTGTTAATTTTGGACACTTTGGATTGTTTTAGAATTATTCTAAAACAATCCAAAGTGTCCAAAACTAACAGTCCGTGCAAAAAATAGCAACCGATTTTTAAAGATTTTACGTGCAAAATTATAGATTTTCAAATTTTTTCCTTTATTTGTATGTACTCTACTATTACGCAAAATTTCACGATCCTGGGATAATCGGAAGTAACCATTAAATTACGTCGTAAATACTAATAATGGTTTTTTTTGGTAACCCCTTAAAAACGTTGGATCCGAATAAATATAGATTACTTCTCTTGTTTAAGGTATAAGGAACAACTTTGCCGAGTTTCATCTTCCTGAGTATAACAAAAGGTGAAGAATTAATGATGAGTGAATGCAAGGCTAGTGAAGACCATATATATATATATATAAGGTGTGCTCGTGTTTCGCTTTTTGAAAGGGGCAGGGAAAGTATTCTTTTGACGTCATGTTAGCTCCGCCTTACTATAAGTTTTTGATCATTCTCATTGGCTGTATGTTTCAAGCATTGCTATTTAGGTTCGATCCCCGGTTGGGTAACAACTGGTGATTTAATTTTTAATAAGCAAAATAATGTAAATATCTGTAAAAAATTGTGTTCAGGTAGCTTCAGTGCTAATCCGTCCTTATTTTGTTATGTCCCCGTATTTTACTTGATTGAAATTGTAACTTATTTAATATGTCCAATACAAATACATTGACCTGATGGTTCTTAACCTCATTTTACTCTTTCAAAATTCATGGACATGCTCTCGTGGCAGCTAATATTTTTTTTAATACGCTTAATTTATTAAGCAACTCTTTTGCAATTTTTACATACTAAATGCAATCCTTAAAATATAATTTAAACTCTTAAAATTCAGCAAATTTTAAATTAAAATAGCGAATATCATTTTTAAATAGTTCAGAAAAGAACGAATAGATGGCAGCACGTCATGAACCATTGGTTCAAATTGCTGCAATTAACATCGAGATATTTTAATAACCAAACTACTCTGAAAATCGATTCAAATAGTTATTTGAAGTAAATTTTAACTGTTTTCTTTTAAATAAATTCATGATTAGTTAAAAACAAGAATTCTTGTTAAATTAAGTAGACTCCTAAAACGACTGCACAAACTAGAGAATTAGACACGCCCACAGAAGTCGGAGGCGTCACTATGACGTCAAAAGAATACTTTCCCCCGCCCTCCATCAGAAAGCGGGAGTACCAGCACACCTTTTATATATAGTCTCCACTATCCTTGGAGTGAATGAGTGTCTTGGGGTTTCGCTTTTATAAGTGTAGATAAGGGGTTTTTCACAATATGTTATTAAAAATATAAGTTAATTTATGCCAATTGAAAATAGAATGTAAGTTGTTAAGAAGTTAATTGTCTTTCACACTAGTTATAGAACTAATTAGGACCAATCACGCTGATATATCTTCAACTCAATGCATTTAATGACAAATATTTTTAAATTCATCTGTAGATTTATGGAGAGAATTCCTCGGGCGAACGAAAGTGAAACTTTCTCAATAAGTTTGAACAAAGAAAATATTTTTTTAATCAGGGAATAAAAAAAGGTGGTAACTAAGACATTTAAAAAAAATTATCGATTGAGAAAATTTTAAAAATATTACCCCCCCTCCCCCCCTTCACCCATAAATACAATAATTTCCTCTATTTCTTGGCAGCATAATCATCTACATTTCTTTAAAATAAAATAAATTAAGCTATACACATGATGGTATTTTGATATTCCTTCCATTACAATCAAAATAGTTAATTTCAGCAAGCATTATATATCGTAATAATGTAATTGAAGGCGTGGGTGGAATAACCAGACAGCTCCAGTTTTGAAAATTGTACAGGAAGGACGAAAAACACTTTAAAAATACTTAACGTTGTTTAAAACTCATCAAATTTGGGTAAAACATAAAAAGTTCCTTCCTCTTCCCAGGCCGGATTTCTTTTTCAACCTTTTGTCCGGGTTTTTTTTATTAAAAAAAATAATGGAGCTGTATGGTTTTTTACACCTAACGCTGGAATTCTGTGACCAGGCTTACCAATAAAATTCTTGAAGATACTTCTCCGAAATCATTCATGCGACTGCATACTTCAAACAGCAAAACATATTCGTTTCATTTAAGGATTGTATAATAAACTACCTATGGATATTGTCTAGTTCTGAACTTTTAATGGAATTTCAGATTTGTAACACACCTTTTAGTTGTTTCAAGAAACAACACAAATCCAACAAACGACTGGCTGATGCAACACGAAAAAAAAATACAACCAAGCGACCAAAGGTTGAACTAATTCGGTGCAAAAACAAGACACCTCCTGGAGCTGTACGTTTCTTGCACCTTATAGGGCAACAATACAGCTGCTTTTCCTTGATATCTCTATAGCCATTGCTTACAACTGTCTGGTTCTTGCACCAATCGATAGAAGATTTTTTTTTCTTGATGGAATAAGTGCATAAGTATAAATTAAAAAAAAAGTGGAGCTGTCTGGTTCTTTATGCATACTTTAGGGGTATCATACTTAATTCCTGGTTTACAATACAAAAATCAACTAAAAATTGTTTCGGGAAGTCAGTCTCTTCTCGTTGACGTGAAATGTACATCTAACAGTTTTCTTAGGAGTGTTTAAAGTTTTGATTAGGCGCCAGAGGGCGTTGACATTAGCAGTAAAGAGTTCTTTGAAAGTTGGTACGGATACTTTAAAATATGCTACGGGAACATTAAAATGTGTAATGGGTGTATTAAAAGGTGATACAGAGAGAGTTACTATTATAGATATTTTAATCAGAAGTACAACAATCTCCTACTACTCTACAGCTTTAAAGTTCGCAGCATTTCTTTAAAATAAAATAAGTTAAGCGACACACGTGATACTATTTTGTTACCATGATACCATCTCGTTACCAAATAAGATAGTTCAACAGATTTGTATACAGGGTGCGTTCCATAAGTAATGCGACCAAATTCATAAAAAAATAATTTGTTCGACATATTCGTACTATTAGTTAAAAATCCTCAAAATAGCACCCTCCTGCATCGATACACTTATGGAGGAGGTTTTACCAGGCCTCGAAGGCATCCTGGAAAGCCTTCTCCAAGAGGTCCTTTAGAGCCGATGTAACATGAGCCTGGATGTTTTCAATCGTGTCCCAATGTTTCCCTTTCAGGGCTCCTTTTAAGCGAGAAAACAAAAAAAAAGTATGGGGGAGCCAGGTCAGGACTGTAGGGACGCTGGGAAACCAGTGGGGTATGGGTCCTGGCTAGAAAGGAGGGTCGCGCGCTGCCGAAGTGACATCAAGGACGCATGGAAACTTCATCACGATAACGCGCCAAGCCACAGCTCCTTCGTTGTCAACGATTTCCTGGCCAGGACGCATATCCCACTGGTTCGTCAGCCTCTTACAAGCCTGACCTGGCTCCCCCAGACTTTGTTTTTGTTTCCCCGCTTAAAATTTAGCCCTGAAAGGGAAACATTGGGACACGATTAAAAACATCCAGGCTCATGTTACATCGGCTCTAAAGGACCTCTTGGAGAAGGCTTTCCAGGATGCCTTCGAGGCCTGGAAAAACCTCCTCCATAAATGTATCGACGCAGGAGGATGCATTTTGAAGATTTTTAACTAATTGTACGAATATGTCTAATATATGATTTTTTATGAATTTGGTCGCATTACTTATGGAACGTACCCTGTATGAATACATACCTTACTAATTTTATAACCTGGAACAGTTAAATCGCCAGTATATCCGACACCAGTGTCTTGGACGCTCCCCCTCATGGAGGACAGATTAATCACAGCTGCCTTAGAGGCTCTCTTGCCTTTAATGTTACTTGTTTCGGAAGCTTTTTCCAAGAGTGGGAAAAGAGTCTGAAAGAAAATACTATTTAAAATTCATAAATAAAAGTCCAATATCAATACTATGCACTGTTATTTAAATAAATTGGTTATTGTATACCTTGTAGTTTGTCTGTGCTTGTTCCTCTATTACGACACAGTGGGGAAGATTTAAGGGGTATGTACCATTCACAATGTGAAAATTACAATATTAAATATTATGCCTATACACGTTTTATTTTCATAAAGTCTGTTTTACTTTTAAGAAAGTACACCTTGTTCTTTTTAAATAACTTGTATTAAGGATGCACTCAGAAAAGAGGTGTAATTGTGTTTTGATCCCCTCTACCTGCCATACAAACGGACGAGTTTATTTAATTTTGGAGGTGGAGCAAAGCCTTAAAATGGAAGAAAATGTAAATTTATATTTCTTACTATCAACCAACTACAGTCCGTCCCTTTTAAATTCAATTTCCAGAGAATTGAGTAAAATCGTCCGTTTCTATAGCAGCCGCCAGCCAACTGAATTCTGTAACCGGGTTTTCTGTTGGTGGTAAGACAGTAGTATATATTTGATGATAATTAAAATTATTTCAGATAGCTCCTTACCTGAAGAATCATCACAGGCGCCACAGTATTCACTTTAAACTGCGCCTCCAAATTATCTGTGGTTATTTTAGGAAATGCTTCTTTCTGTAAAACCCCAGCATTATTAATCAACAAGTTGAGACCTCGGTCACCTACTGTTTCTTCAATAACTTTCTTAACCTCTGCAATGTCTTTAGCCACGGTAGTATCTGAAAGTAAACGTTTTTAATCAACCAAAGGGATGAAATGGCTTCGCCCATAAAACGAAAATTCTGAATTATCCTATGATCCACCATGCATAGTAATGTTCTTTTAACTTATTGAAGATGATCTTCTTTAAATTCAGCCTAAAGTCTAATATAACCATCAATTAGAGTACATTCAGAATAAAAACGGTTTTTAACCGAAATTTTTAACTTTTAGAATATTTATAATTAACTGAAAATATTATTGACATCAATTGAGTAGCCCGAATGCAATTCAGTAATTTCCAAAAATTCGAAAAATTATATTTTTGCATAAATATGTACCTTATAGCTTTAACTTCAATTTTAAAACACAATAAAAGCGGAAAAACCATTTTTTTACTAATGAAAACTATAAAAAAGAAGTCCACAGAAGCAAAAGTAGCTACATCCAGCGAAATTGAGCATGGGCGTCAGCGATAGTTTGATTTCTGATTAACTGGAATGTTTATAATGCCTTATGCATCTTGAACATATACTATATGACGACGCATCCAGTTGCAAAACAAGCTATGTGAAAATTAAATTTTAGATTATAACTAGGGCTATCACAAATACCAGAAGTCAACCAGGGACACTCATTGTATGTGTCGTTTCTTCTCAATCATGGCAAACTTTTTAATATGTGAACATGATTATCAATTCTCTCTCAACACGCCCCTCCCATCAAGGTCAAAAGAGCCCCGTTTATACGCGTTTAAAGAAGTAGGCGGGGCCGAATTGTCGAACATTTACACTTGACTTGAGGGGCGAGTAGTTCTCGCAATCATTCCTAGGGAGAGCTGGGGCAGTCAATCGCACCAGCAATAAATAGGGATATTTTTTCCCCGGTAATGGGATTATTCAGAAGAAATTCCGACTATTAGGGCGTCTGTAAATGGTGCTCATGTGTATAAATGATGAGAAATTCCGAGACTTGAGCCTGCCCGGGACGCTTTCCTGGACAAGGGGGAAAAAACCGGGACTGTACTGGAGAAATAGGGGTGTGTAGTAACCCTAAATATAACTTATTCAGTAATCTGATAACACGCATAATTTAGTGAAATTCTTTTTGTATTGTTTCTTAATTTTTACAATAACACAAATATTATCGTATTAATTATAGCTGAGTTTTGACAGTTCTGCTCGGTTTACTCGAAACAACTTTTAGTGCATATAGCTGCTTTTGCACCTGGGATATTCTTTTCGAGCAATGACGTTTTATCCTTTCTATCCGCAAATCGAGCTTCGCAGAAAGTTTTTTTTTTTTTTAGAACGACTAAAATATAATTTCCGTGGCAGTCAATGTAAATTTTGGAGATCTGTATGTTCTTTTGTTTAGGAAACCAGAAACGCATTTTGTGTTTAATTATATGGACATGGGCTTGGTATGACGTCATATTGCGTCGGTTACAGTTTGGCTTCATTTTGTTTGGCACCAAAGAGCCCTCCTTCAGTTACCTACTTCCATGTTCCATATTTACATTAATTTTTTTGCACTGTTTAAGTTCGTCGTAATCTTTACACTCATTAAATAACCATGGATAATTAAAATGAATTATTTTTGCAGTTATCAAGGAATTTTCGAAAATTACGATTAATATCCTAAATGTAATATTTGATATTTTATGTATTACTTTCCACTTGTATTCTAATCAACAGTTACACTTAATAAAAAATATATAAATTAACAACTTTGATATTTTCAACTAATGAATTTGAAGCATTATCATTTAAGTTTGCTATAACTCACCCAGTTTGAGTAGTATTACTTTTGATTTTGCAGAAGAATCTTGAATATTCTTAAGATTCTGCAAGGAAAGCCATATGAAACTTAATAGAAGATTTATGCAGAATACATTTATATTTTATCTATCCATTGAGCTAAAATAATAATAAATACTGGAACGAGGACTAGGCGTGCGCAACCAGAGAGTTGTACTATTATATAGAGAGCGCCTTCAATACCAGACTCTCATAAGGCCGCGGTATCAACATTGAAAAGAAAAACTCACATCACGTGGTTATAGCGCTGCCACATTTGGCGTTCAGACATCTGCAGGAGTTTGAAATTTGGCGCACTTTCTTCTCTTTTGGTGATAAGGAGTTCTGTCCGTATTCAACTTTTTAACATATATGTACGTATTTACTTATTTTCAAACAATATGCACTAAATATTTCCTCTTCATTAACGAAACGAAAATATTTTATGTGTGTTCAATACTCGAAGAAGCGAAACTCTTTATATTTCTCAGGTTTTATTGTTCATATTTTCTTATTGAAGTATTCAAAATAACAATTGAAAGAACTTCGCTTATGGTAAATTTTTTACATAAAAACTTAATGCAATTATTTCAAAACTACAAAGTAAGAAAAATCTCCTTAATATATCTGTTAAACTCCCTTAAATTGTGCCACTCTTTCAAAAAAAACTATATTTAAATACAAAATTAAACACAAAACCATATTACAATACTTCGATCTCGTTTAGTTCTTAAAGTCGCCAAGGCCTGCCAAGTAATATTGGCGCATGAATGAATTGGCATTTCCACATATCACGTGGTTTCAATGATGGACACACGGAAATCAGCATTTTTATTCCTCTATTTGTATCATTACTCTATGTGCGCAACCTCTTGCTGCCGTTTTGAGCGAAGGTAGAAAAATAGTCCTTCCGCATAGGTTTACTTAGATTTAAAAACGAATTTTTGGCTGTCAAAAATACATTAAATGTCATACATTAAATGTTTTTATATACTTATTTTCTTACTTACAAGAAAGAGAAGACAATAGAGACAAAAAAAACGGATTTTTTAAAAAATATATTTTTGTGACGTCACTGTGAGATCCCCGCAAAGCGAAGGTAGAATGTTTTCTAAGCCTTTTTTCTGAATAGTATGCATCCGCGCGGCATTGCAAAGCAACATCGTCGGTCAAAGGAAGTACTCGATCCAGCATTTATTATTATTTTTGCTCAGTGTATCTATCTTCATCAAAGAATCGTTAAATGACCGGGTCAAGAAGAATATATTTAAATTTGTATATGAAAATAGAACGTCTAATTACAAATAATTCTTGAAACATTTAAAGCAGAAATAATCAATCGGGCATAATAAAAATTACAAACAAAATAATACAATCACTCTTTAACAGTAAACGCACCATCAGTAGACCCAGACATACCTGCAAAGTTTCGGCTTTTCTGTAAGTTGCAAAAATGAATTTTGGGGGATCTTCAAGTTTAGAAAACTGTCGGACAAATTCCAGCCCAATGCCTCGGTTGGCTCCAGTCACTAAAACGCTCTCAACCCTCATCTTTGTTCAAAATGGAATAAATTTACTTTCCAATGTCTTTTTAGAATAGAATTTTTGTTATTCGGACTTCTTTGTACACTAAAATATAAACTAAACAAATAAAAATTAACCATTAGTTCGACACAAAATACATATATGAAAAAAACTGATTACATTTTTATCAATATTTATTTTATTAATATTTGGAAGGATCTTCAAAAAAGCCATATAAGTTTAATTATGTACAAGATGTTAAAAAAATGGTTACTCGTTTCATTCTTTAATACGTTGGAGATAGGTAAACAAGGTAAAATACTAAAAAGTTTTGAAATAAGCAAATAAATTACAAAAAAAATTACATAATAAAAGATTGATTTTTTTAATAAATACAGTTAAATAAATTTTATGCCCCTTTAATATAAAAATTCAATCACAAAATGTTGTTTTAATTTCAATCACTACATTTAAAAAATGTATATGTCTATATTTTAAATATTAAAGCGATGCAAGTTATTTAGATATAGATGTAATTATTGCTGACTGATAAGCGGGTCCATATACAAAGAAAAAATATTGATTTATGTTAAGGATTATGCAGCTTCTAATAACCAGAATTGCGTTTAAATTGTTCAGTTATATTACTTGGGGTGGTTGGTTTTAAGTAGTTTTGGTTTTAAAATTGAAATTTAATCTTAAATAAAAGAATAAATCAAGTCTGAAAATCAAAATTGTAAATACGAAAATAGTTTTGTTTTCAACGCATTACCACAGATATGAAATATTAACCCTATAAGTTATGTTTTTAAGGTATTATAATTTTTTTTATAATTTAGTTATTGTAATGTATAGAGAGTACATTATAACTTTTTTCAAAAAATCGTTATTATATCTAACCTTTTTTTTTTCAAATTTTACGTTTTTAGCAAGAGGGGCCATACAAAAACTTTAATTTTTAATATCGAGATTGTTGATTAAATAATTTTGTACTGTGATTATATGCTTGTGAAACTTATATTATTTACCTATCACCAAAAACGTAAGTATTTTGGAACACCTTGTATTTTTAAAATAGAAAGAACAAAATAATAATAACAATAAAATAACTCATAACATCCTACCGTCACAATTTTTTATAGTTAACAAGAGCGAAGTTGAGAAGCTGAGTGTAAGAAACTTTTAATAAGAATTCGTCGTTTGAGCGGCTTTTTAAAACTGAGATCACTTGCAAAATCCATTTAAAAGGTCGAAAAGTTAAAAATAGTTTACTATGTTCATCATTATCATGCAATCCTTAAATTGCATAGTAATGTCGACAAATTGCGTTATTTGACAACTTTCGTATAGAAAAGTTATTATTTGTGAAAATGAAAAGTCATCGTAAAGGTGTATCAATGTGAATTGGAACTAGGAGCTGAATGCAACAAAGTTACTTTTCGAAAGGTATTACTTTCTTATCTACATAATATGTTTCCAAGGTGAAATCTGAATTTCGTTTCACAAGACATGCGGGTTAGTCAAATTATAGAAAACAAATCTTTACCAGATGTGGGGATGACTTGAAGAACTGTTACATAGAATTATTGACATTGTATTATAATCTCCATTTGAATCGCATTGCGAGGAGATGTTGACATCCCAGCAATCAGATAAATAACTTTCATAAAAGGAAGATACACAATAATTTCGATCGAGCAATACAAAGTATCTTTTTCATGTCACATCCTGATATGTTATATGAGGCGTTCAGAGGTGAAGGGGATCAAGTCCGTAAGTTACAGTTTTGAGAAAATCATGGTAAACGTTAATTAACACCAGTTGACTCCTGTAGTGATTTAGAGGATAATAATGTCATCTGTAAGAAAATGGCAATAGCAGGGACTTGGTTCACTATGACTCTGAAAATATACACCATTCACAAGTATTAATCCGCAACAATTTTTTATATACTTTTGGACTTGGTCCACTTTAGCTCAGAACGCTTCATATAACAAAGCCCTACTATCATCCTTTTCGAATCATTAAGGTTTTAAAGTGTTTTAAAGCAGAGGATTCTAGAGAATTTGAAAAATCACGCAGCTTACGAGTCTCATAGTTTTGGGTTGGCATGATATCTAGGTAGACTTGGAAGGTAGCCTAGGAAGGTATTAAATATAAGATGAAAGATAGTTAAGAATATAACTCAAAGGTCCATAAAAGCAATGAGTAGAGGTTTGGTTTGGTTTTGTTAACGTCGCACTAGAGCTGCACAGTGGGCTATTGGCGACGGTTCGGGGTCAATCTCGAAGGAAAGACCCGTGAACACATACACATTCATACATGCACCTCGTTATTTTAGAACCATAGTCAGATGACGAGGAAACACCAGAACTGGCACCCAACGCCTTCAATAGACGTCGGGACTTTGGACCCCGATCATATTTATCGTGCACCAGTCCCGTATACACGTCAGTATAATTTGTTGGATATTCTGGACGACTTTCTAGTATTTTTGTAGCGAAGCTGGCAACCCTCTGATCGCAAGATCACTACTTTTTTACTTTTCTATGTCGAGTTTATTTCACGGATTCGAACCACCAATCCTCTGATTAGTAGCTGAACGCCTTACCAACTGAGCAACTGGGGCTCCAATGAGTAGAGGAGAAATATAACTTGTATCATTTGAGAAAAAAAATGTAACTTTGTTTCAGATGAAATATATAATATTTGTTCATAAAGCACGACTAAAACATTGAAGCAAGGGAATCCCATTCGGATTTAGACATCTAGGCTATAGCCTAGGGACCCGCACTACACAACACACGCACACACACATTGCGAAAAAAAATTATTTGGTAGGATCCAAATTCTAATGAAAAAGGTTTACTGCAATCTTTTCATGTATTCTTTTTTTTTAAAAAAAAGGTTTAATTTGTGAAAGTTACAACGATATTATTTTACTTTTTGGGAGGAAATAAGTTTTACTTTTATTGTATTGTATAGAACAAAGAGTGCAATTTTTTATTATAATTTTCATAGATTACAGAATTCCATTGCGCCTTGAGATTCCTTGAAATTTTGTAACATGGTATTGAAATTTACAAAAGACAGTGTATCCCAATTTCGTTTGTACACTTCAAAATTATTTAATATACAGTTCTGTAACATATATTTTTCAAAAACATTCACTCCCCCTATACTTGTTTTACTGGGGAAAACAATACCACCCCCTCAAATGTATTAAGCCCATATCAATTAAAGGAAAATAAAATATATTTTTTTTAAAAAACCGACTTAACGAAAAATGCGCTAAAAAATAAAAAATAAATTACGAACTAGTTGAAAAATTTAATTATTTAATATAAATGTTATTCATATTACAATTGGTGAAAATTCACAAAAAACATACCTGAATTTTGGCACCAATTTCAAAAAAGTTGTAATAAGTATGAAACTTACATTATAATAATAAAAAAAAATTCAACGTGTTCTTAAAAATTAAAAATTATTTTTTCGCTCTTTAACGCATTTTTCTTAAAGTCAGTTTTCGTTTTATTTAAAAAAAGACTATTATATTATTTCAGTTATCTAAAAATGCGAATACCTTCAGAAAGTGCATTAGCTAAGGTAACTTCTCAACAAAACAACTCAAATCTTCCGACTCTCATACTAACGAACCTCCCAAAATAAATTCTGATTATTAGATTTTACATTTCCTAGACTCCACTAATTCACCTCGATCTGCCCCGACATCAAATATTATTACTCCGAGAGCTCATCGCGGCAAATTATGCTAAAGAACCAATCACAAATTGGGAAATACATCATGAATTTATCCGGTGCTCGAAAGACATTTCTCTTTCGTATAAAAATATAACTTCATTTAGCTGATGATATCGATCGTGATCCTGTAATCTTGATAGTTATAGTACTTTGTGTTTAACCTTGTGTTTATAAATAGAATGGATCGACGGAAGTTTTGTTCCGATGTATTCATAGCTTCTAGTAGCAGTGACTAAAATAGCATGTGATAAATCATTTGAAGTAGTAAAGATTAGGATGTCGCTGTTGCTGGTTTTACTCCTGGAATTGTTTATACCTTAATGCGAATTTAATTAGAATAGTGATTGGTTGCATGTGTTTATGATATTTTACCTGAAAAAGAATTTGTCGGGTAGTGAGTCGCGATTTGGTATAGGTCAAAAGAAAGTGATTGCATGTGGTTAATTTTTAACCCTACCAACAGTTAATAGAAAAATATATCAGAATTTTAAAGTTTTCTTTGCAAAGCAATATATTTTATATTTTCAAAAAAAGTAATTTATATTTTTAATTTGAATTATTTTAATTGGTATATCTTTCAAAATCCACCATGGTTTGGTTTGGTTTTATTAATTAACGTCGTACTAGAGCTGCACAATGGGCAATTGGCGACGGTTCGGGGTCTATCTCGAAAAACGGAAAGAGAGACCCGGGAACACATACCCATTTACACACACATTCATACATGCACCTCGTTATTTTAGAACCATGGTCAGATGGCGAGGAAACACCTGAACTGGTACCCAACGCTTTCAATAGACGTTGGGACTTTGGACCCCGATCAGATTTATCGTGCACCATCCCTATACACACCGTTAATTTTTGCGGATGTTCTGGACGACTTTTCTAGTATTTTGTAGCGAAGCTGGCAACCCTCCGATCACAAGATCATTACTTTTTACTTTTCTTTGCCAAGTCCATTGCCTAGGATCGAACCAGGAATCCTCGGATTCCCAGCTGACGCCTTTAACCGCTCGGCCCAAAAGATACCCTGCTGCTTTAGAATTTAAATATATATATAAGTAAATAATATTTTTGTAAATTTAAAGTTTATACGCATTGTTTGCAAAACAATAGATCCAAAAATGGTAATGGACAAGTCCTCGCGTTTGTCGGGCTTCTAGTTGTCCAGTGGAGAGAGGCGTTCCGCTGGTAATCATTGGACTGCTAGTTTGAGACCGTGCGGTGGACTTGACAAAGAAAATTAAAACAAGTAGTGATCTTGTGATCGGAGGGTTTCCAGCTTCGCTAAAAAATACTAGAAAAGTCGTCCATAACATCCAACAAATTATACTGGCGTGCATACGGGACTGGTACACGATAAATCTGATCGGGGTCCAATGTCCTGACGCCTATTGAGGTTGCGTCTTGTGCCAGCTCAGGTGTTGTTCTTGCCATCTGACCATGGTTCAAAAATACGAGGCATCGTTCCTGGGTCTTTCCTTCGAGTCCGTCGCCAACAGCCCACTGTGAAGTTCTAGTGCTACGTTAATTAACCAAACCAAATCTCGCGTTTTTCTTCTGTGGTGGTTGAGTTTTTCCCCAGAGACGCTGATTTTGGTTAGTTGATCAAATTAATCAACCAACGTTGGATTGGTTGGTTGAATTAATCAACCAATTTAACGTCTCTGAGGGAAACGCAAATGCCACTGGTTCGGTTTGATTAATTCACGTCGCACTAGATCTGGAAAGTGGGCTATTGGCGACAGTTCGGGGTCTATCTCAAAGAAAAGACCCGAGAAAGATACCTCACATTTTTGAACCATGGCCAGATGACGAGAACAACACCTGACCTGCCACCCAACGCCTTCAATAGACGTCGGGACTTTGGACCCCGATCTGATTTATCATGTACCAGTCCCGTATACAAGCCGATAATATTTGTGGATGTTCTGGACGACTGTTCTAATATTTTGCAGCGAAGCTGTCAACCCTCCGATCACAAGTTGACTACTTTTTGCGTTTTCTTGTCAAGTCCATCACGCAGGATCGAACCAGGAATCCTTTGATTGCCAGCTGACGCCTTTATCCACTGGACCACGGAGGCACTCAACTGCCACTGGTGAAAAACGCAATGTCATGTTCCGTACCTGTATAGGATGAAAAATGAAAGAAGAAAATAAAGGTTTGGTTTGGTTATTAACGTCGCACTAGTGCTATACATTGGGCTATTGGCGACGGTTTGGGGTCTATCTCGAAGGAAAGACTCGGGAACGATGCCTCGTATTTTTGAACCATGGTCAGATGACGAGGACAACACCTAAACTGTCACCCGACGCAACCTCAATAGGTGTCAGGACATTGGACCCCGATGAGATTTATCGTGCACCAGTCCCTTATACACGCCAGTATAATTTGTTGGATGTTTTGGACGACTTTCTAGTATTTTTGTAGCGACGCTGGCAACCTTCCGATCGCAATATCACTACTTTTTTACTTTTCTTTGTCAAGTTCATCGCACGGATTCGAACCACTAATCCTCTAATTAGTAGCTGAATGCCTTTATCCACTGAGCAACTGGGGCTCCTAAAAAAAAACGGAATGTGAACGTTAAAATATAGAAATATATTGTGCTACCACACAGCATCTTGTTAGCTTCAAAATATCTCACCACGAAGCCTATCTATCGATCTAGATTGCTGAGCCGCAACATACGTCATTTTCTCTCTAAACCTGCAGCAGACATTTGTTTAATTACTTTTAGTACAAAGTTACGAAATAAAAAAAAATTATAAATAACATACACAAAAATGTGTTTTGTTTGAAAGCAATGAAATAAATGAAAAAAAAGTTTAGATATTGCCGCTTAAGGAGAAAAAAAGTATCAATCCTTATAACGTTTAATTATTTAATATAACATGTCAATTGAGGAAATAAATAATGAAACGATAAATGATTACTTTTATTCCAATATGTTTCCGCTCCAGGGATGAAATAACTAGATTAAAATTGAATTTCTTAACATGGAATTTGTTTGGTAATAAAAGTAATGAAAAGACAGTAAATTAATTAATTTCATAAGTATTATATTAGTCATATACACAAAAATACTGACATAAACTGTAGTACTAGAATTATACGCAGTTTAACAACTATACTATATCATACGTTTATGATGAAATTTTATATATATATATGCTAAAATGTATTTTTTTGCAACATAAATTTGCAAAACCGCAACATAAATTTGTCTGCTTTTCACTTTACACTGTTTCACACTTGTTACACACACTTCTTTACACTTAGTTTTGATAACACTCCTTATAAATGATTTAAAACATACCACTAGTGTCATATTTTTGAAAAATGTCCAAATTTCTTATACAAATATAAAAATATAAGGTAATTGTACCTGAAGTACTATAAACAGAAAATCAAGGCAACATTGAAATTATTTAAAATATTACACTTGTAACATGTTCGTTTAAAATTTAAGTTAATAAAAATGAGATAAGCATTCGCTAGAAAATTAATCACCGATGCGAGTAAAATATTGAAATAAAGCAATACATGTATGAGCGTGGATACGCTCCTACAGCGTAACGTGATACGATTTCTTATCTTTATTTTGTTGGAAAGGTTTTCTTTGGTGATAAATCCCCAATTCTATATATTCTGAAATGATATTCCAAAAACAATTTCACAGAAAATCAATTAAGCAGAGACTTCCAATTCTTTTTTTCAAACACTTAGTTGTTTCAATATTTATTTTCTATTTTCCTGTGTGAAATATAGTTAATGTAAGTTTTTTTTTTCCAAATTATTATTTTGATGTTGGTTTGTCACTAAATAATTCAACACATTTGATTATATCGTATTAAATCAACACGGTGCACAAAATCACAAAACGTTCTAGTAACCCTCATTAAAATTCTCACACGAAATATTTCATCAGATTTTCGTTCTAATGCAAGATCATTCTATTACTACAGACGTTTTTTTTTTGTAAATGTACCTCCATAAATTTTAAAGTAGTTTTTGAATGTAATTTTTTTATGTTGGATTGTCTCTGATTCAACACATTTGATTATATCGTATTAAATCAACATGGTGCACAAAATCACAAAACGTTCTAGTAAGCCTTATTAAAATTCTCTCACGAAATATTTCATCAGATTTTCGTTCTAATGCAAGAGCATTCTATTACTACAGACGTTTTTTTTTTTGTAAATGTACCTCCATAAATTTTAAAGTAGTTTTTGAATGTAATTTTTTTATGTTGGATTGTCTCTGATTCAACACATTTGATTATATCGTATTAAATCAACATGGTGCACAAAATCACAAAACGTTCTAGTAAGCCTTATTAAAATTCTCTCACGAAATATTTCATCAGATTTTCGTTCTAATGCAAGAGCATTCTATTACTACAGACGTTTTTTTTTTTTGTAAATGTACCTCCATAAATTTTAAAGTAGTTTTTGAATGTAATTTTTTTATGTTGGATTGTCTCTGATTCAACACATTTGATTATATCGTATTAAATCAACATGGTGCACAAAATCACAAAACGTTCTAGTAAGCCTTATTAAAATTCTCTCACGAAATATTTCATCAGATTTTCGTTCTAATGCAAGAGCATTCTATTACTACAGACGTTTTTTTTTTTTGTAAATGTACCTCCATAAATTTGAAGTTGTTTTTGAATGTAATTTTTTTATGTTGGATTGTCTCTGATTCAACACATTTGATTATATCGTATTAAATCAACACGGTGCACAAAATCACAAAACGTTCTAGTAACCCTCATTAAAATTCTCTCACAAAATGTTTCATCAAATTTTCGTTCTAATGCAAGAGCATTCTATTACTACAGACGGTTTTTTTTTGTAAATGTACCTCCATAAATTTGAAGTTGTTTTTGAATGTAATTTTTTTTATGTTGAATTGTCACTGATTCAACACATTTGATTATATCGTATTAAATCAACATGGTGCACAAAATCACAAAACGTTCTAGTAAGCCTTATTAAAATTCTCTCACGAAATATTTCATCAGATTTATGTTCTAATGCAACAGCATTCTATTACTACTACATACGTTTTTTTCTAAATGTACCTCCATAAATTTGAATTAGTTTTTGAATGTAATTTTTTATGTAAAGACATGTGATAGATGAAAGGAATTATAATACTTTCTTAATTTGAGTAGTCAGTTTAAGCACATTATACGTAATAGAGATTAATAAATGCAAGTGACAGTAATTGAAAAGCGTATTATATTTATAATTACTATTCTTTTTAAACCTACATAAGATCTATTTTTTAAAGAAATGTGTGAATAAAAAATACTCTGAAACGAAAATATAAATGATTATTAAATGATTTTGCTACATGTTAAAATCAGTACACTATTAGAAATAGGTATTCAAAAATAAGTGAAATGTACTCATTTTTGATTACATTCGATGCTTATCATAGCTCCGAAACATAAGTTTCATTTTTGAAAAAGACTCACAAATGAGTAAAAATGAATAAAAAGAGCAGTAACCTGTCTACATAGGCTGCCTTCATAAATCGCTTTCTATAAAAATCGACAATTATAATTAGTCATACAGGAAATCGAACCCAGGTCTGCAGCACCGATGTCCAGAGTCTTATTCGTTAAGCGAAGCGAAGGAGTTATAAACAGAAGTAATGTTAAAAAGGTGTGCCAAAAAAATGGGAAGTAAGATAATTGAGTTATAATAACCCAGTTTCCATTTAAGCAATCGACACCAATAAATGTGGAATATCATCTTCTAAACAAATATTTTAAATTTATCAGGTCTCTCTGTTAAGATGGCTTGAACAGGAGCTGCGATTATCAATTTTAAATCACACTGCTCATTTTTGAAAAAATATGGTTGCTTAAATTTGAGTATATCATCGCTCATTTGCAATGCATTTGCACTCAATTAAAAACTGTTCATGTACTCATTTTCAAGCAATTTCTTACAGTGTAAATGTGATTGAAAACTAGACGAGTTGTCGAAGTTGCCATGACTATTTTAAAAAATTGTTCATTTCTCAAAACTTTTCCTCAGAGGAGAGTAAAAATAACTTGATAAATGATTTAAAATATATTATTCCCATAAAATTTTTATCGAAGAACGTATAACACCTTATTTTGAATATAAATCGTAAAGAATCTATGAGAAAAACACGGGAATAAAAATGGTAATAAAACACATTTTTCAATTTTGGATTTCTGCAGAAGTCTGCATTAAATTTGTTGGCGAGATTGTAGATTTTTATGTCAAAACAGCCCGCGGAGTCGTGAAGTATTTTGTATGGCGCTTTTACGTGCAGTAATAAACTCCTCCATTTTGAAACATAGCGATGCACTGACAGTGTAAGTGAACCATTAAAAGTGTAAGAAAATATAGTGTAAATATTATAACCGGGTAATATATGTTGGTACTATCTGTAATCTCCAATTTTAGAAGTGTATATATGCGAAAACAACATCAATTTGCTATCAAATTAATTCAATTACTTATTATTTTTATTATTATTGACATTGTTTGAAAATTATTTTCCTACACTGTTAAAAACTAAGTACTAAAAAAAAGTGATGTACTCATTTTTGAGTACATATGATGCTTATCATGACTCCGAATATATCATCGAGCATGGATCCCTCATAGTAGAAAAATCATAAGTATATAATCTCGCTAACATCAAAGTGAGGCCAACATGTTTGGCCTCAGACACGTGGTTTTTTACGTCATCCATTCATAAAAAAAATTCTAGTTTATTCATAAAAATATCATGTACTTCATAGAGTAACACATTTACTATTATTTCCAAATCACAAGTCAATCGCGAACGTTTTTTCATTCACAAATTTTGAAAGGAAGTCACGTGTCTGGTGCCATCAGGTCTGAGATGCTTGCATCACGATGATGACGTCATATTCAGTCTACTGCAGTCCATTCATGCTCGAAGGAACATATAAGTTTAAATTTTGAAAAAGATATGTACACAAAAACGAGTGCAATGACTAAATATGAATAAAAAAAGCAGATGCTAGCCTACATAGGCTACCTTCATAAATAACTTTCAATAAATAGCAATAATAACAACCAAGACTAATCGGGAATCGAGCCCATATCCTCAGGCACCACAGTCCAGTGCCTTATCCTTTAAACTACCAGGGCGAATTGAATAATTTATAAACATGAAAAGTGTTAAAAAGGTGTTCCAAAAGAACGGGAAGTAAGATAATTAATCTATAATAAATCAATTTCCATTTAAGCAATAGACATCCAATAATGTGGAAAAACATTTACTGAAACTTTATGTGAAATTTGTCAGATTCCTTGTTAAGACGCATTGAACAGAAGTTGAGATTAGCAACATTTAAATACACTAATTTGTAAAAGTACGTCTACTTAAATTTGAGTACGCTATACGCTATGCAATTGTACACAAAGAAAAACGAGTATGTTCTGGTACTCATTACTCATTTTTAAGTACTTTTTTACACTGTGTATATACTAATTCACATGATTCTTTATCTGCTACCCAATCTCTGATATTCCGAATCATTGCTTACTTATGAAAATAGTTCCTTATCCGGATTTAGAAATAATTTCGTCGAAAGTGAAAGCACACAAATCTCACTCAACCTGCATTCCATATTGCTATACCTCATACAGAAAAGGTTAGTTAATTAAAAATTATATTTTTCATAATTAGTTTATAGCAGAATCATTAAATAAAATGTACCAAAATATGTTTCTTGTTCAAAAGGTGCACAGACAAATTAGCATTTTAAAATGTCTTCATTTTTTTTATACCTTTTTTCAATATGGAGTTTTAGCCTCGAGTTTCCGGATTTAGTCCGTACCCATAGACAGGGCCGGATTTAGGCAAAGTCTGCATAGGCTGCGACCTAGGGGACCGCACCACACACACATATTTTTTCTAAAAAAATACTTTTATGATGCAAAAAAAAAATTGTATATTGCTTAACAGATTTGTACAATGTAAATTTCGAAGAGCATCAATTGGATCCGAAATAATATCTCCCCACAGCCAGTTGGTCCTCTGATCTCTAAACGTAACTTCTGGATTGGGAAAAACATTTTGTTGACTTGAAGACAATTGAAGGTGCAACAACTGTACCCTTCTTTGATCGCTACCACTATATTTTGTGTATTTTTCATGTTAAAGTAAATACCTACATTTATATTCTGTTTAAGGGCATTTGAGTTTAATACAAAGCCGAATGCAATCTTTTATTATCATTTTCATGAATGCCATTACACATTGCGATTCTTTGAAACCGTTGAAATTGTTTAACATAGTATTGTAAATTTGCAAAAAAATGGTGTATCCTTATTTCATTTGTTCACTTAAAAATGACATAATTTGCAGTTCTGGAATATTTATATTTAAAATAAAATTTAGATATCCAACCCCCCCCCCCCCCCCCCCCCCTCCTGTCGTTTTACTACAGGAGTATTCCATACCCCAAAGTAGTTGAGTTGCCCGCGCCACATATATTCAGCGTAGAGCTTCGAGCATGGATCCTTCATAGTAGAGAAAACATAATGTTATAATCTCGCTAACATCAAAGTGAGGCCAACATGTATGGCCTCATACACGTGGTTAACTACGTCATTCCATTCATAAAATTTCACTGTTACACATTTCCTAATTCATCAGCCAATCGCGAGTATTTTTTTTATTCATAATTTTGAAAAGAAGTCACGTGTCTGGGGCTATTCGGTCTGAGATGTTGGTTTCACGATTATGACGTTATATTCGCTCTACTACAGTCCATTCCTGCTCGAAGGCCTAGAGGCCCAATAGATCTTAATCCGGCTCTGTCCATAGATATTCAAGACATGTGCCATTTTGTTTCGAATGAGTAGCTTTAACTAATGGAAAACTGCAACCTTAAATACCCCTCCACTAAAATTGATAAAACGTAAATACATCTCTACGACTTGTGCAAAACATTTTATCCAAAATTTATAATCTGAATCATAACACTTTTAATAACGGCATAATAATTAACATTTCAAACAACCACATCCAATAAACCCACTCATCTATAATAACCTCAATATAGGTTTGGAAATAGCATCAAATACAAACCATTTGGTGAAAACACACTGCGATGGTCCACAAAAGGGCAATACATTCCCCCGGTAATATGCCCACGCGAAATCCCAATTTATGCATTACGACACTTTCTTGGGAAGTGGGTTTTATAAAAGGCTTCAGCATTTATATAGAATTTCGACAACGGAGTCCCTCTATCCGAGTGTGTCTCTATTCAGAATCAATAGGCGTGGGATGGATTCTGGGAATCGTAACGCTTAATGTGAGGGGGGATCGGAATTTATGTCCTGTTACGACTATTCCCTGAAGTCGATTTTGTGGGGGGATTGGGATATTGATTGTCGGGGTTTCTTTAAATGAAATATTTTTTTTTCCTTAAAAGAAGAATAGTAGTTTTTTTTTATATTGTACTAAGATTTAAATAAATCTTGAATAAAAAATATCTTAGAATATGTTATAAATAAGCGGTATATGATATAAGTGAATTATAAGAAATGTAGGTATATTATAAGTAAACGGTAACGGTATGTTAGAAAATACATTGTTAAAAATAGGTACTTGACAATAAGTGAAACGTCTAATTTTTTATTACAATCGACGGTTATCGTGGCTAATACATAATTTTCAATTTCGAAAAAAACATATACTGAAAAATGAACACTATGAGTAAATGTCTGCATACATATGCTGCTTTTCCTATTTTACGAGATTGTCATTGATATATAACTCAACATAAATCATTTTCAATCAGAAATATCAAATACATGCATAATTATAGTCTCATCTGGAATCAAACCCAGATCTTCAGCACCGTAGTCTAGTATTTCACTACCATGGAAGGTCATAAATCAGATTGAGTTGTCCTAACTGAGTTTCTATTTTACCAATCGACATCAAATTCAAAGGAAATTCATTTTCTGAATTAATATTTTAAGTTTATCAAGTTTCATTAAAATCGCTTGAAGAGAAGCTGAGATTAGCTCCTGCCATGAGATTCGTTTATAAAACTAATGAAAAAATATTTTATGAATACCAATTAGAATTAATTTAATTTGTTGACATCAAATCATAGATTAAGAGCCGGATTCACTATTAACTTGATCACACTTTTAATTATGCGCCCTAAAAATTACAAAAAAGTGCGAAATTGCGTCGTAGTCCTGTTTAAATACAGTTGGTATTACATTTACATGCCTACCATCAACAATGAATGGGGCTTCCTCATTACTTCCCTTGTATCTGATTTATTAATGCTCGCTTCTCTTTACTTGGTTTCTCTGCGGTTAGGGTAAGGTCAAGGAAGAACAACATTTACTTGGAAATGGTGGCGTGTTTTCCGAAATATGCATATAGGAAGTTACTGGGCATTCTAGTAGATTAGATGGGGAAATGGACATATCCCAATCCTTCTTAAAGATATATACCGAACCCACGTTTTCTTAGAATATTTTTACTATATTATGTATAGGTACATGAAGGTATCAATTTCGGATTGAAAGTTTTATCGCCGTAAGTATGAAATTGATATTAAATAATTCAAATTTTTCAACTTTTGCGTAATTATGTTTTACTCTTTAGCGCATTTTTCTTAAAAACCTTCGAGCATGAATGGACTGTAGTAGAGCGAATATGACGTCATCATCGTGAAGCAAACATCTCAGACCGAATGGCCTCAGACACGTGATTTCCTTTCCAAATTTATGAATGAAAAAACGTTCGCGATTGGCTTGTGATTTGGAAATAATAGTAACATGAAAGTACAGGATATGTTTATGAATAAACTAGAAAAAAAATTATGATGGATGACGTTGTGAATCACGTGTCTGAGGCCACACATGTTGGCCTCACTTTGATGTTAGCGAAATTATAGACTTATGATTTCTCTACTATTAGGTATCCATGCTCTAAGTTAACATCGGCTTTCTTTTTTAAAAAAAGGTTATTTTATTATTCGTACAATTAAAACTATTGTTTCTTTTGTCTTTTAAATATAAGATGATTTCATCGCCAAGACGTCGCCAACTCTTGGCATCCATAAAAATACACTCAAATTATTTTTTCATAGAATGACGTCATGTCTATTTAAATCCTTAAAACTTTCATAACACGCGGTGTTCACTTTCATATATTTCCAAATCACAAAAAAAAATTCTATAACAACGTAGAAAGTTGAATTTCTAAACATCAAAGTTGTTTTGCCAATCAATGCTTTTTCCCCGAAAATCTATATTATTTTTTTTTTTTTTTTTTTTTTTTTTTGCAACTCTCTGGTTTTTCAGCTGTTTTAAAGTACGATTCGTCACTGGTCTGTGAAATTCTCTTTCTTTTGAAACCACCTCACTTGTTAGGACTCATCGTGTGTAAGATAAAAAAAAATATATAATACATATAGTTTGAATCTATTCATTGCAGATGCCACACTGAAATTAGTTGAGTATTTTAAAATGATAATTGTGAATCCAAGTTCAAACACAACTGAAAAGGTTTGCATAATCTTAAGGTTGAAAATTTTAATACGAAACAGCGATAAAAAATGTTCTGTACCTAATGCATTAAGAATAGCTATAGTTTTTTAATTCAAAAATTAAGCTTAAACGAGCTTCAATTGTACTATAAATTTCCCCATATTTATTTATAATGCTGCTTTTAAATTAAATGAGAAATGAAAATAAATATAGATAACTAGTTAAGTTGTTAATGGATGTTTGTGTTTTATTTTATGTGTATTACAAAACAGAATCTTATTTTAATTCAATTTCCAGGAATTCTAATTAGTTATTGTAATTGATGAAGTTAAAGACGTTTCAGAGAACAATAACTGTGTCTTTTTAGGTTTCAGATACAATTAAAATCAGGCATTTCATAAAGTGAATATTTCACGAAATGCATTGTTATTTAGAAGTGGGCGAATAATTAATTCAAGAAGGAATTATCCATGAATAGCCTAATAATCATAAGTCACAAATAAAATAATGCTTTGGAGCATGTGTTCCAACAACTATTAAATCAACAAATAAATGTGATTGTGGGTACTATATTATTAAATATGAGATGTATTATATACCATATGCGCATTATTCTGTAAAAAGTGTAACTTTTCTGCCTCATGCATTTTACTTTGTAAATATTTAAAAAAAAATTATGTATTCTGTAATTAAAGTAAAATATACCAAGATAAATCATTTCACTATTTTTTGTTGATAGTCTGTAATTTATCAGTTTTTTCGAAGAAAGTATGTAAATTCTCACCTCTCCACCATAATTTTAGCTTAACTACATGGTACTGAAATACTTTACTAAATTTTAAAAATACTAAAAAAAATGGAGTTAAGTAACCCCCGTTGACTGTCTGTCTTTTAAGCTTAGGACGGCAGAATCGTGCAAGTCAAGCTCACATATGAAATATTTCACTTAAATGCGTTTATTTTTACTTAAGTTATTTGCTTCATATACTATAGTAATACAATCACCATAGAGTAATGATACAAATAGAGGAATAAAAATGCTGATTTCCGTGTGTCCATCATTGAAACCACGTGATAGGTGGAAATGCCAATTCATTCATGCGCCAATATTATTTGGCAGGCCTTGGCGACTTTAACAACTAAACGAGATCGAAGTATTGTAATATGGTTTTGTGTTTAATTTTGTATTTAAATATCGTTTTTTTGAACGAGTGGCACAATTTAAGGGAGTTTAACAGATATGTTAAAGAGATTTTTCTTACTTTGTAGTTTTGAAATAATTGCATTACGTTTTTATGTAAAAAAATTACCATAAGCGAAGTTCTTTCAATTGTTATTTCGTATAGTTCAATAAGAAAATATGAACAATAAAACCTGAGAAATATACAGAGTTTCGCTTCTTTGAGTATTGAACACAAATAAAATATTTTCGTTTCGTTAATGAAGAGGAAATATTTAGCGCATATTGTTTGAAAATAAGTAAATACGTACATATATGTCAAGAAGTTGAATACGGACAGAACTCCTTATCACCAAAAAAAAAAGAAAGTGCGCCAAATTTGAAACTCCTGCAAATGTCTGAACGCCAAATGTAGCAGCACTATAACCACGTGATGTGAGTTTTTCTTTTCAATGTTGACACCGCGGCCTGACGAGAGTCTGGTATTGAAGGCGCTCTCTATTTAATATTACAACTCTCTGACAATCACGCCATTTATTTATTTTTACTAAAGAAGGTATTAGTTTGTTTATGAGCCCGTCAAATCCTCCCATCTCAACACACACACTGGTATTATTTACCAGCGACAAACCTACAAACACAACTAGATTTCAATTAAACCAATCCCAAAATCCATTACACCCCAGCGAAACCTAATCCCCGTACCAAACCTCATCTCATTTGCATCTCAACTCCTTTTATTCAGAGTTCCCACGCAACATTACGAGGCACCTTCCCGAAGAATTGATGGGGATCATTTCCAAAGCAACACCGACAAACATTTAAGTAATAATACCCGCACCCCACTCACTCATCCGTACGAGCTGTCTTCCGTAACCGAAGGATTAAGATCAAAGATCAGAATACATTTCCCCGGGTATTCTCCCACTGCGTTCATTTAATTAATTGCAGGGAATAACTTTTCCCTGGGTTCGTACCTGGGTTTCCGCCGGGATCGATGTTTCGATTGGAGTTCCTGTTTTCGCTTGCTTGTGATAATAAGGGGGGGGGGGGGGGGGGGATTGTTTGGATAGACTTGGAGTCGTTTGCATCTGGGGTATCGAAATGTGTATTTGGATGTGTATTAAATCGTACATGAGATGTTACTAAATTCTGAAATTGTAATCTGTTTAGTATCAAGGGAGATCCGAGCCCTAAATCCTAACATTTTTATTAATGAATTAAAAAAATCAATTTTTTTTTTGTTTCATTATTAGAACACCTTTTTCTGAATAATAATTTTTAAAAAAAATATTTTTTTAATTTATTTTGTTGTTTTTTTTGCGTTTTTTAACCTTTAATAGGCTATTTGTAAAACACTACTCTGCAGCAATTTTTAATAATTTAAAATAAATTAATTGATTAAAAATAACGTCGTCCAAATATATACTACAGGCGTACGAAGAAATGATTGCAGATTTTTTCGACAATTCAAATTGGTAACTTTGCGCTATACTTGCGTAATAAGTGTTACATGCATGGGAAAATAGTTTCCTAATATATTTTATAAGCATGCGTAAATTCGAACCAGATTCGCAATTTGGTTAGGTTTCCTAACGACAATTTATTATGCTAAAACTTATGACTTCATATATTTAGAAATACTTTCGCATAACCATCGCTAAAATTACGGCACATAAGTTTTTCATTCCGTGCCTCTCATTGGTTTAATCTACATCAAGTAGCTCCACCCACTTGTTTACGTGACATCAATCTTGGTGTTTGAAATGGGATCCCTATTCCTTCCATTCCAAGGTTGTTGGCGAAAATTGATTTGGCGGAGTACACCCCTTACTACTTAATTTTGCTAGTACTTTAATGGAATCTGTGACAAAAACAATGCTAGTCCAATGGGACTTCATTGCACTTGCATTGTTCTTCTCACTGATTCAATTGTGGCATATGTCAGTATATTTATATTTTTAGTAAGCTCTAGTCAATTCATCAACAGAAAATGAAACCTGGAATCATGTATTTTTAGTCTGTCCAATTTACGATGCATTCAGACGAAAATACTTATCATCATTTGAATCCAGTAACATTTCAACCATCCTAAAATTTGACAAAAAAGAATATATTTGTTTTTATAATTACGAAATCTCTGTTTTAAAATTACGGGAGAACTTGATCAGTGAACTTGTGCAGGAATAACAGATTAAAACCCTAATTCTAATTGTTTATGCAATTTTTTTTTGTCATTTTTTTGCACATTTGTTCATATTGGGTTTTAAATTTTTTTTAAATGTATTACCTTGTAATTTGTGTTATCTAATTTTCTATCCGCTTTTTTTAAATTATGTTGCAAATCTTTGTAAATGGGCTACGGCCCACTACAATAAACTCATCTATCTATCTAGTCAATTTATCCATTCTCAATTAGAAATTTTATAATACTTTACAGAAATGTTAATTATGTTTATAATTAAAACGAGTGTCTCATACTACATTTTACGTCCCACAACACGAAATATACCTTTTACAAAGCATTAATTACAACGCCATGCATTCCATTATCGGCATTAGTTTTAATTGCCTTTTTATTGGACTAAACATTAAAAATACCCACAAGTTCCCTTAATATACTACTATGAATAATTACAGGAGATTTTTAATCCCTCTGTAGTACTCCTGTCGATAGTGCACCAGGTGCCAAGTATATTCTTCGTGAACTGAATTATAGTAGATGAAAAGCTTCATTTTCATTGGCAGAAAACCCGTAACAAATATTGTTTTCCCGTTAGTACTATAAGACTACAAACTTTCGAATATCTTTCTTGGAAAAATTAGAGAATTCGCGCTTACCAGATCTTTCCATTAAATTAAAAATGGTATTTTTATGAGTAATATTTCATGTGAGAGTTTAAACTTTACGTGTGGGCTGAGACAACATGTGTATCATGTAGTATAGAGATCTAGTGGTGGACATGGGACACTTTCCGATTCAAGGTATCGGGGAAGAATTTTTAAAACGCATGTGGTCTTAAGTATGTTGTTTACGGCTTAACCGGCAATTATAACTGTTCGGACAGGTGACGTTTCGCTAATGGTTTCTATAGATCGCTTTCGATACCGCTTTTCAGTACACACAAACCTGTTTTTGTGCGGTGAATAAGGAACGCATAAAAAAACGCAACAAAAAATTCACCCAAAACTTTACGAGTAGCTATAACAAATAGTTTTCGTAACACAATAAAAAAAACCGCATAAAAAAATTCGCACAAAACTTCACGAGTAGCTATAAAAAATAGTTTTCGCAGCACAATTTAAAAATATTTTTTTATGCGGTGGATAGAGACCGCATAAAAAACAAATAAAAAAATCCGCACAAAACTTCACGAGTAGCTATAAAAAATAGTTTTCGCAACACAATTAAAAAAAAATGTTTGTGCGGCGGATAGGGACTGCATTAAAAAATCCGTAAAAAACTTCACAAGTAGCTAAAAAAATAGTTTTCACAACACAATTAAATTTTTTATGCGGTGGATAGGGACCGCATAAAAAAAAGTATCACATAGAAAATAACTCAAAACCTTACGAAATAACTAGGAATTGCTTTTTGAAACGAAATCAAGACACGAGGCTTGACAGCTACTTGTAATCTCGCCAAACCTTTTGGAATCTGATTTAAAAAATACACATGTGAATATTTTTAAATAGTTTATTTACATATGTACTTATTTTACACATACAAAACTTTTCAAAACGTATAACCATTATCCTTCGTAGTCTGACAATACGCGAACTTTCTTGTGGTAAACTGGTTCAAAATCGCTTTCATCACTTGAAGATACTACCTCGCACTATCGTTTAGAGTTGACTTTTTTTCAGTTACCATGTAGTCAGTGATCAGTTTTTGCGACGACTGTTGTTTCACTAGACGCTTGCATATGTCTCGGTAGCCATATAATCAATAATGTTCCAATTTGATTGAAATATACCGCACAAAAACAGATTTGATTGTATTTTGACACCTGAGTATCCTATGTCCGGCAGATAGGTAAACGCCTCTTATTGTAAAACAAGTCATCCTTCCACGAAACATTGATAACTAATTTTCCTACTTCCCAAATCGAAATACACCCATCAACCGCTTCTCTTAACACTTTTTGGAATTAGCTCACAGCCAGGGCAACTTTTCTCTGTGAAAAGGTTAAAAAAATAATTTAAACTGCAAAATTGAAGAACCAATATTAAGGCTTTCATGGGGCTTTTGCCCTTTTATAAAGCACATTAAAAACATTTTTATGTTTAAGTTATAAAAATCATATTAAACGTAAAAAGTAATAATATTTTTATGGATTCCTTGGTTGAATTACGTAGCAGAAGTGTCGCACAATAAACGATTGGGTCCATCCCGAAGAAAAAAGCTGGCAACACTGCCACTAGGCTTGAGCGATGAATCGATGTATATCGAAATTCCAGAAATAAAAAATTATCGTGATTTCGATTTTATAATTTTAGATTTGACTATTTGTCGAAAATACACTCGGAAGTCCGGAAGAATACTACGGATGCTCAGAAAAAAAGTGGCAAACAAATTTATATGTGTAGTAATATAAATTGGAAAACAAATTTGTTCTAGTCATTGATTTGAAAACAGAAAGTCCAGTTCCTGTAACGTAAGTATAAGTGATACAGCTTTGTGTTTACTTATTGCTATTGTACTTATTCTACTCTTAAAATATCAATATGCTCGAAATATCGGTATTCCAATAATATATACATATAAAAAATATCGATATATTTATGTTTCTTGTTTTAAATCGATCTCGTTAACTGTATGGTACTGTATGAAATAAAATAAAAAATATCAATAAATCAGAAATATCGGTTAATCGGAAACTATCGATTATTGGCTGGCGATTAATCGTGATGGTAAAATGTCATAATCGTGCAAGCCTAACTGCTATATAATTTTAAATCATAAATAGATAACCCGTACAACAGTTATTAAACTCCGACATCTATACCAGTTTTGACTTTTGGGCTCAGACAGATTTAACATGTGCAAACACCGTCTATATGGTGAGCATCCGTTTTGAATTAATTTTGAGAAAATACAACCTCGAATCCAGCGACGTGCCAACCTGACTACGACGGACGGCCCAAATGCAAACATAGATGCGTATGGTAGAACTATGTGGAAGAACATCAATTTATTAAATTTCCATACATATGCATTTCTAGAAGATACAGCACATTTAAAATCAGACATATGGTGTATGAATTGATTGAAAGACATGTGGTGTATGAATTGGTTGAAAGACATATGGTGTATGAATTGGTTGAAAGACATGTGGTGTATGAATTGGTTGAAAGACATATGGTGTATGAATTGGTTGAAAGACATATAGTGTATGAATTGGTTGAAAGACATATGGTGTATGAATTGGTTGAAAGACATATGGTGTATGAATTGGTTGAAAGACATATGGTGTATGAATTGGTTGAAAGACGCATGGTGTATGAATTGGTTGAAAGACATATGATGTATATCAGATATGTGTTCATATGGTTTAAAACCTTATGTAACACTTTTAGGGTGATCCATTTCGACACTATAATAGTCAAGCAATTAGCACAATTAACAAGAAATTACAAATTAAACGCAAATGCGTATAAAATCTTGAAATGAAGAAAACCATTTTGGGGCGTGGGGAGAGGTGGACGAAGTTTACGACATTAGACACGAACCACTGAGCTAAAATCGAAATTGGAGGGAATACTAAGCATGTGCGACCACTTTACACCCTTTTGAGCCAAGGTAGACAAAATATAGGCCTTCCGCATGGTGTCTGGCATAGGATAAAGGACAGATATCCTAGTTTTATAACATTTATAGCATTTCAAAATACATTACACATGTAATGTTTTGATATACATTCTTACTTATACTAAAAACATTAATTAATAAGATATTCAAGATCGATGCGACATGATTAACGTTGCAAAAGTTAAGGTAGCCTTATCCACGGAGTAAAGAAGAAGGTGGAGGTGCGAACAAGTCTAAAACCGGTTTGCAATGTGAAGTAAGCAATCGCTTAAAAAGTAGGAACTGGCGAAGTATTTGGCGCTATTCCAAAGCACTACTTTGTACCAGTACTTGGCGATAATTTATTTTTCACTCGTAGGAAAACTACTGCGAACTAGGTTTGTTTGTTCCTAGTTTAGGGTTGCTAACTTACGTCTCATGAAATCTCGCCAAATCATCTCCACCTTTTTCTTTACTCCGTGAGCCTTATCAACTTTGTCTTCCGAATAGTATTCATCCGTGCGTCACAGTAAATACATGTTTTTTAAATGGGTGACTCACTCCAGTTTTTATTTTAGCTCAGTGAAATAAAAAGGTTTTTTTTTCCGGTTTTGTTTGTGAAATGTTCGTTGGTTTGAATTCCTAATTTTATAGTCTTGCTGAAATGACGTTTCATGAAAACCCTGAATGTGCTCCAACAGAGCTCCGCCCAATTTTGACGTTCCATTCCGTTTTATCTACAAAAAAAAGGTATATTTTAAAATATGAATAAAAATCTAGAATACGATGATGCCCAGATCTTCTTTTCGAAGTATTACGTGAAAAATACATTTTTCTAAACATACTCCGAAATCCATTTTGAACAAACTTTAATGAATTCCGAGGCATGTGTATGCTTTCAATTCATCCGATTTGATTTACCATGTCTCACTCGGAAGCACTTTGATAAAAGGAAAAAAAAAAACTTTCTGAACAAAGAAAAAAGGGAGAATGAGTGACATTCAAATGGAATCTGTGCGCGGCATCAAAAATTTATCAAAACATCAGCATCTGGAAAATGACGCTGGGGGAAGCATGGAAAATTCAAAAGTAAATAAGGATTTCGAATCCAATCTGTGAATATGTATTTTAGTTTTGGAATATTGAATTGGCAATATGTAAAATACTCGAAAATGAAGGAAAAGTCACTAAGATGATTTTTTTTTTTTTTTGCATTTATGAAAACTCATTTATTTTACGGAGAAGCAAGTCATGCAAGAAAATTAAATGACATCGGTAAATGTGTGATTTATATACTTCGTGAAGAGGCAAAATATGCGTATTAATTGCGTTTACCTGTTACAAAATAAACTTTAAGTAAACATTCTTGTACATGTCTTACCAATGATCAGCATTTCTTACCAAAGGATTTTATTTATAAATCTGCTTATGAAATTTGACATTCAATTTGAAAATACAGCATGAATACTGTAATATTGAATGAAATATATTTACGCCCTTTAATATATTTTTAACTCGTCCTACTAAATATAATAATATATGAAAAAGCTACTTCAAAATGGGACTGAAAACAATCCCCTTTTTATTAGTTTTAATGGACTAATTTTCTTTTTATATCGCACCACTAATAGTCGTAAACTTTGTATTAAGCCCCATGGGCGTGAACTCTCCCCCCCCCCTTTCCTCTCCCCAATATTTTGACAACCAACTTGACTCAGCTTCTATATAGTGTATGTTATTTATTAAAAATTAGCTATGAAGCATCATCCCCAATAGTTTTAAAAACTTTACAACACCTAAAGTTGGAAAAACGTATATATAATTTTTATATTCGTTATTTAAAATAATCCTCTGTATTTCCGGGTACATATGTGCAAACCACATCGTGTTAGTGTCTGCACTTTTTGAAATATTATACGTTAACTTTTTCTGTTACTATTCGATCATCCTGTTAATTTTATAAATAAAATCGGGTTATTAGATGTAATTTCAATATATTTAAAATGTTTATTCTTTTATATTAAAGTGATTTGCGTTATTTAAAAATACTAATTTATATGCATCACATCGAAACCACAACGAATACTGGTCAAATGTGAAAAAAAATTATCCAATTCTGTGTTTGTGGTTAATTTTATAAACATTAAATTCCTATATGTCACGAGATACTAGAGAGATGACGATGATTTACATACACCTCATACATCAACTACCTATCCCCTCAAATTGCATTACTAATGTGCTGCATGTCTTGTCAAAGGTGCTGAGTTCCAACCCTAAAAAGTCAGAAAAATAACTTTGACTTTAAATGTATTTTAAATAAATATTTATTCTAGAAAATATATACTTTGTAAGATCAGTATAAAACTAGTATATTATACACGCGTTAAGTTCGGAAAATATTTTCCAATTATTGTTGCCAAATATTCAAAATAACTTCAAGAAAACGGCATTATACAAGATCTGTATATGTATGTTTCTTATCTAAGTATATCCGTATATATCTACATACTTTAAGGATCATTTCGACTTGTAAATGTGTAAATAAAGTTTTTTTTCTTTGAAGATTTCATTCTCGAATGGTTGAGTGATTGATTTAAATAATTTTAATCGATTGAGTGATTGATAATAAGTTGTTATTTCGAGAATAAATTAATCGACTGAAATGAATATGATACATATTCAATTAACTTGTAATGAATGCTGTAACTATGTCTGGTTTTTGTTAGAGATCCTATTTTAAAACGGAACACTGGCGTATCTCGAGATATAGTGATTGCAATGTAATAAATGTTTTAAATGTAACTTTTTCTTATATTAACCTTTAATATAAGTTCTGTCGATAAACGATAAGAGAACTACACTTTTAAAAACTATTACAATTTTGCATAAAATTTTGGTACACATTTAGCTGCCACCAACATTTGTTGCTTAGTTTCACCATTTAACGGTGCTTCCACAGATGGTTTAGTGGTGAATCGTTGCACCAAAACTCGTAATGTTGCATAAAACTCAAGATCCGAGTTTTTCTTAGTATTTTAGAACTATTTTTTTTTGTAGCGAAGCTGCCAAGCCTCCGATCGCAAGATGACAACTTGTCACAGATCGGGCTTGATCAAGGAATCCTCTGATTCATAGTTGAACGCCTTTATCCACTGGGTCACGGAGGCCCTGGTTCGCCGTTGTCTTTCTTGGAGGTGATCTGCTTGTTGATGTAGCGACAGCGAAAATTTCGGTTGCAGTTAAAGAGGTCGAACCAATTATCGGTGAAACCTCCACTTTTTTTCGATAAAGGATTTTTGATTCAACCTAGATTCCACCAAAATATGGCATGGATCTCTGTTTTTCACCAAGATATGGTACATCGCAGAACTGAAATTTTTAACAGTATATTTGTGCTGGAATGTTTCAAAGTTGTTTTTAAAGCAAGAAATATCAACAATATATATCAATAATAAAATATCAACTAGTCTAATAAGAGAAGAAAATAAAAGTACCTTCCAACATAAATTTATTTATATAAAAACGGAAAACGATATTTTTTCCGGCGAATTTCGATCTTTATTCCATTTTAATAATAAATTAAATCTGCGATCCAAAAAAATCTTTAATAATAAAACAGCGTTTGTCTTTTACAAAACAACTAGTTCTTCTTCACATAAGAGTCTTGACTTTATCCGCTGTAAGTTTTCAACGTCTATTAGGGCATCTAAGAGCCGTAGTCTTAAACTATTAATTTATTCTTTAAATAATTTTTTTAAACCAACGAAAGCAGTTTTCTTTCATTTACATTGGACTTTGACGTAGAACAACTTTGAAAGCTTTTGCAAAGTGGATAATAAATAACTTCTTTTAATAACAGTTTAAAGCTAACAAAGGCTTAATACATATTGTCCCGCATTAGGATCAAGGGTAATTATAATTATCATTAGAATTAAGTATTAGTGGATATGTATTTAATCAAAAGATGAAATAATATTATCATCTACTAATTACATTTTCTAGATCAATGATGTATATGATGTAGAGCCGAATTGAATAATCCATCATATGTCGCATCATTATATACATTAAGGATTGTTTTATTAGTAGTATGTAAATATTTGTAACATTTACCTTTACTAAACTGACAACCAATAATTATATTTAAAGTAATTAAACATGGTTATAATATTACCTATTATTATAATTGCGATATTGAATATAATACTAAGATAATTAATATAATAAAAACTGTTCATATCATCTGAAGAATTATATATCATATATTTTACTATACAAGATAGATTAATAATATTTACAAAACCAGTTGATATGGTTTTAAATAATAAAATTTATATTGGTAATCTCAAATACGTTTTACGCAATTAAAGGGATAAATTAGAAGAAGGGGCTATAACACTTTTTTTAAAAAAATCTTATTTTGATGTAGATGAAAGCTTTAAGGAAGTATTCGTCTTGTTTCAAAATTGTACGGCTCTGTTTGCTTTATTTAGGCAGCTATTAGGTAGTAAAAAGGTATGTTTTGTACCCTATAGCTTTGTTTCAATAAATGTAACTAAATGCCAAATGTGCGAAACCGCGCCAATTGTGTTAACCTACCATCTTTATCACGTTAAACATCGGGAACTTTTTTAAGTCGTCATCTGTGACCATGGTTAAAGAAGACCAGGCAGTGTTCCCGGGTCTTTCTTTCGAGATAGCGTGGCCGAGTGGATTAAGGCGTCAGCTGGGTATCAAAGGGTTCCTGGTTCGATCCTGTGCGACGGACTTGACTAAGAAAAGTAAAAAAGTAGTGATCTTGTGATCGGAGGGTTTCCAGCTTTACTACAAATACTAGGAATGTCGTCCAGAACATCCACAAAAATTATCGGCGTGTATACGGGACTGGTGCACGATAAATCTGATCGGAGTCCTACGTCTATTGAAAGCGTTGGGTACCACTTCAGGTGTTGTCCGCGTCATCTGACCATGGTGGTTCAAACATACGAGGAAACATACTTCGAGATAAGCCCCAAACCGTCACTAATTACCAACTGTGCAGCTATGGTGTGACATTAATTCAGCCAAATTCCGTGATCGATCTCGAACTGTTGCGCCAGTAGTCCACCAACCAACCCGAACACTCACCAATAGCCCATTGTGTAGCTCTAACACGATGTCTATTCAACCAACAAAATACCCTTTACAATGGGCCGGCGCGGTTACCGTGAGGTACAGAATTCGGCTAGCAATCAGAGGATTGCGAGCTAGAATCGGCATGACGGCTTGACAAAAAGTTAAGATGTAGTGATCTCATGATCGGAGAGTAGCCATATTCGCTACTGAATTACAAAAGCCACCTAAAGTTATTCTCAATTACTACACGTCATGTATACGGAACTGGCACACGTTAAATTTGGTCGGGATCCAAAGTCCTGACGTCTTTTGAGACTGCGTCCGGTACCAGCTCAGGTGTTGTCCTCGTCATCTGACCATCGGTTTAAAAATACGAAAAGAGTGTTCCCAGGTCATTCATTCGAGATAGGTCCCAAACCGTTGCCAATAGCCCAATGTGCAGCTCCAGAGCGATGTTCATTAATTAACAAAACAGACATCCTTTGTAATGGTAGGGATAGTAACGTAATAAAAAAAAATCGTGCCAAAATTAATTTTAATTGGCGACAAATATCGGATGTTCGACAAAAAACGACCCTTTTTTTCCAGATGGTTGTTTACGAAAATGTTGTTTTTCCTCGGAAAGTGAATTTTATCAGTTAACTCTTTTTGTCACTGGCCCATTCAACGAGTTTTTTTGAAGGAGTATGTATGTACCATTCGTTGATGTGTAAATTATCTAAAATATATAACTGAAATCAAAGTATCATACTTGTATTTGTTTAATGTGTTGTAGAAATTGTATGCAGTAAATATAGATGTTTATTATGCTGGAACGAAAAAAACTCAAATGTAAAAGGATTGAAAAAAAATCCATCTAGGTTTTACAGTTAACTTAATTGCAAATAATTTCATTCAGTCAGTAAATATTTAATTTTCTTTCTAAATACTTTCAATAAGAGTCAATTCTAAAAAATTGCAATATATTATATAATTAAGTATTTTATTTTTCATGTAAATTATTATGCATTTAATTTAGTTTTCATTTAATTAATTTTTTGTATTTTATATATTTTTCATTTAATTTATTTTTATTTAATTTATTTTACATTAACTTTTTTTCCTTAAATTATTTTCCATTAAACATTTTTTTATTAAATTTCATTTAAATTTACTATTTTTAATTTGATTTAAATTTACCAGTTTAAATTACATTTATTTTTATGAAATTTATTTTGTATTTAATATATTAATCATTTACTATATTTTTCATTTCATATATGTTTCCTTTAATATATTTTTCATTTCATATGTTTTTCCTGAAATATATTTTTCATTTCATATATTTCTCTTTAATTCCTTTGTTTATATTCATCTTGTAAATATTCAAAAGAAGAAAACAAAACCAATAATAAATTATTCTAGAATTAAAGAATAAATCACCTCATTCATTTCCCCCCCCCCCCCCCCCCCCCCCAAAAAAAACTTACAAGGATTATTTATCCAATGTTTAATTTATTTCCGCAAAAAAAACCACAAAAAATTCCACAAATGAAAAAGGATTATTCTATACTCAAAAGCAACAAAGATCAGAACGAAATCAAAATTCCAGAATGTTGTTTTGGTAAAAAAAAAAACACTACAGAATGCACAATTCCGTTCTTCAGGATTTGCTCCCAAAGAAAACATTCCGAAGAAATGAAAGTTTCGGTTTTATTTTCAGCCAGTTATTTTTCCCGAAACTATTGCATTGTTCTTTTACTTACAAGGCAGGTGATTTGTTCCATAGAAATGCCTGGTGAGGAGTAAAACGTTTTATTCTCACATAAACGGAATGGATGTCGGCTATTTATTTTCGCCGTTTATATTATTGCCCGAGAGACGGCGCTTGTTACGAAAGACAAACTGACGTTGCCATTCCTTTAGTTCTAAAAGTTTTTTTATTATTTGATTTTGTGTGTTGTAAAAACGACTTTAGTTGCCGATGTTTGTGTGTGTTTTTTGTCGTGTTTTTTTTAGAAGTTCTTTGACGAGTCTATCCGAAATCTATTTTGAGCTGAATTTCCTGGAAAAATACGTTCTTTAGAATTTATTACGAAAATAAGAGCTTAAGAAAATCGTCTTTATGCTAACGGAGATTGAATAGTCGTACTAAATATTTACTCTTATAAAAGTAGTCGTGCAGTTTACTTTTATTACGCTTAAAGTAAACAATCTAGAATCAGTAAAAATGTTTCACATTATAGTAAAGGATCATACACTATAGTAAGGGATCATACAATATATTAAAGGATCATACAACAACATAGTAAAATTTTCTAGAAACTACTTTGTGGACTATATATTTATTCGAGACAAGGAAGTATCTAAATTGTATAGTTGTTTTATGCAAGGTTAATTTATATATTTATGATAAATACATTTTCAAAAAATAGTATCTTGAATATATTTTAATAGACAGATTTTAAATTGGATATAAATTCATTAGAATGTAAAAAATTAGGTATGACTTATCTGTCGAGACGGCCGCAGGGTTCAAGTCGTGTAACTTCAAACTCAAATGAGTAGTACCTTTTTGAAATCGGAAAAAAAATAGCTGCACGCTTTCCACGTTGTACCTCGTTCCTAGACCAAAGATTGCGAAGAACCATCGAACCGATCGTGAAATAAATGCAGCTGTGCCAACATTCTTTAGTGACTCATATTTTCGTCGCACATATTTTGGTTACATGTGTTTTCTTTATATATGTTTTAGTTAGACACATTTTTGTTATGTATGGTTTCGTTACACTTGTTTTCGTTACACGGATTTTCGCTACATATGTTTTCTTTACAAGGATTTTTTTTATACATGTTTTTGTTACATGAATTTTCGCTGCACATGTTTTAGTTGCACATATTTTTGTTATGTATGTTTTCGTTACACATGCTTTCGTTACACTTTTTTTCTTTACACTGATTTTTGTTGTCTATGTTTTCGTTACACATGCTTTCGTTACACTTGTTTTCATTACACGGATTTTCGTTTAAGCGGATTTTCGCTACATATGTTTCTTTACACGTATTTTTGTTACACAAGTTTTTGTTACATAAATATTCGTTATACATGTTTTAGTTGCACATATTTTTGTTACGTATGTTTTCGTTACATATGTTTTCGTTACACATGTGATCGTTACGCTTGTTTTGGTTACACATGTTTTCGTTACGCGGATTTTCGCTACATATATTTTCGTTACACGGATTTTTGTTACACATGTTTTCGTTACATGAATTTTCGTTATACATGTTTTAGAGAGGGTACAGACGGGCGAAAAATGGATCTGTGATTCGCTAATAAAAACCACGTGGTTTGCATTCTCCAATTACAAATCCACGTTTCAACCGCACCCGCGTCAGTATCCGATCCGTTTATAACAGCCCTAGTTACATGGGTTCTCGTTACACATGTTTCCGTTACGGACCACTTCGTCATACATGCACCTACTACCCAGAAATGATTTTAAATAATTTTTACGTTAAAACATGAATGTTGAGTATAAACCAATAGAGTAGTTAGGGCGAAAATTGCACCCTCTTGAAGTGGAAGGCCGTGAAAATGGAACGAAAATTGAATGAAAACGTAACGACACCACTGAACTCTAACTGTAACTGCTGGAAGGCTCAAACCTTGTTTCCTCTATGGTCGCGTTGAAGCCAATTGAAATTAGCCATGCTGTGCCCCAATATATATTTTTTAATGATCTAGTAGTGTTTTTTATTACCATAGCATTGCATAAATATTAAATGTATATAAATATTATATTTTCTTCTTATAGAACTAATTTTTATATTGTCAAACAAATAGTTTTTGCTCTTGTTTTTTATCTACTTCGACTTGCAAATGAATTTCTATTTTAATAGCAGATTACAGTTAAAAAGGGTTTAAAAAGAAAATAGAAAAAAACTCAGCCAAAAGCAATACACCTCGGCTTATTTTAATATGAAATATATACGAAATATTGCAGTAGCAAAGAAAGTGGAGCACATCATGGCTGCCTCCACATCAGCTTCAAGTCAACAAAATGTCTTGCTCTATCCAGAAGTTACAGTTAGAGATCAGTGAACGACACGCACACGGATAATTTTGATATAGTATGATACAAATTGTGTTACGCTGCAAAGCAAATTTTTTGAACCCTAACTTTTACTTTGTAACAAATCTCCAAGCTTACTATCAAAATGCAAACATTTGAAAGATAATTATGCATTTACATATACTGATTGTGCGAATTGTGTTCATAAAACTGGTTCACGACGATTGTTCCAAACAAATAGAAGCCTTGCACGCAATATTCGTGAAAATGAATTGTAGTCACGCCAATTATTGTTGGATACTCACTTAAATGTTTTATTATACTGAATCAAAAGCTGAATTCCAAATATTTAGGTGCAGGTTGTGTTGCATACAAGGTATGTGATTGGTTAGGACATTTGAGTCGTCCAATCCCATAACGTCTCTTGTCCTAAGCAGCATATTTTGCTGAAATTTAGCAAAATATGCTGCTTAGTGTGCAAAATAACATACTTGGCTTAATTCCAGATGTAGAAATAAAATATAATATGAAAAAAATGTGATGAGCTTGTTCTCCAAACTGGACAAGAGACATTTTGGAATTGGGCGACTCGTATATCACCTATTTAAAGACATATTAATTAAATTGTAAAATCCAGTGGTTATAACAACCATAACATTAAAAAATTTGTGACGTAAAGTGTGACGTAAGACCTCTTCAGATATTGCTTATGACATCTATATTGTAAATGAATATTACGATTTTTTTATGGTATTCTTATCTGTTTATTTGTAGGGAGGGGTGCGGAGCCTGAGTAACGGGTAATTATAAAAAAAATCAGACATCTTTTTTAAAAAAAAATGGTTTCTTTGACTTTTAAATAAAGCATGAAATATTTCTTATAAAGAATTCACAAAAATTTGAGTGGGGTTATGCCAGAGTATGACTTCAAACGTTTTTTTTTTATATAAACGTGCTTTAATTGAAAGTCATAGCTTTTGTGAATTTCACCAATTAATCAATAATTTACTAAAAATGACTACAGTTTTAAACTCACAGGTATATTCTATCCTTTACCAAAACGTTTTTCTATTCTGTAATTCTCCGATGCATGGATTGACCTCAATTCAATGCAATAAATAGATCATAACCCCATTTTGTTTTCAATGGGAAATGAAAATATTGCAGTTTCGTTCTTAAAAGAACACTCTCATTCGAAAACAATCAAAGACGAATATATCTAATTATAAACCCTCATCTTAAAAGTTTTTTTAAACGAGATACAACATAAAAACCATGCACACAAAAAAATTCGGTTAGACATAGTGTCCATTGTACCGTAAGGTTATTTCGTTCATATTTATCAAAGCTCCTACTTCTTCTTGAGTCTTTGGTAAGCTTTAGATTTCTCCACACTTGTTACATGTTTAGACTTCTTGGTATCCTTTTCTTCACTTTAAACAACTCTTTCAACCTTTTTATGTTTCCTATGCCGCAATTCAACTGTAGTGTAATATTTTGGCTTAATAGTGAATCCTTAGACAAATTGTCACTTTCCACTACACACAATTTACACACAAATGGTTTAAACTGCCAACTATAAACTAGGTCAACTATGTATAACTTATAGTCATATATAATTTTAGAATTTTATTTACTGAACCAAACCACCCTTGCTTTTCGAGGGCGTGACTCTTAGAACTTGTCATCCTCTTCATTTAAAACTCGCTTTTCTCTTTATTTATAAATTGTTATTCTCTTTATTTAGAACTTATTAATTTTCTTCATTGAAAACTTGCCATTCATTCTCTTTATTTAGAGCATGTCATTCTATTAACTTCCATTAATTTTTTTCTTCATTTAGAAGGTTTTTTTTTTCTTCATTTAGAACTTGTCATTCTCTTCATTTAGAACTTATCATTCTCTTCATTTAGAACTTATCATTCTGTTAATTTAGAACTTGTTTTTCTCTTCATTTAAAACTCGCTTTTCTCTTTATTTATAAATCGTTATTCTCTTTATTTAGAACTTATTAATTTTCTTCATTGAAAACTTGCCATTCATTCTCTTTATTTAGAGCATGTCATTCTATTAACTTCCGTTAATTTTTTTCTTCATTTAGAAGGTTTTTTTTTTCTTCATTTAGAACTTGTCATTCTCTTCATTTAGAACTTATCATTCTCTTCATTTAGAACTTATCATTCTGTTAATTTAGAACTTGTTTTTCTCTTCATTTAAAACTCGCTTTTCTCTTTATTTATAAATCGTTATTCTCTTTATTTAGAACTTATTAATTTTCTTCATTGAAAACTTGCCATTCATTCTCTTTATTTAGAGCATGTCATTCTATTAACTTCCGTTAATTTTTTTCTTCATTTAGAAGTTTTTTTTTTCTTCATTTAGAACTTGTCATTCTCTTCATTTAGAACTTATCATTCTGTTAATTTAGAACTTGTTTTTATCTTCACTTAAAACTTGATATTCTCTTCATTTAGAACTTGTCTCAATCTCTTCATTTTTCTCTTCATTTAAAGGAGGCCTCCGTGGCCGAGCGGTTAAAGGCGTCATCTGGGAATACGAAGGTTCCCGGTTCAATGCCAGGCAATGGACTTTACAAATTAAAAAGTAGTGATCTTGTGATCTGAGGGTTGCCAGCTTCGCTACAAAATACTAGAAAAGTCGTCCAGAACATCCGCAAAAATTAACGGCGTGTATGTACGGCGTGTAACGACTGGTGCACGATACATCTGATCGGGTTCCAAAGTCCCGACGTCTATTGAAGGCGTTGGGTGCCAGTTCAGGTGTTGTCCTCGTCATCTGACCATGGTTCAAAAATACGAGGAATCGTTCCCGGGTCTTTCCTTCGAGATAAGCCCCGAACCGTCAACAATAGCCCACTGTGCAGCTCTAGTGAGACGTTTATTAATAAAACCAAACCTAAAACCAACTCTTCATTTAAAACTTGCCATTCTCTTTATTTAGAACTAGTCAATCTCTTCAATTTAAGCGCACACTATACACAACACGTCGATTAGAACTAAAGTTATTCTACACAGTGGTAGGCTATTTATCCCCATAGGTTGATTCTCCCTGGACTTACGGGGCTTCGATATACCAACATGTTTTATGTCGAGCGATTTTCTGCCAATGACTGCCTTAAGCGGAGCGATTTAAAGACGCATTCACATCGAAAATTGAAACAGACATAAAACAAAACACAGACACAAAGTCATCACCCTCCACCCATTTCGAAACAAAAGCCCCTTGGCAATATTACCAAACCAATCCCACCGCCAATCTTCCCCTACTAATAAAAACATCAGCTGTCAAAACCCTTTACAGCGGCTCAAAAAACACCAAATTCGTATTCCCACACGAGGAGCGAACCAAACAAGATTGTTGCAGCTCCAGCCTGAAGAAAACGCTGTACGGAATCATAAATTTCGGGATTCGGGACAGGTAAATCAATTTTCGGATTGTAGCTTCTCCACCCCCCTCTTCCCCCAAATCGAATTATTGATTAAAGATATCCTAGTGTAGGTGTCGGAAGGACTGTGACTTAAGTCCTTTTGGAGCACTTGGCAAAGGATTTGTGGAAGGCAGGTTAAGTGTTGTTATTCCTTGGCGGGGTGCTAATTGTTTATTGGCGTGATTAGGGTGGAGTTCCAACAGGTTGTGGAATATTTTATGTGGTGTCAGGAGAGTTAATGTGTTATTGGAAATATCGGATGATGTCTCCTTTAAGAAAGGTGTTGGCAGAGGGTTCGATCAGAGAGTTGTATTATTAAATAGAGAGCGCCTTCAATACCAGACTCCCGTAAGGCCGCGGTGTCAACATTGAAAAGAAAAACTCACATCACGTGGTTATAGCGCTGCCACATTTCGCGTTCAGATATCTGCAGGAGTTTCAAATTGGCGCACTTTCTTCTCTTTTGGTGATAAGGAGTTCTGTCCGTATTCAACTTTTTAACATATATGTACGTATTTACTTATTTTCAAACAATATGCGCTAAATATTTCCTCTTCATTAACGAAACGAAAATATTTTATTTGTGTTCAATACTCGAAGAAGCGAAACTCTTTATATTTCTCATGTTTTATTTTTAATATTTTCTTATTGAAGTATACAAAATAACAATTGAAAGAACTTCGTTTATGGTAAATGTTTTACATAAAAACGTAACGCAATTATTTCAAAACTACAAAGTAAGAAAAATCCCCTTAATATATCTGTTAAACACCTTAAATTGTGCCACTCGTTCAAAAAAAACTATATTTAAATACAAAACCATATTACAATACTTCGATCTCGTTTAGTTCTGAAAGTCGCCAAGGCCCGCCAAGTAATATTGGCGCATGAATGAATTGGCATTTCCACATATCACATGGTTTCAATGATGGACACACGGAAATCAGCATTTTTATTCCTCTATTTGTATCATTACTCTATGGGTTCGATAATGTTACATGATATTCAGCATCTTTAGGCATGTGACGTTTCGGTCAATATCCAGAAAGAGTACTTATGCAGAACATACGTCATTTTATTCCTGTAAAAGAGATAAAATAAAACTGTTTTAGGGTTCCTTCATGATATTCCAATTTTTATTTTTTCACTTCATGATTTGTCACCCAACAGTGTAAATGGTAGCTGGGCTGACACGCAATGGGCCCAGGTTCGAATCCCCGTTATAACCTTCGAGCATGGATCCTTCATAGTACAGAAAACATAATGTTATAATCTCGCTAATATCAAAGTGAAACCAACATTTATGGCCTCAAACACGTGTTAATTACGTCATTCCATTCATAAATTTTACTGTTACACATTTCCCAATTCCTCAGCCAATCGCGAGTATTTTTTAATTTATAATTTTGAAAAGAAGTCACGTGTCTGAGGCCATCCGATCTGAGATGTTGGTCTCACGATAGAGACGTCATATTCGCTCTACTACAATACATTCATGCTCGAAGGCTAAAACATGGATGTAAAATATCATATAATTGGATGAAAGTCTGTTCATTTTTGCGTAAATAAAGTTGTTTATTCGAAGAACGGCATACCACCGTTAGGCACTGAGCTAATATAATAATAGACACTGGCGCTTCGAGCATGGATCCCGCATAGTAGAGAAATCATAAGGTTATAATCCCGCTAACATCAAAGTGAGGCCAACATGTATGGCCTCAGACGCGTTATTTCATCCATTAATAATTTTTTTCTATTTCATTCATAAAAATATCCTGTACTTCATGAAGTAACGCATTTACTATTATTATTTCTAAATCAAAAGTCAATCGTGAACGTTCATTCATAAATTTTGAAAGGAAGTCACGTGTATGATGGTGCCATCCGGTCTGAGATGTTTGCATCAGAATGATGACGTCATATTCGTTCTATTACAGTCCATTCATGCTCGAAACACTGGAGTGAGGACTAAGTGTGCGAGATCACTTTACACCTTTTTGAGCCAAGATAGAAAAAATAGTCCTTTTGCAGGTTTGCATTGGTATTAACACATATTTCTGTCTTTCAAAAATAAATGTAACATATTTTATGTTTTGTCATACTTACTTTCTTACTAACAAGAAAAAGACGACTAATGGAACCGAAAAAAACAGTTTTAAAGATTTCTGTGACGTCATGTGAGACTCCCGCATAACCAAGATAGAATGTTTTCTCGATCTTCCTTCTGAATGGTAAGCATTCGCGTGGCACGTTACTGTACATTTTCGCTCAATTGAAGTTCTCGCTTCAGTGTCTGAATAATTTTAGCTCACTTCCAGATCAAAATTTGACATGAACATGAAAACATATCTTCATCAATGAAATAATAACTGATTATCAGGTGCAAAATAATAATTGAATTTTGGATTTCTCACAAAAAGGTATGATTTGAAAAAAAACGGAGCTTTGACTTTTGCAACTTTTTCTATACACTCCTCTCCAATTGAAATTTTTCATTATATATTACAAAATACGGACAATATATTACAATTCTAAATAAATATTTTAAACTAAGTTTCGTATTAGAATATATACAATTCGTATATCTACATCTTTTAAAGAACTTGGTGCGCTGTTGTTATAACTTTACAAGAAGTGAGAATTATTAACTGCAAAATAAACATAACCCAATCACCCTCTTAAAGCTCCCATTCTCATGTCTAACTAGACAATTTAAACCCTTATCCCACATAACAAGTAAGTAAGAAATTTCTTTGTAAGCATTCTTATAACTACTAGTATTTCAAAACAGTTCTTTCTCTTTTGCTTTAAGGGGCTATGAACGAAAAAGCAATCGATTTCCGATATCAATTCTGCCTTGTCAGCACATAAACTGTGCACTCCATTTAAAAAATGATGACCGATATCATAAGTATTAGGAATAAAAAAACATCTAAGTTTTTATTTATATAATTACATTAATGCAATTGCAGTAGAAAAATGAATAAATCATTCATTGGGGGAAATTACGTTATTCGTATTGATTTAAAAAAAATTTACAAGTAAATAAATATATTTTATTGCTAAGAAACAAATATGAAATTTTATTCTCTTGTGTATTTTATAAAACTTTAAACAATGATTAAAATATGTAGTTGAGCTAAAATAAATTAAGTTATTCAGAGGTTACGAATGGTAAATGTGAATCATATGTATTGTACATTTTGGGGTTTGACTTAATGCTACGATAGGCTTTCCCGGAATTTTTCGCATCGATAGGTCTGGAATTAATGCTACGATAGGCTGTCCAGGAAAGATGTGTATTGCTGAAAAGACCGGATCACAGGTTTTTCCAGCAATACACATGTCTTTTTAATTAATGTCAATACTTTATTTTTCTATATTTTTCATATATGTTTGATTTGGGTAAATATATATATAAACATCACTTTAAAAATAAGCAAGTTTTTTTATTGAAAAATTTTATAAAATTTAATTTAAGCTATTTTGCAAAAAAAAATCAACGATAATGTATTGGCCGCTCGAATGTTTAAACTAGACCTGCTTCTTGAAAAATAAATTTAATTCTCAATCATCCATATTTTTACTTAAAACATTGCCTGGTAAATAACTTCTAGGAATGAAACTACAGATTTGTATAAAAATAAATCCGCAGACTCTTTTCTTTATTATACGCAGAGTGTTGGCCGATTTCTTCACCGTGGCGCCATTTGGCGGTTTTAGTAAGAAATCATTTCTGACAATTAAGGGGAGGGATGTGTGTTTTTTTAAATCTCATGTAGACAGTATGACCTTCCTCTTATTTTGAAGGTCAAATGTGTGAAATTATAGTAATTTTATTATCTTGAAAATATTTTGGCCATTTTGCTGATATTTTTACATATATGACCATATTTGTGTTCATTTGGTGACATTTGTATTCATTTGTCAACATTTTCATTTGGCGATATTTTTATAATTTTACGACATTTTGGCGATATTTTTTCATCAGCCAACCAAATACATCGTCTCTCTGGAACACTGCCTCAAATTTTTAAACAATGGCCTGACGGTGAGGACAACACCTGAACTGGCACCCCATGCATCATTATATTTGGACTACGTGTACCATCACATTCGGGGCTCCAGTGGCCCAGTGGATAAAGGCGTTCACCTATTAATCAGAAGATTGCTGGTTCAAATCCTTGCGATGGATTTGACAAAGATAAATAAAAAAAAGTAGATATCTTGCGATCGGAGGGTTGCCGGCTTAGCTACAAAAATACTAGAAAGTCGTCCAGAACATCCAACAAATTATACTGGCATGTATATAAAACTGGTGCATGATAAATCTGATCGGGGTCCAATGTCCTGACGCCTATTGAGGTTGCGTCGGGTGCCAGCTTAGGTGTTGTCCCCGTCATCTGACCATTGCTCAAAAATACAAGGCATCGTTCCCGGGTCTTTACAGGGCCTCTGTGGCCGAGCGGTTAAAGGCGTCAGCTGGGAATCCGATGATTCCTGGTTCGATCCTAGGCGATGGACTTGACAAAGAAAAGTTAAAAAAAAGTAGTGATCTTGTAATCGCAGGGTTACCAGCTTCGCTACAAAATACTAGAAAAGTCGTCCAAAACATCCCCAAAAATTAACGGCGTGTATACGGGACTGGTGCACAATAAATTTGATCGGGGTCCAAAGTCCGACGTCTATTGAAGGCGTTGGGTGCCAATTCAGGTGTTTCCTCGTCATCTGACCATGGTTCTAAAATAACGAGGTACACGTATCAATGTGTGTGTGAATGTGTATCTGTTCCCGGGTCTTTCCTTCGAGATAGACCCCGAACCGTCGCTAATAGTCCACTGTGCAGCTGTAGTGCGATGTTATTTAACCAAACCAAAATCCAAAAAAGGCTTGTCCACTTTTGTTTAAAATTTTAATTTAGAATTTTCTATAACTTCATATGTGATTTTTTTTCTCCAAAAATAAAGTATCAAACGATTAGTAATGACGTTATAAATCCCATAAGCTATAAACTCAAAATCCGATTTTTTTTTTTAAGGTTCATAACTGCAGTGTCCCCCAGTGAAGTTACGTCCGTCGATCATATCACATTTGGTGCTCCAGTGGCCCAGTTCAGCTATTAATCAGAGGATTGCTGGTTCGAATCCGTGCGATGGACTTGACAAAGAAAAGTAAAAAAGTAGCGATCTTGCGATCGGACGGATGCCATCTTAGCTTCAAAAATACTACAAAGTCGTCCTGAACATCCAAAAAATTATACTGGCGTGTATACGGGACTGGTGCACGATAAATCTGATTGTAGTCCAATGTCCTGACGCCTATTGAGGTTTTGGCGGGTGCCAACTCAGGTGTTGTCCTCGTCATCTGACCATGGTTCAAAAATACAAGAGCCCCAGTTGCTCAGTGGATAAGGCGTTCAGCTACTATTCAGAGGATTGGTGGTTCGAATCCATGCGATGGACTTGACAAAGAAAAGTAAAAAAGTAGTGATCTTGCTATCGGAGGGTTGCCAGCTTCGCTACAAAAATACCAGAAAGTCGTCCAGAACATCCAACAAATTATACTGGCGTGTATACGGGACTGGTGCACGATACATCTCATCGGGGTCCAATGTCCTGACGCCTATTGAGGTTGCGTCGGGTTCCAGCTCAGGTGTTGTCCTCGTCATCTGACCATGGTTCAAAAATACGAGGTAAAGTTCCCGGGTCTTTCCTTCGAGATAGGCCCCGAACCGTCGCCAATAGCCCAATGTGCAGCTCTAGTGCGACGTTAATTAAACAAACAAACAAATCAAAAATACAAGGCATCGTTCATGGGTCTTTCCTTTGCAATAGTTCCCGAACCGTTGACAATAGCCCACTTGACGGCTCTAGTGCGATGTTAATTAATAAAACCAAACCCATATCCTATTGTGTAGCCCTTGTCCGACCTGAGTTCAGTAAACCAACCAACCCAATTAAGCCTTGACAGCCCGATTTAATATGCTCCGATTTCATCATTAACCTCATCGCAATCCACCTCTTCCCTCTGACTTAGGGCACTTTCCCTCCCAATCCCAGTGTCATTTCCTTCTGCGGAGAAATCAATTTGAAGCACCTGAGAATGCGGCGCTGATTTGAAGGCGGGAAAAGAAGTATAAAAGAACCGACTTTTTCGAGCCGACAGCCCCCGTGATGAGTCTATTACGCTAACTTAAGGAATCTCCCCGGATTCTATTGTGTGGGCCACAGAAGTTGACTCTTTCTGAAACCTGGCAACAAAGTCGGCAGAGGAAGTGGAGGGGAAGAGGTAATTTTAAAAGTGAGAATCCGTCCCTTTGTCACGCCGCCATGTTGCGAAAGAAGTTGGATTTCTCAAATGTCCCCCTCCCCCCGTTTTATTTTTAAATAATGCATTTTAACCTCGAAGAGTAGGATTTTTCACTTCGTTTTAAATATTTGGGTCACGTTTAATAAAAATTAACCCCTCTCCAATTGGCAAGCAAATTGCCGTAATTGTAAAGTTTTTTTTGTCGTGCAGGATATATAAAATTTAGTTAATAATTAATTAAGTTAAATTTAAATTAATATTAAGTAAATTAAGTTAATATTAAGTAAATTAAGTTAATATTAAGTAAATTAAGTTAATATTAAGTAAATTAAGTTAATATTAAGTAAATTAAGTTAATATTAAGTAAATTAAGTTAATATTAAGTAAATTAAGTTATTAAGTAAATTAAGTTAATTTTAAGTAAATTAATTTAATATTAAGTAAATTAATTTAATATTAAGTAAATTAATTTAATATTAAGTAAATTAATTTAATATTAAGTAAATTAATTTAATATTAAGTAAATTAATTTAATATTAAGTAAATTAATTTAATATTAAGTAAATTAATTTAATATTAAGTAAATTAATTTAATATTAAGTAAATTAATTTAATATTAAGTAAATTAATTTAATATTAAGTAAATTAATTTAATATTAAGTAAATTAATTTAATATTAAGTAAATTAATTTAATATTAAGTAAATTAATTTAATATTAAGTAAATTAATTTAATATTAAGTAAATTAATTTAATATTAAGTAAATTAATTTAATATTAAGTAAATTAAGTTATATTAAATTTTAAGAACAAAAAATTTTGATTAATTTTAAAGAGACATTTGTTGACTTATACTCAAGTCAAAGAGATTTGGAAAAATATTGAAAAATAAATATTTATATTAATTTAAAAAGGTTGTATATTGCTAGAAAAACGGATGCTCCGATGGCTAAAAATTCTGGGACAGGATATCGGAAAGTTAATATATTTAACACTTTGCACTCCGCGAACACTTTGAGATTTGTGTTCTTTCTATGGAACAGTTATTCCTCTTTACGTTCTTTTCCACATATTTTTTTTATAATCATAAAGGGAAAAAAATCCTAATCTGTTTAGTATTTGCAAGAGAAAAAGTTGCAAATAACATTGATGTTCTAAACACAATATCCTGCTGTTCTCGTTTATTTTAAAGAACAGGGAAACAAAATAACTGGTCGTTATGTGGGTGCCTGAGAGGCGCCTTACGAGTGCAAACGGTTAAAATTAAGAACTGAACTATAATCATTGTTTAATAAAGTACACAGTGCTCTGATTAAACTTATTTGAAAGTAATCCCTTATTTAGACGAGAATTTCTCGCAGCAGTGACGAATTGTTCGTTCATCTCACAAATATCAACGGTTTGGTTAAAAAATGTGTTTAAAAGAATATTTGCATAGGGAAACATCTTTAAAAAATATTTCCAATGCCCATCTAGAACGTTCATTTGTTGTGTAGTTGGTATCGCGCGGGACTTCGAAGCAATAGGTTGCGTGTCTCAATTCCGACAAGAGTCATTCCAATTTCTCAACATGGGTTCCCTAGCAACTTGGGGCCAAGCATCTAGTTAAATCCAGAGAGTTGTAATATTGAATAGAGAGCGCCTTCAATACCAGACTCTCGTAAGGCCGCGGTGTCAACATTGAAAAGAAAAACCAACATCACGTGGTTATAGCGCTGCCACATTTGGCGTACAGACATCTGCAGGAGTTTTAAATTTGGCGCATTTTCTTCTTTTTTGGTGATAAAGAGTTCTGTCTGTATTCAACTTCTTAACATATATGTACGTATTTACTTATTTTCAAACAATATGCGCTAAATATTTCCTCTTCATTAACGAAACGAAAATATTTTATTTGTGTTCAATAGTCGAAAAAGCAAAAACTCTTTATATTTCTCAGGTTTTATTGTTCATATTTTCTTATTGAAGTATACAAAATAACAATTGGAAGAACTTCGCGTATGGTAAATTTTTTACATAAAAACGTAATGCAATTATTTCAAAACTACAAAGTAAGAAAAATCTCCTTAATATATCTGTTAAACTCCCTTAAATTGTGCCACTCCTTAAAAAAAAACGATATTTCAATACAAAATTAAACACAAAACCATATTACATTACTTCGATCTCGTTTAGTTTTTAAAGTCGCCAAGGCCTTTCAAGTAATATTGGCGCATGAATGAATTGGCATTTCCACAAATCACGTGGTTTCAATGATGAACACACGGAAATCAGCATTTTTATTCCTCTATTTGTATCATTACTCTATGGTTAAATCCCTTTGCAGTGAAAACAAATTTACAAATTCTATTCATTTTTCTTCAACTGTTAGTGGTTGAATAGAATATTTGAAAAGTATGTTATTGAAATTGTATTCATATTCCCCTCAGTGTAAACAATTTGCCACTTTAAAAAAAAATCGCTGTTTAGTGAAATAAAATGACAAATAATTCACTCTTACCTCAAACAGAATGAATGATATTAATTATTACGAGACAATGCCACTCATATTTCCAATCAACCACTTCTATTTTAACTCTCCCGTGGAACAATAACTCCTTTTCAACTCCACTATTCACAGAACAAACAACGGCAAATTCATACTCGACTATCTCCAGTTTCCAACTTTGCTTGGTTATTTGTCCATTCAATCGTAACAATAACCTTTCGAAACGGAGAAAAGAATTGTTTCAATCGAAGAAAAGAAGCGAGTCCAAAAAAAGAGTAAATCTGGACGCTGCCAGTGGCGGGAAAACACATTTTGTTCTAAAAAGTAATTTATTTGAACAATATGAGTAAACGGTAGGTGGTTATTTAATCCATCGGAAAATGAGATTAAAGGGCTGATTAAAAATTGATTTTCTTTTCAGCGGAAAATTGTCTTTTCCTTTGAACTCCGCGGTGAAAGAAGTTTGGGAACTAAACTTGATAAAAGTTGGAATGAGTGTCGAAGTTAGAAGGAACGTGTTTGTTTTAACGTGCTTAAATCCATCCGTGATTGAGCTTTATTGTCGTTTAATTGAATCAGGTTATACAGAGAGTTGTTTTAGACTTTAATTTTTTTCTTTTTTAAGTTTGCATTTGGGGCGAATTAGTAAATTTATCTGAGTACGGATTAAAATGGAAGATTCTTTGTTTCGAAAAACTCCCGGCTTAAAAGATTAAATTTATATTTTAAAGTATTCTTTTGAACAGATTATTCTTCGTTAATAAACTAGAAGTAAATCGTTCTTGGACTGCGGTTTGAACTTTATTCGAATTATACCTTACTTTTGATCAATACTAATTTCCAAAGTAAAACGTTTTCTCAGTGTATGTGTATTTATTTGGTTTTCAAATTTTATAAATTTATATATCCTTCCATCTTTTTCTTTCTACACTGTTAAAATAGGTATTCAAAAATAAGTAAAATTTACTCAGTTTTTATTGCATTCGATGCTTATCATGGCTCTGACATAAGTTTCAATTTTGAAAAAGACATGTACTCAAAATGAGTACAATGGGTATAAATGAATAAACAGTAGATGATGGCCAACATAGGCTGTCTTCATAAATCACTTTTAAAAAAATATCGACAATTACAATCAATACTTACCGGGAATCGTACTTACATCTGCAGGCATCGCTATCCACAGCATTATCCTTTAAGCTATCAGGGTGACCTGAAGAAGTTATAAACAGAAGTAATGTTAAAAAGATGTGCCAAAAGAATGGGAAGTAAGATAATTGAATTGTAATAACTCGGTTTCCATTTTAGTAATCGACATCCAGTAATGTGGAAAACCATCTTCTGAACAACTATTTTAAGTGTGTCAGGTATATTTGCTGCATAAAATACGCTATATAAAATACGCAAAATACTTTGGAAATTAGTATTGATCAAAAGTAAGGTATAATTCGAATAAAGTTCAAGCCGCAGTCCAAGAACGATTTACTTCTAGTTTATTAACGAAGAATAATCTGTTCAAAAGAATACTTTAAAATATAACTTTAATCTGTGAAGATGGCTTAAACAAAAGCTGAGATTAGCGTGATTAAATTACACTGCTAATTTTTTCAAAAGTATGGTTACTTAAATTTGAGTACGTCATCGCTCATGTACGATGCGACTGTACTTGGAGAAAAACGAGTACGTTTATTTACTCTTTTTTAAACAACTATTTTTTTGCAGTGTATTTCTCTATCTGTATTTTATATATAACTTTATAATAAAAAGAAGAAAAAAATTCAATTTTTTTCGATATCTGTAATCAAAAACTTTATTTCTGATGTAAAGAAATAAAACTTCAACTTATTAAGCATACGGTGTTTTTTTTCAACTTAATAATTTGGTTTTTATTTACATTCATATCACTATAAATATATAAATTGTATACTTTATTTTACTTATAGACTTTACTATTTTAAGTATGTTTAGTTTCTGTAAACGCACATCTCTGTTTTTCTTTGACCTGGTTTCAATGTAGCGTATTTATGCAGCAAATATGCATTGTATAATACATTCGCGGAACTGTAATGCGTCATTGGATATATTGTTTTGACGTGTAACGTCTTTAACACCAGTTATCAATAAGATTAGCATGTTGGCAAACAATTTAAACCGAAAATGGTTACGAAAAATATAACGCTAATTTTCTACTTTCATATACTTAGGAAAATGAAATTTGTCAGAACGGTTGCTTATACCTCAAATAGGGAAAGAATATCCCATTGGCGAACTAGAACGGGGACGTCTGAGAACTAATAATTAAATGAAAATTCACTAATCACTGAGATTATAATACTTTTTCGCATACCCAGGAAGTTTAAATTTGGCAGAGTTGTTCCATATACTTTAAATATAAAAATTAAGCTATTTGCGAACATCTAGCTGAAATACACAATAAATTTTCAACCAAATGCGATGTTGAGTTTGATGTTACACGCTTTAAAACCACCTGACGTATACAAACGAGCACCTCCAATTTTTCCAGTAGTACATATAATATAAAAGTTAATGAAAAATCTCTTTTTAACCGACTGCCAAGCGCACCCTCCAAAACTCCAAAATAAAAGCGTCATAAACTTTAAATTAAAACCGCCAATGTGCGCCAAATCGAGAGGTTACCAATTCATCTGTTATATTATACTTATTACAACTTTTTGAAGTCGGTGCCAATTTACAAAAATCATACCTAAATTTTTACACCGATTTCAAAAAGTTTTAATAAGTATAAAATTGATATTCAATAATTAAATTTTTTCAACTCATTCGTAAAATTAAAAATTATTTTTTTACTTTTTAGCGCATTTCTTTTTTTTTAGAAAGATTATTTTATTTTAAATTTTTTTTTTAATTTAAAGCATTAGGAGGACTTTTGAAAACCTTCTCTACTGATATGAATAAAAAAAAATTAAGAAATGTGGTTGGAAATATAAATTAAACTTTCTTGCAGTGATAACAAACCTACAGATTAGAAATTTTGCTTATCCGTCTGAGGGTTAAAACTTTCCGTCGTCTGGATAGACACGAATTACCAATTTTTATTTTCTTAAAAACAATCAAAGTTTTTAGATTTTAATCAAAAGGAAAGAAATTCATTTACATACTTGTATAGAAGCGAAACACATACCTAATAATAAGCGCTTCTTTAAAAAAAAAAAAACTTCGAACACATATCCTTAGCAACACTAAAGTACTTTCGCAAAAAAAGTAATTACTATTTTAACATCCTAACATTAAACTGGTTTGGAGTGGATTTAAATCAAAAGCTTGATGGTAATCGCATGTTTATTGGCCCTGAGGCCATCGATGGTAAAGTAAGAAAACATGAACCATCTAAGAGAGATGTTTAAAAAAAAAGCGTGTGTCACTTGCTAATAGCTTGCTGATTTATGATACGTTGGTATCATACTTAGTAAAAAAAAAACTTTTTTTTCTAAAAATTAACGTTCATTAATTCGCGCTAATTAGTGTTAGTGAAAAAGAAGTTATAAAGTCGGTGATAAAAATTGACCTCTAATGGCGTCCTTGTCAAATGTTCCTCCATGAATATAGAATGAGTGTCGAAATGAGGGGGGCGTTTTAAAATCTTGTAATGGATTCGGTCGGATACTTTGTACATTTTTTTTTCGAATAATTAAAAGAAGTTTAAAGTTTTTTATCGTAATAAATATTGCCAGTTGCTATTTTGGGTTGGGAAATACAAATATCGAAATAAAAAAAAGTCTAAATGTGTTATGGCCAGCCTACTTTACCGGATTTTTGTTACTAAACAATATTGAGAGGGTCTGGTTATGCATGCTTCCATGGGAGATTGGTAATTGCATTGCTTTCCAAATAATTTGTTTAATTTTATTCGATTCGTTTGTTTCCCTCATTGAATAGTGTTAATTAAAGTATTCCGATTTAACGTATTCCGATAATAGCAATTTAAATTTCAAAATAAATTTATTTAAATTTCAAAATAAGTTTATTTAAATTTCAAAATAAATTTATTTAAATTTCAAAATAAATTTATTTAAATTTCAAAATAAATTTACTTAAATTTCAAAATAAATTTATTTAAATTTCAAAAAAAGTTTATTTAAATTTCAAAATAAATTTATTTAAATTTCAAAATAAATTTACTTAAATTTCAAAATAAATTTATTTAAATTTCAAAATAAATTTATTTAAATTTCATAATAAAGTAGAACATTCTTTTATAAATGGGTGTTTAAAAAAGACATTTCTCCTAGAAATCATAATGCATTTACAAGAATAATTGAAAATATATTGTAAATACTTATAATAGTATTTTGAATGAGTAGCACTAAAAATTCGAAACTCGTCATTTTGAGCCAAAACCATTTAAACCTATCTCTGGCATTCTTATCAAATAATAATTGCAAAAATACAAAATATACTTCAAATTCTTCTAATAGACACATTTGGCATTTAACATATAATTATTTACAAAATTTATGATCATTTTATAATGCGTTAAAACAAAACATCGGGTAGTTATCAGTTCACACTTTATCGTAAGGTTTAGTTCGTGAATATTTTGTATGCGAGTCTGTCAGACTTGCGTAAGCTCTAGATCTTGCCTCACTTAACCTTACATTAAACTTCTTCGTATCATTTTGTTGATTATAAAGTGGTCTTTCAACTTGTTTATATATCATATGCCCTAATCAAACATTAGAGTGACGCTTTGGATTTATAGTGATATCTTTTAAATATCTTCACTTCCACTCCACATAATTTCCACAAAATAGTTTTAACTGTCAACTATGCAATAAAAATTTAATTTTCTCGTTTCTTCCATTTAAGTTCCCACTTGCCACAACCCATCGATTGGAAATGAAGTTACAGTGAGTATACAATTTTTCCTTTAATAAATTTTAGTATGAAATATTCGAAATATTTACAAAATACGATGACATTCGTGAAATATCTTCGAATTAAGCTTCAATTGTTCGCAAACAACCTATAATTAATTTACCATTAACCTAATTAAATATCATAAACTCGAACACACAACACTTCCACGACTTCAAACACAAACATCAAAAAATCGAAATCCAGCTTAATTGCATCGCAGAATGAACGCCGACATTAAAAATAATCCACATCCATTTCGAACATTTCCAAAAACGACAACAAACCAAACGCGTCCGATCGAACAAAATAAATCACGACTATTTCCCCTCTCCACTTCCTCGACTCTATGCAAACGATAGTGATCTCCTCGCCCCCTTCTTCCAAAAGATATTAAGCATCGTTGCGAGACAAAGTTCGAACGTAACCTTCCAAGAGTGAGTTCAGGTAATGGCGCATAATATTTCCGAGTCATATTTTTCAAAAATAAAGAGCCAATTTCGGTAATGGCGCAAGATTAAAAGCCACTATTCGGCGTCGCGGGGAGAGTTCGACGAGGCATGTCATTGCTTCATTATGCCGAGAGATTTGTTAACATTTAAAACTCATCGCGGATAATTAGGATCCGATGATTTTGTTGTGTTGTTTTAATGTTGGGGTATTAATTAAGTCTTGGGATCTGTTAGAAGAGGTTCAAAGCTGATTTTGAAGAGGGGGAATTATGCTCTCCTATTACCTGTTTTAAAAAAAATTCAGGTAGGCACAGTCCCTGCTGCACCATAGTGGTTCGTGAATTCTTTGTTCGCACCCCTTCTCTTTCTTGTTTTTTCGATAAGCTATATATATCTCCTAACTTGTCATAAATTTAGACTTATTGGTATAATTTTATTCGTCTTAGTCTACTCTTTCAACATGTGTAAGTTTCGAAAGGTTAAATTTTACTTTAAAAAGAAACTTTTTCCATTCCCAGAATATTTACTAATATAACAAATGAACCCTAATTAGCAGTAATGCTAATTAGTAATAACTCAATAAATAGCAGTTGTGATGCTAATTATTAATAATTTTTTTATTATTAATAATTTGTTATTATTAATAATGTGTTAATTATTAATAATTTGTTATTATTAATAATGTGTTAATTATTAATAATGTGTTAATTATTAATAATTTGTTATTATTAATAATGTGTTAATTATTAATAATTTGTTATTATTAATAATGTGTTAATTATTAATAATTTGTTATTATTAATAATGTGTTAATTATTAATAATTTGTTATTATTAATAATGTGTTAATTATTAATAATGTGTTAATTATTAATAATGTGTTAATTATTAATAATGTGTTAATTATTAATAATGTGTTAATTATTAATAATGTGTTAATTATTAAAAATGTGTTAATTATTATTAATGTGTTAATTACTAAAGAATTTGCTTAAATTTCTTAAGATATTTACAATTTTTGGTATAACATTTTGTCTATAGACGAGGACAGCCCTTTGAGATGCCTTCCCCTCCCCTCCTACCTAATGGTAAAAGAACATGACATGTGACATATCGGTGTATGGTGAAATGTGACAGTTTGTGACATAGGGGGAGTGGGGTCAAAAGTATGGAGAAATGACGTGACATCATTTATGTTGAGCCCCAAAGCTGTCGGCGTTGCAGTGAGCGAAAGGATATGTTCGGCAATTAATAAGTTGCTCAGTAATCGGATACAATTTAAGTTTTCCAATTGCGTGATACTATACTTGTTTCGTTTCATGTCTGGTTTGCTTTGATTAATTAACGTTGCACTAGAGTTGCACAGTGGGATGTTGACCGCGGTTCGGGGCCTATCTCGAAGGAAAGTCCCCCGGAACGGTACCTCGTATTTTTGTACCATAGTCAAAGTACGAAGACAACACCTGAGCTGGCACCCGCTGCAACCTCAATAGGCGCCAGGACATTGGATTTCGTTCAGATTTATCGTGCACCAGCCCCATATACACGCTAGTATAATTTGTTGGATGTTCTGGACAGTTTGGTTGTTGGTTGTTTTAATCAACGTCGCACTAGAGTTGCACAGTGGGCTATAGGCGACGATTCGGGGCCTATCTCGAAGGAAAGACCCGGGAACGATACCTCATAGTTTGGAATCATGGTCAGATGACGTGGACAAAACCTGAGCTGGCACCCAACGCCTTCAATAGGACTTTGGGGACTTTGGATTCCGATCATATTTATCGTGCACCAGTCCCGTATACACGCCGTTAATTTTTAGTGAATGTTCTGGACGGCATTCTAGTATTTTAGTAGCGAAGCTGGCAACCCTCCGATCGCAATATCACTACTTTTATATAATTTTCTTAGTCAAGTCCACTGCATGGATTCGAACTAGCAATCCTCTGATTGAACGCTTTACCCACTGCGCCACTGGAGGCCACTCTTCTGTCTGATATTTGTCAATGCGCGGCTAGCCTAAGTCAACAAATTCGGAAATAAAATCGTTTGACACCATCATATAATAATCAACAGATATTCTAATTAAAATGTTCGTCACTCTTATGTGTGGTGCCAATTACAAAAATCATTTTAGCATTGTTTTAGTTGAATACACTATCGAGTGTGAACACATGCATGTCAATAAAACTTGGTCTCAAAATTTTACCACCATACAGAAAACAATTGCATTACCCTATTTGTATTCCTCTACGTTTGTTTGCCAAGGGACATGAGATAAATAAAGAACGTAAAGTGAAGCAGTGATGGCAAATAGTTTAAGTACGATTGCATTAGCCTAAAGATAGCATTCCAAATACTTATAAGCCATTCAAAGAATTTAAATTAAATAAAAAACACATATTCTAAATCACGATCAAGGTTGATTTATTCCTAACAATCTTTCTAATACACATTTCAACACACAAATCCTTTAAGCAGGCTTAAAAAACAATTAGTATTCTGTGTCCCAGCCGACACGATCGAAGCCTTAAACCGATCGGAATATACTTTTTTGGAATCTAATTCGGCTAGTGCTGAAGGCTTTTTCCCTGAAAACGAATTTAGTTTTCGCATCGTTTCACTATTTAATTAAGATAGAAAAAGCAGAATCCTGTTTGCGTTAATATAAATAGTGTCTGCAGGACGATTTTCCGCCGAAAACTGGAATGGGAAAGAAGGATTTCGAAATAAAAATGGCGATGATTTTGTAAAGTATTTTCGTTTCAAGTGAAGTGAATAAATTGAGGAGCGTGATGAAAACATGGGAAAATAAATGAAGCGAGGGGAAGTGTTATCTTGTTTGCCATTTTTAGTTTAATTTTATTGAAATCTTGTAACATTTCTAAAAATGTATACACATGCTGAATATTAAAAATGCTGTTTTCTTTTCGAAATCTAATAACAGACAAAATGTTTTTAAGAATTTGAATAAAATTGATTTAAAAAATATGGAATAATGTTTAATAAAACGGATTATAAAATTGTGATGTAACAGTTTCAAAAACGACAAATAACGGCTCTTTCAACATATGTTTTAGAAAAAAAAATTAAAAATACTCTGAACTTTTGAAATATTCTTTATTAAGTCTTAGAATTTCATCTTTTTAAAAAATTTGTTATTCGCTGTTTTTGTAATGTAATGGAATGACACCTATCCTCGTTATTATCTTAAAAATGTTACTTATTAAATTATATATTGATATACTAAAAATATTGAATTGTTTTCATGAAATTTTTCAAATTAATGCTCTGGAAGTTGTTTACTTGAAGTCTGAAAAGACATGTGATAAGTAACGAGTATATGTCTATATAACATTTTTAACGTATCCAGTAATATTTAAGAGAATGGATATATCTTGTGTTGAAACTAGAAGGCGCTCATATAGGCATAATTTAGAGCATTGGATGGACCGGCAGTAGACGATTCGAATCAATTCGAGTTCGATTTTTTTCGAAATTTCGAGGAGGGGGGGGGGGGGGCTTAAAGGGGTGAGCGGGGAAAGCTCCCCCATCAAGGAGGGGAACTCTTCGGTTCTCAATTCCTGGAGCTCAAACGAGTATTTGACCAAAGTTTAAAAACTATTGCAATTTTTTTTTCCTATTTGTCATTTTTCGATTTAATTGCATGGACTATTATAGATTTTGTTTGAATATCGACATTGACAGTACAGCAAGCTTTTGATCAAGGGTTGCCAGTTTTGTTGCTCGTCGGCGCAAATAAAAAACTTCCATGTGGACTATGCACGTTAAATCTGTCGTTCTCTAATCCCTTCATGCCTATGTAGGGTACGTGGAATGCAAGCTCGGATGTTAACCTCGTCATCTGACCTCGGTTCAAAAGTACGAGGCAGTGCTCCCGGGTCGTTCCTTCTTTTACAGATTCCGAACCGTCGTCAACAGCCCATTGTGTCTCTAGTGCGACTTTAATTCAACCAACTAACTTCTTTGGTTTGGTTGGTTTGGTTAAGTAACGTCGCACTATAGCTGTACATTGTGCTAACGGAGATGGTTCGGGGCCTATCTTGAGGGAAAGCCCTGTGAACAATGGCTCGTATTTTTGAACCATGGTTAGATGACGAGAACAACACGTGGGGTGGACCCGATGCAACCTCAATATTCGTCAGGACATTGGTTCCGATCATATTTATCGTGCACCAGTCACGTACACACGCCAATATAATTTGTTGGATGTCCTGGACGACTTTCTCTAGTATTTTTATAGCGAAACTGGCCCAACTCCGATCGTAAGATCACTACTTTTTTACTTTTCTTTGGCGAGTCCATCGCACGGGCTCGAACTAGCCATCTTCCGATTACCAGCTGAACGTCTTTATCCCCTGGGCAACTGGAGACCCCACCAACTTCTTCGAAGCCCTGCCTAACTATTTGTTCGTCGAAACTATTCGATAATAATTACATATTTGTTAACTATAACTTCATATGCAGACGATACCTGATTCTATCGATCCGTTCCGACCCACCTTTTCCTATCTCGGCGGTTGTGTCCATGGGGGGTAAAAAGGGGGGGGGGGGTACAATCTTTCGCACTTGATCGCTAAAAGGGGTGAATTGCATTTTAATTAACGAGATATTGCATATGACAGATCTGGGTTCGTTGTATTCCCAAAGGTGAATGCACTGAGGAACATCTCAGAAAGCAGATACATGTTACTTTATAATTGGGATAGTTTCCATAACGCTTTCACACATATTATTGCAAGGCGGCTGCAGAGATTTCACATGGTATCACTTGAGCTCGTTCACACAACGCGGCTATAGTTGTTATTGTATTATATTCTTGACAATTAATAATTATTATTTGTTTTTTAATTACGAAGTGTATATAATATGTGTTAAGGTTTAGTTGGTGGAAGTAACGTCTCGGACGGAACGTAAGAGCAAGTAACGGAAGTAACGTAACTAGTAACGTACTAGTAAAGGAAATAACGTAACTAGTAACGGAAGTAACGTAACTAGTAACCGAAGTAACGTAACTAGTAACGGAAGTAACGTAACTAGTAACGGAAGTAACTGGTAACAGAAGTAACGTACTAGTAACGGAAGTAACGTAATAACTCACGCAAAAATTAGATATTGGCAAAAGTTAGGGACCTATCCCGAAGCTGAACTCCAAAAACACGGTTTCTTAATTTTTTTCTGGTTAATTGGCCTTTGTGACGTCAGTTTTTTTACATGGTTTCAATAAGCCGATTGGTCAACGCGGTGAAACTCGTTTGTTTATTCGCTAAAACCAGTATTGATAGGCGTTAACCAACCGCCAATTAACTGGAGCCAAACTATACCATTGACATTAGAGAACAGATCTTCTGAATCAAATGATAATTATTTTATCCTGGATAATATACGTATTAAAAATTACTTGCTTGGCAAAATTGGGTATTGTTCCACGTGCATATTTTTCCCACTGACATTGAAACGAACTAGACCTCGCGCGATCAGTTTTACCCTGAGGCTTTTGTCTAAGGAAATTGAAATACGCCATTAGATATTTCAGTTATAGGATCTATAATGCAATGATGTGCTGCTATTTTACAGTTAGAAATTTTGAAACCGGACGGAATTTTCGAAATTTATAAATAATATTTATATCAATAAGAATATGATTTTTTCGACGAATAATAATCACCTTGAGTATCTTTAGGGGATTTAGGGGAAGTTTTAAAGCAAACAAGAATAACCTTAACGCTGTTACTAAAAGTACTTACTAAAAAAGATCTTACTAAAAGAACTTAATAAAAGAATGGCGCCATTTCAGTTGGACAAATGTAAGACAAGTTACATAGTGTAGTTCATGTATAGTCCTCAATTTGCAACTTAGGTATGTATTTTTCAAACACATTTCCTGCATTTCGTTGAAACAATCAAGCAATTTGCGATACATTTAATTGCCATCACTTTAATTAACTTTTATGTGTTTTTTTTATCTCAAAAATTCTGATTTACTGCAATACCTATATATTTCTTTGGTATTAAATGTAACCAGATTTATGTGGCACTAAATCCGTAATACAGCTACCATCTTGACGTCAACAATCGGTTATATTTCTTGATCTAATTTAGTTGTGATTAACGTTACACAGACCTGCAAAAACGGGAAGAATGGTTCATACCTTTTAGTTGGCTCTAATAACGTCACACAATATAACGCTACACAATATCTATTGACAACAGCTTAGTTCTATCTCGAAAAAAAGACTCGGGTATACAGCTTTGCAATTTTGAACCATTGTTTAATGACGAGGACAACACCTGAGCTGGCACCCGACGCAACTGTGTAGGCGTCAGGACGTTTCATTGGTTGAATTAACGTCGCAGTACATTTGGTTTGCTTAATTAATGTCGCACTAAAGCTGGACATTGAAGACGGTTCGACGCCTATCCCGAAGGAAAGACCCGGGAACAATGCCTCATATTTTTGAACCATGGCTGGCCCCCGACGCAACCTCCATAGTCGTCAGGACATTAAACCCTGATCAGATTGATTTTGAACCTGTCCCGATTATACATGCAAATATTGTTCAAACTATACACTCCAGTGTAATTTGTTGGATATTATAAACGACTTCATAGTATTTTAGTAGCAAGGCTGGCAACCCTCCAATCGCAAGGTTACTACATTTTTAAGTCCATCAGTCGGGCTCGAACTCGCAATCCTCTGATTACTAGCCGAACACCATTATCCTCAGGGAAATTGAGGTCCTCTAATATCGTGGTAGAGTTGCACAGTGCGCTATTGGTGACGGTTCGGGTTCAGGGAGTTTGGGCAACGGTAGATTTCGCATTTTCCTTCCTAAGCGACCACGCCTAACTTCTGAGACGCTAAATCGTTTAATTTCAGTGTCTCGGAGTGAAACCAACCGATACAGTATAGTGGACGTCAAGCGCGGCCGCTGCAGAGGAAAAACGCGATGACATGTTCTTCAGATTTAACGCCCACCAGTCGCCTATAAGGATTGCCTTTTCGAGCCTCCGCGGTGGACTCGACAAAGAAAAGTAAAAAGAAAAGTAGTGATCTTGTGATCGGAGGGTCGCCAGCTTCGCTACAAAAATACTAGAAAGTCGTCCAGAACATCCAACAAATTATACTGGCGTGTATACGGGACTGGTGCACGATCATTCTGATCGGGGTCCAAAGTCCTGACGCCTATTGAAGACGTGTGTGCAAGCTCAGGTGTTGTCCTCGTCATCTGACTATTGTCAAAAATACGAGGCATCGTTCCCGGGTCTTTCCTTCGAGATATGCCCCAAACCGTCTCCAATGCCACTGTGCAGCTCTAGTACGACGTTATTTAACCAAACCAATCTCTCAATATAACCGCAGTGCGACATTTTACTTATACAAAATTAAAAGTTGTTTACGATAAACACCATTTGCTAAACTTGGCAATACAAACATAAATACTATATTATTGCCAAAAGTTCCACAAACTTTAAGATGGACAATTGGCATGGTATATGCTAGAAATAATTATTATTACGTATAGAACGAAAACTGTAACTTATTTTTGTTTCAATAAAAAGGGAAATATAGTTTTGTATTTAGGTTAATTGAAGTCTTTATCTTGACTATAACAACAAACATTCCGCCATAATAAAAGTAGAACACACAAATGATGGAAGCATGATAATCTTAACTCTGCAGTAGTAACAGTTTTTTCATGAATCACTCTTTGAAATTGGTCTGGGGAAAAACCACTGATCTCTAACTGAAACTTCTGGATTACGCAAGGCCTTTTGTTGACTTGATGCCAATTGAAGGTTAAAAACTGTACCTCACTTTCATTTCTACCTCTATATTTCGTATTTTGCTAATGCTAATAAATGCAAACTGTAGTGCTTTTTTTTTTAATTTATATTGAATCCCATTTGAAAGCGTATGTTTGGAGATCCAATAACCAATAATAAGTTTAACCAATAATAAGTGGATAAGCAGCAATAAGAAAAACTATTTTTTGGAGATATACGAATTGGTTCTATATGTGGGGGGAGAAAATATCTAAACATATTTGACATTTCTATGGTGGTTGGAGAAGGAAAAAAACAAGTAAAATCGCTTTTAAAAATTAGTTGGGGTAGAGTATGACTGCTTACAATATGGCTTCAACCGTGTTCATACTCAGAACTAGGTATGAGAGCTCCAGAATTTAAAGTTATTTCTGTGAGGAAAACCCGTCATCGCCAGGAGCTTGAGTGACACGAAAAGGATTGATATTTCAAAGCGCCATAACTCCAAGGTGAATTGGTGTATGTAGATAAATGACATACCATCGTGTAGAGAAACCGAGTCGACCAGGTTGGCCGTTGGCTATACTTTAACATGTTTAACCGCTGTAACTTTACTTATGATTGATGGATAGTAATGAGTGTGTGCTTAAATTAAAAAGGACAACGAGTACTACAATATTATTTGACTAATTGACATTTGTGTGGAGTGGAAAGTGTGATTTTTTTTAAGATTTCAGTGTCCAAATACTACGAAATCGAAATATTATTCTAACGTTTAATTGCGGCATATATATTTTAAACAGGTTAAATGAGCTGCTCAAAATTATACTAAAACAAGATGTCATCGAAAAAACAAAAAGACGTATAAAGAATTCATGATGCAAATCTTACAGTACAATTAAGATCTGTACCGATTTATTTCATACGTTTGTTTGTAAGATAAGCACCCTTCAATAGGCCGGAGGTTGCCACTGCATTATGAAAAGAAAATAAGTTTCATATTAAAATAAGGAATCAATCTTTTTTAAACATGCAACAACGCTATTGATTCTCTGAAATAATTTTGTATTGGAAAATTTCAAAACATTAAAGAACACCTGTTATCGGTTTGAACTTTAAAATATCATAAATTTAAGACTTGCGTAAAATATGCTGACAAATGCATATAAATTACCATCGGCTTCGAGGAAAAACTCACTCAAAGGCCCATTCTACCCCGAACGAGTAAAACGCGCGTGAGCTTCTCGGTGATTCGAGGATTCATACCACGTGGTGTGAATCCTCGAATCACCGAAAGCCGCACGCGCGTTTGTATTTATTGTGACTGCATTATGCTGAAGTATGCACTGTAAAAAAAGGATCCTTAAAAATGAGTACATGAACGGACTCGTTTTTCTTTCAGTACAATTGCATCGTAAATGAGCGATGATGTACTCAAATTTAAGTAATCGTACTTTCCTAGAAATGAGCAGTGCGATTTAACATCGCTAATTTCACATTCTATTTAAGTTATCTTAACAAAGCGACCTGGCAAACTTAAAATAGTTGTTCAGAAAATGGTCTTCTCCATTATTTGACGTCGATTGCTTAAATGAAGATTGAATTATTACAATTCAATTATCTTACTTCCATTCGTTTGTCACCACCTTTTTAACATTTCTTCTGTTTTTAACTTTTTCACATCGTCCTGTTAGCTTAACGGATAAAACTCTGGACATCGGTGTCTGAATATCTAGGTTCGATTCCCGGTAAGTCTTGGTTGTAATTGTCGATATTTAGTGAAAGTGATTTATGAAGGCATCCTATGTAAGCAAGCTACTTTTATTCATTTCTACTCATTTTTGAGTACATGTTTTTAAAATGAATCTTGTGTATTATGAGCAATGATACGCATCGAATGTACCCAAAAATGAGTACATTTTACTTATATTTGAATACCTATTTTTAACAGTGTAGTGTTTTTAAGAAAAAAAAATCCCTAATCAATACCGAGTGTGGATGAGAAGTGAAACATTGTTACATGAAATGAACACCGTCTCCTATGGTTCCGTCATAACAAAAAAGCCTAATATCTCAAAACAGACTTTTGTGACTTAATGGTTTTCCTTCATGCCCATGCTGTTATCAGTGAAGTCGTGTTCGTGTTGTGATTGTGTGTTGCGTTGTCACTACTATTATGTATACTTGTGAATTACTCTAATTAAATGTTAGATCATTGCATTTCTGTAATTAATCCTTATTGAATAAATCTTTTACTTGAATTAATAAGTAATAATAAATAAATAATCGTATTAATAAGTAAATAAAATAATCGTTTTTAAAAAATGGAATCGGTTTTAAGAAAAATGCGATAAAAAGTAAAAAATAATTTTTTATTTTACAAGCGAGTTGAAAAGATCTATATGTTTAATATTAATTTTACGCTTATTAAAAAAATTTGAAATCTGCGCAAAAATCTATATATGACTTTTGTAAATTAGCTCCAACTTCTAAAAGTTGTAATAACTATAAAATTGAAATTAAATAATTAAATTTTTTCAACTTATTCGTAAAATTAAAAATATTTTTTTACTTTTTAGCGCAATTTTCTTAATGTATGTTTTCCTTTTTATTTAAAAAATATAGTACTTTATTTTGTCCTTTTGATTTTTTAATTTTACCAAGGGCTTTGCCCCCCGCTATTTTTCACCAAGAAATTCAAATAATAATTTCAACGTGTATATTGTAAAACAATCCCTATGCAAGCCAATAAATGCTGGATAAACAAAATGACATTGTTGTATGACTTCTATCAAACAATGAAAACATTTTAAAATTGGAGAAACTCTTAAAAAACTGCCCGATTAATCGATATTTCTGGATATAAAACAGCGGATAACAGATTTGCATTTTTTTTTTCTTAAGCGGATTATTTTCTATCCAACAAAAAAAGAAGTTTCGAAATCAGACAATATTTGTTTCCAAACGGTCCGGTTAATTGGGAATTCCGGGTAGTTAACTGACAGATAACACTGGATATATTTTTTTTCAAAGTTTCCCAAGTGAGACATCCCCAAAGCAACAAAATAAGAATTTTCCAAATATCTGAATTAGAACAAAAATCTTGCACAAACATACATAAAAAAATCATAACAGTCGAATTGATAACTTTTCTTCTTTTGGCGCGCTTTAGCGAATTAATTTGAAGTTTTTGGCGGTTTTATTTTAAAGTTTCGGTTGACACGCTTTTCAGTGGTTAAAAAATATTTATCAATACAGCAAAATTAGATCTCAAGTTACACCTGAATATTTATAAGTGAAGTTTTAAAGAAAACTGTCACTGTACATTATAAGGCTTCATATTTCCGCTGAAGTGCATGTGTCAAGAACCTGTTTTGCGATTCATTTTTCGAAAGAGTTTTCAATTTGAACTGCGAGTTGTCATCACTAAAACTACCGAATAGATAATATCGATATATTTTGCGATATATATTCATATTTTACGATGTATTTATTAATCGATATGTTTTGCATAGTGTTTCTTAAGGCACAGATGACACATTCACAGAAAATTTAAAGACAAAATAAGAATAAAATATTTTTTGGAACACTTTTGCCTGAAACAATTATTACTACAAATTTAAATTTAAAAAACCGTTATATCCCCTGTTCAAACGTTTTATACAACGATTTTATTCAAATAGTATCTAAATTTATATTTTGAATAAAATAAAACGACAAAATCCCTTATATTCAAGTAAGTACATAAAGTCACCTTCTCTGACGAAGTAATATAATCAGTATTTTAGAAAACCGAGCTTAAATTCTTCGAAAACAGCTGGTCTCGAAGTTTTAAATACATGCATGAGAAAATATATATTAAAAATTCTTTCTCTGAAGAAATCTTCTTTGGAACGGAATATATGCATTTTGAATAAAATAAATTTTAAGAGTTTTTTTTAAATACAATGGAAACGTTTTATCTCTCAAATCTGACAACGACATCTAAAGAAGTTAACTCGCCCATGTCTGGGCCATTGGTTTAGGAGGATTTACTTAATATTAAGTTCTTGATGAAGAGAAAGTTAACTTTATGTTCTTTTTTATTCAGTTACCACCAGTTCCTGTTTTTTTGTAAGAACTGTTATTTAACCTGTTTGATTTTAAAATGGTTCGTTTCATTTGGAAAAGACGTGTTAACTATTCAAAATTCAGGAACGTTTAGGGGGTTTATGGTCGAACATACATAAAAACAATACATAACAGTCAAATTGATAACCACCTCCTTGGCGGGTTTGGTGGTATTGGTTAGCGCGATTTATGTCGGTTAGCTACTGCTGATATTTAATAATTTCCTTCATATTTAATATGACAATAGTTACAGATTCTTTCCTCATTTTATGTTTAAAAAAATACTCATAAATTATTTTAAAAGTTGAAATATCGACTTTAGTCTTCATTGTTAAAAATAGGTATTCAAACTTAAGTAGAATATGCTCATATTTGAATACATTCGATGCTTATCATGGCTCTGAATACATTAGTTTCAATTTTGAAAAAAAAATGTACTTAAAATGGGTACAATGGGTAAAAATGAATAAAAAGAGCAGAGCTGGCCTACATAGGCTGCCTTTATAAATCACTTTCAATAAATATCGACAATTACAATCAAAGATTACCAGAATCGAACCCACATCTGCATGCACCGCTGTCCATATCCTTATCCGTTACGCTACCAGGGCGACGTGAAGAAGTTATAAACTGAAGTAATGTTAAAAAGGCATGCCAAAAGAATGGGAAGTAAGATAATGTAATTATAATAACTCAGTTTCTATTTAAGCAATCGACATCAAATAATGTGGAAAACCATCTTCTAAATAACTATTTTTAGTTTGTCAGGTCGCTTTGATAATATAGCTTGAGCAGAAGCTAAGATTAGCAATATTAAATCACACCGCTCATTTTTGAGGAAAGTACGGTTACTTAAATTTGAGTACATCATCGCACATTTATGATGCAATTGTTTTCAGGTAAAAACGAGTACTTTCATGTACTCATTTTTTTACAGTGTTAATAAACTAGATACTGTTCTCAAATTTGTAATAATATTGTCATCAGCACACTCTGTTTCTGCCCCATGTCACAATATAAATACAGTTTTCGAATCGTATCGACCAGTCCTATTAAGAAAAAATCACAGTTTAAAATAAATATTGCTGTTCAGAAATTACGCCCCCCCCCCCCCCCCCCCACAGAATTTTTATTATAAAAACAAAATTAAAAAGAAAAATACTTAAATTTAAAAGACTTTAGCAACAATAAGACTTTAAAATTGGTTAAAAATATCAGCCTGACATTAAAATTCCTCATGAAAATCAGGGAACAATGGATAACCCTGCCTTGAAGAATCACCTGCCCTTATGCAAATTAATTATGCGCACCGTGCTGCATTATCGAGCGACCTAGACAAGCTTTCCACTGTTACGCTTCTGCGAAAGATAAAATACTTCAAACCATCGCGTGTCGGACAAATCTGTCACTTATCCAAATATTATCGTGCCAGAAAACTCTCCCTTAAAATTTAAAGGTTAAAAAAAAAAGTGTGTGTGTTTATCGATAGTCCTTGACTTTTCATTCTATTATCCATGATAAAATACCTGCATCTTCACGCAAATTAAATTTAAGACACCCCCCCCCCCCCGTAATTCATTTTATTGAATAAGTGTTCTTTTAACGCGAAAAGTCTTTTAAAATCAATCTAGAGTATCGGGTTTAAAACCAGCCTTGTAATGTAGGGTGATTTATTTCAACGCTAAAGCTTCGTGACTAATAGCTCGATTGACATAAATGTGTTGCTGCAATGGGTTGTTATTTGTAAATAAGATGTTAATTGTTTGAAATATTAAAATAATCAATGCGTCATTTCCGACACCCTCCCCCCCCCCCCCCCCCCTCCTCCACCAACAAAAAACTCAAAAATTATATTTTTTTTAAACTTTTTTTTTTAATTTAAAGCATGTAGTAACACTTTAAAATTATAAATCAAATTTTTATACAAGATTTGAAAATGGAAATATTCAAAAATATATTGAATTTCAATTTCAATATATCCCTAGGTTTGAAGAGACCTCCGTGGTCGAGTGTATTAAGGCGTCAGTTGGGAATCCGAAGGTTCCCGGTTCGAACCTGTGCGACGGACTAGACTAAGAATAGTAAAAAATTAGCCATATTGCGATCGGAGGATTGCCAACTTCTCTACCAAAATACTAGAAAGTCGTCCAGAACATCCAACAAATTATACTGGCGTGTATACGGGACTGGTGCACGATAAATCTGATCGGGGTCCAATGTCCTGACGCCTATTGAGGTTGCGTCGAGTGCCAGCTCAGGTGTTGTCCTCGTCATCTGACCATCGTTCAAAAATACGAGGCATCGTTCCCGGGTCTTTCCTTCGAGAAATGCCCCGAGCCGTTGCCAATAGCCCACTGTGCAGCTCTAGTGCGACGTTTTTTAAACAAACCAATCGAGATAGACCCCGAACCGTCATCAATAGCCCACTGTGCAGCTCTAGTGCGACGTTAATTTACCAAACCAAACCAAACCAACCCTAGGTTTCAAAAAGAAAAACATTTCCAGATGTGCTAAAGCAAACTCAATTCAGAAAATAATCGTAATTTAAACCACATTTCTTAGTTTCCGACTTGTTTAGCACTTTGCAGATTCAGCTCAATCAGCCTAATGCCATCGACTTTTCGCCATCGCCTCAATCAAAGATACTCTTTTTAATTGAGTATAAAACGTCCGTTCTTTGATGGAGATCTTCACATTAACGTGATGTTAGAGTAATCCCCAAATTGAGATATTTTTAGAGTTTTTAAATGGGCGGGGAGGTTTCTGTTAATGCAATCAGTTCTGGAGTGGTCGGAAAGACCAATTAATATCGAATCCGCACACATCAGTGAAATTTCTTGCCGTTTTTGCTCTTTTTGGTTCATTTATAAAATAGGGTGGGTTTTATTCTGTACGTCATATAATTGAATCGAAAGATGTAAAAAGATTATATGTTTCATAGACTTTATATAGCACATATCCCTTTTTTATATTTTCCCGCTTCAATTGGGAGCCCCAGTTGCTCAGTTGGTAAGGCGTTCAGCTACTAATCAGAGGATTGGTGGTGCGAATCCGGGAAATGGACTTGACATAGAAAAGTAAAAAAGTAGTGATCTTGCGATCGGAGGGTTGCCAACTTCGCTACCAAAATACTAGAAAGTCGCCCAGAATATCCAACAAATTTTACTGGCGTGTATACGGGACTGATGCACGATACATCTGATCGGGGTCCAAAGTCCCGACGTCTATTGAAGGCGTTGGGTGCCACTTCTGGTGTTTCCTCGTCATCTGACCATGGCTCTAAAATAACGAGGTGTGTGTATGAATGAGTGTGTGAATGTGTATGTGTTCTCGGGTCTTTCCTTCGAGATTGACCCCAAACCGTCGCCAATGGCCCACTGTGCAGCTCTAGTGCGACGTTAATTAACAAATCAAATCCAATCCAATCCCGATTCAATTGGTTTAGTCTTATTAATTAACGTCGCACTAGAGCTGCACAGTGGGCTATTGACGACGGTTCGGGGTCTATCTCTAAGGAAAGACCTGGGAACACATACACATTCACATACACATTCATACATGCACCTCGTTATTTTAGAACCATTATCAGATGGCGAGGAAACACCTGAACTGGCATCCAACGACTTCAATAGACATCGGGACTTTGGACCCCGATCAGATTGATTGTGCACCAGTCCCGAATACACGCCGTTAATTTTTGCGGATGTTCTGGTCGACTTTTCTAGTATTTTGTAGCAAAGCTGGCAACCCTCCTATCACAAGATCACTACTTTTTCTTTGTCAAGTCCATCGCTAAGGTTTGAACCAGAAATCTTTGTATTCCCAGCTGACGCCCTTAACCGCTCAGCCACGGAGGCCCCTATCGCGAAGGAAGACCCGGGAACGATGCCTCGTATTTTTTAAACATAGTCAGATGATGAGGACAACACCTGAGCTGGTACCCGACGCAACCTCAATAAGGGTTAGGACATTGGACACTGATCAGATTTATTATGCCCCAGTCCCGTATACACGCCAGTATAATTTGTTGGATGTTCTGGCCGACTTTCTAGTATTTTTGTAGCGAAACTGCCAACCCTCCAATCGCAAGATCACTATTTTTTTATATTTTTCTTTGTCAACAGGTTCGAACTCGCAATCCTCTGATTACCAGCTGAACGCCTTTATTCACTGGGCAACTGAAGGTCCCCAATTTAATTGAAGATCGATACTAGAACTGAAAAATCAGCTATCGGCGACGATTCAGGAAATATTTTGGAAAAATGCCCCGGAGACACTGCCTCGTATTTTTATGACGGACACTACCTCGTATTTTTAACATGGTCAAATGACGAGGGCAACATGTGAGTTGGAACCCCACGCAACTTTAACATTGTGGAGCGTACACTCTTCAATGCAAGATGGGCCTCTAGTTGCCCAGTGGATAATGGTGTTCAGCTGGTAATCAGAGGATTGCTAGTTCGAACCTTGACAAAGAAAAGTAAAAAAGTATTGATCTGGCGATAGGGGGGTTGACAGTTTCGTACAAAAAAACTAAAAAGTCATCAGCGGAACATCCAACAAATTATACTGGCGTGTAAACGGAACTGGTGCACGATAAATCTGATCGAAGTCCAATGTCCTAACGTCTACTGAGGTTGCGTCGGGTGCCGGTTTAGTTGATTTTGAATGGTTCTTTGAAGCCCATGGAAGAACGATGAGGGCTCATTTTTTTTAAACCAAGATCTCGACGCTTTCTGTCAGCTATTAAGAAGTACTTTTACTATACAAAGTGTTGAAAAGGAAAGAATGATGCTGGTCCTGTGTCCTGCGGGTTTTACGTAAAACGTTATTTCTGTACAACAGATTCCATTGATCGGAATTTCGCCAAACTTATCCAATAGAACAACAAACAAAGCAATTAAATCATAGCAAAAATAATATTTTTTATGTATAGTAAACAGTCAAACCATAACCTTCGCCCATCAATTTTTTGCCTTGCTTAAATTTAAACACTAAAATTGTGTGAGATTTTATCAGAAATAAAATTATACGAGCCGTTTAACTCGACGCGTCATTTAAATTTGGCGAAGAAAAAAATAATTCAGGAAAAAAAAATGCAAGTCAGAACTTTATGAGGAAGAGAGAATAGGTGATAAAAACAAATTTATTTCTTGAAGAAGTTAAGCCTAACGAGGTATTACCATAAATTCCATCAAGCAAAACTGACGAATATCTATTGATTTATCGATTAATCGCCATCTCCATTGTTTCAACGCTTGTCACTGCTGAATCGCTATCGTGGAAAAAGGGCGGGAAAAAAATGAGCGAACTCTCTAAAATTAGAAATGATGAAAATAGCTTTTTCTACTCGAGGCATCAAGTTTCTAAATAGCTTTTTGTGGGGAGAAAGATTGTAATTTTCCAGTTACTTTACCATAAGTTTTTTATTGTTCTTTTATTATTATTTATCGCCGCGGAATCCATTTTTTTCGCGCCAACTTATCAAGCGGATGTTCTTAATGGATCATGTTCTTTGTTCCGCCATTGCATTAGCGATATATTAGGAACAGAATCGATTGCGAAAGGATAAATCATGATCGATGTTGCCGTTAATATCCGATTCGAATAATGGAATTGTTTTTGAAATGTTTGACGTCGCCATCGCAGGTTTTGTTGACAAGCGCGGCAAGTGTGATTTCATTAGGAGAACTAATTGTTCTTGATAGTTTGTTAAAATTTAAATTTCAGGTGAGGAAAGTTTGTGTGTATGATATTTCCCTAAAAATTAATTAAATATGCATCGGCTGTTACTGAATAGAACCGTATTTTATTTAAGGCAAATTCTGACATGATAGTTTGGCAAATAACATGATTGTCAAAAATGTTGTTTGATAGGAAATTATGCTCCAACGGGTGTATAATAAGATGGAGTGAAAAAAGCGAAAGTTGTCAAATAGAATTGTACCGAGAAGATGGAACCGATTAGTAGATGCGTAATTATCAAAAAAATATTCTAAATCGGGAAATATTTTTCGCTTAAGCATCGCTCTCAAAGTTTTAAATTTTAAATTTTTTTACCCATTTCTTTAATGGAGTACGATTTTTTTAATTGAAATGGAATTGTGCGAAAAACTTGGTCTTTTTTAATTAAAAGACGAATGCAAAAACAGGAATTCCTATATCGGGAATTGTTTGACCTTTGCGCATTGCGGTCAAAGTTTTGAATTTTTCAACATTTTATCCATATCGGGTGCATTTACGACAAAAATTAGCTTAACAGGGAACAGATCGTAACAAAAAGATTTTTAACGGTTTTTGAGTCTATCAGGTGTTCTGACGCAGAGTTCACGCGTTTTTGACTACCGGGCATGGGTAAAAACTAGACATTGACAGTTTCAAAATGGCCGCCACTGACCTTTCCGATTAGCTGGCTGTTGCATTTTCTTTATTATTGTGTCAAATTTTATATATTTCTACTAATCTAGAGATTTAAGAGCCAAGTAATTCATTTCTGTTATTTGAAATTTTGCTAATCAATTCATTAGATCAAAAACTGGGGCAGAGATCACAGAAGCGGGTTGATTTACGAAAAATAATGTTTTTCTCTACGCGGAATGGCAACAGTTAGTTTGTATACAAATTTATGTTGCGACCACATTTTTATTTTGTCATTATTTAAGCCATTTTTACGATTAACCTGTTATATATAAGCCCTATTGTATTAAAAAATAGAAGTTTGTAAAAACGTATCCAAACTTTAAATGAGTGAAAAATTGAGGTGGCGCCATCTGTTGGTAATTTTGACAACTAGATTCCTATGAACTTTATATTTATGACGTATTAACTCAGCAAATTACACACTGGTAGGCAAGATTATGGTAAGCTTAACGTCAATTATGGCCAAAACAAACAACCAATAATTTTAGAAATTGAACTAAATCGCAGGAAATGTATGAAAATAACGTGGAAAATAATAAATAATAGTAGGCTTTCCAGTGGTACCATTGTTTTCCATTTGTAGTTAAAAATAAATTAGTTTAAATTATTTTATATTGATTTACATGGGGAAAAAATTTATTGATGCCAAGACGAATTATAATTTAAATTTATTGTTTCAACTTTTAAACTTTTATGTAAAATAATTAAAAAAAAGTATTGTTACTAGGACATATTGTTATTGTGTCCTACCTTTTAGCGAGCGAAGCGAGAAGTGGTTTCCGAAGCAAACCTATGAGAATTGCGTAGCAATCCTCCGGAGGTTGACGGAGCGTCAGTGGAGCAGAGGGCGGAGCCTCCTAGTATGTTTTGATTATTAAAAACTCATTTCACTAGTCATCCAATATTAAAACTTTCAATTGATATTTTTATTTGACTCTAAATAGTTTGATGTCGATTAAATTTAAAAAAAAAGAACGATTACCAAATAAAATTAAACTTTAACTGTTAATGTTCAATTTTAATGATTGATATAGATTCGTAGATATTTAGAAATTATATTCTGCCTTCAAAGGCAACATATGGAAAAGTAACTATTTACCAAAATATTTTTAAATAAAGAGTCAAAGAATATTTATTACTATATTCGAAATGTCTTGGAATAAAGTATATTGAATATAGAATGTGTCGAATTTAACCTCAGAAATAAAAAAAGAAATCATCCCCTTACGCAGTAAGCTAACACTTTTGACAAAGCTCTCATTAAGCCAGTTAATTTATAACTTTGTATTTTATATGACTTGTTTAAATAATTATCAAATGCACTTGTAAATATCCGATTCCAATTAATTTCGTGATAATTAAAAAAAATAGTTTCAATTCATTACACTTCTTAAAAAATCACTGCATTTAAGTAAAAATATTAATTTAAAAACTTTCATAACTTTGTATGATATTTACATTTCAAAAAGTTTTCACCTCCTGAAAAATACTACATTAATCAATTATTTAAGTACTGTAACTGTAACAACGGGGGGTGGGGGAGCGGGGGTTCAGAAGGGAATGAATGATAACAAAAGAAGAGTAGGGGGGGAGGGGTAAAACAGTAAAGGTTAGAGAAAATATATAAAATTGTACCCCTATGTTAAGTGGTTTCCGTGTCTGGAAACGAAACAGTTTAAACAAAACAAAAATTGTTTTCAAACGCAGAGTTCACCGACCCTTCATTTTGTTTAGTTTATCTGAGTGCATCCGAGGACGAAACCGCATCCCTTTTTGTATCTGGAAATACACGAGACATTTTAGGGTTATTTTTCCATTAGGGCGCTTCCGAACCAATCTGTAAAAAAGGAATTTTTCCACGAGCATCGTTGATCCGAAGCAACAGTCGCATTCCTTATTTTGTTTAGCAAAAATGATACTCTTTGTTTAGATGGGGAGATCTCAAAACAATGCAATGATATTGTTAAGGGGACACGAAACCGAGTAAACTTTTATTTATTTTTATTTTTGACTGTTTGAATAAGAATTTTAATGTGTAGTGTATAAATTTATATGAGAGAACAACATTTCACACAAAAATTACAGCATTGTATGTATTTTTTTTTAATTTAAACTTTTTCAATATTTTAAAGATTTTTTTTAAACGGCAATTTTTTTTTTTTTTTTAAATATTTATATTTTTTGCACCCAAATTTTTTCTCAAGTCCTTTGAACTTTAATAAGTGCGAATGTATGTAGGTAAAATTTGGCAACGGTAAATTTGGCCTAATCGTGAGAGGGGTTATCCATATATTGCATAACGCAAATAAAGGGAAGATATTTTCTATCCTGCACTGACTTATATTCACTTTTCTAACTTACGATACTCCTTGTCGCGATTATTTTATGTTGCGATTATTCTATTTTTGTCGCGATTCTGAAAATTAGTTTTAAAGCCATGTTTTTCTTCTCGATTATGCCATTATGCCACCTCGCACTCAAATGCTTTGCAAAGTAAAGCGCAATGTGTGTCGAACTACTGTGTTCACGCACGAAAGAGTAATTAGTATTTTTTCCTTACTTAAATCGAGTTTTAGCTTAAATTATATTTGTAGTAAAAAAAAAAGGACCTATACACAACATATTCCAGGGGACATAAAATATTTTCACCTACATGTATGTTATGAAATGTATGGTCGACCATGGTATCCATGATTAAAGAATATTATTAACGTGGTTTTTTTTTTTATTTCTGAACAGAAAATCAACTGTACGAATACTTCTGACCATACTTCCAACCAACCAGATTACGCAGGGTACCAATGACTAGAAATATTATTCATGAAATATTTTGTTTTTCATTTCTAAACAGAAAATCAAATATACGAATACTTTTGACCTTTCGCCGTTAATTATCCCCCAGAATACGTAGGGTATCCATGATTAAAAAATATTATTAATGAAAAAAAAAATCGTTTTTGATCAGAAAATCAACTGTACGAATACTTTTGACCAGGGGACCAGGGACAGCCGTTAATTATCCAACCAACCACAATACGTAGGGTATCCCTGATTAAAGGGAGTTGTAGGCAAAATTTAAATGAGGTGATACCTAAATGAATGGACTGACCAATGCACACTACGGACAATCCTCTACTCAACCGAGGAATGAACCTGAAGCGGTCTCATTTGCCAAAGTTAGACTGAAACAGTCGCATCGTTAGCGAAGGATTTGAATTGAAATGTGAAGAGACTATAACGAATAGTCTATGCGACATTTAGTATTGCATTGAACTTATAAACCAAACCACGAAAGTCAAATATCAGTTTAGTAGTATCAAACACACGAGGTGTCGTGTAATAATTCGGATGATTGGTTATTTTGATGTGAAAACGTCTTTAGAATGGTTTGGGTACGTACGACGCTTGTCTTGTTTAACAAGAGAAGCAGTTCCGAACAAAGCGATTCCGCAATTCCTGATTTATACTTTTTCACTTATTTCCATAAAGGTTTAGTTTGTTTAATTAACGCGTACAAGAACGGCACATTAGGCTATTGGCGACGGTTTACTACTTTTTTACGTTTCTTTGTCAAAAAATAAGTAGTGATCTTGTGAAAGGAAAATTGTCAGCTTCGCTACAAAATACTAGAAAAGTCGTTCAGAACATCCGTAAAAATTAAAGGTGTGTATACGGGACTGGTGCACGATGCATCTGATCGGGGTCCAAAGTCCCGACGTCTATTGAAGGCGTTGGGTGCCAGTTCAGGTGTTTCCTCGTCATCTGACCATGGTTCTAAAATAATGAGGTGCATGTAGGAATGTGTATGTGTTTCCGGGTCTTTCCTTCGAGATAGACCCCGAACCGTCGCCAATAGCCAACTGTGCAGCTCTAGTGCGACGTAAATTAACCAAACCACACCATCGCACGGGTTCGAACTAGAAATCCTCTGATTATTAACTGAAGGTTTTTATCAACTGGGCAACTGGGGCCCCCTTCATCTGTTCGGCAAGCGAACAGGTTGGCAGACAAGCGTTCGCATGTGTAACCATTTAAGTGAAATGTGTTTTTATATGTTATAACTTTATGCAACTGTACTGTTGGCTTTTGGTCTAATAGAACGTATGGGGTTGTGAAATATCAATACTTTTTACGATGCATAAGTTTCAGCCGTTGATCAATGTACCCTGACCGATTGTAGAGACCTATTCACGTCACAAATCAAGACGCAAACGTTAGGCACAAATTAGCAATTGACCTATACGAGCAGGTGAAAAAATGCGCCGTGATTTATGAGCGACAGTCCAAATGAAATTAATCCCTTACTCCCCTTTTATTTCCCGAAAGTCCTCTCACGATATCCCTTTTTTTCCCTTTCATAAAGTGAACTCTAAACGGAACTGTTTGCTTCCGAGTCCTGGAGTCAGTCCAAATACGTGACTGATTTGTCGACTCCCAGAACCGTTTACGATAACAAAAATTGCCCCGTTTCGTCTGAAATATGGTCCGACATTATTTCTCTTTTTTAATTGGCAGCATTAGAGGCGGATTGAAATGTCCTTATGCCCAGATAACGGCAGGGGTGCGCCTGTAGGGGTGTGCGATGAATGCCACCGCACTGGGACCTGCACTTTTGGTTGTACAAGATTTTGTTTTGTTTTTGGTTAATTAACGTCGCACTAGAGCGACGTTAATTGGCTACGGTTCGGGACCTATCCGTCAGGAAAGACCCGAGAATAATGCCTCGTATTTTTGAACCCTGGTCAGATGACGAGGACAATACCTGAGCTGACACCGACGCAAATTTAACATGCGTCAGGACATTGAACCCCGGTTAGATTTGTATCAAATGGGGCCCATTAGCCGACCTGAACTTTTGGTTGTACAAGATTTTGTTTTGTTTTTGGTTAATTTTCGTCGTACTAGAGCGACGTTAATTGGCTACGGCTCTGGGCCTATCTTGAAGGAAAGACCCGGTAACGATGCCTCCTATTTTTTAACCATGGGCAGAGAACGAGGACAACACCTAAGTTGGCACCCACGTCTTGAAGGGGACCCGGTAGCCCAGTGGATAAAGGTGTTCATCTGGTGATCAGAGGATTGCTAGTTCGAGCCCGTGCGATGGACTTAACCAAAAATAATGTAAAAAAGTAGTGATTTGTGATCGGAGGGTTGCCAGCTTCGTTACAAGAATACTAGAAAGTCGTCCAGAACATCCAACTAATTATACCGGCGTGTATGCGGGACTGATGCACGATAAATCTGATCGGGGTCCAAAGTCCTGACGGCTATTGAAGGAGTTGGGTGCCAGCTCAGGTGTTGTCCTCGCCATCTGACCATGGTAAAAAATACGAGGCATCGTTCCCGGGTTTTTCCTTCGAGATAAATCTCGAACCGTCACCATTAGCCCACTGTGCAGCTCTACAGCGACGTTAATTAACAAAACAAAACATTACCAAAACAGTATTCTCGGGTCTCCTCAGTTCCTTTAAAATACTTAAAAAATTTCATCTCAATTTTAGTAGATATAGCACGATTGAAGCGAAAGGGAAAAAGCGCGCTAGAAAACAAACAAAAAAATAGCCATTTCATTATCACACATCGGGTTTTGAATTGAATTATCACCCTGTGCAAATAGGGTTATTTTTCCAATATGTCGGTATCTATCTCTAGAATTATTTAAGTTGGTTTGGTTTGGTTTGGTTTTGTTAATTAACGTCGCACTAGAGCTGCACAGTGGGCTATTGGCGACGGTTCGGGGTCAATCTCGAAGGAAAGACCCGGGAACACATACACATTCACACACACATTCATACATGCACCTCGATATTTTAGAACCATGGTCAGATGACGAGGAAACACCTGAACTGGCACCCAACGCCTTCAATAGACGTCGGGACTTTGGACCCCGATCAGATGTATCGTGCACCAGTCCCGTATACACGCCAGTATAATTTGTTGGATATTCTGGACGACTTTCTAGTATTTTTGTAGCGAAGCTGGCAACCCTCCAATCGCAAGATCACTACTTTTTTACTTTTCTATGTCAAGTCCATTTCACGGATTAGAATTATTTAAGAACTTGCTACATAATTTTGAAATACGCTTATATTTCATTTTCTAACCTTTACCACTCTCCAAACTGCCACACCACGAACTGATTTAATTGAATTTTCCTTAGATTGGTTGAATTCACGTCGCACTACCGCTGCATATTGGACTATTGATGACGGTTCGGGGTTTAACTCGAAGGAAAGACTCATGAATGCGGCTTATATTTGAACCATGGTCCAATGACGGGGACAACATCTGAGATGGCACCCGACGCAACCTCAATAGGCGCCAGGACGTTAGACCCTGATCAGATTTGTATCAAATGGAGCTATTAGCCGAGAACGACTGGTTGCGCGACTGAGCAGGGCAATCAGTAACGCAACTGGTTGCTGGGCTGGATGCTTCCATTGTATCAAATGGGGCCTATTAGCTGAGAGAGGATGGGCACGCAACTGGTTACTGCGCTATTTGCTGTTATTGTATCGAATGGAGCCTGTTAACCGTGAATCTAACTTATTAGTCGTAACCCATAGTGCTTCTTGGCTGAGTTGGTACGAAAGAGTTGGTGTGGTTAAAAAACGTCGCACTGGAGCTGATGACGATGGTACGAAAGGGGGAATATTTTACTAGTTCAGTGATTTTTTTCTGAACGGCAACGCCAAATCAAGTAGGAAAACAAGTGATGGAGATGGAAACAACTATTTGTAAACCAATGGGTTTTATTTAGATTTTTAAAAGTTTTTTAAATTTCTTATTAAACTAGTTTATGAGAAAATATATTGGTGTATTTTTTAAATGATTCGGATGTTGGATTAACATGCTTGAAATAAGTAACAAGGTATGTTTTCTTTTTAACATTATTTAATAAATCTAGTTTATATGGATACGTTGGATTTCATTTTGGGGGTATATATATTGAATATTCGTTGATGCATAAAGAGTCTGAACTTCAAGAAAATTACTTTACAACTTAATGTGCATCGTACTTTTAATTTAATTTTCTTAACTTTTGATTTGATTTTGGAGGTTCCTTTAGACTCACTATATTATTTTTATATCGGGGTGCATTGCACTTGTGATCCAGGGCACAATACACTTCCCCCTTTAGTAATTCATTGAATGTTAAACCGGGAGATATTACTCTGGTAATACGTTGGTATTCTACTCTTCGTTGTACATTTAAAAAAAAATCCTATATCACTTTACTGTACGGTTACCCTTGGCGCGATTTTTTCCATATTTGGCGATTTTTTTTTTAAATGGCAACCCCCTTCCGACCCGACAAGGAATTGCAGCAACCCTATGTTTAAAAAAGTCGCCAAAATTGCGACTTTTGGCGAGATTTTGAAAAAGTCGTCAAGGGTGATCGTACAGTGAATTTTTACCAGAATCTTTTATACATTGCAAATATATTTTTTGGGTGCATTGCTTTTTGATTTTGAGTCACATTAGCCTTTTTAATTTTGTGTTTTCAATGAATTTTAAAATACATTCAATTTTCATTGAATGTGATGTTTGGGGTGTATTTAAATTTTATTCTAAAAGTAGACTATCAATTCGAACTTAATTGTACTTTTGTGCCTTTGGTTTTAAGATTTATTATTAGTATACATTGGATGCGGTTTTAGTGTTAACTAAACTGGTCATCTTTGGCTGAAATAAACTCTCAGGGTTCTTAAGATAGATTACCTAACTTTGAAGGACTTTATACTTTCGGAAATACATTGTAATTTTGATCTGAAATAGAGACAAGAATAATTTTTTATTGTATTAATACTAATATTTTGTAGAGCATAAGATTGAAAATTTAATGTTGGATCATATTGGTTGTTTTCAAGCGTGTTGTGTTCATACAAAACAATGTAAGGTTTTCTGAGTGGAAATATGATTTTTTTTAAAAGCACCTGTGTGTATAAAGCAAATGTGTATATCTACAATATTGTTCAAGTATCAACATATTTTAATTATTTCAATTTCGAAAAAGAAATTATTTACATATTAATCATTCTTAAACTACCTACTCATTTATTTAATTTTTTACTTTGTTTATCTTAACCTCACAGTAACATGTTATTTTTAAACATCTTTTAAAACTCCTTATACATGAAATTAAATATGTGCACGTGCATTCAAGACATAGGGATGTTGTGTTCACGACTAACACTTTGCTGGATATCAGAGAGGTTGAGCTTTAACCCAAGAAGAAAGTATTAGGAGGAAGTAGAACAGCAGCTTGTGATCATCAGACGTCTGGATTGTCGCTCTTAGGTCTAAAATTACAAATTAAAAAAAATCCTAAATCTATTAGAAATCGATTTTACATGACGAAATTTTAATTTTTACTGCTCCGATGTGATCAATATTTTTGATTTTCAATATTGCCTTGGTGATATATTTAATTCTATATTCCCAATCGTTAAAAAAAATAGGGCCTTAAAGATTATCGAGAGGTCCTTGAAACATCCTTAGGAAGTACTTGATTGGAAATCTGTATGAACGAAACGAGTTTTCTTCAGTGCGAATTGAGCACCCTTCAGGACTTTATGGACATATTCAGTATTCAGACCTCTTTCAGGATTCTAAATTGAAAAAAAAACTAGGCCCCTTACAAGAAAAAGGAAGTGTGTTGTACACCAGATTATTTTAATTATATTAAGGTTTAATTGTTAGTATTAACATTACAACACAGTACAAAATGAGCGATATATTTAAATTTAAGGAAAACATGTTTGAACTATTATTACAAATATCTTCTGAAAATATTCGGGGCATCAAAGTGATTTGTGACAGCGGTGATATATTCAAGCGATGATAAATTTTAGTTCACCTTTTTTTCCTTTAATGAACTTTTTTTGTGTGTCAAATTATCCAATTATCCGGATATTCGATTATTCAGATGTGTTCTTGTTCTCCAATTGACTCGGATAATTGGGGTTTTAAGGTACTATTAATACTCTGGATGTGCACCTGGTTATTTCGTGTGCTGGTACCATTCGTTCCTACCTTCGTGCACCTGGTTACCATTCATAAAATTCCATTTAAGTTTTTTTCAATTATTGTCGCATAAAGATCTTTTTAAAAAATAATTTCAAATTCTAGCTAGGACGTATCCATGTGGCTTAGTGGATAGCTAGCGTGACTTTGCAACCATAGGTTGCTGGTTCGAGTCCCGACCGGTGCCACTCAGTTTCTATTTTAAATGTATGTGCATTAACGGTTTTCCCAGCAACGTAGAGCCAAACAGTTAGAATTCTATATTATCCGAAGAATGCTACGTTCGGTTAATTACTTCTAATTTTAGAATATCCTTACAACCCATGTTGGTTTCCCCCCAGTGATAATACTGCGATGACATACCTTAAAAACAAAAGATTTTGAAATTAATCGATAAACCAATCGATATTCGCCAGTTCGCCTGATGGAATTTATGGTAATAACTCGTTAGGCTTAACTTATTCAATGGATAAATATTCCTTTTTATTCTCAGTTCCATCCATTTTGAGCTTTTCCTATTTTCGGTGGCAATCCCGATTTTAATACAGGTTTTCAATGAAGCGAAGCGCATTTATGAGATTTTCTATAGAAAATTGATTTTAAGGGGGGAAATGAAAAAAAGGAGAATATGGCGACTTTTTTTGATGAATTGGAACTTTTTCACCTTTTCACAATTGAGGTTATTAAAACAGGTTTCGGTTGAGAATTTTTTTGTTACTTTAAATTTAATCACGGGCTATAACAAAATATTGTCTTTTTTTTGTATATTTTATTTATGTAATAGTTTTATTTAAATTTTTTAGAAACTTTCTTTGATAAAAAAAGTTTATAAAGTTTTAGTTCGGATTTTTAAGTATATTTAAGGTGAAAAAGTATAGTAGTTACAATGGGAATTATTGGTAAGTACGTAAAAAAGTTTTACATTGCATCAGGCGCCTGTGAAATCATTGGCTACGAATTTCCCGGTTTGTGAAAAGCCGGCTCTGTATCTTACCTATATTTATTGATATTACATTTACTAATTGATCTATACACAAACTAGAGCTCACGTGAATAGTTTCCCTTTAGCTATTAACTGTGAATTTTCAAAAATATCCTTTACATCCATGCTAATATGACTATGTTCTAAAATTAATCCCTTTCAGTATCTTTAAGAAGTTTGAAACCCACCAGGGAAATTTTTACACTTTTAAAAGAGCTTCTGTGTTCATAAATGACGTCGTTTAAATTGGTTAACCACGGGATCTGGTTCCTTAGGTCAGTTCATTGCCGGAAAATGAAAATAACAAAGCCATTTTTCGAAACACTCAACAGCATTGCCAAAACTGAGAGTCGTAAAATTTTCTTGAAAAGTTTATTATTTAAAAAATATTTTTATTATTTATTAATCATAGCAATGACGATTATAATTGACTAAGATAGCATTAGAAAATTCATTTAAAAAAAGTAATTGCTAACAAAGCACATTAATGGTTTACAAGTAAATTGCGGAATTTTTAGATATCTTTCAAATTATTATACACTTTTTTTCGAACTAACTGCTCAGCCTCAATTTTTAAACATAAAAATATATACGTGATCAACGTTTGTTTATTATTGGAATAACTTACATTTTACTTTTCATAATTATAAAAGCTAAATTATAGATTTTAGTTTGTACAGTTTCATTTAGAAATATAACCTAATCTGCAGTCTGTTATGCTACAACAAGAAGAAAGCATACTGTTTCTTTCGATACTTAACTTCTTATGTAAAGAGTTAACCAACAAAGATCTATCCCTTGAAGGCGTAAACAGCATTGAAATGGCAATAGAAAGCTTGCAAAGTGTACTACAAGGTTTTTATTCTCTAGATGAAATAAATGACATTCAACGACGGCCACTTTTGGACATATTCATGCAAGTCTCCAATACGGTTAGCGTTAAAGACAGAGAGAGGTCCGAGTCATTGAAAGAAAACGGCAACACCAAAATGGAGAACGATAATTTTGAGGAAGCCGCGCAGGATTATTCTCAATCTATAGAACTTGACAGGTATAACGCCATATTGTACTGCAACAGAGCTGGCGCGAGGATCAGGCTCCAGCAGTACGTTGAAGCCATCTTGGATTGCAGACAGGCTTTGAACTTGATGCCTGATTACGCTAAACCATATGGAAGGATGGGACAGGCTTATACCATGCTGGAGAATCATAGGAGAGCAGCTTTCTGTTTCAACCAAGCCTGCGAAATTGAACCCTACACCGACACCTACTCTAACCATCTGAGAGTAGCTGAAGAGCGTATAGCTGATGACTCCGCAAGAGACCTGTTGATCCATGGTGAAACTTCATCAGAAACTCTACTTGAAAGTGATCACATTTCTGATAGCGATGATTCAAGAGGTCAACCAGAAGGAGATTCAGAAAATTCGGTATCGGGTGACGATATTAGTCCAGTGCAACAGACAGATATTGCAGACACTGAGGGAGCCTCAAAACAACAAAAAGAAACATCAAATGATTCGGAGACATTGAATGAAACGCCTGAAAATCAAAATCCACCAGACTTGTCTCAACCCCAAAGATTGGAGAATAAAGAAAAAAGTGATTCAAGTGAAAACAACGATAGCAATGGGGCAGTTGTAACAAGTAGCGATAACCAAAGCGAGAGAACTTTAGACGAAATTGACGCAAGAATTAATTTTCGTTTCGCTGAGCCAGAAATGGAAGATAAAAGAAAACTTGCAATGTCCATAGTCAACTATTTACGCAACTTGGCAAGCGATCCAGACATATTCGATGAAGAAATAGACAGCATAGATATAGCAATAGAATGTTTAGAGAGTGCCTATGATTTGGATGAGCTTAAAGAAATCCAACGGCGACCACTATTGGACATGTTCTTACAAGTCTACAATAGTTTGAGTTTTAGAGAAAGACAGAGAGTCGAGTCATTGAAAGAAGACGCCAACACCAAAATGGCCGACGGGCAATATGAGGAAGCCGAACAGGATTATTCTCAAGCTATAGAACTTGACAGGTATGATGCCATATTGTACTGTAAAAGAGCTGGCGTGAGAATAAGGCTCCAGCAGTACTCTGATGCCGTTTTGGATTGCAGACAGGCTTTGGACCTAAGTCCTGATTACGCCAAGGCATATCAGAGGATGGGTATGGCGTATGCCTTGATGGACCGGCACAGGTTGGCGAATCGCTGCTTCAGACAAGCCTTGGAGCTTGATCCAGACAACGAGACTTACAGGAACAACTTGAGAATTGTTGAACAGCGAATAGCTGTCGGAAGTAGTAGTAATGGTGTCGGTGCCGATGGAATGTCTGGTCCATCACAGCCTCACACAGTTGAAGAATGCAAATCCGGTCCAGACCCAGTTGAAACCCCTCATGATGGAAGCGAATCTGAAACCGCATTACTAGGTAGTCAGACATCCGAAAGCGATGATTTAAAAGTTTCAAACGATACTGAAAAGGTCTTGAAAGATGAAACTGATCAGGTATCGGATAATGGCATGAACACAGATAATACAGACACTGAGGCTGCACCAAAGAAACAGGAAGAAACACCACAGGATTCGAGAATGACAAATAAAACACCTGAGAATGAAAATCCACCAGAGTTGCCCGTTCCTCAAAGATTGGAAACCAAAGAAATAAGTGATTCAATTGAAACCGCCGAGAGAGAAAGCATTGAATCAGCTGTAAAAATCGATGATAACACAAACGAGAAAACTTTGGAAAGACCGATGGGAAAAGATATATTAGGTGAAAATAAACAACGGGATCAATCTCAAGGACTGGAAAGTAAAGATACCGGCAAAAAGAAACAAGATCAAAGAAGCAAAGAAGAAATGACAATACCAATACCAAAAGGGGTGATGGCACTAAACAAGTAAGAGGAGAAGTTGCAAAATTGAAGGAAATTAAAGAAATTGTCAAGGAATCAGATAGACCAAAAGTAGAAGAATTATTCATCCTCACGCTTATTAGCTTTAAAATACAATCATGTCTTTATAGTCAGAAAAACTATTTTTTATTAAATAAATTAATTCGATGGTTCTGTATTTGTGAATTTGATTCTCAAGTTCGTGAGAAATAACAAATGGAAGAGTTATATACTGTGATTAATTTCTACAGGGTGTCCAATTAAAACATTTTTCAGTCCCTAAATTTTTATATCCATTCCTTTAGTTCGCTTATAGTAAAGTGGCTATGCGCTATTCGATGAGATTGCTAACTGCGCCCAAATGCTAGCGTTCTTCTATTAAAAACTACACCAAATACATGAACATCGTCAATTACAAAGTTGTCGAGAAAAATCAATTTATAATGAAAAAATAGCTCTGAGTAGGACGCGTACAACACTCGTTTGTTTACAATTTCAAGTGTTACGCTACGAAACGCACCTGAGGAAAAGACAGTATTGCTCTCGGTTTGTATAAAAGAGAATTCCCAATGTGGAACAAACGAACGTTATACGCGTCCTAATCACAGCATTTTATGATTTTCATTATCTTTTTTGTGGCCAACGAGAGGAGTGAAATTGGCAATCCACTGATTATTTCTAGCAGCACTTTCAAAGTCAAAATTCGAACCACAACTGTCACTATGAGCCCCGGAAAGTTCCAATTGCGGCCCATGGCAACCTTTTGTCTGCGCGATAAACAAATGTTTTATTCTTTGGGAATATGGTACACCCGGCTCCCTTCGGCCGCAATTGGGCTATTGCCATGAGCCCAGTATTCTTTGAAAGCAGTTTTTGAATGTAATACTAGAATAGACAGTCTCAACATACAATGTGTAATTTTTAGTACTGACTGCTTTAAAACTAGAAAATTATTTTAAATGTGAAAGCAGTTTTGACAAAATAAACCAAATTCAAACTAATTAATATTTCCAGTTGTGTTCCTGATACTGAATTCATTAGGTCGAATAAAAATATCATTGTGCATGCAAAAATATTATTATTTAATTATTTTGAAAATTCTATAAGAACTTTTTGAGTTGACTCATTGGTCACGGAAGGGGGGAAGGAGAGGGGGGGGGGGACCGGTAACTAACCGGTTGGAGTCGGAGCAGTCTTTCTGCTATCGATCAGCGCTGTCGGTAACACGTTTGTGTTTTCACTATGTACAACGACCGGCGTGGCTCTTCTGCATACTGTTGAATGTTAATCTGAAATATGTTTTAAAAAATAATCCAATATATGCTCGTCTGATGAAGATTATAGATGTGTCCACTTCCCAAGTGAGCACACTTCAAAAAAAGAATTATATTTGAAGGATAAAAAAAACCACCCAAACAATAATAAAAAAGTAATTATAGCAATGTCCGTAATCCATAGCAAGTAGCTCCACTCACTTGTTTGGTAACTTCTATATATCAGTGTTGAAAATGGGAACCCTAAGCCTAAACCCACGCCAAAGTTGTCTTAGAAAAGTGATTTCTTCGTAATGCCGCTTTATTGTTTACTTTTACCACAATCGTATAGAGAAATCGTTCGCGTTCTTAACCTTCGAGCATGAATGGACTGTAGTAGAGCGAATATGACGTCATAATCGTGAAGCCCCCATCTCAGACCGAATGGCCTCAGACACGTGACTTCTTTTCATAATTATGAATTAAAAAATACTCACAATTGGCTGATGAATTGGGAAATGTGTAAGAGTGAAAAATTATGAATGGAGTGACGTCATTAACCACGCGTCTGAGGCCTTATATGTTGGCCTCACTTTGATGTTAGCGAGATTATAATATTGTTTTCACTACTAGGAAGGATCCATGCTCGAAGTTCTTAACCCTGCAGCGTTCGCGCTTCTAAATAAAAGATTAATCGAATTGGAGGTTAGACAAATTAAAAAGATTCTAACTGGAATGACAACACACTTACTATTAGGGACAGTCACTTATTACGAATGAGAGGCTCGCAAGAACTAACAATGGATCGAAGCGACCAGATGTTTTCGCTCATAGGGAGAAAAGGGTGGCCAGAGGTTTGAGGGGTTGATCGTTTATTTTTTTTAATGTTATTGTACGGCTCAGGAAAGTAAGAAAGAAAATGTTTTACCTCGAGTGAAAAGCTTTATGAAAATTAGACAATAGATTTCTGCTGTGCAATCCTTTTTCCACTTTCCCCTTCCTCATGCGGATTGTTTGTTAAGCTAGAATTGTATCGCCAATGGCTAAAACTATCGAGTTTTTAGACGACAATTGTCCGATTGCTTAATTTTATTCTATGGTACTAATAACCAGAAGAAAATTATTATTAATAAATTGATTTAAATTTATGGGCACAGAACATGGACCCAGATGTTATAAGCAATTTTAATATATTATACTCAAACTAAAATTTAGGAAAACAGTTTTTCGTTAGACGTTAACTGTTCAAATTGAAATCCGGCATTAGATTTAACTGTTCAAATTGAAATCCGGCATTAGATTTAACTGTTCAAATTGAAATCCGGCATTAGATTTAACTGTTCAAATTGAAATCCGGCATTAGATTTAACTGTTCAAATTGAAATCCAGCATTAGATTTAACTGTTCAAATTGAAATCCGGCATTAGATTTAACTGTTCAAATTGAAATCCGGCATTAGATTTAACTGTTCAAATTGAAATCCGGCATTAGATTTAACTGTTCAAATTGAAATCCGGCATTAGATTTAACTGTTCAAATTGAAATCCGGCATTAGATTTAACTGTTCAAATTGAAATGCGGCATTAGATTTAACTGTTCAAATTGAAATCCGGCATTAGATTTAACTGTTCAAATTGAAATGCGGCATTAGATTTAACTGTTCAAATTGAAATCCGGCATTAGATTTAACTGTTCAAATTGAAATCCGGCATTAGATTTAACTGTTCAAATTGAAATCCGGCATTAGATTTAACTGTTCAAATTGAAATCCGGCATTAGATTTAACTGTTCAAATTGAAATCCGGCATTAGATTTAACTGTTCAAATTGAAATCCGGCATTAGATTTAACTGTTCAAATTGAAATCCGGCATTAGATTTAACTGTTCAAATTGAAATCCGGCATTAGATTTAACTGTTCAAATTGAAATCCGGCATTAGATTTAACTGTTCAAATTGAAATCCGGCATTAGATTTAACTGTTCAAATTGAAATCCGGCATTAGATTTAACTGTTCAAATTGAAATCCGGCATTAGATTTAACTGTTCAAATTGAAATCCGGCATTAGATTTAACTGTTCAAATTGAAATCCGGCATTAGATTTAACTGTTCAAATTGAAATCCGGCATTAGATTTAACTGTTCAAATTGAAATTCGGCATTAGATTTAACTGTTCAAATTGAAATCCGGCATTAGATTTAACTGTTCAAATTGAAATCCGGCATTAGATTTAACTGTTCAAATTGAAATCCGGCATTAGATTTAACTGTTCAAATTGAAATCCGGCATTAGATTTAACTGTTCAAATTGAAATCCGGCATTAGATTTAACTGTTCAAATTGAAATCCGGCATTAGATTTAACTGTTCAAATTGAAATCCGGCATTAGATTTAACTGTTCAAATTGAAATCCGGCATTAGATTTAACTGTTCAAATTGAAATCCGGCATTAGATTTAACTGTTCAAATTGAAATCCGGCGTTAAATTTAAGACGCCCAGATGTAGGATTTGCTAAATTGGGGTTATGAATTTCAAAATTGAACAGAATTTACACAAATATCCATCCTAATTTAATTACGTTCTAAAATTAATCGTTGTGAACATCTTTAAGAAGTTTAAAACCAACCCGTCTATGCTTTGATGATTTTAAAGAGTTTCTGGACTCACTAATAGCGTCGTCCATATTGGTTAACCACGTGGTATAGTTCCTTTGGTCAGTGCACACACACACACACATTTACCATAAAAAAAATAACACCATTTTCCAAAATACTCAATAGCATTGCCAAAACTAAGATTGGTAAAATAAAATATATTTTTTATTTATGGGTCATAGCAATGGTAATTATAATTGACTAGTATAACATTGGAAAATACCTTATTAATCTTTTTTTTAAATAATTTTAATGATTTTCACATAAATGATGGAATTAATAGATAGTTTCAAATTATTATAAATATTTTTTTTCTTACTAACTGATCAGCCTCAAACTTTAAACATAAAAAAAAGCAATCTTTTTTCCCCGAACGTGTAGCACCGTTTGTTTATTATTAAAAATACTTAAATTTTACTTTTCCAAATTATATGTACTAAATTTTAGATTTTAGTTTTTACAGATTTATTCACAAATATAATAAACAGTAGCAAGACCTAATCTGCATTTTGTTATGTTAGATCAAGAAGAAAGTATACTGTTTCCTTCGATACTCAACTTTTTATGTCATGAACTGACCAACGCTGATCTATCTCTTGAAGACGTAAACAGCATTGAAATTGCAATAGAAAGCTTGCAGAGTGTACTCTTCCTGCAAAACTTTTATTCTATGGATGAAATAAATGACATTCAACGACGGCCACTGTTGGACATGTTCAAGCAAGCCTCCAATCCGATTAGCGTTAGAGACAGAGAAAGGGCAGAGTCATTGAAAGGAATAGGCAACACCAAAATGGCCAATGGGAATTTTGGGGAAGCCGAACAGGATTATTCTCAAGCTATAGAACTTGACATGTATAACGCCATATTGTATTGCAACAGATCTGGCGCAAGGATCAGACTCCAGCAGTATGTTGAAGCTATCTCTGATTGCAGACAGGCTTTGAACCTGATGCCTGGTTACGCCAAACCCTATGGAAGGATGGGACAGGCTTATTCCATGCTGGAGAATCATAGGAGAGCAGCTCACTGTTTCAGACAAGCCTTGGACATTGAACCATTCATCCGAACCTACTTGAACCACCTGAGAGTTGCTGAACGGCATATAGATGATGAATCCGCAAGATACATGTTAATGCATGACGAAACCTCATCAGAGACTCTACTTGAAAGTGATTTCACACCTGATAGTGATGATTCAGAAGGTTCGATCACTTTAGAAGTTTTGATGGATTCAGACGGTTTAATCGATTCAGAAGAGGAGTTGAGAGATCTGTTGGCAGACACTGAAGCAATCCCAAGGAAACAGGAAGAAGCACATAAGAGTGAGAATCCACCAGAGTTGTTTGAGCCTCACATATCGGATACCGAAGAAGTAAGTGATTCAGGTGAAAACGCCGACAACATTGGAACAGTTGAAAAAAGTGACGATAACCCAAACGGTAGAAGAATTAACGTGCGTTTAGTTGAATCTCAAATGGAAGATAAAAGGAGACTTGCCCTATCCATAGTAAACCATTTACGTTATTTGTCGACCGACCCAGACGTATTCCCTGACGAAATAGACAGCATAGATATAGCAATAGAGTGTTTAGAGAGGGCCTATGATTTGAATGAACTAACTGGAATCCAGCAGCGACCGCTATTGGACATGTTCCTGCAAGTTTATAGAACTCTGAGCTTTAGAGAAAGACAGAGAGTCGAGTCACTGAAAGAAGACGCCAATTTTAAAATGGCCCATGGGCAATATTCACTAGCCGAGCGGGATTACTCTCGGGCTATACGCCTTGATAAATACGACCCCATTTTCTACTGCAAAAGAGCTGGCGCGAGAATCAGGCTCCAGCGGTACTCGGAAGCCATCTCGGATTGCAAGCAGGCTTTGAATCTGAGTCCTGATTATGCCAAAGCATATGGGAAGATGGGACAGGCGTATGCTTCAATGGACCGGCACAGGAGAGCGTCTCGCTGCTTCAGACAAGCCCTGTTGCTTGAGCCTGACAAAGGGACTTACAGGAACAACCTGAGAATTGTTGAACAGCGAATAGCTGAAGATTCAGCGGTAATGGTGAATGTTTTATTTGAAAGGTTTCAATCTTCCGGTATGAGCGGTCGTACTGGCGTAAGTACTTGTACTAGTGGAATGTCAGGTCCGTCTTTCGGGATCGAACTCCTTACAGCTGAAAAATATGAATCCGGACTTGATCCAGGTAAAACTACCCATGATAAAAGCGAATCTGTAACCATTTTACAAGGTGGTCGGACATCCGAAGGTACCGATTCAGAAGCTTCAAACGGTTCCAAGAAGGGTTCGAAAGATGAAACTGATCAGGTATCGGATAGTGACGTGAATCTAATGCAATACACAGATAATGCAGACACTGAGGTAGGTCCAAGGAAACAGGACGGACCACCAAATGATTTAGAAACTCTAAATGATCCACCAGAACTGGCTGTACCTCAAAGATGGGAGACCAAAGAAATAAATGATTCAATTGAAAACGCCGACAGCATTAGGTCAGTTGTAAAAAGTGTCGATATCGAAAGCGAGACTTCGGAGGGATCAATGAGAAAAGATATGTTTGGTGAAAATAAACAACAGAGTCAATCTCTGGAAGGTAAAGACACCGTCAAAAAGAAATCAAATAGAACTTCAGTTTTTCATCTTGATAAAATTTCGAGATTTTTTAAAAATTTCGGAAGGTCCTCAAGCGCAACCGAAGCTGACAAAAGTAAAGACAACAGCGAATCTAATAAAGGTATTAATATGAAAACAGAAACCGAAGAAGCTGCTGAAGTGTCACTAAACATAGAAATTAATAGGCAAACTGATGATAAATCACATTAAAGCCAAGAAAAGTAATTATCCATTTTCACGTTTATTAGTTTTAAAATACAAACATACCATTCAGGTCAGTACAGTTGCTTTCGATTAAATAAATTTATTTCATGAGTCTGTATTTGTGAATTTGATTTTAAAAAATTCATAAGAAATCCGTTCCAATATCATAGAGGAAAATTTTATGCTTAACTTTCTTATGTACAGTGGCGACATACTGCCCAAACGAGATCATTGGCAGCTTGGGGCGTAGGTAAGGAGGGCTCTAAATTGTAGTGGAAGAGGATCATTGGTAGAATGTTATGGAAAGTTTAGGTTTGGAATTCGATTATTTCAGTAATGTTTTTAATATTATGTTTGTACAATTCACAGAGGATATACCAGAGAATGATCTATTTATTCAATTATTCTATATTTGTGAATTTGATTTTCAATTTCTTAAGAATTTAACCCATGTACCAAATTGAAGAATTATATACTGGACTTGCTTTATACAGAATGTCCACTAAAGTTCTTTCTCATCAGTTTAGCTTTCAAAAGCTGACCTGTAGTCACATAAGTGGTATTTACGTATATTAAAGTTGCTGTAAGTAAAGTTGCTATTCTACGAGATCCCTTACAGCGTCCCCAAGCGGTAAAATTAAGAGTTAACGTTCGTATCTCAAAAACTGCACATAATACATTAACGCAGTTACTTACAAAGTCGTCGAGAAAAATCGATTTAGTACAAAATGTAGCTTTCCATGAATTGGACATGTACAATGAACTTTTGTATGCATACGATTTCTTATACTGTTACGTTACGATAAACGTCAGAAGAAAAGTTAATGTGGCTCTTTAGGTATCAAAGGGAACTCCCGCGCTGTAATTCAAACAAATAATCGAGGGTTGTACGCGTTCTGATCATAGCATTTATAAGTTTCATGACGTTCTTTGCGGAACAAACTTTAGGATAGCATGACGTTCTTTAGGATAGAAACTGTTACATATACATGTATGACCATTTTCTAGGTAATTTGGTGAAATTTATATTCATTTGGCACATTTTTTTATTCATTGACAATAGTTTTATTCATTTGGCGATATATATATTTGGCGATATTTTTATACGTTTGGCGACATTTTGGCGGTTTATTATTGACATTGCGTCATCAGCCAATCAGAATGCATCATTTATCCATGCTTATAGCTAACTATGCAAGATTAAGATATGTTACACTGTTACAATGTTGAAATATTCCATTGTTACAGTATTGCATTGCTGCAATTACATTTTAGTAGGAAGTCAACGAGTTAAGGGGTGGTAAAAGGGGATAGAGGTTAGTTGTTCGAAATTTCATGTGCTTCCTCTTGCTTTGAAGATCAAGTTTGCAAAATGTCATCAAGAACGAAATAAAACTGTGTTTTTGTAGTTACTTATTCCACCCAGTCTAGAATATACTAGACCAAGTCCACCAACTCATTCATTCTCAGAAAGTCGATTTTTTTTATACTCTTCTTTAACAACACTCTTTTTTTAAGAACAGATACTCTTCTTTATATATTTTCCCTAAATTTAAATATAGAGTAATGAAAATATTTCTTTGGGTTCAAAAATTCTAGTAAAGTTTTTCTATATTTTTACATGTTTATTTCTTTTTTTGTGTGTTTTTTTACATGTTTCTTTCTTACATTCTTTTATTTCAACAGATGAACTATTTTTCAATTAAGAATTTTAAAATTGCAATCTAGAAAGTATATTTGTTATTTGTATAAATGTGTTTCATCACCTTGCTAAAAAAAATTCTAATACTCGAATAGGTAGTCCCAACTAATCATAAATATTATTTCGTTGATAAACTTCCCGTTTGCGAGCCTCACACACAACAGATCTTAACATATGAGGTGTGAAAAGAAAGAGAATTTCTCGGAGCAGTGATGAATCGTACTTTTGTCTCATGAATATTAATGTTATATTTTCTTCTTTTTTTTAAAATGAGTTTAAAAATAATTAGTTTTAAATGAGCCGTGGTAGTGCTGCTATCTATGGGTAAAATTCTGTGAACGAGTGTCAGCTATGAGTAGTTACGACGAATGTGTAGGGGGGAGGGTTGTTCATTCTATGATTATCGCACGGGGATACCAGTCATTTGTATTTTGTAGGACTGAGTATCATGCAAATGCCAAAATTCTTTTAAATGACAGAAACAGTTTAGATAAAATAAGCCAAATTCAAACTACTTAAATAACTTCAATCTTTTTCTGCTACTAAGTTAATAAAGTTGAATTCCAGTCTTAATGTGCACACACAATATATATTTTTTAATTTGCATAAAAAAATTATTAGAGTTAACCCATTTAACAATGAGTGGACTTTATCCAGTATTTGGTTACGTCAGAGACGCGTCGAAGGTCAACGGTGCTATGTAGCTGTCGATCATCCCAGTGGGTAGCACTTTTTGTGTATTCAATATGTAAAGCGACCTTCGTGGCTCTTCTGTATATTGTTGAAAGTTTGAATGAGAATATGTTTTAAAAGTAGCATAACAAATGTTCATTTGGCGATGAATATAGGTAAGTACAATTCCCCGGTGAGCACACTTCAAAAGACCCTTAAATTTTTAATAAAAAAACCCCTTCAAATAATAATTTTAAAAAATCTAGTCATATGCGTATTCTACAGCAAGTAGCTAGCTCCATCCACTAGTTTACGTGACTTCAATGTCGTAAATGGAATCTCTGCGCCTTTTACTCCAAAGTTGTCGAGAGGCCTCCGTGGCCGAGTGGATTAAGGCATCAGCTGGGAATCCAAGGGTCCCCGGTTCAAAACCTTGCGATGGACTAGACTAAAGAATAGTAAAAAGTAGTGATATTGCGATCGGAGGGTTGCCAACTTCGCTATCAAAATACTAGAATGTCGTCCAGAACATCCACAAAAAATTAACGGCGTGTATACGGGACTGGTGCACGATAAATCTGATCGGGGTCCAAAGTCCCGACGTCTATTGAAGGCGTTGGGTGCCAGCTCAGGTGTTGTCCTCGTCATCTGATCATGGTTCAAAAATACTTTGCATCGTTTCCGGGCCTTGCCGCCTTCGAGTTAGACGCCGAACCGTCGCCAATAGCCGACTGTGCAGCTCTAGTGCGACGTTATTTTACCAAGCCAAAGTGGTCGATGAAAATTAATTTTGCCCTCTTATTATTTACTTTTACATCAAACAATTTATTAAAGAAATAGTTCGCATTTTTGAGTAAATATTTGAACGAATTGTATCTAGACGCAAAATTAGTTTTGTGCGTAGAAAACCTACGTTTATTAAACCTAAATAACGTGTTGTATAATTATAACTATAGGATATAGAGTTGGAGAAGTTTCCAAACAAAAAAAATGTAATCCTTTCCGAAATGTATTATCATTCATTAAACCATTATGTTATATAAATAGTTGTTGATTCATCAACATTTGAGAATATGTGGTTACAATCGTAATGGTTTAAATGAGCTTTAGGATCTAATCATTGACCAGTTCATGTTTTATGCAACATTATCTTGTTTATTAAGCTGTCATTTTATCCATAATGAAGAAAACTAACAAGCTTTTTTGTTCGACAATTTTCGAGTATACCATATGCTTCAGTCCATTCAATGACACTAATGAGCAAAAGTAAAATATGATAAAAATTAAGAATGAAAAGGGCTCTCTGCCAAAACTGTTTTTGATCGCCAACTTTGTTGACAAAAAAGTTATGGTTATATAATTTATAAAACCCATGAGTTCAATCATTTGATAACCTTGACCAATTAGGAACTATAAATGAAAATGCTTGTAAAATTAATACTGCTTAAGTATTGCGGCAGAATTGAATATTTGAACTGAAATCGTCTTTGGCGACAGTGATTTAGATTTTAGACGCCTTGGCAATGCTCCCCCTTACACTTAAGTTTAACCGAAAATTGTATGTAAAACATTTTGAACTCTATATGGCTACGTTATTAACACTGCATTATTAACAACCGCCAAAATGACGAGTATTTGCATTGTAATAATATTGGTGGCTAGAAGATGTTACTACTACAGTCAGTCTTAAATGGTCCCTAAAAATGTACGTAGAAGTTGTTAGCACCAAATTAACCTAATTATCGGTAACTATATTAACTAGTGTTTGATTGAAAAAATAAAAATAAATATTTCCCAAAACATTCAATAGCATTGCCAAAAATGAGAATTTAAATTCTCAAGAAAAAAACTTAACTGAAAAAAGTTGATATTATTTATTGATACATAGTATTGATGATAATTGATTGGGGAAACAAATTAAATTTTTTTAATATTTTTATTTACTAACGTAATTATACATTAGTTGAGGTTTATGTCTGTGACTGAATTTTATATAGTTTTCAAATTATTACCAATTTTTTTGTGCTACTTGTTCAGCCTCAAATTCTTTCATTGACATTTTTATAATGGAAAAAGGCAACATGATTTACCGAACGTGTGTCAAAGTTTGTTTAGTACTAAAAAATTTTCAAAATTATGCTAACTTAATTAAAGATTGTAGCAAATCAGATCAGATCCCAGCTTTATTTATTACGAATTAATCTGCACTTGATTATGTCAGAAGAAGATGATGTCAGTAGACTTGTCCTTTCGATTGTCAACTTCTTACGTAACGAGTTGACAGACCCAGAAATATCATTTGAAAACAACGAGAGTATTCAGATTGCGATAGAGTCCTTGAAGAGCGTCTACGATTTGGACGAGATGGATGACGTTCAACGGCGACCCCTTTTGGACATGTTCCTACAAGTCTCCAATCCGGTCAGTGTCAGAGACCGGCTAACAGCCGAATCATTGAAAGAAAACGGCAACGCCAAAATGGAGAACGGGCAATATGCAGAAGCCGAACAAGATTATTCTCAAGCCATAGAGATTGACAGGTTCAACGCCGTGTTCTACTGCAACAGGGCGGCCGCGAGGATAAAGCTGGAGCAGTACGTTGAAGCCACTGCGGATTGCAGACGGGCATTGAATCTGAATCCAGATTACTGCAAAGCATATGTGAGAATGGGACAAGCATATGCCTTGATGGACCTGAACAGGAGAGCGGCTCGCTGCTTCAGACAAGCCTTGGATCTGGAGCCAGACAACGAGACCTGCAGGAATAGCCTGAGAACTGCTGAACAGCAAATAGCTGAAGATCCGGCGACTAGAATGGGTATGTTAATTCAAGAGGTTCTTTCTTCAGTTTTAGGTGGTGGTACTGGTGGCGGTGCTGGCGGACTACCTGGTCCATCTTTCATGATCATATCCGAACCCCACACAGCTGAGGAATGCGAATCCGGTCGTGGCCCCAATGAAACCACCCATGGTGGAAGCAAATCTGCAACCAGGCTAGGTGTTCAGGCATCCGATAGCAGTGATTCAGAAGATTCGGAAGAGGAGGTGTTACACTTGCGGGTTTTGTTTGGAATTCCCTACATCCAAGAGGAAGATGAGGCTGGGGTATCGGATGATGATGGTATGAATCGAATTCAACAGATAGATGCTGCAGACGCTGAGGCAGCCTCAAAAACACAGGAAGACAAACCAAATGATTCGGGAGCATTGAATAAAACACATGAGAATCAAAATCCGCCAGAGTTGCCTGAACCTAAAAGATTGGAGACCAATGAAGTAAGTGATTCAATTGAAAACGCCTACAGCATGGGATCAGTTGAAAAAAGTGACGATAACGCAAGCAAGGAAACTTCGAGGGGGTCGATGAGTAAAGATATGTGAGGTGAAAGTAAAGAACACGGTCAATCTCAAGGTCTGGAAAGTAAAGATGCCGTCAAAAAAAAATTGCTTAAAACTCTAATACCTGAATGAATTTCCAAGCTTTTTTAACAAAATTCGGAAGGGCCTCAACTAAAACAGAAGTCGACAAAAGTAAAGACAACAGCTAATCTAATTAAGGTAGTAATATGAAAACAGGAACCGAAGAAGCTGCAGAAGTGTCAAAATAAAAACAAAGAAATTCATAAGAAAACTGATGATAAATCAAAAAGAAACCAAAGAAAATAGTTATCGATATTCGCTTTTATTAGTTTTAAAATGCAATCACATCATTACAGTAAGTACAGTTGCTTTCGATTAAATAAATGTATTCGATGATTCTGTATATATAAATTTGATTTTCAAATATTCGCAGGTAATCATTGACAATAACATAGTGAAAAAACTTATATACTTAACTTGCTTTTTATACAGGGGTGAAAAGGCAAAAATACTAAAAGCAATTATTTGGAGCGCTGGATTAAAAGCGCCAAATTTAAGTCTAAAAGGAGCAATGATAGATTGTTGTGGAAAGTTTAGGTTTCAAATTCAATCATTTTGTTATCTTTTATTTTTTATGTGCATTTCATAGAGGTCATACCAGAGAAAGATCTACGTTAGACTATGGATTTCAAATTTAGTATTCCAGGAATTTAGCAGGAGTATTATTAATTTTTTCATCTACTTTAAAGCATTTAAAAATAAATAAAAAAAATTGTCATGTTTCCTGATTAACTGCAAAATATTACTTGCCAAACACTGTTATCTGACATGCAAACACGGAGTAAAGAAAAAGGTGGAGATGATTTGGCGAGATTTCATGAGACGTAAGTTAGCAACCCCAAACTAGGAACAAACAAAGCAAGTTTGCAGTAGTTTTCCTACGAGGGAAAAATAAATTATCGCCAAGTACTGGTACAAAGTAGTGCTTTGCAATAGCGCCAAACACTTCGCCAGTTCCTACTTTTTAAGCGATTGCTTACTTCACATTGCAAACCGGTTTTAGACTTGTTCGCACCTCCACCTTCTTCTTTACTCCGTACATGCAAATAAAGGAAATATTTTAGTAAAATAAATAACTAAATATAGTTTAGTTGCTGCTTGCAACTGAAAACTCAAATTTTTTCCTTTAATTAATAACTTTTTAATTGCACAAAATATCCTTTCGCTTGTTACCACGCTAAGATTTTTGGCGAATAATCATGAATTTGAACACATTTTAACCATTTTTTTTTCTTTGTGACTTCACGGACACCCTAACATCAATCCGCAGACAACCTTTTGTGAATTACTGATTTAACATACATTTATAACAGTAACATACATTTTCGATTTTGTCATACCAGTAAGTTCCGGATTGGTTGGTCCGTTAATTTTTAGTGGAGCAAGGGCCAGTTTTGGCCATGCTCAACAGTAAGCTCCGGAAATATGAAAGAAGTTTATATTCCTTATGTGACAATACTTTTACAATAGACATGATAGTCGTAATATGTATATAATATTTATCGAAATTATCTGCACGAAAATCTCTCCGTGCTTGAAGTAAGTTTTGACTTGCTGATACCATCTTGCTCGTTTTGCGCTGTTCTTCCAACTTATACAAGTTTCCTATGTCGCAATTGAACTTTATAGAGTGACTTCATAGCTAAATCTTCTAAAAAGCATCACTTTTACTGCACATAATTTTCACACAAACTTTCTCTCTTTCAATAAACAACACAATCTTTGAAATAAAGTTGTAGATATCTCACTCGGCAAGACCCGTTTATAAGTACTTAGATTACAGTGGTTAAATAGGCGATATTATGCTAATAGGGATATGATTAATGGCCAAGCTAGTCGACGAGGCTAATTTCCCTCTACACGATGGTGGGTCGTTTATCCCCTGGATTAAAAAAACTCGAAACTCGTTTTATGTCGCGCAAGTAGAATCCAATGATCCAGAACGATAAAAAAGATTCAACATTTCATAGGTACAAAAAACCATTTGGTGGTGGGGAGAGAGATTGAAAACTCTAAAATTCGATCCGGTCCCAGCCATTTGATAAACTAGATTCGCCTGTCCCAGCGAAACCAACAAACCTCTTCGAATAAAAGGCATAACTAAAAAAAAAAACAGGCCAAACCCACTCTTAAAAACAATATCCTCGCATAAAAATAGCTTCTTAGTTTGAAAGTGGATATGGATCCAATTTTCTTTATAACCTCAACCACAAGAAAAGAAGAAAAAAACATGTTTTTCTCTCCTTTTGTTATAAGTTTCTTTTTCAACTTACCTCCAATGAAGTATGCGGTATAATCTTCGGAAGTACAGAAGAGAAAATAGATGCACCCAGACGTTGAAAAATTCGGAGTTTTAGGTTCGGTTTTTTTTTTAACCCATGTGAACAGATGGTTTTGAAGCTTCTTTTTAAATGTACGCTTATGGAAGGAGTGTTTTTAAAGTTATTTTATTCTCCTGTATATCTTTTAGAGGAAGCGTCTTTACTGCATAAGATGGGATGATATTGCGGTATACTTTCATTGATAGAGTTCGTTGGTTGAATTTAGGTGCACTAGATCTACATAATGTGCTATTGTCAGTATCCCATTTTGTGGTTATTGTCAATTACCCAATAATGATTGGTTTTGTTTTGTTAATTAACGTCGCACTAGAGCTGCACAATGGGCTATTGGCATTTGTTACGAATCGATCCCGGAGAAAGACCAAGAAACACTCCCTTGTAATTTTGAACCATGGTTGGATGACAAGGACAACGCCTGGTTTGGTTTGGTTAATTAACGTCGCAATAGAGCTGCAAAGTGGGCTATTGGCAACGATTAGGTGTCTATCTCGAAGGAAAGACTCGGGAACACATACACATTCATACATGCACCTCTTTGTTTTGGAACCATGGTCAGATGACGAGGACAACACCTGAGCTGCCACCCAACGATTTCAGTAGACGTCGGGACTTTGGACTCCGATCAGATTTATTGTGCACCAGTCCCGTATACACGCCGATTAATTTTGCGGATGTTTTTGGACGACATTTCTAGTATTTTGTAGCGAAGCTGGCAACCCTCCGATTGCAAGATCACTACTTTTTTTACTTTTCTTTGTCAAGTCTATCGGTGAGGATCGAACCAGGAATCTTCGTATTCCCAGCTGACGCCTTTAACCGCTCGACCACGGAGGCCTCTAGGACAACATCTGAAAAACACTTGTTGGTTTGGTTAATTAACGTCGCACAGTGGGCTATTGGAGACGGTTCGAGGACTATCTCGAAGAAAAGACCCGGGAACGACGCCTCGTATTTTTTAACCATGGTCAGATGACTAGGACAGCACCTTTGCTGGCACCCACGCCTTCAAGAGGCGTAAGGACTTTGGACCCGCCCAGATTTATCATGCACCAGTCCCGTATACACGCCGATAAGTTTTGTCAATATTCTGCAGGACTTTTCTAGTATTTTATGTCGAAGTTGAAATTCACATGATATTGTGATATTGTGATATTCAGTGATATTGTGTCCTCCGATCACAATATCACTACTTTTTTACTTTTCTTTGTCAAGTCCGTCGCACAAGATCGAACTACAAATCCTCTGATTCCTAGCTGACGCATTTATCCACTGGGCCACGGAGGCCCCGAAAAAAAAACGGAACTGTCATGCTATGCGTATCAATCTATAGAAGACTTTACTTTCTATAAAATGGTATATTAATCTTTGCCTTGCAGTGAATAATTGAGGCCTCCGTGGCCGTGCGGTTAAAGGCGTCAACTGGGAATACGAAGATTCATAGTTCGATGCCAGGCGACGGACTTGACTAAAAAAAGTAAAAAAGTAGTGACCTTGTGATCGGAGGGTTGCCAGTTTCGCTACTAGAAAAGTCGTCCAGAACATCCGCAAAAATTAACGGCGTGTATACGGGACTGGTGCACAATATATCTGATCGGGGTCCAAAGTCCCGACGTCTATTGAAGACGTTTGGTGCCAGTTTAGGTGTTTCCTCGTCAATTGACCATGGTTCTAAAATAACGAGGTGCATGTATGAATGTGTGTGTGCATGTGTATGTGTTCCCGGGTCTTTCCTTCGAGATAGACCCCGAACTGCCGCCAATAGCCCACTGTGCAGCTCTAGTGCGACGTTAATTAACCAAACCAAACTGTTCTAGGGTAAAATAAGACCTCTGCGGCAGAACCGGGCGTTGCCAACAACTTAAACTAAAATGGCGTGAGAAACAATCACCTCGCAAACACCTGACATTCCCCAAAACACACTCGCCTCTCTTTTAATGCCAAACGACGCGAATAGTTGTCCAACAACAAAACAAAAAAATAAAAACTCAGACGAAAGCCTTAATCAATTTAAATGTCTCTCAAACTCCCAGAAAAAGTTTCACTCGCGTCTCGGCAACTTGGCGCGGTTTCAACGCACCCCCACCCGTAAAAAAGGGCGGGCTGGTGTCTTTCGAATGTCCACTGGAATATATCTCTCGATTCTCTCTCCAAAAGGCCAACGCGTTCTTTTTTGGCCCTTGACCAACGACCCACCGAAAAAAAAAAGAATTCTTTATCGTTTTCAAGGGTAATGGAGAAGTAATTCTACACTGAGAAGGGGCGTCATCGAGAAATAGGCGCAAATGAGGATTAGAGAGGAATGGTTGAGGTCTTATTTTTAACTGTTTTGACCTTAGGCTAAAGAGATGGATCGTTTGGCGAAGTGTTTATTGAAATCCCGTTGTTCTTTTTCGAAGGAAACATCTTTTTATTATCGTCCAATATTTTATCGGATGAGTTATTACTGAGGTGGCATCGTTGTTGTGAAATTCATTTGATCCCGTAATCCCGCCACTGACCTTTCTTCAGAGTGTTCTAACTTTAGAAATAAACTAGTTAGTTGTAAGCGACTGGAAATCTCAACTTGTTAAAAAATTACTTTTTTGTTTTAATTTTTAATAAATGTTTTTCTAAAAAAAAGCTTTTTTTTTCTTTTGTCCAGTGTTTTTTATATATCATTTTACAAAAGTGATTTACCCTTCTCATGATTTCTTTTAATACCTTCAGAAATAGGAAATGTATATAATCAATTTATGTATTATAAAAGTTGCGAGAATAAAAAAAAGAAATAGCATATTCTTACTTCGCCAAGCGTTGGGAAAATGTACAAAAGAAAAAAAAATCACCCTTTCTTCCATTATTTAATGATTTTTAAACTTATGTACTAAAAGCTTATATGTATAATTATGTTATAAAATTATTTACAGCCATAAATGTGAACATAACTAAATAAAATAAGTTAAATATTATCTTATATTTAATTGCTATAAAATTATGTGTTATAAAATTGATATGTTATAAAATTCAGACTATTCCATTCATTATTAAAGGAGGTATTAGATAAAAACCTCAAAAAACAGTACATTCTCACCACTGTTGACGTATACGCAACATATTAAGATAGTTCCATACTAGTTCCGTGCAACATTGACGGTACATGCAACATATCAAGATAGTATTGATTTAAAAAAACAAAAACTTTTAAATGAATTATTTTAAACGCCATATAAAAAAAACGTTGATATTTATGAACGTACGATTCGTCACTGCTCCAGAAAAATATTTTCCTTTGATTGTGTTAAAATCCATTGAGTACAAGGGTTAAATACTAGTCCCATGCAACATTGACGTTACATGCAACATATTAAGATAGTATAGATTAAAAAACATATTGAAATGAATTATTTTAAACGCCATTTAGTAAAATATGTACTAGCATTCCAGTGTGATAATTATCGCATGATACTAGCATTACCGTGCGATAATTCTCGTATGAATAATCCTTCCCCCCTACACACCCACATTTACACTATCCCACTATTACAGGTTGATTTCCGCCCTAATACTTTATGTTAAGTATTTTGTTGTTATAAGAATGGATTTACTCAAGTTTTAAAAAATTTCAGAACGTTATAAAAGAATGAATCCATTTACGAAACTATAAAAACTTTAAAAACACATCATCTTTCAAACTTCGAAATAAGCAAACAAATAGAATGTTTGCAATACATCTAAATAAATAATGGAATTATGTATCTTAATTTTATATTTTTGCGAATTAATAATACAACTTAATAAAAATTAAAAACTAATTTCATTACGGATCGAACATTTTATAGCAGAGAAATCACAGAATTTATCAAACACTTTCGCCTCGGGCACTTAGTCGATAGACTTGTCATTTACGGATGGAAGAAATGAAGTTGATAACTTTGATAAATAATGGCTTCCGACATTTTTCGAGCAGAAAATCACGAGCTGATCCATAACGACTCTTTATTTCTTTTCAAAGAAAAATGCATGGAATCGTTAGGTTCGAAAGAATAACAAATTGCCGCTAACGATTCGGAACGTTTAACCTGATAAATAACCCGTCTCGTCGAATTTTTTTTTTTTATTTATATTCGAATCAAGTTTAAAAGTCTCGTATCATTCGCGCCTAATGACAGAATGCATTACTTCACTTCGAATTCTTAGAAGATGGAATATTATTTGGAATAAATATGTGAAAAATTAATATGAAATGTATTCTGAGCGTCTTTTGTTTGTAGATTGAGCTACTTTAATTTGATTTTTCGCATGGATCGTCTTGTTTGAGTAATTTGTTTTGGATTTGAAGCGATTATTTTTAAATTTGCATTGATTTCTGTCTGTTCTATAAAAATTCACCTGATGATAAATTATATAACAGACTTTCTAAATTGTGTTTATTTCATGTTAGACTAATAAGTTAAATTTATTAGATGAATTTATATTTTCAGTATATCCCAGTTTAGCCTAAAGGTATCAAAAAATAATAACTTACTAGCATGTTCGTGTAATAATTAGCGCATGAACACACACACACATTCGTTGTAAGGGAGAAGTATATTAGTGTATTTCTTATAGCCAAAAAATCTTAAAAGTTTAACGCTTCTGCTCATCGATGGGAGCATTACCAACGGCTTGTTTAAAAAAACACGTGCCACTGCTCCTGAAAATTCTTTCTTTTGATACTTCATATGCCAGTGGCGGCTCGTGGACTACAGCAAGTAAAGCCGAGCTGCACCTAATTTTATTATTGTATTTAAAACTAAAGTTATATATTTTACTAATTTTCTTAAATGAAGATTAGAATTGTAAATGAAGACGAAATTTCTACTGTGAGTAAATAAAATCTCCGATAAATAGCAAACCTGTTGCCGTAATGCACAATTCAGGAGGGGGAAAAACTACATTCAATCAGAACTGCAGCCAAAAAGCGAAGTTCGAAATCGGCTGCATCGTTGCCATGACAAGCATGATTTCCTCTATACACTAAAATAGAGGTTGTGACGAAACAAATGCAGTCCAAAAGGATTTTTTCAAATATGCTGTACTTGGGACTGCTATGAATTGATTGGCTCGTGCGTGAATCGGCGAGGCGGGCTGGGGAGAAACCGAAAAATTCCAAGAATCCCTCCAAAAGGAAATAGTTTTCCTGATAAGTTTGCACGTGTTTTGTTGTTTCGTTACTAAAATTAGTATTAAAATTGACGGATTCGCAAATTTAAAAGAAAGGAGGATTGATTTAATTTTCAAAAAAAAAGTGTTTTCTATTTTTTTCGAATGTTATCATTTCGTAAAAATTGAAAGGAAACTTTAATTTTAGTAATAAATATTTAAGAATTTCCGTTCATGTATGGTTTTGGAAAATAGGAGGTTTCACGTGATTTCAGCTGCACTAACCTGTAAAAGGGACTAGGAAAATAATATATATGATACTGAGAAAATCACATATGATTAGTCATAAATTTTAAAGAGGCCCCCTACTAAAATATGTTTATAGGTCAAGGGTGAAGTTTAAAGGGCAAACTGTTATTGCCTCTGCAAATGTCAAAACAATATTTTACCTCTTGTCTAATGTTTAATAGCATTTCAGGTGTCATTAGACCGAAAATAATCTTTAAAACTGAATTAAATATAAGGTATTATATAACTTTTTTTTTATTTTGTTATATTCACATTTATGGCTGTAAATCAAGTCAATGCAATTATATAATAACCATAAAAATTCGGTTTTTAGTTTCGTATTTTTAAAAATCGCACGCATTTAGAATTCCCCCATGCTACAACGCGCTACTTATCCAAAACAGTAGATACTATCACTGTTGCCAAGATAGTCCTACAAACTCATTATCCAGTAGACTATATCCCCGGGAGGGTTGTAGCACAGACCACGGCGGCGTTTTGGCAGGAAGATAGGTGTTAGCTAATGTGTTGATATATTCCATTGGGGAGTTACTTGGATCAGATTAAATGGCCTACGTTGAATTCTGGCACTGCATTGAAAAGTAATCTTCGCTTTAAAAAAGACTGAGTGTATGATGTTGTTGGTAACGGTTGAAGAACAACAAAAACTTACTATTTAATAGCAAACTAAAGCTTATTTTTACTTAATGGGAAGGAGAATTACTTTTATTTATTTCCAGTATTAGTTATTTAATATATATCATCAAGCCGTTCACAGTCAATCGGTGATTGGAATTTAATCATTGTTTTCACGATTTCTGTAAAGAGAATCTCTGTTAGTGGACCATCATCTATTTCAATCTGCAACAACAAAAGAAAGTGTCTGTCTGGTGGATTGCACAAAAAAAAAAACTTCATCTGCGTATAAAAAGCTAGAAATTTATATATAACGTCGCTTTGAAGTAAAACCACGTATATTTAAACCAAAGATTTAGCAGCCGTTGTTGGTGACGAAATCAGAGTTGCTGGAGAATCGGTATGCCTTAACGGTTCACTGGCAACGCAGGGGCAAACAGCTAGAACAGATTTTAAAATTTAAAAAAAATTCACGGGATTCCCACTTTACCTATTTGCTTGGAAAATGTATTTAAAGCAGAGAGCGTGGGGATAAATAAAGGATATAACACGGACCTTACATGGAAGTTAGGCAAATTTTGCGTTTAAATATTATTAATTAAAATTACTTCTAAAATATTATCAATCTAGAATCTTGCCAAAGCAACCAACACCAAATCATATATATTTCTGTACTACAGATTCTTTTACGTCCCTTAGACGCCACGGATCTGAACTAATGAGGCATCAAAAGAAATAAAATTTCAAGGACCAGCGCCGAATCGTACTTTCATCTCATAACATCAATGGTTTTTTTTAAGTGCGTTTAAAATCATTCATTTAAATAGCTTTCTTTAAACAAGCCGATTAGAGTGCTGCCATCTATGAACAAACTTTTAAACTTTTTTTTTGTTGCTATAAACGATTCGCTAATATATTTTTTCACCCGAAGGAGTAAGGTGAAGGGGGGGGGGGGGTTCATGCGATAATTATCGCACGGGCGTACTAGTATATTTTATTAGTTAAAACATTTTATGACAAGGAACATTTTCAAATGAACGTAATTTGTTATAGGAATTCTTTTCCTGCACAGAATAATTTTTTTTGTCTTATCAGAGAACATAATTTTCGGCAGCTTCAAGAAAAGTGGTTATATTTTTTCGTTTATATTGCAGGTCACTCGACGCGTTTTGGTCTTTCTCCATTAATTTTAATGAGGCATTACCATTCTACTAAAATGGCGGAAAAATATGGGTCCCTTAACCATTAGAACCGCACAATTTGCAGCATAAAAATACGGCTCGTAAGAAATTTTTAAAGAAGATTAAATACAGTTTGAAAAAACTCTTAACCTCTTAAACAGTGGGAAAGATAATTCTCAAGTAGTCAACACAAAGATACTTTTAAAAACCGTTGGGAATTTCAACTTGGTGAGTTCGTTTTTTATTTTGTAAGGGTTTTAATGGTTTTACACTAAACGATAACACTGTAGGAGTTATTTTTTATATTCTTTATTTACTTATATCAAACATCGGGTTATATTGGGTGGCATGCACATTTTCGGCAGTTTCAAGAAATGTTTCAGTTCAAAATGGTGCACAAAATATTTAGATCTTGTGGCAAAGCTCGGACTTTTTTTTGGGGGGGGGGGGGGGGGGTAGGTGCACCCTTTATAAAATTAGGATACATTTTAATTAAAGTTATTAGAAACGTTCATTTGTATTTCTTGTGCTATATTGAAATGGTAGTCATAAGTAGGTTTTGCGGGGAACAGAACTAGATTTTACAGTGCCTTGATGTGTATGAATAATCCAGGATATCATGGAATTTAAAATTACGATGAAAACCCCTATTGGAAGATCCAGCTATAGGGCACTTGGGGCAACTGCCCCCAACCCCCCATCACTCCCAAAATATTCCAAATTACACCATTTAAAATAGGAGTTTTTCCATTATTTAATATTATTTATTTTTTTCGTTTTTTTTTTAAAGCACATTGAAAACTATATGACGGGGAAAACCCAGTAAAATATGCTTTTAACCAAACTTAAAAAGACAGACTTCTTCCTTTAGCCTGAAAAACTACCACACACCATTTTATTGCGAAACGCTCTTTTTTTTTTTCCTATTATAAGGCGTATTGACTAAATAACTATTCAAGGATAGAACATAAACATCTTTAATCATATATGCCTAACATTACAATAATCTCGGGGAGGAACGAAACCTTATACGCATCACCGTAAGAGGCAGTTACATGACTGAAGCTTTCCCGTGCAGCGGGAAAGACATAACATATGTAGAGGGCGTTACAATCGTAATAAATATATAGACACGTAACGGGAACATGAAAATATATACAGGTGACGGGGACATGATAATAGGACAAACATATAAGATAATAACATAAATGAATAACGCTGGTTACATCCTCCCCCTCTGGCTCCGACGTAGTCCCGACGAGGGGCCAGCACCAGTTCTTTTGGGTAAGTTTGGTGGCCGTCCTCGCTTTCGCAACGGATTGCAAGGACGTTCGATGGGGTCCTGGGTGTAGGCCTTCAGGGCAGAAGTGTGGTACACGCCCAGGGGCACTTGGGGATTGTCCAGGCTGGCAATTTCGAATGTGGATGGTGATCTTTGTGTAAGGATGACATAGGGTCCATCTCGTCTGGGCATAAACTTTTTGGATTGTCCAGTGGCAGCCTTGCTGACGGGATGCAGGGTCACATATACTTTATCACCTGGAGCATATGGTGGAGCCGGATTACGCCTTTTGTCTGCGTAGATTTTTCTTTTGTCTTGTTGGGTTTCGATGACTTCTTTGATCTGGGCTGTGAATCTTGAGAATTTTTTAAGGTACGGTGTTATTTCAGGGACGAAATTGTCGTTGTCGATCACTCCTCGGATGTCGTTAGTCACGTCGTCTGTCGTCCGCAATTCTCGTCCAAAGCTGAGAAATGCTGCTGTCTGCCCAGTTGATTGGCACTTTGCTGTGTTGAGCGCAAAACGGATTGCTGGCAGTTTCTCAGACCAGGATCGGTGTTCGTCTTGAACCAGGATTGCAAGACGAGGTTTAAGATCACGGTTTTTTCTTTCTACCGGATTTGCTTGAGGGTGATAGACCGGTGTCAACGTTTGGTTGATGTCTAGCATGCAGCAAAGTTGTTGCATTACGGCAGACACAAACTGCGTGCCGTTGTCGCTTATAATTCTACGTGGGATTCCGTACCTCAATAATACTTCTTCTAGTAGTGTAGTAGCACACTCTTTCGCAGTTGCAGTGGGTAATGCGAAGAGTTCAACCCATCGAGTGTTGACATCTTCGATGATGAATATCCATTTCTTACCATCTGTGCTTTCTGGTAATGGGCCAAACAGATCGATTGCAAGAGTCTCGAATCGTTGGGCCGGAACGGGAGTTTGCAACAAACCAGCTGGCTTTTGGTTTGAAGCTTTGTATCTGTTGCACTCTATGCAGTTTTTTACATAGTCCGTGATAAACTTCTGCATACCTGTCCAATAATAGCGCTTTGCTATACGATCGAATGTTCCTTCGGCTCCATAGTGGCCTGCTGTTGGAGCATCGTGATGATCTTTAAGGATGGAGTTTACTTCTTGAGCCGGTATGACCAGTTGTGCTTCGTTACTGTCCGAGTCTGGTGCATATCGGTAAAGCACACCTTGATTCATCAGGTAACCACGATCAGTCCAGTTGGCGAAGTCTACGTTTTTCTCATTGCTTTCGAAACAACGAATTATCTTCTCAACTTCTAGGTCTTTAAGTTGTTCTTCTCGGAGCTCTTTTGAAGTATGTGAGGGAACGTCGATGTGTATGCTACACAGTTCACATGAAGGTTCGGCATGCTGACAAGCTGGTCTTGACAACATATCAGCGACCACGTTGCATTTTCCTGGGATGTACTCTAACTTCAAATTGAAAGATTGAACTTCTAGAGCCCATCTTGCTAATCGTCCCGTAGGAGACTTCAAACTCATTAACCACTTAAGAGGTTGGTGGTCGGATGCAACAGTAATCTCTTGACCTTCAATGTAGGCACGATACTTCTTTAAAGCCCAAACTACAGCTAAAGCCTCGCGCTCTGTAGTCGAATAGTTTCTTTCGGCACTAGTGAGTAAGCGACTGGCATACTCGATAGGATGTTCATCAGATCCGGTGCCTTGTAAGAGAACTGCACCAAGGGCATAACCGCTGGCATCAGTTCGGAGAGTGTATGCTTGACTTGGATCACTTTGACGAAGGATCGGTGGACTAACCAAAAGTTCTTTCAGAGTGGAGCATGCGTTCCCGTATTAATGCGGTGCTCTATGAAAGTCGTGCTCTCTCCCCCTGGTTTGAAGCTTTCCTCGAAATCCTGAAGCAAATTATTGACCTGGAGCCTTTGCTCGATGTTCAAGCTCTCGCCTTCTTCTTCACGGAGATTACAGCTGTTGATGGGAAGAGTTTCGACAGGTTGCTGAGACGTCAATGTGATGTCATTCCCAAAATAAACCTTTCGGCGAGGGTTGTCACAAAAGTTCCACCTTTTGTTTCTTATGTCGAGAACAATTTCCGACTTTTCTAGGAAGTCTGTTCCTAAGAGAGTTCGATTTCCTTTTGCATTTGGAAGGACAAGGAGATCCAGAATGATTGTTTTGTTTTCAATCTCAATGGACACCGTGGCTGTGCAAGCCTCTTCAGTAGTTTGGTAACCGTTTGCCAAGGTCATGGTTACTGAAGTCTCCTGGAACTCCACTCCTTTTCTCTTCAGCAGGTTGTAGAGGATCTCACCAGCGACTGATCTGCTGGCACCTGTGTCTGCACAAACTCTGGCTCGTACACCGGATATGCACACATCAATCAGTGCAATAGGGGACATCTTGGAATGGCAAGTGTACATGGTAAGTGAATTTGCAGGGAAATTCTCATTTCTCGCCGTTGGAGAGCATGTCGGACACTTTGCCTTTATGAAACCAGGTCTGGAACATCCATAGCAGTATATGGCAGGCTTGTTCTCTGGATTAGGATTTCTTTCATTTTGCCTTGGCTTTGGATTCTGCGCCACTTTTCTGAAGTTTCCAGTATTAAATCTTGGACTGGACCACTTCTTGGTATTCGACGTAGAGTCATTTCTGTTGTTTGGACGAACCGTCTCGTAGTCATCTAGCTTTTGTACTAGATCTGTAATAGTCTTTATTTGTGTCCAGTCATCGATGAAGTGCTCTTTGACTTCTTGTGGAACACGGCGTTTAATCTGGTCTGTAACCATCAGATCAGACAATTCTTCAAAAGTTGTTATCTCGAGACCTGTAATCCAACCTTGAAAGTAATTCCTAAGTTCGTAGGCGAAATCTGTCCAAGTGCCTTCTTGACATTTCGAATGTTTTGTGAACAATTGACGAAATTTCTCTGGAGTGAGTTTATAGCGCTTTAGAAGCAGCTGTTTCACTTTTTCATAATCTTGTGCAACTTCTTCGACTTCTCTTGCAATGATCTGAGCAATATCATATGGTAGCAGACCAATCAGATGAGAGGCCCAGAAAGTCCTTGGAATCTCAGCTCTGTGAGCTTGTCGCTCGAAGAGAACGAGGTATAAGCTGATGTCATTCGTTACTGGATCGAATCTCTGGATCAGCGTCTGCAAGTCCAATCTTGGTTTGGCTGCTTGAAAACCATCGTTCTGGGTAAGAGGAACTTGGGATCGTATTGCCTCATCCTGGAGTTTCAGCTTCTGAAGTTGGAATTCGTAATCGTCTTTTCTTTTCCGCTCTTCATACTCCAGTTCCAGTCTTCTTTTTCTTTCTTCAGCTTCAAGGTCTTCTTTCCTTTTCTTATCTTCAATTTCAAGGTCTTCCTTCCTTTTCTTATCTTCAATTTCAAGGTCTTCCTTCCTTTTCTTATCTTCAATTTCAAGGTCTTCCTTCCTTTTCTTATCTTTAATTTCAAGGTCTTCCTCTTTTATTCTTTCAGCGATTATCTCTTCAAACCTTGCTTGGACAAACTCTAAATCGTCCTTATATGCTTCACTCTCTTGTATTCTCGTCTTCAGTTGAATAACTTTCAGACTATCAATACCATCCAAGTCCAGTTCAATTGCCAACCGGACCAGGTCAATCTTCTTTCCCCGTGCGAGAGAAGCCATCGTGGGATTTCAGTCTAGTTCTTTGTGAGTTCAGATTGGCAGTAAATAACAGTTACCTCACAGTCCTAGAGCTATTTCACAGTTCAAAGCACTTAAACTCTTTACAATCACTCTACCATGAAATATTAGCACTCAAATATTGTACAATTATTTTTCAAAAAAACAATTAATATCATTTAAAACAATATTCAATCATTTAAACCATTATAAATTTATTGTAAACCATTATAAAATCATTTAAACTATTCATTTATTCAAGCAAATAACACTTTGCAGTATTAAATCTTTTCAAGTGTAGATGACACTGTATAACACCTGATCTCTAGTTAAAATGCACTATTTCTATGGTACCATTTCAATATTAGATTACCAGAATACCAAAATATATTTTAACATGATTGAACAAATTTATAAGAAGAATCACTTTTGTTTAAATTATTTAGAAATCTATGAAGTACTTAAATATAAAATCAAAACAATAGCATTAACAATTTCCATTTAATGAGGAATCAATTCAAATGTTCTTTCAAAATAAATTTTAAAAACAACATTAAATAACTAATAATTAGTTAATGCCACTAATTAAATTAAATAAGCACTATCACAAATAAAACTTCCTGCCAATAAAATATCTACTATTCTAAATCACACTCAAGAACACAAATTTTCTTATTTTTGCATGTAAAACACATTCTTTTATTTTTCCCGAAAAAGAACAAAATAAAATAGATAAAACCCACAATCAGAATTTTCAAGGCCAGCAATAATTTCAAATAAAAGAGAACAGAAATAAAACACTCTCAGTTACGTGGAGAGGAGGGGGGAAAAATTGCTTTTCTCCGAGCGTACGAATTTGAATTCGCAATGCGAATACGATTGTCAGAATCAGTGTTTACAGAACCAAGGTGGTTTTTTTTAATTTCAAATTCAGTGAAAAACACAGCAAACCATTGCGGTTTAATTTTAAAAGACTAGTTAAATTTAAATCAATAGAGATAACACTCCAAACGAGACACAGCATACGTGTTATGCAAATTATCTCCTCACAGTAAACAGGATGTATACTGAAAAACGAAACTTGGCGTTTCGAAACTGAAACTTTGCGTTTCAAAACTTTAACCTAGCCTACAAATTAAAAAACTTGTAACACTGAACAGAAAACAAAATAACACTTATCTTAAACATCCGATGATATTCCTTCTTGCCTGAAGAACAGAAATATAGTTCGTTTAGAAAGAACTTCAAAATGGCGGCCCTCGCCATTTTCATCAATCGGAACGAAAACCTAAAAAGCGAGCCATGCAATTGCTGTTCCTACGGTGTTGCGCCGCGTTGGGGAGCCATTTATAAGGCGTATTGACTAAATAACTATTCAAAGATAGAACATAAACATCTTTAATCATATATGCCTAACATTACAATAATCTCGGGGAGGAACGAAACCTTATACGCATCACCGTAAGAGGCAGTTACATGACTGAAGCTTTCCCGTGCAGCGGGAAAGACATAACATATGTAGAGGGCGTTACAATCGTAATAAATATATAGACACGTAACGGGAACATGAAAATATATACAGGTGACGGGGACATGATAATAGGACAAACATATAAGATAATAACATAAATGAATAACGCTGGTTACACTATTCATTTTGTTTGTATAATTTTTCAAAATTCCTAATCTAAAAGAAAGGAATTACTAGAGTCTATCGGTTTCTTTTACTTCAAGTTGACCATGTAGCGGCAGTAGCGAACAATTAAAAAAATTATGGGGTAGGAGCGGCTCAACTAATTCCATTCTCAGAATGTTTACTATTATAACAATAAACTCTGATTAGCAGTTATTCTATTTAGTAATAATTAGTTACCAATCATAAATAAGTTGTTAATTATCGATTTAATCATCAATAATTTGTTATTATAAAGTTAATTCATAAATTTCTTGAGAAATTTCCAATTTTAAATCCTACTGTTATATATACGCCGATGTTTCGCTTGTCTCTCTCTCTCTCTCTGGCTGTCCACCTTACCGGCCAGTCCCACAGATATATATAGCTAAAAGTAGGTTGGTTGGGGGTAGGGGGTTGGCGGAGCGTTAGCGGAGCAGGGTTCAGAGCCTCCTAGTTTACTAATATTTGATGAACAAACTATAGATAATCGTATAAAAAATACCTATAAAACAAAAAACAAAATATGTGTTCTTTAAATAGAAAAAAAATCAAGTTAGAAACAAAATACAAGTTTTAAAATTAAATAACGATACGTTCTTGAAAATATTAAAAAACAGTTAAAAAGAACAGGTTGTTTTTTCCCCAGTTATTGGAGATCCATCTTATATACAAGATTTACGATATCCATTAAGAGCAGGCATTCGAATTCTGAAATATAAATAACGAAAAAATACATTCTAAATACATTTAAGAAACGTCAAACGCGATAGGTTACGTTTTGAAAAATGAGAAAATCTTTACAATTGGTGGAGGATTGAAAATGGGCGGGGCTTACTAATACGCATTAAAAAGTTCTCTCATCCAGGAAGAGACACGCCGAACAAAGCGCCTCATCTCGCCAAAGTCGCATTGAATCCTTTGAGTCCTCTTCGTTCTCGTGTCAGAGTTGAGTTGCGGAAATAGCCAACGGCCCCGGAGAACAGATGGGAACTGTCACCTTCAAACCGGAATTTTTCCGGTTTCTCGAAAGGAAACGGTGCATCTCCATTTATTCATTCCCACAAAAAAAACTTGCTTTTCGGCCATTACTATGGAAGGTGCCAAAGGAAAACTTAAATTCGACTGTGGTAGGCGTCAAAGGCTAGAGGGGGGGGGGGGTATCTTTAAAGCAGTATAAAGCAACAAAAAGGCTTTTGAAAAGAATTATGCGTGTCTCGGAGTAGTTTTTGAAAGAAAAAGATTTTAATGGAATCGGGTAGAAAGGTTATAAAATAAGTTATTCGTTTTATTCTGTTATTTAAAATGGAGCCAACTTTGTTTCTGGTCATCCGCAAGAAAAAATCGGTTGAGCACAGTCAGTGCCGTCACACACAAATTTTTTTGGGGGGAGTGGGAGGGGGGGAAGGTTGAAAAAAAAAATTCCCAACTTAACGATTCGAAATTCCCAATTTAACTATTCGAAATTCCCAACTTAACGATTCGAAATTCCCAACTCAACAGTGCTGAAAATTTCCATTTCCAACTTATCGACATTTCTCATCATTTTTTATAATGTTTTTAATATTAAGCCGTTTTCTCACAAGCATTGATTTGTTGCCCTCATATTCCAATACAGTGCCCGTTCTGAGGACTAATTTAAATGTAACCACTCAAATTGGGAAATCTTTAACCTGCTCTAGCTTTCATTTGCTAATAATATTAATTTTCTTAGTCATACATTTTCCCAACTCGAGGATTTTTAGAAGTTTAAATTCGCAACTTTTAAGGTTCCAGATTATTGTGAGATCGTGCTCACCCCCCCCCCTCCCTCTGCGACGGGCCTGTTCACAGTCCCCACTGTACCGCAAGCTTTGGTTCGTGAATACAATAGCACTCCAATTATCCGAATAAATTGGGACCAGATCCTATCCGGATAATCGAATCATTGTTCGAAATTAGGAGATGAAAATGGGGCGTCAATGACACCTGGCAATATTTTTTAATTGCTAAAATGTTCCGTAATTCAAATTGTTTAAGCAGAGCTGCCAACGATATTTTTTGTAACCGTTAAAGCTCGTTTTGCATTTCATAAAATTAGAATCTTGTTTCCATTTGTTCTCTAAAAATATCACCGTCTTGCTGACAAAATTACTAAACAGTATGAGATGCAATTATTGAAAAATGACGCGTGGGTGTAAAGTTACGGTCGTTAAACTGAAATATTTAGTTCCAAAATGCGACTAACGACCGCTAATTTCGAACCCTGAATCGATTACCCGGATAATTGAATAATTCGCGAATAAAGGGTTATTTCTTAGTAAAAAAACAAATTTTGCTTTAGTATGTAATGTAATTAATTTAATGACTATTAAAAAAAATATCATTCCCCCATAAAAATTTATTAGCTTTTATTTGGATTTGGATTTATTATTTTGTTGGATTTTGACGATTTCTTTTTTCTCTGTTAAATCGATTAGGATAAATGCTTCGAGCATGAATGGACTGCAGTAGAGCGAATATGACGTCATAATCGTGAATTCAACATCTCAGACCGAATGGCATCAGACACGTGACTTCTTTCCAAAATTATTAATTGAAAAATACTCGCGATTGGCTGATGAATTGGGAAATGTGAAACAGTGAAAATTTATGAATAGAATGACGTAATTAACCATGTGTCTGAGGTCATGCATGTTGGCCTCACTTTGATGTTAGCGATATTATAACATGTTTTCTCTACTATGAAGGATCCATGCTCGAAGGATAATTGGCTATCCGCTTTGTTTGTGATCCGGATAACTGGACCTCAGATAATTGGAGTTTATACTTTACTTTGAACACGTATCTCCTCAGTGTGTTCTTCCTTGCATATTTGCTAAGCTCTTGATCTCTCCTCACTTGCAATAAGTTTAGACTTCTTAGTATATTTTCATTTGTCTAAAACTGATCTTTTAATTTGTTTATCTTTATTATATTTTTATATCACAATTGAACTTTTGAAGGACAGTTTGGTTTCATTGTGCCTTCTTGGACAAAGTGTCAATTTCCACTCCACACTGGTTTCACAGAAATGGGTTAAAATGGAATTAAAATGGTCATTCTCTCCAATTTAAGCACATACTTTCTACAATACGTCGATTAAAAATGAAGTTACAGCGTTTAAAATGGTTGATTGTGCTAGAAATTAGATTCATTACCCCCATGGGGTACAAAAGGTCAGATGAGGGAATTAGTTGATCACCAGCCTGTTTTATGCTACTCTCTTTTCTCTACACGATGGTATCCCAATAAACTGATCGAACGATCATATTACAACGACAACACCTAGGCTAGCACGTTACACACCTAAATAGGCGGGTTTTGTCTGGTTTGGTTAATAACGTCGCACTAGAGCTGAACAGTGAGTTATTGGCGACGTTTCGGGGTCTATCTCGACCCGGGAACACATTCATACATGCACCTCGTTATTTTTAGAACCATGGTCAGATGACGACCTAAATAGGCGGGAGAATGTTTTTAACGTTCACCAATCCCCTGCACACGGCGGATGCTTTGCAGAAGATACCGAAAAACGAAACTGACAACCCTCCAATCACGAGTTCACTGCATCCTCGACGTCAAGATTCGGACAAAGACCTTCCGATCATGAGTCCGTTACTCTACAGCCTGGGTCACGAAATCTAAATATAAAATTCATAGTTTGAATAGTATATCTTTTTGAGAGATTAGTCATTATTCTAATGATTTATACAAAGTATAATTGGCATAGCATTCAAAATGATGCTACTTAACAAAGTAGTGGCCTATATAATGGAAAGGATTACAAATTCATAGCCATTAGCTACTTACTAATAGGGATTAAGGTTATGTGAAATTCGCTGCTTCACATTAGTCTTAAATTTAAGTGATTATTAAAGTATTGAACACTGTTAATGAATTAAGAAGCTTATATTAAATGACATACTTAACATTTCTGTCTGAATTTGAATTCCATATACATTAAACAATTAATCATATAAAATAGAGATGTAGTATTCTTTAATAAGCAATTTAGCAATAAAATAAAGAAAGAAAGTTAACTTTCATAGATTTCTAGTTAGCAAATATTGAATAGAATATAAACGGGTGAAAAATTAAAAGAACACGAAATCTTAAGGTTCTTTTAATCCAAAGATTTAACCGCTTTCTTACAATTCCGTTCTAAAAAAGGCATTTTTTTTTCATTCTTGAAAATTTAATCTACATGAATTAATCTACATTTAATCCTAATTTCTAAAATTTTAAATATTTATGTCATAATTATTATTTTTCTTGAAAAAAATGTGGCACGATAAGAAATAGTAAGGCTTACATTGCGTTCAAAATCTCGCCAACAAATAGAAGATAATCCAGTTGTTACATTTGGCAAGTCGATCCCCATCCACAACCCTTAGATGCTATGCTTTATTTAAGAATTTACTAGTATTCGTCTATTTTTCTATCGAACGAGACTAAATTCATATTAATTGTGCTGTTTGCCACGGAGTTATAATGTCGGACTGAATAACTCCAAAAATAATTAATCATTTAGATTAAGGTTAAACTTAAAATTACGGGGAAACTCCGCCAAGGCGCCTAAATCAATGTCGCCGATATTTCGGTTTCAACTTAGGCTTTTCACGCCATAGTTGGCTGTGAAAATTGATGATTTGGCGGAGTGCCCCCGTATTCTTAAATTTTACCCAGATTATTTCTAATAACATTGTATATCCATTACAAGAGAATTCTTAAATTTCAAGAGGTTTTACTTTAAAATGATATTTTGTTTTTATGGTAAATAAGATGTATTTATTTTTAAAATATATTTTTTTTCCGTCATTCGATTCCCCATGTTGCCATGACAATTTCGGTGTTTTCACGTCAATTGGTATTTTCTATATAGTCTTTTGAAAAAGGATACTTTAATTATATCCAACCAAATTCATACATGTAAGATGCTTGACAACAATACTGTAAGAGTTAATATCAAACCCCATTTTCTTTTGTGTCGTAAAAGTAGCAGAAAATAATTAAGTAACAAGACCTATATACTGTGTAAGAAATAAATCTTAATTTTTTTTTTTAATTTTTAATTTGGAAAGTTATGTTTATTAAGCAGAGTTAACGACGTGTAACATCAAACTAAACAGTGTATTTATTTAGTTGTAAATTTACTGGGTATTTCAGCTGCAAATTTGAGATTAGCTTAGTTTTCCTATTTAACATATAATGAACCACTCTGACAAATATCATCTTCCTTGGTATACAAGTAGAAGAATGGATGAATTTTTATTTTAACCTTTTTTTTTTTTTTTTAATTTGGAAAGTTATGTTTATTAAGCAGAATACATGGCGTGTAACATCAAACTCAACAGTGTATTTAATTGGTTGTAAATGTACTGGGTATTTCAGCAGCAAATTTGAGATTAGCTTTAGTTTCCCTATTTATCATATAATGAACCACTCTGTCAAATATCATCTTCCTTGGTATACAAGAAGTAGAAGAATGGATGAATTTTTATTTTAACCTCGTACGCATAATGGGCACTTTAACTAGAAGTTCGTAAATAGCGTTTTGTATTTCTTTAAGGTATGAGAAACCACTCTGTCAAATTTCATCTTTCTGGGTATATGGAAAATTTTAAAATCAGTGCTGAGGGAGGTATAAGGAACAACTCTGTCAAATTTCAGCTTCCGAAGTATACGGGAAGGGGAAGTAAAAAAAGAACAAACGTAACATATTCCGTTACATTTTTGTTTTGCTTATGCCGATATGCCACCTTTTATCGTGATCTGATTTAAAAGACGTACAAGTTAAAAAACAAATTCGACAAATAGTAAAATAACACTTAAATTTATTAATAAATTATATAATAATTTATCTCTAATAATTTATATAATAAATGTAATTTAATATAATTTATATCATAAATAAAACAAAGATATTGTAACTATTTCAAATTGCGTATCTTCTTTTATCAAATTTGCAATCTCATCCATTTTACCGCTATGGAGCTTTCAGATACCTTCTAACGTTGTCCTTAACTTCAAAGGTCATGGAACTCGTAAAGGTCGCAAATAAACCAAAATCCAGCGAGCCGTTAGTTACCTGCGGCACTTTTCCGATATTATCACTTAAAATGTTAGTTAAGGGCTCCTCTAACTAGAAACTGCCGGCCGTTAACAGAATGTCTGACCCGTTCGAATCGAATCCCCGCGACCAGGTGTTATTTTTCTCACGAATCCTTTGGGAGGTTGCGACTTGCAGAAAAGTTGTTTTATCGCCCTCAATAAGGAAGCTAGTGCAAGTAATACCACGTTAAAAATATTTCTTTTGATAAAAAGCATTGTTTTCCTTATACTTTTTTTTATATATAATTCTTTTGATTGTAAATTGTGTAAGTAATACATTTACGGATAAAAAAAATAAGCGAATAAAGTTACCCATTTTAAGTCCTTATTTATTTTTCTTAAATATATAAAATAAATTTGACTGTGTCACGGTGATTTACGTAAAACGTAATTTAATTTTTATATATAGGAGTTGATGGCCAACAGAAACTTTGCAAATAGAAAAAAGATAAACAATATGCTCCGTTAAATCGTTAGCAATTGTTAATTTAACTTTTAGTTAATTAAAAATTGTCCATTTTAATCCATTAAAAAATATCCATTAAAAATCGTGTGTGGCCGTATCGGAGTACAGTAAAAACGGTTGTATGTGAAAAATCATTTCAGTGGAATTTAGAGAAACAGGGCTTAGTCGCCAAAAAAAACTTTGCTAACAGGAGGAAGATAAACAAACTATTTTCGTGTGACTACTGCGGATCTTCACCCACGCACCAAACCTACTTGGCTTTAGTTCAAGATTTTACACGCATCGGAGCTTAATTTTCTCTTGAACGAGACCAAATGTATGCTAGTCGTGCTATTTGCCATAGAATTGTAGTGTCGGTACGGATAACCCTAAAAACGTAACATAGCGTTTATATCCTAATATCACATATAGCTCATTTTAAAGACGTTTCGCATCAAAAATATAATTTTTAATTAGTTTTAAATTTCGAATTTCTATATAAATATAATAAAGATTTATTTATAGTTTTAAATAAAAATTAAATGTTCTTCCATGATTGCTATTTATTTAACTGAAATAATCCTTGATACAAAGTTAAAAGATCCTGAAAAGAACTTTTATATTGGAAAATTTGACCTCATTTATATTCCTTAATCAAATGACGTTCAATCAATGAAATGTCTTTTTATGTATCTAGTAAAATCAATAAAAAGTCATGAATAAACAAAAATCGAAAGCTAAGAGGATTTTTCCCAATACAAAGTATTCGCAGAAAAAACCTGAATTCGAATTCTCTACAAATTAAAAAAAGAACGCAAACACTGCGAAGAAATTCTGGTCCTTCTTCTTTTCCTTTTTTTTTAAAGAAATAAAGTTGATGGATATTCAAGTAAGTTTTCAATTTACATAATCGAGTTTTCATTTTGTCAGCTGAGATTCTTTTTGTGTTATATGTTTCTTAAATGGAAACTAAAGTGGAAGAAAAGGAACTGTTAAATAAAAGAAATGGCGTCCTTTTTGCTCATCGACTTTCGAATTTTTCAAACGTTTTCAAGTTTTTAGACTGTTAGTTAAAAATTGTCAATTTATTTGAAAATAATCGTTTGGTTAATTCGATCTTAACTCAAAGGTGGGTTACTATCGTCTGAACTTTTACTCTAATTATCCTTTAAAATGTTCCATTTATGTGACGTGAACACGTATTGGATATAGCTACATAGTCCATCTAAAAAACGACATTTGTAAAATCCTCATAACTCCACATGGAATCATTCTATAGGAATAAATGACATACTATCGTTTAGAGTAAAGTAAGATATGTTTACCAGACTGATTGTTAACACATTCTCCTATGACCTTTGCACCGAGTTTGGCCCAAACGTTCACGGATTGAACCTTACGGTACAGTGCGACCTGTACCTAGCAGATGTTTTAGGTAATATATTCTATATAATCAACCTTTAAAGATGTAAAAAAAAATTTAACTTTTTTCTTCACTAATGAATTTTTTTTGTTGAAAGTAAATCTATGTCTTAATAAAACTGCTAAAATTCTAAGACGAATCGTAGTGCGTATTTCTCTTCTGTTAGCAAGGTCTTTACTGTAGACCTATCCGTATTTCTCTACACTGTTAAAAATAGGTACTCAAAAATATGTCATTTGTACTCATTTTAAGTACATTCGATGCTTATCATAACTCCGAATACATAAGTTTCATTTTTGAAAAAGACATTAACTCAAAAATGAGTACAATGAGTAAAAGTTAATAAAAAATGCAGTTGCTTGCCTACGTAAGCTGCCTTCATAAATCATTTTTAGTAAATATCAACAATTGCAACCAATACTTACAGGGAATCGAACCCATATCTTAAGACACCGCAGTCCAGTGTCTTATCCGCTGTACTACCAGGGCATTGTGAATAATTAATAAACAGAACAAATGTTATAAAGACGTACCATAAGAATGGGAAGTAACATAATTGAGTTGTAATAACTCTTTCCATTTAAACTATCGACATCAAATGATGTGGAAAACCATCTTCTGAACAACTATTTTAAGTTTGTCAGATCGCTTTGTTAAGATGGCTTGAACAGAAGGTGAAAATAGCAATATTAACTCCCACTGCTCATTTTTGAGAAAATACAATAACTAAAATTTGAGTACGTCATCACTCATTTAAGGTGCAATTGCACTCAAAGAGAAACGAGTATGTTCAGGTACTCATTTTAAGACCTTTTTTTTTAGAGTATATAACCAGCTGACATAAGGTTTTACTTAAAACACTTTTTGTCGTACTCGAACACAGCCACACCCGATATTTAATGAGTTTTAGTCTGTGAGCGTTAATGTGAAGTCCCTTAAAATTAAATTCACGATTCCAGGTAACGCAAAACAAAAAATATCTCTGTAATATCTAATTTTTTTTAACCTCATTAATGCAAATGTGTTTTATCTGCTGAATTATAATCCTACTATATATGCAATTGTGACACAATACGGCAGAACGCTTCTGGAATTTTCTATTTATTCCAGGATTTATCTTGTAAAAACTTAGCGTGTTTGGCGAAACGCGAAGGCAATGTCCTTTGAAAAATTATGCCAAACCTCAAGGAGCGAATGTCTTCTATAGACTTTTTGCCAGAGTTGTCTAAGAGCCTAAGTTGCTCAGTTGGTAAGGCGTTCAGCTACTAATCAGAGGATTGGTGGTTCGAATCCGGGAAATGGACTTGACATAGAAAAGTAAAAAAGTAGTGATCTTGCGGTCGGAGGGTTGCCAGCTTCGCTACAAAAATACTAGAAAGTCGTCCAGAATATCCAACAAATTATACTGGCGTGTATACGGGACTGGTGCACGATACATCTGATCGGGGTCCAAAGTCCCGACGTCTATTGAAGGCGTTGGGTGCCAGTTCAGGTGTTTCCTCGTCATCTGACCATGGTTCTAAAATAACGAGGTGCATGTATGAATGTGTGTGTGAATGTGTATTTGTTCCCGGGTCTTTCCTTCGAGATAGGCCCCGAAACGTCGCCAATAGCCCACTGTGCAGCTCTAGTGCGACGTTAATTAACAAAACCAACCAGACTTGTCTAAAAATATGCGAACAGGCAAATAGGGATAAAGGGAGAACAAAAACTCTGATAATATGCGATGATTGGAGACGATTCGAATATATGATTGAGTCGGTGGAATTCTGGATTGGAAAAGTTTACGAGCAAGTATTCGCCGTCTACGCATATTATTGTAGAAAGACAATTTTTATATTTTGCTTAGAAACGGATGACGATTGTGTGTGAATTCCCGGTCTTTGCAAATCTAATGCGAAAATATCACAATTGAATAAGATTTAAAAATAAATATTGATAGTTGGGTAAATTAAAGTCCTTAGAAACTATATAATGGTCTACTAGTAAGCGATGTGTCAGAACAAAAAGGGAAAAAACTATCTATTAAAAAGAAATTGAACATTTATCGTTTTCCCCCTGATAAGCAAACTGATCCCATTGTATTTTATTTGATTAATATTTTGAACAATAAAACGTAACGCAATTACTTGCAGATACAGTGTTGATGTTCGTTACAAGGCCAATATGTTATTAAATGTAGCCAACTTTTGGGATTACTATGCCATAGTGCGCCTTTTCTTACAGCAAGCGAGGCGAGAATTAGTTTGCGAAGCAAACCAATTAATATTGCATATCGATTCTCCGGGAGTCGACCAGCGTTAGAGAGTAGGAGACGAAGCCCCCTTATTTAAAATATTTTACTAGATAATGCATTTTTTTTATTAAAAAGATTCGCCGAAAAATAAAAAAAAGTCTCTTAAAAAATTTCTTCTTTAAAAATTAATGACACACATTTTATATCTTAGTATTTGACAATAAATCAACAAGAAGTTAACTATTGAAATAAAATCATCTTTTTAAAAAAAATTCTTATATTTTCCAAAGTCTAGAGTTTTGAATTTCAAAAAATTAATTAATTGGCGATTTATGTAAACGCCTAATTTTAATGCATAATATTAAATACAAAATTGAAGAATCAAGATCGTATTTTCAGCCACTAGATGGCAGAACGTGTTAGGAATTAATCCCCATCAGATGTCTTTTTTTTTTATCGGAATGTTACCAAATTTTAATAATACTCAAAAAATGAGTTTTCATTACCTACAATTTCAACGTATATGAATATTTGAATTTCTTTCTTATAATTCAGAATGTAACCACTTACATTTTAAACGAAATCGTCAAATATATTTTAGTTAGGTGTTACATGCTGCCATCTTTTGTCTTAAGTAAGAACTAAATTTCACTGCTAATATTTTTATAAAATGCAAACTATTTCATTTTTAATTATAAATTATTGGGTATTTAATATTTTTTTTTTAATTCTTGAAAAATTCGGGTAAGTACAGTCCATAAGTAATATACCATAAGGTTTGTTTGTGAAGACGTTTGGCCCCATGCATTACAAAGGTAAGAGGGGGAAGTGGATAAATGGCCTACTTGAAAGATGTGACCTACCTTTCTCTACTCGTTGGTTATAATTTATTCCATAGGTTGATTCCCCGTGAAGTTATGGGGGAGAAAGCGTAAAATGCATTTTCGCATTGCCCCCCCCCCCCCTTCCCCCTCCTACATTACGTAGCCTTTGTGTATTTTATAACACACAGCACTCTTTATCATATAGGTAACATAGTTTATATTTAGATAAAGATTACTGATCAAATGAAATGGCGAAAAGAATTCATTGCAAAACTAAAATTTATTTAAATTGCCGGAAATGTCATTTCAAGGAATATGCCAATATTTTGAGTTTATATTTCAATACTTTCGAAAAAAATATTTAAGTTATTATAAATATGATTAGGAATTATTAATAATTGCAACAACAAAAATATTTATATTAATTACTTAACGCTCCTTTTTCCTTTCTGTCAAATTGAATTTTTTTTGCAGCAGTTCGACCGCTGTAAATCTATCTTCTCCTTCTATATTATGCTGATGCTGAAAAGCGACGGTGCAATGTAAACTTTATAAAAAAAAGTTCAAAAAAACGAGAAATACTTCTATTTTTCATGAATTTACAGATTCAATCTACGTTTTCAACACTAATCGCATTTAGGTAATGTTTAGTACTTAAGTCAACAGTTAGATAAGTTCAGTGGTTTTAAATTAATGTTTTCCAAACTAAGCGAGTAGCAAAATAACGAAAAATGGAAGTTGTTTTTACTATAAAAAATGTTAAATTAGATTTGAGAAGCGAAAGCTGATCTTTTTTTAAATTAATATCATGCTAAATATTTATTAATATGACATTCCGAATCAGTGTTTCATCTATGTAAGGTTATTAACAAAAAAAAATGTTTAATCTTTTTAATTCTTGGAGATTTTACTTAAGGGGGTCCGACACCCAAAATTCGCAAAAAAAGTCATTTTTTTTTATATTTAAAAAATAATATTCAAACTTATTTTAATAACTCACAAAAAACTGCTTCCAAAAATTCCTATTACTTTTTTAGTTATGAATGTTTTAATGATGTGTTCCTATAACATAGTTGTATCATATGTAAACTTTAAAAGCAAATATCTCTGTTCGTGGTTTTGAAATTTAATGAACACTAAAAATGCTAAGGCTTTTTTACTATTATACTTAAAATCATAATTTTTGTGTGTATAGCAAGATAAATATACTTTAAATAGATGTATGCATTCAGATTTCCTATTTTTACCATAATTTGTTTTTTAAAACCACTTAAATTGGAATTTTATTTTTTTTCGCCAATTTTTTTTCCAAAATTTCTAATATATTTTATTTTTTTAAAGTGATGTATCTGAATCAAAATTTGAATGCATACATCTATTTACATATTATTCAAGATCTTAAATAAAAAAATTGCTTCAAAATATTGAAAAACAAAAAAGGAGTAGGAATTTTAAAATTGTTAAAAAATTTACTAAAATTTTAATTTAAAAATAAATGTGCAATTAAAAAAAATTGAGCGTCTTAAAATGGTTTTTTATGCATATTTAGAAAGAGAAAAAAAATTGGATTGTACAAGTATAAAAATAAAAAAAAAAATGTCGAAGGTATCGGACCCCCTTAATGTATGGTAATGTGAAGGGAAACTCAATTTTTTACTTTCAAAGTCTATTCTCTTTCAGGAAAAAATTGTGAAACTACAATTGCTTCACAAAAATGTTCACGTTTTCATTAGGAATAAAATCCTTTATATTTATATATTTTTTCTTGTCACTCATGTGTAGAGGGAAGCTTGGAGATAGTACTTAAAAACCCAAAAGGTCATTTTGTCTTTGTTCCCTTAAACCTGCTTATTCAATTAGATCCTCGACACTTCTTCACGGTACTCCATTTTGACCTTCTTTATTGGATTGTTAAATTTAGGCTTTGATCTCATTCTCTTTTTAACTGCCTGAAAAGCGCGCCAACTAAAACTTTAAAATAAAACCGCCAATTTTTTTTAATTAAAACCACCAAAGCGTTGTCAAAAGGAGATAAGTTATCAATTCGACTGTTATGCATTTATTTTAATTTCTTTCTTTTGTTCTAACTCAGATATTTGGACAATTTTTTTTGTTGGAATGGGGATGTTTCACTTGAGGACCTTTTGAAAATAAAAATATCCGGTTATCCGGCATTTAACTATCCGGAATTATGAATTAACTGAACCGTTTAAAAAAAATATTGTCCGATTTCAAAAAATATTTTTTGTTGGGTAGAGAAAAATCCATTTTGGCAAAAACTGCAAAAAATAATCGGTTATCGGGCTGTTATTATCGATTAACCGGACTTTTTTTAAACAGTTTCTCTAATTTCAAAATGTTTTTATTTTTTATAGAAGTTATACAAAAATGGCATTTCGTTCATCCGTCATTTATTAGCATGCATAAGGATTGCTTTACAGTATGCATTGTTGAGATAATGAAATTTTCTTTACCCGACATTTATTAAACCAGATCCGAGACGTAGAAAAATGTGAGCAACAACTTGAATTTTGTTGAATAATAGTAGGAAGCGAATCCCAATGCTAAATTAAAAACTAAAATTGGAAAAATAAAATAAACTTTTTAAAAACACGGAAATCCGACTATTAAAAATTATTTTTTACTTTTAAGCGCATTTTCTTAAAGTCGATTTTTTTTTAAAGATTATTTTATTTTAAAACAAACCAAAAACTATACTAGCAGACGTTTTATTTTGAAGATAATAAATAAAAAAGTTGATTTTTCAAAATGGCGGATTATAATTTTTCTTTTAAAAGACTGTTATAAATAACAGTCGCTTAATAATCAAATATACTGAGTTTTTAAACTTATAGGTTTTATTTATGCTATTTTATTCAAGTTATTAATTTGACTTTAAAAAATGTGTGTTAATTAATACATTTTCACACGAAACATTCGGTGATTCCTACTGACTATTATTATTATAATAACAAGGAAAAAAAAGGATATAAAAAACTAAACCTTTAAAAATTTGAAATATAAAAAAATATAACTTATTCAAAAGTGATGTCAAAGAACCCATTGCAAAATACCCCCAAAAAAGTTTCATATTAATAACATTTTCAAATTAAAAAATTTTGAATAAAAATGTTGCACTTTTCCTATTCATTTTACCCCACCTTACGTTGTATTTTAAGATATTAAGAAAAAATAATTAATACAAAATATCATGTAAATAAAAAATTAAATTCGAATATATGTTCATATAAATTGATTGAAAGTAATTATAATTTGTTAATAAAAAAAAATTTTATTTGACAATAAGTTTATATAGATTGATAGAAAATAGTTATATTCTACAACTTAACCAAATAGGGTCAATGAAAACCATTACATTTAACGATACGTTCATATAAGTTTATAGAACATTATATTTGAGTTTTTCCATAATGGGAGATAGTTTCGTAAAAAATATTTATATTTAACAATATTGCCATATAGGTTTGTAGAAAGCACTAATATTTGAAAAAATTATCTACATAGGTTGATAGAAATTAATTGTATTTAACATTATTCCCAAATGAGACATTTGAAATTTTCACCGCATAAATTAAATTATAATAAAATATAACTAATGATTGAGATCATGATCGGACATTGATCATGATACAAGATTTAAATTCGGAGAGTCTCGGTCCACTGAATACTCGCTGTATAGAGGAAGCTCGTTAACTTTAAATCTGCCTGGTCTCACGTAGATCGTTGTGCTGAAATTTGGAGAGTGGGATGACAACTCAATTGAAGTCTTCTCTTTGTCTGATTGTGTTTCGAAATTGCGAGCAGTGAAATTCCGGGTCTTTCTAGGTCAAATTTACCGGACAGTAGCCAATAGCCCATTGTGTTCTATTAGTCTGTCGATATTTCAACCAGCCAACCTCAATAATTAGACTCTTCAGTTTAATGGTTTACTTCAGTTGACTGAATAATTGGAATTGAATTATTTTATGTGAATGAAGACTATTATTACCATTTTTAAAATACTACACACAAAACCTTCACAATAGATGTGAAAACAAAAGTTTATGCAGGTTTATAATGCTGAAAAATTCAGCAGTAAAATTCTTGAAAGGAAAATGCAAGGTTATTTCCCGGTTTTATGCAGAAATTGATTTTTTTTAAACATACAGATTTTTATAAAGGTATTTGGAACAACCATGAAGATTTTATTAAGGATTTATTAAGGGATTCTGCTATATTTCAGATAAATGGATTTTTTTATATATTTATGGTTATTGTAATAACTTCGAATAAATAATCGTTTTCAATGTTTTGTGTTCTACCATTAATGTACCGACCAAACATTCCTTCAAATATTTAACCAAGTATTATTCTCTGAATTTTGTTTTCAATCAAACCCCAATATCTATCAACAACGACATAACAAAAATACTCAAATAAAATTTTATTAACAAAAATACCATTACAAAATCCGCACACGAAAACTCGAAAGAATCCTCACAAATTTTCTTCAATACCTCCGCGGTAGAGCGAAGACCCCAGCCACTCTTGCGCATGCGCGGTACCCCTGTGTAGGAATTCGCATCACCCATCTTAGCGAGGGATCGAAAGGAAATATTTATAGGGGGCGATATTATTACGCCTTCCCCTCCAGATCCAACTCCAAGATGGCGATCCCCATGTAACAAGACTCTTCGAAATCTTTCGAATTTCTTGAGCGAAGTCCTGGAAATTGACTACAAGTGGTAAGTTGAGATTCCTGAGGAATTTTTGATATTGAAGATTCTCTTCTGATCGATTCTAATGGTGTTTACGTTCTGCTTGTGCGATGGACATTCTTGCGTTCTAGAATCCCGGATCAAATGTTTTTGTTGGTTTCAATCGATGTGGTGGGCATTAATAGAGCATTAGTGAGATGATGTTACTGCTAGACTAAAATATGCATGTATTATTCGCTTTATATATTTTGTATAAAACTGAATATATATTATTTAAACTATCTTTATAAATGTGGAAGCCACAGCGTTGCCAGGGAACTAAAAAACAAGGTGTTGACAAATTATTGGGCGATGATCATAGTTTGGTTGTTTAACTATCCATAATAAACCTTTATTTTTGATGTATTTTTAATACTTTGTTTGTTGTTACTAAACCTAAACAATTTGTATAAAATATAAGCGAAATACTTGAGAAAAAGTTTTTATGTCCATACAGCTAAATGTGATACAGTAAAAATAATGATCATCGCCTTGCAATTTCTTACACTCCTGTATATAAGTTTAAATTCGTGATGTATATCTGTAATTTCAAAATCTAGACTGTTGGTATAACTACTCTTCACAGGCCCTTAAAGGACGTGTTGTAACTAAAAGGGCGTTGTAACGAATAAAAAAGTATTGTAGTAGAAACAAGTCAACCTATATTTAAGTGATGGTCGTTACAGAAGTGGTCGTTATATCGAAGGATCGATTGTAATTATTTTTGGAACGATTTTATGTAATGTAACACTTTCTATTTTCATTATGTCTTCAAACCCTAGAATTCAATTTTAACATTATTTCACTAAGTGATAGACTTGAAGCATTACTTACTTAAAGATTACGATGATTGATAATTTTTACCAATAATGAGTTTTAGTTTTATTGAGAAATCGAATGTCATGTTTCAAAAACGCTTTATCAACCCAATGCACCTGACAGGTGTGCTATTGAAGCATGTCTTCTGGCAGGACGGCTTCACAGAGGGCATTGCGATTTAATAGTATGATGAGTAAATGTTACTGAAAATTGTTGCTAATATTTTACATTTGTATTTGAAATTTTTTTAAAAATTCCACAGACCGGTTGTCCCAGATATTTTTTTTAAAGGATTTTACGGATCTCCTGATTTTTAAGTTTTAAAATGAAAGGGATATTTTTGGAATTATTAAAAAAATACGGGTAGAGATAATCTTTTTTATATAAAATTCAATGCTTATCTCATTTTTAAAAAAATATTTTTTTGACGTATTTGGTTCTGCATACACACTCTCTCCTCGTATATAGTCTGGTTTCTGCTGCTGTTTGACTGCTATGTAGGACGCCTCTAACAACATATCGCGCCAAATAAATAAAACTTCATTATACAATGTCAGTATACAATGTACAGCTGCGGGAAAAAAAAAACGAACCACCAATGATTATTTCGTTAGTTTTTATAGTAGAGCTAAACTTAATATACCATTTTTTATTGAATAAAGTCTAATACACATTGCTATACAAAAAATTTGCATAGGGGACTATCTTCACATTAAAATCCGTACCAACTTTAAAATTTCCAATAGCAACACCCAATTTTGATTCAATATTTAGAATCTACGACAAAATTTATCGTTGAATATCAATTGTCAAGTCATTTGGTTAAGTAGTTTTTTAATTATGAATTTCGAAAGTTTAGAAATCGTAATGTTAAATGAATTTCTTAAACTTTTAATCATATCTGTCGAAATAATAATTTTATTAAGCTGAAATTTTTATCCGTGTTACTTTTAAACGACCCAAATAAAAATACACTAACTTTCATTACTTATATGTATATTTTTTAATTTTATTTAAATTAGGATATTAATATTCATAAAATTTATGAATAGCAACCATGCTATATTTTGATAGTGATGGATTCAGAAAAACGCTTTATATCCATATCTAAAATTTCGTGATTTTCCGCTTTGTAGTTTTTTTTGCTATATTAAAATGTGTAACAAATGATCATTTCAGGGGTCATACACTAATTTAAAATCAGTAGAACTTAACAAAAATCTTCACTAATTTTAATAATTAAAAGCGCTGTGATCGCGTTGGCATAAAATTCTAAATTCTTATATAAAGGCGAGGGGTGTACGTGAGTGGTGCACGTTAAATATGATCAAAGTCCAATGTCCTATCGCCTACTGAAGTTGCGTTGGGTGTCAATTCATACATTGTTCTCGTCATCTGACCATGGTTAAAAAATATGAACTTGGTTAATTAACGTTGCACTAGACCTGCACAGTGGGCTGTTGGCGACGGTTCGGGGACTATCTCGAAGTAAAAACCCGAGAACGATGCCTCATATTTTTGACCATTGAAAAATTGAGAATCATTGATTTAAGTTGATAATACTACATGTAAATATTTAAAGAATGTGAATATCTTAGTTCATTATACTTAAACTTTTTTATATAATAATTATGTCCGTTGTTCCATGTCTTTTAAAGAAAACCACACCACTATATAAGCCGCCACTACATTTTGTAAATAAAAAAAAATAGGTAGTAATTTATAAATGTATTATGGATATTTTTTAACTATTTTAAATAAATGCATTAAAAATAACTAGAGATGAATTTTTTTAGAGGAAGGGCTTTAAGTTAACAATATAATTCCTAAAAGTGAAAATCAGATTCCTAGAGTGAAAATCAAATTTTGAACAAAACGATTCATCCTTAACAACCGCTACAGAATAACAAGGTTTCTCTCTACTAAGGTTTACTTTACTATTATAAGGTTTACTTAAATTAACTGGTGGAGTAAAGTAACCCCGAATGTTGGACTGGAATGAGGTTAGTGAACCAAAAGATTTGTAACCTGAACTAGAAGAAGAAAATAGATTTTATACTTTAAATGTTATTAATTCTTTAAATTCTTTCATAACAGAATTGGTCCCTAACCTTATACAGGGTACACGTGGTTATGTAAAAAATACAACTTTTTCCACTGGAAGAAAACCTGTGTTATACCAACACCGGTGTGTTGGTAGTACCTACAAAACACTTTTAGCTGTAACGTTCCCTAAAGAAAGAGAGGGGGAAAAAAGGTCAACTGTTGGACAGCAAGATTGCTAATCCTCACGTGAAAAATATATTACTGACTTCTTTCGCTGAATGCCCCGCCTTTTTTCAAATATGAGACTTTTTTTTAAGAGGTGGAGTAAAGTTACCCTGCAAGGTGCAAAGTAACCCCCTTGATGGTAACATGAAAAACAGAGTTTAAAACACAATCAGTGTCACTGACTAATTGAACAGCCGAATTGAATTACAGTGGCAATTGAAATTACAAATTTTCCAATATTTCACATAGCCGGATTAGACACACCATATGTGATTATATTATTAAACTATTTTTTTAAAGATGCAAAAATTATGTGCACATTGAAGTGGTATAAATGCTGTTTAAGAAACTTCAATGCTTTCTTTATTAAATACAAAAAACCTTATGTGCATATTTTTGTTTTTTAAAGGATTTTTAAAAGCATTAAAATAATTTTGGACCACCCTGCATAACTTAAGACAAGCACAATCTTATGGAATATGAGCAATTACATAACCTCAATTCAAACTGAGTTTGTAATATAACATTTGCAATATTTCATTTAAATACAGAATTTAAAAAAAAATTATATGAATTTTTAAAGTAAATCATTGGTATATGTATTTTAAACTTTAAATAAAAAATTTTTTAAAGATATATTCTAAAATTTAAATATTTTCTTACAATATTAATTTTATCATTTGCCTATATGATTTCAGAACATCTTTAGAATACAAATGATGAAATTTGTCGTCATCAAAATACTATATACAATCACATTGAAGTAGTAACATATCTGTAAGAATAATACATACTGCATCATATTATTTGAACAATTTATTTGCTAGCCTTATCTTATCTCTGATCTGACCACGAACAGAAGAACCACGGGAAACGAAGAACCACGGCTAACGCCAAAACATTTTCTACCCGCTTCATTCATTTCTTAGTTCAAGTTTGTTCAATGTGGAGGTAGCCCCTCAAATAAGATCGATACATATTGTATAATATCTCTGCATATAAGGGTAGGAAATTAACGAAAATTTATATTTAGATTATTTTGAGGGCGGGGACCATTTCTGCGCTATCAAAAGTAGGTGTTGCTATTGAAAATTTTAAAGTTGGTACGGATTCGAGTATGAAGATAGTCCCCTATGCAAATTTTTTGTATATCGTTGTATAGTAGACTTTATTCCCTACAAAATGGTATATTAAGTTTAGCTCTACTATGAAAACTATCGAAATAATCATTGGTGGTTCGTTTTTTTTTTCCGCAGCTGTACAATGTCAGTATACAATGTACAGCCGCGGAAAAAAAAACGAACCACCGATGATTATTTCGTTAATTTTTATAGTAGAGCCAAACTTAATATACCATTTTGTAGGGAATAAAGTATACTACACATTGATATACAAAAAATTTGCATAGGGGACTATCTTCATATTAAAATCAGCACCAACTTTAAAATTTCCAATAGCAACACCCAATTTTGATTCAATATTTAGAATCTACGACAAAATTTATCGTTGAATATCAATTTGCAAGTTATTTGGTGAAGTAGTTTTTTAATTATGAATATCGAAAGTTTAGAACTCGTAATGTTAAATGAATTTCTTAAACTTTTAATCATATCTTTCGAAATAATATTTTTAGTAAGCTGATATTTTTATCTGTGTTACTTCTAAACAACCCAAATAAAATACACTAACTTTCATTACTTATATGTATTTTTTTTTATTTTATTTAAATTAGGATATTAATATTCATAAAATTTATGAATAGCAACCACGCTATATTTTCATAGTGATGGATTCGGAAAAACGTTTTATATGCATATCTAAAATTTCATGATTTTCCTCCTTGTAGTTTTTCAGCTATATTAAAATGTGCCTCAAATGATCATTTAAGGGGTCATACACAATTTTAAAATCTGCAGAGCTTAACAGAAATCTACTAATTTTGAGATTTAAAAGAGCTGTGATCGCGTTGTAATAAAATTCTAAATTCTTATATAAAGGCGAGGGGTATACGGGAGTGGGGGAATGAATGACCAAGAGAAAATAAGAACCACGGCTAATGCCAAAACATTTTATACCAGCGTACTTCATTTCGAAGTCTCACTAATACTTTGTCCAATGTGGAAGTAGCCCCTCAAATAAGATAGATACATATCGTCTAATATCTCTGCAAATAAATGTAGGAAATTAACGAAAATTTATATTTAGATTATTTTGAGGGAGGGGAACATTTCTACGCTATCAAAAGTAGGTATTGCTATTGAAAATTTTAAAGTTGGTGCGGATTCGAGTATGAAGATAGTCCCCTATGCAAATTTTTTGTATATCAATGTATAGTAGACTTTATTCCCTACAAAATGGTGTATTAAGTTTAGTTCTACTATAAAAACTAACGAAATAATCATCGGTGGTTCGTTTTTTTTTTCCGCGGCTGTACAATGTCGGCATACAATAATGACTTGTATCATGGCGCTCTAAGTGTTTGGTAGCGAATGTATAGCGTTCTAACCTTCGAGCATGAATGGACTTTAGTAGAGCGAATAGGATGTCATAATCGTGAAACCAACATCTCAGACCGAATGGCCTCAGACACGCAACTTCTGTTCAAAATTATGAATTAAAAAATACTCGCTATTGGCTGATGAATTGGGAAAGGTGTAGCAGTGAAAATTTATGAATGGAATTACTAATTTAACCACGTGTCTGAGGCCATACGTGTTGGCTTCACGTTGATGTTAGCGAGATTATAACATTATGTTTTCTCTAGTATGAAGGATCCATGCTCGAACGTTCTGATATTATTTTCTAATCGTCTTGTATACATGCATTATATTTAAACTTTCCTAAAATTAATTAAAATACGGATTATGTATCCTGAAATGATTGTCCTTGTTCGTTTCAGATTCTGTTGAGGATCTGCTCAAGATATGTAAATGCCGAATTTTGCTTCAATGGAGATGCTAAGCGAACCGGAAGCAGCAACCTACGTACCCTACAGGCAAGTCGGTTTACGTACCCTATAAGTAAATTTTTACGTACCGTACGTACAGATATCTTATAGATAAGTTTATTACCTAGCGTTACCTTACTTACCGTATCAGGGCTCTAAATAAGCCAAGGCAATATCGCGAGTTATCTTGAAATTGGCACGACAATTATTGCTTCTCACTTCAAACATTGCTGCGAGTATTTGCAACATGAACTTTCTTTCCCGAATAATTTTTTTGTTTCCGATCTAAAATGTGCGATTTTCAAAATATCATTATTTATTTGTTCAATTGCTTTAAAATTCATTAAAAAGAAACTGAAAATTACAGATCACAGAATCGGTTTCATTTTGAGTTTTGCCGTAAGCGCGATAGTTTTTGCTTAAACCTCACAACACTGTTTTCTGCCAGCTTCAAAACTTTATTTCGAGCCTTGTACCGTATAAATAAGTCACTTTTCTTACTGTATATTTAATTCTTTACGATCAGTACGTATATAGCAACCGTTTAGTGTATTACTTACCGTTTACCATACTTTACTGCATTGGTGTCCATTTATGTGAGTTGTCCATTTTAGATATGAAATCGGCTTACGCAGAAATTGAAACACAAAATTTAATTATTTGTATCAATTCTTCAAACTCTTGTATTATTATTATTACTAGTAGTTCTGGGAACAATTGGACTTCACGCGACTGTTCCCAGATAATTCCGCAGTCAGGTTAATTGAGAATTCCGGATAGTTAAATGCCAAGTAACCAAATATTTTTTTTACTAAAGGTTTTAAAATGAAACATTTCCTATCTAACAACAAATTATCCGAATGCCCGAGAACAGAAATCATGTCGAAATGATAACCTGTCTCCTTTGCGGTATTGGTTGGCTCGAAGCAGGTTAAAAAACTTATACGTCGATTTTTAATGACTTCAAGCAGGATTCATGCCAAATATGAAGTAAATTGAAGAACGCGTTTGGCCGAAAAATGCTTAACAAACAAATATACAAACAGGCGAAGTGCTGAGAGGACGAGTTAAAACAGGGACCTCGCAAACGCTCGGTCAAATATTGGACATCTAATACTGTAATTATAGGAACAATAGACCTCGTGACCATAAAAAGAATCTTCATAAAAAACGATTTTAATGACTTCAAGGAACATTCATGTCAAATTTGAACAAAATCGTACAACGCGTGTGGTCGTAACTGCGTAACAGAATATACCGAAAGTAGGATTAAAACAGAGGCCTCGGTCAAAAATAACAGAATATTGAAATATATTTGGTGTGAGATTATATAACTAAACTAAAAATCATCCATGGAACAGATTCGAAAGAAAACATGAAAATGTATTAACAAACACCAATTGACATATTTTCGTCGAAGTCGTCTGATGGTTAGCGATTTGTATATCCGTCCTAGTGTCACCAGTTTTAGAAGCAGTTCACTTAATTTAATAGTTCATAAAAATACAGGATTTTTAAGCCTTTTTTAAACTTTAAACATGGGAGAAATTTTAAATCCATCATTACTAAACTAATTAAATGTATACATTTAAAAAGTATGCATTTAATTAGTTATTTTATATAAATTTATGTTTATTTAAAAAGTGTTATATAGATTTAGCTAAAAAATATTTTATAAATTTATATTTATTTAAAAAAATATTATATAAATTTATATTTATTTAACAAATATTATATAAATTTAGTTAAAAATATTTTATAAATTTATATTTATTTAAAAAATATTATATAGATTTAGTTAAAATATTATATAGATTTAGCTAAAAATATTTTATAAATTTAAATTTATTTAAAAAATATTATATAAATTTAAATTTATTTAAAAAATATTATATAAATTTAAATTTATTTAAAAAATATTATATAAATTTAAATTTATTTAAAAATATTATATAAATTTAAATTTATTTAAAAAATATTATATAAATTTAAATTTATTTAAAAAATATTATATAAATTTAAATTTATTTAAAAAATATTATATAAATTTAAATTTATTTAAAAAATATTATATAAATTTAAATTTATTTAAAAAATATTATATAAATTTAAATTTATTTAAAAAATATTATATAAATTTAAATTTATTTAAAAAATATTATATAAATTTAAATTTATTTAAAAAATATTATATAAATTTAATTAAAAATATATAAATTTATATTTATTTAAAAAATATTATATAGATTTCGTTAAAATATTATATAGATTTAGTTAAAATATTATATAGATTTCGTTAAAATATTATATAGATTTCGTTAAAATATTATATAGATTTAGTTAAAATATTATATAGATTTCGTTAAAATATTATATAGATTTCGTTAAAATATTATATAGATTTCGTTAAAATATTATATAGATTTCGTTAAAATATAATATTGATTTCGTTAAAATATTATATAGATTTCGTTAAAATATTATATAGATTTAGTTAAAATATTATATAGATTTAGTTAAAATATTATATAGATTTAGTTAAAATATTATATAGATTTAGTTAAAATATTTTATAAATTTATATTTATTTAAAAAATATTACATAGATTTAGTTAAAATATTTTATAAATTTAGACTTAATTAAAAAAAAATTTCAAAAATTTAGATTTATGTAAAAAATATTATATAAATTTAGATTTATTACAAACGTAAATTAAATCCTTTTACAGTGAAAACAAACCTCTAGATTTGAAAGTTCGCCCACCACTCAGAGATCTAGAAATCAAATACAAAAATTGATTGCTCAGAATTACTTGCGATTTGATTCCAATTTATTCTAAGACTGCAGTAAAATAACCCTTCGACAGTTAAAAATAATAGACTTTTTAGAACTAATTAGTGTAATTTAATACAATTAATGTTATTTAATAACGGTCAAAAAAATTCTTTTAAAAATGAAATTCTACACACAAATTACTTTTCCAATATAATATTTTACTATAATTATCCATTGAAGGAAGATGAATGCAAAGAATACTTTAAAAAAATATTCATAGGTCAAACATTCAAAACGTGTTTTTTCACATCAAAATGATTCCTGCGAAAACGCAAATAGTTGTTCCCAAATGTATTGGCTTCCAAAGTTAATTTCAATGGGACAACATTTGTTTTGGACATATAAAATAGGTTAGTTTTGTAAAAAATTCAAAGACGAATTCCTAATTTTAAGAATGAAAGATCAGTTTGGACAAAACACGTATTGAATGTTTGCTCTTTATTCATATACTTCAAACAAACCAAAGTAGAAATTATGTTCTAAATGAATATGCTGCGAGTAATTTAGGCAGGCTGCATGCCAAGTGGCCTAAGTCACCAACACCCGATAATTAAATAATACAGTTTTATATTACTAGGCCCCTAGAGCTATCATTTAACTAAGTGGCTCCTAATTCAGTAAGTTGCCCAATAATGAGTTATAACGTCATTCCCCTTAACATTAAAGCCATGGTATAAATTGCAAACTTTAAAAACTCTCATATCAGAACTTTTTTTTCTAGAATTATACCACTTAGCAGGCAACCCGCTCTAAAAATTACAGGGTGTATGAGAAATATATTTTCATCTTTGACACTCAATAAAACCTATAAGAAATGAGATAGCTAACTTATGTTGCTTGTACATATAACAGCAACACATGAAGTATTATTTGTACGTAGTTTAAAAAACAGCCCACTGTGCAGCTCTAGTGTGACGTGAATTAATCAAACCAAACGTAGTTTTTTAAAAAAAGTGTTTTTTTATTCAATTGTTTTTATCAAAACTGTTTACAAATAAAGCTTCATACATTGCTGTTACATGTACAAGCAATATTACTGAGCTATCTTGTTTCCTTTAAGGCGTTGCGTGTCAAAGTGTAAAGCGCGTGTCTAAGCGTGCGTTGTTGATTCTACATCAGATAAACTTATTGCGTATCAAAGTTATAAAGATAACTCCCATACACACATCCTCAGGAGAAAGCTCAGTACGTAGAATGGTTCGTTGATGGTACGTTTAATTGTTTTTAGAAGAAAATTGATAACAAATAAAACTTAATCTGTTGCTGTTAAATGCACAAGCAACATTACGTAAGCTATCTTATTTCCATTAAGTTTTATTGCGTGTCAAAGTTATAAAAATAACTCGCATACACCCATCCTCAAGAGAAAGCTCAGTGCGTTGAATGGTTTGTTGACGGTTTTGGAGAAAAAAAACTATTTACAAATAAAACTTCGTGTTGCTGTTACATATACAAGCATATAACTTAGCTATCTTATTTCTTTTAGGTTTTATTGCGTGTCAAAGTTGTCAAAATAACTCTCGTACACCCTGTATAATTTAACTCTTATTTTAACAAATATAAAAAAATATATATCATCTAAAAAAATCATTTTATTCTTATTTTTATTACCTAACCCTAATCAATAAATGGCTTTCCAAACCGGAATCTTCGAACACCTAAAAAAAAAGAATCGATTCTCTTAAGAATTTTCGAACTCCTTTACCGAAATCTTGTTGGTATCGATCTATTTTCACTCGTCCAGTTGTTTACCATCACGGGTACAGTTTCTCAATCTTCCACGGCTCTTCTTTCTTTTGATGGGACGTGAAGTGCCCGTTTATTGACTGGCGAAGAATTTAATTATAGTTCAAATCATCGAGTTGGCGGGAAAAGTGTGAGAAATGCCCATTTAATCAGCCATTCCTTCTGTACGCCTCTGAAACTTCATTTATTTTTATTTAATTATGTTCTTGTTGATGTTTTCTGTCGAGCTGAGAAATGTTGGTTTTCTATTTGTGTTTGTTTTATTGATGTCATTAAATACTGGATGCCCATAGCTAAATTTTTCTTATTCAGAGCAGTCTATACCTTCATAAATGTTCGTAATAATTTTATAAAAATTTGATTTTCTCTTAATAAGGAGACAAAAAACATTTTTCCGACAAAACAAATCGGGTAGACATTACTCCCCAATGTATCATAAGATTTGATTTGTGAATACTTTGCTCCTATAAGCTCTTGATCTCTGCGCACTTGTAATAAATTTAGATTTCATGGAATAATTTTACTAGTTCTTCTGTTTCAATCTGTTTAAGTTTTCTGCGTTATAGTTGAACTTTAGAGTCATATTTTGGTTCCATAGTGAAATCTTCGATAAATCTTTATTTTCCACTCGCCGTAATTTTTAAAAAAAATATTTAAACTCTTAGTCAAATGGAATTGTATAATTCGTGGTTTTCATTAATTTAAGCGCGCACTCGCCATAACAAACGATTAGAACAGAAGTTACCGTAGTTAAACAGGCCAACGTATGCCCAAATTTGAGACTCATTACCCCTCACCACACGGAACAAAAGTGTTATCTGTCTTGCAAAAGCTGTTTTCAGACATTTTGCAAAAGAATTGGTCATATGCAGGAGCGGTTCGAATGTGTCAGTGCTAAATATTGTTAATACATTTAAAAATGATTAACATTAAAAGGTAAAGGGCAATTAAAGCAATTTATTAATAAATCCTATCGCATCTCTAAATGGCTAAAATAATATCGCTACCTCAGTCTGGGGTTTTCCTCTGGCCGTATTTGAAACTGTAAAAATATACAGTTACCATCAATTTAATAACTATAAAAATAACTTCCCTGTCCATTTTTTTTTATTAACGAAAAAGCCAAATTTTATTCGCTCTATACTTATCAATTGTTCTACTGCTCTTATTAGTCAAAACATAAAAAGATTATGAATAATAGTTCAGAAGAAGGTTTGAAGGCTTTTTACTTTTATTTTTTATCGATATGTTAAAGAAAAAAAACTTAATTATCCCAACCTTCTTCTCTTACTACCCAAGTTTTGGTACAATTTTTTTTATATTTGTTGTGGGTCATAATACTTTTGGGGCTTTTAACTGCGTGCAACCATTTTTATATTTTTTTTAATTTTATAGAAATTGATGAGATCCCATAATGTCCAGTTTTTCCAGAAAAATAAAAAAAAACGCTATTATTATAAAAAAAATTATTTTATAGAGGCATGTGCTTATTTATTTCTTAGACCTTTCGTTTTTGTCATTTTAATCGACCCCCTACTAGAACAGTTTTCTTTAAAATTAAAACCAGCTATGTACATTTTTGGCTATTCTTATGTATAATCGAAAACAGAGTAGGCTAAAAGTCTCCGACACATTTTTTAAATTAAATCAAATAATTCAAGTAAAAAGTACGGTTTAGACTAAAATTACTTCTGCCTGTGAAAAGTTTGTGTTTAAGCAAATAAAAGTTTTAGTTCCAAACTTCTTTCATAGATGGCGCTATATCTTAAAAACATCAGAAAAGGTTTTTGATGCCCGAATACATGGATTGAATAAAGTACCGTTTGGACGTGGCTAGAGCTACGTAGCAAACATTGAAATATGGTACTAGATTGCCCAAAATAAATGTTATGTTTCTGATTGTGATAAAATAAATTATTTGTAACTGATTCTCTTTTTTTTTTTTTTTTTTAAGGTTCAGCGTTATCTATTTCGAAATTTGGAACTAAATTTTTATTTCCTGAAAAAAAAAATCATGAAGTATTTGTGCCCAAATCCCACTTTCTTACGCCAATAACTTAATTTTATATTAAACTTTAGAGCGGAAGGGACTTTTGTTAAACCTTTTATATCAAAATCGTATCTTTTTCAAAAATGTTCGAAAGTTTGTCATTCAACTAAAGATATTTATAATCCCGCCCCCATTCCAAACTACTACCCTTTCTTTCCACTAACAAGCACTTGTTTATCGAGAGAGTGGACGCACGGTTGCCATGACAACTGCGAGCCAGATGTCGTTGGGCCGCAGCTATTTCAAGGCTCCATTCAGTCCTTTTCTTAGCCCCGGCTCAGACGATGCCGAAATTTCTTTCGTCCCTTTGAACGCCCCCGCTTTCGAACAACAGTCTTTCTCGAACTGTTGCTTCGAACAGTTGCTGAAAAAGTAGCGGTTGATGTTTCCTTAAATGTTGTAAAAATTGCTGGTGGATTTTAGGAGACTTTCCACTTATAGGAATTCGATTTATATATGTTGAATTAGAATTTAGTTTTAGAAACGAACTTTTATTATACTACGCGTTATTTACGTATTTAGAACTAGCCTGTTCGAAATTCCAATCACCGAGTTATATTTATATTTTTATACAAATTTGAAAAAAATTTAACGTTATTTGGGAAATTTAAAATAATAAATATTTTGAAATAATAAATATTTTAAAATAATAAATATTTTCGAATAACTTTTATTTTCTTATTAGATTAAATATATTTCATTCGTTTTGTATTAAATTTGATTTAATTTAACAGTCTATGAAATTCTAAAAAAAATTCTAGGGCTAATTTTTAAACAATAAACATTGTTATTTGAAAATACTGATAGAAAATGTGAAGAATTGTACGAAAATTAGAACACATTATCCCAGTGCAACTGTTGTTGTTATTTTAAAAAGAATGCAATAACTACTTCAAAAACTTTATTGACTGAATTCACCTGAATAAGTACTTTCTGCGTACGAAATCATAATTTAAAAAGTTCATTTTATTTTAACAATAATGTTATTTACATGAATCTTTTTATATTTTATTTGTACTCGGACTAATTTGTGTTTCAAGCAAGTCTCATCAGTACTTGTCAACCACACATATAGCAAAAAAATATAATTAGCATTTCTGAAAGCATTAATATTTAAAAAGATTTTTGAGGATGGACGAAAAGAAATTGGAAAAACCCAATTCTCAACCTGAGTTTTGTGTAAATCGAGTTTGTAATGCAGCTGGTTTGGAGAGGTAAGCTGAATAATTAGTTTTTTGTTGAAATATTTTAGCGTGATTAATGTGCTCATGATTAAAAATTTCGAAACGGCGTTTTTTTTTTTGTCATTTTTCCAAAATATTCAATTAAGAAAATACTTGTATTGTATCAAAGCCATTATCAAATGTTAAACAAAATTCTTTATAAAATTAGTTTATCAGTAGTCTATAAAATATGTTTACATTAAATTGAATATTAATAATGAGACAAAAGTAATATTATTTTTGTAGTAATTTTGTTTTAAAACTTTTTTGTATATATATATAGTCGTTTGCTGTAGTTCAGTCTTTTTTTTTCTAATGAATAGTTATATTTAGTTAGTATTTTTAAATTAAATTCCGAACGGTCAACACACATTGTTTTATTTATATAATAATTGGTAAATTTGTAAGATAATAGTATAACTCTTGCAATATTTTGTTTATTAAAAAAAGGAACTAAATTTTACTACTATTTAATTACCAATAATATTTGTCATACCTCAATTATCAATATTATTTAATTTTCAGTAAATTTGAATATTTTTTTAGTATCAAACTTGTATGTCAATAGCGTCAATAATTTTTGCTTTGTTTTCTCGATTTACAATTATAGCTCACAGCAAATCGTAAGCATTAAAAGAATATAGAAAAGAATTTAAGTAATTGAATAGTTAATATGAATAAACTTGTAAACACTATACGCTTTTCTTGTAAATATGCAAACATAAATAAAACTGATAATTAACCATAATATAAGCAAATAATTTTTTAAAAAATAATAAACTAAAAGTGGAAGAATGAACCAAAATTAATGAATAACGCATATAAATCAGATATAATATTTTTTAAAAATTAACTAGTAAAAAATTTATTTCAATATAATTCGACAATTTTCTCCTCTAAGTAACGTATAAAAGTATTTCAAAATCCATAGGGGCAAGGGTTTAAAAAAGTGACGAGCCCCCGTGCCTGCATCGGACCTATGCACCAGATACCACCAGATTAATTGTCTAATACCTACCTGTTAACCTTAGGTATAAGCCAGGGGATAAGCTATGTTTTTTTTATGTGTTTAAGCTATGTTTTTACTTTGTTAAATTTAGAAATTTATATATTAAAAATAAAATTAACTCACATATAATCTGAAAAATATAAATAATTATTTAATATAACTTTTTCATTTTGAAAATTAGGAAACACGTATATTGGAAGTAGTATGTTTCATTTAAAAAAAAAAATAGGGAACGTATCGCAAATAATGCTTTCACTTGGAAAAATTAGAAAACGTATTGGAAAAATGTTTTTATTTCATGCAATTAGAAAGCACATTGGAAAAAATGCTTTTATACTTACAAAATTACTTAAATAGCAATAAAAATTATCACATGCTAATTTCATTATCAGATTTTAATTGTTGCTGTTTTTATTTGTAATTTCGTTAAAAAATGGGAAGACATTAAAAACTTTTCCATGTATTAAAGAATATTTATAAAATTATTTCTACAAACCCTTTGTATGCAAGGAAATAAAAATACTTACAGATTAAACGACACTAGTATAATAAATATAGTCAAAACAGTATAAATAAGATAAGAAGAATTTGTACCATACTTTATTATTAATCAATGAAAAACGATAGTTTTTTTTTAAATAGTGTACTTAATAATTTTTGATTTTATTATAATTACTGTTGTTGTTTTTTTGTATGATAATTAAACAATAAAGTTAAATTTTAAAGTTTTCGCATTTTTTTATATTTTATAACCAAATTTTTTAAACTGTTAATTTTCATGGTTAAGCCTATAGATATCGACAAAATATTTCGTTTGGCTCCACAATTAGTGTAATCCTTCTGAGTAGCTAGTCGTGAGTGGAAACTTTATTTAATCGCCAAAATATTAACAGATTCCGCAAGGTTCCTTCACAGTCATATCGGCGTCAAATTTCTTATGAAAAACAGGAATAAATTAATGATTATCATACTATTTGTCATCCCACCCCACGTAGTACAAAAATCAGAGGATAAGTAGAATAATGGCTAATCTTCCTCTACACGATGGTATATATTTTATCCTCATTGGCCCCTCACACCCTAGAGTTATGGGTATTTGGAATATCAACACTTTTTATGTCGCTCTAGCTTCTGACAATAACCACTGTACAGGCAGGGTACGATTGAAACACTGAAGCAAGGAAAGTCCGCCTTTAAATGGGGGCCCCATTGCTCTCTAATAGACTCTAAAACATTAAATTGAATTGTTATATGCACTAAAATTCTTGCCCTTGAATGACAATAAATCGAAACGAAATATAATAAAATATATTAATAAGTAATGAGTATTCTGTATGTTTTTTTTTTCTTCCAATATTCGAACAAATATAGCACAAGTAGCATTTCTTTTACTAAAGTTTGTAATGCAATTTCTTTAAGGTAAATTTAGTAGCAAACTATGTTAAGAGTGTTAAATATTTATATAAAATATGCGATTTGGGGGCCCCTCAAAAATTTCAAGTGTAAGCCTGGGCTTCACGAGCCTATTCGGTAATCAGGCCCATTTTAAAGATTAAATGACTTCAAAATATTTTCTGGCAATGATGCCCAAAACGATTGCTAATCCAGATTTCAAAGTGTTACAAAATAGTAAAGGGCGGCTTTGAAATTAATTAAAGATCTTATTCTCAAACGTCATTCGATTGTTTCATCAGCTGTAGCGGCATCTGTTCACAGTCACAACACATCCGTCCGGTTCTAAAGCGTTTTACTAAGCTATTGTGCACGCAATAGCTGAGCATTGATTTGTTTATCTGGCTGTGTAGCAATGCGTATTGTGCAAAAGACGCGACGATTTCAAAACGTCTTTCCCCAGTCAATTCGAATTTTGATTTGAGTTTTCTTGGAACATGGATGCGTTGTATCCAGTGCTTTTCTTTTTATTTTTATAAAGGGGATATTGGACTTTTGTTTTTATTTAATTAGTTTTAACGCTTTTTGGAAAATTGTTTTTTAAGACGTCTTCAGAAACACACTTAAGCGTTCTCGTTTACGTGACATGTTGCACGGATATCGTATGTTTCAAGCTTTTTTCTTGAAAATGTTAATATGAAATACAGCATAAAAGAACTTTGTTTGAGAAATCAGCTACAAAACATAATGACTGTTGACCAAATTGAAATTTGTACGGATTTTGAGGATACGCTACAAAACAGGTAAGGAAAAAAATTCTGTAAAATGACTAACATGTTAATATGTAATATTTGCACTGTTAAAAATGCATTCCCATATTTAACAAAATGTTGTCATTTGTCATGTGACGAAAGAAACAGACGCCTGCTATATGCTCTGATTAGATATTTCGTCAATCTGCGGAAAGTTACTTTGTCGGATTTTTATTAACGACATTTATTTCGTCGAAAATGAGAACGATTTCAAATAATATAATAAGTCAATAACGACCAGCTGACACGAGCCGCGGACCTCTCATTCCAGAGTCCAACGCTCTCTCCACTCGACCAAGAAGACTCGGTTGAACTCTGCCGATATAAGTATAATAACCGAGCATGCGGACTTCCTCTTGTACGGGTAGTTTTAAATTGACAAATTTTAAGTAACTTTTTCTCGAAAAGTAATAAATGTAGATGTCCAAACATTTTAGGAGCATTAAACAGATACTTGGTATGTTACTAAAGCGGGATTTTTATTTTTTAAAAATCTTGTTTTTACATTAAATTAATGCGTTTTGCGCAATATACGACGTTATTTTTAATTCTAGTACCTTGTTTTCAAAAACTACGATACTTCTGAATTTTTTTTTTTTATCATGTATCGTATTTACTGATGTGAGATGTTGGTTGTTTTTCAAACACAATTTTTGCATGGTTATTTTGTTCCAAATTTATACAAAATGAGAGGGATCTTCAAAGTAACTTTTTATAAACAAATTAGTTTAAAATAAAAAAAATATTACTTGAATAGCAATATCTATTTAATGCTCCTAAAAAAAATTTACATCTACGCAGTGGCGGCTCGTGGACTACAGCAAGTACAGCCGGGCTGCACCTAAATTTATTAATGTATTTTAAAATTAAAATAAGATATTTTACTAATTTTCTTAAATGAAGATTAGAATTGAAAATGAAATTTCTACGGTAGTAAACAAAATCTCCGATAAATAGCAAGCCTGTTACCGTAATGTACAATTCAGGAGGGGAAAAAACTCCATTCAATCAAAACTACAGCCAAAAAGCGAAGTTCGAAATCAACTGCACCGTTGCCATGGCAACCTCTACGTAGTATGGAGATACCCCCCCCCCCCCCCCCTCTGATAATGCACTGCATTTGTGAGAAGGTACAGCCAAAATGAATCTTCTGGTTTAGGATGCACTTGGTATTCGATAAACTGATTGGCTCGTGCGTGAATCACGGGGATGGGTGGGAGAACCCGAGAACTTACGAGAATCTCTCCAAACGGAAATAGTTTTCGTGATAAATTTACTGTGCGCTGTTGTTTCGTTATTTAAGTTAATATTAAAATGGACCGCTTCGCATGTTTAAAAGAAAGGAGGATTGCTTTAAATTTCAAAAAATAAGTGTTTTCTATTTTGTTTTCGCATGTTATCATTTTGTAAAAATTGAAAGTAAACTTTGATTTGAGTAGTAAATAATAAAGAATTTCCGTTCATGTATGGTTTGTGGAAAATAGGGGGGCTAATTTTGGCTGAACTAACATTTTCGACCACGGGTCGCCACGGCATCTACGTTTGTAACTTTCTAAGGAAAAGGTACCTACAATGTGCCAATTTAATGTTACCAGTACACAGGGTACAAACTATCCCCTTAACTGAGTTTCGAAGACCACTGTTAGATCATTGCTCCTGGGACCGAAGCGGAAATAGCGAAAACAGATAGCACAAATCTTTCAGCGATATCTTCCAAAACACTTCCTTTGGGTTCTTTTCTTAAAATAATCATTCCAGTTAGGGTTGTGCTTATTCGTATGAGCTTTGTATTAAGTATGCTTAGGCGATGCTGTAATTTATTAATTGACAGTTTTTAGGTACAAGGTTTCAAAGTTTGAGGGTCAGCCTCGTTGCAATGTTACAGAAGTCACCAAATATTTGAAAGGTTAGAGAAACCTGAAAAAAGACATCGGTTTCTATTTCATTTAGAAATTCAAAATTGATATATTCAAATTAGTTTTTAAATTTTTTATAAAATTGACATTGATTATTCTTGTTACAAGCTACATATATCTGTATATATAGTCAGCATAGCACAATATTAATTATTTTTAATTTGATTTAATGTTCAATAAATATTCAATTACTTTCAATTAGAAAAAAGTTTTAGGGATAAACTTCTTTCCAATTACAAAGTGTTTTGTAGACACAACAAAATTGATATAGTACATTATCAATCCTAAATGAATCTTCTATTCAAATGTAACTTTATCAAAAAAAATGGCTCTATTTCATGAAGCCAACTTTTCAGAAGTTTGTTAATATTTATTCTTCAAAACACAATTTGGGTCGAAAGCTGCGGAAAGAGAGAAGCCATTAAACTATTTTTCTAACACCCCGTGAAGTACATAAATGTTTTCTCGGTAGTAAAATTGCGGATCAGTGACCTTTTCATATGGCAAATACTTAAAAATCTTGTTTTTCTTACTCTTGGATTTGAACGTCGCACTACAGCTACACGATGAATACTTAGATTGTAATTTTGAACAACGGTCAAATGACAAGGGCAACACCTAAATAAGCAACCCAATCTCCAAATTTCCACATCACAACTAACGACATATTTAATGTGCATCATCTCCCTGCGCCCCGCTCAGTTGGTAAGGCGTTTAGCTACTAATCAGAGGATTGGTGGTTCGAATCCGGGAAATGGACTTGACACAGAAAAGAAAAAAAAGTAGTGATCTCGCGATCGGAGGGTTGCCAGCTTCGCTACAAAATTACTAGAAAGTCGTCCAGAATATCCAACAAATTATACTGGCGTGTATACGGGACTGGTGCACGATCAATCTGATCGGGGTCCAAAGTCCCGACGTCTATTGAAGGCGTTGGGTGCCAGTTCAGGTGTTTCCTCGTCATCTGACCATGGTTCTAAAATAACGAGGTGCATGTATGAATGTGTGTGTGAATGTGTATGTGTTCCCGGGTCTTTCCTTCGAGATTGACCCCGAACCGTCGCCAATAGCCCACTGTGCAGCTCTAGTGCGACGTTAATTAACTAACCAACCAACCAACCCTGCGCCCCGATGATAATTTGGGCGACGAGGATCAGATTTCCAACCTTCCGATTACGACCTCACCGCTCTTCTAACCAGGCCGTTCAGATCCTCCAACTTTTATTAATTTTGAAATCTATGAATATGAGTAAATCTGTAGCCAAAGTGGTGCAAGGTCTAATAAAAATTAAGCAAAAAAAAATATCAGGACATGCAAGAAAAATTAAATTTAGATTTTTACACGTGTTTATGTGTAGCACCAACGTTTCCATTACAAAACTTTCATTATTGTTCCAGTATGCAGTATGTATCGAAAAGTTCCAATCGCGGCCCATGGCAACCTTTTGTCTGGGCGATAAACAATTGTTTTCTTCTTTGAGAATATGGTAAACCTGGCTCCCTTCTGCCGCAATTGGGCTATTGCCGTATGTATATAACAAAAGAAGTAAATACTCGGGTGTGGATGTGTTGGATCACGCTCAAGAAGGTTTTACGAGAAACATCATTTCAGTAGGTTATAGAAATAAGGATTGGTCGCCATTGGTAGGAAGATAAACAAGCTATAGTCTTAATTACTAAATTTCAAGATTTTTACGCGCATCAGGGGCCTTGTTTTCTATCGAACGGAAAAAAACATCCATCGTGTATTTTGTCACGAAGTTGCAGTATTGGAATAGGTCGCCTTAAAATTATAGCATTGTGTTTTTATACTAATATCCCATATACTGTCAGGAGAAAGACTCTAAAAAAGGTTGCTAGCGTGGAATGTTCCAAATGAAGTGGAGATTTTATTTTATTAACCAATTGGAATTATACCCGTCTAATACACCCATTCGGTCTACATTCCACCTTTGGAATGGAATAAATTCGTCCGTTTCTATGGCGGCCGCCAGACAACAGAATTCTGTCTGAAGGCTTTCTCATCGCGGTACGACGGTAGCTGATTTTAAATACGTTTCAATCAACTATGCATAACCTTACGTGTTTTCCCATAGGAAGCACAGCAGCGGAGACCTCCAGAGCCGCCTCAAGACGAGAAAGATACTGGGCGTTGGAGAAACGGACAATGGAGATGTCCATAGATCAAAGGTAAGAATCTAATAAGTACTCATCACTAACCCAAGTCCGTCTCAAGTATAGAGAAGGCCTTGACTAACCCCCTAATGCAAACTATAAAGTTTTTTTTTTAATTAAATTGGCTGTATCTATCGAAATTGCGCAGGGTTTAAGGAGTGCAACGTCAAACTCAACAGTGGGTTCGGGTGCAAAGCAGAATAAGTGACAGTGAACAATTAATAGGAAGTGATTTTTTTCATTAGATATTCATCAAATGATTTTAAAACTTTTATGAACGGCTCTGACACCTGTGAAAGTGCATTGGACGATCTCTCTAGTGATGAAGATAGGGTGAGGATATGTCACAAGTTCGAAAAATTATTTAAAAAAATGTAACACAATATATATATATTAAAAAATATATATACGCAGTCACACAAAAAATATATATATAAACAGAATCGGGGTGCCCTCTAAAGTACTTTTCCACAACTTTAACTTTTGAATGCTTACAATCTATAGTTATAAAAGTAGTGTTTAGATATAGGAATATGCGCTATACGATAAAACCCTTTACAGCGCCTCTAGCGGCAGTGATCTAAATTGGTATACTTCACTCTAAATTATACAACATACTCGAAAATAGTCTTACAAAGTTGTAAACCAGCATCGATTTACTACGAAAATACACCACACGCACGAGTGCTATGCACATGCGTACAACGCTCGTTTGTTTAACTTATGCCACTTGAACTCACATTTTACACCTACCAAGATCGGCAGGTGCCAGGGGAAAATCTTGCTTTTCGTTCTATAGATGTAAAAAAAAACTTAAAATGCACGTATGCTCACTACATGACTCTATGCACTCAAAATAATCCCAGATTCAATGTCCGATAAATCGCGTTATTGCTCCATACCTGTTCGAACAAAACCCTTCTACTAACGTTGTAAGAAACACGTTTCTTTTAATAGCTATCTGACGGGAACAGTGTGACATCATAGCTCGTTGTTCTTAAAAACGTCAGGTGGTCATAATATTTTGGCCGCTCAGTGTATATTATACAGCATCTTGAAAAACTAATATTGAAATTTGACAGAGTGTAGGGCGAATCCATGTTAACAACACTCGATTTTTAAATTTAAATCATCAATAGCTGAAGTACCAATAAAACACAAATATTATAGCTTCCTTTTCCAAACAAACAAAATACATATTGTTCAAATGTCATAACATAGGCTCACTACTACACAATATTTCGCGAGTATTCGTAGTAATGAATGAATGAATGAATGCTTTGTCTTGAATGACAAAAACTTTCAGAATCGGTCAAAAACCCTCCCCCTTTAACCATCGTAATGTAGACGCTTTGTCTGACTGTTCTAAAAATAGGACTCCTGAATAAATCACTTTCAAAGCACAGGCGATCTTGGATAGTTCCGATTCACGATTGTGTTTTCCAAACTCATGTGATCAAGTAAATAGGATTAGCATATATCTGTTGAGATAGTTACAATTGTATCTTTGCATTACATTAATGCATAAAATAACAATGGACACTGCAAAATTTAAATTATTTGTTTAAAATATGCTATACAATAAAGAAATCGGAATAAAATGAAACTGTTTGGCCGCGTTGCTGGGGGACCCGTGGTGAGAAATTTAAGTAACCTCCGTCGTGACTCGAACACGCGAATTACTGTTCCGAAGACCCCCGCGCTACCGACTACGCTACAAAGGCAAACATTTAAACCTAATTATAATGACTTTAAAATTATTAAAAGAACTAATAATTGATTTTTTTATAGTTTATCAGATTTTAATTTTTCTTAAAAAAAACTAATGTTCTTGGAAATTTCCTAAAAATAATCTATGGAATAGGACTGACCATAGAATCGCCATTTATCATTTAAAAAATCGTTAAAAAAATCGCCATTTATCAAATAATAAAAAAATATAAAATGTCTGCCAAAAAATAAGTACAGATTCATGCTATTTGTTGTATTAAAATTACTAATATATTTTCTGTGTAATGCTGCAATTTATAGTTTACAGTATCCATTGAACACTTTTTGGTTAAAAACTCGAGTTAGCCAATATCTCTAATGGCGATTTTGAGTTTTCTTCACAATAATTGTTATGATGAAAAAATTGTATCGAAGTTCCAAATTTGTATATTATTTAATAATAATCTAGTTGAAAGAATATCATGTGGCTATGGAAAACTAAAAACTTATAATTGCTCTCCTAAAAAGTTGAGGAAATTAAACATACATCAGGAAATTTAATTAACCCTCTGACGCTCAAACATTTTTCACAATTTGCAAGGGTGGGTGCAAGAAACAGACAGCTCCACTTTTTCCTGATTTAAGTTTTTTCACATATTCCTATAAAGAAAAAACAATCCTTCATTGATTGGTGCAAGAACCAGGCAGTTGAAAGCAATGGGTATAGATATACAAGTAAAGGAGCTGTACTGGTGTCTCATCTGGTGCGAGAAACAGTGTTTTTGTCCGTCCTGAATTTTTTTTGAAAACAGGAGCTGTCTTGTTCTTATACCCACGTCCTTAATTGTAAAATTGTTTACTCTTCTTGAAACTTTTTAATTTTTCCTGTAAGAACTTCTTTATGCTTCTTCAAAAATTTTATACTTCGGTGATCAGACAAGAAACTAGTTTAATTCCCAGAAATTTAATAATATAAAAAAATTAACAATTAGCAGTTATGCTAATTAGTTATTAATAATTAACAGTTACGCTAATTACCAATTTGTCATTAATTATTAATAATTTGTTAATCACTGAGGAATTTGCACTAAAATATTAAAAAAGGTTGGTAGAAAATTCTGATTATGGTGCAAGAAGCATAACAGCAATAAGAATTGAATGCAACTTGATGTTTTGCATGTAAGCTGACGATAAATACTTTATAAAAATAAAATATCATTAACCAAAAAGAGCAGAAAATACATTGAAATATTTTCACTCTTGTACATAAAACTCAAAACATTTTTATCCATAACTGGACAAAGAAGAGACATTTTATCTTCGAACCAAATTCAAATACATTACTTAAATTCTATTGACTTGTAAAGTTTCTCAGGCAATGTGTGTAAAGTCACACTTCTTGTAACCCCTTCCCCCAGCTTGTCACAACTTCATGAGCCTCCACCCCCCCCCCCCCCCTTTTCAAGAGGGACATCATTTGTGGACGTCTCCTTTTTACGTTAAATCCAAAAATTTAAACTAACCTCTCGCAGTTCAACCCCAAATGAGTAATTCGATTTGAATATGTTTGTATTGTAATGTGTTTTAATACATTAATCTGTCTTTCAGATCAGTCAGGTCCTCGGACACAATGAGCATTTGTTTGTGAGGTTCCCTCGCTGCTATTGGGTTTGGCATTTGAGCATGGCGTTGATTTTCACAGCAGGCGGACTGACGGTAAGTGTGCAGGTTTTATTTAAAGCCATAGTATATTTTTATAAATATTGATACTAGTGTATGGTGACCTACACGCCCGGAAGCAGAAGCACGGCGACGTGCGTCGTACGTTGCAGATTTTTTCAAATGTCTGCAGACACATTTTTTCAGAAGTATATCATACAATTTTTTTTTATATCTGCTCTGTATTAGAACATTTTCTGCAGATTCTTTCTAGGTTTGCTGAGATTCTATCTTTAATCGTTGCTGTTATACTGGCTCATGAAAGGTATACCGATAGTTATATAATAAATTAAGTTGAAGGCAAATCTTACTCACTAAAATGTTGTCGCAAACTATCAAGACATTTTCTGCTACTGGGCATACACGCAATAGCTGAAGATGGCTCTGCGATTGATATAGTATGTACAAACTATGTTATTTGTATTCCTTAATCACAAAATTATCTTCAAAACTAAACGTCTATTAACAAGGTGTCCAGATGAAAAACAATTTGAAATTCACTGACAAGTCCCTGTAATCTAGTTTTTTCAGTGTGACAGAAACAATACAAATTGACACAAATTAAACATGATAACAGGAAAAAAATTATACAGTATTCGACACCGCATATTGCTTTATAAGTTCCAAAATAAATAATTTTCTTATTCTCCCACAAAATAAAAGACACTAGAGCAGTTGCAGATAACAGTTAAATAGTTTGGCCAAGTTTGGTAACAAAAAAAAATAGTTTTAGCAATGCTCAAGAGTTTTACTAAGAATTTAGCAATTATTAAACATTTGGTATTAAAATTGATTGAGCGGGCAAGTATTTAGTAATAGACGGCAATTGTTCTGCCAAGGTCTAGAAACATCGGCGATTTCTACGATCTTTAAAGAAAAAAAATGACATCTTACACATTTTATGATCCAACATGATTTTTTTTCTTTCTTAGATTGCTTTTTGAAAGTATGCAGTCAATCAGCTATGTTTCATAGCCCTAAATCAACTTAAAAATATTTTTTTTGCTGATTTCCCTGATTTATTTTTCAAAAAATCCGAAATCCCCTATAATTCCCGGTTCTGTGGACACCCTGATTAATAATGTCCCCATTATACACGGACGTTATTTACCAGTGTCAGCTTCTGAAGATGGCTCTGTGATTGGGAAATAAAAACCATGTTGTTTGTATTCACCAATCGACGAACTATCCGCAGAAGATAACGCATAAATACCGTCCATGTAGAAAGTGTCTTAGAAGTACTGAGTTTCAATATTTACGCACAAAACATATTTATAAATAAACCTTTAAATTTCTAAACAACACTACTGACATATTCTGAAATTTTGTATCAAGTTAGGTTTAGTTTCTTAATAAAAAATATCCTTTAGAAAATCTTCTTGATATTTCGTATTGAGAAAAAAAAATTAAGGTGAATTTTTAAGAACTAATATATTTTAAATTTTACTGCAGCCCCTACTAATCCCGAAAGTTAAATTAGACACAAAAATCGGTAATGAACTGTCAATATTTTGTAAAGATCATTAAATTTTCTTTAAATTTAATAAAATTGTAATACAATACAATACAAAAAACATAGCTTCCGTTCTCCAATACAATGAATAAAAAAATTTAATGGAAAACTTACATTTATGATTAAACTTAAACTCGGAAACATTTCAGCAAGTTTACGAAAGATTTTACCAAAGAAGCTATGCTTTTTTTTTTGTTTAAAAATGCCATGGTAACATAATTCATAGAATTTTGTTTTAAGTATTGTACGAAACTGATTTAATTCGATTAGGCTGGAGGAAGAGTCAATTTATTTTCCAGAAGGGTAATCACCAACCATTTCCCTTACTAGTTACATGCAGTCGTCAATTTTCCTTAAACCAGGATAATACATGTCCACACTGGCCCAATACATTCCAAGGTTGGTCGAACGCAAGTAGTGTTGTGTCCGCTCCACCATTGACAATGATCGTCAAATGTTGAAGTCTGCTCCAAGTCAAATGATTCAAGGAACATTGGACCAGCATATGCTTTTGCAGCAGCAAAAGCCAAACATTAAAAGCAAATATTTGTGAATGATTATTGGAACAGGATATGATATACATGAGTGTGGCACCGACTTTAGAAAAGGCCCTGGCACACAAAGGTATAGATTTCGAGAAAAAAAGTAGCTATCCGAACTCACTGACTGGTTTAAAAGTTGCTTTACTGCAGTAACTATTCCTGAAAAGAAAATAAATGCGGAATCCCTTTTTATTTTTCAGCAACTTTTTGTACCCATTGCCAAACAAGAAGCTTCTGCAGGCCAAGCAACGTCATTGCAGCCACTGCAAATGATGGCAAGCTATTATGGCTCAGTATTATTGGGTGAGTGTAAACATGTTTAGTATCAAAGCTCATCAAAATCTCCATATCTAACACCTGGTGACGTTTGGGGATATGGAAATTAGGCTTATATAGATAAAAAAAATGTAAATCAAAATAATACAGATTTTAATGTAATGAAGTTCTTGAATAAATATTCCAGCATATGCCTTTTTTTTTTTTAAACAGGATATACATAAGTGTGGCACTGACTTTAGAAAAGGCCTTCAAATGATATGTAGCCAGATCAAATATTTTTAGTTAATAAAAAAATCCGATTAGCTTTTAAAAAAAATCTGAAAACTTAATCATAAATTTGTATGGACATTAAAAAGGGCCATCTACTAAGTTCGCACCGAGCCCCGAGTCTGCTGAGGGCGGCCCTGGTGGCAACGACATTCTGGAAAAAAGTTCAGGGTGGCAACAACATTCTGGAAAAAAGTTCCCTGATTTTCATGATGGTGTCACAAAAATTTCTCTGATTTTACAATTACATTAAGAAATGTTGCAATACTTGCTTTGTACACAAACAAAGTATCCACGTCACAAAATATATTGCATTATAAACGAAAAATTATACGCAAAACTTGACAGTTAAAAGAATAATTTATCGATACAACACAAAATTATACAAGTGCGACAAGCATAATAATAATTAAACATGTTCTCTGAAAGCAGATAATGTAAAAAAAAAGCAAGTTTTTTCCAAATATTTCTTTTGTAGATAATTTTAAATATTTTATATGCTTCATATGCCCTATTCCAATCTTCAATAAATCACATATTCATTAGCCCCTTACACACCGAATTGCTTACAATTCAGGGTCCAACACACTTTGCTTTTGCTGCTCAATCCATCAGTGGTTCACGTTTTTACAAAAATAAAATTGAAAATGCGCTTAACCATACTTTTAAAAAATATTCTTTTTCAGAATTAAAAGGAAATATTGACAACTAAATTACACAGAATAAGAGGGCAAAATAGAAGATAATTGTCGTTTTAATGATCCAAATTTGAAAATTTCCCTGATTTTTTGTGAAATTTTTTAAATTTCTCCGATATTTCCCGAATAAAAAAATTCCATTATAATTCCCTGATTTCCAAGTTATGTTGCCATCCTGTTGTTATATTTCCCGAAAGGTGGCAGTGGAATGTTAAGAGTCAGAATTATATTTCTTTTATACACAATGTTAGACAGATCCTTCACGAAACTTCAACTATTTAATATCCACCAAATTCATTACGTTAACTTTCCTTTAGGTTTCTCCTTCCTGCTGTGGAGTTTCTTTGGGACCACAGACAAGTCTTTGGCAAGAGGACTCATGTCAGCGATTTTTGTGGCCATGCTCGCTCAGCTCTGTGGTAAGCGACAGCGTTAAGTTTATTTAATGACAATGCATGTCTATAACAGGGTTCCCACTCATTTTTAAAAATAAAGAGTTTCTAAGGACAAAAACCAGTTTTTAAGGACCCTTTTTGATCGCGCTGCTTCTGAAGTAAGAAAAATTAAACAAATTATGACAACAATCAACTTTCACATTAACTTAAAAATGACTTTTTAAATGTAATGCTATGTTTAAAAGTTATCTTAACAAAACCCCATTCTTTGACTTCAAGTTATTACTTTTTTAATTTGTTCATAATATGGTTTGATTTCTGCACCAAGTGTTAAATATGCATTTGCAAAGAATAATAAATGCAATGCACTAACTTATAAATGAAGCGAGAAAATAAATAGCATTCGAACATCTCATGTAAAAAACAGCCACAAGTAATAGATTGCCAATGTAAGTGAAATAAACTGAGAGCAAGAAATTTTAAAGGAACTACTAAAAAAAATTAATGTTTCTTTGGCAGGAGAAAAAACTAAGGAGTTTCTAAGGACTCTTGGTCAAAAATAAGGACTATTAAGGACCAGTGGGAACCCTGTATAAAATGAAGGGTATATTTCAAAATATTTAATTTCTAAACTATTTAGATAAACTATGGCCCCTTTTCCATATTGAGTACATGAATAAAATTATTTGTCACTATATTCTTATAAATTCGATCGTTTTATTGTTATGCAATTTGTGAATAAATATATTATGTTAGTTTTCGAATGTAGGTGTGAGGAAAGTAAAAGAATAAATTTACATTTTTCACAGAAAAAAATATTTTTTTAATACAATTTGTCTTGAATAGTTGTTAGTCTGAGTAATAACGCTTCTACACACTATTCTCAGCTAAAATTATCAAAAAACATTTTTAAAAAATTGTCAATGCAACTTTATTGGTGCAGGAAAACTAAGATTTTTTGAAAACATACAGGCCCTTTTTAGATAAATGCAGAAAAGTTGAACAGGGAAAGAATATTGTGAATATTTAGAAAAAACCTCAGTTTTAAGAAAAGATTTTTGAAGTGAAAAACCTCAGCTACAGTAACAAATTAGAAGCATCATGATGTTACACTTTTAACAGTTGAACCATTCCAACACTATATATTCATGACACCCATAGTACAATTTACAAAATTTTGTTCATAAGGAAAATAGAAAATTTGGCACTGATGTGTGTAAAATAATAAAATAAAACAAACCATCTCCATGGAGTAGATGGGGAAAGGCATGGAGTCAAACAGAACAGCTTGTTTATCTGTTGACAAGGTTTTGTTATCAACCATTCGCAATTCCTATAATCTGCCAGAATGGAGTTTCGCATAAAACACTTCCAGCCCTACTCCGACGCAGCCACACCCAATTTTTGCTTATGTTATTGAGAAATTCCCTTACCACAATATATGAAACATTTTTCAGCCCTCGTAAGCTTCGGCTACAACACCACGATATGGGACAACAAGACCCGTTACGACATCTTCATCCGGCTTTTCCTACTGATTGGCTGCGGATACTTCTTCTGGGCCATCGGATCGACCAGGGCCGGACTGCGACGATCCCTGTCTAACAAGGACCTCCGGGAAGACCAGCACCCGAGCCCCTCAAGTCCGGGCATGCAGCCCCCGGGGGACTACAAAAAGCTGGATTGAACTGGTTCAAACTGGAAATGCGCAAACCTTGATACTTTTGTCACAGGAGCTAATACAATGTAGGTTGTATGAGGTCTAAGGTTTGTTGGTTGTAATTTTGGTTGAGTTTGTTTCATCCCTCAATACTCCCAATGGGTTTCAAGTGTCGTTTAATGTGCAGAAATTTTAACAGACACGTCTATTTCCAAACATTTTTTATCTGAATATTATTTTTGTTATGATATAATTTCTTTCGAATTGCTAAGTGATTATATCAGTGCCATTATTATTATTTTTTAATCTTTTCAAAGAATAAAATTAAAACAGTTTTTCAAAATGGAGTAGAGGATATTATTCATGAAATTTTTTCAAATCACGTTATTTTACTATCAAATTCTCTCGTTAACGTCAATTAGGTTTTTTTTTCCTTCCAGAAGGTCTACAAGAGATCAGTGTTTTTTTTTCTGTACTAAGAGAACAAAAAAGAACTTCTCTCTTTCATTTCAATACTTTAAAATGTCTCACTTTACTTACAAAAAGTAATCTCTAAATAAACCCAGATACACCTGTAAAATAGAATCGTGTCACCATACAAACCTCCATTGTATCACAGCTATTTCCAGTGCTTATATATTGAAATGCTCTGATCTTGATGTAACTTAAGCAAACCGTATGCATATTAGTCGTTTGCTGCCTGTGTAAAATATGAGTGTCAAAGATTTAACAACTTTTATGCATTTTAAACTTCCATAATGGCAATCTCGTAAAGCTAAGAAACTGTGTGCATGTTTTCAGGAGTGTGTAATTAATTTTTTATGTGTACATAAAAAATATCGATAACAATGAAAATAATACCACAATTTGAAAACTTCAAACTATACGAAAAAGGTATTTATTGTGATACGAATACAAAATTTGCTACAATGAATTTCGCAGATAACATTTTTGAACTTATCATTGTTTATGAAATCAATAATTATGAAATCTATTTTGTTTTTCACATTTTTAAATAGTAAATACTTTCTTTTAGATGTGATGCACATTTCTTTTGATATATTCAATTATATTAAAAGATTGATACTGATACCTTTAGGATTAAATCAAAAATATGTGGATACTTCTTATTATTGCAGTGTTGCTATGGAGATTATTTTTTCCCTTATCACTTTCATAAGACAAGTCCCCATGCACATCTATTTATAATAAACAAAAAAGAATTCCCTGGACTTGGTAATAATTAAAATAAAAATAAAAATGCAACAAATTTATTAAACTCGTAAGGAGGCCTCCACAAACGCATATAAGTCGCAATTTTAATTAAAGTTGTCGTTAAATAATGTATTAATTGAAAACTTGGATACAAAAATTACAATGCAATTATCCAAACTGTCGCAAATAGCATCAGATGAGTTGTTTATTTATGATCTCCAATTGGTTAAGACTACAAAATGAGGTAACTCATACCACAAGGACGCTAACTTGTGTGGCATTTCGCAGATGCCTCTAATTAGTCAATACAAACCACATGGTTTATATTGACCAATCAGAGGCACGCACCCATTAAGCGAAACATAAGCTAATAATGTGTAGAATAGGCCTTGCATCACAATCATGATTCGGTTTCAGAAATTGTAATACCAAAACCATTTGTCAAAAAACCTGGCCATCAAAATTATTTGGAGGCCCCTTACACTAAAATTTTAAAACATAAAAATGTTTCTGAGGAATTTTAGATATGCTCAGAGTACGTAATGGGGTTTTTAAAAAAAAAAATCCTTATTTTAGGCAGTCACATTAATTGATCTACTTAAAAAATATGATATAGTGTAATAAACGTTAATGAATGTACTTTTGGAGACATTTTTCAAATAAAAAGAAACCTTCCAAAATGTTAATGTATCAACTGTTATATTATTCATCTAAAAGTCTTTGCAGATCAACATACATGTGAAAAATAAAAAAAAAACTTAATAATTGTTCATGTTTGTCAAAGTTTTCAAGAAACCTTCAATATTGTTGTGTCAATGTTGTAACTAATATATAATGGCAAAATAAAGTGTATTGCTCAATTTAGACTGTTTTATCCACAATTTCAATTAATAACACCAAGTTATTTGAATGGGACTTTTAGTAATTAACAAACATTATCCTCAGATACTTAAAAATTAAAATCTATGGCACTTCTAGATTTAAAGTAATCTATTTTGAATAAGTAAAGTGAAAAGAACTAACAAAATAAGTGCAATTTATAAATTCAGAACATTCAGTTGTTTATTTTGAAGAACAGAGAACAAAAGAAAGTTATTTTGCCACGAGAGGTACAACAAACGATTGAACAAGTATTCTTTTTTAAATGCTTATAGTAAAACAAATACCATTGGTAATTAATATGCAACATCATAAAGCTATAAATTGTAATTAAATGTTTGGCTGTAAATTATTTCAGTGCAACAAATCAGTTTAGCAAAAGGTCAAATGAATAACGTTCAAAATGGATCCAAATCAAACTAAATGCACAGTGATAGTCACATAACCATTTTATTTATCTAGGCCTGTACACTAGGAACAGTTTCATAAGTTGATCTTAAAACAGTGTTAACCTGGGATTGAACCTGACTGAGGTCATTCTGCCATCTGGTGAGGATTTCTCGGAGTTGTTGCCACTGGGGCTTGCCAAAAGTTCGATGCATGGTAGAACTTACAATGACTCGTTGTTGGAGCTCGTCGATTTTGGCGCGTGCCAACTTTGTTCGGAGAACTGATATAAAAAATATAATTAAATGGATTTTATATAAAATTAAATATGATACAAGGAATTTTACATAAAATAAAAGGAATTATTTTAAATTATGTTAAAAATTTTAGAATAAAGGTATGAATCACCTCTTTTCTCCCATGCACATAAAGTAAAAATTGATAAATGCATAATTAAATACACCTAATAAACATTCGAATTTAAAACATTTGATGTAATTTAAAATTAACTTTGTGAGACTTTTAACAGTTTGTCATACTTGTTCATATTATAAATTAAAGTGGGATTTGTCAGAAAAGAATTACTCTCAGTTTTAAATTCAATTACAATAAAAAAAAATTTAATAAATATTATTTTAAATAAAATACAAATTTTAAATTGCCTAAAAAGAGTTTAGGATTCTCTGGAAATAAACAATGCTGCATATATTTACTTCAATATTAAAAAAAAACTAATATCAAGCAAAAAATTAACATAATAAATGGGACATCTGACAACTCGGTCGGATAGTGGTGAACAGCTACAAGACATAAAAATTCCCGATTCTGTGGAATCACAGCCCATCATTCAACAAGGGGGGAAGTTTTTGTATAGTTTCACTTTTTATTAGCTTTGATAAATTGTCATTAGATACCTTTATTTTATTTTGATTTATATAGCCTGAACAAAATGAAAGATAACAGAAATATGTCTTAAGACTGAAAAGTTTCAATCGTGAATCCGATGGGATTCATTTGTGGCATAAACTGCTTGGATTTAATTAGTTTTTTTTTATCTAATACATTTTATCTAATAATACTTCTTATTGGTATCATTACAAAACGAAGTGATTGTCTACACTACATACTTTATTTTTTTATACCCCACCATTTTCAGGAAAGAACAAATAGCTCATTAAGGGAGAAGAGGGGTTGAAGAACAGTTTAAATGGCTAGAACCAATGACATACTAATGAAGAGTGGGGGATGTCCTTTTTATGACTTTCAGGGTGCGTTCCATAAGTAATGCGACTAAATTCATAAAAAATAATTAATTCGACATATTCGTACAATTAGTTAAAAATCCTCAAAATAGCACCCTCCTGCGTCGATACATTTATGGAGGCGGAATTTCCAGGCCTGGAAGGCATCCAGAAAGGCCTTCTTCTGGAGGTCCTTTAGAGCCGATGTAACATGAGCCGGGATGTTTTCAAAACGTGTCCCAATGTTTCCCTTTCAGGGATCCTTTTAAGCGAGGAAACAAAAAACAGTCTGGGGGAGCCAGGTCAGGACTGTAGGGACGCTGGGAAACCAGTGGGGTATGGGTCCTGGCTAGAAAGGAGGGTCGCGCGCTGCCGAAGCGACATCAAGGACGCATGGAAACTTCTTCACGATAACGCGCCAAGCCACAGCTCCTTCATTGTCAACGATTTCCTGGCCAGTACGCATACCCCACTGGTTCCTCAGCCTCCTACAAGCCTGACCTGCCCCCCCCCTTTGTTTCTGTTTCCCCACTTAAAAGGAACCCTGAAAGGGAAACATTGGGACTCGATTGAAAACATCCAGGCTCATGTTACATCGGCTCTAAAGGACCTCCAGGAGAATGCTTTCCAGGCCTGGAAACACAGCCTCCATAAGTGTATCGACGCAGGAGGATGTTATTTTGAATATTTTTAACTAATGTACGTATTTGTCCAATATACGATTTTTTATGAATTTGGTCGCATTACTTATGGAACGCACCCTGTATCTCAGTGTTAATTTTTATCATGTTTGAATTCATATAAGTTCAGATACATTTGAAGAAACTTCTCCAAATTTGCTACAGTGGAATTTTACAACATTTTACTTTAATTTGTCTTTAGGTATTATGAAACAAGTTTATATTGATGCTGCCTCCAAAGAATGGATTTTATTTAAAACAATTGCCTATAAAAAATAACCAATATAAACAAATTAAAAAAATTGCACAATGCAGAAAAAAAAAACTAAGCTTTGAGCATGAATAGACTGTAATAGAGCGAATATGACGTCATAATCGTGAAACCAACATATCAGACACGTGACTTCTTTTCAAAATTATGCATTAAAAAATACTTGCGATTATTGGGAAATGTGTAACAGTGAAAATTTATGAATGGAATGACGTAATTAACCACGTGTCTGAGGCCATACATGTTGGCCTCACTTTGATGTTAGCGAGATTATAACATTATGTTTTCTCTACTATGAAGGATCTATGCTCGAAGAAACTAAGTGTGTGTTATAAATAACAAAGTAGCTAAGTTGATCCAGTACTGATGGTAAATAGCTTATATAATATCAGCTACAGATAAAAGCTCTAATTTTGTGACATAAGTTTAAAAAATTTTATAACAAGATTACATGAAATATTTTATATATAAAATAAATTAAAAAAGTTAAACTTACCATCTATAACAAAGCCTTCAACTTCTTCAATTTTCAATTGAAGTTCCGTCTCAATGGTGTTGAATGGGATTTCCTTCTGAGTTTCAGACATTTGCATAAAAGTTAATAGTCTCATTTTCTGAAGATTTTGTTCATGAGAGAGCCCTAGGAGAAAAAAAATTAAGTAAAATATACAGCTGAATATTAACTTTCTGCAAAAATAACAGCAATCTAATTGAAATCTTGAGCTAGGGTTGGCATTCAAAAATAATTTGGGGGGCATGCCCATCCATATAACCTTACACTGAATGAGAATGTGTCCATGCAAAGCCAGAGTGTTTTGTATGAAAGGTCATTTCAGCAGATTGTAGAAATACCATACATACGATTAGTCAAACAAACAATTAACTGACATTTATTGTAATGGTGATTGTTAAGCCCATTACTTAGTTGAAAGCTGTTACTACATAAATAAAAATAGAGATGTCCCCTTAAGGTAACAGCAACGTAATTTTAACAATATCGTTAAAAATTATTTTACAGCCAGGAATTTATATAATGTCTCACCCAAAGAATTGACGAAGTCCTTGTTGGTGGCATAAAATGTCAAATAAGATGATAACTTTTCCGAAACAAATATTGTCAAGAGGTCGTGAATGAGCTCCCCTTCCAGAAACCTCACAGGTTTCAAAGCCAGCAAATGATCCATGAGGAATGTATTGGGGTCAGCCAGAGAGGTCACAATGCACCTGGAAAAGAGAACCAATACACTCTATAAGCCTTACTTAAAAACCAGTACAAAAATATTTTTATACACATTTCTAACTTTGAAAGTACTCTAGAAAAAAAACAATGCCTTGTACTTTCAAACCACAGTTAACCCCACTCAGATGTTTTTATTGACTTGCAATTTTAAGAACCCATTCGCAAATTTTTTATAAATTGCAGAAAAAATTATACATCTGCCTTGCAAATGTATAATAACAATATGATTTTTTATTGTACAAATACATCAAAGTGTGGCAAATGTTAATAAATTTGACTTCTACCTTTTGAAGTGTCTAATTATATATTTAACGTTGCAAGCATCCTTTTTACTTAGTACAGAAAATTAATGAATTAGAGAACTTAATCTATGAAATAAACAAAACACATGCTAAAGTCCAAAAATGTCATATTGTTTTAATACTTATTACAAAACTCTTTAAGAAAAGATACCTCAAGAATGAATGAAATATATATTTCCCTAATAAACAAACTTAAGAAATAAAAATCTATTAAAAGCAGTTTTAAAGTTCAGCAAACTTGTCAAAAAATATTTTTTCAAAATGCCCCAAGAAACTTAAACTATTTCTGAGATGTTTTTCAAGACAATAATAAGAAGTTTTGGTTTAAGTATTTCTCAAGAACCTTTTAAGAATATCAAACTATAGTTATGAGTTCCTTGGAACCGTACATAAAAAGTTTATATATTTCGACTATTCCTTTTAAGATTGATAATACACAGGCCATACATGCCAAGTAGACAATGACATTTAGAGATGGATACTTTCAAGTCATACAATTGAGAAATCAATTGTATTTATTTCAACATTTATTTAAAATTAAACATGTTTATTAAACCTTAAGTGATAAATTTATATATATAAAAAAGGCATAACGATGTCTTGGAAATGGAATGTAAACTTGTATAAGATGAAAATAAATTATTATAAAAACGAAAGAAAATGATTTTACATTGAATAAAAATGAACAGGAATTGCCACAGATGTACTATTATTTATGAGATAATCATCTACTTTGATGTTACAATATAATTGTTTTATGTGTCAGTTATACACCCACAATTTAACTTTTAACCAAGAAAGGTCATACATTTTAAGATTAATTCTAAACCGCACAAACTGATACCCCTGGCATAAAAGAACAGGGTACATTTTTGCGAAACACAAGATGGTCAGTGTACCTTGCCTACATATGTTAAAAAGACATTACCAGGGACCGCAGCCGAATTTTGAGAAAAAATAGTAGTAAAAATAGGAATACTAAACACAAAAAATAGGAATTGAAAAAAATAATTAAAAACGGAAAAGCATCTATATCCATTCTACAAGTCTGTCATTCAAGCAGCACACGATCAATGACAAGATCCTACATTTGAAAGACAGTTTAAAGAATTTTACTATACTTAATTTTCATAACTTGATTTTTTTTAAAGTTAAATGCGAATGAATTAAGGAGGTTGCTACTATCTAAGGGAAATTAAATTCTGTAATTTTTTCAAGGAAAATTTAGATTTATTAATAAAGAGTAAAATGTTAATAGAATACCTACTTAAGCATGTTAATCTAAATCATTAAAATTTACAAAAACACTTGTATAATTTTTTTTTAACTTTCAAAAAGTCATTTTTTTTTTTTAGGGGGAGGTGCAAGAAGGGGGAGTTTTAAATTAAAAAAAAATTAATATATAAACATTTAAATAAAATATTAATGCGGAGACGAATTGCAAGCCACGTAAAAAGAAACAAGCTTATTTCATATGTTTATTGTTATTACATAAAATAAGTCCCTAAACTTCAATTTCGTGAATAAATTATAGTTTCTAAAATAAAATTTAATGCTATTTTGTTAGATAGTGCAAAGCAAATCGTGATGAAATAGGGAGTAATGAAAAATAAGCCTTTATTTATCAGATGCAAACGGATTGAAAACATTTCCACGGACGTCGCAGCAGATCGCGTTTAGTGATTATCTACAATTTCAAAGTTTTCACAAGAGAAAATAATTCTTAAAACAGCGCAATTTTGAGATTGCATTCACCAGATGTAACGAAAGAGTTTAACCTATCAACTTTCGTGTGAATCCTCTCCGCGTTTGGCGAAGATTGCAAATATTTCTGCATGTTAAAAATGCTATATTTTTGTGAAATTCGTCGTTTTTCAAGGATGAGCAGCGATTCCGCACAAAATAAATAACGAAGTGGCCTTTTCTAATGATGAAATCTCCATGACTAAAAAAATCGGACAACATAAATGTCCTTTTTCTTCTGATGTGAAATCCTTCTATTCACGCCTTTTTTTACCCTTGCCATAGTGCTTATTTCAGACAAAATAAATTTAAAAGGCTTAACTTTCACTCTACAAAAAACCTAATGTTTTCCCAAACAAAAAATTTCTAAGTTCTCAAATTTTGTAGAGTCCATGGGGTGAAAAGCTTCAAATAAAAAAAAATAACTTTAATGAAATATATAAACATTACAACAAAACAGAAACAAATTAGAAAATTATTGTCAGCCAAACAAAAAGTAACAAACTTTTTTCAAAAAATCAATTTTGATTAATTAAAATGACAAGTCCTAAACTTCAATTTCGTAAATTTGATGATATTTTTGAAAAATGTAATGCAATTTTGTTAACTACTGCAAATCATATCATGATGAAATAGGAAGTAGTGAAGTATAAGGATTTATTTATCAGATGCAAAAGGATTGTAAATTTATCAACGGAGATCGCGTTAAGCGAATTTCTCCAATTTCAAAGTTTTTATGAACGAAAAATTCTCACAAGAGTGCATTTGGAAGTCTCATTTGCCAGATGCATCGAAATTTGAGTTTTAACCATCTTAACTTTCAAGTGATATCATCTCCGTTTGACGAAGATCTTTCTCCCTTTTCTAGATTGAGTATCGATTCTTACCAAACGCACTGAGATTTTTCAGTGATGAAGTGTCTTATGATAACGAAATACCATTGACTAAAAAAACGGAAAAAAAGGGTTTTCTGATGCGAGGTCCCTCCATTCGTCTTTCTCTTCTCGAGTCCTTGCCGATTTACACTTGCGTATAACGATCAAAACGGCGCCATACGTACCTTATATTTCTACAAATATTATTTAAAAACCAGGAATTCTGGGTTAGGATTTGGAAAATTAGCACCCCTGAAACATCTAAGCTTTCTCAAAACTCTCATTACAAACAGGTTTCCGAGGTGCATTCGAACACCACCTTTTTGCGCTTGTGGTTTTTCCTTTCTCTGTGGATATAATTTCTCATGGATCTCAGACCCATTACAAAGACATACCGAAATTTTAAAGCAAATATGCATCAATTCCAGCGATGATAAAATTAAAGTCTGAAAAAACATAATTCCGCGGAATTATGTTTATGTTCGCGCTTCCGTGAACTTAAAGCACAGTATTCAGCGCATCCGTGAACTGAAAAAACATAATTCCGCGCTTCCGTGGAATTGTACCACGTCTGATATTTACACAAGAGTGGAGCGATCAAAAGCGCGGCATCGTAGCATATGATTCTGAAAATATTTGAAATTTTAGAAAATGTGTTTAAAATTGAAATTTTGGCGAAATTGTTAGTTTAAAAAAATCTAGATTTCCGCATTCCAAAACACCGGGAATTTCAGGTACCAAAAATTTTTAACAAAATTAGTATTCTGGGTTAAACCCAGACCCCTGATGCTCGAAAGATAAGAAACTGACTGTTCAGTGCCCGTGTGCGCGCATCAAGATCAGCCTTGGTAATGGCGAAAAAGTTTGCAGTTGTTTCCTTTGTATACGTAGCTTCATAAAAAAAAATCCTTTCATCAGAAAAACCCGAATCTGCGCGCCACTTTATAACTTCGGTGAGAAATGTCTAAAAAATAGGGAAAAAATAGGAAAAACAGGAGCAATTTAAAAAAATAGGAAAATAGGAGCTCTGCAGTCCCTGCATTACATACAGGAAATGGGATTCAAAATGGTTTTTTTTAAATAGAATAAAGTGTGTTTTCCTAACAATTTTTTTTTATGCATTATATTTTTTTTATACACACCTTTGAAATTTCCTTTATACACCACACTGAATGAAATAAAATCATTACTTAACCTAAATATAATGGGGAAGGAGTTGAATGCGATTCTAAGTAACAGAAAGAAAACTCACTTGTGAGCATCATCCCTAGCTTGTGAGGCATTATCTTCTGTATATGTGCCTAGCAATTCAATCATCACTTTGGAAGCCATTTCACTGAAAAACAAAGCATTGGACATTTCATTATTATCATGTTCCAAATAACAATGTAATATAAAATTATTATAGCAAAAGGAAGGCAATACAGAGTGTCGGAAAATTATATGGCTGTGACTAGGGATGAAACGGATATCCGGTAACTATCCGGCCTATTCGGCTGCTTTTTAACTATCCGGTAACTATCCGATATCCGGAAGTAAAGTGCCGGATATCCGATTTATCATGCCGGATATCCGGATGATTAAAATATTGAAGTTTTTTTTGTGGCGATCAATTATCTTTGCTCTTGCTTTAAGTATTTTTATGAAAATTCTACCAATGTATTCCCAGTGTGCAGATTCTCCCTTTAATTTTTTTTTGGAGCAATCCAGGTGTGTAAGGAGTGTGTTATCCGGTTTTTAATGTGCGCTGGATATCCGATATCCGGCAAAACCACTATCCGGTTATCCCTAGCTATGACATGTGTTCCCAAATCGTTCTCTAAATTTTTGTATCCACGTCGGAATCGACTTGTGTACGTGGGCTGCGTATGTATCCCCAATTGTTAATGTATCCCCAACTGATGGACGGGTTGTGGTGGAGTCGTCCTGTGGCCTCCTTGCTGTCTAGATTTATCTCCTTTGTACTTATTTTGTGTATCGGATATCTTATAGTAATTGGCAGCAACTGAAGCAGAATATATCAGCTGCTATCAGTTCCATAACACTTCCGTTGGATGACAAAACTTGGTATAAAATTGAGTATGATGGTTTGGACATACGAGCAATCAAGAGATGTCATGAAAAATTAATAACTTTTGTAGAAGTTAGTAAAGACATTTTATATTTGTATTTCATCTAGTTTTTATTGCACATTATTTTGTAATGTGTCCGATAATTCTCAGACACTCTATGCATGAAAAATAATTAAATAATTACCAAAATAATAAAATTGACCTCCCAATAAAATACCCTATCCTTGAAGTGAAACTAAAATATTATAAGACAGACATGTGATTGGTTAAAAATAAACAATTAGTGGAAATTTCATTTTCATGATGACTGATATGCATATTACTCAGCTGAAACCAGTCATTCAATAAGAAAGATGTTGAATTCTGCTAATAATTGAAAAAAAAATACATACCTGATAAGGATTTTCAAAATGAACTTATTTCATGAACAATTTATAGATAAATATTTCAATTATGCTTTAAAATTACAAAAAAATTATCAAATTATAATGTTTAGTATTCTTTCAGATTGCAGTGGGACAATCAAAGTTAAGTCCAGCAATTCATATAGACATTGCAATGTATTGAAACTTATCAAAGCAATTACAGTGAATGGTATAAACATATTTTAAAAAAAAATAATAGTTGTGTGATTATGTATATATTATGTATAAAACTTATAATTTAAAACACCAAAATTGAATAAATCTACCCAATGTTTAAGATTTGCAATGGCATACATTTTAAATAATAAATTTATAATATTTGAAACATACATGTAATGATTTTTACAAAACACCCATCTTTTTTATATTGTGCATTATGTCTGAAGTCATTTTTATTCTTATATATCTTGGAATACGGAAGGAATATTTCTGTTTAAAATAGCCCCAGAATATTAAAAGATTTATTATACCCTCAATAGGAGTACGAAAAATGATAGGATATTGAGTCTTTGTAGATGATACCCTCATTATACTAATCTTTTTACCAAATTATATTTTTTATTAGTTAAAATAAAAAATTACAAATATTTGTAGCCAAGAAACTAAATTTAGGATTTCAATGAGACGCATCAGATTGTCTCGAAATATGGAAATATTATTGTGATTGACTGCAACTAAGTCCATATAAATTCTTAACAAGATATGCACACCATTATTAAAAAGTCAACTTAACCTTGAGACTAACTCTGTCTCCAGACCTGCAAGACCTGACAAACCTGCTCTTATTCACCCCACTTAATGTTTAAACTCAATTGCTCTGATATTCCTCAAAAGACCAGTTGTGAACTCCATTATGCTTTATTTAGATCAATGTGCATATATTTAATTTCATATTTAAAAAATGTTTCTAAAATGTCTAAAAACAATGTGTTACTGAGAAAGTTAAGTAATCAAATTTAGGAAAACATATATGCAAAATAGGTACATCGCATGCATAACTATTACATGGTTCATACAGATTTTCAAAAGTAAAAATTAAGTAGTTCTTAAGGACTTTTTAAGGACCTCTCGATAATTTTTAAGGACCTCTTAAATTTTTTGGCGCCGTTAGCGGAGAATCACACATTGTTTGGTGCAAAATTGGCACAAAATCACATGTCAGTGAGGTTTTGTAGCAAGTTGGCACAGGATACCACCACTTCCGAAAAACTCTGGCGCAGAATTCCCATCCCTAGAGATGCTACATTCTTCTGAATTTCCTTGTTTTTCTAGAATGAGTATCAATTCTTCACAAAACAAAAAACGAACTGAGATTTTCCAATGACGAAGTGTAGTGTATTATAATGAAATACCACTGACTAAAAAATCGAACAAAAGAGATAAAAAGTTCACTTTTTTTCCGACACTAAATACGTCCATCATGCCTGTCTCTCCTTGCCGATTTATACTTGCATAAAACGGTCAAAAGTGTGGACACGATCAACGTAAAGTCCGGAATTCTATATTTCAATAATTTTAATGCACCCGGAATTCTGAGTTCGAATATTTAAAAAAAACTCAGAATTTCGGGCTAGACACGGAAAAATAATACCAATGGGAATTACTAGTAAAAAAACATGTTTCACAAAAATTAAGGAGCTTTGTTGAAAATTAAGAACTTTAAGGGCCCTTAATTAAGGACCTACTTAAATTAAGTAGTTCTTAAGGACTGTGTGAACCATGTATTAGCATAAAAAATACTTTTTCACCATAAAAAAGGACTTTTTTTAAGCATAAAAATGAGAATTATTTTTTACATGTTTTATAATAACAAATACAAACAATAACAACTTTTAAATATAGAAATAGTTAAAATGTATTTATTTTAATTACCTTTGTTTGCATTCAATTAGAACCTCATGCAAGAGTCTGAACAGTTTCTGCGTCTTTTCAGTATTAACTTTCATTTCCACCAGCCACGTCTTCAACTAAGTAAATTTAAGAAGGAAGAACATTAAATGAGTATTATTAAAATAGCTTGGATTTTTAATTATAAAGAATTTAAACATTTACACAAGGAAACAAACTATTCAATAATCACAAACTGGCAAAATTTATCTGTTGCATTAAAAACTAAGTGTTCTAAGTGATTAGAAGAGGGTAACTGATAAAGCTGACTTCTTTTTTTTTTAAAGTTATTATTAACCAGTTTTATCATCTAGAAAAAACAATTTAAAAGAAATTGAATTTTTTTTTTATAGTCAACAATCATATAATTTGAATTTAAAAAAAAAAGATAATTTAAATAATTTGCAGTAAAGGAAGTTGAGACAGAGTTAATTTTCTCAAATCACTTTTAAAAAAATCAAGTTACTGAAGAATTACTGAAGAAAAATATCAAGATTTTCCACACTCCCAAAATCATTAAAATAATTGTTTTTAATAATTAATTACGAAAAGACCAAATTTGATAGCCTTACAGTGCTTAAATACAGATATGTGACTAGGTCAAACTGCACTCATAATTTACCAAATTTTTATCATTCTCACAACATTAACAGATACTTGTTTATCCACAATGAAGAACATTGATCATCCGCTGTTCTTGTGGACAACACATTGCCTCTTTTCCCCACATTCTCTTACAATGGACCTAATATGTCACAAGAAATGTTCATCACAGTATGTGGTATAATGTACAGTATGCTACTCAAGTTAATTATTCCATCAAGGTAGAAATCTTGGCCTTAAAAATACCTCACTATACAGGATGGCAACAACATTCTGGAAAAAAAGTTCCCTGATAGGCAGCCATGAAACCATGATAGTGTCTCAAAAATTTCCCTGATTTTAAAATTACATTAAGAAATGTTGCAATTCATGCTTTGTATAGAAACAAAGTATCCACGCTGTGATAATAATACAAATATACTGCATTATAAATGAAAAATTATAAGAAATACACTTATTCACAGCTAAAATAATAATGTATGGATACAACACAAATTATGCAATTGCGACAGGCATTATAGTAATTAAACATGTTCTCTGGAAGAAGAAAATGCAATAAAAAGTAATTTTTTTCAAATTATTTCTTTTGTAGATAATTTTAAGTGTTTTATATGCTTCATATTTCCTAATTCAATCTTCAATAAATCCCATATTTATTAGCCCCTCACATGTTGTTTACAATTCAAGGTCCAACGCACTTTGCTTTTCCCTCCAGCAGTGGTTCACGTTTTTACAAAAATAAAACTGAAAACATGAAAATGAGCATAACCATGCTTTTTTTTTAATTCTTACTCAGAACTAAAAGAATATTGAACAGACGATAATTGCTGATTTAACGATCCAAATTTGAAAAATTCCCTGATTTTTTGTGAAATTTAAAAAAATTCCCTGATCTTTTGTGAAATTTTGAAAATTTCCCCGACATTTCCAGAATTAAAAATGTCTATGATAATTCCCTGATTTCCCGGTTATGTTGCCACCCTACTATAATTAACATTCCTTGTATGTTAAGTTCGGTTGTAGAGAAGGGGGACAAGTGTTGTTCACAAGAATGGTGGGCACAATGAAGGTGATTGATGTTCCCTCTAATGGAAGTAATTCTACTGCTAAAACCACAACGTTCCAATGCAATTTCGTATTTTTAACTCATTTGTCCCCTATTTTTAATACCCAACACCACCCTACATTTCCTAATATTGGTGATTTTAGTAACCCTAAAAGTTTTTCTGAGGAAACAAAATCCCCATATTGTCATTGGTGCTATTCCGTACATTAAATTAAACTACAGATGTCTCTGAAGAGTATAAATTTAATTAGAAAAACCCTGAACAATGAAATATATCGCCACAACTTTCATCGTTAGTCCTAGAGTTACAAGTTTTGAGGATGCCTTAAAATTCTGTTGCACATTTAGTAATAAATATCAACTAATGGATTTTGGATATTTATTCCTTTCCACAAACAAATGTATACAACACTGAAACACAACTTGACATTATAAAAATCAATAATGGACATTTATGACCAAATGCATTTGAAACACAAAAATATATAGATTTTTTTATAACAAGACTTTTTGTAAAATAGTATAGGTGCACTGATGTTCTACAATCTCAAATTAGCAATTCGTTCCTAACACAAAGATATCAACATTTACTAAGATAGTATTAATGGTAAAAAAAATACCTTGTTTAAATCCTTGAACACCATTTGGATGTTGTCTGTCTGACCAGCCACGCGAACAAGATGAAAGAACACATCATAGCACAATGGAGAGTGCTCACCGATCCCAGCAAATAAATTCTGTAACCTAATGAAAAATATTATAAATTTATAATTATGTTAAAATATCTATAACTATCATATTGAATATTTTTTACACAATCAAGCAAGACTAAAAATGCAATTGCAAACAATGATAAATAGTAAGCAAATTTAAATTATTGTAATATTTAAGATTGTACAACTAATTTTCCTAAACTGCGAATACCAAAGATGATATACTTGATGAATATGAACAATTAAAAACACAACGAAAATAATTAAATGACAAACCAAACAAAACTATTCACTTAAAAGCATATTACCGAAATGTGAATTAAATAGAAATATATTAAATAGCAGAAAATGAGTTTGCCAACATTAAAAAACCTTTGAATATGCACATTAAAGAAAATTTAGATGTTTCATTTTGTTACAATAACACCTATAACCATGTACACAAATAGATAAGTCATGATTATCCCCTTCTTCGCAACCATCATTTGTCATAAGTCCATTATTGTCTGGTCCTTAGGATCTCCAGACAATGGACAGGATAGAACAAAGGAAGGACTAGAAGGATAGAACATATAGCTTTAAAATCCAAGCCGTCATAGCAATTTTCGACTGGGACTCAGCACTTCTTAGCAGGTGTATAGTGATCTGGTATTTAAGAGAGTTGTCAGATTAATTACTTTCTCCCACCAAAAATATACACTGTATTGGTGGAGCGGCCAGACTATTAAAATTCAAAATGAACATTCCAAAAAGCTTTCAATTTTTCCCTCTATGTCAATCAAAACACTTTTTTCAGTGGAATTTTAAAGTTTGGTTGGTTGAATCCACCTTACACTAAAGCTACAGAATAGAATATTGACATGGATATAGTACCTGTCCAGAAGGAAATACCTGGGAATCCTGCCTAATAATTATTAACCATTGTTAGAGCATGAGATACCACCACACAACCTAACACAGACGCAAGGTCCATGACAGGTTTAATGCACACAATCGACACGATGGATATTTTGGTGGGAGAAAATAACGAACGTGACAACTCTCTTGAATACCAGATCACTACACACCTGCTAAGAATCACCAGTGCTGAATCCCAGTCAAAAATCGCCATGACAGCTCAGATTTTAAAGTAACAACCAAAAAAAGCAAATAAACTTACACTTTAAAGCAGACACATGCCATCTTCAGTGAAGGAGCTTTTGTTAATTTTTCGCAAAATGTATTAACAAGAGGCTCACTGTCAACCACAGGCACCATGATGAGTAATGAGACGATGCTATTAAGAGTACATTCTGCATCTAAAGACACAACAGAAAACTAGAATCATTATTTTGCTTAGAATAATACACTGTTCACTCTAGGCATTTTTTGAAGGGCGGTCCGCCCTGCCCGCCCTTTTTTCATCTCAATAGCGCCCTCATGCCCCTTTTTTCAAAATGCTGCCCTATTTTGAAAAATTCCGCCCCTCTTGCCCTTTTCAGTCACGTACAAGCGTCCTTGTTTCCCTAGCCGTCTTTAAGAAAAGGCATCGATTAAAAAAATGTGTGTGTAAATTGGAATTAAATTAATTCAGACAGTAGAAAAACAAGTTAATTGTAATTATGCGTGTTGTACAATCACAATGATTCCGCGGTTATTTCGAGCACGGGGCATTCCACGAATCCTATTGGTTGCCTGTACCCGCATATGAAATGCTATGTTTTTTTAACATGAAGATGGTTTGCTTACAATATTAGGACTTTTATTACCACATTTTAGATTTAAGTAGCCTTTTTATCAGTTTTGTAAGGGGTCTGATTAGGACTACTTACAGATTTGGATTTTAGCGAAAACATTAATTTTTAAGTGTCAAATTTCGGATTTTAAGTAGTATCTTCATAAAGAGATATCAATTTTGTACGGGTCTTTCCTTCAAAATAAGCCCCGTTTTTATGGTCACGGGTCTGATATATCAACGGGTGGCAACGCCCATCTCAAACTTTTTTTTTTTAAAAAGTGCCCTTTTAAAAGCAAGAAGTGCCTTTTCAAAAACGGGGTGCCCGTTTACAGCCAACAGCGCCCTGCCCTTTTTTATTTCTAGAGTGAACACTGATAATATAACCTTACTTAACTTAACTTCAAGTAAAAAAATATAAATTTTTTATCAAGTGATAAAAAATATAAATTTTTACCAAGGCATGATATGTATAACCAGAGTCCTGTTTAGGTGACTTTAGGTGCCTGCACAGAGGTATTTTTTTATGTGTGTTCTTGCATAACTTGGGGTAATACTTTTATTGAGTGAGGTAAGTACTAACTTGTTATCTAATTATTTGAAAATTTCAATTGACCAGGTATTCTTTATAAAATATTTTATCTAGATTTTAAAAATTAAAGACTGCCCAAAGAATAATTTAACATGGAATAGCATATGTATAAAAAACATTTGGTCTACACCAGCATTCAAATAATCAGAAATTTACAATGACCATAGCATTTATTTACTGTTTTATGTCATTGGTAATGGAATGTATGAAAGGCAAATATAGAACTGATTCAAGTAAAATATAAATTAAATTTATTAAAAATTTTATTATACAACACAAAAGTTAAATATGTAAATAATTAAATTTTATTTTATTCTAGACACACTTCTTAAACTGGAGGCCTATATTGTAGTGCTCTGCAATTAGTAGTCAATCGGAATCGAATCATGGACCTTGCGTGTGCTACGCCAATACTCTATCAGTCAGGCTTAAGTGACCACTCGAACCCTAGTGGAAGTATCGGGTATATGAGCTGACCCTCACATCTATTTGAAAACAATTTAAATTTTGATGCAGATTTCAGATTGTGGCAATTAAATTAATATGCTTATTGCTATTTTTACATTTCTAATACTTCTAAATAATTTTGACTTTTTAGTGCATTTTTTATAAGTTGAAATAAGGGATTTTTTTGATAAAATGTATTGCACATGACACTAAAAAAACATAAAATATTTAGTAACATAAAATTTAAAGTATAGATTTCGTATCTTTTTTATCCCGAACCACCATCTTACACCACATGACATAGGCATAAGGAATGAGTACCACAACGGATTTAACGTGCACCAGTTCCCTTTACACAGTAGATAATTTGATGAGGAACAATTCTGACAATCTAGATCTCTACACACATGTTGTGAATCAAACCAGCACTCTTCCAGGTCCGAGCCCATATCAACAAGAGCCACGTTGGCTCAATTTGAGAATAAGAATAGAGATTTATAATGACATTTAGATAACAACACATAAAAATTTTAATCTTTACCTGATTCATTGGCTTCTTTTAAGCACAAATCACACGAATTAATGACATCGTGTAAATCCGTTAAAGCTCCTGCTTCAGAGTTTTCTTCAGATATTTCTGCGCCAAGGCTCTTAAAATAACCTCTCAAGTCTTGGTACTAGAAAAAAATAATTAACATTGCATATTATTACATTACATTGTCAATGAAAAAAGCAAAACACCAATTGAGTTATCCAGCAGAAAACTGCCTCGTTTTAAACCTTGTGAAGTGGACTTTTCATTTGACAATCGAAATATACAAACCCAGAATACGAAGAATGTTCAGAAATTCTGATTCCAAGGGAACAGAATATGTCTGAATACATGAATGACGCATGGAAAAATTTTTTACTAACGTCGAAAAATAAAAATTACAACAAAAATTCTATTAACGTTTTTGATAAAGATGAAGGGTGAATGGGGGATTTTTTGAAAATCAGCTAGCTATTGCTCCCAACTCTCCAGTAATGTACATGCACTATCCGATGCATTTCCCCCGCCCCCGAGATCCCTTTTGCTGCGATTGCTGCAGCCTGATTGGCTTTTTCTCTTCAAGTGCAGCCTGATTGGCTGCACTTGAGGAGAAAAAGCTTCTCCATGCTCTTATGATAATTTCAGTACGTTAGGGTTCGATTTTATGGAATTTTTGTTTGCGACGGATACGATTTTAATCCAGGTTTGTACCAGGTCTGATTTTCGTCAATTTTAATTGTGAAGTGGCCGAAAAAGGTCCAAAATTTTGGCTGGATTAACCCTTGCTTACGTGTTCTGTGCAAACCTCGAAGCAGAACATCATCCATGTTTCTTATTTGTGAATTCAATATTTGTAAACTTGTCTTAAATTTTGAGAGGGGACTGGTGCTTACCCATTTTATTTATTATTTACGCATTTGCTCGAAGATCAATCGCTATCCATTGTTAATATATGGCTACTTATTCTAAAAATATCTTTCAGCTACTACATATAAAAATAACAAGAATTTATAAATTTCTATGCTGCAACCAAAACAAATAAAACCTTACATTGTATGTAGTACAGAACCATGTAAAATACGTACCTATCATTAAAATATAAAAGCTTACTTTTCATGCTCAAAACATATTGTTAACATTATTTTCCTATAAAAGCTTAAGAGAGCTGTCGAAATAACCCAAACGACTGCCCGCGGGATTGAATGTAAGCACCATGATCGACTGCCCGGAGGGGGTCATGGATGTGATCCTGAGTAGTCGGAGGCCGGAGACCACAAAATCTACGTCAGGAGTCTGACTTTAAGCGTGGAGCTTAAGAGTGCTGTCGAAATGCCCCAAACGACTGCCCGAGGGATTACCTATAAGCACCATGATCGACTGCCCAGAGGCACACTGTTACATTCGAGATATGCGCCGAACTGCCGCCAACAACCCAAAATAAAACTCTAGTACGATGTTAATTAACCAAAGCAAAGCTGCGAAATCAATTCTAAACCGTCGCCATTACCACATTGTGGAGCTAAAGTGCAACAATATTTCATTCAATTGTGCAGACCTAATAGAAATCCTTCAAAATTAATTTTAAACCGTCACCGACAGCCCATTACACAGTAGAAGTCATCCGATCAATCAATTAATCAATCATCGGACTGTGGTTCGAAAATAAGGCGCAACGCTCAAGTTGATAACTGTAATTGTGCATTAAATCAGAAGTAACCCTTATGATCAGAAAAGATAGAGGTGTGCGCTCTGTATCGGTACATTTGGCGTCTACTTGAAAACACAGACAAATCCGCCTTCGATTGTAAGTCTTTACCAATATCAGACCAATTTGGCAAACCAATAATTTCACAGTGTTTTACATGCATGCACAATTTCATAATTATGCATATGGGTTTCATCTACAGCGAGTATAGCTCCAACCACTTGTTTAAGAAACAGATTTTTAAGTGTTGGAAATAGTGGCAAGTCTTCTTGGTCACTAGGTTGGTTATGAAAATGGATTAGGCCCGTATTAAATAATTTTACTTAATTTATTAAGCAAACAAAAACAATTATTAATAGCATAATCCCGGAAATTGAGGTGTTTATGCTTTGCTTGCACTTAAGTTAAAAATATCCATTTAAATACATGTCATTTTCGAAGAGCAGATTTAAATAAATGCTTAGATGTCTCAAAAGATAATTGACTCCATTTTAGAAATTGTTATTATAAAATAAATGTAGCATCTTGTCTCTCCCTACTATAACCGCCAGTTATGGAGATCAAATGAAATGTCATGCTCGAGATCCATCATTAAACTAAATATTAAAAACAAACATTCAATTTACTATTTTGTAAAATTTATAACAGATTTATTGAATGTACAATATAAAAAAAAATCAAAACTCAAAATACTGATCAAGAAATTATCAAAAATGGTATGGGGTCAATTGAATCATTTTACCTGCTCTTCATCAGTCACGTCATTAAAAGTAGGAGCACTCATGGTGAATGTTTAAAATTTTAATAAACGTTATTAGTTTTCAATATAATAACAAAAGTATTTTTTAATAAAACGCAAAACCGATTACATGTGCAATGTAATGTTCACAGAACAACATACGGAGAGGTAAACGACTACTTTTCATTTCACTTCGGTTATTCTTTTTAATTTCTTGTTTAGGTGATCAAAAACTTTTATTAATAAGCAAACCCATAGTCTCAAAATGTCGGTTAAAATATAATTGAAAAGAAAAGATACGAGATCAGTATCTCGTAAATTATTTTTATGATCAGATGACTAGAACAATATCAAATTTTGTATCCCACTTTCTAAACGTTGACATCACGCCTAATTTAAAAGCCTTATAATTGCGCCAGATTTTAGTTAAATAAGCAACTTCTAAACATTTAATTTAAGATTGATGTTACGAGAATCGATATTGAGATCCTATTCAATATATCCTATTTCGTGTCCTCAATTTTTCTCACCAAACTATCGCACAGCCATATGACAAAATTTTATCTTTGTTGTGGCAACAATATTATAAAAAATATAAACAAAGCCTGCATATCCATTTTTTGATTTCACATAAATTCGAAGTTTTGAATAACCTATACCTTTAAAACTGCACAATGTTTGATATTAGGCTAAGTAGAGAAATTGAAGATGAAGATCCTCCAGCAAAAGAATGTCATCTTGTCACTCCTGGTAGTATCGTGTCTTCAGTTACCGGTTTCATGAGGTATCCAGTTTTTTTTTTTGTCTATCCTTTTAAAAAAGGTCATCGATACGTGGGGACAACCTAATTTGAGTTTGCCTAAAGCAATTGTAACTTTTTACATATCATGGCTTTCGCTTTAGGCTCAACTTATGTTTCCCCGAGTATAGTAGCAATGTTAAAAATTAGTTAACATCGAGAAAAGTGTGACTACCTGTTCTTCCATAATCCTGATTTTTCGCCTAATCTGACAGCGCGGCACCAAACGCCGATGCAGTTGGAGATCGGTAACAACATATTTGCCTTGAAAAATATTAACTATTATTAATATACGCATCTGCCGCATAATACATCCACGTCGTAATAGATACATTGTTCTAACCATGTGCGCTTAAAATTTAAGAATTGCCGTAAATCATGTCAATGTGCGTAATGAACCAGGGTTGCCACAATATAAACTTGAGTGTTCACCAATTATCATTTGGTTAGTGCACCGTAAACTAGGAATAGACCGAAATGTTACCAAAATTTTAATAAGACACATGTTCTTTTTTTTTGTAAACAAAATTATATGGGAGACAATTTTTCACAAACCCATTATTAATGACACTAATGATGGTTGCAAATAATATTGCAATCAATGTATCGGTTAATTCCTAGTGTACGGTGCCCCCGCCAAATGTGGATTTGGCGACAATTGGTGAGCGATACATTTTATATTTTGGCAATCCTATTTCATGACATTCCTTGCAATATCATGATATACGGCAACCCTACTTTTTTTTCGCACCGTTTGATGTTTTGCCAAGGCTTGGCGCCAATTTTTGGCCTTGGCGACAACGGGGCAACGTACACTAGGAATTTACCAATATATCTTACTAAGAAATGCTTAAAGTAAAGTACTTTTACTAGAAAATATTGTTTATTTTTTATGGAAACTATCTCTTGAAAATGACTGTTAATTATTAAACAAATTTCTTAAGGATTTTACCTTAAAGAAAAATATTTTTTAAATTTTTGTATGCTTTTCAGGGGCCATGGAACCTGGATTGATCAAGATGGAAAAATTAGTGCAACTGTAGCTGGTTCAGTTGAGATAATAAATAAATTATGTTCTGTTCGACCCCTGAGGTCACGGTAAGTGTGAAAGAAATTACTGAGTAAAAACTAGAAAACAAGTGTTTGACCTCAAGAAATAAAACATGAATGATATTGCAACCCATGCAATTAAATATATATTCTAACTGAATTATAATGAGACATACAAATGTGTTATAGATTTGCAGTTACTGTCGTAAAAGGATCCACAAACAGATTTGCAATCACAGAATATTCTAAATAGTCTTATGGATGGTTTAAAATCGTTTTCTAACATTACTCAACTTGACTTATACTTATCTCTTATCTTCTGCAACCCACTGCTGCAATTCTATAAAATTGTCTGTTGCTATGATAGCTGCCACACAACAAAAATCAGTCTAATGGTTTTTCTTGTGTTGGACAGGGTGGATATGATTGGTTGGGTTTAGTGGCGCAAGAGCAACTAAGGCTATGCTGCGCCAAACACTAGGTGCCGCAGTACACAGTGATACACAGAGTACAGGTGGATATGAAATAAATTTGCTCATATTAGTGCCCTTAAAGAACACAACGAATGCAATTGAAATTCAAGATTTAGGTATTTCAAAGTATGAGTTCGAGGGTAAGTGAAAGAACAAAAATCAAATTGTATTTTAAATATGTCCTATTTTTCACATTACACACATTTTCCCATAGGCATCAAATTGAATTAAAATGGTTTAAGTCCCCTTAAAATAATTTTAACTTAACTTTTTTAATCTTTGGTATGTATTGTGATTTTCATGGTTTTAGGTACAATGGAGAAGTTGGTGATGTAGTAGTTGGAAGGATAGTTGAAGTTCAACATAAAAGATGGTGTGTAGACGTGAATGCTCGCTTGAATGCTATTTTGTTGTTATCCTCTGTGAATTTACCTGGTGGAGAATTGGTATGTATTCATTTCCAGAAACACTGCTTTGCTTCTCAACAAAGTGATACAACAATTGAGGAGCGCCTAAGCAAAAACAAACATGTCATTTCGATTGCAAATCACAGAAAACCCCCGAAACTTTAGTAGATACATGCATTTCTATGGACTTCTGGATTTTTTAGTTTTAAAATTAAAGGGATATTTTTGGAAATATGCAAAAAAAAAAATCAGTTAGAAGCTTTTTTTTATAAAATTAAATGCTTATATAATTTTTTTAAAAAATATTTTTGACATGTTTGGTTTTTGCATGCACCCTCAATTGTGTATTACTATCTAAAAGTTTTTGTTTCACTTAATTTAACATGTTCAAAGTTTATTCTTTGGAAACATATTCAATTTATGTCTGTATAAAGTTTTTTTAAATATTTAAAATGTCCTTATTAGTTTTCTGAGTCCTTATTTACCTTCAACTTCTTAAAAGCTTTCGAACTTTAAAATGATCTGATCAATTCAAATGTCAAATTTTAGCTATATTAGAATTTTATGATTACAGCAAAATATAACAATGGAACTTTACAAATAAATCCTATTGAAAATCTAAATAAATTAACATATAGCATACTACATTGGTGTTTTATTGTGTTTTTGGTTACCAAAAAAAACAATATTTAAAACGTAACAAAATTGCACTGTAAAACAATAGCATTCTCTAATGAATGTAATTTTTTTTTACTGCTTTCCACTGTATATACAAGTGACTTTGTTAAGCTTATTGTTTTCTATGTGATTTTTATTGATTACTTTCTTTAAGTTTTATTTTCTACTTCAATAGAGAAGAAAAACTGAAGAGGATGAATTGATGATGAGACAACATTTGGAAGTTGGTGACCTCATTAGCGTATCCTTAACTTATTTTGTGAGGTATTGTGTTTGAAGAAAATTATATATATTTGTAGTGTATATTTTACTTCTTGTGCAAAAAGAAAGTAATACGTTCTTGATCTGTATGTTAATTCATAAGTGTATATATACATGTGCGTTTCTTTATCTTTGTGTATCTCCTAATGGCCTTAAGGAGAAGTTTAAGATTAGCCAATGTTATCTTATCTCTTTGGAACACTTTATTCCTGCTACTGATTTTTATTTGTTAAAATTGCAGTGTTTTGAATATTAAAGTTCAAAAGGTTCTCTAAACATGTATAATCTTCATTGTTTTCTTATTCCATTTTTTTTTCTCAGAATACTAAATATATATATATATGCTTAAAGAACCCCTTTGACTTCGATGTGCAAAAAACCACAAGTTAATAAACTAAAAATTAATGATGAAACGGATATCCGGTAACTATCCGGTATCCGGCTGATTTTTAACTATCCGATATCCGGAAGTAAAGTGCCGGATATCCGATTTTCCAAGCCGGATATCCGGTTGAATAAAACATCGAAGATTTTTTTTGTGGCGGTCAATTATCTTTGCTAAGAATATGGTATTTAAGTATTTTCCTGAAAATTCTACCAATGTATTAACAGTGTGCAGATTCTCCCTTGAAATTTTCTCGTTTTTAACTTTAAAATTCTATTAATTTTTTTTAATGAATCGTTATGGTGCAGGGTCATAACATCTCACAACTAATATAAAGTTAAAATAAAAATAAATTTCTCAAAAGTTTAAGCAAACTTGAGTTTTTATGTTTGGAATGAAAGAGCATATGGTAAAAATACAATTATTCAGAAATTGAGTTTAAAGTGTACAAAACATACGCACGCCCATTGCTAGCAGCACCCTAGACTAACCCTTTGTAAATAAAAAAGTTTTTTGAATGTTTATTCAATCTTGGTATTACCTTAAGGGTAAGTAATTGAGGAATATTATAGAATAAAAAAAATATTTCGTAATTTTTGACCGATTTCCGTATTTCCTAGTGTGTACAAGAAAATATTTTCATAAAAAAAAAATGGATATCCGATCGGATATCCGGCAAAATCCAGTTCGGATATCCGATATCCGGTTTGTAATGTGCGCCGGATATCCGATATCCGGCAAAACCACTATCCGGTTCATCCCTTCTAAAAATCAAAGCCATTATAAGGAATAAAATTACCCATATAGATAACTTGAGAGTCTAATATCGGCTGATCTTAACTTCCCCTTAATCGATTTAAATACTAGGTATAAAATTAGTGTTATTTCTCTGAACGCACTATAGAAAAGCACATACAAGTAATGTGTATTTCACCCAGTTAACCATAATTAATAATTATTCAAATAAATGTTAATACTGGTCCCCATATCGTAGTCAATTTTTCAAAGCAATCAGACATTTTATATATTTCATTACAAATTTCATTTTAGAACATGTTTATAACGAGTGTTCCAAACTGTAATTTAAAAAAAAAAATCTAATATTTTTTTTTCAATTCGAATATCCTTTGTACAAGATATAGTGGCATTGAAACATTGAAAAGCAAAGTTTATGAAAAGTTTTTTCTTACCTCAATTAAAAATACTTAATTTTTGGAAGTTAGGCTTAAATAATTCAAAAGGGCACTTGAGAACAAAGTAAAGGGGAACAGTCGCAAATGCCCCTATTTCAGTTTTATTGTTTGCAAATTGCACACTTATTTGTAATTTAAAATTGAATTGAAGAACTGAGTGGATGAACATGTTAAGTGACTTAGCTTTTAATGTCACTGAACATCCGCTCAGTTCTTTAATTATGCATACATCATTACTTATAGTAGTGTTCACATAGTTTTAAAACAAGGGCAGAGGGGGATTTGTCAAAAGGGCACTTTTGTTATGTAAAAGGGCACTTTCTGTTGACTAAAAGGGCACTTTCCTTACCTTTAACTGGATTTTTTTCAAGAGGGCCAGAATTTTCTCGTTTTTAAAGTTTGTATAATTAAGAGTTTTTTTAGAAATGTTTAAAATTTCACAAAAAATAAAATTAAAAAAATTTAAAAAACTGCACCATAAATCATTACATAAAAAAAATCTCTAATAGTAGTGTTTTTTTTTTTTTAAATTCAAAAAGAACATTTTGAATTCCTCAAAATTTTCTAAAGTTCCTTGTTAAAAAGTTTTTACTATCTCAAATTTCATAAAGGGGGGAGAGAGATAAGTTTCAAATAAAAAAAAATTAACAAAATATATCAGCAGTAAAACAAATTAGAACATTAATACAAACCAAACAAAAGGAAACAAGCTTCTTCCAAAAATCAAATTTTTATAACTCCAAATGATAAGTCCTAAACTTCAATTTCGTAAATTAAATTATATTTTCTAGAAATTTAATGCCATTTTGTTATGTCGTGCAAATCAAATCATGATGAAATAGAAAGTGGTGAAGTATAAACATTTATTCATCAGATGCAAAAGGATTGTAAGTCTTTCAAAAGAGATCGCGTTTAGAGAATTTCTACAATTTTAAGGTTTTTTATGAATGAAAAAAATCTTAAAAGAGTGCCATCTGGAAGTTGCATTCGTCAGAGGCAACCGAAATTAAGAGTTATAGCCATCTTAAATTTCGTGTGATATCCTCGTTTGACGAAGATCGCAAATATTTTTGCGGAAAAATATTTTTTTTAAATTACAGTGCGCAAAGAAGATACTGAAAAAAAAGCAGGGCACAATTTTCACTTCTAAAAAGGGCAGGGCGCATCGGCACTTAAAAAAAAAGGAACAGAAACACTAACTTATAGACATCGTATGACCAAGTTGCAGATGCATAGAGCAATGAAGAGCACAGAAGAATGTTGAATTTGATATGAATTACAATAAATGTAAATTTAACAATAAACATAAATAAATTAAAACAGACTATTTTATGCTTTGTCTACATGTTCATAACTAACTCATAAGTATTGCACATGTGTACGATTTAAGATAATTTAATATTGTTAGGGATGAAACGGATATCCATTAACTGTCCGGCTGATTTTTTACTATCCAGTAATTTTCCGATATCCAGAAGCAAAGTGCCAGATGAGAAAAATGCTGCTGCAGGTATTTTTTTTGTGTTGTGATCAGTTATCTTTTGTTATATATTAGAAATCGTTTTATTCTTCAGTATAGTAAGAGCTAGTTTTAGCATTTAAATATGTAGAGATGGCCTAGTGCGGATACACACCACTAGATGGAGTTATCATGTAATGTATTCCAGCGCCACATGTGTGTCGCTGGCAACACTGTTTAGTTGTAAGAAGGCAGAGATAGAGAAGTGCTGGTGAAGAGAGGTGGATTGCTATCCACGGAGGCGTGAAATAAAAGCCTTGTGGCGTAATATTCTTTAACTGCCCCTTATTTTGGTCATCATCACTCACCTTTAACTCCACAAATATAGCGTAATTTAGATCAACAATTAGGAAATATTTCAAAATTACATTTTCAGACACTACAGCTCCGACTGTTTCAAAATCAGTATGAATATGAACAGTTTATTAAAAAACTATTAAGAGAAGATCTTTTCGTAAAAAAGAACCTGCCAGATATCGGATCGAATAGCAGGCAAAATCCAGTTTGGATAACTGGTTTGTAATGTGTGTTGGATATCCTGTATCCAATAAAACCACTATCTGATTCATCCTTGAGAATTATTTATTAAAAAATTTTTAATCCTAGAAAGAATCATTTTTACAGTTTTGATTTTTCTTATATTTTAGCACAAAGTTGTTATATCCTTTATGAATATATAGATGCTTTTATTAGTTTCTTTTACTAATTTGTCTAAATAATTTTTTTACCTCGTTATGTGAAATATGGAAATAAATCAACCAAAATTCTTTGACTGTGATTCAGGCTGAAGTGCAATCAGTTTTTACTGATGGTTCCTTGTCACTGCATACAAGAAGTTTAAAATATGGAAAAGTAAGTTTTAGTACTCCACAACAACAATAAAGTTCACAAGTAATATAGCCTTATTTTATATAAACCTTTTTATTTTGCCGTTAAACCTTATTTTTACTATGGCCTACAATTAACCTACAAAAACATTTATTCAGAATTTTATGTCCGTAAATCTTCAGTAAACTTAGAAAAACTTTTTGATTCTTTAAAAGACATATTAATAACAAATCACTCTTGCAATGAAAGTAATATAAACATTCATTAAAAATATTTCATCATTAGAGCACCCAAAAACATATTACCATAGCTGTTTCAATGAAAATCATTGGAGACAGTTTTGAGCAATGGGCTTAGCTGTGTTTATTGGATTTCGGGCACGTTTATTTATGTAAACAAACGGTAATATCGCTTCTTTATGTTCAGATTTTGTATAACTACATTTAACTTAGGTTTTAGCTATATTCTAAGAATATATCTTCAAACTTTGTACTATTTTGATAGTTTTGAAGGAAATGCAATAAGATCCCACAAACAAACCGGCTGTAGGCGTGGTCATTCTAGTCGTCCATTCATATAAAATTATAATATTTCAATGACACCTTCCGTTTTGAAATTTTAATTTTCATGCTACAACTAGCATAACTTATATAGAAATTTGTATCCATTATTGATACATTGTGATCTCACATTTTTAAAAATTTCTTAACTCAATGTAAAGTTTAAATTCTAATCTTTTATGCTTACTCGAAATCATCAGTACAGCGTTTCAATATTTTCATCTTAGCCCACTTTCCTCTATATTCTGCCCTAATGCTAAAATCTTTTTGGCGGACTGTGTTCAGGAATATTAATTTCACTCTTGTGAACAGCATTTTCTTTTCACTGCAAAAATTAAAAGTAAGAGAATCCACTTTCTTCCTTCTCGGTACTTTGCTGTGTTGGTATTTATAAATACTTCATTTAAACAACTTCAATATCAATGTGTAACAATATATCGTAATTTGATCTTAATTTTAAAGGATAACTCTTATCCAATCCCCTATGTAAAATATAATTTTTTCTCTTTAAGCTCTCTCAAGGTCAGTTAGTCAAAGTGGCATCGTCTTTAGTGCAGAGGAAAAAGACTCATTTTCACAGCATCGTCAGTGGTATCCAGCTCATACTCAGTAATAATGGCTACATTTGGATCGAACCTACCTCAGGAGAAGATGTTGAAACAGGAGGATTTGTCCAGAATTTGGAAGTAAGTTAAAATTATTATTTTAAGTAGGGATGAAACGGATATCCGGTAACTATCCGGCTGATTTTTAACTATCCGATATCCGGAAGTAAAGTGCCGGATATCCGATTTACCAAGCCGGATGAATAAAACATCTAAGATTTTTTTGTGGCGGTCAATTATCTTTGCTTTAACATGGTTCGCACAGTCCTTAAAAACTACTTAATTTAAGTAGGTCCTTAATTAAGGGCCCTTAAAGGTCTTAATTTTCGACTAAGATCCTTAATTTTGGTCAAACATGTTTTTTTTATTAATCACATGGGTGGTTTTTTTCCCTGTCTAACCCGAAATTCTGAGTTTTTTTAATTTTCGAACTCAGAATTCCGGGTGCATTAAAATTCTTGAAATGTAGAATTCCGGATTTTACGTTGATCGTGTCCACACTTTTGACCGTTTTACGTAAGTATAAATCGGCAAGGAGAGAAAGGCATGAATGGACGTATTTAGTGTCAGAAAAGTAAAGTGAACTTTTGATATCTTTTGTTCGATTTTTTAGCCAGTGGTATTTCATTATAATACACTACACTTCGTCATCGGAAAATCTCAGTTCGTTTGTTGTTGTGTGAAGAATCGATACTCATTCTAGAAAAACGAGGAAATTCAGAAGAATGTAGCATCTTTAAGGGATGGGAATTCTGCGCCAGAGTTTTCCGGAAGTTATATCCTGTGCCAACTTGCTACAAAACCCCACTGACATGTGGTTATGTGCCAATTTTTCAGCAAACAATGATTCTCCGCTTATGGCGTCAAAAAATTTAAAAGGTCCTTAAAACAGGGTTCCCACACACCGGGAAAACCGGGAATTGTCAGGGAAAATGAAAAGAGGTTGAAAAAACCGGGAAAAGTCAGGGAAAATCGCAGAATTTGAACAATTTCTGGAAAAGTCAGGGAATTTCTTTTCAGTTGGGTAATTCTCAATCTGTCACCGAAACCGTTCACAGTCGTTCAATATGTTCCGTAGTGATGATGTCATGCTTAACTCTTCCATCATTTTTAATGACAGGAAAAATGTGCGCATGCAAACGTCTAGCTTAGCTGTGCGCTTTCTATAATGATCATCACGTCTATTATCACAATCTCCATTACGTTAGCTAACGCCGTACCCGTACGTTTTTTTCTCTCGTTTCTAGACGATCCTGTAGCAGATTTTTATTTTCTTTACACTCTTTTGTCTTAAACTCCATAATGTAAAAAAAATTATGCTCGTATTGCCGAATTTTGTGATGTATTATTTTGGAAGCGATGTAGATATAAATAATCTTTTTCTGCGCATACTCTTTGTAGGTGACGTGCGCACCGTGATTGTTTCTGCGAGGGATCACTTTCTTGTTGCCGAATTTTTTAATGAATCTTTTTAGGGGTCATGTCTTCCAAACATTAGTTTTCTGCAAACGTTTTTGGTTTCGAATACCATGCAACAAGAATATTTCAGCTGCCTTTATTGCCAAATTTCCGAATGCAATCCTTTCCAGACGATCCTTTGCAGATTTTTATTTCCTACCATTAAGGTTTTCTTTAATTTTTAATTCCATATACTGCGAAATGGATAATTTTTTTATTGCAGAATTTTATGATGCATTATTTGCGTGGGCATATCATGTAAATAAATTTCTTCCACCCATTTCCTTGAATGGATCGTTCCCCTATTGAATAATTTTGTGGGTGCATTATTTTTGTGGCAAACTCTTCAGAGGTCCTACTTTTCGTAGTCTAACCCGGAATTCCGTTTTTTTTTTTTTTTTAATTTGGAGACTTTATTTTAAAGTTGAGATTGTTATACCTCTAAGGCTATGCTAAATTTCGTTGTGTCTGTCAAATGCGCGACCTCAGTAAAGGTCGTTTTTTTTAAGAATTTTTTTCCATTAATGAAAAGCATCAATTTATAGAAATTCACGAAATGCGATTTGCTGCGAGGTCCGTTGAAATGCTTTCAATCCTTTTGCATCTCATAAATAAATGCTTATTTTTCAGTACTTCTTAGTTTATTAGGATTTGCATTGCACTAGTTAACGAAATTGCTTTAAATTCTTCTAAGTTGAAGTTTGGGACTTGTCTTTTTAGGTTAAAACGTTGACTTTTGAAAGTAGCTTGTCTGTTTACGTTTGGATAAAAAATTATTTTAGGCATTAATATTGGGTTGAAACTTTTATGTGTTTAATTTATTTTAATAATAAAAATTTAATTTTATTTAACTTTTTGTAGTTTTTTTTATACAACTATATATTTAAAGGGATTGAAAAGCGAACCTTGCACCTTAATTCAAATTGATTGATAGACGAGCAAATGCATTTTGCGTATTTTCGTGTGTGCTTTTTGAAATTATTTTTTTTAGCAGTAGCTAATTTGACATAACTTGGGTATTTGCTTGCAGTGTAAGCTAACTGATGTTCACGCATGTGCTTAAGAAATTTTGTTGATGGGTTAAAAAGTGCTTAATACAGAAATTTAACTCTTCATAACGCTGTTGCATAAGACAGTATTTGGTTTTTCATCCATAACAATGATGTCAGTCGTATACTGGATTTTTTTTTTAATCTACTGGAAAACAGGGAAAAGTCAGGGAATTTTGTTTTAGGTTTTGAGTGGGAACACTGTTAAAAATTATCGCGAGGTCCTTAAAAAGTCCTTAAGAACTACTTAATTTTCACATTTGAAAATCTGTATGAACCATGTTTAAGTATTTTCCTGAAAATTCTACGAATGTAGTAACAGTGTGCAGATTCTCCCTTGAATTTTTCTCGTTTTTAACTTTAAAATTCTATTAATTTTTTTTTTAACGAATTGTTATGGTGGAGGGTCATAACATCTCACAACTAATATAAAGTTGAAATAAAAATAAATTTCTCAAAAGTTTAAGCAAATTTGAGTTTTCATGTTTGGAATGAAAGGGCATATGGTAAAAATACAATTATTCAGAAATTAAGCGAAAGTGTACAAAACATACGCCCATTGCTAGCAGCACCCTAGAATAACCCTTTGTAAATAAAAAAAGTTTTTTGAATGTTTATTCGATCTTGGTATCACCTTAAAGGTAAGGAATCAGGGAATATTATAGAATAAAAAAATATTTTGTAATTTTTGACTGATTTCCGTTTTTTCTAGTGTGTATAAGAAGATATTTTCATAAAAAATAAACTGCCGGATATCCGATCGGATATCCGGCAAAATCCAGTTCGGATATCCGATTTGTAATGTGCACCGGATATCCGGTATCCGGCAAAACCACTATCCGGTTCATCCCTAATTTTAAGTAAGATGCTTTTTCATTTATTTTAATAGGTCGTTTAAAAATACCGCTGCCTGCCAAGTATCTCAAAAAAAAAATTGCATTCGGGGGGGTATGATGCCACCCCTGCATAGCATAAATAAGCTATGGTCCACAGCTTTGCTTTTTCTTCAATTTAGTAGCAACATTACATTTTAATAAGCTTAACTATATTTAAGACTGGTGGAACATTTGTTTTGTAATTTTAAGTATTGTGTACACAGAAAATGTGAATGAGAAACCAATGGCATCTTTACTAGTATTCTTTTCTTGCCTAGTATAATTTGACATTTCATTAGCTAAAAAAATTCCTTTACAAACCAATGAGAAGGGTTTTGACCCCTCACCCCCCCCCCCCCTTTTGCTTTCACCACTGGTTAATTGTCCTACATCCACAGATTAATTGTAGTTGCCATTGATATCAGGACATTTTTCTAGAGCCTGCACAACAATTATATGACAGAAGTTAATTTTAAATTATTTTATATAAACTTCTATAAGTGCATTAATGTTGTTAAAAAAGTTTCAAATAAAATTTCTTTGTAACCTAACTTTTCTGTTCTTAGATAATTAAATCAAATATAATTAGAAATCACTACACTAAAAAAAATATTTTGCTTGCGTTGTTATGAAGAATTATTTTTAAGAATTCTGTGTTTTTCCTGCAGTATATTTCCAAAATTGACCGGGAGAATATTGCCAGACTTCGAAATTGCATCCTCGCATTGACTTCCCACAATAAGCAGCTGTCTGATACTCTCATCTTGTATGCATATGAAGTATCATCATCATATGAAGTAAGCCTTTATTAAATATATATAAAAAAAATTAATAATACTGCCCTTTTTTAAAATGGTTTTACAAACTTTGAATTCTTGCATCAATTGCATTTTTGATACAATGAAATATTATTAGACAAAAATTATATATGTGAGCCTTATTATTAACGATTACCTATTTTTTCAAATTTAGGTACTTTTTCCAAAAGATTTATAAAATAAATTCAAGTGTTTGTGTAATTTACATCATTTACCTATTTTGAGTGTATATGAAACTTGTTAGCACCTATTTGAATATGTATAGTTAGATCAGTTATCATAGTATCTTCTGTTTATCAGTGTTCACTCTAGGCGTTTTTTGAAGGGCGGTCCGCCCTGCCCGCCCTTTTTTCATCTCTATGGCGCCCTCATGCCCCTTTTTTCAAAAATGCCGCCCTCTTTTGAAAAAATTCCGCCCCTCTTGCCCTTTCCAGTCAAGTACAAGCGCCCTTGCTTCCCTAGCCGACTTTAACGATTAAAAAAATGTGGGTGTAAATGGGAATTAAGTGAATTATGGCAATAGAAAAACAAACTCCTTTTCGAGCACGTGGCATTCCACGAATCCTATTGGTTGCCTGTACCCGCATATGAAATGCTATGTTTTTTTAACGTGAAGTTGGTTTGGTAACAATATTATTCCTTTTATTACCAAATTTTAGATTTAAGTAGGCTTTTCATCAGTTTTGTAAGGAGTCTGATTAGGGCTACTTACAGATCTGGTTTTTAGCGAAAACATTAATTTTTAAGTGTCAAATTTTAGATTTTAAAGTAATATCTTCATAAAGAGACATCAATTTTGTACGGGTCTTGATTTCAAAATAAGCCCCGAATCGTCACCAACATGCAGCTCTTGCGCAATATCAATCAACAAATCGGAATTTTTTTTTTGGTCACGGATCCAATACATCAACGGGTGACTACGCCCATCTCAAACTTTTTTTTAAAAAAAGTGCCCTTTTAAAAACAAGAAGTGCCTTTCCAAAAACGGGGTGCCCTTTTACAGCCAACAGCGCCCTGCCCTTTTTTATTTCTAGAGTGAACACTGTGTTTATATTTAAAGCTTTATTAATAAAAAAGCAACAAGTAATTGTTTTTTAATTAAGACATAAAGTACTGTTTTATACCATTCAACAATTCTAATGTTGATGCAGTAGGATTTATTTATAAATTTTTGTTTTAGGTTAAACAACTATTGAAACCAGAGATAACAAAAACCATTATTAGTTCTGTGATGGAAAGAATAGAATTGGAAGAATCCTAAAATGTTTTATTCCTGTTTAGTTTATATCAACTTATTCAATTTTATACTTAAAAATAAAGTTGTATATTATATATTTTTATTTGACTATTTTTCTTGAAAGTTCAACATTTCTTAATCAAAAATGTGTTAGTAGAATACCTTTAGAATAGTAATTTATCAAGAAATGTAAAATGTTCTAAATTGTATATGTTATTGAAAAAATTATGGTGGATACTACATCATAATTTGAAAGTCCCTTTAACATTTTCAAAAAATATTAACAAAAAGCACAGATCAAAATTATTTACAATTGATAGAAATTTCCGAAAAAAAATACATTTATACCTTGATATGTCATTTTTTAAATCCTAAAAGTCTTTAGAAAGTCATTATTTTTAGTATTTAATAATAAGAATTTTTTGTCATTTTTTAAATCCTAAAAGTCTTTAGAAAGTCATTATTTTTAGTATTTAATAATAAGAATGAGTGCATTTACAAATAAGAATGAATGCTTGCGTATGTTAGTGGCAAAGTATGAAATCCATATATTCTATAGACTGCCTGGCATTTTCAGGCAAAGTATAAAATAAACAGATTATTTTAATCTATTATAAATTTTACCTAGGCGTTCTATAAAATGCCTAAATGCAAAGTATGAAAATTAGATTCTTGAGAAAGTTTTTATTGAGAATTTGTATATGAAAATTAAAGAAATACAATATAGGGCTCTTTTAATGAGGACTACAAAAGAATATATATGGAATCCTTGAATTTCAAAAAATAAATGTTTATCAAAGTCTTTCTCACGAACAAGTAAATCTTAAAAAGAGATTCATGAAAATATGTCTTTAAAATGCATACATGTTAAAAGAAAATTTCAAATATTAATTTCAAATTAATGTAAGCAATTAAGTTCAATTTAAAATAAAAATGCTTTTATTTTCTTGTTGCAACAATTAAATTAATTTATTTTAATCGGTTTTTTCCTATATTTTGTTATTTTCTATTTTTTTTTTATTTTCATACGACTTTTAAAAAAAAGCTTTTCAAGAATCTCATTTCATATTTTACCTAAATAGCATTGGGCATTCTGTAGAATACCTTGGTAAAGTATATATAATAGATGAAAAAATTCGTTTATTTCATAACGTGTCTGAAAACACAAGGCATACTATGGCAAACATGGTTAGATTACCAGAACAACAACCCGAGCTGGTATCCTACACGTCTGATGCTAACGAAAGAATATTTGCACGTTGACAGATTGTAACGTACTCCAGTCCCCTCTACACGCATCTTTCCTTCGAGATAAACCCCGAACCGTTGCCAATAGCCCACTGTACAGCTCTAGTACAACGTTATTTAACCAAACCTGTGGGGTGTCTAGGCCGTAAAATAAAAAACTCGTGGTTATCGACGTTAAGTTAGTTGGTTAGTGCTGCACAGTGAGCTGCTGGCGACGGTTCGGGGTTTATCCCGAACTAAAGTCCTCGTATTTTTGAACCACTTATCAACGTTAAAAGTACAACAAACTCGTGACCGGAGGGTTACTAGTTTAGATACTTGGTATCCATTAAAAAAATATCCACTTTCTTTTGGAGACTGGTGAATCTGTCGTGATCCAAACAATTTTTCGCTTACGTCATAGACGTGGGATGGCAACTCTAAGTATTGTCTTCGTCATCAACGATAGTTCGAAATTATAAGACAGAGTTCTCGGGTTTTTCCTTCGCGATATATCCCAAACCATTGCTAATAGCCAATTGTGCAGTTCCAGTTGGGACGTTAATTTAATAAGCCAAGATTCCGATAGATAGTTAATTAATGTCGCTCTAGAGCTTCCCAGTGGACCATTGCCAACGGTTATGGGTCTATCTCAAAGGAAAAACCCAAAAACATCTGCCTTGTATTTTTAAACTTAGTCCCGTATCAAGGCCGAACTAGATTGACCGTATACACACTTGTCAAAAGGATAATTTAAGAAAACGTAACTTAGTAGTGAATCTGGCAACCGTCCAAAAGATTCCGAACATTCAAGTTGCGTTGGGTGCGAACTCATGTATTGCCTTCGTCAATTGAGCATTGTGTTTACAGGACTGGTGCACGTTAAATCTGATGGGAGTCGCATGGCTCAACGATTCTTTGTGTTGCATTGGGTGCCAGTACAGATATGGAACTCGTCATTTCACCATGGGTTTTAAAATACGAGGCATTACTTAACAGTGTTTAGTCTCTTAAATGAGGTCTGAAATAGTCAGCCAGAATAGTTCCAAACAAAACAAAGATACGTATTGTACATCTAATAACATTGCCATTTAAAAGAATAAATTTAATTTATTGTCTATTGAGTTATTCAAAATATTCACAAGACAAACTTATAGCTTACACTATCTAGATAAAGAAGGATGACTACTCTGTTCTGGAGCAAAGTTTTTGAAATCAAATTACACCGTTTTGTATAGTGTAGTGTGGCACCTTTAATACGTCTTTGTACTATTTGAAATACAATGCAACATAGTTAATAGGACGAAACAAATTGTTTAAAATCATTTACCATGTCTGGATTCTCTTCCCTTCACTCGTTTTTAGACAAATGCGATTGGAAAGTTGGGACGATTAAAAGTTTCTTGGATGCTTCTGTCAACAAAGAGGTCGTTGATGAAGAGATCGACGGGGAAACTCCTCTGATAACAGTGCTGAAAAATGAAAAGTGCTCTCTTGATATCGTTAAACTTCTGCTCGATTACGGTGCAGACGTTAACTGCAAACACATTGAGGACAGTTCTCCTTTGTTAGTTGCCCTTTATTACTCTAGAAACGAGACAATTATCGAGGCGTTGCTTCAAAAGGGAGCCCAAACCAATGCTGAGAACTATGGTAGGACTCCCTGTGGCAGGACTTACATCTGCTTGGCTCTTTGCAACGGTGCATCGAAAGGTGTGATCAAACAACTGTTGGAAGCTGGCTGTTCACCAAATGCATGTAGTATGCACCAGTCTTCGTTGCATTGTGCCTCCATTCACACGAGACTGGGACTGAAGGAGGGTGTCCTTGAGCTGTTGATCGAAGCTGGAGCAGATATGCGCCACATTGGTGATCAATCACCTGTTTGCCTGGCTCTTCAGGCAGGTGCCAGTGCGCATGATATAAAAGTGCTGATGCGAGAAGGATGCAAGCTGGATTCCTGTTTGGAGCATGAATCACCTTGGTTTTGTGCCACAAATAGATCCTGTGACATTGAGTTGAAGTCGGATATTGTCCTACTACTTCTTGATAAGGGTGTCAGCGTCAATGTTGTTAACAAAGATAATTGGACGCCACTGCAGTGTGCTTTGTGCGACCGTAAGTATCAGACAAAAGCAATCAAGATGTTGCTTGAGAAAATAGATATTAGTGATGTAAATAATACCAATCTTCTGCATTTAGCTGTTGGAAATGATCACTGTAAGTTGAAAATCGTAAAGCTCCTAATAGAGCTGGGACTCAAAGCGGACCAGGTGGACTCCTGTGGGGAAACGCCATTGCATCGAGCTGTTATGTCCAGTTGCAGCAATCGGTCCAGTGTTATTAATCTTTTATTGATAAAAGGTTCTCCAGTTAATGCCGTGAATAGAGGCGGTTTTACTCCTCTGAGGAAAGCTGTGGATTTAGAGCAGGAATGTAGTATTCTCCAGGTGTTATTGGCAGCTGGTGCTAGGATTGATGATTCTTTGTTGAAATTTGTCATCAGGAAACATGATCAATGCGATTATAACCCTGACATTTTGAAGATGTTGGTGAAATATTCATTTTTAGAGAACAACTTTGAAGTAAGAAACTTGATCGAAGGACTAAAAGACTCTGATGCGTTATCGGGTTTTATAGCTCAATGTGCACAAGAAGTGTGTAAAATGGGTACAAAAGATATCAGTCCTGGTTATACTTTACATGATTTTGTCACAGAAGATTACTCTCCTCACAGGTTTGCTGCTGTTGCCAGTGGAGGAGCGAGAAATCCCCATTTCAATGGATTATTGAGAATAATGGCCAATGCTGAGTTTCCACTATTCTTTGACGTAGCATCAGCTAAACTTGGTAAGATGGTCTTGAAAACACACCTTCAACAACAAGAAGTGTACACCATTAACTATTCTCTTTCTTCCTATGTTGAAAGGAAAAGCATTCTGGATTACGATTCCCTTTGCTCGATCATGGCATATTTATCCCATGCAGATTTGCTAAGAATGCTTATAGCATATTTATTTGAAAACGATGTTGCTGAAGGGAATAGAGAAGATACTGTTGAACCTTGTTAAGGCGAACTCGAATGGAGCTATAAAACATTTTCATCTTATCAGTAGTTCTTATTACTCGACAAAAAAAAAATGGTGAAAAATTATTTACCGGCACAAAATAAAATGTGTGCATCTTAACCAATAGTAATTTAACTTACCAACCACTTTAAATATGTTCTCTTATTAATAAAACAGATTAAAATGAAGTCACATTTATATTTCTGTGGCATGGAAAAAAAACGACCAATGTAAATGTTATAACTTTTTTTCCTTTTTAACTGTTTTGAATATATATAAATGTTTAACTTCTGCAGCGACATGAGTTCATCAACCTTTCTTTGTCTTCCAAGCATTTCCCGGAAAGAATTTCCACTTCAGTGATGTTTACACCAAGAGCCAATCACATTGCTCCAGCACATGAGGACCACGCAGGGGGCAGCCAAAATCATGTGAACACAGACTGATAGGAACTCATTCCTAGACATTCCTTCTAACTCTCTGCACGCTATTTCGGCGGGCTCCTCATCTAACTGTAATGCCATAGAACTGCAGACCCCTTTGTTAAGTGAACCATTAAATGTAAATTCTTAACTTTTATATTTGCATCATTAAATATTGTTTATTCTCTACATATTATGGCTATCATCAATTTGTCCAATAACAATAAATCAACCTTCTGAAATGGAGTCCAACAATAGCGTGGCCTATAGCCCAGTCAATAAAGACCCTAAAATATCAAACTTCGGAAAAAATTAGGGTAAAGCTGATTTTTACCCCATTGATAGACCACTACTAGAGGAGCATTTTGACAAAAGTCCCCAAAAATCCCCCTGGAGCTTTCCCCCCCCCCAGCCCCCCTCAAAGGTTCAAAATGCCAATATTTACGGATCTGTCATTATCTCTGTTACTAATGATCGAATCAAAATCAACTTTTTTTTGTTTTGTTTGTTATTAAATGGGCTACAATATTGGTATTCTGTATATTTGCGTTAAACCTAATAGTTTTTTATGAATTAAGAAAAATGTGAGAAAAGTAGGTTTTTTATTTTGAAATTTTTGTTTTTGGCGTTATATATTCTTTATATGTCAAATTATGTAAAAACTCTTGATATAAAATTTATAACCTATATATTTTTAAATCAACTGATATACAGTTTTATTTATTTCTGTGCGATATTAACGCGGGGGAAAGCAAAAATGTTCGGCGCGCAACGCGGCATAACCTGATAAAGTTGGCAACGTCGCCCATTCAATAAAGGACTTGAATCGGAAAAAATTACAGTAAAGCTGATTTTTACCCCATTGATAGACCACTACTAGAGGAGCATTTTGACAAAAGTCCCCTAAAATCCCCTTGGAGCTTTCCCCCCCAGCCCCCCTCAAAGGTCAAAATCCAAATATTTAAGGAACTGTCATTATCTTTGTTACTAATGTTCGGATTAAGCTCAACTTTTTTTTGTTTTGTTTGTTATTAAATGGGCTATAATATTGGTTATCTATATATTTGCGTTAAACCTAATAGTTTTTTTTATAAATTAAGAAAAATGTAAGAAAAGTCGTTTTTTTTATTTTGAAATTTTGTATATTTCATATTTTTTTTATATGTCAGATTATGTAAAATCTCTTGTTATAAAATTTATAACCTATATATTTTTTGTTAATTTATGTGCGATATTAACGCCGGGGAAAGGGGAGAAAGCAAAAATAATGTCCGGCGTGCAACGGGACATAACATGATAAAGTTTTCAAAGTCGTTTTTATCACCATAAGTCCCGTTTTCCTGACTCATCTCAACTCAACCCTTCGCTTTTCTGCACCCACAGAATAACTGACACATCCTCTTTTACAAGCACAAGATAATTGATATAACAGATCATATGTGGAAAATGGTTTGAATGTTGTAATATTGGTTTCAGTGTTCTTTTGAAATTCCATTGTATTTAAAGTTTTAATTTTCCGTCCCCACTTCGTAGTGGGGAGTTTGTTTCTTAACCATCCTTGAATTTAAAAAAAAAAAAAAACTAAGTAAGCGTTGTTGGCACCCTTTGAGGTTTAGAAAGATATTATCCCAACTGCGAGTCTCAGGCAACTTAAGCATGTCCATTGCGTTTATTTTTCCTATACCACAAAAACAAGAAGTGGTATCACAGCAAGACATGGGTAAATAAAAGTTGTGGGGAACTCTTGTACTTTCAATTAATGTTCCTATCTTATATATGACTTATGAAGAAATAGCACCACCTTTCTCTTTACGAAAAAAAAAATCCTGTTCAGGAGAGAGCGTAATTAACAAAACATTTAAATCTGCATCGGAACCCATAACTACAACGTTAGATCTAGTATTAATTTTGGTTTATGGCAGTCCTTTCAATGTCTACATATTCATCTGCTCCCGCTGTTATCACCTTCAATCCATGATTTTGACGGAAAGTTTCAATTGCGGCCCATGACAACCTTTTGTCTGGGCGATAAACAAATGTTTTCTTCTTTGAAAAAAAGGTAAACCCGGCTCCCTTCGTCTGCAATTGGGCTATTGCTGACTTTAAAGTTCTAATCCCAAAGTTAGTGACTATTTCTTTTTATTGGTTTCGTTTTCCAAGAAGTCCTCTCTTGTTGTAAGACAAACGGTGTATTTCTCAAAACGATATCGCAGGATGAATGTCTTGCAGCCCTCCTGTTTTGCTCTTCATTCTTGGTAGTAGGCTCTTCGGGATATCTGTCAAAAACAATAATCATATTGTTCATACCAGCCACTTGTCGACTACACCTTCTTCAAACATTTTCATCACAGAAGATTTTGTACCCTTTCGAAGAGATACACAATCAAATACGGATGTTGGGCGTGCTGACAATTCATATTCCAGATAAAATTTTAATTTTCTGGGGCTATCGCAGACACATAATATACGGTTGAAGATGAAGAGCTGTTGGGAATTAACGATAACTTCTTTTGATTTGATCTAACTTTAACTGATTTTTTCTGTGCTTGAGTTTTACTATGTCTTTCCTATAAAGTTCAAGTTCTTCAAAAAAATTCTCTATTATTTTGTCAATAGTTTTAAGCCCAATCTTTTAAGCTTGGCCCCAATTTACAGAATTATCAAATACAAATACAAATTCCAAGGACACTAGCTCTCACGAAAGTTTGGCGAACGGATTGTGTTGTTGTAGTCACGTTGAAAATTTTAGTAAGTCCAGAGATCTATTTGTGTTCTTGACTCTCGTAGTTCAACATGTTGTTCATTTTATTGTATTGATGTTCCAAAACTCCACTTCTTTCTACAAAAAATACACACCATATTTGAATTGTTTATTCCGATTTCGATTTAACGGACTGAACTATTAAAAAGTAAGATTATTGAGAAATAATATACTTGTACTTTGTAATTACTTTTTCCAGATATCTATTACTAACAATAAAGAATAACGTTTAGAAAAATAATGTTTATGAATTAAAAATACTCATTAAACCCCTAAACACACCAGAAATTAAAAAAAAAAAGGACTGGCGCACGTTAACTACATTGTAAAATTCATGAACACACATAGTTCAAATTGAATGGTAGTTTTGATATGAAGCACAGGACACATAACTTTTTTTTAAAGCGAAACTTAAACTGTTCTTTTACAGTGAATACAGACACCAAAGGTATTTTACTGACAATGTCAATGTAGGGTGTGGGAGGATGGAGTAGAAATGAGTCAGGGAAACAGGACTATGGTAATAAAAACGACGTTGCCAACTTTATCAAGTTATGCCGCGTTGCGCGCCGAACATTTTTGCTTTCCTCCGCGTTAATATCGCACAGAAATAAATAAAACTGTATGTCAGTTGATTTAAAAATATATAGGTTATAAATTTTATATCAAAAGTTTTTACATAATTTGACATATAAAGAATATTTAACGCCAAAAACAAAAATTTCAAAATAAAAAAACTACTTTTCTCACATTTTTCTTAATTCATAAAAAACTATTAGGTTTAACGCAAATATATAGATTACCAATATTGTAGCCCATTTAATAACGAACAAAACAAAAAAAAGTTGAACTTGATTCGATCATTAGTAACAGAGATAATGACAGATCCGTAAATATTGGCATTTTGAACCTTTGAGGGGGGCTGGGGGGGAAAGCTCCAGGGGGATTTTTGGGGACTTTTGTCAAAATGCTCCTCTAGTAGTGGTCTATCGATGGGGTAAAAATCAGCTTTACCCTAATTTTTTCCCATTCAAGTCCTTTATTGACTGGGCTACTACCCCAACAAACTCCGGCCCCCGCACTTCTAAATTAAATAGGAACCAATGTCGACAGGCTTCTGTAGCCCTTCAAATTAACAATTTTGTGATTTCCGTAACATTGCAATAGACTGAGCTTTAAACTTTGAAGCCATTTTTTTCAAAACAGTTGAATATGACATTGTTCGTTCTTGTTCCAAATCACAGATTTTATAAATGAAAATCCATCTAAACATTTTGTCTCTTGATATTTTTATATATATCCATTGTCCACTTTGTCCAAAATATGTTGCTGTTTCTGCAACATTGTTTTCTTTGTTTGTCTGAAGCAAATAAATTAACATTACTTGCCATTACTAAAAGCTAGGGACTAGTTATGTTGTTTCTCTTATCACAAATTCATCTTAAGGGTTGTTGATATTAATGGAGGTTTGACTGTAACATAATTGATGGGTATATCAACTTTGGTATAAAAACTATATTAGAGCGATATCGGTACTTTTTCTTCAAAGTGAGTGCGTAAGTTTTGAGAGTGAGTGATAGGGTAGTTATTGTACTCACTTTATTACTGTAATTTACATAACGAATAAATGTTTCTGGTTCTTTCCTCAGGGATTACTCTCAAACTGTTGACAATCATATATATTGTGTAGCTCTAGTGCAACGTTCCTTTAGCCAACTATCAAATTATAAATCTTTATTGTTTTTAGAATAGACTGTTCTGATCTTTTAAATCAGACAATTGCACTTAATGAAAATAGATCATTTAGCAATATATATACTAGCTGAAATACCCGTTCTACGCACGGGAAGGAAATAAGTTACAAAATTGATACAAATACAATATTTATAGCGAAATAAACAATATTCTTAATTTGTCACCCATCAGAAAAAACCACAGTATTAAAACTACTAATTTGTAACAAAATTTTATTGCCAAGGTCCTGCAAGAACTGGAAAGATTGATAATATGGAGAATTTGTCTGTACAATAACGTGGATATATGCGTTACTCCCGTTGATTACCATCCATATTTTAACCTTTATAACATCCCAAAGATTTAAAGAGGAAGAACTCTTATAATTGTTAGTAATAATTATCCGAAAAAGTTTTATTAGACATCTATGTCAACATTTGTCGTTAAGTTTCACAAATTGGTGAGAATATAAGAAAAAAAAAACGAAAACGATTTTAAAAGGTTCATTTGCCAAATTCGAGATTTTCATATTTTTTCTTTTGTACGGTAAACCCTATCAATATGCGAGGAAGAAAGTTCCCAGGACTTTTTTTGGATTTTGCCCCCTCACTTTTTTAATATTTAATTTTTTTAAATAAAAAATAATAATTTTTTACTGCATTGCCAAATTTTTTTTTTTTTTTAATCGTACTCTATTTCCTACCCACTACTACAGACGATGGACGCAAACCCATGCCCCCTCTGACACTTGTACCACGTGGGGGAGGAGTCTGCAACAACAGTTTTCGATTCCGCCACATAACTCCTCGTATAGGCATACGATCATATAAAGAAAGGTAGGCCGCATCGATCAAGCCGATTATTAACCCATTCCGCCCGCTGACCTGAATTTTAATATATAGTTTTTTATATTGTATTTTAGTTGGTGCCACAACAATTCAGAAATTAATAAGTATTCTAGATGGTTTATGCCTTTTATCTTTTCTGCTTTTTTATAATGAGGAAATGCGTATTTAGCTTGTTTAAACTTAGATGCATCAAAAATATGTGCATGATAAATATATTGTTTTTCTGTTACTCTCACTTGCTACCCCAAAAATTATTTTCTATAATTTGGTATAAAATAAAATATTTTTGTGATGACTACATCTAAACTATTCAGGAAAGAAGATTTAGAAGAAAAAAAATTTGACATTTCTTCAAACTTTTTCAAAAATTAAATTTTTGTTAAATTTTTCGAAGATTTAAGGCATTTTTCAAAATGCTTCTTCTTCTTCAGATTTCGTGTTTGTGAATCGAATTTTTTTTGTAAGCTGTATTGATTTATGCTTAATAACTTTAGGGATCGGATTTGGCATAAGTGTTTTAGTTTAGGAGAAGAAAAAAAATTAGTGAAAAATCGGTCATTTTTTCCAAAAAAATCTAATTCTTAAACATTTTATTTTTTTTAAATAAATTGTTTTTAATATTTTTCTAATTCCATCCCTAATTCCATTCAATATACTCTTGTGTACAGGTTCAAAAAATTTCACAATAATTCATACATATTTATTTTAGTTTTAGTATTTTAAGTAGGTGAATGTTTACGAAAACAGCAAGCTGAGATAAATGCATTTAAAGATTTCAGTATTGAAAATAATTTATTATAAATGTCCCAATTAACTCAAATATTTTTTCACATAAATAACGTATAAATATCCTACAAATTATGCAAAATTAATGACAAATAATATTTATTTTATTTTGCTCCAACTTTAAATAAAAATGTCACTTTCAGTATTCAATGCATGTAAAATTTCTAAAAACACAATAAAATCACTCACTGTCAAGCAAATTTTCATTCTTGTAATACATTTTTGGCAAACCACTAACTACTGAACATTATGAAACAAAAATTGACTGCAGATATTTATATAATATGCTTTAATGTTGAGTGTAATGCAGGGAAAACTGAAAAATTTTTAGTGGTTTTATACATGACACTCACTGTAAAATTAAAGCTCCTTACAGCATAAGTTACTCCTTATTTATTCTTAAATTACTTTTTCTCTTTATGCATTGCAATATTTACAAGTTTTAGGCCAAAATCCCTGATAAGGCGGTGTATTGCAAAATTAGAGATTTTGCAGTACGCCGCATTTTCCTCTATTGTCTTTTGGGCAAATCAATTCACACACAGAGTTTCAGTAAATTAATTTCCCGTCTGACCCTAAAGATTTTGAATACTTTTTTATAGTATGTATAATTCTAAGTTGTATTCACATACAAAATTTGACAAAAAAAACATTGACTCGCTTTTTCTTTACAAATGTATCTATGGGATATCTGGACTAGTTGATGATGTGTACAATTTCGTTGGCATTTTGCGTTTGGCAGGTAACACATCTTTCTAACAGTCCTGTAGAAGCAATCCTTTGATACATTGACATTATTTTGCTTAGATGTACCCGTTTTTACATTCGGTTTATGACTTTCTCTATATAACACATTGGATAAGGAGTGAAGAAAACGTTCATAATATGATTAAAATTTATTCAATCGTTTTGAAACTTTGGGAAAACGTGCTAGAAGGTTGAAGCGTTATTTTAAATCAATAAATATTTTTTTGACATTTTCATCGATTTTGGGGTACCGAGCCCTCTTAAATTTGAAATGTTTTGTCCATTGTTTGTATTAATGCTTTTAAGTTATCTTTTCATAATTGAATTATTTAATCTAAAAATAGTTTTATAAATTGCTTTATATTTTGTATATATTGATTTTAACTTCAATTTATAGCCTCCAATTAATATTACTATTGTAATTTTATTAAGTGAATTTGATTTTTAACTATTTCAATAACAACTTAGCAAATTTATTAAAACTGTGTATTTAAAATCTGTGACTTCTAAGCTTTTATTTTTATAAAATATAAATCTATACTTATGTATAAGAATGGAGTGCTGTCTGTGGAATCGAACAAAACCCCTCATTTTGAGTTTTCTTCGCGAATTAGAACATGCTGATTCCGAATCACATTAAAATTTTTTTTGTCTGTCTGTCTGTTTGTCCGGATTTAACTCAAAAACTACTGCACGGATTTTTATCAAACTTGCGCCATTTTAACAATATATTCTCAGTTTAAAATATGCACTTTGTTTCATGTGGGTATTTGCAACCGCTCAAAAGTTATAGAACTTTATCCATTTTCCATTACATTACTCCTATGGGAAATTTACATGTGACCAAAAATATTTTTCGACAATACTGGGATAAACGATGCATTTTGATTGGCTGATGAATAAATAGTGCCAAATGTTGCCAAATAAATTAAAAATATCGCCAAATGAATAAAAATGTTGCCAAATGAGCTAAAATATGGTCCTATATTAAAAAATATCATCAACATGGCGAAATTAGTTTTCAAATAATAATATTAATGTCAATTAGTGAAATTAGTGGAAATTATTTTTTAATTAATGTCAATATATAAGGAGAAAATTACATCTAGATCTTCCCTTCATAATTTTTTTTTTTTAAATCACCTTGGCGGCCAAAAATACTTTTCGACAATACTTGGATAAATGATGTATTTTGATTGGCTGATGAGTAAATATCACCAAATGTTGCTAAACGAATTATAAATATCGCCAAATGAATAAAAATATCGCCAAATGAGCTAATTGTCCTATCTATACTTATAAGAATGGAGTGTCTGTCTGTGAAATTGAACAAAACCCCTCAGTTTGAGTTTTCTTCACGAATTAGGATACACTGATTCAGAAAATCACATTAAATTATTTTTTTGTCTGTCTGGCTGTCTGTTTGTCCGGATTTAACTCAAAAACTACTGCACGGATTTTTTATAAAACTTGCACCATTTGAACAATTGTTTCTCAGTTTAAAATCTGCACTTGGTTTCATGTGGGTATCTGCAACCGTTCAAAAGTTATAGAACTTTTTCCATTCCATTTCAAATGGGTGCTAATTGGCACCCAAAACACTTTGTCGAATACGATAAATTATTTCCAATTGAATAGATTTTTTTTTACTTTATTGCATTGTTAGTATTAAAAATAATGAATGTGAAGTTTAATAAATGCATTTTTTTGTTACTGGGATTAATTTTCATAAAAAAAAATATACAACTTTTTAAATAATATAAGCTTTTAACTCCATTTGGCATTCAAACAACATTGTTAAGTGTTTTATTTTCATTTTCTGTAAAATGCATTATTTTTATCGACGTCATATTATGGGCTAATATTACGAAAAGCGTTTTTAATTATTAATTTTTAGGGATTTTTATATTGCAAAATATATGTATTTAAAAAAACATCAGTTTATACGCGATAGCATGCAAAGTCGTGAATATAAATATTAAAAAATAATACGTTAAATATCTCCATAACTACTCAAGGTAATTGAATAAATTTACACAGGGTATAGAGAGCGATATTCGACTGAAAAAGTCACATTGTACTTCACAAATTGACCACGAGCAACGCCGGGCCATATTGCTAGTTAAATATAAAACTTATGTATTTGAAGATTTGTTGTTAATGAACAAAATTCAATAACCATGAATGTTTTTTTTCTTCATTATATTGGGTTGGAGGGAAAGTTCTGTCGTATTTTAAATAGGCAGGTGATTTTTCTTGTAAATAAAAAGAACATCTGGCTAGTGAGTCAATAGGATTTTTTTTGTTTTTTTAGCTGCTGTATAATATAAAAGGTGCCCTTTTTTACCGTTCATCATTTACTTGTGATATTTAAAGTGAAAAACATGTCAGTAGATAAAGTGCATTTACGACACTACATTTTATATGAATTCCAAAAAGGAAGCAATGCATCGGTTGCATGTAAAAATTTATGTGCGGTATTTGGAAAAGATATTGTAAATGTTCGTACTTGTCAAGATGGTTTAGCAAATTTCGTTCCGGGGATTTGAGCCTCAAAGAAAGTGATCGATCTGGACGACCATCCAAGATCGATAATGATGTTTTGCGATCCATGTTGGAAAATAATCCACATTTAACAAGTCGAGAAATTGCAGAAACGTTTGGCATTCATCATACAACTGTTGGAGATCACATTAAATCTGTTGGGTTTGTGTTAAAGCAAAGTGTTTGGGTTCCACATGAATTAACGGAAAAGAATTTGTCTGATCGTGTAAGAATGTGTTCATCACATCTGATTAGACACAATGGAGCCGTTTTTGGACAGGCTGGTTACTGGAGATGAAAAGTGGATTCTTTACGAGAATATTAAGAGAAAAAAAATCTTACTGCAAAATTATCTAACGGAAAAAAAATTCACGTCTTTTGAAAGTGTTTCTAAGGCAGTTGCTGACTATTTTAACTCCAAGGATGAGAACTTCTACAAAACAGGAATTCACAGGTTACCTGAAAGATGGCAACAGGTTGTAACAAATAACGGAGCATATATAATTGATTAATATTAAACACATATTTTTATAAATGAATTCTAATATTTTCTTTAAAATACGACAGAACTTTCCCTCCAACCCAATATATGTGTATTCCTTATACAGTTTTATTTATTTAACCAATATGTATTTTAGCCCATTCTATGCCTATATTATACCTACATTTGTTCTTACCAAAGATGCCAGGTGTGAATCGAGCAAGACGGATGTCCTTTGGGGTACTCGAACACATATTCAAATTAGCTGTTATTGTACACTAACAAACAGTACATAAGAAGCCAGTACATAAGTACCAGAGCCAGAAAACTATTGTTAAGAAATATGCCTAAGTGAAATAAAAAAAAAAATTCAGACATTTATTTTTCCTGAACAATTCTTATAATTTGCCTACATTGTCTAGCGGGTAGGATATTTAACTATCATACGTAGTGGGAATGGGGTGTGGTATAGTTTAGGGGATTTTAGTGGTTGCGTGACGTGTAACAAGACTTTGTAAAAAAATACAATATTTGCTTCACAAACTTTGATATAAGTAACTTTCAATAGAAATCACAATCAATTAAAACTTTTATTTCGGTTGCTAAAAGCACAGTCGATGCATGTCCATTTTGGCAAAAATTAGATTTTGGTATCAATGCAAAAGTGGAATATGCCTTTTTTTCCCCTGCAAGAACGTTGTATGCCATTTCTGAATAATAAATTTGCGTTGATGGTTTAAAAAAAATTTATCAGTTTTCTAACAAGGTCGAAATTTGCTTTATCCAAAAGTTTACAAACCTGGAGGGGGGGGGGGGGGGGAATAGTAGCGCCGATTGTACATCAAAAGTGAGAGAACAGTATCTTATTTAATATTTCTATGGAATTTTTTTTTTAATTTTAAATAGTGGGGTGGCACTTGCCCTTGGCACTTTGCGGGTTAGTAGTTGCGTTGCCGTAGCAAAACTTTGTAGAAAAAAAAATGCTGATCACAAGCATTATTATTAAGTAACTTTTTATAGAAATTACTATAATTCTCAAAGGATGTTTGGAAAAAATATACACAGAACGAAAGTTTTTAACTGTACATATGTATCGTGACGTGACCATGCCCGTCGCACCGGGGGGGGGGGGGTTACCGATCCCCTTAATAATATCTGTATACCCTGAAAGTTGGGAATTCCAACTTCTAAAAATCCTCGAGTTGGGAAAAATTATGCCTGAAGAAAATTAATATTATTAACAAATGAAAGCTAGGGAAGCTTAGAAATCGGCCAACTTGTGTGTGTGATTACATTTAAATTACACCTCAGAACGGAAACTGCATTGGAATATGGTTGCAACAAATCAATGCTTGTGAGAGAGCTGTTTAATAGTACCTAATACGTATAAAAAAAAAGATGAAAAATTTCGACAAGTTGGAACTGGGAATTTCAGCACTGTTGAGTTGGGATTTTCGAATCGTTAAGTTGGGAAACTTCTTGTTTCAACCCCCAAAAATATTTTTTTGTGTGACGGCACTGGACGTGACACGGGAAGGTAAGGCTAACGTGACAGTGCGAGATATGGAGGAAGGGGTGTACAAAATAAAGAAAACAGCGTGAAACAGCAAGATGAAAAATGTCGATAAGTTGGAACTGGGAATTTTCAGCACTGTTGAGTTGGGATTTTCGAATCGTTAAGTTGGGAAATTTCTTGTTTCAAAAATATTTTTTTGTGTGACGGCACTGGACGTGACACGGGGGAAGGTAAGGCTAACGTGACCAGTGCGAGATATGGAGGAAGGGGTGTACAAAATAAAGAAAACAGCGTGACGTAATAAATGGACACTCCCGTAGTCTTTTTACTGTACTAATGGGGGAGTTTCACGCCAAGAAGAAGAAGACCGCTGTTCCAACGGAACATGGAGAAAGTTCCGCGACGCCGAAAAAGTTCCGTAGAATTAGTATGGGAGTACAGCTGCTGCAATCTACTTTTTAAGATTTTTCTTTTTAAAATACTAACATGGTGATTTCGTGTAGTGCATTCGCTTGCTCTAACACTGTTTCGAAAGCAGATTGTATTGCAAGAAGAGTTTCTTTTCACAGTTTTCCTCATTCTGAATCTAATCTGATGAAAGCATGGCTAGCTAGGATAAAACGAGAAAACTTCGTTCCTACGAAATATTCAAAGTTGTGCTCCGATCATTTTGATCCAAAATGTTTTTTTCAAACAGGAGGAAATATCAAACGATATATAGAAAAAGACAATTTCACTTAGTTTTTCTGCATATGAATAAATATGTAATAAGCCGAAATTTACTAACAAAGGGTCTTTTACTTAAACTTTGCATTGTTAAAAATAAACGATGAAAATACACAGCTAAATTATCTCGTTAAAATACAATACAAAGTTGAGTGGAATAAGCGAGCGAGCGGAGCGAGCGGAGCGACCAAACCACTTGCTTGTCTGCTAAAGAGAAGAAATCGAAACTACAAGTAGGGAATTCATGTTACTACGTCACGTGAAACTCCCGCATTAGAGACAACACTTTTAAAACTACAGCAATCAGCGTTCAAAAATTAAAAGAGTGAAATGGGACTTCATGGATACCCTTTATAAACAGATTACCTGGTTTTGAAACAACATAGAAACCGATTATGTATTTTTTTTTTATCATGACCTAACGAATGAGTGAAACCCAATATTTTGTATGCCTTTGCGAGAATATGCACTATTTTTAGGTAATTAAATATTTATTAGTGTTTATCCACCAACTCTAAATGTTTCCCAATGGCGTGACTGCTGTTAACCGATATTTATTATACAATTACGTCATCACGCTATTATACGCAAATCATAAATTATCAAAATAAATACAACTAATTATTGCCAATTTTTTTTTTCAAACTCTTTAGTAGGAAGTTTTAGATTGATAAATCTCGAAATCGCTTGATTTGATTTATTCAGTGTTCAATAATTCGTAAATTTTGAAGAGAAATTATTCTATGGAACAATAACTCGCAATAAGTGGAATTTTAGTGAAAATCGAATTGCATGGTTCATTTTGTAACCATTTGACTTTCAAACCCCATTTATTATTTACATGAAAACTATTATTTTCTTAACCAAAAAATTCAAATAAAATAATACACAGATTAAAGCTGTTGCTTTGCAACGAGTTTAGAACAGCAATACAGGTTGTATAAGACCGAGACGAGTTTAGAACGGCACTACAGGTTGTATAAGACAGAGACGAGTTTAGAACGGCACTACAGGTTGTATATAGTTGTATAAGACTTTTCCTTCGCATTGTTTGCGATAAAATCAAAGTAAGTAAAAAACATTTATAAATTCATATAAGTTATCTCTTAAATTAGCCCTCTGCACTACACTGTCATCTCCCTGTGGACACTATAACATCCTGTTGTTTTGTTCCCTTCAAGAAACGTCGTTCTTTTGTTAGCTTGCTGTCTCGCTTATTCGCAGTAACTATTTCATAAAAGAACGTAAGTGGCAGAGTCTTTACTGCGAAAAGAGTTAAAATTGTAACTATAAAACTTTGCTTTTCTTTCATCTGATACATATATCTGCATATATGTCTGCTTGTCCATACAAAAAAGGCTTCGCAATAAAAGTATTTAAAAAAAATTGAAACTTGCATAGTTGTTCTTCTTCTGATATTATACAACGACGCCATTCATAACTTTGTACGATTTTTTATTCAAACACAACTGGTTTTTGATATTCTGGAATAGATATTCTTTTTAAAACACATATTCAACTGTATAGATTAATGTGTAATATATGTTTGATATAAAAATATCAAGCTTTTTATTACTTCAAATTCAAGATATTTCACCCATGTACTTCATTAAAATGTTATATTGTTTCAATAAGAATGTCGAAGTTTATTGCTTGAGTTGTCTGGACGGACATTAATATTCATTGAACACCGACATTTTTTATTTGAAATAAATTTTCTTTTTTTTTAAATCGCGTTTGCTACCCGAATATTATTCAATAAGTATATCAGATACTTATTCAATAAATTACTTATTGTAGGTTATTTATTAACCTTTTGCACTCGTAATTATGCTTTAGAAAGTTAGCAAATAACTCGGAATTTTTTTTCATGTTCGATCAAGATGAATATGGAAATGTGTTCCAATTTAACTAGAAGGTTTACCATCCTTAAATCAAAAATTTAAAAATATAACCCCTGAATACACCCCATGACCTAGGATGGAAATGTAGCCACATAATATTTTATTTTTCAACGTATCAAAATAATTTATTGAAACTACTAAGAATACTTAAGTATATTACACTACACCGCATTAAAAATCTAAGAAATGTAATAATGTAAACAAACTATATAAACAATATTTAGGGGCGGAACGGCACCTCCGCCATAGCAAATCAACTTAGAAATACTTCGAACAGAAATGTTTTGGTTAAGTTATCACAGTTTGCCCAAAGAATTTCTGTTTTCTATAACTAGTAAGAAGTAAGTAACTGTAACAAAACTAACTAAAAGACAAAAAAACAAAACAAAGAAACTACAAAAAAGAAACAAAATAAAAAGCACAACATAAAGAAACAATTACATTTTATAATTCTGTGTTTTTTCTATTCCTATTTCTATGGCGACATACGAATGCAACGGTACAGATCCGATGTCCCCTGTACGGGGACATACGAGCGCGATGGTAAAACGAGTTATGTCCCCCATACGGGAGCATACGAGTGCAAAGGGTTAAAATACGTTAACATAAAATGAAATGAATTGGATGATTTCACTTTAATTGCGACATTTAATCTATACTTGTTCTCTTTCCAATTAAAATTTTCATTGTAATTTTGTTCTTGAAACGTTTTATTTAAGGGGGTCCGATACCTTCGACATTTTTTTCTTTATTTTTATACTTGTACAATCCAATTTTTTTTTCTCTTTCTAAATATGCATAAAAAACCATTTTAAGACGCTCAATTTTTTTTTAAATTGCACATTTATTTTTAAATTAAAATTTTAGTAAATTTTTTAACAATTTTAAAATTCCTACTCCTTTTTTGTTTTTCAATATTTTGAAGCAATTTTTTTTATTTAAGATCTTGAATAATATGTAAATAGATGTATCTGAATCAAAATTTGAATGCATACATCACTTTAAAAAAATAAAATATATTAGAAATTTTGGAAAAAAAATTGACGAAAAAAAATAAAATTCCATTTTAAGTGGTTTTAAAAAACAAATTATGGTAAAAATAGGAAATCTGAATGCATACATCTATTTAAAATATATTTATCTTGCTATACACACAAAAATTATGATTTTAAGTATAATAGTAAAAAAGCCTTAGTATTTTTAGTGTTCATTAAATTTCAAAACCACGAACAGAGATATTTGCTTTTAAAGTTTACATATGATACAAGTATGTTATAGGAACACATCATTAAAACATTCATAACTAAAAAAGTAATAGGAATTTTTTGAAGCAGTTTTTTGTGAGTTATTAAGATAAGTTTGAATATTATTTTTTAAATATAAAAAAAAAATGACATTTTTTGCGAATTTTGGGTATTGGACCCCCGTAAGTAACTTTCTTCAACTTTCACAATGTTTGTAATTCATGTCGAACAGACGTCTTTCAGAGAGATTTCTAACAATTATTGTTCCAGGTTATGGAAGATTTCAAATGGCATAACTCTGCTGTTATGGAGAAGCGTAAGAAATCAGTTCATCCAAGAAGGGTAAGCAAATTTAATTTTTTAATTTTATCTCACATTAAAAAAAAATCATACCCTTGTTAATCAACTTTATTCTCTCATAAACAAAGCAACTTGTAACTTTTGCAATATTTCAACACCATTTAAACTCGTATTTATTTTTAAAATAAGTTATAAATAAACTTCTATATATTTTAGCTATAAATAAATAAAAAATTCGCGAACGGGAACGGGGTATGAATTCGCGAATCACCGTAGAATGGCCCTTAAGGCTATTGTTGGTAGTTTAGTTATTTAGTTAGTTTGGTTTGGTTTGGTTAATTGACGTCGCGCTAGAGTGCACATTGGGCTATTGCGACGGTTCGGGGTCTATCTCGAAGGAAAGACCCGGGAACAAATACACATTCACACACACATTCATACATGCACCTCATTATTTTAGAACCATGGTCAGATGACGAAGACATCACCTGAGCTGGCACCCAACGCCTTCAATAGACGTCGGGACTTTGGACCCCGATCAGATTGATCGTGCACCAGTCCCGTATACACGCCGTTAATTTTTGCGGATGTTCTGGACGACTTTTCTAGTATTTTTGTAACGAAGCTGGCAACCCTTTGATCACAAGATCACTACATTTTTACTTTTCTTTGTCAAGTCCATTGCACGGGTTTGAACCACCAATCTTCGGATTAGTAGCTGAACGCCTTAACCGCTCGGCCACGGTGGCCTCGCCTATCTCGAAGGAAAGGCCCGGGAACGATGCCTCGTATTTTTGAACCCTGGTCAGATGACGAAGACATCACCTGCGCTGGCACCCAACGCCTTCAATAGACGTCGGGACTTTGGACCCCGATCAGATTTATCGTGCACCAATCCCGTATACACGCCGTTAATTTTTTGTGGATGTTCTGGACGACATTCTAGTATTTTTGGTAGCGAAGTTGGCAACCCTCCGATCGCAATATCACTACTTTTTACTAGAAAGTCGTCCAGAACATCCAACAAATTATACTGGCGTGTATACGGGACTGGTGCACGATAAATCTGATCGGGGTCCAATGTCCTGACGTATATTGAGGTTGCGTTGGGTACCAGCTCAGGTGTTGTCCTCGTCACCTGACCATGGTTCAAAAATACGGGCATCGTTCCCGGGTCTTTCCTTCGAGATAGGCCCCGAACCGTCGCCAATAGCCCACTGTGCAGCTCTAGTGCGACGTTAATTAATCAAACCTGAAAAACTACGTTTTACTATTCTTTAGTCTAGTCCATCGCAAGGTTTTGAACCGGGGACCCTTTGGATTCGACCCATTCGGCTACGGAGGCCTCCCCCCTTCCGAAACAGAACTAAATTTTTCTAGTTAATACGTTCACTGCCGGTCCTGCACTAGCGCGTGAAAAATTCTTCAAAATAACACGCCAAAGGTAATAGTCGACTTGCATCTTTTTCGACACAAAGCAGCGAACGACTGAACGCTAACTTTTTGTCTGTATCAGAGCTCATTTTTCTGTGAAAAATCTTTTTATGTATAATTTGAAAATGCATTCATTAACTTAACACCAGATACACTGGTGGACAATTGCTAATGACGGATGACAATAGCAACGATAGCAACCACAATAGGGAAGGCAGGAAATTGTGGAAGTTAGCGTAAGTGCGGGATACAATAAGACATGTGGTGCGTATGCAAATTTTGGATTGCCGAACTTGTTCGCTACGTGATAACGCTGATAAGCAATGTAAAGGATTTGACGCGCGTTGATCGGTGTTGTTCAAAAGCAAAGTTGAAAGGGAATATATATATATATATATAAAAAACTTTTTAAAGAACATGCTTTTATTAAATGTACTAAAATACAAAAAATAATCAAATGGATAAGTGGATGAAGGGACTAAGTAATATTTGCATTTGCGATTCCAGTTTTGTCGTGAATAAAAAGTTAAGTAAATGTGTATTGTCCTAACAATATTTGACTATACTTGTTGTATTTAAGCAGTACATAGCAGTATAAGAGAAATGCTATATTATACTTATATTCATAGTTATTGTAGATAAAAATTATATACTTCTTGAAAACTGACTTTTGTAACATTACCTTTTCATCCACTTGCCCCTTGAATTCTTTTCTCTTCAACTACTTTGAAATATGTTGAATATACTTTTGTTGGAACTGACTAAAAATAAAAGCGTGATGCGCTTATTGTTTATATTATATTTAAGATTTATTAAGAATTATTTAATATTTCAAGATGATAAAAGAAGACCTTAAATTTTTAAATATCATGTGTAAGCGCCCCACGTTTTTATTTTACAAGTTAGAGGCCTCCGTGGCCGAGTGGATTAGTCGTCAGCTGGGAATCCAAGGGTCCCCGGTTCAAACCTTGCGCTGGACTAGACTAAAGAATAGTAAAAAGTAGTGATATTGCGATCAGAGGGTTGCCAACTTCGCTACCAAAATACTAGAATATCGTCCAGAACATCCACAAAAAATAACGGCGTGTATACGGGACTGGTGCACGATAAATCTGATCGGGGTCCAAAATCCCGACGTCTATTGAAGGCGTTGGGTGCCAGCTGAGGTGTTGTCCTCGTCATCTGACCATGGTTCAAAAATACGAGGCATCGTTCCCGGATCTTTCCTTCGAGATAGGCCCCGAACCGACGACAATAACCCAATGGGGAGCATTAGTGCGACGTTAATTAACTAAACCAAACCCAACTTAACGAATTGAAATTTCCAACTTAACGGCGTCGGGTCGCATCTTCGGTGCTGTTCTTGGTATTTAAGCATGGTTCAAAAATACTATGCATTGCTTCCGATTCTTTCCTTCGAGATGGGTCGAAACCAAAACCAAACCGATAACAAGTTAACTACACTTTAACATTTTTGTCAAGTATCTTATTTTAGCCGTATTCGAACAACTCGTAAGGGCCTCCGTGGCCCAGTGGATAAAGGCTTCAGCTGGGAATCACAGGCTTCCTGGTTCGATCCTTTGCGACGGACTAGGAAAAGTAAAAAAAGTAGTGATATTGCGATCGGAGGGTTGTAACTTCGCTACCAAAATACTTGAATGTCGTCCAGAACATCCACAAAAAATTAACGGCGCGTATGCGGGACTGGTGCACGATTAATCTGATCTAGATCCAAAGACCATGGTTCAAAAATACGAGGCATCGTTCCCGGGTCTTTCCTTCGAGATAGGCCCCGAATCGTCGCCAATAGCCCACTGTTTAGCTCTAGTGCAACGCTATTTAATCAAACCGAAGTACTATATTTCGGGTTGGTTGGACTTTTATGACAATTGGAAGTGGGTTTAAAATGAGTTACAAGATTTGAGGACACATCACACCAGACAGTGTGAGTTAAATACAGTAGACGCTCGTTTTTACGAACTCGTAGGGAACAACCAAATTGTTCGTAAAATCGAAAGTTCGTAAAATAGAATATCATAAAAAGTAAATAAATGTTATGCTTATTTTTATTAAACTGTCTTCTCTTTATAAATAAAGCATCATTTTGAGATTATAATAGGAGGTAAGTTATATATAGTTATTCTTCATAAGAAACAATCGTAAAATAAAATAGTTAAATAAAAAATATTAAGTATACCTTTATTGATGAAAAATCAAGAATCAGAATAACCGCTAGTTTTTCTATTTTAAAACAACATTTTGGAAAATACATATTTTCATTTTATCGAGGTTTGAAAACATTTCACTATTGTCCTCCTCAAAAAAGGCATAGTCTTGATAACCATTCAGTTTCCTGAAGCTCAAACCGTGTCTGGATTTAAATTTTTGCAGCCAACCGTCCGATGCCTTGAAGTCTTTGATGTTGAGCTTTAAGATGCTGAGCTAAGCAGTTCAATTGTTCCTTAAGCACATTACATTAATCGGAATGTTCATTCCTATAATTTTCCTCATTCAAGCAAGCAAAGTTTTTCCCGGTTTGGGATATTTTGCTGCTCTAAAATATTTTTGAGAGGGGCACTCTTGCTGGTCTTGTTTACATATCCAACGATTTTTCTCTTGCTCTGAAAATTATCTATAGGCTATTCTTTTTAATTCCATATTTCTTAGAGATTTCTGTTTTGCTTAAAATTTTCTCTTCTACTTCTTTTAAAATTTTCTTTTTTGCCTCAGCAGATAAACGAGTGCGTTTTTTGAATTGCGACATGACTAAATTTCCTAAACTAAAACTGGCTCAAACTCCCTCTGGACTCACACGAAATTTCAGACATTGAGGGTCCAGATGAAACTAACCAGCTACAAAACATAATCTTATAACAAAGCCCCCCTTTCCCCGATCGACATTGACACATGCTTATTGAATGGAAGGGAGGGGTAGACAATCCTCTCACACTCTCCAATCACATGTCTGCGATCCACCTGCTGTTGGCCCCTGTAATTTTTCTCAGAATGGCGTCGAAATTGTTTGTGTGTGTTGCTTTGTTACTCCCTAAAGATATGAGCTTTTAAACTTTGTCTGATGTCAGGTAAACGCTAGCGAAGTATGAAAATGAGTTCGCAGAAAAGAGATTTTTCAAAATTTTAGTTCGTAAATGGGAATTAAAAATAACATTATGCCTATGGGACCATGTTCGGGACCAGACACTAGTTCGTAAAATCGTGAGTGTTCGTAAATTAGAGGTTCGTAAAAACGAGCGTCTACTGTAAAAGCATGTAATAAAAAATCAATTGACGAACTTGCAATTTTCAGTATGTCTTCCGGACATCACTTAGATGATTTTACGCGAAGACGTATTATTGGCAAGATTGAAGAAGGACGAAAAATAACAGATGTTGCCAGGGAGTTCGACGTCAGCCACAGTGTAGTTTCAAGGCTTTGGAAATCATTTCAAATAACTGGAAAATGTAGCAAACGTCACAGGGGAGGTCGTGTTTACAGTACGACGCCTGCAGAAGATAGGTACATAGTGCTATCGACAAAAAGGAACCGGCGCAGCACAGCTCGTAAGGTAGCAAATCAGTTCCTCGCTGCTATTGGCAAGCGGATCTCCCGAAAAACTGTAGCCAGACGTTTGCAACAAGCAAGACTATACGCCTGCCATCCTGTTGTGTGCATCCCATTGTCCAAACGTCACCGTACAGCCCGTTTGCAATGGTGTCGTCAGCATTGCAATTGGAGGGAAGCGGACTGGGCTTGCATATTATTCTCAGATGAAAGTAGGTTCAGTCTGTCGTCTGACAGTCAACGACAACTTATCTGGCGTGAGAATGATACTGTATTGCCCGGAAAACATTCAAGAAAGGGACTGATATGCTACATGTAGTGTCATGGTATGAGCTGGCATCATGATCAATGGCCGTGCGTCCCTCTATGTGCTCCAACTGGGACTATGAATGGCCAACGATACATTAATGATGTTCTGCTGCTTCATGTTCGCGTGTTCCGTTGTGCTGTCTATTATAGATTTGTTTTCATGGACGACAACGCAACGTGTCATTGAACAGTCGCTGTCTCTGAGTGTCTAGAGAGCGAGGGTATTCAACGCCTCGTATGGCCAGCACGTTCTCCAGATCTGAATCCCATTAAAAATGTGTGGGATGCTTTGTGGAGGAGTCTTGATGGTCGACAATGCCCTCCAATAAACAAGAACACCCTCATACATGCACTAACGGAGGAATGGGATAAATTACCCCAACAACTGCTGGACAACGCTGTGCAAAGCATGACAAGGTGTGTGGGATCTTGCATTGCCCTCCATGGTGGCCATATCCCGTATTGACATTATATGCCGGAACGTCTGCGGACTGTAATTGCATTTTTTTAACTTTTACGTATTCAGCACAAAATGACCATTTTGTTCCATTAACACTTTTTAAAGCCTTCTAGATTTCAAAGCACAATAAATTATCTTTATTGTAATGTCCTAGCATTCTGACATTATTTTATTTCACTTGGCATTCAACCACGCTTACTTTTTTATGCGATATATAGCCGTTTATGATCCGTCCTTAGCAATTGTCCACCAGTGTACGATCGATGAACAAAAATAGTCTCGACATACGAGTAGCCGCAAATTATAAGTAAATGATATATTGATTTAAGAAATAGCAATTGATTACCCTGTAAAACTCTTATCACTTAAGCTAAGTGCGGGGCCCTGTGCGGTGACACTTGTCGCACACCCCTAAGGACGTCCCTGGATACAATTACTCGACATCTCTTTTCAGATCCACGATGCTGTCTTAAACCAAACCAGGAAGGTTGCCTCCAGGATCAACCTGGGCAAGTACAGGTCCTTTGGCTTATACTGCAAGGGCGTCTTCCAGACGTCACTCATCACCAGCTTCCCGGAGATTGCCGCGAGCAAGAGCTGCATCCAGCGCCTTATTAAGATCCTGGTGTTCGTCGTGTGCACCATCGGCTTCACCTACCAGACGCTCAATTTCTTGGATATGTACCTGGCATATCCCACTGTGGTCAACGTTCAAATCAGTTACCCATTTAAGGTGGAACAGCCGGGGATTTCGTTATGCAATATCAACAGGTAAATGAAATGCCTTGGTGTAGATGCACCTTCAATACATCCTTTAAGCAGTGGCAGATCTAACACTTGCAAAAGCAAATTCTGTCAATCGTGTTATTTTTCACGGAGTTATAGTGTTGAAATGTATCATCATAAAAAGGAAACATCGGGTATTTATCCTAAAACCAAATGTGGATGATTTTAGAGACGTTTCAAGTCACATAAAATCTTGTAAAAAAATATCTGTAAAATCAACGCCCACTGCATAAAAAGTCGTATGGCACGTGTTTTTTACGTCACAAACGGAAAGTCTACTTCAGTTTCTGAGTTTATCGTGACCAATAGGAATGAACGACTAGAACAAGACGGAGTTTAGCATTGTTTGTGGGATATCGAGCACGTGCATGGCCGATTATTGGTAAACAAACAATAATATTGTTTTTTTTATGTTCAAATTTGTCGTTAATTACGTTTAACTTCAGTTTTAAGTTTTAACACCATATTCTAAAATAACATAATCAAACATTTTAATATTTCAGTAGTTTTGAGGAAACTTCTAACGCTATCGCACAAACAAAACTTTGATTTCGCATTTCGACCTTCAGTTTGGGTAGAGCAATACGAGTCACAATTGAATACAAGTCACAATTGCTACATAATATTATTCAAGGATAAAATTGTGTTATATGCATTCGTTTTCCTTTGTGCAGATTAAGAAGGACGTCCGTTTGCGCCGACAAAAAGTCCGATTGCAATGATTTGTTACCGGAGGTTTTCCTCCAAATGTACCCTAAGTTTTGTCCAGGAGCAAGAGCTGAAGGTGCTTTTAAAAAAGTAAGTATTATTTTATTAGTTAACTTCTCCTTAGATACACTACACACTTCAGATGTTGTTGAACTTTAAACGTATAGCACCTGGACTTGAGGATCAATGTAGTTAACAAAAAGAAACAGGCTCCACGGCTACAGGATACCCCGTCTTTTGTTGTAATGACTCAATTCATTGTCGACACATTCAATTTTTGCAGTAGTACATATGAGCTAAAGTGTCGTAGTTCAAGCAAAAAAATAGATGATTAAAAGCACGATCATTGAATGTTAATTTTCGTAAACTTTCAGAAAAAGCAAAAAGAAGATTTCAAACTTGGACCTTTTACATACTTGGGACAGGTCCGTCTTCACGGAGGCCTCTGATGGTTATGTCGAACTTTAAACCTAAACTACAAAATTATTATTTGGAAGGGACATACAATGTTTGTGCAGGAGGAAAGAGTTAGACTCTCTACTTTTAAGCCGGCGCCACATATGCGGTATTCGCCGAATACCGAGCGACTCGCCTTAACCCGAGCGACTCGCCATAACCCGAGCGATTTACTATTACTTGCTCGGATTACAAAAACCTGAGCAACTCGGCTTCTTGCGAGTATACTTGCCGATTTCAGAACATTTATTCGCAGTAGGAAGCATGGCCGGATTTAATAAAAATATAAATATAAATTTTGATAAAAATAGTATACTACAATATTTTTATGATGGAAAAATATTCTATTTTATTAACATATTTGTACAATATAAATATATTCTAATACTTTTATGTTCTTTAAAAACATATTTTTAATTTGTGATAATTACAATGAAATTTTTTTTAAATTGGAAATCAGTTGTTTTTATTTGTCTTACATTTTTATTATGCTCATAGCAATTTGCGAGTGCAATATTTTATTATTATTTTCATAAATTCCAGAATGCCATGCACATGGAGATTCCTTGAAACCGTTGAAATTTTGTAGCATAGTATATTGAAAATTTACAAAAAACAGTGTATCCTAATTTCGTTTGTACACTTAAAAATGATTTAATTTTCAGTTCTGGAATATATATTTTCCCTCTCAATATATTTGTTTTAGCGATAACGATAATAAAATACAAACGATAATCAGTTCGAAAAACTTTAAGTGTTCCCGCAAAATTTTTCACCGAATATTTCGCATTTTGACAATTGAATTTGCGTGCTACATATAAAAATTTCTTTTGTGTCAATCCATTTTTTAACTAAGTATAAATAATGGACTTTATGCACGTTGACGTTGTCTTGGGGATCTGGTTTTTATTCCGTATCTTTTAACATATTGAAATTATCGTTTGCTTTTTTCTTAGCCAATGTACTAACGATTATTTGTTTACAAGATATAATATCGACACCAGGTCAACATAGAGTTCATTAAAAAAAATTATATTAATATTCGACAGTAAATACTATTCACAATTTGATGTCGAGATTAAATGTATGAAGATTGACACTTTGCTTTTGTTTATCCATTTTCTTAAAAAAGTTATATGGTTAATTACTGTTTTATTGGTATTTTAGCAATATAGCCCGGCGTTACTCGTAGTAAAAGCTGCGCGATTTTTGTGTTTGTTAGCGTAGCCACCGCATATCACTCTCTGTGCACTGTGTAAAATAAACTTTATCAAAATCTAGATTTATTCAATTATTTTGAGTAGTTTTCGAAATACCTAAACCTAGTACTTTTTTAATTTTTACGTTCATGACTTTAAATGCTATTGCGATTGATATTTAAAGTGATGTTTTTGTAAGAAAAAAAAAATTATATTAAAATTCCTAAAATTTAAGGATTAAAAAAGCCTTTACGAATATAGCCTTGTAATATCATGTCGATAAAAATGAAGTATTCAGCAACAATAAAAGTAAAATACTTGGCATTGTTGCTTCAATGTCAATGGTGTTGAAAACTTATATTTTTTGAAACGTTTGAATTTTTTTTTATAAAAATTAACTAGTGGGGTGCCAGCTTAGGTGTTGTCGAAGTCATTTGACCACGGCTCACAATGACAAAAACAGTGTTCCCGAATTTTTCTATGGTGATAAAACCCTAACCGTCGCTCGTAGTTTATTCTATAACTTTAGTGCGACGTCAATTCAACCAAACATATCTTATATAGATTTAAAATTGACATATTAAGTAATATCGATAACTAATATCTAAATAAGGTTCGTTTATCAACGAAAACTTCGTTAACAGAGGAAGATATGCAAACTGCTATGCCTGATTCCTCGTATGTTCCACGTCCGCTCTCCGTACGTGCTTTGCTTTAGTTCAAGATCTTACACGAATCCTCGCCAAATTTCCTTTTATAACAATCGTGATTCATTTTACTATGTTACAGTATCAGAATGTATCACCTTAAAGAATAGCTGGTTTTAAAACTGTTTCACATGAAAACCACATTTTATTTTTCAACTCAAGATTCTTCAAAACGTTTAAATCAATGACATTTCATTTCGAGGTTTTAAAATACTATTTAAACATTTTCTTCTTTTTGTGTCTTCATCAAAACAGTTAAATGCAAGAAATCTAAATGAAAAAACAAATAAATGAAATTAATTAATAAATAAAAAAATAATCTGAACAAATAATTTAGTAAAATTCACAACTTAATAAACGAAAGAATTGTTTTAAGTAGACGAACTAAACAAGTAAATATACGAGAAAAAAAAAGATCAAAACACCAAAAGTTTTTTAAATATGAAACTTTAGATCATCGGCTGGACAAAATTTATGTCAAACGTGCTATATTTAGAAAGTTATAGTGTCGGAATCGGTTATCCTAAAAGCGTAAAATGGTGTTTTTATCATGACTACTATGTCCCTACACATACCCTTTATAGATGGTTTTAAAGACGTTTCATGACAAAACGCCATTTTATTTAGGTCGTGAGACTTAAATCGTTTAAACACATTGAAAACTCGAATAGAAATGTTAAAATAATATCTTCATTTTTTCGCATCTGCATAAAAATAGTTAAATGCTTCAAATATATAAATAAGTAATAAAATGAAATAATTTAATTGATAAATAAATGAAATAATTTTATTGATAAATAAATGAAATAAGTAAATGGAACACAAATATTTAAGTGAAACAGACAACTTCATAAAAATAAATGAATAAACTAAATAAAAATTCTAAAATAATAGCACAACAAACACCACGATATATTTTAAAGTCAAATTGATACGAAAAGAACAATATTCCCTCTTTAAATTTAAAAAGAAAATAGTACAATATTGATAGTAAATGGTAATTGGCTATCAAAATATAGAATAAAATATCGATAGCCAATCACCATTGAGCTCGCTTCGAGATGTGTTCCATTTTCCCGAAACAAGTGGGAAACGTAATTATTCAATTTGCTCGCTTTAACCCGAGCGAAGTTGCTCGTGATAAGGCGAGCACCTTGTAGTGTGGTGCTGAAAATCGTCGAAACGCGAGCGACGCGGCACTTGTCGAATACCGAGCGACCCATCTACACATGCGTCTTTAGGCGAATATCGAAGGTTTCGTTGCTCGGGATTCGGCGAATACCGCATATGTGTGGCGCCGGCTTTACGTTGATACCAATATATCACGTTTGCCAAAAATAGACACGGAATGATTGTGTTTTTTAAATCTTTTAAATATTTTGTTATATATCGCTTTACAATGTTATCATATACGGCTGACTTCCGAAATTAAATTTTTAGGAAAGGGAAAAATAATTTATTTGATTAATTAAAATTGTGTGAAAGACCATATATATACATCGTGATTCGGCGAATACCGCATATGTGGCGCCGGCTTTACGTTGATACCAATATATCACGTTTGCCAAAAATAGACACGGAATGATTGTGTTTTTTAAATCTTTTAAATATTTTGTTATATATCGCTTTACAATGTTATCATATACGGCTGACTTCCGAAATTAAATTTTTAGGAAAGGGAAAAATAATTTATTTGATTAATTAAAATTGTGTGAAAGACCATATATAATATTATTTATTTAATAATGCAATAATTTTATTATGATTTTATTGAAAGAATTGGGTATAGTTGTATCGAAGCACAGCCACGTGGGTTTTGTGTGAAGCAATTATTTTACAGCAGATTATGGAAATGGAAATGGATCAGAATGATCACCCCAAAAGCTTAACATGGCGTTTCTATTTTGATACTTTATGTACACTCACTGCCAAAAGTTAAGCACGCAGCGGTAAAAAGCGAAAAATTGACAAGTTCTACTTTGATTGACACGAAATGCGGCCGAAAAGTAGCAAATATGTTTATGCATGAAACAAACAATTACATACAAAGATGAAAACAATATTGAATTTTCATAAGTTGTAGTATGTCGTCATATCGGCGCCATTAACAAAATGATGTTTAAAGCCAAAACGAACATACATTCGCTCTCCAGGTAGTCGTTAACGAGGATAGCTCAATATTATCATCCATTAAAAGGAAAACAGGACCAACTGCTGCAACGTACAATCTCACAGTGGGATCTAGGACTTCATCTCAATACCGGACATTCATCGCGTCTAAAAATGTGCAGGTCGGTATGATATCCAAACGAAATCCCTGTCCCGAAATCCCTGTAGGGGCTGTAATTACAAACAAACAGGGGCGAAGTAGACTATAAAATTCTCAGAAAAGAAATAGCTATATTTGTGGTCCTTCACAGATGTCTTGAGATGGGCTTTTGCTACACTGTCGACCCACCGATGGCGGTAGGTATTTTTCAAACGAAGTATGGTTGTTGGCAGTAGAATAGGTAATTACAGGAGTTTCGGAAAAGGGTACATTTGACTAAAGATATGTAGAAGTCGTTTTCAATTGGAAACGGTTGACCAAAGGACCGACTTCCCTGTCAAAGCTCCAACAACTCATTGTCCTCGTCTTTTTAAGCGAAATCCCCCAACCCGCAGACACGTTTATAAATAAATAAGGTGAGAGAATGTTGCTTTCTCAAAGCGGCTCCTTGTAGGAATTCTCTATTTGTACTATTGAGTTTTTAATACGGTTTTTTAAAAGGCGGAAAGTATGGGGGGCTGTAGACCCCCCCCCCCCCCCCCCCCATCTCCCTACTTCCTACACCTATGATTCAGGTGTCAAAATACTGAAAAGCGCAACCTTCGAAGATATCTAGAAACCATTAGCGAAAAGTCACCTGTCCAAACATGTGTAATTAATTACATGTTAGGCCTCCAACAGTATACTTTAGACCACTCGCGTTTTAAAACTTCTTCCCCCATACCATGGGGGAAGAAGCTTTGACAGTGAAGTCGGTCCTTATGTCAACTGTTTCCAATTGAAAACGACTTCTACATATCATTAGTCAAATTGTACCCTTTTCCGAAACTCCTGTAATTACCTATTCTACTGCCAACAACTATACTTCGTTTGAAAAATAAGAAGTTTTAAAACGACGCGTGGTATAAAGTATAATAGTCAAAAATTTCCCAATCCCACTACTAGATCTTTATACTTCATGGGACACATGTTGTCCTAGCCCACGCATAAAGGTTAAATAAGCAATTTTTAAAACGTTTTTATAGAGTAACACGATTACCCCAATACCATGGTAATCACGTCACTATGTAAACGTTCTGAAAATTGCTTTTCAAATAACGTTAAAACCCTATTTAAGCTTTGGTAACGTATTTGTGCAATGCGGAAGAAACTGTGAAACTAATTAATCCCTTTATTTAAAATGTTAAAAGCAGCTGTTAAATTAAACCACGGACCCCTAGCTAAAACTAAAATATGACCTGGGCCCCTTTTTTCATATATACGCATGGAAGTCTTCGCTTTCTGGGCATGTATTCGTTTCAATTGGGTTGAACATAAAAATGAAGGGATTACAAAATTCCGAAATTAATTTTATAATTTCTTTTAATTTTGCACAGCTTTTACTAAAAATATGGACGAAAATTTACTCAACAAATACAAAGAAAATATAACATCACAATCAGCAGTTTAATTTTTTTAGTCTCTTATTTGTACGTTTAATATTCACTTAAACTCATGAAAACATTGTAATTGTCACTTAAGTTAGTTACTGCACTCATTTTCGAACTGTATGGGATGATTGAAATCATTCTTTTCGGTTCATAATCAGAAAAATCGGCAATGATGACCGTTCAATGCATTTAAACCCATTTTCTTTATGACTTTGCGGACCCCATAACATTGATATGTGGACCACCTTTTGGGAACCATTGCTTTACAATATAAAAAAAAAATTTAAATGACGTGATTCCCTCGATCTATCATAATCTTGATTTTTCCCCTCTAAGTAGTAAATTGAATGTAGTGTCAGGGAAAGGTAGTTATTACAGAAATTATATTACTAGAATTTTTTTTTATTACAGATGCCGTATTTGAACGCTTTAGCTGAAACTGCCTATCATTGGCCGTACGTTAAAGGTGCGGCCCACAACACTAGCATGTTTAAAAAATGTGAAAAAGAGATAGGTAACCAAACAATTCATTGCAAGTAAGTAGTCCACCGTAAAGTTTTGAATTATTGAACTGCTATTATTGCACCCTTAAAAATTATGTAAATAAATGACTAGGTATATTTTTTAAACAAAAGTGTGAGATAAGACGGAAACACTATAAGGTAGAAATGCTTATTCTACCATGCAAAAAAAGTCAGCATAAAACCTTCATCAAAATTTTGAAATTGAAGGTTTTATGCAAGAAAACTGCAGTTGTTTTTGACGATCTATAAAATTAAAGGTTTTTGTTTCAATGTCCTTCATAAAAACTGTAAAAAATCTTCATTAAAACCTGCAAAAAACCTTCAATTTTTAATCATGAAGGGAAAATGCAGATATTTTCAAGGTTTTATGCAGGAAAATTAAAAACTTCAAAAAAACTGCAGTTTTTTGTTTCAATATCCTTTATAAAACCTTCGAAAAACCTTCAATTTGATAATTTTGATAAAGGTTTCAAGATGACTTTTCTTGCTGGGTTTGTTAAGCATTATCTAAATCAAACTGCTTTAGTGAAGACTAAAGCTTTTAAACTTTAGGTGAAAACTAATGAATTTGACAAGGAGATGCTAGTAATAGGTATTTTTAGGGGGGGGGGGGGGAATTGCGTAAAACAGTTATAAACTTTGTTTGTTTTATGAGTGTAACAAGGTTAGGTGGTCCTTGTAAATACATAAAAGTTTGAAGGGCTTTAAAAAACGGGTGTTTAATGCTTGACTACCTGATTTTGTGGAACAGGAGAAAAACTGTGTTAAGTTTTTTACCTACATAAAGCTTCCACAATAACATAAGGAAAAAAAATAAGTGGACCGTTCGGGGGGGGGGGGGCACGGGCCCCTGTGTTGCCCCCTCTCTGGATCCGCCCATGAATGTGACCATAATAGTCCGGGAGGCAGCGACATTTTAGGATGATTATTTTACACCGGCTGATTTTCTTACCAGTAATTGATCTTAGATAGATAATAAAGGAAACATAATTCAGCTGGTCCAGTTCTGGCGGGTGTAGGCGTGGTTGAGTTCGGAACTTGTAAAAAAAGTTCAAAAATAAAAATATTTTACACCGGCTGAAAATTTACATATGTGTTATTTGGACTATTTTATGATGTTTTTAGGTATTCAGATGGTGTGCTGAGGGTGGGTTATACTTCAGCTTCTCGTTTGTTTATGCAAAAAAACGCGTTTTTCAAAATATTTTACACCGTATGAAAATTTAAGATGAGATAGTTATTTAAGTATTAATCAAGAAAATAATATTCAGCTGGCTCGGTAGTAGTGGAAAGACCTTCAGCTTAGGCCAGTGGTTCCCAAAGTGGGTTCCGTGGAACCCTGAGGTTCCACGAAAAAATTTAGGGGTTCCGCGTGACAAAATGTATTTGATTAAAAAAAATAAGAATGGTGTTTAATATATTCACATTTTCCTCGGAAAGTTTACAATCGACCCCCAAAATTAATGTAATTTTTTGTGTGCAATATACCGGTGTATGGATGTGTAACCGGGATCAAACTTTCGATCCTACCAATAGATGGCCATAGTGGCATATTCCAAACTTCTTTTCCGGGTTACTGCTTTAGCGATTGTCTATGTCCCTTGGCTTCTTATAACCGCACCAGTTGATCCATGTGAATTAAAAGGTTGTAGGATAGGAAGCGTAGAGTGCAATGTTTGAATTAACATTAAGTTTACAATTACAATTAAGATTAATACCTTTATTTACTTGGGCTAGATCGTATAGATAAAGAGAGACATTGCGTTGTGATTTCAATATTAATTTACCCGGAACGTAGATTTTCCTGTTGGGAAGAAAAGGCATAAAAATGCAAAGACGTAACTAAAATTAAAATAAAGAAACGTTTAAACTTCTATGAAATACAGATTTATTTTCAAGTGCGAGGACAATTGGATGCATGACTCACCAAGCAAATAGGGGCTGACAATCCATCCCGAAGCATCTCTCAAAGAAAGGAGAGGTCTTAGTCCTACCAGTAAGTCAGTCAGGGTCTAAGTCTAAGTGTAAAGTGTTTTCTTTGAGAGTCTACGTGCAGAAGAGTACTGCCCATGGGGGGCGTGTGGGTACAGCCCCTAGATCATCCCATTGGATCGCGGGCATAATGATTCCACGCCGGTGATTTGGCAAAAATACCCCATTCACAAGATTGAATGCCGACGAGTTGAAAGGGCCCCGACGAGATGAAGGGGACCCCATATATTTTACTTTTATGGGGCCTGGTGAGACGATAGACCCCATATATTTTACTTTTATGGGGCCTGGTGAGACGAAAGACCCCATATATTTTACTTTTATGGGGCCTGGGTATGGGACGAAAGACTTTCTTTGTAAAGGCTTCTTTTTAGACGGTTTATGGTCCCGTCAGTCTGGCGCTTTACTCTTGCGTGGGAAAACAGGTGGAGAGGCAGTTTTAATTGCATCACCACACTATGCAAAGCACGTTTTTATTTGTTTTCATCATAATCACTGACTTCTCTGCATTGCATATTCTTAAACGACATCGATTAGATGGAAAAGAAAAAAAATAATAAAAGTAATGTATAAAAAAAATTAAAAACTGTGGATTATTGAAAAAACCTAAACAAAAACGGAGCCTTTTCACACCATTTCCGGTAGAAATACATGGGCGGAAGGATATACCGGAAGACTGGTAGGAGGGCTAGTTTGTTTGTGAACAAAGTCGGTTAACCATCCATTTGCGCCAATGCTATTGTGCCCTTGTATTATTAACGGTAACTGTAATTCAGATCGTAAACAAAGTTTCATTATCAAAAGAAATACCGTAATACCTAAAACATAAAAATTGCCCTTATAATGGATCGTTGGTTAGAAAATGGGTCGTCAAAGAAAACTGACGTTGTTAGTAGTAATGCAGAAATCGCGGAATCTACAGATACAGGCATTCTAGAACCCGCAATGCCATCAACTTCCAGTTCCGTACAGCTACAGCCTCATCTTCCAACTCTACCATCTTCCAATTTTGGACAGATGGTATCAACGAAAAGACTAATATGATACTAGTTACCTGTCGTTTGGATTTACTTGTACTGGTGACGAGGAGGCTCCAGATGCGGTTTGTTTGCTTCGCAACAAAATATTGGCAAACAGCTCCTTAGCACCAGCAAAACTACTGAGGCATTTGGAAAAAAATCACCCAACAGATAAAGGCAAAGATATCTCTTGTTTTTAAAAGAAAACTTGAAAGCCATAATAAAAGCAGTGAACTTTCTTCAGAATATTCATCCCTATCGATTTCCTGTGATATATCTGCATCATGTTATGCTTCAGGGCCATCTGATAAAATAAAGAATGTTTTTAGTTAAAATAAATAAAATAATTGAGTAAATTAAAAATAGACGTCAGTTATACCTGTAGTATTCTCATCATTATTGATCTTCTTTACCGATGGAGGTAGCTTGCCATCTTCGAACCATTTGAAACTGTATCAATTATCTGCTATCTCCCAACCATAATAAACTGGATCTTAAGTGATTACTTCTTTTTATACTTATGGCTCTATAACTGAGCAATGTAAGTTGTTTGTAAAACTGTTGATACAGCTCTGATTGTCACGGTGCCAGTATCGAGCAGTTAAAGTTTTTAATTTCACGATGCCATTCTCATTATTGATATAATATTTTTTCATAAATTTGCTACACCTTTCATTTATATTATGCTACACATGTTTCATTTATATGATTTAGTCTTGTATCCGTACACTCAACACATAATTTCTTTGACGGTATAAATTTTGAAGGCACGATACTGACACAATGTAAATCAGAACTGTATCAACAGTTTCTATGAAAAACTTACATTGCTCAGTTATGGAGACATGAGAATAAAAAGGAGCCAATCGCTTTTGATCCAGCTGATTATGGTTGGAAGATAGTAGATACTAGATGCAGTTTCGAATGGTTCGAAGGTGACCAAGCTACCTCCATCTGTAGAGAGCATCAATAATGCTGAAAATACTGCAGGTATAACTGACGTTTATTTCCAATTTACGCAATTATTTTATTTATTTTAACTAAAAACATTCTTGATTTTATCAACTGGTTCTGAAGCAGAACATGATGTACACATAATCACAGGAAATAGATATTGATGATTTTTCTGAAGAAAGGACATTTGAAGACGATGATCGCGATATTGCCGATGATTTTAACATTTACAATAATGAGAATATTTATTTTTCTTTAAATTATTAATGTTATTAATATTCATATGTTATTATTTAATATTATTATTTATGTCATAATAAACCATATTTTCCACTTTTGAGATATAACGAAAGGAAACAAAATAAAACCTAGTCAAAATTTGAATGTTTTCCCGATGTTTGCTAATGATTTCCCAATCAAATCAATTTTACACATCACGAAACTCGAGTATGTTATAGTATGACAGGTAAGGTTTAAAAAATTCCCCTTCATCTGGTGCGGTAGTGGTGGAATGACTTTCAGCTGGATGTTTGAAGATACTGCGCGGCGATCGAATATAATTTAGTGCACAACCACTTCACAGCCTAACCTGAATTTCTTTCCACCACTACAGAGCCAGCTGAATATTATTTTCTTGAATAATATCTAAATAACTATCTTGTCTTAAATTTTCATACGTGTAAAATATTTTGAAAAAACACGTTTTTCTACATAAACAAACGAGAAGCTGAAGTATAACCCACCCTCAGCTGACCATACCAGCTGAATACCTAAAAACATCATAAAATAGTCCAAATAACACGTAAATAAATTTTCAGCCGGCGTAAAATATTTTTATTTTTGAACTTTTTTTACATGTTCCGAACGCCCCCACGCCTACACCCACCGCGGTCGCGCCAGCTGAATTCGATTTTTGACATTACCTATAATTTATCTAACTATTTTCACACAAATCAGCGGGTGTAAAATGACTGACCAAAAAGGTCGCTGCCTCCCGGAATATAAGGAGGAATTCAAATATCTATAATCCAGTCATCTTTAAGTGTATTTGTATAAGTGCATGTATTAAATAGTATTCGAACCCTATTTCTATCACATGAAAAAGTGCACATTTTAACAAAAATAGCGATAATTCAAGTACGATGTGGATGCAGAAGATATTATCCAATCAAAAATATTTTACAGCATGTTTATTGATCACACTGGTCAGCCTTTCCGAACTATTAGAATAACGATATCGCAGAAAAAAACCTAATGTAATCGAGCCACCCTAATTTATAACTGTGTAATACAGGATACCTACTAAAGTCATTTCTGACCCCCTTAACTTTTGACCAAGAGCAAAAGTCAATAAAATTGTTCCTAGATATACAGTAGAATATGGTCTATATAGACCATAGTCATTCTACTATATACCTTGACTCCACACGATGGGACTTGTTACTCAGCCCCTTACCACAAACACTGAATTTATCTTGCCTAACTCGAACATTACACGAGATTTAAGAAAATAGTCAATTACAATAGAATTGCTCTGAATAGAATTTCAATCATTATTACGTCATGAAACGCGCTGTTGGTGAAGAATCGCTTTTCGCTTTCAAAAGGTATATAAAAAAAGAGTTCCAGTGGTTGCAAGTCAAACAAATAACCACAAGTTTTATTTATACCATTCGTGTGTACAGTGTGTCTCTTCGTATTAAATTGATGCTGCTACACCACTTTGCTGTGCAGCTCTAGTGCGACGTTATTTTAACCAAACCAAACCAAGCTACACCACTTCACTTTGTATTTGGCAATCATCTTAAATCTCGTATAATTTTTTAGATAAACGTATAAAATCCTGACTTTGCCATTAGGAGGAGCTCTAAGTAGTATCATTGTGATAGAGTACAGTCACTTGCACCATTTTTACATCTTCTGCAATTTATCTTCTTTTGAGTTTTCTCTCCGAGACAGATGGTTGGTTGAATTAACCATCCAATTGGAGGGAATTTTATACACCACTGAAGATAAACGCGAGACATGTTTCGTACATTAGAGCGCACCTTGTATGTCTTATGCAATAACCGCTGCCTATATTTTCACAAACATCATTTTCACGCACATCACAAATCGGATTACAAGGAATTAGTCACATACACTGAACTCTAACTGTAACTTCTGAAAAGCTCAAAATTTGTTTCCTGTATAGACACGTTGAAGCCAATGTGGAAGCAACCATACTATACCCCAAATTTGTTTTAAAAGTGATTTAGTGGTATTTTTTTAATACCATAGCATTGCAAAAATATTGAATGTATATAAATATTATATTTTCTTCCTATAGAATTAATCTTTATATTGCCAAACAAATAGTTTTTGTTCTTGCTTTATAACCACTTCGACTTGCAAATGATTTTCTGTTTTGATAGCAGATCGCATTTAAAATGGGTTTTAAAAGAAAGAAAACTCAGCCAAAAACAATACATGTCGGCTCAAACATGAAAAGTATACGAAATATTGCGGTAGCGATGAAAGCGAGGTACAGTTGTTACCCCTTCCATTGGCTTCAAGTCAACAAAATCTCTTGCCCAATCCAGAAGTTACAATTAGAGATCAGTGATCACATACCATACGCGACCCGTTTTCATTCTTTCAAACTTAACATTTTGCGCACCTGTGTAATTTACAACAGATGTTTGCAGCATTTGACTGTTTGCAGGTAATAAATTGTGTATGTGTGTGCTAAAAATCTTTCTTGTCCATGAAATACAACAGCTTTTCGACATTTGATTGACCTGGTAAAAAAAAAAAGTAAGCGATCGGGTTTCGTTATTTACGAAGAACTGAAAATGTGTATTCTCTTTAATTTAGACGGGATTATTCGGCCGTACCGGCTGTCGATCAAATAGGACATCCTAACTACTGCTATACTGTTGAATCGCAATGGGGAGTTGCAAATGCCAAGCCCGACAAATACCCTAACTTTTTTCGTAAGTAGAAAAATTATCACATTCTAACGTTATTTTTTATATAAGAAGTTTTTAAAAAATTGAATGCCCAATGTGAACCACTGATCTCAAAATTCACTGGAGTGATTGAGGCCTCCGTGGCCGAGTGGATAAAGGCGTCAGCTGGGAATCAAAGGGTTCCTGGTTCGATCATGTGCGACGGATTTGACTAAGAAAAGTAAGAAAGTAGTGATCTTGTTATCGGAGGGTTGCCAGCTTCACTATAAAAATACTAGGAATGTCGTCCAGAACATCCAAATTATCGACGTGTATACGGGACTGGTGATAAATCTGATCGGGGTCCAAAGTCCTGACGTCTATTGAAGGCGTTGGGTGCCAGTTCAGGTGTTTCCTCGTCGTCCGACCATGGTTCTAAAATAACGAGGTGCATGTAGAATGTGTGTGTGAATGTGTATGTGTCTTTCCTTTTTTCGAGATAGATCCCGAACCGTCGCCAATGGCCCACTGTGCAGATCTTGTGCGACGTTAATTAACCAAACCAACAATCGCACAGGATCGAACCAGGAACCCTCTGATTCTCAGCTGACGCCTTTATCCACTCGGCCACGGAGGCCTTTCCCTAGGCGGAATCGATTTCTACAACATAGAGCTAGGGGCCCTGAGACTCTAGCACCACTTATCGCTTCCAACACTTTCTGTTGGAATCGAAAGGACACGTGATATTTTGAGATTTCTTAGTAGAAGCGTCACTTCCGAGGAGGCAACTCCAACAAAAAGTGCAGAACATCCACAAAAGTTATAGGCGTGTCTACGGGAATGGTGCACGATAAATCTGATCGGGGTCCAAATTATCTAGTAACTGCATTAGTAATATAATCCGACGTCCAATGTTATTCCAAAGCAAGTACCCATCATTTTGACGGTTGTGCACTAATAAAGTGTTAAATGTCTAAAGCCGGCGCCACATATGCGGTATTCGCCGAATACCGAGCGACTCGCCTTAACCCGAGCGACTCGCCATAACCCGAGCGATTTACTATTACTTGCTCGGATTACAAAAACCTGAGCAACTCGGCTTCTTGCGAGTATACTTGCCAATTTCAGAACATTTATTCGCAGTAGAAAGCAATAGTTTTATGATGGAAAAATATTCTATTTTATTAACATATTTGTACAATATAAATATATTTTAATACTTTTATGTTCTTTAAAAACATATTTTTAATTTGTGATAATTACAATGAAATTTTTTTTTAATTGGAAATCAGTTGTTTTTATTTGTCTTACATTTTCATTATGCTCATAGCCATTTGCGAGTGCAATATTTTATTATTATTTTCATAAATTCCAGAATGCCATGCACATGGAGATTCCTTGAAACCGTTGAAATTTTGTAGCATAGTATATTGAAAATTTACAAAAAACAGTGTATCCTAATTTCGTTTGTACACTTAAAAATGATTTAATTTTCAGTTCTGGAATATATATTTTCCCTCTCAATATATTTGTTTTAGCGATAACGATAATAAAATACAAACGATAATCAGTTCGAAAAACTTTAAGTGTTCCCGCAAAATTTTTCACCGAATATTTCGCATTTTGACAATTGAATTTGCGTGCTACATATAAAAATTTCTTTTGTGTCAATCCATTTTTTAACTAAGTATAAATAATGGACTTTATGCACGTTGACGTTGTCTTGGGGATCTGGTTTTTATTCCGTATCTTTTAACATATTGAAATTATCGTTTGCTTTTTTCTTAGCCAATGTACTAACGATTATTTGTTTACAAGATATAATATCGACACCAGGTCAACATAGAGTTCATTAAAAAAAATTATATTAATATTCGACAGTAAATACTATTCACAATTTGATGTCGAGATTAAATGTATGAAGATTGACACTTTGCTTTTGTTTATCCATTTTCTTAAAAAAGTTATATGGTTAATTACTGTTTTATTGGTATTTTAGCAATATAGCCCGGCGTTACTCGTAGTAAAAGCTGCGCGATTTTTGTGTTTGTTAGCGTAGCCACCTCTGTGCACTGTGTAAAATAAACTTTATCAAAATCTAGATTTATTCAATTATTTTGAGTAGTTTTCGAAATACCTAAACCTAGTACTTTTTTAATTTTTACGTTCATGACTTTAAATGCTATTGCGATTGATATTTAAAGTGATGTTTTTGTAAGAAAAAAAAAATTATATTAAAATTCCTAAAATTTAAGGATTAAAAAAGCTTTTACGAATATAGCCTTGTAATATCATGTCGATAAAAATGAAGTATTCAGCAACAATAAAAGTAAAATACTTGGCATTGTTGCTTCAATGTCAATGGTGTTGAAAACTTATATGTTTTTAAACGTTTGAAATTTTTTGTATAAAAATTAACCAGTGGGGTGCCAGCTCAGGTGTTGTCGATGTCATTTGACCACGGTTCACAATGACAAAAACAGTGTTACCGAAATTTTCTATGTGGATAGAACCCGAAACCGTCTCTCGTAGTTTATTCTGTAACTTTATTGCGACATCAATTCAACTAAACATATCTTATATAGATTTAAAATTGACATATTAAGTAATACCGAAAACTAATATCTAAATAAGGTGCGTTTATCAACGGAAACCTCGCTAACAGAGGAAGATATGCAAACTGCTACGCCTGATTCCGCGTATGTTCCACGTCCGCTCTCCGTACGTGCTGTGCTTTAGTTCAAGATTTTACACGAATCCTCGCCAAATTTCCTTTTATAACAATCGTGCTTCATTTTACTATGTTATAGTATCAGAATGTATCACTTTAAAGAATAGCTGGTTTTAAAACTGTTTCACATCAAAACCAAATTTTATTTTTCAACTCAAGATTCTTCAAAACGTTTAAAACAATGACATTTCATTTCAAGGTTTTAAAATACTATTTAAATATTTTCACATTTTTGTGTCTTCATCAAAACAGTTAAATGCAAGAAATCTAAATGAAAAAACAAATAAATTAATTTAATTAATAAATAAAAAAATAATCTGAACAAATAATTTAGTCAAATTAACAACTTATATACGATAAAAAAAAGCTCAAAACACCAAAAGTTTTTTAAATATGAAACTTTAGATCATCGGCTGGACCAAATTTATGTCAAACGTGCTATTTTTAGAAAGTTATAGTGTCGGAATCGGTTATCCTCAAAGCGTAAAATGGTGTTTCTATCATGACTACTATGTCCCTACACACACCCTTTATAGATGGTTTTAAAGACGTTTCATGACAAAACTCCATTTTATTTAGGTCGTGAGATTTCAAATCGTTTAAACACACTGACAACTCGAATATAAGTTTTAAAATAATATCTTCATTTTTTCGCATCTGCATAAAAATAGTTAAATGCTTCAAAAATATAAATAAGTAATAAAATTAAATAATTTAATTGATAAATAAATGAAATAAGTAAATGGAACACAAATATTTAAGTAAAACAGACAACTTCATAAAAATAAATGAATAAACTAAATAAAAATTCTAAAATAATAACACAACAAACACCACGATATATTTTAAAGTCAAATTGATACGAAAAGAACAATATTCCCTCTTTAAATAAAAAGAAAATAGTACTATATTGATAGTCAATGGTAATTGGCCATCAAAATATAGAATAAAATATCGATAGCCAATCACCATTGAGCTCGCTTCGAGATGTGTTCCATTTTCCCGAAATGAGTGGGAAACGTAATTATTCAATTTGCTCGCTTTAACCCGAGCGAAGTTGCTCGTGATAAGGCGAGCACTTTGTAGTGTGGTGCTGAAAATCGTCGAAACGCGAGCGACGTGGCACTTGCCGAATACCGAGCGACCCATCCACACATGCGTCTTAAGGCGAATATTGAAGGTTTCGTTGCTCGGGATTCGGCGAATACCGCATGTGTGGCGCCGGCTTAATACAATTTATAGTAGGCTTAGAAAGAAAACCTCGTATTTTCGAACCACAGATTTAGCATCCGTAGCGAAAGCTGCTTGGAGACGAAATCCAAGTAATTCACTTTTAAATGTGGTATTGTTTAAACAAGAATGGATGGAAAGTGTATTTCGTCGCCAGGCAGCTTTCGCTATGACTGCCAAATCTGTGGTTTGCAGTTACGAGGAGACTTTCTGAGCCGACGTTTTGCTTCTTCTCATAGGTATGCACATGGATCTGTACCCCCAACCTGAGGAGTACGTTGCCTACACTATGCCAACGAGGTTGATAATGTTGCTGCACGATCGCAAGGCTAAGGTTAACCCGTTCGTGGGCGGATACACACTGACCGCTGGAGTTCGATACATCGCCCACGTCTCCATGGTGAGACCAGTTTTTTTTTACCTGGGCCGTCACACACAATTTATTTTGTGGGGGCTGAAACAAGAAATTTCTCAACTTAAAGATTCGAAATTCCCAACTCAACATTGCATAAAATTTCCAGTTCCAAGTTACCGACATTCTTCAACTTTTTTTATAGATAGATTGAGTAGAATTAAATCCTTATAAACAGCAGAAAGCTACGGTACATGTTTTTATATTGTTTTAGTTCATTTAATTTATTGCCAATACTTTATTTGAAAATAATTCATGTATGAAGATAGTTTGTTTTTAGTAAACAGGAAGGAATTCGTTGGCAGATAAATATCGAAACAGCAACAGTTATCATTTCCATTAGCTACTGTCACGGTGGATATTTTTATAAAATAATATCTACTTTTATAGTTGGTATATTAGAATAACTTTGTCTTAATATATCATTATGTACGGCCAATGATATATCATAAGGGTTACATATTCTACTCGTTGTGCCCAGGTGACCTATAAGTCTTTCTTAGTGAAATAAAAAGGTACTATATTATTTTGAAAAAAAGCAAACTAATACAAATTTAAAGTATTAACTTGATCACTAAAATTCAGTATAAAATAGGATGATAAATAAAGGGTACAAACCAATTCTGTAGAGATGCGTCATTTTATTATTATTGTCAAGTAGGTAGAAGATTCGGTCATTCTGATGTTGAGGTGCGAGGATTCTTATTTTATTATCAGAGGAGCAATCGAAACGTCAAAATAAAAATTGACACTTATTTATATTATTATTATTTTTTTATAGAAAGAATTATAGCGTAACAAAAAGGCGACAAGGCCTGTTTTTTGGGTTTGAAAACAAAAAAAAAGAAATGGAAGAAAAAGCATAGCAGAAATATTCAATCCCCTGGGATTCATAAAAAAAAACTATGGTAAATGTGACGTAATGACCAATCATTGCAAATCCCCGACATGATGCATAATGTGTGCACTGAGATAAGCAACGAGATGCTTGGAAAGAACAATATCATTAAAAATAGAAAGAAGAGGAGTAGGCAAGAATTTGCTTTACAAAATAAAAAATAAGTATTTATTCAATAATTAGAAATATTACATGTGAGGGATTGACTTACAAGAGCAACACCACAACTTCTTTTAACAGTAGTCAATAATTATTTTTAAAATTAGTAAATCACTCCCTAATTACGAAATAAATTAGTTAAAAAATTTATAGTTATGGCAATTTAAAGATCTAATAAGCGTTTTAGTTGACCAACACAGGTAAAGAATAATAAAAGGCTACGTAATCTAAAGTATAGTGGGAGTCAAAGATTCGACATTGCATAGTATTGTGCAACCCATTCAAAGGAATGTCTTTGCCTTTGACCAATAAATATTAACTTATATAAATTCACACAAAATTTAAATTGTAAAAGTCATTTTAATTCAAAGTTGTAAAAGATTGAATAATCAAATTAATCTTATTATAAATATTAAATTAAATTCAAAGCATTTAAAAATTCTTTAAATGATAAATTGAAAGTTGAATCAAATAATATAACTTTGATAACAAAGAACAAACACTCAAAGAGGATTTGACTTTTAACTTAATCTTTATTCGTTGTAAAATATTGAAATTTTTGTAGCAGGGCAGGAAACGAAATATGGCTTGTTAGAGGGAAGTCTCTTAGTAATTCAAGATATCTGAAAGTTATTAAACAGTTCTTATTAAGCTCTTGGTTACGAATTTCAATCATATTAAATTAAACAAATATTTAAGAAGGTCTGAATTGGGGAGGAGATTACATCGCAGATAAACGAACTCCTTGGCCTGTAATATAATATAATTTAGATAACGTCACAAGTAATGTGTATTTTAAATGACAGTGGACAAATTTAATAAGTAATTCTGCAATATAAACTCAAATTGGGCATTTTTCTGAGGACACTTTCTTTATAAATGAGGCCTCCATGGCCAAGTGGATTAAGGCGTCAGCTGGGAATCCAAAGGGTCCCCGGTTCGAACCTTTGCGCGGACTAGACTAAAGAATAGTAAAAAGTAGTGATATTGCGATCAGAGGGTTGCCAACTTCGCTACCAAAATTCTAGAATGTCGTCCAGAACATCCACAAAAATTAACGGCGTGTATACGGGACTGATACACGATAAATCTGATCGGGGTCCAAAGTCCCGACGTCTATTGTAGACGTTGGGTGCCAGCTCAGGTGTTGTCCTCGTCATCTGACCATGGTTCAAAAATACGAGGCATCGTTCCTGGGTCTTTCCTTCGAGATAGGCCCCGAACCGTCGCAATAGCCCACTGCGCAGCTCTAGTGCGACGTTAATTAACCAAACCAAACTTAATAAATAATAATGATATCCAATAAAATACGTAAACAATCAGAAAAAGTTTTACTAGTTTAATACACAAATGCGTCACTTGAAATACTTCTTGAAAATACAACTTTTTGAAAGAAATTTCCTAACTTAACGGCGCCAGAAGCCTCAGGTGTTGTCCTCGTTATCTGACCATGGTTCAAAAATACGAGGCATTGTAGCCGGGTCTTTTCTTCGAAATGGGCCACGAACCGTCGCCAATAGCCCAAAATGCAGCTCTAGTGCGACATCCAATCCGTTCAGAGTCTAATTTAAGTTTAATCTCACAAATTGGGCAATTTCTAATCTGCCTTCGCTTTCATTTGCTAATAATATTAAATTTATTTGGGTTTAAATTTTCGCAAATCAGGGATTTTTAAAACTCGAAAAACTCTTTTAAAGTTTTCATATTATCTTTTAAGGTATTAAGGGGCTCGAGCTCCCTCTCCCCCGCCCTCCCAAACCCTCCCGGCGAGACGGGCCTTACGACCGGAACAGAACCGCAAATCACAAAGAGTAATAAAACAATATTTATTATCGAAATAATGTCAAAATTGCAAGAGAGAGAGAGTACATCTGTACATCTGTCGGAAACAGTGTGAGGTCATAGCTCATATATATAAAAACATCATGTGGTTAAAAAAAAATCGCCACTTTAGTTCAAACACTCGATTAGTTTCTCCAGAAAATAGTCTTCTGACATCGAACTATCCGATAATTTTTAGCTTAAGAGTATTTCTTGCTTTTTTTATTACTTCATATTTATTGTTATTATATCTTCTTTTATTACTTCATATTTATATTTATTGCTTCTTAATTTTTTTAATTTTTTTTTAGGAATCGAAACAACGTTTACCCTACCCTTATGATACGAACTGCACGGATTACTTGAAGGAATGGAGAAAAAATAATGGAACGGGCCCCTTAAACGAAATTGTAAGCATATGGAATAAATTAGTTTAATTGTAGTAAGTGCAATGCGGTCATATGTGTAATATATTGCCTTCCGCTACAACGAACGAAGTTTCTTTTTCCGAATCATGTTTTAGAATAAAGTTTCATTGAGGAATGAAATATTTCACATACATTGACTCACACATGGGCGGGTTGACTGCCAAGTAGTATAGGGTAAGTTGGCATTTAATGAACGGTAAATAAGCGCAAAAACCCACCTAGTGGGTTTTTGCCATAGAGTAATGATACAAATAGAGGAATAAAAATGCTGATTTCCGTGTGTCCATCATTGAAACCACGTGATATGTGGAAATGCCAATTCATTCATGCGCCAATATTACTTGGCAGGTCTTGGCGACTTTAAGAACTAAACGAGATCGAAGTATTGTAATATGGTTTTATGTTTAATTTTGTATTTAAATATCGTTTTTTTGAACGAATGGCACAATTTAAGGGAATTTAACTGATATATTAAGGAGATTTTTCTTACTTTGTAGTTTTGAAATAATTGCATTACGTTTTTATGTAAAAAATTTACCATAAGCGAAGTTCTTTCAATTGTTATTTTGTATACTTCAATAAGAAAATATGAACAATAAAACCTGAGAAATATAAAGAGTTTCGCTTCTTCGAGTATTGAACACAAATAAAAATTTTTCGTTTCGTTAATGAAGCGGAAATATTTAGCGCATATTGTTTGAAAAAAAGTAAATACGTACAATATATGTTAAGAAGTTGAATACAGACAGAACTCTATATCATCAAAAAAGAAGACAGTGCGCCAAATTTGAAACTCCTGCAGATGTCTGTACGCCAAATGTGGCAGCGCTATAACCACGTGATGTTGGTTTTTCTTTTCAATGTTGACACCGCGGCCTTACGAGAGTTTGGTATTGAAGGCGCTCTCTATTTAATATTACAACTCTCTCTGGTTTTTGCGATCAGATATATAACATTTGAAACATGAAAACAGACCTTTTGGAGTCTTCCTCTAATATTAGCAGTAGTGTTAAGTAAAATGATATTTAACACATTATTGGGCAACCTATTGAACTAGGACCCACACCACTCGGCAGAATTATAGATATAACTTCTTAGTAATGGAAAATGATGTTAGTTTATTTTTATTTTTAGGATTCATACCACTTGACAGACAACCTGCCCACATATAAAGATACACTTCTACTATAATATTTTGCTAAAATTCATTAAAACGTATTTTAGGCCGATTTTGTGTATATTGATTTTAAGTATTTTAATAACAAAGAAATTTGTTTTAAATTTAGTGCAAAAGATTTAAAAAAAAATACTCATTGTGGACTAAAATCTGTGGCATTAAAAAAAATTCAAACTCGAAAAATTTCGTGTTAAAATTCCATATTATCAAATCCTTAAGTTAAATATATTTGTCAACGAAACATTGTTGCTATTTTTGCTTCCATGTAGTATTCTTGAAGTATAGCGAAAGTTAAAACCACTGAACTTTAACTGTAACTTCTGGAATTCTCAAATTTGTTCTCTATATAAGCGCAGTTGAAGCCAATTGAAAGTAACTATAGTGTACTCCGAATATTTTTTTTAGGTGATTTAGTGGTGTTTTTTAATGTCATAGCATTGCAGAAATACTAAACGTTTATAGAAATTATATTATCTCCTTATAAAATTAAATTTTATATAGCCAAAACCATACTATTTGCTCTTGATTTTTATAATAAAATACAACTTTGACTTCCGAATGACTTTCTATTTTAAAAACAGATTGTATTTAAAATGTTTTTTTCATAGTAAATTTTAAAAAATCATCTAAAAGTCATACATGTCGACTTATATTTAACATGGAAAATATACGAACTATTGCGCTAGCTATGAAACTGGGGTACAGTTTCAATTTTTCAATTATCTTCAAGTCAACAAAATGTCTTGTCCAATCCAGAAGTTACCGATCAAGATCAGTGGTTAAAACCAGTTATTGAAATTTCAACAAAAAATTTACCTTATTGACATAGTGGTAACTAACCCAAGTTTGCCAAATTTTGACTAATATACCATCAGGAGAACTTCACATATTTTTATATTAGATCTACATACGTAATTTCAAGTAAATAGTCACATGTTTCAATGATTTTGAATTACAACAAGTATTTCATTTAACTTTTAAAAAATTTAGCCATTTTCTTTGTTTGTGTAGCACCGAAACTTATATTTCAAAGCGTAAATGTTTTGCCAGAAATTACATATGAATTTCGATTGAATACATTTGAATTTCGAGTAAAACGTGTTTTCAGCAGCGGATTTGTAAATTTATCGTCTAGGAGCTGTACAAATTTTTCGGTCCTCTTCTTTAACCATGGTCAGATGACGAGGAAACACCTACACGGACGCTACAATTTACGCACGTTAACTTTTACAGATGGTTTTGCGATGGTGGATAGAACCCATATCATTTGTAATTTCAGAGCCATCTGAAAAAACTGACGCGTGTCAATTACATTCGTGTAGAATGGTGTAGTTGATGAAATATATTAAATAGTTTATATTCATCACATAGAAATCGACTTTTTATAGAAAAAATATATATAATAATAATCAAAATGAACACCATTTAGAATAGACATGATCTTCAGAACATGAATATCTGACGTCGAAGACATGAATGGTTTTTTTAATATATGTTAACGAAATTTGCCATTCTTTTATGTTCCTCCCACTAACTCCGCCCCCTCCTGTAAATACGTCGCTGTGTGTGTTCTTCTTGTTCATAAACATATGTAAATATAACTCAAATATTTCATATGCATTATTTGTTTATTAGTGCGACGTTAAGCCAATTCTACAAAGACGCACTTGAAATTGACTCTATAATTGGCCAATACAAACCACGTGGTTTGCATTCACCAATCAGAGAGCCATCTGCCAAAGCTAACACTAGTTAAAAGCGTCCGTTTAGAACACGGAGTAAAGAAGAAGGTGGAGGTGATTTGGCGAGATTTCACAGGAAGTAAGGTAGCAACCTTAAAGTAGGTACAAACAAATCCAGCTGGCAGAGCGTTTCAACGTGGACTGCGTTATTTAAAACACACATTTTAAAGAATAAAATCTAAAAAAAATAACAGATTTTGGAGTTGTCAGATGCACTACAAGTTCCAGTTCGATAAAGGATGTTATTATTTCCACTTCATAGGTAAGTTAAATGATAAAATAAATTATCGCCAAGTACTGGTACAAAGTAGTGCTTTGGAATAGCGCCAAATACTTCGCCAGTACCTACTTTTTCAGCGATCGCTTACTTCACATTGCAAACCGATTTTGGACTTAATCGCACCTCCACCTTCTTCTTTCCTCCGTGGTTTAGAATACGTATTCAGGTGACGAAGCACTTCTTCTAAAATTTACGAAAATATGCATTTCTTTTTAAGATGTGCGTAGAACAATGTAAAATGAACAAGCTCCTGCAAGACGGTAAATGCGTGGATAAGACGGTAGCCTACCCTCACGAAGAACAACTTTGCAGGAAGAGTAAGTTTTGGTTTTATTATTATTGTTATTTATCACTTCAAGCTTTTTCAGTTAAAAAACGAAGGCTTCAAGCGGCCTTTCCTTTTTTGGTTTTGTTTGGTTTGGTTAATTTACGTCGCACTAGAGCTGCACAGTGGGCTATTGGCGACGGTTCGGGGTCTATCTCGAAGAAAAGACCCGGGAACACATACACATTCACACACACATTCGTTCATACCTGCACATCGTTATTTTAGAACCATGGTCAGATGACGAGGAAACACCTGAACTGGCACCGTTTAGTTTTGTTTTGTTAATTAACGTCACACTAGAGCTGCACAGTGGGCTATTGGGGACGGTTCGGGGTCAATCTCGAAGGAAAGACCCGGGAACACATACACATTCACACACACATTCATACATGCACCTCGTTATTTTAGAACCATGGTCAGATGACGAGGAAACACCTGAACTGGCACCCAACGCCTTTAATAGACGTCGGGACTTTGGACCCCGATCAGATTGATCGTGCACGAGTCCCGTATACACGCCAGTATAATTTGTTGGATATTCTGGACGACTTTCTAGTATTTTTGTAGCGAAGTTGGCAACCCTCCGATCGCAAGATCACTACTTTTTTACTTTTCTATGTCAAGTCCATTTCACGGATTCGAACCACCAATCCTCTGATTAGTAGCTGAACGCCTTACCAACAGAGCAACTGGGGCTCACCAATCTGAAGAAAGGGCATCTAATGCTCACTAACTGATGATAAGAGTAGGCGTAGGAGTAGTTGTATATAAGAGTAGTTGACTTGCAGTCATTGTTGCAGTAATTAATCAAGAGTAGTTAACTAGGAATAATTAACGGAATAGTTAAACTAAGAGTTGTTGACTTGCAGTCGTTGTTGCAGTAGTTAATCAAGAATAGTTAACTAGGAATAATTAACGGAATAGTTAACTAAGAGTTGTTGACTTGCAGTCGTTGTTGCACTAGTTAATCAAGAATAGTTAACTAGGAATAATTAACGGAATTGTTAACTAAGAGTTGTTGACTTGCAGTCGTTGTTGCAGTAGTTAATCAAGAATAGTTAACTAGGAATAATTAACGGAATAGTTAACTAAGAGTTGTTGACTTGCAGTCGTTGTTGCAAAAGTTAATCAAGATTAGTTAACGAGGAATAATTAACGGAATAGTTAAACTAAGAGTTGTTGACTTGCAGTCGTTGTTGCAAAAGTTCATCAAGAATAGTTAACTAGGAATAATTAACGGAATAGTTAACTAAGAGTTGTTGACTTGCAGTCGTTGTTGCAGTAGTTAATCAAGAATAGTTAACTAGGAATAATTAACGGAATAGTTAACTAAGAGTTGTTGACTTGCAGTCGTTGTTGCACTAGTTAATCAAGAATAGTTAACTAGGAATAATTAACGGAATAGTTAACTAAGAGTTGTTGACTTGCAGTCGTTGTTGCACTAGTTAATCAAGAAGTTAACTAGGAATAATTAACGGAATAGTTAACTAAGAGTTGTTGACTTGCAGTCCTTGTTGCAGTAGTTAATCAAGAAGTTAACTAGGAATAATTAACGGAATAGTTAACTAGGAGTTGTTGACTTGCAGTCGTTGTTGCACTAGTTAATCAAGAATAGTTAACTAGGAATAATTAACGGAATAGTTAACTAAGAGTTGTTGACTTGCAGTCGTTGTTGCAGTAGTTAATCAAGAATAGTTAACTAGGAATAATTAACGAAATAGTTAACTAGGAATAATTAACGAAATAGTTAACTAAGAGTTGTTGACTTGCAGTCGTTGTTGCAGTAGTTAATCAAGTATAGTGAACTAGGAATAATTAACGGAGTAGTTAACTAAGAGTAGTTAACTAACAATAGTTAACTAAGAGTAGTATAGGACCGGACAACACTTCCTCATTTGCAAAATATAAATATACAGATTGAGCTGAGAGTCCGTGGTGCATTTTAAAATTTAATTTTAAATATAAAATCAAGTATTTGGGATAAAGAAAGTGCGGTTTAGGCTAAAATATTTCGCCCGATGAAAACTTTTGTTGAACCAAAAAAAAATATTAGTTCCGAATTTCACCCATAGAAGACGCTGTCCATTAAAAACTTCTGAAACAAAGCATCAGAAACTGATAACAATCAGTTGCAAATAATTTATATGCCGAGTGGATTAAGGCGTCAGCTGGGAATCTGAGGGTTCCCGGTTCGAACCTGTGCGACGGACTTGATTAAGAATAGTAAAATAGTAGTGATATTGCGATCGGAGGGTTGCCTATTTCGCTACAAAAATACTAGAATGTCGTCCAGAACATCCACAAAAAATTAACGGCGTGTATACGGGACTAGTGCACGATAAATCTGATCGGCGTACAAAGTCCCGACGTCTATTGAAGACGTTGGATTTGACTTTTAACTTATTCTTTATTCGTTGTAAAATACTGAAATTCTAGTAGCAGGTCAGGAAACGAAACATGGCTTGGTAGAGGGAAGTGTCTTAGTGATTCAAGATATATGAAAGTTATTGAACAGTTCTTATTAAGCTCTTGGTTACGAATTTCAATCATATTAAATTTAACAAATATTTAAGAAGGTCGGAATTGGGGACGGGATTACATCGTAGATAAACGAACTCCTTGGCCTGTAAAATAATATAATTTAGATAACGTCACAAGTAATGTGTATTTTAAATGACAGTGGACAAATTTAATAAGTAATTCTGCAATATAAACTCAAATTGGGCATTTTTCTGAGGACACTTTCTTTATAAATAAGGCTTCTGTGGCCGAGTGGATTAAGGCGTCAGCTGGAAATCCAAAGGGTCTCCGGTTCGAACCTATGCGCGGACTAGACTAAAGAATAGTAAAAAGTAGTGATATTGCGATCGGAGGGTTGCCGACTTCGCTACCAAAACACTAGAATGTCGTCCTGAACATCCACAAAAATTAACGGCGTCTATACGGGACTGATGCACGATAAATCTGATCGGGGTCCAAACTCCCGACGTCTATTGTAGACGTTGGGTGCCAGCTCAGGTGTTGTCTTCGTCATCTGACCATGGTTCAAAAATACGAAGCATCATTCCCGGGTCTTTTCTTCGCGATAGGCCCCGAACCGTCGCCAATAGCCCACTGTGATGCTCTAGTGCGATGTTAATTAACCAAACCGAATCAAATAATTTATTTTGTCACTAGCAATTAAAAAACGTTTAGATTGTGCATTCTACTGCCTTTTTTCCAATGTACGCACCACTTGGAATCCGAGCTTCATTCGAACCGTACTCCACATCCATCTACGGACCACCGTGGCCGAATGGATAAAGTCGTCAGCTGAGAATCAGAGGGTTCCTGGTTCAATCCTGTACGACGGACTTGACTAAGAAAAGTATAAAAGTAGTGCTCTTGTGATCGGAGGGTTGCCAGCTTCACTACAGAATACCAATAATGTCGTCCAGAACATCCACAAAAATTATCGGCATGTATACGGGACTGGTGCACGATAAATCTGATTGGGGTCCAAAATCCCGACATCCATTAAAGGCGTTGGTGCCAGTTCAGGTGTTTCCCCGTCATCGGACCATGGTTCAAAAATACGAGGCATCGTTTCTAAGTCTTCCCTTCGAGATAGGCCCCGAACAGTCGCATTATCCATCCACATGTTCGTGTTTTGATGTTTTTACTGGTGTTTACGACGTATAGCGCCATCTATGGGAGAAGTACGGAAATATTTTTTTTATTTGCCTTAACAGAACTTTTGATCATGAGTAGCATTTTAATTCCAAATGCACCAATTACTTGTTATTTATTAAATTATTAAAAAAAAAATTAAGAAACTTTGGGCTTTCCGGTAATTTAGCGGAAATTTTGAATGTGAACAAACAAAAGCAAGGGTTGCATGCACAAAAACGAGAGGAAATCACAAACAGGTGCTAGTTTAATATGTAAAGTGTTATTTAACCGAGCAAAAAAACTGATCATGAACACTTTTTCAAAGTTTTGAAACTAATGATTTTTTTTAATGTTGTATAAAGGAATTTGCAACAAAGAAAACTGCAGTATTTTATGTTTTTAAATTTCCTGAATAAAACCTTTAAAATATCTGAATTTTCTCTTCAATAATTTCCATGCTTCAATATTGAAGGTTTTTTTGTGCAGTCTATTTGCAGGTTTTTTTATGTTTCGTGTAAAGGAGAATATTTTTTAAATTCAATATTTTTAGTTATTTGGAAGTGCATAGTGGCTGTGTGTTAAGTGTGTGTGTTAACTGTGTTATTATAAAAAAGGGTGCATACCCACCCTTAACACACCTCAAACTGTTATTGCTTTTATATGTAAAAATTAAAAAATACGTATATTGAAAAATAAAACCTTTACACTCAAATTAAACTAAATAGGATGAATGCATTCTTGTCCTAAACTTTTCAGTTATAATTGTGTCGATAAAATAATGAACTCGTGGGCGGAGGAGTACAAGTCCAAGCCTCGTAATCCCAACGATTGAACCACACCATCGGCAACAACCCGTTTTTGCAACTCTGACTATGGAGCAAATAAAATTAAATTCCTTTTAAGTTTAAATACAGTTGAACTCCAATTATCCGAACTCCAGTTATCTATATCAAACAAAGCGGATCACCAATTCTCCGAATCAGAATCGCTTTGAGGAGAAAAAAAGTGATCAGATCAAAATTCACAATTTAAAGGTTCCTTATCGGTAAATAATATTGTTTTTAATAATTATTAAAATCACTAAAACGACATTCGTTTTTTATTATTAAGAAATAACCTGTCTTTCGTGAACAATCCAATTATCCGAACTTCAGTTATCTAGATCAATCAAAGCGGATCACCAATTTTCCGAATCAGAATCGCTTTGAGGAGAAAAAAAGTGATCAGATCAAAATTCACAATTTAAAGGTTCCTTATCGGTAAATAATATTGTTTTTAATAATCATTAAAATCACTAAAACGACATTCGTTTTTTATTGTTAAGAAATAACCTGTCTTTCGTGAACAATCCAATTATCCGAACTTCAGTTATCTAGATCAAACAAAGCGGATCACCAATTCTCCGAAACGGAATCGCTTTGAGGAAAAAAAAAAGTGATCAGATCAAAATTCACAATTTAAAGGTTTCTTATCGGTGAATGATATTGTTTTTAATAATCATTAAAATCACTAAACCGACATTCGGTTTTTTTTTACTAAGAAATAACCTGTCTTTCGTGAACAATCCAATTATCAGAACTTCAGTTATCTAGATCAAACAAAGCGGATCACCAATTCTCCGAAACGGAATCGCTTTGAGGAAAAAAAAAAGTGATCAGATCAAAATTCACAATTTAAAGGTTTCTTATCGGTGAATGATATTGTTTTTAATAATCATTAAAATCACTAATCCGACATTCGGTTTTTTTTTACTAAGAAATAACCTGTCTTTCGTGAACAATCCAATTATCAGAACTTCAGTTATCTAGATCAAACAAAGCGGATCACCAATTCTCCGAAACGGAATCGCTTTAAGGAAAAAAAAAGTGATCAGATCAAAATTCACAATTTAAAAGTTTCTTATCGGTAAATGATATTGTTTTTAATAATCATTAAAATCACTAAACCGACATTCGTTTTTTATTATTAAGAAATAACCTGTCTTTCGTGAACAATCCAATTATCAGAACTTCAGTTATCTAGATCAAACAAAGCTGATCACCAATTCTCCGAAACGGAATCGCTTTGAGGAAAAAAAAAAGTGATCAGATCAAAATTCACAATTTAAAGGTTTCTTATCGGTGAATGATATTGTTTTTAATAATCATTAAAATCACTAAAACGACATTCGTTTTTTTTACTACGAAATAACCTGTCTTTCGTGAACAATCCAATTATCCGAACTCCAGTTATCTAGATCAATCAAAGCGGATCACCAATTCTCCGAATCAGAATCGCTTTGAGGAAAAAAAAGTGATCAGATCAAAATTCATAATTTAAAGGTTTCTTATCGGTGAATGATATTGTTTTTAACAATCATTAAAATCACTAAAACTACATTCGGTTTTTTTTTACTAAGAAATAACCTGTCTTTCGTGAACAATCCAATTATCCGAACTTCAGTTATCTAGATCAAACAAAGCGGATCACCAATTCTCCGAAACGGAATCGCTTTGAGGAAAAAAAAAAGTGATCAGATCAAAATTCACAATTTAAAGGTTTCTTATAGGTGAATGATATTGTTTTTAATAATCATTAAAATCACTAAAACTACATTCGGTTTTTTTTTACTAAGAAATAACCTGTCTTTCGTGAACAATCCAATTATCAGAACTTCAGTTATCTAGATCAAACAAAGCGGATCACCAATTCTCCGAAACGGAATCGCTTTGAGGGAAAAAAAGTGATCAGATCAAAATTCACAATTTAAAGGTTTCTTATCGGTGAATGATATTGTTTTTAATAATCATTAAAATCACTAAAACGACATTCGGTTTTTTTTTACTACGAAATAACCTGTCTTTCGTGAACAATCCAATTATCCGAACTTCAGTTATCTAGATCAAACAAAGCGGATCACCAATTCTCCGAAACGGAATCGCTTTGAGGAAAAAAAAAAGTGATCAGATCAAAATTCACAATTTAAAGGTTTCTTATCGGTGAATGATATTGTTTTTAACAATCATTAAAATCACTAAAACAACATTCCTTTTTTTTTACTAAGAAATAACCTGTCTTTCGTGAACAATCCAGTTATCTAGATCAAACAAAGCGGATCACCAATTCTCCGAAACGGAATCGCTTTGAGGGAAAAAAAAAGTGATCAGATCAAAATTCACAATTTAAAGGTTTCTTATCGGTGAATGATATTGTTTTTAATAATCATTAAAATCACTAAAACGACATTCGGTTTTTTTTTGCTAAGAAATAACCTGTCTTTCGTGAACAATCCAATTATCCGAACTCCAGTTATCTAGATCAAACAAAGCGGATCACCAATTCTCCGAATCAGAATCGCTTTGAGGGAAAAAAAAGAGTGATCAGATCAAAATTCACAATTTAAAAGTTTCTTATCGGTGAATGATATTGTTTTTAATAATCATTAAAATCACTAAAACGACATTCGTTTTTTATTATTAAGAAATAACCTTTCTTTCGTGAACAATCCAATTATCCGAATGATAAATGGTCCTATCCGGATAACTGAAGTTCTACTGTAAATTGTATTTGTCATTTTAGATACAACATCTGTCACGAACGACATATTGGAATCTTGTTACTTTGAATGTGGAACTGCTTGCAGGTAAGAATAAGATTATTTTCATCGCAAACGTTATCAAATAGAGAATACCCGATTTTGTGTAAAACGTTTCACATTTAATCATATGCATTATTTCTGTAGTAAAGATCCCTTTTATGCCCTTTAAACACAACGAATCTTATCACATGAGACATCAAAAGAAAGAGAATTTCATGAACCAATGGCGAATCATATTTCCATTTCAGAAATATCAGCACATTTTTTTAAAAATGCGCTTAAAATAATTAATTTTAATGAGTTCCTTTAAACAAGCCGTTGATAATGCTGTCATCGATAAGCAAAGCTGTTTTTAGTTTAGCTCTAACGAACGTGTGTGGTGTGTGTTTGTGCGGGGGGGGGGGGGGGGGGGGAGGGGGCGGTCATGCAATAAGTATCGTACGGACATGCTAGTATTATTTTTATTTACTCTATTTTAAACTTTCACAATAAGTGTGTTAATATTTTTACTTTATTTCAAAAATCAACTAAATTACTCAATCGAAGTCTATCTGTACACTGGAAATTATCGGACATATAACTAAATTGTTTAGTCAACTACAACTGAAGGAAGTGTAAGAACCATTTCAGTCCCAATCTTCGAGCATGAATGGTCTGTAGTAAAGAGAATATGACGTCATAATCGTGAAGCCCACATCTCAGAGCGAAAGGCCCATATCACGTGCCATCTCTTCAAAATTATGAATTAAAAAATACTCGCGATTGGCTGATGAATGGGGAAATGTGTAACAGTGAAAATTTATGAATCGAATGACGAAATTAACCACGTGTCTGAGGCCATACACGTTGGCTTCACTTTGATGTTAGCGAGAGTAACGTCATGACTCCTCTACTACAAAGGATGCATGCTCGAAGGTCCCAATGATCAGAATTACAGGCGAGGCGATTTGAAATTCGGTTAAAAGTTCCTTGTAATAGGCGTGTTAATAGAGGCTAATAATGTATTTAACTGTAATTATTACTTGTGTAGATAAAAGTTTGATATGGAACATTGAATTTGATTTATTTTTTAAATGTGTTAATGTTTATATTTATATTTCCAGTGACTCTTCATATGAAGTACGTTTAGAAGATATAGGTAATTATGATCATATGGTAAGTAGTTAGAACTAATATTTTTAGTTTTACTAAAATTTGTGAGTATATTAGACACTGATAAAAGGTTTTTAAATTTCGACCATTTTACAGTAATTGAATCGGTTTCACATCCCTTTAACTTACACACTTCGGTTTCATGTGAAAACGTATCAAAATAGTAGAACAGTTTTGCCTATTAAAAATTTATTTGAAGATACGCCGTTTTTCATCCCAGATCCATGAAGCAATCTCGCATCTTGCCTACCAAGGAAAAATTCCAACAAACAAAAAAAAGTTATGGATATCAAAAACTTACATCAAAACATACCACATATTCATCTGAATTTTTATCAGGTAATTTACGGCCGAATAAATCCATTTCACAAATCCCTTTCGACAACTATCGACAATCACAACCAAGACTTATCGGGAATCGAAACCTGATCTCAGACACCGCAGTCTAGAGCCTTATCCGCTAAACTTAAACTACCAGGGCGACATGAAGGAGTTATAAACAGAAGAAATGCTAAAAAGCCGTGTCAAAAGAATTGGAAATAAGATAATTGAATTGTAATAACTCGGTTTCCATTGAAGCAATCGACATCAAATAATGCGGAAAACCATTTTCTGAACAACTATTTTAAGTTAGTCAAGTCGCTTTGTTAAGATAGCTTGAACAGAAGCTGGGATTAGCAATAATAAATCACACTGCTCATTTTTGAGACAGTACGGTTATTTCAATTTGAGTACGTCATCGCTCATTTACCATGCAATTGTACTCAAAGAAAAACGAGTAGGTCCAGGTACTCATTTTTAATTACCTTTTTGTTTACAGTGTATGTTCACATAGTGTTTATGCAAGTCTCTTAAACATTAAATTTGTAAAAATAAACATTTTTAATTAAAAAATATTGTAGTTTATCTTGAAAAACCGAGTTCATGTTGAAAACGGGCCATCTTCAGATAAGAAAAAACCATGTTTTAAGCAACTATTACAGCAAAACTTCGGAATCGTGACAACTTCAAATAAGTCCTTTCCCTCCAGAAAAAAAATAGAAACAAAAATTTCAATTTAAAAAAAAAAAAAAAACTAAAAATTTTCAACAAAAAAAAAAATTCTGAAAATTTTCCAAAGGTGGAATTGATTCCTTTTCAAAATTACCTATTCAATTTAAGTCTTGTCTTCAGCGATTTAAATTACTATTGAAATGGCCGAAAATTAAAAACCTCTTACCAGTGTCTAACGAATTACCTCAACATCTGACAAATTGAACTTTTTTTTCTATTTATTTTCTATTAAATGATTTTATATTAACACTGAATAGTTGCGTAGTAAAGAAGAAGGATCACCCGAGATCCTTCGGAAAACTAAGCTGGGAATAAAAAAAAATTAGATCTTTTTTCTGTTGCAATTTATTTTATACATTTTAAGAAAGCAACATATAATCAACTTTATTTGGAATTTTCTTAAATGGGGAATCCTATTTCTTTTTAAATTAATTTATGTTCACAACACGTAAAAACAAAAGTCAACGGCCAGGCCTTTTACAAGATTTGAACACATAGTTAGATCGATAAATGCTTCAGATAAATGTAAATAATAAGTAGGCACTCCGCCAAATCAATTTTCATTGACAACCCTGGCAAGGGTTTCCATTTCTAACAGCAATATCGATGTAAATTAAACAAGTAGGTGGAGAGACACGGAATGAAAAACTTTCCTGTGGTCATTTTGGCGTAGGTTTATAAGTTATGCGAAACTATTTCTAATTATACGAAATAATAATAAACAACTACGAAATAGCGAATGGTAAAATTAGCGTAATAATATAACTAATACGAAAAATGGTGATTGGGGAACAATCAAAATTGCGATTTTGATTTGAATTTGGCCATGCTCGTAAAGTATATTACGCAAATATTTGCGCATGCGTGTAAAACATATTACGCAAGTGCTGTGCAAGGTTGCCTATTAAACTGAAATCATATTTGGCGACATTAGTTTTGACGTCTTTGCCGGTTGTCCATTATTCTTTACTTTAACCATGTTTTATACACTAAAAATAAAAAAATGTAGAGGATATGTGTGAAAAAATATTTACTTCCCATTTAGAAAATGTTTGGGGACTCCTTATAAGGAATCGATTGGATTCTTGTTGCTTTCGGGCGTTTAAATGCAGGACAGGCCAAAAGTCCTTGAGCGATTTTAAAATTTAATAAAAAGTCAAGTAACTGTCGTGAATGAGTGGGGTTTGGACTAAAATGCTTCTCCCAATCAAAGTTTTGTTGAAACAAATAAAAAAATTAGGTCCAAACTTCACCCATAGATAGCGCTGTGTCTCAATATCATCAGAAAAAGCTTAAAAAGTTAATAACAATGAATTACAGATAATATATTTTTTCAAAAGCAATTTCAAAACATTTATTTTGTGCAATACGCTACCATATCGCAATGTATTCGCTCAGTTGCCGAGCTATATCCAAACCATATTTCACACACGTATATTCGTGTTTAGATACTTTTTCTGGTGTTTGGTAACTCCATCTGTGGAAGAAAATTGGAACAACGTTTTTATTTGTTTTTCGATGGACTTTCGGACCTACCTGTACTATTTTAATTTGTCATGCTTTTATATAATATCTGAACATTTGACTTTTCAAAAGTAAATCGTAAATTGAGTAGTATTTTGTGGAATTTTTTTTTTTAAATGAACCAATCTATCCACATGTTTGGACTTTTAGAGTACAATATATTCAGATCTTGTAAATTTGCAACAATCAACTATGGAAGTATTTGTTAATCTTAATATGTGTCAAAGAAATGTGTGTTTTAGTTATTTATTATAACACGAGAAAAATATTTATATTGTTTTTATTCGATTCCAGTGCCAGGAACCCGATATTTGGTGCAGGTTAGTAACTTCCGTTTACAAACTAAACTATATTTTATGCTGTGTCACGATACAAATAAAATGAACCTAAAACATCTTTTACGTTGGATGTTTTGTTACGCGGAACGCCTTTGAAATCACTTACACTGGGAATCGGGATATAAACACTATGTTGCGCTTTTAGAGTGACTAATCTCTACACTATATCTTCGTGAAAAACGGCACGATTGACATAAATTTGCTCTCATTCGACAGGAAGTTGGACGCCAATGTGCATAAAATCTTGAAATAAATAGAGAAAAGCGCATACGGACATTTCTCTGACTGATACGGAATATATTGTATTTTATTGGCCCGTCCTGTCCCTAAGGATATTCGTGCTGCCTGTTGTGACTTCTAAGTAATTTTCTCCACATACATTTTGTACTCGTAAATATCCAGCATTTAGTGAGTGTGAGCAACACGCTCGAAATATTTGTAACATAAGATATTTTAAGAATACAATTTTACAACAATGCTGGGTGGTTGCCCACATGTGGAGGCGTACCTGGAAAAAATATGCATGGAAATACAAGACTTAATAACTAACTTAAATTCTATACAAGAACAGTGATGTACCGAAGAGTGAGTGATAAACTCATTGTTCACTATCAGAGCATTGCCATAGATTCAAATAAATAATAGACTTAGGTGTCACTGTTAACCTATATGAAAAGGAGTTTATATAAATGTCCGTGATAGTTCAGACAGTTAGAGTTTCCAGCAATTTGGAGTACCGAAAAGTTCACCTTTTACTATAGTTCAACATTTATAAGTCTCGTACTTCCATGATACGTTGAATCACTTGTTGAAAGTAGAGTTCATGTGACTTGTTTAGGAGCAAAGTTTGTAACGGTAGGGCTGCGAAATTGAGAGGGAAAGCCTGAAAACGAAGATGTTCAAATTGTTGAAGGCATTTTTTGTTATGTCGAAAGGTAATAGAGCGACTGATACGGAATGCCGGTAATTGAGTAATCTGTATGGGACTGTACGTCACACACACACACAAATTCAAGGATTCAGATTTATATATTCTCAGGGCCTGATTACCGATTAGGCCCGGGAAGCCTAGGCTTACACTGTACATTTTTGAAAGGCCCCCAAATCGTACATTTTATATAAATATTTAACTACCCTAACATAGTTTGCTACTAAATTTACCTTAAAAAAGTGGCATTGTCAACTTTAGTAAAAAAAAATTGCCACTTGTTACGTTTATTCGAATATTGAGGGAAAACTAAAAAACATACAGAATATTAGGAATATTCATTCATTATTAATATTTTTTTTAATATTTAAATTATAATGTGTTTCGTTTTAATGGCATTCAGGGGCAAGGATTTTAGTGCATGTAAAAGCTCGATTTGATGTTCCAGGGTTTATTTGCAGCCATGGGGCCCCCATTTAAAGGCGGGCTTCCCTTGCTTCAATACCTTAATTGGGGCCTGTATATTCTTGTCCTTTTGTGAAGAAGAACACTGAAATATCCAATAATTTATAACTCTTTCCCCTAAATTTGGAGAACTGTACATTTTAATGCGTAATTAGAACTCGGGTTCACATCTCTGCTTTATACTTAAACACATCTTATTATTTTGAACAAGAATTGAAATTTAAATTAATACTTTTTTCCCCTGGTATAGAAATCATCAGATACAAGTGGATTTCAGTTTTCTGAGATTTCGTCTAACTGAATATATTTATCAACCAAAGTTTGCGGTAAGTTAACGTTACATAAAAACAAAATGTCATATATTATATATTTAGCCTTTTCTTTCAATAGTCAATACAACTACGCGACCTTGGCGAGCGTTTTCTTAACATTTTCGAGTGATCCATTCCGACACTTTAAATATTTGACAAATAGCACGATTGACCTAAACTTGATCTTGTGGTATTTGGTATGTGTGCAAAATCTCGAAATAAAGCAAAATTCGTACTGTCCTAGATGGGAGCCAGCAGACGCAGACCTATAACAGCTTGTGTATATTCCTTCTGTTGGCACAGTATTGTTGACTATCAATTCCTATTTCTGTAATTTGCTGAAAATACGTGTTACGTAAATTTTTTCTGGCCGTCCTCCAACTCAGCCAGGGGGCCGGATAGCCCAGTGGATAAAGGTGTCGGCTGTGAATCAAAGGATTCACGGTTCGAACCTGTACGAGGACTAGACTAAAGAATAGTAAAAACGTAGTGATATTGCGATCGGAGGGTTGCCAACTTCCCTACCAAAATACTAGAATGTCGTCCAAAACATCCACAAAAACTATCGGCGTGTATACGGGACTGGTGCACGATAAATCGGATCGGGGTCCAAAGTCCCGACGTCTATTGAAGGCGTTAGGTGCCAGCTCAAGTGTTGTCCTCGTCATATGACCATGGTTCAAAAATACGAGGCATCGTTCCCGGGTCTTTCCTTCGAGATAGGCCTCGAACCGTCGCCAATAGTCCACTGCACAGCTCTAGTGCGACGTTAACTAACCAGCCAACCAACACAGCCATACACTATTTATTAAAAGTATATTTTTACCTAAATTCTATGTCTCAGGATTGAGATCAATTAAATGCTATGTCCGAGGTGAAAAGAATGTTTTTGTTGCATCCTATGTTTTTCGATTTCGCAGCTATTCACCATAGCAAAAACATGTTAATAACGAATCTAAACCAGATCTATGCGGTAGTTTTAGAGAACACTACGCATATTTCAGCCGTTTGCACTCCTCTGCTGTGACATTTCAATATAAGTTGGTAACTCCGATGTCGCTGTTGCAGCGACATCTAGAAACAAACTTGTACTTTAATACAATATAGGGAAATATTTCGGGGTTCTTTTTCTCTAACGGTCTCAAACGTCAAACGTGAGAAAATGCGCCAATGTTGTATACACACCTAAGTGTTTATCATCTTCGAGCATGGATCCCTCATAGTAGAGCAAACATCGGGATATCATCTCGCTGACATCAAAGTGAGGTCAACATGTATCGCTACAAACACGTGACTAATGACGTCATTCCATTCATAAAATTTCACTGTTACACATTTCCCAAATCATCAGCCAATCGCGAGTACTTTTTAATTCATAATTTTTAAAAGAAGTCATGTGTTTGTAGCGATTTGGTCTCAGATGTTTGCCTCACGATTATGTAGTGATAGACTAGTCAGGATACACACCACTAGATGGAGTTACTATGTAATGTATTCCAGCGCCACCTGGGTGTCGCTGGCAACACTGATGAGTTGTAAGCACTGAACTCTAACTGTAACTGCTGGAGGCTCAAACTTTGTTTCCTCTACGGGCGCGATGAAACCAATTGAAAGCTGCCATACGGTGCCCCAACATTTTTTTAAAAATGATGTAGTGGTGTTTTTTATTACCAAAGAATTGTAGAAGTATTAAATATATATAAATATTATATTTTCATCTTATAGAATTAATTTTTATATTGCCAAACAGATAGTTTTTGCTCTTGCTTTTTAACTACTTCTACTTTGACTTGCAAATGACTTCCTATTTTAATAGCAGATTACATTTAAAATGGGTTTAAAAAGAAAATAAAAAAAACTTACCCTAAAATAATATATGTCGGCGTATTTTAACATGAAAAATATACGAAATATTGCGGTATCAAGAAAAGTGTGCCCCATCATGGCGGCCTCCATATCGGCTTCAAGTCAACAAAATGTCTTGCCCTATCCAGAAGTTACAGTTAGAGATCAGTGGTTGTAAGGCAGAGCTAGAGAAGTGCCGGTGAAGATAGGTGGATTGCGATCCACGGATGCATTAAATAAAACCGTTGTGGCATAATATTCTGGAACTGTCCCTCGTTTCGTTCACCATCACTCACCTCTAACTCCACATGGGGGCTCAAGGCCGTGATTGAAAAACTGAGCAACAAAAAATTAGTGCGGCGGTAGAATCGGAAGGAACCGGAGGCTAAGCCTAACGCACCACGAGACAACTGCGGTCGTCGTCGAATACGGGAGCGGAAGCCGATTCGCAGCACAACGGAATCCGAAAACATCGTCGTCAGAGAAGATAGAATCAGCGATGTGCGAAAAAAAATATTGGAGTGCAAAAAAGTGACTAACTTTTCTTCTCAACATGTCTTATCTGACTAAAACGCGAAAATCAGATCTACTGGTACTTTTGGATGAATTGGAACTGAATCCACCGGAAAACCCAAAAGTGGTACAGTTGTGCAAAATCATAACCGGACAAACGGGTTACGATGAGGAAATAACAAAAAACCTCCTATGTGCCATTGTAGCGGAAAGAGAGGAAAGAGAAACTAACGAAAGAGAAGCCCAGGAAAAGGAAGAAAAAGAAAAAATGCGAGAGTTTGAATTGGCGAAATTAAAGATTGAAGCAGAAAGCCGTCAAAAGGACACAACGGCAACAAAACAGACAAATGTCCCCATTCGCAACTCAGGATTAAGCAACATAATAAAGCCATTTGAAGGAGGTGACATCAGTATGTACCTGGCGTTGTTTGAAAGGCAAATCGGTCGCATGGAATTGGATAAAAATACATGGGTGAGCCACCTGATAGGACTGCTACTAAAAATTGCTACCACTAGAAATCGCAAATGTGATTACAAGAGAACCTGAAAACGTGACGAGCGAACGTGACTCTAACGGATAAATTAGATGATTTTCAAGCTGCACGGAACTTTAGAAGAAGCGCAAAGCCATGGCAAAGCCGTACGAAAACAGAGCGCATGAGGAGACAAGTAGAAGTCTTCGAAACCGTGACGGCGCCGGCGCGCAGACGGGAGGAGCTTACGCGAAGGAGCCTACCCAGCAAAATCGACAGATGAATAAAAAACAAGGAATTATTTGTTTTTCATGCGGAGAAGTTGGACATAAATCATTTGAGTGCGGCGAAAAAAAGGTGAAAAAAGCTGAAATTAACGAATCAGATTACAGAATTATGAAAGAAATTGTATTATTAGATCATGAGGTCAGGGCTCAAATAGATACGGGAAGTGATTGTAGTATTGTAAGTGCAAATATACATAAAAAATTAGGATCGCCTGAATTAGTGAAGGATGACATCAGGATCAAAAGGGATAGGTGACGGTATAGTAACACCCCTAGGATACTTTATGGCTGATCTAGTTATAGATGGATTTCTAATAGAAGCAAAAATCATTGTGATAGAAAACCGAGACGACGACATCATATTAGGAAGAGATGTCCTGAACAGGTGCGATTTCCAAATAACAAATAGTAGAATGACAGTCGAAGCAGTTAAAGAGCGGCATGTCAATCTGATGCAGTTAAAAAATGGAAATCCGGAAACTGTTTTTAGTTGTAGATTGGTCCGAGTGAAATCATCGCAAAACTTGCAAAAACAGACGGCGCGTCAGCCTGAAAAAGACTATGCACCGAAGAAAGCAAGCGAAGTAGGTTTGAGAATCGCTTCGAAAAAAGAAAACCCGATGATTTTTTCTCAAAACCAATTTGAAAATTTCGGAAAAACAAAACGAAAGCGAAGAGGTCAATCAAAATACAGAATCCATAGGAACAGAAGCGACAACTACAATTGGCGAATTAGCTCGGAATTTGATCATCAATATTCAGCTAAATACAAACCAAATGCAAGCAAACGAGTTGGCGATGAACGAGGTTGGCGACGGAATACAACAGACCAAGTCTACAATTGGCAAGTAAGCCCAAATCAGCGGAACGGAATTGGAAGAAGCAACATCCAGCAATTTGGAAGCGAATGGAATTGGCGACAGAATCCACTATTTGGCGATCACCGATCCATGATGGAGAGCTGCGGTCCAATCACAAAGCAGGATCAACGCACACCTTGGCGACAAGCGTACCGATATACGGAAGCCAACTAGAGAGTACCAAATAAGGAGCGTACGAACTTGGCGTTAACTATCTTTTTTTCGGTGAAGGAAACCTTGAAAGTGAACCCTCAAAAAGTGAATCTTTATTTTTTTTTGTGCTTCGAAAAAGTTGTATGCAGGATTGGGAAATGTGCTTTTCGTCTTATTTGTGACTTTTTTATTTGAGGTTGCGAAATTTTTTTTATTTTTATTTTAGGAAATCGAATAGCCGTTTTAATATTTTTATCAGTGGAAAGAAATTTTTTGGAAGAAGTTTTATTTGTTTACAACAGCTCTGCAGTAATAAAGTGTTGTTGAGTGTTGCATAATACGAGTAAGAATGAAAGTTGTATATATTTGAAAAGTTTTGTGATTTAATTTTGCTATTGATGTATATTTTTAAAAATTTAATTGTGATGTTTATATTGGTGAAAGTGATTTAAAAAGAATTTATTGGTGGAAAGTGAAAAACTTTTTTGTGTTAATTATTTTTTAGGTTTGAACAGTTGAATTTTTAAGTTTTGGAATACTTTAAGACTTTTAACTTCTAAATTTCTGAACACTTAATTTTTTGAACATATGGAACTCTAATGATAAAGTGATTTAAATATTTAAAATTTTTACAATAACAAAATTTGATAATGTTTTGAGATTTTAAATTTGAGGTAACATAGTAATTGATTTTTTGATGTTATGAAAACTAATTTTAAGTTATAATAGAATAATGATTAATATATCAATATTGTGTATGTATGTGTGAAGGTGTAATGTCATGTATTGTATTTTAGTATATCATTGTAATTATGTGATTACGAGGGCGTAATAAGTCGAAAATGGCCGAGTGTAGTGATAGACTAGTGAGGATACACACCACTAGATGGAGTTACTATGTAATGTATTCCAGCGCCACCTGGGTGTCGCTGGCAACACTGATGAGTTGTAAGGCAGGGCTAGAGAAGTGCCGGGGAAGATAGGTGGATTGTGATCCACGGATGCATTAAATAAAACCGTTGTGGCATAATATTCTGGAACTGTCCCTCATTTCGTTCACCATCACTCACCTCTAACTCCACAATTATGACGTCATATTCTCTCTACTACTGGCCATTCATGCTCGAAGTTTACCATCCCCATCAAATCACTCTTTAGTTGATTGATTGATTTATTGCCTTAAATTTGTACCATTGCGAATATTCTTAGAGTAGCTAATACACTGAACTCTAACTGTAACTTCTGGAAGGCTCAAAACTTGTTTCCTCTATGAGCGCTTTGATGCCAATGTGAAAGCAGCCATAATGTGCCAACAATTTTTTCAAAGTGATTTATAAGGTGTTTTTTAATACCATAGCATTGTAGAAATATAAATGTAAAATATTATATTTTCTTTTTATAGAATTGATTTTTATATTGCCAAACAAATAGTTTTTGCTCTTGCTTTTTAACCATTTTGACTCGCAAATGGCTTTCTGTTTTAATAGCAGATTGCATTTAAAATTGGTTTCAAAAGTAAGTATAAAAAAAACTAAGTCTAAAAGCAATACATGACGGCTTATTTTAACATGAAAAATATACGAAGTATTGCGGTAGCGCTGAAAGAGGGGTACAGCATGGCTGCTTCCACATTGGCTTCAAGTCAACAAAATGTCTTGCGCAATCCAGAAGTTAGAATTAGAGATCAGTGAGCTAATATCTCATAGTAAAAATAACTCGGAGTTGCTGAAAAATCCTAATAATAATTGCTAGGAGTGCAAAGGGTTCAATGGCAGCGTATGGATGGTGTTATACAAAAAAAAGATAGACTGTATTGGAGACACAGCCGCAGTGAGGTACGTGAAAACGTGTTGTGCGTGCTGCAAACATTGATCTCTAACTGTAACTTCTGGATAGGGCAAGACATTTTGTTGACTTGAAGCCGATATGGAGGCCGCCATGATGGGGCACACTTTTCTTGATACCGCAATATTTCGTATATTTTTCATGTTGAAATAAGCCGAGATATATTATTTTAGGGTAAGTTTTTTTTATTTTCTTTTTAAACCCATTTTAAATGTAATCTGCTATTAAAATAGGAAGTCATTTGCAAGTCAAAGTAGAAGTAGTTAAAAAGCAAGAGCAAAAACTATCTGTTTGTCAATATAAAAATTAATTCTATAAGAAGAAAATATCATATTTATATATATTTAATACTTCTACAATTCTTTGGTAATAAAAAACACCACTAAATCATTTTTAAAAAAATGTTGGGACACCGTATGGCAGCTTTCAATTGGTTTCAACGCGCCCGTAGAGGAAACAAAGTTTGAGCCTTCCAGCAGTTACAGTTAGAGTTCAGTGGCTGCAAAGCGTGTATAGGCACTAAGGTAACACTTTTACAAGTTAAACACTTATAAGCTTTACAACTCCGGGTGATGACCGGTTTGAGTAAGATGGGTTAAAACTTTCGCCAAACACGAACACTCCATTCAAATCGACAAACATACCGCCAAGCAACGCCTCTGTGAAACACGCGTGAGAGGCTGAATTTAGCTCAGCGTGCGTCATACGTGGCACGACAACTGTGCCATCTGTGCAAGCGCACTATTACACACTTCTGTGACATGCGATTTCAGCATGCGGCACCCTATTAACCAAACTGAAAGACGTTTCACGTCAAAAGATCAAGATAACCACGTCATGCTGCAAGAAATTCGGTAGGTTTGGTTTGGTTAATTAACGTCGCAATAGAGCTGCACAGTGGGTACTGGCGACAGTTCGGGGCCTATCTCGAAGAAAAGAGCTGGAAACGATGCCTCGTATTTTTGAACCATGGTCAGATTACGAGGAAACACCTGAGCTGGCACCCAACGCCTTCAATAGACGTCGGGACTTTGGACTCCGATCAGATTTATCGTGCACCAGTCCCGTATACACCCCGATAATTTTTGTTAATGTTCTGGACGACATTCCTAGTATTTGGAGCAACCCTCCGATCACAAGATCACTACTTTTTTTAGTCAAGTCCGTCGCACAGGAAGCCTCCGTCGCCGAGCGGTTAAAAGAAAATTAAAAAAAAAATACTAGAAAAGTCGTCCAGAACATCCGCAAATATTAACGGCGTGTATACGGGACTGGTGCACGATACATCTGATCGGGGTCCAAAGTCCCGACGTCTATTGAAGGCGTTGGGTGCCAGTTCAGGTGTTTCCTTGTCATCTGACCATGGTTCTAAAATACGAGGCATCGTTCCCGGGTCTTTACTTTGAGATAGGCCCCGAACCGTCGCCAATATCCCCCTGTGCAGCTCTAATGCGACATTAATTAACCAAACCAAAAACCGTCGCACAGGATCGAACCGGGAACCCTTCGATTCCCAGCTGACGCCTTAATCCACTGAGCTATCCGGCCCTTGCAAGAAATTTGGTAGAGGATAATAGTAGAAAATTGTATAATATTACATGACTTTTTTTTCAGTTGTTTATATTTCCAAACAACATTTTCTGAATTTTTCTTTTTCAGAGTATAGAAATGTATAGTTACGTGGGCGGTTACATGGGGATGTGGCTGGGACTGTCACTGATCTCCCTCTTCGATCTCTTTCAAACTCTCTGCTACTTGCTGTTCTACCCAATCGGGCGCATGGCGCGCGCGAGGCAGAAGAAGATGAAAAGCGTCACTGATCACCGCGGAGGAAGATTCTACGATAATGTGGCAGTCGTTTACTAACCAACATACTTTGAAGTTACAGATAGAAACTACGAAATAGCTGTGGAGACTAATAATGGGGGAGTTTCACGCCGAGAAGAATACCGCTGTTCCAATGGAACATGGAGAAAAATACGCGATGCCGAAGAAGTTCCGTAGGAATAGCATGGAGCTTTAGTTCCTGTACTATAATTTTAAGTTTTAGTCTTTAAATAATAACTCAATATAGAAATATTTACTTAATACACTGAGATAGATTGCACTCATCGTTTTTGAAGCATTTTTTGTGTCGAAATAAAAGTATTTTTCCGTATTTCGTTATAATTCTAATTATAAGCAACTTGTATACAGATAGAATATAAGTCTTTCTGTATCTAAATTTATTCATATATAGAATAAAAATATTACTTATTTGGTAAAAACAAATATTATAAACAAACTTCCCCCTAATGCAAGCGTAGCGACTAAACAAAAGCAAAGTTGTCTGCTGTAGGGAAGAAATCGAAACTATTAGTAAGTTACCATGTTGATACGTCACATGAAACTCCTGCATTGAACACTGCGTTTTGGCGTGCCATTTTTGTTTTTATGCTGCAAATTCTGCACCAAATAGAGATTTCCCAAAACTAAAGTTACTTTCTAATGCCTAACCAAACGATTGGATTCCAAAAAAAAAATTTTAATTGTAAAATTCTTTTCATGGCGTTGAAGTTTTCAAAAACTTCCAGTATATTTTTTTAATCTTTGTTATTTTTTAAAAATTATAACTGAAAATTATAAATGTATTATACATTGAATAATGAAATATTTTAAGGAAATCAAATTAGGTGTATGTTGTTGGGAAATTTAGAGGTACCAAGACGTGATATCAGGACCATGATTTCGTTAATATGGACACAAAATGCTGTTTACAATTTAAATGGAAGCCCAAGGTTTCACTATTATATCTATAATAGCAAAAATCAATAGCGATATTGAACATATAACGCCGACAATGGACAGTAGCGAATTACTGAAGTATGATTTTTCTATTTAGTGGTTACATTTAAAGCCAGTTTTCTCAAATTGAACATTTTGTGGGTTGATCGATTGTTGCATATAACATGGTCCATATAATGGGGGAGTTTCACGTGACGTATCACGATGGAAACTTACTAGTAGTTTAGATTTCAAATACAAAATACAGCAGACAACTTTGGTTTTGTTTGTTTAGTCGCTAAGGTTGCAATTATGGGAAAGTTTGTTAATAATATTTGTTTTTCCAAATAAGAAATATTTTTATTCTATATGTGAATAAATTAAATACTTATAATATATATGTATATAATTAGAATTACAACGAAATGCCGAAAAATACTTTTATTTCAACATAAAAAATGCTTCATAAACGATGAGTACAATCTATCTCAGTGTATGAAGTAAATGTTTTTATATTGAGATATTATTTAATGACAAAAACTTAAAATTTTAGTACAGAAACTGAAGTTCCATGCTAATCCTACGGAACGTCTTTGGCGTCGAGGATTTTTCTCCATGTTCCTCAGGAACAGCGGTCTTCTTGGCGTGAAACTCCCTCATTCATTATTCCTTTACTATACTTGCTTTTATATATTCCTATGCTTATACTTGATGTACTTTTAAATACACAAGACAAATAGTAATACAATTCTAAACTAAGAATGCTAAGTAAAGTATTCTAAACATTGTCTTAGAGAATTGGTAGAGTGTTTTGCAGGTTAATTATATATATTTATATAACACGTTATTTCTTGCTACAATTTTGGTCACTATTTTTTTATTCGTATTTTCGGATAATATTAGAAATGTTGTTAAACTAATTAATATATTGATCAGAAAATTAATAGAACACTTAAGGTTCATCTTCTATTACATGCATGGGGATTTTTCTTGCACTAATTAAGTACGATCTAAGTTACCTCAAACAGTAATCGGCCCTGTATAACACCATATAAGTTGAGGCAGCGCCGATACTAGGGTCAGTGTAAATGAGCTGTGAAATGGCTCGACGACTTTACTGTTGACCATGGCAAGCACCTTCTGAATTTAAACTGCAAGTCATAGGATGAAATTGAGACCATCTTGTTTATTTAAGGGTAGTCTATGGATTTATCAGAATGTATATAATTATAGAAATCTCTATCTCTAGTATATGTATTTTGTCTCCTAATGTATTTATCTTTAGTAAATAATATTTATCTAAATGACAATAAACACATACGTTAAAAAAATTCCGCAATTTTTTAGATTTTACAAACAGTTCAACATGTTCTGTTTGTATTTCATAAATCGATTAATATCGATGAAACATTTTATCTACTATAAAAATCAGTGCACTAGCCAGTGGTTCCCGAAAGGTGGTCCGCGAACCCCTGGGGGTTCGCTGGTCATTGATAGGGGGATCGGGTCGGATCGGGTCCAGTGACGACACACAAATTTATTTACATTTATTTTGGGGGAGGGTGGTTTTGGTTTGGTTAATCAATGTCGCACTAGAGCTGCACAGTGGGGGCTATTGAAGACGGTAAGGGGCATATCGCGAACTAAAGACCTGGGAAAGATGCCTCGTATTTTTAAATTACCAATTACAACACAAGACAAATAATTATATCTAGTAAGACACCGTTTCTATTTAATTTAAAATCAATAAAAATGCAACTCACTAAAATTATCAAAACAATCACAACAATAGGCTAACCTTCTTGGCACAGAAATATTGACTAAAACAATTTGACTCACCCCTCAACACCAGAGCAATTCTAGCAGTCTCTGGACTTCTGTGGGCCAGTAGTAGCCCAGTAAATAAAGGCCTTCAGCTACTAATCACAGGATTGCTGGTTCGAATCCGTGCGATGGACACGACAAAGATAATTAAAAAAGTAGTGATCTTGCTGTCGGAGGGTTGCCAGCTTCAATACAAAAATACTAAAAAGTCGCCCAGAATATCCAACAAATCATACCGGCGTGCATACGGGAATGATGCAAGATAAATCTGATTAGAGTCCAATGTCCTGACGCCTAATGAGGTTGCAACGGGTAGCAGCTCAGGTGTTGTCCTCGTCTTTTCTGACCATGGTTCAAAAATACGTGGCATTGTTTCCGGGTTTGATTAAAAAACATCGCACTAGAGCTGCACAGTGGGCTAAAGGCGATGGTTCGGGGTCTATCTCGAAGGAAAGACCCGGGAACACATACACATTCGTACATACACCTCGTTATTTTAGAACCATGGTTAGATGACTCATTGTTTCCGGGTCTTTCCTTTGAAATGGGACACGAACCGCTGCCAATAACCCAATGTGCAGCTCTAATGCGACGTTAATTAAACAAAACCAAACTCACTTCCATTTGAAAACCTCGAATATCGAATCCAATTAAACCAAAGCAATCCAAAATTAGGCGTTTCCAATGGTCCAGCTCGGCATCTGTCCACGATCCCACGAAAGTCATTTCGCCCGCTGTTAGTTATTAAAATCTCCCCATGTTTTCTCAAATTTGGTAAACGTCAAAATATATCCCAGCTGCTCACCCGGTCCTAGACGATAGATTGGACAAAAGTAAAAAAAGTAGTGATCTTGTGATCGGAGAGTTGCCAGCTTCGCTACAAAATACTAGAAAAGTCGTCCAGAACATCCGAAAAAATTAACGGCGTGTATACGGGACTGGTGCACGATACATCTGATCGGGGTACAAAGTCCCGACGTCTATTGAAGGCGTTGGGTGCCAGTTCAGGTGTTTCCTCGTCATCTGACCATGGTTCTAAAATAACGAGGTGCATGTATGAATGTGTGTATGAATGTGTGTGTGAATGTGTATGTGTTCCCGGGTCTTTCCTTCGAGATTGATCCCGAACCGTCGCCAATAGCCCACTGTGCAGCTCAAGTGCGACGTTAATTAACCAAACCAAACCTCATCATCTGACCATGGTTCTAAAATAACGAGATGCATGTGTGAATGTGTATGTGTTCCGGTGTCTTTCCATTTCGAGATAGATCCCGAACCGTCGCCAATAGACCGCTGTGCAGCTCTAGTGCGACGTTAATTAACCAAACCAAACCAACCCAGTGGTCCAGAGGGCCTCCGTGGCCGAGCGGTTAAAGGCGTCAGCTGGGAATCCGAGGGTTCCTGGTTCGGGCCTAGACGATGGACTTGACAAAGAAAAGTAAAAAAGTAGTGATCTTGTGAACGGAGGGTTCCCATCTTCGTTACAAAATATTAGAAAAGTCGTCCAGAACATTCGCAAAATTAACGGCGTGTATACGGGACTGGTGCACGATAAATCTGATCGGGGTCCAAAGTCCCGACGTCTACTGAAGGCGTTGGGTGCCAGTTTAGGTGTTTCCTCGTCATCTAATCAGGGTTCACAAATACGAAGCATCGTTCCCGGGTCTTTCTTTCAAGATAGGCCCTGAACCATCGCCAAAAACCCTCTGTGCAGCTCTAGAAACGTTCTTGAACACTCAAGAAAACGTTTCAAGCATATAAAAAAACAATTACAAACGAAATTATTTAATTATGAAATGTGCATAATGCAGAAAAAATAACTATAATACAAAAACAACAAATCAAGGTAGTTATGTTACATTTTCACAATTTCAGCAGAGGTTTGCTTGATGTTCTCCACACATCGGCCTTGAGCAACGTCCACAGTAAGTCGAATTTGTAGTAATCTAGGGTTAATAAATTGTTTACATATAAAACAAACTCAAACATAAAACACATGCTTTATTCTCAAGTATATAAGTACACGTAGTTCTCAGCAAGCGCAAATAATATAACGTAGATACTAAGATAAATATAAATAATAAAAATAGATTTATACTTGATTTTATTTTAGAATCAGAAGATCCTTCATGTAAATAAACGTAGTACACATTTTTCTCCGGGGGGGGGGGGGGGCACTCTATACTTTACCAGTTTGACGTAGGGCCCTTAAAAATAGGAGGCCAGGGCTATATTGTTCCATATGATACATTTTTGCATGGCCTTGTTTATGGCGTTGCTTTCTTTGAGGAATGCTTCTGAAATACAAGATTCCACTGTTCAAGTAGGTCATTGTTTCTAGTGTTGAGGAGTTGTTCCAATCTCTCCCATTTAGCCTCTCCCGACGATAAAATTGAAACATACGAATTGTCTGGATCCAATCGACAACTGTAGAGGCAAAGAACGGACGATTGGCAAAGTCGACACTCAATGCACACCTGAAAAATATATTCGAGTCATTTGAATACTCCTACATTTCAATAGTTAAAATAAGAAATTTAATTAAAAAAATTGTCTTAATTTTAAAATGGCCAACATAAACATAAAGTAAAATGAAGCAACTAATCGTCCTAGATACCTTTATTAATGACATCTCCAATTCACTCAGTGTCCTGAGACTGAGGTATCCAGCCAGCGTATGTCCGGCTGCCTCAAAAGGATCCATACCCTTGCAGTCCAGCAAAGAATGGGCCAGCATCAGACCGATGTCCCAAATGAAAGATCCGTGATGCATGTCTTCGAAATCTAAGATTCCGTCCACAGAATAGCGCTCTCCTAACTCTGTGGTTTCCGTTTGCAATAGAATATTGTGACCGTTGAAGTCGCCATGAATGAAACCTGACATGGAAAGAATGTCGCCAAGAGGCGAATTGTTAACACTTAAATCGATGACCTTAATAAAGAGTAAACGTTTATTCATAGTTTAGAAAAGAAGACTTATTTTCTAGAACAAATAGTTTATGACCTTTAGAGATTTTTTAATGATTTGTTTGAGAAAAGAAAACGACGATATAATATATTATCATATTGGTTCATAGCCAAACTATTTCCAAAAGAATAAACTTAATTGAAATTGTGTAACATTCTGTATTACAAGGGAGGATGTCTGTTTGTGTCTAAGGGCCTTATAACACAGTTACGCGAGGTAGCTTTTTCAGATGATTTGTCAATTGGTGAATACGTACCACGTGGTATGTAACCACCTATCGCAGAGCCAACTGCAAAGGCCATCAGTAAAAACCGTTTGTGTAGGATAGGGGACATTATTAAAGCGCATAAGCTTTTGAAGATGGATCTGTGAATGGGAAATACAAATCACGTGATCAAATGGTACCAATCGCAGAACCACCTGCATCTAACGCGTTCCATGTAAACAAATTTACCCGTTGTATAGAATCTATGAGCAAATGTTAATTTATAAATCGTATATTATGGTTATGTATCTTGAGTTTAATATGAACCATCGTGAGTTTAATATGAACCATCGTGAGTTTAATATGAACAGTTGAAAGAATTTATTGTTTTATAAACAAATTTAAAAAACAGTAAATTATACTCTTCTAGAATGTAAAATGTAAAAGAAGAATATTATGTAAATTAATTTTTATTTTCTTAATGAAACAACTGGTAATTGCCAGTAATGTATGTAACAAAAATATGCACACATACTTTTAAAATTAGGGTAGAATTAAGCATCCAAGAATATTATCATCAATGGTAAATATAGAAGTACCTTTGGAAATGTTTGTTATATTTGCTGTTATTTTTGATGAATATCTGTTTAAAACTTTACTGACAATCTTCTTTTTTTCTTCATCAAGACCTTCCACGAAGTTCCCAATTTCAGGAATGTGCTCAAGACTATAAAAAATTCTTTTCATTTTCAGACTTGAACACTCTAAATCCTGTAAGAAAAAAGACAAGACATTTGTAATTACGGTTAATGATATATCGTCAAACGGGGTGAGAATGCACAACAGACGTTTTCTGAATTAAACCACTCTCTCCGCAAGTTTCAAACGCAAGATATTGAGTAAACAAAAACGCATCTAGGCAGAGGAAATGTTATTAAAGCCCATTCTGCACGGACGAGATGACTCCGTGATTGGAGCATACAAACCACGTGAGTATTATCCACCAATCGCAGAGCCATCTGCAAAAGCTGGCGCGCGTTTATCACGTCCGTGTGGAGTCCTAAAGAAAATAGGTAAAATGGTTGTTATGCATTCTCAGAAAGAACACTTTTATTTTTTTTTTTAGAATTCTGCGATCGTCAAGGCTACTTTCGTCATATTTGACAACCGTTTCGTCATTGAATCAATAGACTTTTGACGAAACAAGAATCAGCAAAATTTTATCGAAAGTCAATTACTCAGATTCCTTTTCGGAGGTATTAGCTCATGTTTGGTTTTTGTACGTATTTCCAAAAGAACCGTCTTGGCCGAGTGGATAGCGCGTTGGACTCCGGACCGAGAGATCCATGGTTCGAAACGCGCTTTCTGTATTTATTTCAAATCGTCCTCAGTTTGACGAAATAAATTTCGTTAAAAAAATTACAAAATGAATTTCCGCAGATTGACGAAATATTTTATCGGGACATATAGGCGTCCACTTTGTCAAAAATGACGAAAGTTATGTCAAAATTGAGCTTGTACTTTTAGCAGTATACCAATTGTGTAATCAGTGTATGTGACATCACGACATCACTTTTTTTGTGGAAACGCGCGTTTTCAATATTAGCAAAACTACGTCAGAGTATCGTTTAGGATACGTACAACCCCCAAACAGAAAAATATAGGTTTTGTTATTGATTCCTACTTTATTGGAGATATTAAATATAAACCAACTTTTCTATGTGTTTGTTTACGATTTATTGCGTGTTAAGGCCCATTCTAGACGGACGCTTTTTAACGCACGTAGGCTCTATAATTGGACAATACAAACCGCGTGTTTTGTATATGTTACCGTTAAAGTATATAATACAGTTATTTCATAGAATACCTAGTTATTCCATGAAATAACTGATCGTGTCCGTTAAAGTGTGTAATATGTTATTAATTTGACACTTTAACTAGTTATTCTATGAAATAACTAGGTATTCTATAAATTAACTAATGAGAGACAGTTAAAGTGTAAAATAAACAATTTATCTAAAATGAAATTAAACTAATGATAGACAATTAAAATGAAAAAGAAGCAATTTATCTAATTTATGCAGCGTATAAATGGTATTTATGGAAACGTACCATAAAATCATTTGTTACAACAAGGATTACTAAAATGACACTTGGAATTACAAAGAACATTATTTCTAAAACAAAAACATTTTTTGTTGACACACTGGGTTTTACACGAACATTTTTTAAATCCCTGACCAGTACCTAAACTTTGAGCTGTAGCAACCGACCGGAGCGATATTTCTACATCCGGTACTTCTTCGATTTTAATTAATTTTTGTTCGCAGACACTGACCTGGGATCGGGAATATAATTGTTTTATGCGGCCGTTTCTTGTGCCCAATTGGAAAAATCCTTCTTCGGTTATTTTTATGATGATAGCTAAAATAGATTTGGCATCACCTTTTCCTCTGTCAACTTCCAGGCACTGGGATACGGACGGTAAACAGAGGCTTCAGAATGACATTTATCCGACGTTAATTTCATCTTTTTCGCTTGAATTTCTAAACATTTTTTAGACTTTTCTCTTTCTCTTTGAACATTAAGTTCATTAAAACACAATTTGCAGATTTTCTGCTCAACTTCATCTTCTGAAACATAATCTAACCGTGCGAGATATATGATATAGATTATTTTACACTTTAACGGGCTGCAGATCGTTATTCTATGAAATAACTAGTTAAACCATGAAATACAAGAGAGTTTTACACTTTAACGGACACGATCAGTTATTTCATGGAATAACTAGGTATTTTATGAAATAACGGATTTATTACTTTAACGGTAACATCTATACCAATCGCATGAGCCATCTGCTAAAACTAACGCGCGTTAAAAGCGTCCGTCTGGAAAGGGCTAAGTAAAAAAAAATTAACTTTGAGGGATAAGAAAGTGCTACCTTGTTTTGGTCGAAAAGGAAGCCATACCTTGTTGTTTTTGTTGTTGTATTCTGATGAATTTTGGTGTTTTTTATGAGTTTCAAATTAATAAGAAGATTGTCCCTCTGACTTACGGATATTTCTTAATGAACAGAAGCAAGTTGCAAATGGTTTAGTGGTGACAATTTACCTATTTTCCATATTTACCTTTTCAAGAAAATGTCTCAAATTTTTCTCTGTGATATTTGATAAAATTACAGTTCCTCGTAATTTATTTTCCTTTAAAAATAAATCGTAGTAAAATGTTTACTTTGATCCATTGAAGATTCATTGTTCCATAAGGCTCATTTAAAAAAAATGAATTTACTGGCCGCTTTTGCCGTTGTTTTCTTTTTTTTTTTAATTTAAAGACGTCCGCTTTTTCAAATTAATAATAAATCTGGTATTTTTTTGTCCAGATTTTTGTTTGAATTTTACAAAAAAAAATTCATTTTTAACGGCACGTTCGGTATGTTATTATTCGTCAATAGAATAATTAAAGTAGAATTAATATAATAGAAGCAAAAAAAATTGAAATACCTTTAAAAACATAAGGAAATTTTTTACTAAAGCATGTAACACTAGGTATTTTTTTTCTATTAACAATTGTAATGTACAAAAAAGTTTAGGATCACCAAACTACTCTTTATTAAAGCGAATATTCAAGATTCTCAGTCTTTTAGAAAATGTGTTATTGTCTAAGACAAGAATGAAATAAAACATTTATTCAAACTAAAATAAATACATAATTAAGTGACTTACTTGCGATTCTTGGTGAAATCTCGCAAGCAATGCGCCCCATTGGAAGAAGATATCTTGCGTGGGAATAATTCTAGTTATAGGTACCCCTGGAACATATGTCAATAGATGGACACCGCATCTCTGAACTCTAGGCGACTTATCACCTGCAAGCCAAAGAGTACTACCCTTCAATATATACAGCGTAACCCTCAAAACCTTGTAAACTCTACACTCTCAACAAATAAGAAATCATAGAAAATTTCTAAATTGGAAGTAAGCTCTAGATCCCTCTGTACAGTTTATAAATTTAGACTTCCTGATATAATTTTTTCGTCTTGAACTGATTTTTCAACACGTTTAAGTTTTTTGTGTCGCAATTACACCATAGTACGATATTTTGGCTTCATAGCGAAATCTTTGACAAATCGTCACTTTCCACTCGACACAATTTTTACGCAAACAGTTTAAACCTTCGAGCATGAATGGACTGTAGTAGAGCGAATATGACGTCATCATCGCGATGCAAACATCTCAGACCTGATGGCACCAGACACGTGACTTCCTTTCAAAATTTATGAATGAAAAAACGTTTGCGATTGACTTGTGATTTGGAAATAATAGTAAATGTGTTACTTTCTGAAGTACAGGATATTTTTATGAATGAACTAGAACAAAAATTATGAATGGATGACGTAGTAAACCACGTGTCTGAGGCCATACATGTTGACCTCACTTTGATGTTAGCGAGATTATATAACCTTATGATTTCTCTACTATGAGGGATTCATGCTCGAAGGTTTAAACTGTTAACTTAGTGAATTGGAAGTTTAGACTTCTTAGTTCTTTACAATTTAAGGCCACACTCGGTCCAACCCGTCAATTAGAACTTAAGTCACAGGGGTAAAACAAGCCAGCGTATCCCCGAAATGTACCCCCCCCCTCCCCCTCTGCGCACTTCCACGCTGCATGAAGGTCAGAGGGGAAGGAAGTAGATTAATACCGAACCCAGTCGATGCGGTTTTCCTTCATCTTCACGATGATTCATAATCATCTGTAGCTGAAACACATGAAAATTAGAGGAAAGTCAGGTTCGGTTAGATATTTCTCGAAACCTTACAGTTCCACAAAGTGCTATGTTATATCGACTCTGGACACAATGTTGTGACATAAAAAAATATGTTAAACGTAATTCTCTGGCAGCTATATATCAGCTTAGTAACGCGTAAAAACCTCTAAGGTAGAAACCGTCAAGTAACAGCCACATGCATTGGTTTAGACTTCGCATAGAACTACTGGTTAATATTTTAAATGAAATGTTGGACTTGTATGCTACTATAAATTATTTCAGTGATAAGAGTAACAATATACCGTAAAGGACCTTCATTCAAAAGTGGGACCTGCTCCAAGTTCCACGTTCTTCCCTCCAGATCTTTCACTGGCACTGGTACGCGCAATCCCTTATTGTCCAAGTGAATCATTGCCGAGTGCATGGATTCTAAGAGAGAGTGAAAACATTTTAAATATTAAATTCGAATTTCCACTTTAGACAGGACATGTGAGACACTCTGCAATTTCTTGAAAAAGTAGCCCCCCTCTAAAAATATATAAATCAGTTGGGCAAAAATAATGGTGTAGTTATGCGTAGTTAAACGACAAAACTTTGTCAAACTAAATTTGTGTCCATCCTATATGTTTTTCTATTCATGCACACAAAAATCGGGTATGTGTACAGGTACACACTGTACTATAAGGTTTGGTTCATGAATACTTTTTGGTAACACGCGGACGGTATAAAAGTCAAAGGGAAGAATGGATGACGTCGCACACCTTCCTCTACACCAGTGTTTCTTAACCTGTGGTTCATGGACCCCTTGGGGGTCCATGGGTCATATTTTGGGGGTCCGCCGACTGATCCTAATTTTTAAAATGTTTGCATCAATATTTAGCCAGCAGTGGTAACCCGGACCTACTTCATCCTTAGCGCGCTCTGTATGGCAACCCTGTTTCTTTTTCCGCTCCTCCGGAGAAGAGAATTTGAGGCGCTTTTTCGCGCATGCTCATTTATTTCTCTTTTGTTTTAGCCTTTTCATTGGTCGATAATTTGTTTGACTTTGAAATAGCGGTATAATTTTAAACTTGATTCACGATTTTATTTCCGTTGGGTCTGCCCTGGAAGTAAGACGTACATTTATTTTTGTCTTTCATCTGTTTGTGAGTAGCATATTTTTTTGGTGTTTTCTTAGCTTATATTATTGCTAAATGCTTGATTTCACTATGGAATTAGCTCTTGCTGAAGTTTTGAATGCAAAAAATAAATATTCAATTGGCTATTTTAGTGTTTTACCAGTCATGGGTAAGAAAGCGTTGTTAGAATAATGTATGAAAGAGGGAATGATTTCATCGATGTATAAATGTCCAAAATGTGGATCACAAATGAGTTTGAAGCCGAGACATAAGGGTATATCCTCCATCGATACAAGATTCCTTGCCGCTTTTTCAAGTGTTTTTTTGTGTCTTAATGTTTGTTCTTAATGTTTCATTTGATTATTTGAAATAAAACTATTACTATTACTATTGAAATAAAAATATTAAAATAATTAAATAATAAAACAGAATATATTTTGTAATAAATTATGTTTAAGCAATTTTTTTTTTCACAGAGTGGTCCGTGACATATTTAAAATTTTTAAAGTGGTCCATTGTGCCAAAAAGGTTAATAAACACTGCTCTACACGATGTTAGGTCATTTATCCCCATAGGATGATTTCACGTGGAGTCGTAAGCGTAGTAAAGGGAAGGAGAGCTTAGGGGGATCAATTGTCCCCTCCCCGTCCCTGTCATAGACAAAATTTCTATCAAAAATTATTAATATCTAAAGAAATTTATACAATTTCATCATTAATTAACGAATTATTGACAATTAATCAACAACTAATTGCTAATCAAGGACTAATTACTAGTTATTATAACTGTCAATGAACGTTTATTATTATTTTTTGTAAATATTTTGGAAATGGAACTAGTTGAGCCCCCCCCCCCCCCCCCATAATTTTTGAATTGCTACGCTACTGCGTGGAGTGAGTTATAGGTTCGGAAGCATATGCTGCAGTTAAAGGCGACACTATCCCCTTCACACCTACAAATGTCAGAGGGGGCAGTGAGTTAACAATCGGCCTGTCCGAAACACCTTCCTTTCCTCTACACGATGATAGGTCATTTATCCCCACAGGATGAACCCACCTGGGTTATAAGGATTTGACAAGGTTTTTTTTAGTATACGACCCCGTGCGGCGAGATACCCCATACAAATTTTATGGTGTTATTCACGTCAATAAAAAATAATGGGTTTAATTTGAGGTTCGTCATGTCAATATGAAAACAAAATAATATGTATCAGATGAAGTCCTGAATTAAAGTGGAAGAGGCATAATTTTCGTCAAATTCTAGCTAATACCATACCGTCATACACTGTAAAAGAATTTGCTTAAAAATGAGTACATGGACGTACTCGTTATTCTTTGAGTACAATCGCATCGTAAATAAGCGATGACGTACTCAAATTTAAGTAATCGTACTTTCGCAAAAATGAGCAGTATCGTTTTTTAATATTGCTAATATCAGCTTCTGCTTAAGCCATCTTAACAATGCGACCTGGCAAACTTTAAATATTTGTTCAGAAAATGGTTTTCCACCTTATTTGATGTCGAAACTGAGTTGTTACAACTCAATTATCTTACTTCTTATTCTTTTGTCACGCCTTTTTAATAACATTACTTCTATTTATAACTTCATCACGTAGCTCTCGTAGTACAACGGATAAGACCCTGGACTTTGCTGCGGACGACATCAGGTAGACGGATTAGGTTTGATTACCGGTATATCGTAATTGTTGACATTTATTTAAAGTGCTTTATGAAGGCAGCCTATGTAGGCAAACAACTGTTCTTTTTATTCATTTTACTCATTTTTGAGTACATGTCTTTTTCAAAAATGAAATTTATGTATTCAGAGCTATGATAAGCATCGAATGTAATCAAAAATGAGTACATTTACTTATTTTTAACAGCCGGCATTTTTAACATTCAGTGTAATACATTGCAAACATGCATTTTTTATTATAATAAAGAACTAAGACTATAGTTTGATTTTTAATCAATGAATGCCTAAGGTAAAATAAAAGAATAAGGAGGAGAACAATTGAGAATTAACCTTTTTTTTTAATTCTTTTTATGAAAAAGTAATTTTTTAATTGCAAGATTTTGGGTTAATAAATCTGTAAGTACACTTTTCTAAAACAGTGTACAATGTACAATGATTAAATTTTATTTTTATGTAGAATCCATTGTAATTAAACTACTGAACTTAATTTTAATTTTGGTTTTGTACTAGAAACAAATAACCATTTTTTTTTTAAATAGAGAATTTTTGCTTACTTTTTGTGTGACTAAATATTATTACACTTATATAGTTTTTGTTTCAGTAAAACAACTAAATTTTAGGTTTAACAGCATGATTGGAGAATCTTTCAGGCAGTATATTCTAGTAAAACAACTAAAATTTATGTTTGAGCATGATTTTACCCTAAACCAATGATACATGAAATTTCGTTTTGATTGGAAATATATTTTTTGTGAAAAATGTACCAAAAGTTGAAAAAAGACGTTTCTTGAAAAGCTGTAAAAAAATAAAATCACTGGTAATTCTAAATGGATTTTTTGGTCTTCTCATGCAAATATTTCGCAACTATTTAAGATCAGTGAGTGCACGAAATATTTTCTTTATTTTAAGCAATCAAATTTTAAAATAGTGACTTCTTCCAAAAGGGGACGTGTCCACTTTTGTTTAAATTTTAATTTCGTATTTTACATAACTTCAAAAACTTAGTATCGAACTATAGGTATAAGTAAGTTTTATTTCCTGCCCCACTCCCGAGGGATACACATTTGGCCAATTATGACTTCCATCGTCACGACAGAGTGACAAATGACACTCCATAGAATGGTATTACACAAAGGTTGTTTACACACTCCAAGTGGGAAATGAGCAACACGCTCCTCTTGGAGGTTTCACATAAAGTATCAATCAACTTTTACATATGTCTCGAGTTAAACTCTGAGAGGGAAAACAAAATAAAACTAAAAATAAATTAAAAAGAAAAGAAAAAAACACGCACAAAAACAAAGTCCATTGGTGAGTGACATTTTTCATATTTGAAAGAGTTCGAGAAATCATAATCCGTTGTCCTATATGTATTTGTTCAATTTGTGAAAGGTTGAAATATTTAGAATGTCACCCTGGAGAGATCGTGCGCAAGAGCCCTGGAAGGTAAAATTTCGAACTATAGGTAAGGACATTTTAAAATCCCTAAGCTGTAAACTGAAAATCCGATTTTTTTTAATTTGTAACTGCACTGTCCTCTTCATTATATAAAGCCTTATTTTTAACTAAAAACCCCCACAAAAAATATAAAATTTGGTTAAATATGCTTTTTACAGGGTTAAAGATCAACATCAAGGTTTTTTAAAGTTTTTTTTTTTTTTAAATTCCAGAATGAGAAGTACATGAAAAGTAACGTTTTTTTTAAAGATTAATGTAGAGACCTATAAAAATACAGTGAATGCAAATAATAACCAATCAAAGTATAAAACAAATATTTTTAGTCTGTCCAATTTACGATGCATTCAGACGAAAATACGTATAATCAATTGCATCCAGTAACATTTCAACCATCCTAAAATTTTACAAATAAGAATATTTTTGTTTTTATAATTACGCAATCTCTGTTTTAAAATTCCGGGAGGACTTGATCAGTGAATTTGTGCAGGAATAACAGATTAAAAGTCTAATTCTAATTGCTAATGTAATTAATTTTGTCTTTTTTTTGCATATTTGTTCAAATTGTGTTTTAGATTTTTTTTAAATGTATTATCTTGTATTTTGTGTTATCTAATTTTGAATCCGCTTTTGTTAAATTATGTTGCCAAACTTTGTAAATGGGCTACGGCCCACTACAATAAACTTATCTATCTATAAAACAAAATTAAGAAATTATAATTTTTACAAATTGATATTTTATAACGAAAAGAACATTTTATCGATAGAAAGGAAAGGATCATGACAAGGCTTTTTTAGCTAAAAATTTAATGAAAACTCCCTGACTTTCCCAGAAGAGTTGGGAAATTGTTCATTTTCCCTGATAATTCCCTGACGTTCTAGGTCAATTTCATTTTCGCTGCCAATTCCAGGTTTTCCCTGTATTCCAGGCGAGTGGGAACCTAGTCTTTAATATCTAATTACGAATGGTAATTTTTTTTTAAAGTAATATCTGCGAATATTCATATGCAGAACTTTACTGTCCCTTCAAGAGCGTGGGAAAGGACAAAATTACTAATCCCGCACAGCCACCTCATAAACGAAACCTCCGAAGCAAAAAAGAAGCACTTTCGGACAAGGCTGCCTCTCAAGAAAGACACGCTGCGGACTGTCAACCCTTTCTAGACTTGAATGGATGGACTATTCCCAGGACCAAATCTGCTGTACAGGCGGCATCATCAAACACCGCTCCTCTCCTATTGTATTGCAGGGGAAAGCATGGTTTGGGGAGGGCCGCGGAAAGATTCCATCTCATTTGCCGACACTCCAGTTGACCACACAGAGTGGTTCACTGAGGAAACGATGCCCAATTGCCATGGAGACCAACAGCGCATAGGTTTTGTGAAAGTGTAATATTCGAAAACCCTAGTGAAACTTTCCTTAATGGATACAGGGCCATCTTTTTTTTTAGCAGAAACGAGTAAGTTATAGTTTAAGTAAAACTGTATGTTTTGTTTTTAAAATATTTTTTTTAATTTTTACGCTTAACGTCTGCATTAAAATTATCAAAAGAGTTTTCTATTTATGGAAATTCGTTTAATTTTCACTTGTTTTAGCGCTGCGTTCGGAATTTCATATAATTATAGTTATTTTTCGATTTACAAAATAGGATTCTGTTTATTGCGATGGCACAATTTTTTTTCTCTTGTAAGTCCCCCCTTTCTTTGATATTAGTTAAAAATAGTTTTTGTGCATAACACTTTTCAAACCATAACGAGATACATCGAGTAAAAAACTAGAAATCTTACTTAAACTATCCTTTTCATCGAATTTATAATTTTATTTTACGATTGCAATTTCAACACAAGTGAACTTTTATAATTTACTGTTATTAAGTTGGTTATCATAATATTTTCAATTCTTTAAATATGAAAACAATATTTTCAAATTCCTACCATCTGCGCATAGGGTAAGGTAGGGATTTTTTTTAATTAAATATTAAATTACATATTGGTAAACTTATGTTTTGATCTCGTTCTTTTTTTTTAATTTACTTTGGTTAATCGAGTACATTTTCGCAAAACAATTACATTTCTGGGTGATTTGTTACCAACAGACTATTTGTTTTAAATATATATTAAAAAAATCCTTTGATGCATGAAAACTTCTAAATAAAGTCTGAAAAAGTCGATTTATTTACCAATATCCATTAGTTTTCTATAAAAAATAAAAATTTTAATAAATTTTTTTTCAATGAAAAATTAGAAATGTTTTTATTTATTTAATATTTGTTTACTGTTTTGCAAAGTGAGAAAAGCAGGTTTTTGAATTGTTAATTCTAAAGCATATGAAGTTCGTAAAAAAATTTTAAATCTTCTGCTTTTAAAAAAATGTGAATTTCGAAGCTTATAAATTACAAGAGTTAATATTTAACACTGTTTATATACTACTATAATGATGTTACATACCCGTTTATTTCAAATAGACAGTCAATAAAAACCCATTTCGATAAAAAAATTTATCACATTTACTTACTTCATTAAAGAAAAAAATAATTTTTAAATTAAATAAACAGTCATCTGAGGAACCAATTAAAAATTATGCAAATACGTCATAGGTTTCTGAATTAAAACAAACCGGGAATAATATTAGCAGTTGTTCTGTTTCGAGGGAAATTAATAATAAAATAGTTGATTTTTCAAAATGGTGAATGACGAATTACAGCATGCTTTTAGGAAGAAAAACAGTTCATTAGTAATCAAATGCATTGAGTTTTTAAAATTTGAAAGTTGTTATTTATTCTATTTTATTCAAGTTACTAATTTGACTTAAAATTTTATTCTAATACTGCCTTTTTATGCGAAAATTTCCTTAATTTTCACTCGTGACCCATTTATGAATAGTAGTATTTTACAAAAGTATAACTATTAAAAAAATTTATAAACCACATAATTAAATAAAAATATGCGATTATGTTTTCCCATAAATAAGTGAACGATTTTGTAAAGATATTGTAAATTTACAATTTTTTCCCTGAAATGGACAATTTATGTTTCCAACTTGCATCCCTATGCAGAAAGAAATTAGACATTGAATGTCAGAAATCGAGTTTTTGTTCCAAATTCCCCCACCATACCCCACTGATCACAATTCATATCCTGAAGGTAAATTTTATTTCCCTCGTTGATATTTCATGTAAAATCCAATATTCTGCTTTTCAATTCCACCTAAATTAAAAAAAATTGTGTTATTCTTGTATTTTTAAAAATCCTCTTTCTGTAAACGTATAATTTGCTGTTATTAAACTTAGATTCTCAATTTTTAAAAAAATGAGTTCATTTTGTTCGTTTTTTAATTATATTGTACAAATAAATTTCTAATACGGACAATACATTATTTTATTAGAAATTATTAAGTAGTATGCTATACTAAGTAAAGTATATATAAACTATTGAAGGATTTACAAATGTGTTAAGTGTATTTTTTCGCGAACTTGAGCAAATTTGAAGCCTCAAATTGTAAAACCAGTTATTTTATGGTGCTATAAACTTTAAAACGACTTTCCTAAAAAAAAATACTGCATTATCGCTGGCCATATTTGTGGACTAAATCATCGAATTTCTTATACAAAATTTCTCCTAACGCAAAAATGCCCATTAACAAAATAATATAATCCGAGTTGAAGAATTAAGAAAAGTTGATATAAATTATTATTGTTGAAAATTTTATTAGGATGTATATTTGTTTTCACTGAAACAATGATTCCAATAGAACAAGTTAAGATAATGGTTGTTTTTAAAAATGGGAATAGGAATGTGACTATATCCGCTTATTGTTAAATAAGCTACTGACCTTGGAAAGATAGATTATTTATAAAATGACATCTTTTAAAGCAAAATAGTTGTTTAGAAAGTAGAAAATAATTAAAATGTAGTTTACCAAAATGTCCTTCTAATGAGCTCTTCATTGTGTTGATGATTTTGAGAGTGTAACCATTCTCGGAAATATGATCTACATACGGGTTCTGATGCACTTTTGATACCTTGAAATTAAGAAAAAAAGATTGTACAAAATGAGGTGTAAACATTCAAATCGTGTTTTGACCAAAATGTTTTAAAAATTAGATTATTTTATTACTAACTTCGTCTTCGATTTTTTTTTATAGAACTGAACTATTTTATTTGTTAAAAACAAATTATGTCCTTTTAAAATTAACTGGCAAAGTTGGAATATGTACAAACAGGTATTAACCCTTTCCACTCCGTTGGCGGCGCTCAGGCGACAACATAACGACTCGTTCTTTTGGTTCCCTGTTCTTTAAAATAAACTCGATAAGTGTCTTGTATGTAAAACATATCGATCTCTTTTTTTTCTACTTGTTCTCTTGCAGATCCAAAACAGATTATGATTTTTCCCCTCTATGAGCATAAAAAATTATGGGGGAAAAACAGAAAGAGGAATAACTGTTCTTTAGAAAGAACGCAAATGTCAAAAGTTCTTGGAGTGGAAAAGGTTAAACTGGTCTTCGTTAGCTTTTTCTCAACTTAACTAGTTTTCCTTCGAATTCGTTCCTTTCCTGATCCCTACAGAAGGTGCACGCAGTTCTCCCTCACTACGGCCCTACGATTTCTTTTGGATGGAAAATTTAAATATTTATTAAAATATAACAAACTAAAAATTTTAAATTCCGGTTCAAAAACTTAAAACATTTCCGTGAAGAGGAAGTAGTTGTTCTGTGTGCCACAGACAGACAGACAGACTTTTTGTTGTTGTTATTATATATGAACAAATGTAAAATATTTTACGCATATTGCAAAATATGTGTGCATTATTTAAATCAACATGCAAATTAGCTTCGTTAGAAGACGTTTCTTTTAAATTACTAATGAAAAAATAAATGAGTTTTAAAGAAAACATTTGTGTAATTATGAATAACAATTTGTACAAAAATCAAATATATGCATACGAAATGTTAATGCCAATTCTTATGTATAATAGTAAGTTCAAAGGATCTAAGAAAAAAATTGGTGGAAAAATGTAAATATTTATTTTAAAAAATTAGCTTTTAAAAAAGGTTTTTCAAAAATTCTTAATTTTGGGGAAAATACAAATAATTATTGAATTTTTGTGTGAAAGATTGTTTTTTTATATACATTTTAATAACATGCATTAAAACTTTTATTCAAAAAGTTACAAATAAAAAATTATACGAACACTTTCCAAAACAAAGTTTAAATGCTACCCTGTTCTTTTAAGGTAATACAATTATTTACCTGCATATGAAAGTTCTGGTCATTAAAACTGACCATCCTTCTTATTTCGGTCACTTCCAGTCCGTATATGGATCGAACCAAGTGAACGGCCTTTTCTTCAGAGACATTGGGTTTCAGAAGCTCCCTCAAGTTCATTTTGATTGAGTATCTTTACTAAAAAAATGAAGAAAAAATAAAATTAGATAAGCTGCATTTATCGAAACGACCACAGGGTTTAAGGTGCGTAACGTCAAGCTCAACAGTGGGTTCGGGTGTAATGTTAATTTATAGGCAACCATGAGACACACATGCAAATTATCGACGATAACAAAAGTATGTTACAGGGATAATGCAATTTGTTTCACTCGGATATCTTCTTGAAAGGAAAAGCTGTTTAAAGGTATTTTTGTAACGGCGTTCAAGAGGACAACAGCGATGCCAGCACCTGTTAAGCATCCTTATTAGTAACATAATTAATTAGCGGAAAAAAATCATGATTTCGTTACGGTCTTCGTTACGGTCCACTTCTCCCTACATGCACCTCTTACTCGGAACAGATTTTAAAGAAGACTTTGCATGTCAAAAGATTTATTGTAAATTACTAGAGAAATTTAGTACTTTACATTTGCATTTTATCCTTATTATTTAAAATATTTTCTAATTACATAGTGGATAAAGAGTTTACATTATGTTTTCTTTATTGAATAAATTTCTACATTAAACCAATCTTCAAATTAAGTATTTAAGAAATTGGATGACAGTAATATCTCTGTTAATAAGGCTCCTGTAGTTCTGCTGTCAGTATAAAACAATATGTCATTTTTTTTTACCTCTTTCATCCACTTACTTTCATACCTCTTTCATCCACTTACTTTCCCTTCAATTAACAAACCGAAAAAACAACAACGTTGAAACCTCCTTTCTAGTAAAAAAAAACAATTTAAGTTTAATCCAAATCGGATTATTAGTTTCCGAGATTTGAGCAGTCAAAACACACATCCTTTCAAATAATGCAAATTAGTATTAGATATATTGTTACAAATATATAAAAGAAATTTTACATATAAACAAGCATACCAAAACTTTTTAGGCGGTAAATCCTTTATTCGCAAATGACGACCATTTTGAAAGTGAAGAAGGATTTACGTGTTATGGAACACAGGCAATTGTCTTAAGTTAATCAGTTGCAGTGTTTGTCGCAATCCATCCGATAATATCATTGATAAAAAAAACACAACTTCTGATACCAACTCGGATTACGTTATTTTGTTTTCGAACATCGAAAACATGTGTTTGTTCTTTGATTCTTTTTCTCTACTGTTAACCCTTCACGGTCAAAGCTTAGGGTGAACCATAAATTAACACGATTTACCTCATATCTGGTGCAATCTCGACCGCAAAGGGTTAAAATTACCGTGAATTCTGTATTTGTTCACTGGTATCTTGAGATTTTGCAGAAACTTGGTAAAATCACAGTTTTTACTCAAAAGAAGGTTTCACCGTCGAGAGTTATTTTCGATATTTTAATTGGAATACGAGTTGCACATAACGATAAAAATTGTTAATATGTACAGCCGCGGGAAAAAAAACGAACCACCGATGATTGTTTCGTTAGTTTTTATAGTAGAGCTAAACTTAATATACCATTTTGTAGAGAATAAAGTCTACTATACATTAATATACAAAAAATTTGCATAGGGACTATTTTCATACTCAAATCCGCACCAACTTTAAATTTTTTAATAGCAACACCTACTTTTGATAGCGCAGAAATGTTCCCCGCCCTCAAAATAATCTAAATATAAATTTTCGTTAATTTCCTACATATATATGCAGAGATATTAGACGATATGTATCTATCTTATTTGAGGGGCTACTTCCACATGGACAAAGTATTAGTGAGACTTCGAAATGAAGTACGCGGATAAAAAATGTTTTGGCGTTAGCCGTGGTTCTTCTTTTCCCGTGGTCATTCATTCCCCCACTCCCAATAACCCCTCGCCTTTATATAAGAATTTAGAATTTTATGCCAACGCGATCACAGCGCTTTTAATTCTCAAAATTAGTAGATATCTGTTAAGTTCTGCAGATTTTAAATTTGTGTATGATCCCTTAAATGATCATTTGATTCACATTTTGATATTGACAAAAAACTACAAAGAGGAAAATCATGAAATTTTAGATATGCATATAAAATGTTTTTCTGGATCCATCACTATCAAAATATAGTATGGTTGCTATTCATAAATTTTATGAATATTAATATCCTAATTTAAATAAAATTAAAAAATATACGTATAAGTAATGAAAGTTAGTGTATTTTATTTGGGTAGTTTAGCAGTAACACAGATAAAAATATCAGTATTATTTCGAAAGATATGATTAAAAGTTTAAGAAATTCCTTTAACATTACAAACTAACGAAATAATCATTGGTGGTTCTTTCCCCCCCCCCCCCCCCCCCCCGGCTGTACCTTAAAACCGAGTGAATAAAAGCAGTTTTTTGGAAAGAGTTTTTAGGGCTTATAGTGTTACCCTTTTGAAAGCAAAAACTGCATTTAAAATAATGCATAGTGTCTAAGATGCTGGCACTTTCGGTTGTGCAAAAAAATATAATATCAAACATTCGAAGATCAAATAAATTGCAAACTGTGACGTCGGAGTTAGTTTATATAAATAGCAGATAAAGTGCATACCTGCACCACTGATTAGAGGACTCCATTTACAACAAGTGTTTGCAATATCCATTACTTAATTTTTGGCTCGACCTCACCCAAACTCGTATCTAGAATCCGCAAGTAAAGTTTTGTTATAATTTTTGACTAGGCAAAATCACAAACCTAGGTTGGCAAACTTATGAATTTTTTTTAAGTGAAACTTCTTACTTTCAATTTCTAAAAAAGTCAAATGTTTCACAAATTTGCCAACTAGGTTTGTGATTTCGCCAAGTCTAGAATTTACCAACCTAGCGAGAGAGGACCCTGACCACAGTGTATTTAAACTACATGCTAATACTACGAGATATCTCGTAGTTAGAAGGCAACGTGTTAACAATTATTATAGAGTTCATTATATTACATCAAACAAATCACCAACAACATCGATAGGTGCGATACTCAAAAGCAAACAACAAAATCTTTAAGTATTATTTTAATTTAAATTTGAATGCTGGACTACTAGTATTCTTATCAAATTTGGCGTCCTCCAAGTCTATTTTTTTCTAATTGATTAATGCGTGAGTGTTATGAGCATTATAACGCAAGAATAAATCATACAAGGGCTTATTAACCCTGGAGCGTTCCTAAATTCAAGGTGGATCAAATTGAAGGCAAGACGAATTGAAAAAATTCTTACTGGAACGACATTACTTACTATTAGAGACCGCTAACAAGAACATGCTGTCCCAGTCCTTATTTTTCCAATTTCTTGCCACCTCCAATTCGATTCGGATTGTGTCTCTCAGAAATAGCGCGAGCTCTGCAGTGTTGATTATTAGTATCCATCTCCCCATAGGATGCTACCACGAAGACATTTGGACCACATCAAAATTAACGTGGTTTGGTTTCCTCTACGCGGTGAGTAGAGAAAATAAGTTTTAGCGAACGACGAGGAATGCAATCAGCAACCCTCCAAGCGCGAATTCGATACACTCACAAGACGAGATTCTACGATTCAGAACTCTGTACTCTTCCAACCAGGCCATCGTTGAACCCTATTCGTGGGTTGATTGAAAAAACGTCGCACTAAAGCTACACAGTAGAAAATTGACGGTCTATTGCGAAGTTCGAGCATGGATCCTTCATAAGAGAAAACATAATGGTATAATCTCTCTAACATCAAAGTGAGTACGTCATTTCATTCATAAATTTTCACTGTTGCACATTTCCCAATTCATCAGTATTTTTTAATTCATAATTTTGAAAAGAAGTCACGTGTCTAAGGACATTCGGTCTGAGATGTTGGTTGCACGATTATGAAATCATATTCGCTCTACTACAGTCAATTCATGCTCAAAGATTGCGAAGAAAAGACCGGGCAACACTGCCTTGTATTTTTTTGTTTTTACCAGAGGACGTTTTTTAGTGCGCATAGAGCTTACAGAACACGTGTGTCACCAGTATGGAAGTTTGAATTTACTATTTATATAATCTAAAACTATATTTACAAACCTTACATATAATTAAATCACTACAAGATTTATTCTTACTCATTTTACCTGCACATGAACACTTAAAATTTAAAGTATACCAAGAAAATTAATTTTTTTTTATTTCACAATATACAATGTTAAAAATTAAAATTTTCAATTCATTAAAACAATTTCCCAGAGAGGACAAACTTTGTTCATTTTTCTTTGGCATGAAGTTTACGAATCTTAATCATCTGCCGTAGTTCCCCCGAGATGTACTGTACATCCTCGTTTAGTTTCTCATGAGTTTTAATAATAAAAATTCCGTAATGAACTTTTGCGATGTAGCTCTCGATAATCTTGATTAAATATTGCACATGTAACAGTAGCATTTCACAGCTGTTCCCTTCTTTATCCGATTCCGCATCTTTCTCGATTGTCTCATAACGTTTTAATTTTTCGTCAAAATCTTCCTCCATTATCTTAAAACAAAGAATATAGTCAAATATTTTCTCAAAGTCCAACACATTTCCCTTCGCGTATTCCCTCAACATTAATTGAGAAAACTGCATTATCATTTTGAGGTCATCCAATAAATCCATGTGAAGATAAAGCATTCTGATTTTTAGATTTTGATCCGACGGTTGGTTTTCCAACGAAGGTTCTGTAACAGATCTTGGAGAAGTTTCTTTAGAACCCTGAGCAAATTCTGGAGATTCTTCTGATGTATCTGTCAATTCTGCGTCGCCAGACTTCGAGGCGTTCAGTTGATCAGTTATACGGGATCTAAGACAAGAAGCTAATCTTTTAATCGTTTCCAATTTAGATCTAAGAAGTTGGCTATTTTGAATCTCGACGAATTTTTTTTTGTTGGACAAATATTGTCGTACTTTTTCGACACTTACTTGACTTGTAGTAAAACCTTTAATGCCGTTGAATATTCGCTCAAACACGTATTTAACTTCGTTCGGAAAATTGAGTGAAATCAATTTTTGAGAACTTTGTTTACATTCGGGTTGGTGGATTCCAACAGAACCTGCTTCTGTAGTTGAATCAGTTAGTTCTTCAGTCGATTGACGTAAGGGATCTTCAATTAACAAATCTGGAGACGATTCTGAAGGGATATCTTCAGAGCAGTTTTCTTCCGACATGGATGCTTCATCAACCATATCGCCAAATTTGATTTTCTTTGGATTAGACCTAATCACAGAACCCGATGGTGAATCTTGATATTGACTTCCATAAGCATTTTGACGCAGATTGGATGGACTGGATGATCTTTTGTATCTTTTATACAAAGGGCTTGACGAGTCTGGTTCTTTGGGGTGGCATGCCTTATGCGCGTCAGATTCAGCCGCATGTAAAGCGCTGTTCCTGAGTATGGTTTCCGTGGGTGTAGAAGGATAAACCAGCTCCCCTGCATTTTTCTGGAGTGTGGAGTCATTTAAGGAAGTAGTACGCGAGTTGATTGCATAACAAATTGGAGAATCTCTCCGTTGGTGTTTGGAAATAGATTGTTCAACTAAAACATTGTCAATTGCAGATATTCCAGAAAATGAAACATTCCTTGACTCACTTTCAATGGATAAACACTCAATTTCTGACTGATTGGATAAATTCAGAAGAAAACCTTTTTGGCAGAACGTGGGTGAACAGTCTTCGAGATTACCATAACCGAGATTTTCTTGTTCGTCATGCTGAGCCTCCTTTTGACTTGGAATTTTCAATTTTTTGGTACTAATAGACATTTCTATCAAATAAAGCAGCAGCGTTATACAAATTGTAAAAAAAACAAGCGTGAACTAAGGTGTGTTTTTTTATCCGTTAGGCTATTATTTATAAGCTTTTGACACATTTTCAAACACAGCTACCGTTAATAAATTCGGTAGTTTAATATTGTCACGATAGCCTAGTTGGCAAGGACTCATGATTGAAGAAGGTTAAGAATCTGGCGTGCCTCAAATATCCTAATGTGTCGTTAGTCGTGAGAAAACTTAAAGAGCAGGGTTCCAATTCAGGTGATCCTAGGCGATGGTTTTGTTTTGTTAATTAACGTCGCACTAGAGCTGTGCAGTGGGCTATTGGCGACGGTTCGGGGTCTATCTCGAAGGAAAGACCCGGGAACACATTCACACACACATTCATACATGCACCTCGTTATTTTTAGAACCATAGTCAGATGACGAGGAAACACCTGAACTGGCACTCAACGCCTTCAATAGACGTCGGGACTTGGGACCCCGATCACATTTATTGTGCACCAGTCCCGTATACACGCCGTTAATTTTTGCGGATGTTCTGCCTAGGCGATAGACTTGACAAAGAAAAGTAAAAAAAGTAGCGATCTTGTGATCGGAGGGTTGCCAGCTTTGCTACAAAATACTAGAAAAGTCTTCCAGAACATCCGCAAAAATTTACGGCGTGTATACGGGACTGGTGCACGGTAAATCTGATCGGGGTCCAAAGTCCCGACGTCTATTGAAGGCGTTGGGTGCCAGTTCAGGCGTTTCCTCGTCATCTGACCATGGTTCTAAAATAACAAGGTGCGTGTATGAATGTGGGTGTGAATGTGCATGTGTTCCCGGGTCTTTCCTTTGAGATAGACCCCGAACCGTTGCCAATAGCCCACTGTTCAGCTCTATTGCGACGTTCATTAACCAAACCAAACCAAACAAAACAAAATCCAATTCAGGTGATTTCTTCATTAACATGTGATTTCTTCATGTCTATCATCGTCATTTGACCATGGTTCAAAAATACAATTCATTGTTCCCTGGTCTGTCCTTCCAGATAGACCCCGAACCGTCGTCAATAGTCAACTGTGCAGCTCTAGTGCGATGTTCGTTCAACCAAAGTTAAAATACGCGTAAACTGGTTGGTTTGGTCTGGTTAATTAATGTTGGAGACTAGAGCTGAACAGTGGGCTATTCTCGACGGTTCGAGGTCTATCTCAAAGGAAAGACCCGGGAACACATACACATTCATACATGCACCTGGTTATTTTAGAACCATGGTTAGATGACGAGGAGAGGAAACACCTAAACTGGCACCCAACGCCTTCAATAGACGTCGGGACTTTGGACCCCGATCAGATTTATCGTGCACCAGTCCCGTATACACGCCGTTAATTTTTGCGGATGTTCTGGACGACTTTTCTAGTATTTTGTAGCGAAGCTGGTAACCCTCCGATCGCAAGATCACTACTTATTTTACTTTTCTTTGTCAAATCCATCGCCTAGGATCGAACCAGGAATCTTCTTATTTCCAGCTGACGCCTTTAACCGCTCAGCCACGGAGACCTTGACGACGGTTCGGGATCTATGCAGAAGGTTTGGTTTTGGTATTGTTAATTAACGTCGCACTAGAGCTGCACAGTGGGCTATTGGTGACAGTTCGGGGTCAATCTCAAAGGAAAGACCCGGGAACACATACACATTCACACACACATTCATACATGCACCTCGTTATTTTAGAAACATGGTCAGATGACGAGGAAATACCTGAACTGGCACCCAACGCCTTCAATAGACGTCGGGACTTTGGACCCCGATCAGATTTATCGTGCACCAGTCCCGTATACACGCCGTTAATTTTTGCGGATGTTCTGGACGACTTTTCTAGTATTTAGTAAGGAAACTGGCAACCCTCTGATCACAAGATCACTACATTTTTTACTTTTCCTTGTCAAGTCCATCGCCTAGGATCGAACCAGGAATCTTCGTATTCCCAGCTGAGATATGGAATCGGAAAGAGAGTTACAGTCCGCCGACAGCGGTAGCTACTTTTTGTTTACGATAAGAAGACATACTATTTATGCTTATGAAAACTTATTTTAAAATGGGGGATGATTTTTGTGTGTAAATTTGCATAACTGCACTGGCAAAACCGGAGCTGCTGCCGGCGGCTGTTAACAATGTTATACAATTATAACTTTTTCACGAATTCCGGTATCGACAACGAAATGTCTTTCGCGGATACCAACTACTCATCGAATGACATGTATTGCAATATCCTAAGTTTGAATGGAATTCTAATAACTTTCTTTTATACATGCTTGAAAAATATTACGGTCTGAAGAATGTTGAAAATGTAAGTGCTAAAAGTACGGGTGGTTTCTTATTTATAGATTATCATCATAGATGGCAGCACCATGAAAGGTTATACAATAACTCTCTTTGCATATAAAACACTAGCGGATATATTAATATTTTTTAAAGAACTCCATGTCCATTGAAACCCACATGCATGCAAAACTTTGATAAGTTATCCTGTTAAATAGTTATAATATAATCTTTAAAAAAAAGGAAATCGATAGGTATGTTTTTTTTTAAGTTGGCACCAACTGAAAAAAGTTGTAGCAAGTATAAAATTAGTATTAAATTTTTTAATTTTTTCCACTTGTTCTAAAAATTAAAAATTACTTTTTACTTTTTAGCGCTGGTGGACGTGAAATTCGGCGGGTCTTAAATGCCCTCACCTTGATTATGGTGTGAAAGTCTGGAGAGTAAAGTGCCAGTTTAGGTTTTGACATCGCCATTTGACAGTGGTTCAAAAAAAAAAAAAAAAAAAAACGTTTTACCTGATCTTTCTTTTGCGAAAAAGACTGGTGCACGTTAAATCTAATGGGGATCCAATGTTCTGCCGCTTATTGAGGTTTCGTCGGGATGCCAGCTCAGATGTTGTCCTCGTCATCTGACCATGATTCAAAATTACGAGACAGTGATCACTGGTATTTCCTTCGTGATAGACCCCGAACCTTTTCCAATAGCCCACTGTGCATCTCTAGTCCGACGTTCATTAACCAATCATTCTCTTGATAAATATCATTTAACATTCAATAGATGCCTATTATTTTTGAACCCTAATTCCCGTTAAGACACTTTATCATCTGTGCATATAAACTACCTCTGACGCCCCAGTTTGTGCCATTTTTAGTCCAATGGTGGATTGATAGGATTTTCGAATGACAGAGATTGAATCGTATTTGTTTCATAAATTTTACATTCAACAGGATAACGCTATTAACCATAACTCATTCCACAAAACTGATGCTATTGATTCGATTCTATACCCTACTACTGCAGAAGAAAAATTATTTAGTAAGAACTTTCATCCAATGATTTTATTTGACATGGAAGGAAAGTGACATACGTTCCATAGTATGTTCCAATATGGCGTCTCAAACCGAATGCTCTCTTTCTTGACATGTGCTGAGATAATGTTGCAGAAGAGAAAACTTTACGTGAGGATCAGAAGAAAAAATGTCCGTCCAGTTCAGAATAGTTTGTTTTAACCATCTGTAGGATACCATTTTTTGGTTTTCTTCCAAGATTCACCATACTAAATGATCAACACATAATTTTTCTGATAAATGAATAGCAACTTTATATATGAAACGTTCAGAACTAAAATATATCAAGTCTAAAAGTATATAAAAAAAAATTGTTGCAGATTAATACTTGTTAATGGTGTATATTTTCGTAACCATAGTGAACCAAGTCCCTGCTATTGCCATTTTCTAACAGATGGCATTATTATCCTCTAAATCATTTTAGAATTCAACTAGTGTTAATAATCTTTTACATTGATTATCTCAAAACTATAACTTATGGACTTGATCCACTTTACCTCTAAAATTCTCATATGTGTACAAACTTAAATGTTATGTTAATTTATTTACTTAGGGAATCCGTTTTTTTTATTTTTGCAGTACAGTCAAACCTGTTTTCGTGCGGTCTTTTTTTGTGCGATTTTTTTTGTGCGGTATATGGAAATTTCAATCAAATTTTAACATAATTGATTATCTGGCTACCGAGACATATACAAGCGTCTAGTGAAACAACAGTCGTCGCAAAAACTGATCACTGGCGTCATGGTAACTGAAAAAAAGTCGACTCTAAACGAGTGCGAGGTAGTATCTTCAAGTGACGAAAGCGATTTTGAACCAAGTTCGCGTATTGTCAGACTACGAAGGATAATGGTAATACGTTTTGTATATGTAAAATAAGTACATATGTAAATAAATTATTTAAAAATATTCGCATGTGTATTTTCTAAATCAGATTCCAAAAGTTTTGGGGAGATTCCAAGTAGCTGTCAAGCCTCGTGTCTTGATTTCGTTTAAAAAAGCAATTCCTAGTTATTTCGTTAGGTTTTGAGTTATTTTCTATGTGAGACTTTTTTTATGCGGTCCCTATCCACCGCATAAAAAAATATTTTTTAATTGTGTTGCGAAAACTACTTTTTATAGCTACTCGTAAAGTTTTGTGCGAATTTTTTTATGCATTTTTTTTTATGCGGTCCCTATCCACCGCACAAAAACAGGTTTGAGTGTATTTGAAAAAGAAATAGTTCTTTTAGTCCCAATGCTCGTTGGAACCAAACAAAAAATATCTTAATGATACATTAATTCAGACGACTAATAATGCCCCAAAAAATTATTATAATAAACTTAGTCAATAACTTATTGATTAACTAAATGACAAAAACTTACCGCAACAGCTAAGAAACAAAAGGTAGTAACAGGTTTCGGCTCTTTCTTGCCAACGTTCAATCTCTTGATCAGGTTTAATTAAGTAGAAGTAACCAACGTTACTGGAAGAATGTTAGTTTGCTTCAAGACTTAATTCTTGTCAGACAATTTTGAAATATGCCACAGTACGTAGGCACCTAGCGATGAGGAAAATGCAGTGTTTGGCAACGTGTAATTTTATAAATGACGGCTGGGCTGAGCTGACATGTTGTGAAATTTTAGTAAAGCCTGTGTAAAGAATAAAGGTAGTAAAGTAGTAAGTAGTAAGTTGCAATTCTCGAATGCTGAAATTTGAAAATTAAACATTTAAAAGAGTTTCGTCACATAAACCCTTTCTCCCCCAATGTGTAGCTTTAAAATAATGGTTCCGAGAGATTTCTAAAAGTGGTCCGTAAGGCAATTTTTCAATACCATATAGATGTTTTCCAAATTGAGTGCTGCCTTTTAAAACTAAAAACATCTCACTTGAAAATCAAAATATATGTGTTTGTATCGTCGTTGTAGCTCTTTCATGTGTTTGCTTTGATTATATTTAGCAATTAACTAGAAATGAATTCGATATACGATATATTTTATAATTGAAGAAAGTATTGTTCTTTTTCCCGTGAGTACATTATTGCCAGTCTACTGATAGATTTTATGGGTTTAAGGTGGTTGTTTTTTTAATATATCTCATAAGCAATTTAACTCTTTTAACTGTTTATTAAATTTTGTTAAACAATATATTATTATATATATTATTTTGCTCAAAAATTACCAAATTAAGGAACAAGAGGCAAGTTCAAATACTATGATATATACTACCATGCCCGTGCGATAATATTCGCATGAACACAACCCCCTCCCTCCCCCACGCACACATACACACACGTATTCGGGTGGAAGATATTAGATAATCTATTATGGCCAAAAAATTAAAAAGTTTAACAGTCTATTCATAAATGGCAGCATGATCGACGGCTTGTTTTAAAAACGCCTTTAAATTAAATGATTTTAAACGCATTTTTTTAAACCTTTGATATTTATGAGATGAAGTACGATTCATCATTAGTCCATGAAATTCTCTTTCTTTTGGCACCTCATGTGTTAAAATTCGTTGCGTCTAAAAGGCGTAAAAGGGTTTAACTACAAAAATGAAATATACGATTGATCATTTGAATATTGAAATTATAATTAAAGAATTAATTATAATTCATTAAATTAGGATACATAACGTTAAAAACGTTAATTTTTTAATTAATAAATTTATTTAGAAAACTAGCAATATGGCCCGGCGTTGCTCGTGGTCAATCTGTGAAGTACTATGTGACTTTTTCAGTCGAATATCGCTCTCTATACCCAGTGTAAATTTATTCAGTTACCTTGAGTAGTTATGGAGATATTTAACGTTTTTTTTAATTTTTATATTCACGACTTTGCATGCTATCGCGTATAAACTGATGGTTTTTTTTTAAATACATATATTTCGCAATATAAAAATCCCTAAAAATTAATAATTAAAAACGCTTTTCGTAATATTAGCCTGTAATATGATGTCGATAAAAATAATGCATTTTGCAGAAAATGAAAATAAAACACTTGGCAATATTGTTTGAATGCCAAATGGAGTTGAAAGCTTATATTATTTAAAAAGTTGTATATATTTTTTTATAGAAATTAACCCCAGTAACAAAAAAATGCACTTATTAAACTTCACATTCATTATTTTTAATATTAACAATGCAATAACAGATCAATCAAAGTAAAAAAAAATTCTATTCTCCCAATTGGAAATAATTTATCGTATTCAACAAAGTATTTTGGGTGCCAATTGGCGACCGGAGTTTTGGAATGGAAAAAGTTCTATAACTTTTGAACGGTTGCAGATACCCACATGAAACAAAGTGCAAATTTTAAATTCAGAAACTATTGTTCAAATGGTGCAAGTTTTATAAAAATTCATGCAGTAGTTGTTGAGTTAAATCCGAACAAACGGACAGCCAGACAGACAAAAAAAATTAATGTGATTTTTTGAATCAGTGTATCCTAATTCGTGAAGAAAACTCAAACTGAAGGGTTTTGTTCGATTCCACAGACACACTCCATTCTTATATATAAGTATAGATAGGACCATTTTAGCTAATTTGGCGATATGTTTATTTGGCGATCTTTATAATTCATTTAGCAACATTTGGCGATATTTACTCATTAGAAAATCAAAATACATCGTCTATTCCAGTATTGTCGAAAAGTATTTTTGGTCGCCAAGGTGATTTTTAAAAATAATCTTATGAAGAGAAGATCTAGATGTAAATTTCCCCTTATATGTTGACATTAATTTTTTTAAAAAATCCACTAATTTCACCAATTGACATTAATATTATTATTTGAAAACTATTTTCGCCATGTTGATGATATTTTTAAATATAAGACCATATTTTAGCTCATTTGGCAACATTTTTATTCATTTGGCGATATTTTTAATTCATTTGGCAACATTTGGCGATATTTACACATCAGCCAATCAAAATGCATCGTTTATCCCAGTATTGTCGAAAAATATTTTTGGTCACATGTAAATTTCCCTTAGGAGTAGTAATGGAAATGTTCTATTATTTTTTAGCGGTTGCAGATACCCACATGAAAGAAAGTGCAGATTTTAAACTGAGAACATATTGTTAAAATGGCGCAAATTTCATAAAAATCCGTGCAGTAGTTTTTGATTTAAATCCGGACGAACAGACAGACAGACAAAAAAAATTTAATGTGTTTTTCGGAATCAGCGTATTCTAATTCGTGAAGAAAATTCAAAATGAGGGGTCTTATTCGCTTCCACAGACAGACACTCCATTTTTATATGATAAGTAAATTATTAATAAACGAGATATATTTAGTACTTAACTATTAGTTTAATGTTTTTAGAAGCTGGTGGTCTGAGACGATGCGAATTTCCGAGTTAGTGGCCCGTGACTATCTAAAGGTTGGGAACCACTAACTGCTTTAAAGGAACAATGTATTCAAACTATAATATATTTTTGGTTAAATGCCTTGAGATAAATTTATTTTAATACGCAACTCTGACAAAACTGATTTATTTAGCTCTCCTGCATATGTTGGTTCTCCTTATTTTGTAAATAGCAGTAAATAATTCAAAAGTAACTCTCGTCGGGTTTGGTTTGGTTAATTAACGTCGCACTAGAGCTGCACAGTGGGCTATTGGCGACGGTTCAGGGCCTATCTCGAAGGAAAGACTCGGGAACGATGCCCTGTATATTTGAACCATGGTCAGATGACGAGGACAACACCTCAGCTGGCACCCAACGCCTTCCAAAAGACGTCGGGACTTTGGCCCCCGATCAGATTTATCATGCACTAGTCCCGTATACAAGTCGCTAATTTTTTTGTGGATGTTCTGGGCGACATTCTAGTATTCTGTTAGCGAAATTGGCAACCATTAAAATTAGTCAAGTCCGTCGCACAGATTCGAACCGGCGGAAACCCTCGGATTCCCAGCTGTCTCCTTAATCCACTCGGTCACGGAGGCCTTGTAAACTCTCGTCAGAGAATTGTGTAAAGAAATCAATATTTTTGTTTGCTATTGTGATTTTTGTTAAGACCTGCCAATATTTGAATATATGTATAATAGCCTGACGACTATGTATAATAGCAGATAACCAATTTAAAAATATGCAAAAGTGGATTGTTCTCTATCTAAAAAAAAAAAATCGATTATCGGATAATATTTTTTTAAACGATCCGGTTAATTGAAAATTCCGGATAGTTCAATGAAAGATAATCGGATATTTTTTACAAAAGGTGCCCAAGTAAGACACCCCCTATGCCAACACAAAAAAAAAATATCTGAATTAACATAAATCTTGCGCGAACATTCATAAGAAATAAAAGTGAGTAAAAAATACTAATAGAATTGATCACCACTTCCTTGGCGCGCTTTCTGACATTAGTTGGCGAGCTTACTTATGTTAAAAAGTGTGGGTAAGGGAGAGTACTAGAAACCAGTTTGGAAAATTGTACCAATCGCTTTTGCGCATGCGGGAGGGGCTTTTGTTAGGATATGTTAATAAACATACATGCCCACTTTGTTGGTTTGGTTAATTAACCTCGCACTAGAGCTAGACAGTGGGCTATTGACGATGGTATTGGGCCTATTATGAAGGAAAGACCTGGGAAACAATGTCTCGTATTTTTTAACCATGGTCAGATTACAATGAACAACAGCTGAGCTGACACCCGACCCTACCTTGATAAAATTCAGAACATTAGACTGTTATCAGATTTATCGTGCACCAGTGCCGTATACACGCCAGTATAATTTATTGGATATTTTTAGATGACTTCCTAGTATTTTAGTAGCGAAGCTGGCAATCCTCCGATCGCAAGATCATTACATTTTTACTTTTCTTTGTGAAGTCCATCAGTCGGGCTCGAACCCGCAATCCTCTGATTACTAGCCGAATGCCTTAATCCACTGTGTATGGGGGGTGGGGGGGGAGGACCCCCCTTGCTGCAGTGCTTCCGAGTCTTTGGAATAAATTCCGAACCATTGGGTAGCTAGTCCAACATACACATAAATATCAAAATCATTATTTTATTGTTTCGGAGTTAATTATTAAAATTCCAAGGATCAAATTCTTATTTCCACGTACAGAATAGCCCGATATGCAGCTCTAGTGCGACGGTGATTAACCGAACCTAAATGAATGGGAGAGTTTCACGTGACGTATTAACATGGTAACTTACTAGTAGTTTCGATTTCTTCCCTACAGCAGACAACTTTGCTTTTGTGTTTGTTTAGTCGCTACGCTTGCAATTATGGGAAAGTTTGTTTATAATATTTGTTTTTTCCAAATAAGTAATATTTTTATTCCATATGTGAATGAATTTAAGTACATAAATATTTATATTATATTTGTATATAATTAGAATTACAACAAAATATTGAAAAATACTTTTATTTCAACACAAAAATACTTGATAAGCGATGACTACAATCTATCTCAGTGTATGTAGTAAATATTTCTATATTGAGGTATTATTTAAAGACTAAAACTTAAAATTATAGCTCCATGCTAACCCTACAGAACTTCTTCGGCGTTGCGGAACTTTATCCATGTTCCGTTGGAACAGCGGACTTCTTCTTCTCGGCGTGAAACTCCCCCATTGAAAATCCACGCAACTTATTATTCAAAGAGTCCCGTTTATGACGTCAAAGCATATTAACTATATGTAAAATACTGTTGCCATATATTAAATATATTCATTATATCCGGATGTTCGTAGCCAATAGGATTGCTTAGAATTTCTCACCCCATCTTCTAGCTATTATATCATTCCTGTTATTTATTTTATGTTTATGATGTAACGCATCTCGTTTTTTGATAGATAACGTTAACTCAAATGTTTATTATTGTGAACAGCTGGTATAATTATTTAATTTTAATAGTATACCATTTTCCCCTCCCATTTTAATGCGTCATGAGATGTATCCAATTAACTAATCAAAATTATGGATACCCAGTAGTTTAAATTCTGGACTTGTTTTGTTTTTAATTATCTCCGTGTATTTGGTTTAATCTATAAACTATACGTCTGAGCTTATTTATGTCTCTTCAAAATGGAGCTAAATATCTTTGACATTAGATTAAAAATTCAACTAATTAACAAGTATGGATACTCGTAGTTTTAGTATTTTAAACAGGGAGAAATCTAAATGATTGTGATATTAGTATGAGTAGCTGATTACATTGCTCAAGTAAGTTGAAACTAATTATAACTAGTTAGGCTATATTTTATTTCATAATTATTTCCACAATAGTAAACTACTTTACTTGACCATGTGTTGTATGAAAATTAATAAAAAATCGTTTACTGTTATATTTATGTATTTACTTGTGTTTTACAAATATTCATATAAATATACATTAATTATAAAATGTTATGGTTTATGACTGTCCATATTTCAGTACAACTTTTAATTTAATCTGACTAGTTGGTTTAATCAAACATAAAAATTTCTTTATACTCATATATATATATATATATATATATTGTTCTACATTTTACATGTTAATCAATGCAATTTAAATGTGTATAATATTGTTATAATGTTCGTGCCTCAATTTTAATTTATATATACTTTGTTTATATTCTTCACTCTCGTGACCTTTGACCTATTTTACCACATTGATCTAGATTAGCTCTAATGATCTAGAGAAGTGTCTATGGCCAAATGTCAATGGCTTGCATAGGTTTTTTCAAACTAAAATCTTCTTTTAACAATGTCCATTTGTTGCATGTTTAAAAAATAAACATTTCATGTAAATGTTTCTGGGTTCAAATGTATTGAACAGTCACTGACTTCTCCCCCAATCTTTTAACTCTTTTTGGCATTCCTGCAAAAGGGAATTGACGAAATTCTTTGATTGTCGACAAACTTGTTACTTTTTCTTCCCAAAACGTGTTAACTTAGCCAATATTGCCTTTACAGAAAAGTTGCCAAGTGTGACCTTTCAAAACATTTTACCTGTTTATCTTACTCAGGGTTCAAAATGAGGAGATAAAAATTAGGAACTATTGACACCTAGCAATTTTTTTAAAGTTACCAAAATATTCTGCTTGGGTGTAATTTTAAAATAATTCAAATTGCTTAACAGACATGACAACTGTTACGATATTTTTGTAATCGTTAAAGCTTCTTTTGCATAAAATTAGAAGCATTTGTATCCAAAAAATATCACCGTCTTACTGACAATATTACAGAAATGTATTCGATTATTATTGAAAATAAAAGTTAGACGTAAAAAAATGATGAGTGGATCTAAAAATAAGGTTGACGAACTGAAATTTTTAAGTGCAAAATATGACTAACGACCGTTAATTTTGAACCCTGATCTTACGTGAAGACATCCTCTCGAAAGATTTATTTATTTAGAGCACATGATTAAAACATTGACGTGTAATGCGATTTCTCCGAGAATTCGCAGAAATCCGCAAATTTCATTTCCTTGCATGACTGATTTCAAATTTTCATTTTAAATCGATACCACATTTAAGAGGAGATTAAAATTGAATTCCAAAGTTGGAAAATACAACAACAATAGAATGCTTTATTGTAATATTGCATAATGATGAAAACAAGTTTTAAAATATCACTCTTAATGAGTTTATATACTTTGTGTATTAATTCCTTGGCAATTCTTTGTTTTATTGCTAATAAACTTAACTTATATTCAGTTAAAGTAAAGAATAAGGGAACAAACTATCAAAGCATCAAAATTAATATTGCCAAATATATCAGTTCTAATTGGCAACCCTGCTCATTATAACGCATTTTACACACATGTGCAAATTTGAATCAAAATCATAATTTTGTTTGCTTTCCAATCATTGTGAGATTAATTATTATGTTCGTTTTACCATTTCGTAATTACTTGTTACTTTGTATATTTAGTAACAATTTTGTATCGATTTTAAACCATAGCTAAAATGTTGTCAGATAAGTATTTGATTCTGTGTCTTTCATTGGTTTAATCTACAGCTAGTAGCTCCACCTACTTGTTTACATGACATCAATATGGGTGTTGGAAAGGGAAACCCTGAGCTATCCACCTTAATGTTGTCAATGACAATTGTTTTGGTGGAGTGTCTACTTATTATTTAAGTTTGCCTTGTATTCATTTATTAATCAGAATTTATATATTTTTTTAACTATAATCAAGAACAAACATATCCTTTTGTGTGTTTTTTTACTATAAACACATCAATAGAATGGATACCATAAGGATCAAGAAAAAATTAATGGGTTATTGGCCATCAAATGTGGCATTTGTTTGAAGTGGTGAGATGAAAATCTGTTGAACTTTGACCATATTAGTAAGGAACTCTGATGTAGAGTACCTTTTTAATGATTATACTTATAAAAGTCATTTAAAAAGCAGTAATAACATGTAATATTTTATGACATGCATTTTTAATATTTGGAAGTGTACCTATTTTTGCAAGTTTTGAAGATTTTTTAAACATTGATTCAGAACAGTTAAAATGGTAATCCATGTGTTTTGCTCAAAAGTTTAAATAATTTAACCCGTAGGTATACACTTCCTGCCTATCACCCTCTGAGCTTACACACCTGGCTAAAATGGCAGAAAAGAATTGTTCTGCAGCCACACCATGTCTTGCTGCAGCCATCATGAGTCCTGTTCCATCAACTTCCAAAATAGGAAAGTATGTGTAAATTTTCTGTTATAATGTCATGTATTTATGAATAGTGATTCATGCATTTGTATTGTTTGTATAAATGAAACAAATTTAATTAAAAAAAACTATCCATTTAGTTAACTATATATAAAAGGCTATTTTTCACATTTTACGCCAGCTAGTTAAACAACAAACTTGGGTTCTTTTCTTGTATACGGCCTCGTATGCGAACGAGCGAAAATGCGCCAAAGTTGTTTACCTTAGGGATTACCATACACAAAAGATAGCGTTTCAGTTGATTGTTTGATTGAGTGCACTGAGCTAAATAAAAACGGGAGAGTAAACTAAACATGCCTTTTTTAGTGTCTTTGCTCAAAATAGTTAAAACACAGTTTCTTTGGAGTTGATTTTGGTATGGGTAATTAGCGTCTCACTAGAGCTACACAGTGGGCTATTGGTCACGGTTCGGGGCCTATATCGAAGGAAAGACCCGGGAACGATGCCTCGTATTATATATTTACTTTCTTCCTGCGACAAGTTTGTTTTGATTACGTGCATTGGATGCGTGCGCATTTTCTTCCGCGATCTGACAGTAAACGTCTATTGCCTTACGATTGTTGATTGGTTAGAATATATAAGTGTTTAACAAACTCTGATAAGTTGCACGACCATGCGAACTATTCAATAGTTACAAATATTTAAATTCGGATATTTGTAAATTATGGGTTTGGTTCAAACGATTTTAAATTGGGTTTGGGGAATATTTTTTATAATTTTGGAAACATGTTTGATTGTTATGATAGCTATTAAAATAAATTTGTTTAGAATGCGCTTAAGTGTGTTGTCGAAATGCCCCAAATGACTGCCCGAAGGATTGCCTGTAAGCACCATGATCGACTGCCCGAGGGGGGTCATGGATGTGATCCTGAGTAGTCGGAGGCCGGAGACCATAAGTGCCCGGGACCATAAATCGACGTCAGGAGTCTGTGACTTTAGCGTGCGGTACGCGCGTGCGCTTAAGAGTGCTGTCGCAATGCCCCAAACGACTCCCGGAAGGATTGCCAGCTCAGGTGATGTTCTCGCCATCTGACCTGGCGCAAAAATACGAGACATTGTTCCCTTCGAGATAGGCGCCGAACTGTCGCCAACAGCCCAATGTGAAGCTCTAGTGCGATGTTAATTAACCAAACCAAAGCTTCGAGATCAATTCTAAACCGTCGACATTAGCCCATTGTGGAGCTCAAGTGCGACGTTATTTTATTCAATCGTGCAGACCTTAAGGAAATCCTTCGGAAATAATTTTGAACCGTCACCGCTAGCCCTTTACGCAGTGGACGTCATCCACCGTGGTTCGAAAATAAGACAGCGTTCGAGTAATTAACCGTAATTGTGCTATGCTCCTTAAACCATAAAGATCAGAAAAAAAGACACATGCGCAACGCATCGTCGTTAGGTGTCCAGTTGAAAACACAGCCAGATCCGCTGACAAGCGAAAGTCGTTACCTCGAACCGTAACTAATAGCCCATTACACAGGTTAAGTGCGACTTATTGTCTTTATATTTTAGAATGTACTTTTTGACGTCATCTAATCGTAAATCGTATTTACGACTGTTTTTAACATTTTATTTTGTGAGTGGCAACATTAAAATTGTAAATAATCAATACGGCGACAAACTTTCGCTTGGCGACTATTCGAGGCCGTTTAGAAGAGAAGTACCCAAACTTGTATCTTATATACCAGTGGTTCCCAAAAAGGGGTCCTCCTGAAAAAGATATTGTTAAGGTATTTTATTCCTTTTTGCACAACTTATAGATGAGGAAACAAGGCTTTTCTTCCGACTTATATTTGAAAAACAAATATAGTAACAGACTACATTCATGCTGATTTAGTGAAATACCAAACTTGTAGCCAAAATTTGGATTCGATTATAAATAAACAAAAAAAAAGATTTCACTCATCCCATACATTTCGAAAATCAGTGGAGTAACTGACTTAGGTGACTATTACAATGTTTTCATGTGTTCATGTGAGCTTTAAAAATAAACTAAAATTAATTAAACTTCTTATTGTGGTATTTTCTTTTCTATGTATTTATTGGGTAAATTTGTGCCCATATTATTAGTAAAAGTTATTATGTGTAAATTGAAAAAAAACATAAAATTAATTTTAGAATTTTTCTTCCCTTCACTTTCATGTTCAAACAAAATTAAAAATGTATACGTACACAGAAAGCAGGGCGAACTTCCGCAATCATATATGGAAATTTTAGTTATGGATAGGGTCCGTGGCTTAATAATAATTGGGAACTGCTATCATATACTGCCAACCAATTTATAAAAAATTGTTGGAAAATATTTAAAATTTATTTTATTTTTTACTTAACCTTTTTATACATTAAAAGCTACTACTTGAAATTAGATTTTAACGGTATCATAATCTGATAAATTATAATCCATATTTTTGCCATTTTTATACTATTTTATATTTTTATGCTATTCATTTTTCTAAAAGTTTTTATAAAATTATTTTAATGATTCGTCATAGTTTAGAAAGTATGATATATGTTCATTTTTATCAATTTACAACCAATATTTGTAAGTAAGCCATTTTTGATCCTTTAATATGGCTTGAAATTTATACAACCTGAGCTCTAGTTAATTCCACACATAATGCCTATAAACATGTTTTTTTCTTTGAGTAATTTCTTGTAAATATATGCTGACATGTTTTGAAATTTACATATACTTGTAACAATACTTACCGTATATACTCGCGTATAAGCCGAGTTGTATTTTTGTACATGAAAAATTCCGATTAAAATCGGCAAATCCTCGACGAAAGAGTGAAATTTTAATTAGAAAAATAAATATTTAAGCCTAGAAATTAAAAGTTTAAAGAAAGTGGCTGGAGAAACGGCCTTCCTCGAAGTTCGTGACGATTCATCGGGCTTAAAAACTCTCGCGATGTTCTGGTGTCTTTCAAACCTCCATCGGACTTCTTAAATTAAATCCCCCTTATTATGAAATAAAAAAATTTAAACCACAAACTTAAATACCAAAATGTGCAATTTCTAATCCTTAACATCGTTTTGTAAAGATTTAAAAACTTAGAAAACGTCAACTTTCTGTCAACATCGTTGACTACTGTCACTATTAAATACGGATGAGCATTTTTTTATCCACCTCGCAAGGAAATACTACTACTTTATAGATGAATATATACTTCTTATTAAAATATTTAGTTTTTAATTACGAGATAAATGACTTGAAAGTAGAACTTGAATTCGCCGATTAGCAAACCCGATTTTACCGCTTTAAAGCCAATTCCATCCAAAATACTAATGAAACAACTATTAATATCTGTACATAATATTATCAAGGAATAAAATCTGCATTAGGGAAATAAATCTTGTTTAATTATTGCATTCGAGCAAGAGAGACATTGACTTTAAAGTGGTGTCATTCGCTACGCACGATGTCAACTTTTTAGTCTTCCATCCAAAATTCAGCTTCATATATTTTACAAACCAATTAAATATTTATCAAAATATATACATTTTCTTAAGTTAAACTGATTATTTATGGGAGTAGTTAAATTTTGCGTCACGATTACGCCGCAATGCGCAGAACGGTCTTCAGTCAGCACATGACGCACATTCTCGATCTCGGAAATGTGTCGGCGCGTTTCAGAAGAATCCGCTAATTTCAACTTCTCTCCTTTTCCCATTTTAGGCAAATTATATTAGAAATTTTAAGGACCCGCGTATAAGCCGACCCCCCCTACTTTTTTATGAAAATTTTGACTTAAATTTCTCGGCTTATACGCGAGTATATACGGTATGCTAACTGTGTACTGTTCCTGCAGCACTGAAGCTCGCATACAGAGAAACGTTGCAGAGAAGCAGAGGAGAGATAAATTGAATGGGTATATTAGTGAACTGGCCAACATTGTGCCTATGGTCTCGATGTCATCCAAGCGGCTAGATAAGACTAGTATTTTGAGGTTGAGTGCTGCCCATCTACGTATTTGCAAAAGTAGGTTATGCTTTGTCTATTTTCCCTTTTTTCACATTTAATTTCTCTTTTAACTAAAAAAAATTAAATTACAAGTATGCAAACATGGTTTGACACAAAACCTTAAGTAAATGAACCCCTAAGTAAAAGAAATGTAAAATTTCTTTAATTTACATATATGCATACATATGCAAAAACTTGGTAGGTAGTCACTAGGAAAATGTCAATTCTGTGCACGGATTTAAATAAAATTATTTACCTTCTAACACTAAATAAGTATACGCCAAAAGACATAATAATAGCAGTTTTTAAAATTGTCTTTTTCCTAGAAGAACTATGGATTTTCAAGAAATGTCCATAGAATAGGACCACCATCACTTCTCATTAACTAAATAGGACACTGTAAAAAGTTGGGAAACTGAAAACATAAAAAAAAATGTGTGCCAAATAATAGAATGGTAAAAAGTTGTAATAACTCAGTTATTTTTTTAATATTACCCCATTATTTTAAGCATGTCATGTTTCATTAAAATTGGACCAACAGATGCCGAGATTAGTGTGAATTTAATTTTGATATCAATTAGAAATATATATATATGGGGGGGGGGGGGGGTTATATCCATTATTCTTTTAGCCGTCAAAATTTCAGATTTACAATTTAAAATGTTCTATGCATGACACACAAAAAATGAATTATGTAAATTGTCTTATTCCACCAAATCGGAAATTAAGAGGTTTAAAGTAAAATAGTTTTTACGAATTTAAAACTTTATATGTTTTTTGTTACTCTTGTGACAATTAAGCATCACTATTAAATACAGTTAAAGTTGTATTTAAAACTTAACATAAAATATTTCAACTATATATATTTGATAAATATGGAAATAGATTGTTAATGTGTATATATAATAATTTCAGTTAATGAACGAAAATCATATACAATAACCAAAGTGATATTTTTCTCCCCATTGTGTTTCTCCCCATCAACTTTCAAAACAACTTCACTGTAGACTATTCGTATGAAATAATCCCATACAAATTCGTATGCACTAACTTTCTGGGATTAAATTGATATACTACACTTAGAGTTTGATTTAACATGTTAATTTCAGTAAAAAGTTTCAATTTTGGTGGATGTACCCAGAGTCACTGGCAATATTTTCTAGTTTGGTACAAGATCATCTTTGTTGTGCGCCCACACCATAAATTTTAGAACACCTTCTAACCTATGTAGTCGGTAAAAAAACAATTAAGCGGCATAAAGGCTACACTTTGTTTATTAGTTGAATTATAATAAGTGTTTTGTTAAGCAAACAACCTTTATTGGATAATTAGATTTTTATTAAATAGCAGATCTTGATTACATAAAAAAAATTACTGATGCGGTCGCACCACCCTAGGGCCGGTGCTGCAGATTACATTTCATAGTTATAACTCTTTTAATTACAATACAAATTTTTTTTTAAGTATTAAAATTTTGTGAGTAGAAACTATGATTTTACTGTCTGATCAAAATTAAATCAATAATTAATGCTTTCATTTTTAATACTTAAAACAATTATTGTTAGTTTTGACATCTTTTGTTAGTTTTGAAATTGCGTAATAATTATCCATGTTGTTCTTAGATTACATCAGGCTAAAACTGTATCCTCACTAGAAAGAAATGTAAATATTATAATTATAGTTTGCTTTTAGGATAAAAAATAATTATATATTTATTGAAATATTGATTACTAGTCAAAAAACATCTCTTGATTCATTTATAAAACTTTCTGTAGGTTCATTAGGTGGGAGCAAAGTGCAGAAAAGAGGCTCGAAATGGTGCCCAAGTTTCTTAAATGAAGATCAGATCCGGGAAATTCTTGAAGTAATGTCTCAAATTATTTTCAACTTTTAAAAAAAATAATGTATGTCTAAGCTGTTTTTTTAATTCGTAATATATTTTTTTCCTCTCTTTGTAAAGTCTGTTGACGGATTTCTGCTTGTGACAACCGGCTCTGCAAAAGTTCTGTTTACATCTAGGAGTGTTGAACGATATCTTGGTCACCAAGATGTAAGTAAACTGTGCAGTTCAGACATTTTCGTTTTGTAACGTTAGCAAATGTTTAATATTGGGTGAAAAACATAAATGTTTAAATTACACTTAGATTTTCTGAACATGCTGCTCTTTTTATAATTGTACACTTTTTTTTACTTTCCGAAAATAAAAGCCAACATTTTAAGTCACGGTGAAAGTCTACATTTATAACTAAACTACTACATTTAAAGTTAAGAAATATCAGACATTTTCAGTAATTTTCCATGACGAATCAGCCTTTAATGGGTTGGGGGGATGATAGGTTTACCACATGATCTTACATCCATTTAAACCTGGCGAAGTTACCCTAGCTTCTTGGCACGCAAAATGTACAAACCCATGTGTTGAATGTTAAGTAATGTCAATTCTGTTACAATAATGTTGTTTAGCTAAACATTACTGATCTAGCGATTTTCTATGCATTTTTTCTCCAATAAAATAATGGCTACCAACTCTTGTTTTCTCTAATTTAGGGATTTCTTTGAATAGGTTTGATATCCATGTATTAAAAAAATTAAATTTGATGTGGGAAATTCCAATTCCGAAATCTTGATTCGGTTTTCTTATTTTAGCAAAAGAAAATGTTATTAGTTATGCAAAGTTTATTTTATTGAGCATTTTTCTTAAAACAAATACTGATGTTTGTCTTTTTGTAGATTGATATGATTGGTCACTCATTGTTTTCTTTCCTTCATCCGGATGATTTGGATACAGTGAAAGAAGAAACTGAAAAAGTATTCTTAGCAGCTAAAGAAAATGGTAATATGTATTTTTATTATTATACTTCTCTTGAATAAGTGAAATTTATATAAATGCTTAGTGAATTATAACAATGTTGCTCCTCCGTGAAAATATTAACATCTTACACTTTCCTATAAGTTTCATTGTCAGGCCATTTTACTTCATCTTACCCTGCATACAATTAATATTTTAAAAGAACTGATTGATGATTATTAGGAACTAAGAACTAAGTATTATGATATGGAACTAAGGATTATTAAGAACTGAAGTATTATGATTTGTAAAAAATAATTTATATTCCATATTTTCTAGACTAAAATTGTGAAAATGTTATCCTTGTTAAGGCTAAAGAAAATGTTTAGAAAAATAACAAAATATACACAAAAAGTAGGAAGTTGTCCATGTTAGACTTAAAACTTTACATATATTTCAAAACATAGCTAGGGCTTTATATTCACTATCTATTTACACTGGAGCTCTGTATGAAGGATGGAAATTATTGATCTTGAAGCACCTTACTTTAAAGAAACATGCTACTGACCCTTTTTAAGAAACTAACATGATACTGACCCTTTCTTAGGATGGATGGGTACCATGTATTCAGTTTTACTCAATAGATTGTAATATTACATGAATATTTATACGAGGAGAGCAAACATTTGAAACATGTTTTGTCCAAAATTTCAAAAAAGGATATTAAACAGGGTGGCAACATAACCGGAAAATCTGGGAATTATGATAGACTTTTTTAATTCTGGAAATGTCAGGGAATTTTTCAAAATTTCATAAAATAAAATCAGTGACATTTTCAAATTTCAATCATTAAAATGGCAATTATTGTCTATAATGCCCTTTTGTTCAGGGAAGTTTAGTTGTTAATATTTCCTTTTAGTTCCGAAAAAGAATTTTTAAAAAAAGAATGGTTATGCACATTTTTATTTTCAGTTTTATTTTTTTTTAAATGTGAACCACTGCTAGAAGGAGAAAAGCAAAAGCAAGGTGTGTTGGACTTTAGATTGTAAGCAACATGTGAGGGGCTAATGAATATTCGATTTATTGAAGATTGGAATAGGAAATATGAAGCATAAAAAACATTTAAATTATCTTTAAAAAAAGTCATTGGACAAACTTGCGTTTTTCGCATAATCTGCTTCCGGAGAACATGTTTAATTACTATTATGCCTGTCGCTATTGTATAATTTGTGTTGTGTCCATAAATTATTATTTTAACTGATAATAAGTATTGCTTATAATTTTTCATTTATAATGCAATATATTTATTGTAGAGTGGATACTTTGTTTCTATACAAAGTATGTATTGCGACATTTCTTAATGTAATTGTAAAATCAGGGAAATTTGTTGCCACCCTGTTAAAACACCACTGAAGTTGCCTTCACATTTTCTATCAAACTAAACTATTGCTTTAGGCCAAAACACATTTTCCCCCAATGAAATTAACTTGCAAAAATTTAAATCTGTATACCAGGCAATGCGTTTAAAAAAATTATTTTTGCTGTCCCACGAATCGCCTCAATTTGACCAAACACATTTTGAACGTTTGCTCCTCGTATGAACCTTGCCAGTTTTTTTTTAAATTCAAAACCCTATTTGGATTTATAAATATTGTTGATTGACTTATCTCTTTATCTTAATAACCATAGATGGACCACAACGATGTTCCTTCCGCTGTCGGATGAGGGAGAAGGGGCAGCCACGTTCCGAGGTGGTCACATACCAGTATGTCCATTTTGTTGGAGGGGTCACTGCTTGCGAGGAAGGAACCGACGAAAGTGCTCCAAAGAATGGTATAGAAACGCTTTAGGTTAATCAAAAACTACTATATACTTTGAAATGTGCCCAACAAATGTTTTGCACATTTCTTAGTTAAATGGGAATAACTATAGGCTTTCATTGACAGTTTCTTCTTGCTTTATGCCTATGGTTTCACAGCATAGAAAAAATAAATTTTGTTAAGTTTTTAATGAAAATTAAGTCTGTGCACTTTAGTGAATGGGAAAATGGGCGATTACTGAATTCAATAACATAAAAACTTATACTTAAGGTAGTTCATTATTTTTTTAGGCTAGATTCAGTTGAAATAAAAGTTTATGCTGACTGACTCTAGTTTTGTATTATTTAAAAATGTGTGATTTAATAATTAACCTGTTAAACTAATTAAAAAAGAGTTGTGGATTATTCAATTTTACTTTTCAAAAATCGCTTTATGCTTTTTGTTTAATGTATGCTCAATTATTCATTTGTTATTTAATGTTTTAGAGAGTGTTTTAAAACTATTTACATTTATTTGTCTTGAAAAGTATTTGGAAATTGAAATGTTTGTTTCCATACTTTGTATTATTAAAAGGCTTATTATATAGGAAAGTTAAGAACAATAATTAAATTGGAAAAATATTTATTGAATTCAACCACGAAGAAAAAGCATTATATTATTTTGGGAATTATATAAAATTTTAAAGATTATAAGATATTTTTAAGTCTTTGTACAAAATACCTATTTTTAACACAATGTTGTGACACTGATAAAACCCCTTCTTATAATTTCATAAATACAGTACATTTTGTGTGTCTCAACTCAATTCTTTTTCTACAGTGGTCAACTACATGCTTAAAGCTTTTGTTAAAGTAGTGGATATTAGCCCATATAATCAACTCTCCCTTGAAGAAGCAACTGCTGATGAATATGTCACACGACATAGTTTGGATGGCACTATTATATTTGCGGATCATAGGTTTGTTTTAAGTTTGCTTTTCTGAAAATAACAGTAACATATTTTACAACAGCAAATATAATGTGTTGTTTATTTTTACTTTATTTTAAAAATTCCAATATTTTTTTTAACATTTTCTTGCTACATTAATAGATTTTCTTTTTAATTTCATTATATTTTTAATCCATTTATTTTCATTATACATGTACAGATATTTATTTTAATATTAATTTCTGATTTTTTTAAAGGAAGTAATTTTTATTTTTCACGAATTCATGTCAATATTTCATGCATTCTTCAGAAGCCCAAACTATTTTTCGGCAAAATTCATTACTTCATTTTGTTAAAGACATATAAACCTTTAAATACATGCTGTAACTCTCATCCAACACTAGGTATTTCAATGCAATATCACTTTTGGTTAAGTCAAAATCAAATGGAACTATTTCCGAATAGTATAGTTAATACAATGTTCGTTTAAAATTGTGGTTCAGATCGAATAATTTTGATAGCAAGTTACTGTTGTAGTCTCTAGCAATAAGCTCATTGTTAATTTATTGTTAAATGTATCTACACTGCAAAAATAGCTGTTTGGTTAAAAGTATAAGTAGAATCTTTTATAAAATTACTTTGTCTATTTTTAATATAAAAAAGTTGTTTTATTACTTTTTAAAAATTATCCGAGGCCTGCATGGCCTAGTTGAAAAAACAGTGGACTCAGAATTAAAGTGTTGATAGTTTGATACTCGTCAACCAAACTGAACATTGATGTGTGTGTAAAAGGGGTTGTGTTGTTAAATCTGTCGTGTTAAAAAATGTCTCATGTTTGTCGTGATGGGGAAATCTGGTGAGTGGGGAGGCAGTGAATCGTAATGATGACATGTTAAAAGGACATATTGGGCTATAAATGTCTATCAAAACTTTAATTACTTTGACACCTATTACAATTTTGGTTATAATAAATATCTAATATTTTGTAACTTTGTTGTCTAGTTGGTGCCTTTAAAAGTTCTTAAGAAAAACTTAAATTTAGTAGGTTTTTAATTAAAGGCTCTTAAAGTTCCTAAGTTTCAGTTATTGTATTTTGATGATTCAAATTTATGGAGCAGTTTTTACAAGGTCTTTCCTTTGAGATAGATCCTAAACTATCAGCAATAGCTCAATGTGTACTTCAATTGTATGCTCTTATTGAACCAACCAACTTTCCCTTTAAATTTAAACTTAATAAATTTTATTAGCAATTTTACATTTTTTAATGTATTCTTTTAATCTCTGCTTGTTGAATAATTATATATTTTTGTTTTCTTGTAGACTTGCTACGATTACTGGCCATATGCCCCATGAAGTTGTAGGGCTTTCTGCTTATGCTTATATTAATTCTGAAGACACTGCTGTTGCCTTGTTTGCTCACCATCTCAGTAAGTACATTTTCACACATTATTTTATGAATGGCATATGTGCAGTAGTTTAAACTTTTGAATGAAACTTTAAACCAATATTTTTTATTTTATGTGTCTATAGTAAGATAAAAGAAATTTAAATACAAATATCTTGTTTATTAAACAAGTTAACTATTCTTGAAGATACAGTTAAACCTAGTTAAAATGAAAGCGACAAGGTTGTCAAAGACCATAATGAAGAGAATGGGTTCAGTTTAGGAACTTTGTAAAATAACGCCAGAATTATTAATTGCCTAAAAGCTCGTAAGGCTTGGTTCCTCGAACAAGCCAGTGGGATACCAGCCGTTCATTCATATTTCATGTTCTGAGGTTAAGTACTCACTCCGTAAGAGCCTATTTAAGGAGATAGAGTGGACTTGCTCCATAGGTATGAGGCAAACCAAACTTTTCGTTAAGGGGTCTTCTAGCAAATTATAAAAGTTTATACTTGGGCTGAATAGGGAGCCCTGTAGAATTTTGATTGGGCTACTAAAGAGCCAAACTCTTAACAAATAATCTAAAAACCATGGGATTTGTTGACGATGATACATGCTGTAAAAGCTTAAATGGAACATTTGAGCGGGTTTTCGGCAAATGTGAGACTTATATGAGATTAAGGTTCAAATTCTGTGAAGCCAGGAGCTTTGAGACCAATGGTATGTTTGAAATGCCCTAGGGTCTTTATTATTTCTTTTCAGGAGAGGCACAATGGGATGCTTTTGGCCTAAGTGCATCACCACTCTCATATATAATCTAATATAATTGCCTAACAAATTTCATAAAATTTCAATTGGTTAACCTTTAGAAAGCAGGTGTTTGATTTTAACATGAGAAATATTTGCCACCCGCCCTGTAAAGGTTAAGGTAAAATCATTCAAGGCTTTTTGCTTTTTCTTAATGTTGACACTAATGAAATTTTACAATTTAAGTTAGATTTCCTTTTCTAATTCTGATTATTTTTAGAATTGTAGGGGTACACTTTAATTTGAATATAAAAATGACTAATTAAAAAAAAATCTTTGATTTTAAGTTAATTTAACTCCTTCAGCTACTCTCAAACGATTCAAGTTTGATAATATTTTCTTGGGTATAATTTAATTTTTTTTTTACGGTTATTATTGCTAAAAAAATTTTAGAGGTCCTTAAAAAATTTGTCAAATGGTTGTTAAAATTAAGAACTACTGAATTTTTACTTTTGACAATCTGAACCATGTTGTCTATGTATACTGAAATTCTCCCAGAACCATAGCCAAACCCAGAACAATTAAATTATTTTTACTGCTTAATATTTAAATGTCTTTAATTGTGACTGAATGATGCCAATATTCTTATTTCCAGTGTTTTCCAATGACAAAGGGACGGGGATGATAGTGTACCGATTACGCACAAGAAACGATAAGTTTGTCTACTTGAAGAGCGTTGGGTGTTTGCAGTTTGATGCTGCCACGTCCCAAGTGGATCACTTTGTTTGTGTCAATCAACATCTCAGGTATGTGGTACATGACTATTAATATTTTTACAAGTCGTTTAAGACCTTTAATGCAAGAACTGTAAACTGGTCTTGATTGGGGATGTAAAATATCCATGTAATTAGGAATTCATATGTAAGGTTTTAATGGTCACTTATAAATAGACAAGAGTGAAAGTGAACGTATTGTAATTTATTGGAAATTGACATGAGATAACAGAAGCGTGGGCTGGCTGAACCCCGATCATTAAGAAAAACTAACAACGTGCCTCCACTCTGCTGATACAACTTCTGTTTGAATGCCAGAGAGAGTGACAGTCTGGTTCTATATAAATCAGTAATGCATGTACAGTGCAAGCCACTAAACGTGTGCCTTTTCTAACTCTGAAAACCTGAGAACCAGGAGGCACTCCAGCAAACTTGTCAATGCTACCTGCTAACCAGGCCACGGTGATGCACGCAAGTCGATCGCTATGCAGGTCCGTCACAAGAATTTTCAGATTTTTTTTTTGTTCAGTTTAATTAAAAATCTTGTATCGGGAGAAACTCAGTAAGTCACAAATGCCTAGTTTTAGATAATAGGGTGTTTGTTTTGACGAAGTCATAGAAAATTGTGTTAATCCCAATATGTAGCAGGTTTGTTTTCTCCACCACATTAGGAATTTTTTTTCCAACAATAGTTTACTTTATCATTATGCAAGCACATTTTAAAAAATGAGAGAAATTGCCTTGGAGAGTTTCTCCACCAAGCCAACGATATAATGCATATAATTTTAAGTAATTTACCAAAAATGGTTACTTTATTTAATTTAATGCCTATTATAAAACACTAGCTGCACAGACATACATGTCTAAGAGCCCATGCAGGAAATTGATTCTTACACAAAATAATGAGTTTTAAAGGAAATTCAAATATTGTTTGGATTTAACAAATAAAAGTTCACTTTTTTTAACCAATTTCAATAGCCCAATTGGCAATTTTATTGCAATATTAATGTGGATCATTGATTCACAGTTAATGAGATCAAACACTTTATAATCCCAGCAAAGATGTTTTTTAATAATGATGATAATTTCATACTGCTTGGTGAGTTGACAAAAGCCTTGTTTGTATCTTAAAGTTTAAAATCTGCTTAATAGATGATAAAAATCAAATAAAAATTGTATTGAATATTAAATGCCAACCTTTAAGATTTATATGCTCATCTCCTTAGCCACAATAATCTAAATTAAATCCAAAATTTCAAGACATTCGGATTGAAATTATTGAAAATATAGTTCTATACATTATGAATGCTGAACAGTAGATTGATATCAATACATAATTTTAGACATTTAATATAAGTTTTATAACATGAAAGTCTGATAAATTATGTTTTCCTTTTCATTGAAAAATAGGAATAGTGAATGAAATTGAATGCAAACTAACTGTAAACTAATGTTCAAACTGTCATTTTACATGTAAAAGAATCATGGCATAAAATCAAAATTATTGAAGTATAAGTTTATTTTAAAATACTAGAATTCACACAATATCCTCAGGAATGTCCAAATATTCCAATTTATAAAGAAGGAAAAATTAGCCGATAAGTCCGATATTTGACAAACTTGGCATACCTAATTGGTTTGCAATAGTAATTTTAATAATAATAGTAGTTTTAATAATAAAATAAAACTAAAGAAATGCCTTTCAAAGCGAGAAAACTGCCTAACATGTAGTAAAACAAGTTTTCTGTCTGGAAAATCGGAAAAGCCGATTCGGCTAAAACGCCGATTTCGGATAAAATCGGCAACTGTGGTTAGCTGATAATAATCAAATTCCTAACAAAATAAATAAAAATTTAAGAAAATCATGCTAAAGTTAGACCAAAATTAATAAATCTGAAAAAGAAATGCATTTTTAGTCACCAACATCGGAGTAATCACGGCGTCGAATTGCCGATTTTTGAAAACTTGGATCATTGATTATCAAATAGATCAGATAAAAATGTGTAAAAATAATGAGCCCTAAATCCAAAAGAGAAAATAAATGATCGCCAAAGTCGGAAATCTGACGTAGAAGCTGTATAAAATACCGTTTTTATTTAGCGTAAATTCGCTTCTCAAAGACGGTTCTGCTAATTATTTTCTAGTAACGTATCTTCTCAAAGAACAGGTACTGAAATGTACCATGGAGTTGACAAAAAAGAATTGACAAAAAAAAAGTCTGCAGGGATTTGTTCAAACACATGTAACTTATCGCGACTACGACTTTCTATTATCGGGACTTCTCCCCAATCCCCTGACTTTCTTAAATGAGAGAAAAATAGTTATCTAACCTAAAAAGAATGAAAATGTTCTAAAGTAGTGCAGACATAAAAGAAAAATTGTGTGGTAGAGTTCTGCAAAAATTTGTCTGCAGACCTTTGAAAAAATATGCGTCATACGACGCACCTGGTGGCGTTTCTGCTTACGGGCTATAGTAGTAATAAGAAAGTTTTCTTTTTCCCCCTTAGTGATTCTGATGGTGATCTTCAGTTGAAATATTTTGTGGATCGTTTCATACCGCACATAAAAGGAAGCTCCACATCCACCTTATTTGAATCAGTCAAGGCTCTGCAAACATCCAGCATCAAATCACTTCCGGCAGTTGACAGAACAAGAGGTCCATCTAACTTGAACAAGCATCCAGAAAATGGAAGTGAAGCTTCCGGCAAAATCCAAGATAGTTTAGAAAGTGTTAAAGAAGAAAACCAACATGGGGCTAAACCGGTGAACAAGCCTTCATTGAGCAACGTTCCAATGCATGGCAATATGAAGAGCTTGAATAACGGATCTGATCCTCCTCCGAACAGCCAGTGTGGGGATAGCTCTGATGAAACGCAGGGTAATGGACCAGGTAGTAAATTGCATATGAGCGGGACCAATGTTTCTTATACCATTTCTGCTGCAAATGCGGAATATTTTTCAAAAACTATTTGCAGGTCCACTTCTGATGACATTGACACGATCTATGTGTCTAGTTTAGATTCGACGTTGAGTATTTACAAGAACAGTACAAATTCATCAATCAAAGCTAAGCTATCGCCGCAGGTTTCGGAAAATTCTTATAAGATTAATGCGCAACAAAATGGAGCAGGAAAGCGAGTTGAATGTATTGATATCAATGATAAGAAAGAAGGACCCTCAAATGGGTGTTCTGAGGAAGTTTTATCAAGAAGCGAGGATCGGTTTCAGTCATCTCAAATAGAGCTTGACTTTGAGAAGGTATCTGATGCTAAAGTATTATCAGGCGAACAGAATTTTCTTAACGAGGTCACTGATTGTGATTCGCCATTTTCAATGGAGTTTGTGGACAGTCGGGGTCAAATAGTAGCCAATCATTCCTCTCTCGTTAGAAACGACGACAGCCCTCATTTGAATGTGACTTCAAAGTACCCTCAGGATGCTGGGGTGGTTTTAAAGAACTCTATGTGGTCCATGGATGATTGCGAAACGAAAGAAGGGATTTCCAATTCCTCGATGGATGTTTGCGAGGGTGTCTCGTACGGGGAGGCTAACGACAAGGCGAAAGATGGCCTGACTTTCCAGGAGGATTTCTCGCTGTTGAGCTCGACACTCTCGCAAGCGGATAGCAGTTCTGCTAATGATGTCTTCTGGAATGAGGCCTTTACTTTTAATAATTATACCAGTAAGTTATATTTTTTTCTTATTAACTTTGTGTTTACTAGCTAGTCACTGCTAATATTAAAGAAAGTAAGAACCTACGATGGCCTGGTCGGTAGAGTACAAGCTTGTATTGGAGACAGTTGCGAGTTGGATTCTCATTGACTGAAGCACAGCTAGCTTGTAATCGAAGGGTTGTATGTTTAATCCTCGCAGTCCAACGAGAAAATTTCTTTGCAGAAGGGCCTGGTTTACATTAAATCCGTTGTGGTCAAAATGTCCTCATGTTGCCGTTGGGATCGAAGGTTCGAGAGTAGGATGCCATATCATGTGTTGACTTAGTTATATTACAACGATTTTATATTTTCAGGTAGTGTTCATTTGGGATAGATCTTGAATTGTCTCCAATAGCCCATTATGTAGCTTTATTATGACATTTAATTCAACCGATCAATATAAAAATATAAATGTAAAGTCATAGGTAGACTATGAAAATATTTAGAGGTATTCAAAAAGAATTGTAGTTGCAGTTGAATATTCAGTGTGATTTACAACAAAGTAAATGTGAAGTTTATAGAACTTGTGCTATTGACTACTGTAGTCATTAAAATATTAGTCTTAGTTTAGATATTTCCCTCCATTTTTTTTAAATTTATCTTTTATTTATTTTTTTCAAAATCATTTCTTATGTACAAAATCTATTTATACAGCTTTTTTAAAAATAATTTTTCATTCATTTGCCATTTTCTTTTCTTATTTTGCTTTTTATCTACGTGCTTTTCTGTAGTTGTAGCTCCCTTCCAAATATTCCAATTTTGCCATTGTGTAGTTCCCATAGTTCCACACTTTGAACCAGCTCTTATTGAGGAACTGTCAGAGTAAATTGAACTGTTTTAAAAGCAGAAAATGTTTGTTTCTGTTTAGGTGCCATGAGCAATGATGCTCTTCTTAGTGAAGATTTGCCTTTATCAATTAATAATCCAAATGTCAAATCATATGACCTTTGGTAAGTACAAAAAATACTCTTTTGAAGTTGGTCTCGAATCGGTGTTTAATTCTTTAAATACTCGGGAGATTTGCATTATTTTATTTAGAAACTAACACAATATAAACAAACTTAAAATTAAATGTTCCTATATTCTGTTTTCACCTCTGTCTTTCCCAATTTTATATCAAACACATTCACCCTGATTCTGAAATAGAAATAGAATCCATTTGGGATTCTTACCATCTGTCATCAACTTACCATCTGTTAATAAGATTTTATAGCAATGATCAATGGATAAGTGCTTAATACCCAAACATCGACCCCCCTTTGCCAATTGACAAGTTATTTTGATTCAAGAAAATACCAGGAATTACGGATAATCTTAAGATAGTGATTTAATGTGATAGTCATTGTAATTCTCAATCTTTATACATCATGCAAATGAGTTAATATTTTCACTCTACTTTTAGTCTAATATGGTCTGCAATATACCTATATATCAAAATTATTTCAATTTTTTTAAACTAAAAACAAAAACTATTTTAAAATAACCAAACTAATTTTTAGTAGTCGAATAAAGAGATAAAGGGAATTATTCTCTTATTTTAATTTGTGTGTTGCACTTAATTTTGCGTTCCTTTATTTTTCTCTCTAGAACTTAATACTTTGACTATGAAGACTCTGTCATATTTTATAAATATTCATAATTAATATTCATAAAACAATAAAAAAATACATTTGGATAGATTATAAAAATACAGCAATTGAGTTAATCAAAGTTTTAAGTTAGTTCTTGCTATATTATTTTGCGAGTATTGATATTTTGAGATCGTTGTTATTGAGGTATCAATATTTTAATATTTATAGAAAATCTTGCTAGTTAAGTACTTCAACATTTATTAGTTTAACTGTAAAATCATGGAATTTTTTGAAAATACATCAGGTAAATATGAGGTAAGTGCTCTATTCCTTTTCTTTGTGTCAGGCTTTAGAAAAAAACTTTTGCTAAAGTTCTTATACAATATTTTTTCCATTGTAAACTGTTTAAAATAGCATGTTGAAGATTGATTTAAATTTTCAAATATAAATATATTTATCTCCCCTTAGTTTTTTTTAATGTCTTTTAGGTTTTTTTTTTAATAAGTTGACACATCAATTTTTGGTGAGGATTTTAAAATTGAAAATTAATATTTTTACTGCAAATACCTTTCGTTTCTCAATGTTTAAAGAACTCAAATGTTGCTTTTTATTCAATTTTTAGGTGACAGTGCAAAAGATTCCCATTCAGATTTCTCTTGAGATTATAGTTTCCATCATCAATTCCAAAGATACATTTGAAGCAAATTTCAGAAAAGAGCTTTCCAAAAGCCCTTTCACTCCACGTGGCATAACTATTAGTCATTTTATATATAAAGTGCATGCTTTAAAAAGCACATGTCACCAGTGTATTATATTATTTTAAAATTGAGTTTTTAATAACCTATTTCAAAGTTTATCCTGAAAGATTCTATATAGTATAATTCATTGAAATTTTATCCATAAGAGGAAATATCACTGTTACTTAATCATCGTAAATGTGAATATTTTCATTGCTGCATATCGTCGTAAATGTTGACACATTGAAAGGTTTCTTGAAAACAATTTTTTTTATTGTTGTATAATGTGAAGATATTGTTATTATATTTGTTGTCTATATTAAATATTTGATAACGGTGTTATATGTGACCACATTACTTCGGTACAAAATTGCTTCCTTATGATTTTACTTATAACTATACTTTTAAGATTTTAACGAACAATGTACTTTGACAACATCAATAGTAAATATCATTATCCACCAAACTATAGATAAGCATTTAAATCAAATGTGCGCCAACTCTTCGATCCTGTCAGTAATATTTTTAAATACTGATATTCTCAAAATAAAGTACAAACTATTTTAACATATTTTTAGAGTGCAAATTAATACTGAGTGACTGAATAAGAATTTAAAGTAAAATGACTTTTCTAGTTTAAAAGAACAGAATGAGTGGTTTATTAAAATGAACGTAAGTGAATCCTCAGTAAGTACTAGATAGACCGTATGATCAATGAAATATTTTGTTAAAATAAATATGATTAAAATAAAAATGTGTATTGACATTATCTGCAATTTAGGAAGCTCTGCCTACTCTCTAATGCTCACCTGTCCCGTGCGCTTGCGTGCAAGCCCCCTTGCTTTCTAGTGAAGGGTGTTGTCTAAACCCATTTTCAGATAAAACATTCAATAATAGGATGACATTTGTAATAGGAAATTTAATTTTAAGGCGACTCTTTTTTATTTGAGTGGGGGGTGAGAACCAATGGGTGCAAATAACTTTTTAGAAAAATATAGTTAAGTGCGGTTATTGGTAGTTAATACCTATGAAATGTTGGTGGCAAAGAGATACAAGTAAATGTCTGTCATGTGAGATCTAGTAGCATAAGAATCAACTACTTCAAGAATCATCTGGATTATTTTAACTTTAAACTGCGTTTTCACAAAATGATGAAATTGTTACTTGCTCCTCGCCGCCTCATTTAACATCCACTCCACTAGTTGGTCTAGTGTTTGCAAAGTCTCTGTTTTAACTCAACCTTTTGGCGTATGTTTGTTATCAAGTCATGACCAAACGCTTTGTTCGCTTTTCTTTAAATTCGACATGAATGTTTCATGAAGTCATCAAAAACAACATATAGATATTTTGTTGCGAGGTCTAATATTCTCAGAACTACTAGTACATAAATTTTTAATAAACATCCACTCTAACACTTGTATATCATTCAAAATCTTAGATTTCAGACCATACTGTTGTAGTTATTGAAATTAAGGATTTTTATGTATTAATTGTAGTTTAGAAAAGAATGACTAAACATTTTATGAATTTTAAAACACCAGCAAAAACTTCAATAATTGATGATCGATCACCTAGGTGCAATATTAGCTGAAACTATTTAGATTTGAAGTTGATTTTTACTGAATCTTAATTAAAGATTTGGGGATATTCAATATATTTGAATTAGAATGTATTTTCATTGTTTAAATATTTTTATAATATATTATATGAATTGTAAAACAAAATTTTATTCTATTGTCAAAGTTGGACATTTTAGTCAATAAATTTGTAAATCATTTTATTATGCTAATGGCTAATTATTAGCTAATGGCTAATTATTAGCTTAGGTTTTAATATATAATTATTTCATTATAAATTGGGGACATTGGTTTGATAAATTGAATCTAAATTTTCAACAATTGTAACTGCATAAATGTCTTGCGCAGCTTAGCCAATTTGGCTATTGTGCCATTAAACATCAACCAATTATTATAATAAAGTGCACTCATAAAAAAAAAATGTTAATTTAATACAATCTGATAGTTTTTTTTTTAATTATTACTGTTTTAGAAAAACATTTCAGCTGCTTGAAATTTTCAGCATGGATCCAAAAAATTATAAATTTAGTTTCTTTAAATGCTTTTGCAATATTATTTCTTGTGGTTAAAAATTAGCCATTATCGCATAGCTATTTCAGCTTTTTTCGTTACGAAATATTTGGTAATTTAGATATTCCAAATTTAAAAATATATAATAAATATTGGGATTATATTTATTTTGTGTGCAAGTTGTTATGAGTATATTACTATAAATGCTAATGAAATTAATAATTTTATAGTTGGAATAAAATACTATACAGAGTATTCTAGTAATATTCTATTTCAATTTTTTAATATATTTTTTTTTAAATCTAGTTGTATTTTAATTAAATTTTTTTAATTTCCTTTAACTTTTCACAAATCCACTAAAAAATTTAAGATTTTGAATCTTTTAATTGGTTTACATTGATAAAATTCCTATTAAAAATGTAAATTGTCATTTGTAGTGACTGAAAAATGATGTAAAATATATTTTTCCAACATGAGTAAATTCACTTCATCTACCTAAGTTATTGTGTATATTTAATCAGAAAATGAATTATTATATTCATTGTATTTTTCCCACATGAGTAATTTATTAAATGGAAAAATCATAACTTATATAAAAAATATTCAATTGTAATTATATATTTATAAGAAATGTATTAAATCCATACATATAAAAATTTTATTTGAATAATTTCAAATGTTTATAGAATAATAATATATTTGTTATATAACTTTGTATAATAATAAATGTAATTTTTTTTTTGGCAGCTTTTAATTTAACGAGTACTTTATTGTATATATAAGAAAATTATTTAAAATTTGAGGGGTGTTTTTTTTTTTGCATGGTTTGTCTTTTTAAAATTTGCAATTTTTTTCTGCTTTCATTATAAATTTAGAAAAGTTATTTTCTAAATATAATTTATGCAGAATTTTAATGAGAAAACAACTTATTCTCCAAACCTAGAATTTAAGTATATTTATAAATGCACAGTAAACCATTAAATTTTTTAGTATGATGCCCATCAAATTTCACACGGAATAGACACGTCGTTATTTACTTAAAAAAAATCTGCAACTTTTAGTGCTAGTAAATTGTGCAATCAATTTGAAGTTAAATAAGAACTTCTATAAAATGCAACTGTCAAATGTCTACTTTCATAAACATTTGGCTATTCAAAAAATTCTGTTTAAAAGTTCATTTATCTGTAATGTTTTTTATTTTATTTTAATATAAATACTTATTATTCAAGAATATTTTATCTTTAAATAATAAAATCGAACTTAATTTTTTTTTTTTTTGAAAGAATGTTTACACCACTACCTGTAAAAAATATCTTAAATTTTAATCAAGCCTTGTGCTATTCTTAATACTTGACATGCTTTGTTTTAACAATCAATCAATGTTATTGTTTTTTAATTTTTTTTTATAGGTTTATTTTTCGTATATAAATACGATTTGACAGTTATAAACAAATGTGTTATTGATATTAATACATGTGTGATTGTTATATATTATACAGCAACAGTGGTATACCATTTATTTTGTATGGAAAATAAGTTAAAAGAGTCTTAGTGATTTATTCTTTAAGTTCTAAAATCCTTATAGTCATATATAGAAAAATGCTAATAAATTAACTTTTTATTGCCTGATTTATGAATAATAATTAAATTTTGCTAAATCAATTTTTTTATTGCACTCCCCACAGTATCCATGAACATGGAAACAACAATGAGTTGATCTGTTTGCGTTTAAACATTTTATTTAGTATGATTAAGCTCTATGATTTCCTTACGAATTTAAAAAGTGCAGTTCACATAGGTAAATATTATTTCCCCTCCCGTAACATTTAACATACATTAAAGAATTTCTATGCAAATCTTTTAGAACACTTAAAAACACGTTGATGTGGCAATGTTGAGCAAAATTGCTAGCCATTTTAAATCCAAATGAAACAATAGCATTCCCCTCGTCTTGGAATGTTTGGTTTTTATATAAGCTTGTCTGATATTAATAGCCAGAAAGGGGAAAGAAGCTCTAAAAGTACCAGAATATGAAGTATAGCCGACCGCTTCTGCGCAGCAATCTATCCCAAGATGCATTGCAACGATGAGTTCTTTTGCGTGTTCCGACCGATTTTTAAGTTCTGCGCATTACGAAACTGTTGTCAATATCCCAAAATGCATTGCGCTGGGGGCTTCTTTTGTTGGCTACTGCTCGTGTTGTCGCAGCACAAGGAGGAACTTCTTATATCTGTGGTAACATTATCTGTTCTTGAGATATCTTGTTCAGAGACTCAACACATCGAAATTTTTAACCCTATATAATTACTTTATATTTGAGTAGTGCAGATGCAAAAGCAGCTGTATGCACGAAAGCTTTTTTGTGTAAATGGTGAAAAACTGTTAAAACTTAACTATTGTTATTGCAATAATTTTTAAAATCCAATCCAAAAAATTTTTCAAATTTTTAATATTTAAAAAAAAATAATTGCTTAAATAACGTCAAAATATATACTACAGACCTAAGAAGAGACTTGCGCTTTAGTTTTTTACAAAAAAAAATTATGTTCAAAATCTAAAAAATATTTGTTTGTTCATTAATTTGCAAAAAAATAATTTATAACTTAATTTAATTATCTCTCCTTACATTATAATACATATGTTCCCTTTCTAGAAGAAAGGGAACATATGTATTTGCTTTGAAATTTTGTACACGCCTTCTTAAATATGTATAGAATCGTTTTATCCAAAATAAAAATTTCATTTTTTTCGAAATTTGGGGCACGGGTCTCCATTAAAGTTTTAAAGATGACCCTGAGTTGGACAACTGCTTAAACTTAAAAATATTGAAGTTTCTTTATTGTAAATTGAATCATATTAAACCAAATGTAGGTAAGACTACTGAGCTAAAATAATAATAGACTGGAGTGAAGACTAAGCGTGCGCGACTACTTAACACCTTTTTGAGCGAAGATTGAAAAACGTCCTTTTGCATAGGTTTGTGTAGATTTAAACACATTTATGGCTTTCAAAAATACATTTAATATTTTGACATGTTTACTGTCTTACTAAACAAGAAATAGAAGACAAAAGGAACCGAAAAAAACAATTAAAAACCTTTCTGTGATGTCATGTGAGACTCTCGCATAGCCAAAGTAGAATGTTTTCTCAACCATTCTTTCGAATAGTATGCATCCGCGCGACATGGTAAAGTACATTGTCGCTCAATGGGAGTCCTCGCTCCAGTGTTTTTATGATTTTAGCTCGGTGGTTTAGACAGAGAACATAATATATATTTTTTTAGGTTGTAAACGTCGTGTTTCCATGTGTAAAAATCAAGTGTTTTTATAGAAATATTTTATTTGTAATGAATTCAAAGGATATTTTCATTTTTAAAAGTACGTTTTCCCCTTCTACATGGGGTCTGTCAATTCATCCAAAGAAAAGAAAACTTTATATTTGTTAATGATTTTTTTACATATCTGTTGTAGTATTTACAAAGTTTATGAGAAAACTGTCATGAAATGAAATGTGACGGTGCTTTGTTCTTCTATGATTCTTTTTATATTTGAAATGTAACTTTTTCTTCAAGTAAATTTATAAGCCTTCTATGTCAATTTGTGAAATAAAGGTCCTATAATCAACAATCACTGTTATATTGTAAATGATGTGCACGAATGGTAAACGTATTTTGTTCCAATTCTTAATAAAATTGACGTACAAATATGAAGCTGAAATTTAGAAACTGTATGTGATTGTGTCTTTATTATTACTACTTGATCTACAGAATAATGGGGTATAGTAGCTATTTTGTTTTCGGACCTATAATTTGATACCTAAATTCCACTGCTGTTGTATTTTTGCAACCTATACCATATATTTAAAAACCGTGTGAAAATACATTCCAGAATCGAGTTATATTGACCTCTTGAATGGTTTTGGAAACTAAATAGGCGTAAAAATTATTTGTGAATTTTAATTTTGAAAGAAAAAAAATTTAATATTTATTTTGCTTATTTTCAACTATTGTTACGTTAATCTCAATTTGCAACAGTAATTTATTTCTCAAACATACACGTTATTAATTCGGGAAATTTGGCTTAATAGTTAAAAAAGTAGGCACACAAAATTGATTTAATGAGTGCAAGATTCTTTAGTCATTTTATTCAAAATCTCAGGCATATATACTACATATATTAATGTTGGCGAGTTATAGAAATGTCCGCCCACAAAACATAGTTTAACATTTCGCCACAAATCATTTTGTCTGAACCATGTAACATGACACATCAGCAATATTTTATGGCTTATTGAATATGAAGCTAATTTTATTTATGGTCAGACATTCATCAAGCATTTTACCTTTTTAACAAATTCTATATAAACTTTGGAAATTTATTAGTAGCCTTTTGAAAACGTTTTTGATTCAAACTTTATTTTAGTGCCCTTCAAATGAGTACAGCACAATTAAAATCTCAAGTATCCACGCTAAAAACGTGTAACGATCGTCAAAAGGGATCGATTGTGTCGAGTTATACATTCACTGAAAAAAAAACTAGACCGCGCGTGACCGGTTTTCCGAAAGCTTCTATCTGCTCAAATTTAAATCCGTCATTAGAACCTCCAAGTATAAGAAATTGTATGTTGTGTTGCCATCTTGGCGTTATAAATGTTAAAATTGATCAGAATTTTCCAAAATATTATTTATATCCATACAAATCTGATTTTGTTCTACTACTTTAATCACTGATTATCTTTAAGAAGTTTGAAATCATTCAAGAAACGCCCATACGCTCCCAAAAAAGGCATTGAGGTCACTAATCGCGCCGTTCAAATTGGGTAATCGCCAGACAAATTACGCGGAAGTAGTTTGTGTATAGATCAGTGGGTATATATTTTGGCCAAAATTTGTCATACAAGCAACAAATAGTCCCTAGTTGTTACAGTTTCTAAAGCCCGGTTTAAACTCAGAGCTGTAGCTGGGTATTTCTAGCCGAGCTATATAGCTATCATTAAAAACGTTTGTAGCCCGAGCAAAAAGTTGTGTAGAGGTTGTCAAGCGCACGATGAAGACGACCAGTTAATAGCTATATAGTTGTACTACAAGAAAAAACGCCCCTCCAGTCCGGCTATATAGCTCAGCTACATAGTTCCTTTTAATCTTGCTAACAACCGATGAACAGCTCATTTCTAGAATATAGCTCTTAACTTGGACCATATCATTGGGACACAGCTGTTTTCGAGGGGCGTGCAGCGTCCTGGAGTTCATCAAGCTTTCTTTCGGTTCAAAGAAATCGCGAAAGGCATGCACCACTTCAACCAGTGTTTAGATTTCAAACCAATGAGAGATCGACAACGAAAGAGGCCCCACGCAGAGAGCGGCGCATTCGAACAACACTGACCATCTAGCCATAGTACCAACATGCACATCCTGCATGCTCCTATGTAATTTGCAAGAACCATTCATTTAACCTTTAAATGTAAATACTTAATTGTTAAACTTGCATTATTAAATATTAATTGTTTTCTAAATACTATGGCTATCATCAAAATTATTCATAACCACTTAATTTAACCTTCTGAATTGGAGTCTACAAATGCGTGGCCTTACTACCCAAACAACACCGGCCCCCGCAGGCGTTTACAAAAACTTGTAGCACTGCTATATAGCTGTTTTGCTGTATTATGTAAACCCGGCTTAATACTTTCAAGAACTATGTGGCATCTGTTCCACTCCACCAAATGCTCGCAGCTACTCTTCGAACAAAACATAAGCTCTCAGACACTGAGGAATAGGCAGGCTGCGTACAGCTTCGAGGAACGACGGGCCCCATCCGAGACCCCTCCTGAGCTGTATCCTGGCCGCGTGCAGGAGTGGGAATGGCTGTAGCGTTCTCTCCAGCAGCAGGCTCTTCTGGTCGTCGCTCATCTGCTTGGACTGCTCCACGAAGGAGGCGTCGAACGCTTCGCTGGCGTCCATCAGCAGAAAGAAGGTGTCCGGCTCCATGCCGAGGTGGATCCTGTGCATCACCTTTAGAATTCCAAGGTTGTGGTCTTTTTGGCATTGCAGGACTATCCGTGCACCGTATCTGGAATGCATAACTTGCCTGTAAATCAAGATATCGATGGCCAAAAGCAAAATCATTTCATGTCCACTATTGTAAACTTTCGGAAAAGTCAAAAATTAGATTTGTAACTTGGGTCGAGCTTTAAACCTGCACCCAAAAATTATTATTATTTGGAAGAGACACTACAATGTTTGTGCAGGCTAGGTTATATATTTATATAAACGGTCGAAATGACATACCAATATCTCGTTTGGACCAAAAAAAAATATACAAATGATGATGTTTTTAGCCATTGATATACAATTTATATTAAAATAAACCAGCTTCAGATTTAAGTTGTTAACAGGCATTAATACGAATACTCCAATAACGTCAATGGTAACACGTATATTTGGGTCGGGTTCATTGTGGTGTATTGAATCAGATAGAGGATGATTGAGTTATAACAATGAATGTATGGTATGAATAGAAACACATAGAAGGCTAAAAGAAGAATTTTTAAGTGGAAATATTTACTTGATTTATTGCAAATGATGCTATGAATGTACGTGTTTTAGAATCAGCCAGGTAACATTGTAATAGACAATTAACCTCACTGACTTTCTACTATAGATACTTTGTGAATATAGGGTAAAATTAATAATTCTAAAATGAATAATTCATGAAATAATTAATTTTAAAATAACAATACAAAAATGCTTTAAATGTAAGGTTGTTATACGAGAAAAAAATATAAACAATTAAAATATCTGTTCACTAAGTGTAATTATTTTTATTTAAAAAAAAAGAATGTTAAGGTCTGTTATGCTAAATCCCGTTGTTAAGTCCACATTGACAAATTTGGTATCAGAAGAGAGCAAAAAAAGCAACTGAGGACAAAATGCAGTTTAACATAACAGACCAACATTGAAAGAAACGTTTACCTAAATCTAACGGGTTTTGAATGATAACGTTTTAGCATTTAACAACTATTACCTCAACATCAACCGAATGATATCTATACGAGGATGCTCACAGTTCTGCAGGTACTCCCCAATAGGAGGTTTCAACACGGGACAGTTGTCCCTCACAGTGATGGCATTCGGGTTCGCACCCCGTCGGAGAAGCGTGTCGACGATCTTCAGCTGGTTGGCGACTTTTTCCGTGAGCGCCAGGTGCAGTGCCGAACCGACCACGGTGGACACGGCGTTGATGTCTGCCCCAGAATCAAGCAGGAAGTCCAGGATCTCCACGCTGCCCCGCAGGACAGCGTAGTAGAGCGGGGGAGGCCTGGTTCTCTCGAGAGGGAAGCAGACTCGAGCCCCGTTGTTGACCAGCACCTGGGCGATCTCCAGGTTACCTGTCAGGACTGCGTAGTGGAGGGATGTTTTCTGGTCGTCGACGCTCGCTGCGTTGACGTCGGCTCCGTAGCTGAAAAGAACAAAGAAAAAAAAATAAAGTTTCCTTTAATTCGTAACTTTGTGTAATTACATTATCCAGACAATAATTGAATCATAAAATATTGACAACCATTAATCAGTAACAAAAGTAGACATAATTTAATATAACATTATTTTATACCTTCACCCCTACAACATTCAGTCTAATTTTTATGTCAACTGCATTGAGGGTTTCTTATATTTCTTTGCTTAAAATCTTTAGTTCTTATCAAACAAGATTCTAAGGCTAGAAATACAGGGCAAGCTCTGTCAGAAGGACCTTCAGGAAGTATTTTTGTACATGGTCTTCACTTAGGTGGATCTCGACGAAAGGACTTCCTTATACTGTATTCATTGATCCTGCCGAAAGGACGCCAGCCTTTCCAGCAGTACTTGGTAAGACAACACAAAGTTGATTTTACAAGATGAGATTACTTTTGTTAGGTAGCAAACTCCCATATATCAAATTCTCTTTAAAAAATTTACAAATGGAATTTTTTTTTCCTTACGTAAACTCAGAGTTCTTTGTTAATAGTACCGGCCGTCCTGCCAGAAGGAAGGAAACACCTCTATACGTGAAAGTGAGTCCTACCTTTTAAAAATACAACTTGCAATAGAAAAAGTGATGTAATGTTGACAAGGCTTCGAATAGGCCACACCCGACTGACCCAGAAGCACCTTTTAGTTTCGGAACCAACACCGACATGTCTCCGGTGTAACTGTGTTTTGTCTGTTAAACATTTTATGTGTATTTGTCCCAACTTTAGGAATGCGAGACTAAAATATTTCGGCACTGCAAATCCCATTTTGAAAGATTTAATAAATGATGACCCGCATCCCAACTTGTTCGAGTTTCTCCACGACACTGGTTTGTTAAATTGTATTTAAAATATAGAAGATTCGTAATAATGAAAATGTTTGGCGCAGCTTAGCCAATTTGGCTCTTGTGCCATTAAACAACATCCAACCAACCTACCGGCAGTACCCTGCGTCCATCAAGAAGACGTTGTACGTTCTATCATTAAACTTTCAAAGAAGCTGCTATTAACCGTTGCCTAATCTATTTTTTTTTTCATCTCTTTTGATGGTGGTTAGCATTTCACAAAAGCTCTGGAGATAGGAGGAGCAGGGAAAGGCTGCCACAAATAGCATACTTCAGCCGTCACGGGTTTGAACATTATTTCCCCTTCCGTGGGTCGAAAGTGTCCCAAGCCCACCGCTATACTCAATGGGACACATTCTCTGTACTCTATGGGACACATGTTGTCCCAGCCAACACATAAAGGTTAAAGACGTATACACTTCAAAACACAATCACCTTATCAGAGTATGCACAGCCTCCACCGCTTCCGCGTTCCTACTTGCCTTCATGAGGGGGGTCAGCCCTTGCAAATCTCGAGCGTTCGGGTCCGCCCCGTACAGCAGCAGCAGCTCGAGGGATCTGAAGTCCGCGGGATTCACCATGTTGATCTCTTCCCCGAGATAGTACATGGCGCTCGGGTTGGCGCCGTGTTCCAGCAGCAGTTGCGCAGTGGCGTGCTCGCAGTTCCTGATGGCCAGGCGCAGGGGTTCGTCCGCGGCCGAGGCTCGCGGGGGTTCTCCGAAGGCCTGGTCATCGGGATTCACCTAAAATAAAATGTAGGGGGATTCAAAACGATCGGTACAATTTTTAAGGGGGGATAGAGCACAGAGAAAAAAACACGACGTTTCATCATAGAACGCTAATGCACTACACTGTTAAAAATAGGTATTCAAAAATAAGTAAAACGAATTCATTTTTGATTACATTCGGTGCTTATAATTACTTCGAATACATAAGTTTAATTTTTCAAAAAGACATGTACTCAAAAATGAGTACAATGAGCAAAAATGAATAAAAAGAGCAGTAGCTTGCCTACATAAGCAGCCCTCGAAAATCACTTTCAATAAATATCGACAATTACAACCAAGACTTACCGAGAATCGAACCCATATCGTCAGACACTGCAGTCCAGTGCCTTATCCGTTGTACTACCAGGGCAAAGTAAAAAAAATTATAAACAGAATAAAGATGTGCCAAAAAAAAAAGGTGTGCCAAAAGAATAGGACGTAAGATAATTGAATTATGTAATAACTCAATTTCCATTTAAGCAATAGACATAAAATATTTGAAGTTTGTCAAGTTCTTAAGGTCGTCGTCGACGCTCAGGTCGTTAAACGGTTGAATAGAAGCTGAAATTGGTAATATTAAATACCACTGCTCATTTTTTAGAAAGTACGATTACTCAAATTTAAGAACGTCATCGCTCATTTACGATGCAATAGTACTCAAAGAAAAACGAGTACGTTGATGTACTCATTTTTAAGTCCCCCCCCCCCCCCCCCCTTTTCATAGTGTGGGTATCGTCGAGGAATTGACTGAGGAAAATAACAGGAACGGGATGAAACGGTTCCATAAAAAGAACCTAAATATCAGATATGTTCCTCGACCGCAAAGCGTTCATATCAAAGCATTTGATTGGGTCAATAAAATGCAAACTTACTTCCGTGAAGCGTATACGAGCTCCATACGAAACGAGAATGTCTATCAGATGGGAATAGCCCTTCTCAGCGCATATGTGAACCGGAGTGAAGCCCATATCATCCATGACGTTCGGATCTGCACCGTATTCCAGCAGCAATATCAGCGTGTCTTCTTCGTTCTGATAGACAGCGTAGTGGACGAGTCTCAACCCTTTGTGTATGGATTCGTCCAAGCGGTCCCTCAATTCTTCTTCATCAATGAATTCACGGATGCATTCGGCTGGCATGCCGCGTATGATGTGGTCCGCCAGTCTGCGTATTGGCTGCCTGGAGCGCTGGTCTTTGTGTAAGGTGTCCAATACATCTGAAATAATGTCTTTGGTTAGTTGGACTCAGGCACGTAAGTAAATGGATGGTTCATGGGGTTCAAACCCCTCCTATTGACAGTCAATAAAAAAAAATCGAATTACTGTAAAAATCATAAAAATACCTTAAAAACTAAAAAAAAAATTCCATTTCTAGTATAATACTTCTTGTTGAGTTGCGTGAGGGAAAACCTGGTATTTTTCGGGGTTTCTACCTCAATAAATAGTTTTTAAAAGGTTTCAAAAACATGATTTTGAGGTCATTTTTATCTAGCTTAACACAATGTCATCGTGTTTCATTAAATAGCACTTGAATTTCGAAGACAAAGGAAAAGATCGTTAAACTGGATCCATATATTATTTTAACTAAGGAATCTTAATATTTATATTTGTTTTCTAAATTAGTTTTATAATTATTTCATAATCACTAATTTTAAAAATAGTTAATGATTGATATTGGTAACGATTTCATGAAAAACAATCGATAACTGTTGCTGTTTCGATATTTATATGCCAACGTATTCCTGTTCACTTGAATAAAAATTTATATAAATTTTTAAAAAATGAAAGAGGGGTGGGGGTGTACTTGTGGGAGGGGGGAGTAATTTAATCAGTGACTGAACCACCCCCATGATAATTCTCTACCTACGTGCCTGGTTGGACTTACTGCTGTATCTTATCATTCTCAGAGTTCACTCTAGAAATAAAAATGGGGCAGGGCGCTATTTTGAGGAAAAGGGAAAATCTTTAATTTTAACAGTTGGAATTTTTATGCGCCAACTCCGAACTTTCTGCATTTTCTAATGGTAGTACGGTGCTCAAATAACGCGTAAAAGACTATAGTCGACTTGCATCCTTTTAGACACTGGCTATGAACGGCGTGTTAAGCATATTTTTTAGATTTTAATGCCCTATCTTACAAAAAAGTTCTAAGTCACCCAAATTTGTTCATTATAATAAGTTCTTTACAACCTAATTACATATTTCAATGTTAAAATTTCTTATTTTGTGTGTAAAATAAAAATTTGCAGCAGCAAGAAAAAAAATAGGGGCTGGTATCCAAAGTTTTTTTGGACCATTTCCTGCGTTAAATTTCAACTATTTTTCTCTGTTTATTTTTTTAACTATAAAAGTCACTTTCTTACAACAGTTAAACTTTTATTGGTTAACTAAATATTTTTTTAAACATCGTTAATTATAAGAAAATGAATGTAAAGATCTTGTCAACAACAGCCAGTGCCGCATTTAATATTTTTGCGGCCCTAGACGCAGTTTTCCGAACGGCCCCCTTACCCTTCTTTCGTCTGCGATTTTGAAGTAATATACGTACTTCAAAAGTCACTTCATGTCATATTTTAGTACAATCAAAATTTAAAACCAGTAGGGAACAAGAAAAATTACGGATTTCGATTAGCAAACATTTTCAAAACATTAGAGCCATGCAAAAGAATTGAGTAAGTTTGGGTTTACAAATTCAAAACTTTACAAACTTTTGTAAAAAGTTTACAAACTTTTGTAAAAAAATATATACTTTTGTTTACAAAAAAATAGTAGCTTTCGGTCTCCCTTGAGCCTGCGGTCCTAAGGAGCTGCCTATAGTCTGTCTGGTGGAAAATCCGGCACCGACAATAGACATGAATACTTTAACTTTCCTTCTTAAGTTTTATCGACATTTTTTTTTAGATCCAAAGACATGTACATTTTTTATTCCATCCACACAAGTTTACACAAAATTAAGAGCGAATTTTAATTATTTTAAACGTACAAAATTAAAAAATTAAATGGTCAGGTTGATGATTTGGTTTCGGAATCGAATCTCGTAAATACGACATAAAAGTCGGAAAATCTATCTGCAAGGTTATTTACCTTCTTCCACAGCTGACGGAGGCGAGTAGGAGGTAATGAGTCCTAAAAATGCATTTAAATTAAAACACATTCTCATTTAAAAACTAAAGTCAAATGTTGTTAAGAACAAGACATTTTACTACGGGAATTTCGGTGTGAAATCTGTCTTCCTCATTTCAGGAACCAAATATTTATAAAAATATCTTTCAAAAATAATCTATTTAAGGAATGCGCTCATGCAACTTTTTCATTTGCCTCGCAAATAAGATTCGGTTTCGGAATCGAATATCGTAAATGCGACATAAAAGTCGGAAAATCTATCTGCAAGGTTATTTACCTTCTTCCACGGCTGACGGAGGCGAGTAGGAGGTAATGAGTCCTAAAAATGCATTTAAATTAAAACACATTCTCATTTAAAAACTAAAGCCAAGTGTAGTTAAGAACAAGACATTTTACTTCGGGAATTTCGGTGGGAAATCTGTCTTCCTCATTTCAGGAACCAAATATTTATAAAAATATTTTTCAAAAATAATCTATTTAAGGAATGCGCTCATGCAACTTTTTCATTTGCCTCGCAAATAAGATTCGGTTTCGGAATCGAATATCGTAAATGCGACATAAAAGTCGGAAAATCTATCTGCAAGGTTATTTACCTTCTTCCACGGCTGACGGAGGCGAGTAGGAGGTAATGAGTCCTAAAAATGCATTTAAATTAAAACACATTCTCATTTAAAAACTAAAGTCAAATGTTGTTAAGAACAAGACATTTTACTACGGGAATTTCGGTGTGAAATCTGTCTTCCTCATTTCAGGAACCAAATATTTATAAAAATATTTTTAAAAAAATAATCTATTTAAGGAATGCGCACATGCGACTTTTTCATTTGCCTCGCAAATAAGATTCGGTTTCGGAATCGAATATCGTAAATGCGACATAAAAGTCGGAAAATCTATCTGCAAGGTTATTTACCTTCTTCCACGGCTGACGGAGGCGAGTAGGAGGTAATGAGTCCTAAAAATGCATTTAAATTAAAACACATTCTCATTTAAAAACTAAAGTCAAATGTTGTTAAGAACAAGACATTTTACTACGGGAATTTCGGTGTGAAATCTGTCTTCCTCATTTCAGGAACCAAATATTTATAAAAATATTTTTCAAAAAATAATCTATTTAAGGAATGCGCACATGCGACTTTTTCATTTGCCTCGCAAATAAGATTCGGTTTCGGAATCGAATATCGTAAATGCGACATAAAAGGCGAGAAATCTGCCAAAAATATTATTTACCTTCTTCCACGGCTGAAGGAGGTCTGTAGGAGGCGATGAGCCCTGAAAAATCCATGATTTATTCTCTGTAAATAACCCCGAACTCTCTCAATCTCTCCAGTTTACTGACAGTTTTAACAATATGTGCCACGCGCGACTTTCTTTTTGGCATAGCGTCAAATTAAAGAGACGCCAAAACATTGGTATCAACGTTCGCCAAGTATTTTTCTTGTTTTCTTTTTAAAATGAAAATCGTTTTCTGAAAAAATGGAGTCGCACTGATTTATAAAGTATCTGGATAATGCATAACCAAACTTGTTGCTTACGAAATTTTGAATGCACAGAGACTGACTTACAAGTTTCAGGGCCCAGGGCAAAAGGACATTTGGGGGCCCTCCGACGCACCTTAAAATAAAGCTACTAGAATGCGATGCGAAAAATGACGTGCAAGAAACATGAGTGATTTTATTGAACAAAAATAATCTTTTTTTATAAAAAAAAAAAAGGTAAATTGACTTTAAGGAAAATGCTCTAAAAAGTAAAAAATAATTTTTAATTTTACGAACGAGTTGAAATAATTGAATTATTTAATATCAATTTTATACTTATTAGAACTTTTTAAAATCGGCGCCAAAATTTAGGTCTTATTTTTGTAAGTTGGCACCAACTTCAAAAAGTTGTAATAAGTATAAAATTGATATTAAAAAATGTAATTTTCTCAACTCATTCGTAAAATTAAAAATGATTTCTTTTACTTTTTAGCACATTTTTCTTCAAGTTGATTTTCAATTTTTTTTTTATAGATTATTATAATTTTCCCTTTTTAGTTTTTTAATATAGCAGAGGGCAAATCCCCCTGCTATTATTAGACAAGAAATTCAAGTAACAACTTGTGTTCACATTTTGTCTACACAATGTATATTGTAAAACAATCCTTATCCATGCCAATAAATGCTGGGTGAATGAAATGTCATTGTTGCATAAATCTTTATTCAGCAATGAAAATATTTTAAAATTGGATAAATTGTTTAAAATAAACTCCGATTAATCGATATTTCCGGATATATAACAGCCGGATAAACGATTTTTTTTTTCAGTTTTGCCTATGTGGATATTTTTCTATCAAACAAAAAAAGGATTTTCGAAATCGAACAATATTTTTTTTCAAACAGTCTTGTTTATTGTGAATTTCGAATAGTTAAATGCTGGATAACCGGATATTTTTTCAAAAGGTGTCCAAGTGAAACACCCCTTATCAAACAAAAAAATTGTCCAAATATCTGAATTAGAACACAAACATACATAAAAAAAAACATAAATTGTCGAATTGATAACCTCTCACATAGGCGCGCGATTTGGCGGTTTAAATTTAAAGTTTCTGGCGGTTATATTTTAAAATTTTGCTTGGCGCACTGTTCAGTCGGTTAAAAATAGTAGAAAATTTGCGCACAAAAAAATTTATTTAATAAAAAAAATTTAGTTTAGACAAAATGTGTTGATGTTTATTGAATGCGTTGTTAAAAAAAATTACTTAAAAAAGTGTGCCGTCTCCAGCACTTTCTGGCGGAGGACGGGGCAGAACATTTTTGACGTCATACTAACGTACTCCTCCGTACTCTGTGGGTGTGTCTATTGCCGGTGACAAGCGTTACACTTCAACAGCATTTTTATGGTTTATTACGGTATTTTGTTACTTTTACAAATTTTTCTGGGTGACCATGTATTTTTTCGTCGTCCCAGACTCATCAGTCAATTTACAGACAAACCCTTTGGAAATTATAAAGAATTCATAATTTAAAATAAATGCAAATGTCAGGAGAATATTGCTCCGATATGATTCATCAAAATTTTTATAAACCAAATAATTTTTGCCTTTTTAGTAAATTATCGTTTGTGCTTCTGATTATTTTCATAAAAAGATTAGTGCAAAAAAAATATTCGCAATTTTAAACAAGTATACATTTAAAATATATATTTTAATTGCGATCAAATTAAAAAGAAATCCTGATGGCAAAATGTCTTTAAAAGAGAGTTTTGCATGCTTCAAACAATAACATAGAAAAGAATTGATTTTCTAACATTTAAAAAATAAAACATTCATCCACTTTATAAAAATCGTTTTATTATTCCATTCCAAATCGTTTGCAATTCCATTTGAGTTCTAATAGGAATTATTTTACTGTGCACAGATATTATTGTTTAGTTTTGAACGACGTATCTATGCCTGATATCTTTAAAAGGTAACATTTCTTTATTTGGGATATATTTTTAAAAGTGTCTTGATTACTTGAGTATTATGTAATCTAAAATATATAAGTAAATTTACGAACTATAAATGTATAGATACATCTTTGAAGTACACATTGATTTTTAGTATAAATTTATTTCAATAATATTTATATTTCTGAAATTAATTTCAATACATAACATTAAAAAAATAGGATGTAAAGTAAATAGTACTATTGAAAAGAATATTTTCAAATGATAACAAACGTTCATTTGTTCGAAATAATTCTATTTAATATAAAAAAAAATTAACAAAAAATTGGTCCGTATGCTTAAATTCCGTAAAAAAATAAATCTTGTTAAAAGTGTTTGAATAACCTACAATTGAACTATTTTAAAAATCATATTTTATATCCATAGCGGCAATATACTAAATATATATATTCGTCCGTGTGGTTTTGTCAAATAAAAAATTGCGACCTTTCTCGCATCTGTAAGAATTTTTTTTGAAAGATAGCTACTTTATTAACCTAGAAAAAAAACTTACTGAAATACACACAATTTTCCATCGAAACTGACAGCCAATGAGAACGATTAGAAAATCCACAGAGTAAGACGTCTTAAATGACGTCAAAAATGTCCTGACCTGCCACCTTCAAAAAGTGCCGGAGACGACACACCTTTCTATTATTATACAGTCTCCACTCTCCTTGCTTAAAAAGGGTTTTTAAACTGAATATCTTACAAACTTACTGATCCAGTAACCATATTTTCGTATATATAAAATATTTTTTTTAAAGTAAAACCGAATTTATAAAAAAAGCACTAAAAAGTACAAAATAATTTTTTATTTCATGAACAAGTTGAAAAAAATTAAATATAGGACATTAATTTTACACTTATTACAACTTTTCAAAATCGGCGCCAACATAGGTATTGATTTTGTTAATTGGCACCAACTTCAAAACTTTTTCGTAAAGTTAAAAACTATTATTGTTATACTTTTTAGCGCTTTTTTTTTTTTTAAATCGGTTATTTTATTTATCCCTTTTTAGTTTAGCAGGGGATTTCGCCCTAAGCTTTTTTTTTACCAAGAACCTCTAGTTGTTGCTCACATTTTTCTAGGCCCGGATGGTATTCATTCAGTTAAATGCAAATATATTGCAGTTAGAAAATCCCTATGCAACACTGAAAATATTTTGAAATCGGAGATTATTTCCCTATATTTTTGATAAATAAAAGCTGGAGAACATATTTTTAACCGACTGCCCAGCGCGCCCACCAAAACTAAAAAAAAACCTTAAAATTAAAACCGCCAGAAACTTTAAATTAAAACCGCAAACGCGCGCCAAGTCGAGAGGTTATAGATTCGACCTTTATGTATTTTTTTAAATATTTTTTTTATGTATGTGCGCGCGGGATTTCGATTTTACTTCAGATATTTGGACATTTTTTTTTTGTTGGATAGGGGATGTTTCAAAGGGAAACAATTTGAAAAAAAAAATCCGGTTATCCGGTATTTAACTATCCGGATTTCTCAATTAACCGGACCGTTTAAAAAAAAAATTCGTCCGATTTCGAAAATTCTTTTTTTGTTGGATAGAGAAAAATCCACTTAGGCAAAATCTTCAAAATAATAACAGGTTATCCGGCTGTTATATATCCAGAAATGTCGATTAACCGGATTTTTTTTAAACAAATTATCCGATTTCAAAATATTTTCATTGTTTAACGGAAGTTGTACAACAATGACATTTCGTTAAACATGCATTTATTGGCTTTGTTAGGGATTGTTTTAAAATATCCATTGTTGAGCACAAGTTGCTACTAGAATTTCTTGGTGAATAGGGGGCGAAACCCCCTGCTAAATTAAAAACTAAAAAGGGAAAAATAAAATAATTTTTCTAAAAAAAAGGAAAACCGACTTTAAGAAAAATGCGCTAAAAAGTAAAAAATAATTTTTAATTTTACGATTGAGTTGAAAAAATTGAATTATTGAATATCAATTTTATACGTACAACTTTTGGAAGTTGGTGCCAATATGCAAAAATCATACCTAAATTTTGGCGCCGATTTCAAAAAGTTGTACTACGTATAAAATTGATACTCAATAATTAAAATTTTTCAACTCATTCGTAAAATTAAAAATTATTTTTTACTTTTTAGCGCATTTTTCTTAAAGTCGGTTTTTCTTTTTTTTAGAAAAATTATTTTATTACTTATTATTATTGTGGCAAAGTGGATTTTTTTTTTCTATTTAACAAAAAAAAAATTCGAAATCAGACAATATTTTTTTTTTCAGAAGGTCCGGTTAATTTGAGAATTTTGGATAATTAAATTCTGGTTAACAGAATATTTGTTATAAAAGGTTTCCAAGTGAAAATAATAACAATAAAAAATATCCAAATATCTTAATTAGAATAGAAATCATGCGTGAACATACATTGAAAAAAAACTGTTTTGTTATAACTAATATCAGAATATTACTCTGCATGTGAACAGATTTATGTAATACTAGCTGAAGTGTACCCAGCGTTGCTTGGTCTTTAGGCAGTATGTACCGATTTGTTGGTGCCATCTACCGATTTTAGTAACAAGTCATTTTTGCCTTAAAGGGTGGGAAAGCGGTAGGGATGGTTTTTCGAAACCTCATGTATACAGTGACCTTCGTGTTGTTTGGAAGGTCAAGTGTGCAAAATTTCATCAAACTCGTTGTAAAACTGTAGCTTTGTATAAAAAAAAGGCACATATACTTTTCTTTATACAGAGAGATCGGTAGAAAAGTTAAAAATAAAATATGCATAGTAAAAAAATGTACATATTAATTTTTATTTACAATCCGAACAAAATCGGTATTTTTTTCATAGAGATAAAAGTGTTAATAGATCTGTATTGCCCTCTTTTACACATTGAATAGGGGTAAGGCCTTTATTGTCTTTCACAGTCTTCAATTCAGGCTTTGAGTTAAGCAGAACCTGTGTCACGGCGAAATGGCGCCCCTCAGCAGCCTGTTATGAAAATATTCGTAAAAAAAATAATTAGATTCTGTGGTGAATGACTTACTTTAGTTATTTTTAAACGTAAATTACATTTTTAAAACAAAGCAGGGGTGAATATACTAACATGTTCGGCACTTCAATTTGGGAAACTAATTTTTTTGTGTAAGCTATTCAGCAGCATGGGTCACATTTAAAAGTAAAAAAATTATACTCATTTTTACCAAAAAAAAGGACTATTTTTCATTTCCCTGACTTTTCCAAGTGAATTGCCAGGAACTTCTGAACAGGTAAAAACTTTAAAACCAGAAATCAAAATTTTGAACTGAGAACAATGTTTACGTTTGAAATCTGTTATGCTAAACCCAGTTAAATTCACTTTGACAAATTTTAGAGAAGAACAAAAAAAAAAAAAAAAAAAAAAAAAAAAAAAAAAAAACTATGAACTTCATGGACTTTAGCTTAACAGGTCAACTTCGAAGATATTTTTCACTTAGATCTAATGGGTTTTGACCGATAAAATTTTGGCCATAGATAGCAAGCAGCTCAAATTTAATTTTAACAAAATAAATAATCTTTTTTAAAAAAAAAGGAAAACCGACTTCAGGAAAATGCGCTAAAAGTATTTTTTTTTAATTTTATGAACAAGTTGAAAAAATTGAATTATTTATATCAATATTATACTTAATAAAACTTTTTGTAATTGGCCCCAAAATTTAGGTATGATTTTTGTAAATTGGCACCAATTTCAAATACTTATAAGTATAAAATTGATTTGAAATAATTAATTTTTTTCAACTCGTTCTTTTACCTTTTAACTCATTTTCCTTAAAGTCGGTTTTCCTTTTTTATTATTTTATTTTTCCCTTTTTAGTTATTAATTTATCAGGGGACTTCGACCCTTTTCTATTATTCACCAAGAAATTCAAGTAACAACTTGCGCTTACATTTTGTCTCAACAATGTATATCGTAAAACAATCCCTATCCATGCCAAAAAATGCTGGGTAAATGAAATGTCATTGTTGTACAACTTCTGTTAAACAATGAAAACATTTTGAAATCGGATAAGAATCGAACAGATAAGAATTGCACATACACATTGTTGTAACAATATGCCCTTATAACAATACATTTTAGTAAACTAAACAGTGTTTAAAATTAGTTCATTTCGTCACTATTTTCATAACTTGTGGATGCAACTTTGAAAGCTTAGCTGAATATTTTTTTAATGACTGCAAATTTGAAACTATTGAAGATTATCTAACACTTATACCCACCATTTATTTTTAAGGATCTTAGATGTGTTTAAAAAGAACAAACTTCTAAGAAAAATAAAATTGCCGTTGTTGGGATCTTCTAAGTAAGAACTTCAAATCGCACTGATGAAAAATAGTCTTCCTCTGTTTGGCGTCACGCACAACAGAGCTTTGTAAAGTTCTCATACAAATGTAAGTAAGTAAAAATTAAATTAACAGGGTTTAGAATAACATTTTCACTTAACATATGAAAGAGCTATTTACCAAGTGCTGCAAGTAATCCAAATCCAAATATGAACTAATATTATTTTTTATTACTAGGAGCTAGATCTCTGATTTGGCTAAGTTTTGTGAGTCTTAGTTCAATAGGTTGCTACACTTAACATTATAGCCTCTGTGAGTTGCAAACTTTAAAAAATCTTATCTCAGAACTCTGTTTGAGAATTTATATCACTTGGCAACCAATCTGCTCATTTGGTAATAGAAAGCAAAATTCTATAAACTTAATTAAGAAATGGGTAAAAATTTACTATACAGTCACCCTTGGCGGCTTATTCAAAATCTCGCCAAAAGTTGCCATTTTGGCGACTTTTGCACGAGTGAGATCTAAAGAAAACAACCGTCGTCCAATAGGGTTGCTGTAATTCCTTGTTGTGTCGGCGGGGGTTGCCATTTTTTAAAAATGTATCGCCAAATGTGGAAAAAAAATCGCGCCAAGGGTGACCATACAGTAAATCTGACCCAAGAAATGTTTAATAAAGAATAACCTTATGAAGTGCTGTCTTCCCATCACTATCACATATGGAAGGATTCGCTTTATAACGAAGCAGAAGATTCACAATATTTAAATTTCCAAGGAACGATGCTCTGAGTAAAGGAGTTGCGCCGCCATGCGTTTGAGCATTGGGATTGGCTCCACTTGCTAACAACAATTTGCAGACTTCTTCTTTGTTATTTCTGGCAGCATAGTGCTAAGAGGGAATAAAGTCATGTGTATTGTTTATCATAAGTATGGGATTAATAACTTTTAGGCTAGCCATACATTAGCAACAATTGCACTGCAACTTTTAATTCCACTGGGCAACTAAAAAATCCCACTGAAACTGCTTTTGATTATTTAATTACATCTGACTCATCCAATTGCCAAAGTGAGGGTGAAAAATTGCCAAACTGATATCAGCACAATCTATTCAAAATCTCCAAATTATGGATTATTTGCCAAAGCTGTGAGGACAGTAACAAACAAAAAGATACTGTGTCCAATTAAAATTGCTAAGTGAGCAGATACAATTTAAGTTTTCCAGTTGCATGCAACTAGTTTAGTTGCATGTCTGATAGTTGCAAGTGTGCAGCTAGCTCTAAAGTAATATAGTTTTTAAAATATGACAAATTTAATTTATTTTGAACAAAAATCTTAATTATTATAATAACAATATATGAAAGGTCTAGGGCAGTGGTCGGCAAACTTATTAGTCAATGGAGCCAAATATCAACAGAACAACGATTGAAATTTCTTTTGAGAGACACCTTTTTTAAACTTAAACTATATAGGTAGATACATTGTTATTAACTTAATTAGGGTACTCCTAAGCTGGCCTTTGCTAAAATCGTCCTTAATCTGATTGAGGTGCGTTCGCTGAGATCAACCCCTTCCATCCACACTCGTCTTGTATTTCGTCTATCTCCTTTCGTTCATCCTCTTTATATGTCCAAACTATCTTAGCATACCTTTCTCAATCATAACAACAACTGACAAACACTAATGTGAACAATTGTCGTGCATCTCCTTGGAAAGTTTGAGTAGGTCAAGTTTGTACGTTGTTGTATTTAATTTTTGCCACGAAGTTTCAACGCGCCCGCCCGCACATGGTATTTTGTGGAAAAGCCGCACTCAAAAGACCAAAGAGCCGCATGTGGCTCGCGAGCCGCGGTTTGCCGACCACTGGTCTAGGGAAAGAGCTATAATGGTACATTCAATATAACTTAAAAATTTCGATTTAAAAAAAAAAAAAAGAAGAAGAAAACCATAACCTTTTTTTTCTTAACCCTATACCACTTTATTAAGTCTATCTAAATCAGTGGTCCCCATGAGGGTCCGAAATCTTTTAATGTTTTTTTTCTTAATTTATTTTTTACAACAAAATATTATTAGGGAATCAACATTTATTTATTTACAATATAAAATACTCGGTAATGAAGCATTTGTATTTTGTTCAAAAAAGTATTTTTATGGCAACTTTGTCAGTGTGTTGATATATTTAGCGTGAATGATATTAATAAATTTAATTCTTATATTAGCACCTTTGAAAATTTTACTTTCATTCATTCCTTCTTTTGTACACATACTGTTATATTTTAACTAAAAAAAATCGAAGCTAGTGAAACAAATACAAGCTCAAAAATGTCACCTTTATTTCTTGATAAACAACAATTGAATTTACTAACCTCAATTTAATATGTTAAGTAATTAATTGTTATACTTCACCCATTCATTTATCAAAGTGTTTCATATTTAACCATTAACTTACTAGTGCCGTGTATCCTGAAGTGTCAGGACTTGATGGATCCACTGTTCTTAGGAGTTTATTCAGTTTTTCAACATCGCCATCGAAAGCTGCAAAGGAGAAGTAAAAATGTAAGATTTGTAAGTAAATTAATTCAATATTTTTAAAAAGGAAACTACCTACCTGCACCCCAAATACCCTTTTCAAAACTGAGTTCATCCAGTGTTTGGTAAACGGAAGAATACATAGGAGGACCATGATTTCCAGAACATTCATGGTTCGACATTATCACAAATATCTAAAAGTCAAACTTAATAATAGGAAATTTAATTAGGGAGGTGTATTAAATAAAATGCATCGGAAATGTATTATGATTATATCCAAACTATATTGATCCAAACTATTGTTTATTTACAATTTATATTTTGTTCTTCACTTTAGTTCACTTTGTCCAACGTAATTGCCAGATTTTGAAGCTAAAGTTAGCTAAACAAGATTTTGGTGGTTGTTCAAAATAAAAATCTTGGTGGTCGTCACAGCTACATAAGAGATTATTGGTGACGGTTCGGGATTTATCTCAACAAGACAGGGGAATATCGCCTTGTAATTTTTTAACTATTGTCTGATGATAAAGACAACGCTTTATATCCCCCCCCCCCCCCGCGCAGCTTATATAGGCGTCAGATATTTTAACTAACGACACAGATTTAACGTGCATCAGTCCTTTATGCCAGGTGGATGTATTTCGTGGACAACGAGAGACAAAATTGGCAACCCTTCGATACTCATCTCGCTGCTAAATACTTTACCGCTAAAGCCACCCGTTAGCTTGGGAAAGTTTTTTAAATTAAAATATGAATATTCATGTTGGTTTAATTGTCGTCACACTTATGAAACACTTTGGCCATTGACAATGGTATATCTTGAAAGAATTGCAATTAAAATTACATAGGAAAGAAAAAGATGGAGATGCAATCACGTCAAACCGGTTTGCAATATGAATAGCAATCGTTTAAAAAGTAGGTATTCGGCACTATTCCAAAGCACTACTTTGTACCCATATTTGGCGATAATTTATTTTATAATTAATTTACCTATGAAGGGGAAATAATAACATACTTTATTTATTTGGAACTTCTACTGCATCCCAACTTCACAAGTGGTTATATTTTGAGTTTTTATACTTTAACATTCGTATGTAAAATAATGCAATCCTTGCTCAAAGCACACTGCCAGCTGGGTTTGTTTGTATTTATTTTAAGGTTACTATCTTACTTTCCGTAAAATCTCGCCAAATCACCACCATCTTCTTCTTAACTCCGTGAATTAAAATCATTAAAATAAAATAATCTTTTTTTTTTTTTTTTTTTTTTTTTTTTTTTTTTTTTTTTTTTTAAACCGACTTTTAAGAAAATGCGCTAAAAGTCAAAAACAATTTTTCATTTTACGACCAAGTTGAAAAAATTAGATGATTTAATATCAATTTTATACTTATTAAAACTTTTTGAAATCGTCGCCAAAATGTATGTATGATTTTTGTAAATTGGCACCAACTTCAAAAAGTTGTAATAAGTATAAAATTGATATTCAATAATTAAATTTTTTCAAAATGGTCGTAAAATTAAAAATTAATTTTTACTTTTTAGCGCATTTTCTTAAAAGTCGGTTTTCCTGTTTTTGACAAAGTTTATTTTTCTTTTTTTAGTTTTTAATTTAGCAGGGGGCTTCGCCCCCTATTATTATCCACCAAGAAATTCAAGTAGCAACTTTGCACAACAATGTATATTGTAAAACAATCCCTATCAATGCCAATAAATGCTGGTTAAACGAAATGTCATTCTTGTACAACTTTCTGTTAAACAACGAAAATATTTTGAAATCGGATAACAATCAAATAGATACGAATTGCATATACACATTGTTTCAATAGTATGTCCCTATAACAATGCATTTTAGTAGACTAAACAGTGTTTAAAATTAACTCATTTCGTCGCCAGTTTTTATAACTTGTGGACGCAACTTGTAACTTTTTGAACTTGGCGTCAATTTACAAAATCTTACCTAAATTTCAGCGCCGAATTCAAAAAGTTTTAATAAGTATAAAATGGATATTAAATAATTCAATTTTTTCAATTTGAAAGCAAAATTAAAATTAATTTTTTACTTTTTAGCGCATTTTCCTTAAAGTTTTTTTTTTTTTTTTTTTTTTTTAAGATTATTTTATCTTTTGTTAAAATGGAGGTATAAATGCGATTTAATAAATAAGACTGTTTAAATTTTGTTAGTGTTTAACATTTCTTAGACACAACAATAGCTCTTTGCATTTTTTTTATAACAATGTATTGAAATATTAATTTTAATAATAAAAATGCATAAGAACTAGTTTCATTGTTGCCTTACATTTCATTTCGACGCCATCTTCCAAAAATATCGGACGGCTTCCACTAAAGTGCTTACTTTCGCTCGTTTTCCTAACATCGATACCTGTTTAGAAGCATTAAATTACAGTATTGTAAACGCAATCGTAAATGCACATAATGTTTTGTACTTTTATATAAAAACAGGATTTGAAAGGAATTTGGAGAAAACGACCATATAGGACATAGGATCAATTGAAGGAATTGTGGAGATCTCCCTAAAGAAATGATGTAGATGAACCTTCAATCACTGCATTAAAGGAGAATAGTGCAAGATCCGTTAACTACATAATGAAATTATAGGCAAGTAATAGATTTATAAGTGTCAAGTTTTTAAGTAGCCTAGATTTTGAGATAGAGCCATAGTCAACCACGTTTAAAAATATTCGAGTTTAGTCTTTAATTAATACTTAATCTTTAATTTGAATATTACTTGAATTATTATTAATTTTAGAATTAATACTTAATCTTTAATTTGAAATGAATTCAAATTTAAAATACACAGCCATACTTTACGTAATGAAATGTAAGTACTGATAAAATCTAAAGAACGGGCATATTTGCTTTACCTCTACGGTTCTATTATATGGTACACTTAACGATTATTGGGGGAAGGGTGTATTTCGAAGATATATTTTGGAATTCATTGAGCTCCAAAACGATTTTTTAAAACTCGATTTAAGTGTGCCTGTGTAAAAAAAAATTTAATGGACAATGGCACTGATTAATGTTACAAATTTATTAGTCTTTTGCTATTTTTTTAATTATATATTTAAAAAAGAGACTTATTACCAGATATGTTAATTACACGAACGGTATGATGAATGCACTTACAAACCTACCAGGTTCGAGGCATTTTCTTTAGTTCGGCGACTCAAGGAGAAGGGACATCTTATTAAAAACTTAACTTGTTTTTATTGTCTTCCCAAACAATGCTTATGTGGAGGAGCTGACTTTTTTCCAACCATTCTCAATGGCAGCCTGGTGCTCTCTCCGATACGGAACCGAAACTTCTCAAGTGGAAGAAGCCACATTCCAACCCAAAAGGGGCCTCTCAGCACAGTGAATCATGCCCCAAGTGGGCCGGTCTGCAACAAACGGCTCAAAAAAAATTTGTGTAACACTAGCGGATATGATATAGGCGCCTTTATTTCTACAAATAATTTGTTAAGCCAATTTTGCAACTTGGGTAAATTATTTTAACCAAGGTCTTTTTCGCTTAGGCGATTCAGTTGGGCATGGTAGCAGTTTTGCACAAGACACAAAGTATCACTCTGTAAAAACACCAAACTTGACTTAGTGACTTTCAAGTACTCTCATCGTCTGAGTTTTAGGTATTCAGGAATGAAAAAAAAAATTGCATCAAAGATGCAGTTTACGTGGACACAAACACTATTGTTTTAACTAATCCACACTTACCCTCAAATAAAATACCGACAACTTTTGCCAACCATCCCCGGTCTCCCCCTACGTTCTATTAAGAAGGATATATGGATCAGATTTTATTTTTTTGATGGAAATTCGGACGTTAGTACAGTTGTTAAAAAAAATTCTATCAGTCTTGATGTTTTCCTCTTTAATCTGAATTGTTTGTTTTCTTTATAAAATTTCTTTTATAATTTCAATCTTCACTGTTAAAAATAGTTACTTAAAAAAATTAAAATGCACTCATTTTTTATTACATTCAATTCTTATGATGTCTCCGAATACATGTTTCATAGTTGAAAGATGTACTAAAAAATGTGTAAAATGAATAAAAAGAGCAGTTCCTTGCCTACATATACTATAGACTGCCTTCATAAATCGGTTTCAATAAATTTCATCAATTACAACCAGGACTTACCGGAAATCAAACCCAATCTGTCTACCTGACGTCGTCCGCATCGAAGTCCAGGGTTGTATCCTTTGTACTACCAGAGCGACGTGAAGAAGTTATAAACAGAAGTAATGTTAAAAAGGCTTGGCAAAAGAATAGGAAGTAAGATAAATTGAATTGTAATAACTCAGTTTTCATTTAAGCAATAGACATCAAATGTTGTGGAAAACCATCTTCTGAACACCTATTTTGAGTTTTGTCAGGTCGCTTTGTTAAGATGTTTTAAACAGAAGCTGATATTAGCAATATTAACCATACTGCTCATTTTTGCAAAAATACGATTATTTAAATTTGAGTACGTCATCGCTCATCTACGATGCAATTGTACTCAAAGAAAAACGAGTACGTCCATGTACTCATTTTTTAGCAAATATTTTTATATTGTTCTAACATAAGATTTAAAACTTAGGCATTTCAAACTTCAACAAAAGAAAACCAAAACAAATCTTAGATGAATATAATCATTAGCCAACCTGCTATCTTTAAACCAGCCAACCAACCCCAAGCAGGATATTTGAATAAATATGGTAGCAGAAGTGACAAGGTGTCTCAAATTGTAGAGCCTGATACACGAAATTTAAGTGCTTGATTTCAAGTGACAGCTGTGATAATGAGATTAACAATATCTCTCCATATGTTTACCACAGAAAAAATTGTTAAAATGGGAAATATTTACTTGCCATATCGAAAAACAGAAATTCTGATACAGTTTTACCGTCACAGCTGGGGTAGTACAAAAATACGTGTCGATAGTCGGGTTGGAACACAAGTCACGTGAGTTGTCACTAACCCCTTCCCCCGTGAGAATTTCCTGACGGGAACCAGAAGCTAATGGTCAACTCTTACTCTTTACGCTATCTAGCCCCGGTTCTCCCTACGGATAGAAATAGTGTATGGTTGCGAACATAAAGTAATGATACAAATAGAGGAATAAAAATGCTGATTTCCGTGTGTCCATCATTGAAACCACGTGATATGTGGAAATGCCAATTCATTCATGCGCCAATATTACTTGGCAGGCCTTGGCGACTTTCAGAACTAAGCGAGATCGAAGTGTTGTAATATGGTTTTGTGTTTAATTTTGTATTTAAATATCGTTTTTTAACGAGTGGCACAATTTAAGGGAGTTTAACAGATATATTAAGGAGATTTTTCTTACTTTGTAGTTTTGAAATAATTGCATTATGTTTTTATGTAAAAAATTTACCATAAGCGAAGTTCTTTCAATTGTTATTTTGTATACTTCAATAAGAAAATATAAACAATAAAACCTGAGAAACATAAAGAGTTTCGCTTCTTCGAGTATTGAACACAAATAAAATAATTTCGTTTCGTTAATGAAGAGGAAATATTTAGCGCATATTGTTCGAAAATAAGTAAATACGCACATATATGTTAAAAAGTTGAATACGGACAGAACTCCTTATCACCAAAAGAGAAGAAAGTGCGCCAAATTTGGAATTCCTGCAGATGTCTAAACGCCAAACGTGGCAGCGCTATAACCACGTAATGTGAGTTTTTCTTTTCAATGTTGACACCGCGGCCTTACGAGAGTCTGGTATTGAAGGCGCTCTCTATTTAATATTACAACTCTCTGGTTGCGAAGCCTTAATGAAATCAATTTACTTACATATTACAATTAAATAAAAATATATATATATAAATATTAAAAAGAAATTCTAAATATAGTCTGCAATTTTCCGACGAAAATCATTTACATTTGTCCTTTTTCATGGAAATTTAAAGCCTTCCTTATTCCTGTGCTCCAGGCGGCCGTTTGTAATCCTTGAACCTTAAGTCAACTCTGTTGCTATGACGATAAAATTTTTCAAGAGAATTTTCTGTAAATTAATATTAATGTTGTATAATGTGTTTAAATAATGCTTATCGGTCATTTTATTGTGTTTACCAATATGAAAACATCCATTATTACAACAACATATTTAACTTTTCTTTTGTAATAATTGAATATAAAAATGCGATTCAATGAACAAGAATGTTTAAATTTCGTTTGTGTTTAGCATTTCTTAGACACAACAATAGCTCTTTGCTTTTATTTGTTATAACAGTGTATTGAAATATTAATTTTAATAATAGAAACGCATAAGAACTAGTCTCATTGTTGCCTTATATTTCATTTCGACGCCATCTTCCAAAAATATCGGATGACTTCCACTAAAGCTTACTTTCTTTAATTTTCTAAACATCGATACCTGCTTAGAAGCACTAAATTACAGTATTGCAAACACAATCTTAAATGCACATAATGTTTTGTACGACTTTTGTATGTCAACAGAATTTGATAGGAACTTGGGAAAAAAGACCGTATAGGACATAGGATTGATTGGAGGAATTGTGGCGATCTCCCTTCCGAAATGATGTAGACGAACCTTCAATCACTGCATTAAAGGAGAATAGTTCAAGATTCGTTAACTACATAATTAAAAGATAGGTAAGTAATAGATTTATAAGTGTCAAATTTTTAAGTAACCTAGATTTCGAGATAGAGCCATAACCAACAATATTTCAAAATGTTCGAGTTTAGTCTTTAATTAGTAGTGTCTTTAATTTGAACTAAATAAAAATTTAAAATACACTGTCATACTTTACCCGATGAAATGAAAATACTGATAACCTAAAAAACGAGCATTTTCTTTACAACTACGGTTCTATTAGTACACTAACGATTATTAGTGGTGGAGGGTTATATTGTGAAGATATATTGTTGCATTATTTGAGCTCCAAAATAATTTTCTTAAAACTCGGTTGGTGTGTGTGCCGGTGTAAAAAAAGTTAAATGGATAATGGAAATAATTAATGTTACAATGTTAATTAATGTTAAAGTTTTGAAGATGTTTTCGGATTCCTTGAAATCCCAAACATTTTGTTAAAACTCTGTTTCAGTGTGTAAAAATGTATTGAATGGATAATGATAAGTTAATGCTAAAAATTTATTTATCTTTTTATTTATGTTTTAAAAAGAGACTTAATGCTAGAAATTTTAATTACAGAGGCGGTTTTTCGTAAAACAAGCGAGTATGATTTAGGCGCCTTTATTTCTACAAATAATTTTTTAAGCCAATTTTGCTATTTGGGTAAATTTTTTTTAACTTTTCGCAATCAAGGCCTTTTTCGCTTAGGCGAATCAGTTGGGCAGGGTGACAGCTCTGCACAAGACGCAAAATATTATGTTACAGATAAGAGTTTTTCCTGTATGAATTAATAACTCAATTCTTAGAGTAACATCCTAGACCACCGAGGCCCGCGAGTTGTAACCGCTACCCTTCCCTTCTACTCCCCCATTGAAGCACAGTTGCTCTGGAATTTCTCAAAGGGACAGCCGTGAACACAAAGTCGCTCTGTTTAAGTCAACGCGAATAACATAAATTGTATGTCTAAAATATGTTAAAAAAGTGTCAAATAACATAGTGTTACTATCAGGGTTACATAAATTACAAAATGCACGGTCAAGTGTATGTGTTCACAAAATAAAATAAATTCCAAATTCGTACAGGTAATTAAAATTAACAAATGGATCTCAAAGTAATTAATTTAATTGTAATATATAATTTAATTAAAAATGTAAACCTATTAAAACGTCTACTGTTGACAACAAATTACCAACGCAAATTATTTTTAAAAAATTTATTTCGCTGAAATTTGGCGCCCTTCGTAGTCCGGCGCCCCAAGAGGATTAATTATAAAAATCTCTCTTTATAATACTCATATAATACTCATATAATAAAAAAGTTAAACTTTTGCATTTTATATAATGCAATAAATTTTTAGGTTTAACCAGTTTTAATCATAAACGATGCACTTTGTTTAAAATCATTTATGAATCTGAAAAGTATCATAAAAGCTTATTCAGAAATTATATAATGCAAATATATTTTTTATTGGCAATTAAGATTAAAAAAAAATGCCAGGAAGAATGGGATAGCGATAATATTTGGAGTGTGTTGAAGGCAACTAGCTTTTATATTTAGTAGAATAATACGAAGTAAGTAGGTAGTTTTAGAATAGATAATTGAGTGTCTATTATTCTGGAAAGACGTTTTTTTACGTAAAGATAGGCGATGAAGCATTTTTATTTTTAACATTCATCTTTGAAGAATACCACTTTCCGTTTTCAACCTTTGTCTTCTACCGTTAGCATTTAATAACACTGCATTTATGGGCACCCCTTTCTCTCGAACCTTCTCCCGTGACCCTTTAAAAAAACTTCTTATTTTAATTTATTTCTTCCAAAAGTTTTATAAAATTTCTTTATTTAAATAAAAAGGAAATCAATAAGAATACTTGTGGTTTGCTCTTATTGCGACTGGAAATACTAGATAAACAAACAGGGAGGGTGGTGGGTTGTAGGAGTGTTCACAAAAAAAATTAAATAAAAAATATGAGTAAATATTAAAGACGCTATCTTCGATCGAAATTTACAAGATATAAATATTTATAAAAAAAGTTCTTATGATTCTGCCTTATAAAAATAAATTGTATTTGTAATGTACGTTTTTATGAGAGACTTGCATTAAGTTTTCAACTGTCTAAAAGTGTCTACATAATTTAAAGACCATACGAATAGGTAGTTTAAGTCTCAATTATTCTGGATATACGTTTTTTTCGTAAACATGAAGCATTTTTATTTTTAACATTAATCTTTGAAGATTTCTACTTTCCGTTTTAATCCTTGCTCTTATCCCGTCAGCTTTTCATAATACGGCATTTATGGGCACCCCTTTCTCTCGAAATTTTTCACTCCTCCACTTACAAAAAAAGTAAGTTTTTGTTAGGCAGTACTGTTCAATAGGTAGATGGAAAATTATTCAAGCGACTCAAATTGAAGACACAAGTTTTCATATTTGATTTCATTTATTACATTTAATACTTTCATCTTCTGAAATTTCGGATGTTACTCGCACTACAGGATAAGAATCGCCTGCCATACTTGGAAGGCATCGAACGCTTTTCTCCCATTCCGCTGGGGGGTTGCTCCTCCAGCGGCCGGGAGACTCTAGTTGACAGGCATCGGTCGCTGCTCCCGTCCCGCTGGGGGGTTGCTCCTCCAGCGGCCGGGAGACTCTAGTTGACAGGCATCGGTCGCTGCTCCCGTCCCGCTGGGGGGTCGCTCCTCCAGCGGCCGGGAGACTCTAGTTGACAGGCATCTGTCGCTGCTCCCGTCCCGCTGGGGGGTCGCTCCTCCAGAGGCCGGGAGACTCTAGTTGACAGGCATCGGTCGCTGCTCCCGTCCCGCTGGGGGGTTGCTCCTCCAGCGGCCGGGAGACTCTAGTTGACAGGCATCGGTCGCTGCTCCCGTCCCTCTGGGGGGTTGCTCCTCCAGCGGCCGGGAGACTCTAGTTGACAGGCATCGGTCGCTGCTCCCGTCCCGCTGGGGGGTCGCTCCTCCAGCGGCCGGGAGACTCTAGTTGACAGGCATCGGTCGCTGCTCCCGTCCCGCTGGGGGGTTGCTCCTCCAGCGGCCGGGAGACTCTAGTTGACAGGCATCGGTCGCTGCTCCCGTCCCGCTGGGGGGTTGCTCCTCCAGCGGCCGGGAGACTCTAGTTGACAGGCATCGGTCGCTGCTCCCGTCCCGCTGGGGGGTTGTTCCTCCAGCGGCCGGGAGACTCTAGTTGACAGGCATCGGTCGCTGCTCCCGTCCCGCTGGGGGGTCGCTCCTCCAGCAGCCGGGAGACTCTAGTTGACAGGCATCGGTCGCTGCTCCCGTCCCGCTGGGGGGTCGCTCCTCCAGCGGCCGGGAGACTCTAGTTGACAGGCATCGGTCGCTGCTCCCGTCCCGCTGGGGGGTTGCTCCTCCAGCGGCCGGGAGACTCTAGTTGACAGGCATCGAACGCTTTTCTCCCGTTCCGCTGGGGGGTTGCTCCTCCAGCGGCCGGGAGACTCTAGTTGACAGGCATCGGTCGCTGCTCCCGTCCCGCTGGGGGGTTGCTCCTCCAACGGCCGGGAGACTCTAGTTGACAGGCATCGGTCGCTGCTCCCGTCCCGCTGGGGGGTTGCTCCTCCAGCGGCCGGGAGACTCTAGTTGACAGGCATCGAACGCTTTTCTCCCGTTCCGCTGGGGTGTTGCTCCTCCAGCGGCCGGGAGACTCTAGTTGACAGGCATCGGTCGCTGCTCCCGTCCCGCTGGGGGGTTGCTACTCCAGCGGCCGGGAGACTCTTGTTGACAGGCATCGGTCGCTGCTCGCGTACCGCTGGGGGGTTGCTCCTCCAGCGGCCGGGAGACTCTAGTTGACAGGCATCGGTCGCTGCTCCCGTCCCGCTGGGGGGTTGCTCCTCCAGCGGCCGGAAGACTCTAGTTGACAGGCATCGGTCGCTGCTCCCGTCCCGCTGGGGGGTTGCTCCTCCAGCGGCCGGGAGACTCTAGTTGACAGGCATCGGTCGCTGCTCCCGTCCCGCTGGGGGGTTACTCCTCCAGCGGCCGGGAGACTCTAGTTGACAGGCATCGGTCGCTGCTCCCGTCCCGCTGGGGGGTCGCTCCTCCAGCGGCCGGGAGACTCTAGTTGACAGGCATCGGTCGCTGCTCCCGTCCCGCTGGGGGGTTGCTCCTCCAGCGGCCGGGAGACTCTAGTTGACAGGCATCGGTCGCTGCTCCCGTCCCGCTGGGGGGTTGCTCCTCCAGCGGCCGGGAGACTCTAGTTGACAGGCATCGGTCGCTGCTCCCGTCCCGCTGGGGGGTTGCTCCTCCAGCGGCCGGGAGACTCTAGTTGACAGGCATCGGTCGCTGCTCCCGTACCGCTGGGGGGTTGCTCCTCCAGCGGCCGGGAGACTCTAGTTGACAGGCATCGGTCGCTGCTCCCGTCCCGCTGGGGGGTTGCTCCTCCAGCGGCCGGGAGACTCTAGTTGACAGGCATCGGTCGCTGCTCCCGTCCCGCTGGGGGGTTGCTCCTCCAGCGGCCGGGAGACTCTAGTTGACAGGCATCGGTCACTGCTCCCGTCCCGCTGGGGGGTTGCTCCTCCAGCTTCCGGGAGACTCTAGTTGACAGGCATCGGTCGCTGCTCCCGTCCCGCTGGGGGGCTGCTCCTCCAGCGGCCGGGAGACTCTAGTTGACAGGCATAAGCCCGACAGTCCCTTATTTGGAATGCATCGATCGCTGCTCTCGTGTGTTCCGTTGAAGGGTTCGTCCCTCCAACGGTCCGAAAGACTGTAGTTGACAGGCATCGAGCGCTGCTCTCGCATGTTTCGCTGGAGGTTTGCTCCCCCAGTGGCCGATATACTCTAGTTGGCAGGCATCGATTGCTGCTTTCGGGTGCCAGGAAGCCTCGGTTGGGATGACGAAAGCCTGTGTTGTGTGCGGAAGGCAACCGGCTTTACGCTGTGGGGTTGCTCCCCCAGCCAACTATTTAACTAGTAGTATAACTACTATTTTAACTAGTAACACATTTTAATTAGCATATTTCCAAAGTCCTTCTTTTATTAATATTATTTTTTTACTTTAATTGAAAATTTGTGAATTTTGTGTTCGGTTTTCTTTTAAACAATAGGCTTTTCCTTGGAAAAAATTGAAACTACGATTATAATTAAAATGTTTCATCCGAGACTTTGATTTTCGCGTATATATTACGACGTGATGATTTCTTCAACTTTGAAGCCTAAATAAAATAATATTTAAAAAAAAGAAAGGAAGACCGACTTTTAAAAAAATGCGCAAAAAATTAAAAGTAATTTTTATTTTTACGAAATAGTTGAACAAAAATTAAATATTTAGTATCAATTTTATACTTATTAAAACTTTTTGAAGTTGGCGCCAAAAATGTTGTATGATTTTTGTAAATTGGCACCAATTTCAAAAAGTTATAAAGTATAAAATTGATATTAAATAATTCCATTTTTTTAAAAACTTTTTCGTAATATAAAAATTATTTTCCTTTTTTTTAGTTTTTAATTTAGTAGAGGGCTTCGCTACCTGCTAATATTCATCAAGGAATTCAAGTTATTTCTCACATTTTTCCACATCTCGGATCTGGTTTAATAAATGCCGGGTAAACAAAACTATATTGTCTCAACAATGCATATTGTAAAGCAGTTAAAATTTGGCAAATTTGGTTTTTGAGGGTAATTTGCATTAATAAATTAAAAAAAATTTGAGGATAATTTGCTTTTTTGAGAAAAGTGTCATTTATGCAGCAAAGGAAGTCGTGTATTCTCCGGATTTAGGAATTGTGTTCCTAAGTGGCTGGTGAGAGGAAAAAGTGCATTCTTTTTTTGGGGAATGTGCGTAATTAATGTGTTAATTAATAATATTTTATAATTCAAAATTACAACAAATTCTCGTGGTATCTTTACTTCCTCATATACAAAACATAAATAGTTTTACATAGTTTTAATAGTAAGGCATTGAACAGCAAGGTATCATGTACTAATATCTTTATCTAAGTTTATATCACAGGCAGCATTTGATATCCCTTCTTTCTCCTGATACTTATCCTGCTTGTTCTTCAACAACAAGTACAAACACAGTATCAGAAGCCCAGACAGAACGCACGAGGCAGTCGCCACATAACTGAGAGCTTCAGGAACCTCATCGATGAAATGGGTGATCGTATAGGGTATCACCATCTCGCCAAAAGCAGCGCCAGTGGCAAACAGTGCTACGAACTTATTAGTGATTGTTATGTACTGTTCGATCCAGGCGATGGCGGTTGGAAAGGATGGAGCGATCCCAAACCCTAAAAGTACGGAAGCCAGCCACAAAGCCCACTCATGGGTTGCAGCGAGGAACAACAGAACCAGTGCACCAGAACTGGTCACCAGGAGAAAGAACAGGATAAGAGATAAATTGGTGAATCTGAGTGCAAGGAAGATGGCGGAGAACCTGGATATGGTGAATGCTCCCCAGAAGGTTGATGTCACGTAGGATCCTGTAGCAGGTGTCAATCTCAAGGGACCCTTCACTGCGTAGGTGGCTACCATCTGGGCGTAGCCTATTTCTATACCAGTTTCCACGAACAGCAGGAGGAAGTTCACGAGGACCACGACGCCAACAAACCACTTGCCTATATTTCGGACCTCATCCTTGTCGTTCTTCTGCCCCATGTCGTCCAACGGAGCTATCAAGCACACAGAAAGAAAGAGGATGGTCACAAGAAATGCTGTGCTACCGATGATGGCAAAGCCGAAGAAGACGGGAGGGATGGTGGGACCAGAAGAAAAAGTTCCGTTTCGAAAAGCGTTTTCAATGTCAGTCAAGGTGCTTTGATTGATGAAAGCAATGGTAGGGTTCGGTGCTTGTTCGTGGGATGAAATGTAGTGTCCAAGAAAAGGGGCTGCTACTAAAGGTGAGATGAGACCGCCGACACCGTATGCGAAGTGAAGGGCTTGATAAAATGGCCCACTGTCCTTGCCCCACAAATTCAAACAACAAACATTCAAACCTGTAAAAGTAAAAATTACCAATTTCTATTAAAAATTTTAAATTGTGGTAAAAACATCGAATAAAAATAATATGCATCTATTATATTCGTTTCGATTTTAAGCCCATTTCAACTTTACGTTTGACAGAGACTGATTCATGGCAGGGCACTTGTTCAAAACCTCCATTTTAAGGGGCCACCAAAAATACTTTTGAAGCTGAAAAATGTGAAAAAGTTCAAAATAAATCCACTAACAAATGATGTTTTTTAATCAATAGAGGTTTTTTTTTTTTAATATATTTTTTTTTCAAAACTTGTATTATTTTATCCAATCCAATCACTGTCATATTTCCTGCACGTTCATAAAGCCTGTCATTTTACATAAATGCTTATACATAAATGCCTATACATAAATGTTTATACATAAATGGCTATACATAAATGCTTATACATAAATTTAGCAATTTTTTTTAAGATATGTCGGGGGCCCCCAAACGTTCTTTGCCCTGGTTTTCTAAACATTGTAAGTCAGTTCCTGATTTAAAGGGTTAAACTGGAGGGATTTTGCAGAAAACACAAAACAAAGTTTGGTGTCTCATCATAGACATACGAAGTGTTATAATATGTTAGCGTGTTTTTGACGGACTGTCATCGTTAGCACCATTTCACAACTTCTTACAATGAAAGTACACCCTTGTATTTAACATAGGTGAGGTTTCGATTTCTACAGAAAGTGGACCCTTATCTTTTATTCTCTGGACAATATATTTTATATCCTCACTGTTGTTATAGTTTAATGTTGAAGCATCTTAAACATTTAAAATCTTCTCAATAGAGAATACTCTTAATGAAAAATATAATAATGATTATTTTTTTTATATAATATAAAATGTAATCACTATTTTACCTGTATCTAAAGCACCCATCGACATGCCATTCAGTACCATCAAAGCCGTTAGTATTTCGATGCTTCCGCTAAAAGGCACCGCAAACATGCTTACAGCAATAAGGAAATTGAAGATAGTCATCAGCAACTGTTTTCTTGCAGTCATGTCAAACAGCACTCCACCTAAAATCATAACAAAGTTGAGAGAATATAATTAGTTCAGGATTATTTATATTAAAGTATTCTTGTATGGAAAGTTCTGGAGAGAGACTACTCGTCGACATAATGTCTCCGAATTCGGCAGACATACATTTAAGATCATGAGGGAAACGATTTATGCAATTCAGATTGTAGTTCCAAAAACGGCCTCTAGGTGAACATGTAACGCCGAAGAACAAGAACATAATTTGTCTCGGCTCGTGATGCATGTTTATGAAGGGCGAGAAAAACTTGTCGGATCATGTTTGACATTGAACACTGCCTGCGTGACCATTATTCGATACAGCTCCTTCGTTTGCTTCTCTTATTGTTAGTCGCGTATATCCAGAGTATGCTGGAGATGTCTTGGGACTCCATGCGCAGACCCATTAATGTCGTTGCAGTCCCTGTACTGTATGTGCAGCCCCAGACAGAGCCGCCCTTAGAGGTGTGGCCATGTGCCTTCGCACAGGGTCCCGCGCCTTAAGAGAGGCCTCGCACTGACAAGGAAATACATGTAGGTGGATAGAACCCCAAGATAGAAGATATAAATATCATGATATAAACGCTATGCTAAGCTTTGAGGGCGATCTATTCCGACATTATAACTTCGTGACAAATTCCAGGATTGACATAAATTTATCCCCGCTCTATAGAAAATTAAGAACCGATGGATGTACAATCTTGGAATAAAGCAATGCACGTACGGAATGCAGATGGGAACCCGTGGCGTTAGATGAAACAACTCGTTTATCTTCGTTCTGTTGGCGACCAATACTAGTTAAAATAATCTACTGAAATGACATCTCAAGTACAACATTTAAATTCTAGTTCTAGAGGCCATGCGCCATGTGGCTTTCTCGTCCCCGCTTTCGCTGAGGCCGGCCCTGGTCCCAGAACATTTCGTTGGGTCTATCTGAGAATATCTCTGTTTGTTTGAGTGGTTGTTTGCTTTTCTTCATCCTACTGTAACAAAAAATACTTAAAAATGAGTACATGTACCTACTCGTTTTTTTTTTTAGTACACTTGCATTGTTATGAGTGACTACGTACTCAAATTTAAGCAACCGTACTTTCGCAAATATGAGCAATGTGATTTAATATGGCTCATCTCAGCTTCTGTTCAAGCCATCTTAATAAAGCGACCTGACAAACTTAAAATAGTTGTTCAGAAGTATAATATCGAGAAGTTCAATATCGATTGCTTAAATGGAAACTGAGTTATTACGACTTAATTATCTTACTCCCCATTCTTTTAGCACACCTTTTTAACATATCTTTTGTTTATAACTTATTCACGTCGCCTAGTAGTGCAACGGATAAGGCACTCGACTGTTATGCCTAATGATATGAGTTTCAATTCCCGATAAGTCTTGGTTGTAATTGTTGATATTTATTGAAAGTAATTTACGAAGGCAGCCTATGTAGGCAAGCAACTGCTCTTTTTACTCATTGTACTCATATTTGAGTACATGTCTTTTTCAAAAATGAAACTTATGTATTTGGAGCTATGATAAGTATCGAATGAACTCAAAAATGAGTACATTTTATTTATTTTTGAGTACATTTTTTATCAGTGCATGCTATCATGTTTTATACTAATTATCAAAAATTAACAGAGCGTCACATTTTGAGCTGTAGGGGATATTTGAACTATGTACGATTTTAGATGCAAGGCCCACTTTCCCATAGTCTAAAATGTGTATCCTCCAAATTGAGAAGAAACATTACCGTCTTCGGGTTGACTCTCCTAGTTCCAAATACATGCATACTTTAATTGGAATACGCCTTAAAAATTAATATAAGAAAAACTCAAGCAATTTACCGATTATGGATCCTAATAAATAGCCGCTGGATCTCCCGGTATAAACAAATGCTATGTGTTTCGTATCAGTCCCAACAACATGCTGTAAATCGAGCAGAGCTGGACCTGCCACCGCCATAGACATTCCCTATACCAAAGAGAAAATAGATGCAAATGGAGCAATCAGCAATGATACACGAATTCTATTGGAAACAATATATATTTTTTTAGAAATTACCATTTTCAGAATACATGCAATTTATATACTGTACATCGTGATATTTCGACTATAAAATGCAGTATAATCTTGTATAGTATTTAAGATGAAAAAAAACGTTTTTTTAGGTATTAATATTTAAAAATAAAAGTTTTAAAAATAGTTATATACGTTTTTATGAGAGCTATGGTGGAATAATGAACAAATTAGTTACATTATCGCCTTAATTATTATTATTTTAATTTCAAAAAAATATTTCCAAGAGGGTTGTAATTATAAATTATTTTTTGAATGCCTTTTTTGAAACGTTGCAAAACCATCGGCATTATCACTAAAAATGAAATTGAATGATACTTTATTTACAAAATTGCATATTGTAAATATTGCAACAATACTAAATAAAAAAATTGTAGTTCATTTTTGTAAAAAAAATATATTATTTTATAAAACCATTCACATTTTATAAACAATATTTTCATGTAATTAAAGTATTTCAAATATAACGACAAAAACTTTGAAAATGTTGCAGTGTATATATATTTATCTAAAATCACTTAAACTGGTATTCCGTCATTCCAGAAAAAAAAGTTTAATAAATAATTGAAATTTGAAAATAATATCTAATTTAAAGTCGTGTTACAAATAAATGTAACTTATTTGCTTTACATTGTTCTAAACTTATATTAAGTCTTCACTAAGAGAAAAGTTTTAATCTTTTACACTTTTAAAAATATTAAAATTATTAACTCTATGAAATAAGTTATATCCTTATCTCAAAGGATATAGTGGCATTTTGAATTAGTATTTTGTCCTACATTTTATAACTATTTTAATGGTACCAGCTAATTTTTTTCTATCTTCAGATATAACTTATAAGTTGTTAGACGAATAATGTGGAAAACCATCTTCTGAACAACTATTTTAAGTTTGTCAGGTCGCTTTGTTAAGATAGCTTGAACATAAGCTGAGATTAGAAATATTAAATCCCACTGCTCATTCTGAGAAAGTACGATTACTTAAATTTGAGTACGTCAGCGCTCATTTACGATGCAATTGTACTCAAAGAAAAACGAGTATGTTCAGGTACACATTTTTAATTACCTTTTTTTTACAGTGCATTTTGAATGTTTGTTTCTTATATAACGTTTTGTAATTTCATTTAGTCCCAAAAATGTGAAATTGGACTTTGAAGTTCAAATTCTGTTAAAATCTCTTTACTATACAAATGCTTGACAAGACCAATAGGAAATAGTTGAAGTTTTAAACCCAGATTGTTTTCTATAGCAATTCCAAATATATTTTATTACTTTACATTACCTTAAGTAATAAAATCCCTTACCGATGCAACCGAACTGATGTAAAGGTTGCATGTCTTGATTATCCGAAGTCGCTTTGGAGTAAATATGGTCATGTTGAAAAATTATTCACATCAATCTGAGCGTTTAAATCTTGCTGTAAGAGAGAAAATCGTGGTTTATTAAAATCCAAACTTGTTATTAATTGCTTAAAATGAGATAACTTATTTTTTTTAAAATACATTATATTAAACGACATAATTTTTTTTACATAAATGTTTACATAAATATACGTTTGATCCATCAATATCGAATTCTTCCACAAATTGATACCTTACCATTTTCAGATATTGAAAAGTATAAACATCTGCTGAATCTGCCTGTTTTAACCTTCGTGCATGAATGGACTGTAGTAGAGCGAATATGATGTCATAAACGTGAAACCAACATCTCAGACCGAATGGCCTCAAACACGTGACTTCTTTTAAAATTATGAATTAAAAAATACTCGCGATTGGCTGATGAATTGAGAAATGTGTAACAGTGAAAATTTATGAATGGAATGACGTAATTAACCACGTGTCTGAGGCCATACATGTTGGCCTCACTTTGATGTAGCGAGATTATAACATTATGTTTTCTCTACTATGAAGGATCCATGCTCGAAAGTTTTAAATCGACCTTTCAGCAGATCTTCTGTTTGTCTGTAAATGTGTTTGTTATACATTTACGACCAAACGCGTTGTTCGATTTTCTTCAAATTCCGCATGAATGTTCCTTAAATGAATTAAAATCGAAGTGTTTTTTTTATCGCAAGGCTACTGTTCGCATAACTACTAGTAATTACTATTTAAAATATTATTTTTGCTTCTTGTTTGCCCTTGTTCACTTCATGTTAACCTAACTTAATCTAGATTTTTGGCAGGATTTCCGTGCACGTAATACATTCTGAAATCTAGGATAAATGTCCTTGTTTCTGTCCCGGGAAACTGGAAAATGTAATGAAATTAATTACATTGAACTACATTATAATGAAATTAGGAAAGAGGGTGATTAATTAGGAATAAATTAGTTTCAAGTCAATAACTTATGAAAATTCCTCTAATATGGGAATAAATTTTGTAACCATCATAATAAAGGCAAGTTTAAAAAAAAATTAAAAATGCATTCCTAAATATTGATTTATTTGAAGGAATGGATTTATTGTGACGCTTTTAGATAAAAACAACTCCAAAAAAAATATATAAATAAATTTCATCGGAAATATATTTTCTTTCCTCTCTTTGAAGAATATCACATTATACTAGTATAAAAATAATCATCTTTTTAACTAAATATGCAACAAAATATTATTAAAAAATAATGAAAATGTACTCTAAACATATTTATTAAAAAAATTTCACTGATAAATTTAACAAGAAAGCAAACTAATACTAACAAATTAATTAAACACATTAATACAACTAAACTTTTATTGTTATTAATTTTTAAATTAAATTAAACTTTAAATTTACTTACACAATTTTTATTGTACTATTAGACCATTACCCGTTTTAAAAAAAGGTATAACATCCGCATGTAAGTTATTTCATCATCTGAAAGAAAATATATTCTATCTTTCAGGTGAGGGTTACGAACATCTTATCTTTATAATAGAATGTATTTTTTAAGAAAAGTTCACTCTGACAGTGACTAAACTCACTTAAATCACTGTCACTGCGATAAGTGATAAGATAGTTTCATATTCTAAGTTAAGAATGTTACATAATATTTATACAATTTTAGAAGTTCCTATATTTTCTCGAATTTGCATAATAACTAGATGTTTGTTTGAGCTTATGGTACACTGTTAAAAATAGGTACTCAAAAATAAGTTAAATGTACTCATTTTTGAATACATTCGATGCCTATCATGGCTCCGAATACATAGGTTTCAATTTTGAAAAACACATGTACTCAAAAATGAGCACATGTGTTTGTATTTAAAAATGCGTACAATGAGTATAAAGAGCAGATGCTAGAATACGCAGGCTGCCTTCATAAATCACTTCCAAAAAATATCTACAATTACAACAAAGACTTACTTGGAATCGGACGCAGATCCTCAAGCACCGCAGTCGAGAGCCTTATCCGTTAAAAAACCAGGGCCACTTGAAGAAGGTATAAACAGAAGAAATGTTAAAATGGTGTTCCAAAATAATGGCAAGTAAGATAAATGAGTTGTAATAACTAATTCCATTTAAGCAATCAACATCAAATAATGTAGAAAAACATCTTCTGAACAACTATTTTTAGTTTGTCAGGTCGGTTTTTTAAGATGGCTTAAACAGAAGCTGAAAATAGCAATATTAAATCACACTGCTCGTTTTTGGGATAATACGGTTATTTAAATTTGAGTACGTCATCGTTCATTTACGATGCAATTGTACTCAAAGAAAAACGAGTAGGTTCAGGTACTTATTTTTAAGTACCTGTTATTTACAGAGTAAAATTAAATGGCGAATTTTAACAGAGTTACTTAACGTTTTTTATATATATATATATATATTTATTCATGGACACTCAGAAGGAGGTTTTAAAAAAAGGGAAATGTGACTTAATTTACAAATTTAAGTTTGCTGTAGTGATGAGAATTTTATAATATGATGTTCTTATACATCCTTCTAAATCTAGAGGAATATTCCATAGGGATCAGATATACAACATAAGTGTTTTAAATATTAAATTAAGGTTACTAAAATCCAAATTAACTGTCATCATCATGTCATTAATTATCAATACTCTGTGTGAAGCACAGTGTGTCTTTTTGAAAATCCAGCGAGGCAAAATTATTCATAAGAGTAAAACAAGTTATTTTTGTTATAACAATTGCTGCTCATAATTATGATACAATTATAAAATCTCAATATTGAATTGAATGGTATGTGCCATTCTAGCTCATCCTAGAGCTACGTACCTATATGCACTCTTATATGTGTAAGTAACGTGTAGCTAGTAAATAAAAAGCTCACACAAAACCAGTTTTTATCGCCAAGTACGGTTTGCTTAGCGAATATGGGAAAACTTCAGAAAAGTCGCCAAGGGTTACCGTTAACTGTATTTTAACCGTTTAATTAACCTTATTTAAAAAACATTTAACACAATTAAATAGAAACTAAAAGTGACTCGCACACAACTCACGCTCATGAAAGTTGAATAACAAATCACATGACTGGCAGATATATCTAAAGGCACACCGTTGCACTACATTTACAGTTTTCTCACTCCAAGGTCTCGACAACCAGTCTTGCCTGTGCGCCCCTGGGCTATGGCTCCGCCACTGGCATGGCACTCTTGGGCAACTGGTCACCGCCACAGGTAAGACAGTCGTGTATAAGAAGGATTGGGAATAGCGTTAGTACATCTTTTTTTTTCGACCATTAAATCACTTTTACTCGTAGCATAGATTTTCCTGTTATATTTAGAAAACACGAATTTAGTAAAAATAAAACAGGAGTTTATTGGGAGGTCTGTCACCTTTATATTAACTTTGGAGCAACACAAATATAATGAATGAAATACTGTTCATCTGTAAGTTTGTTTTTGTTGCAGGAGAATTGAACTTACATTTTACAGAAATTCTACCTTTAAGAAATTCTACTTTTAAGAAATTCTACTTTTAAGAAATTCTATTTTTAAGAAATCCTGTTTTTAGGAAGACATTTTACTTTTAAAAACTCTATTTTTAACAAAATATTTTTTTTAAATAGTAGATTAGAATTATAACAGTTATTCCAAAACTTTAAATTAAAAAAAATATTAAACAATTTTATGAATTTTTAAATTATGTACGTTTTTGGAAAAAATGGTGATACACGAGCAGACAAATAGGCGGAAAATAAATGGTAAACAAATAATTTTCTTTTCATAAATATTAAGACATTAATTATTTAATTAAGTCAACAAGTCAGCAATATGCATAATTATATACCTAATTTTTTACATTTATAGCTTTAATTTTCAATAATTAACAATTTTATTAAATTTTTCTTTCCTGGACCCTCTCCGAAATAGATTTGAACCTTACGCAGAATCTGCCTTTGTGCATGGGTAACATTACCGATGAAATACGGAAATGTCAATTTGGAAAGTCATTAGTCAAACAAAAGGGACCACCAGAGAAGGAAAGACAAGATGGTCATTTATTCTATTGTAAAGACGTGATTGACGCTCAACGGCCTATCTACCCCAAACCTTGATAGTCATCTCTAACATGTAGGTGCGGAGGGTGGGGAGTGGATTTATGTCAAGATGTTGAGATATTGTGATTATTTGGGAGGAGAGAGACAGATCACTGCAAGTTAGAATGATTTAGGGGTTGTTGTCTAAAGTTGTTAAGGCTTGACTTCCTGATTTTGTAGAACAGGACAAAAACTGTGCTAATTTTTTTTAAGTACATAAGCCTTCCACGATTACATAAGGGAAAAAAGAAATGGACAGGTCTTGGGAGGTGGGGGGGGGGGGGGCACGGGCCCCCGTGCCCCTCTTGAACCTCCAATTAGAAGATATACATGTTTAGAGTTCATATCCCTCATAATTTTTTCGATTTTTTTTTTCGTGACCCTACAGCACGTTAAATGTTACGGGGGAAAACTATTTGAATTCATATAAATATTATTTAAACATTTGTTAGGTCAGTACACTATTAGTGGTTCCGTTATTTCAAAAATAAAACTAGATGTAACCGAAATCATCAGTTTTGATTGAATTTTTTTTAACCAAATACGTATATCATGCAAAATAAATTTCAAGAATTCAGGTTCGAATTTCTCCAAAGGTGATCGGTACTTCGAAATAGTTCGTGAAATCTTACTTTGTTGGCCCCTTTAAATGTTATAAACTAATTCAATGGAAATTATTATTAAAATATTTTAATTACGTTTAATACTTTGACGATAACTTATACTGAAAGTTTCGAAAATTTATTTTTCTGATATTTTCAGTACTTCCAGTTTCGAAATACTACTTTTAAAATATGCAAAACATTTATTAATTGTTATCCATGATGGTGGAGACATTAAGATTTCTACAGTAAAAATTTAAAATGGATTTCTATTTTACATTCATCGTGAAAAAACGATTTCTGAAACAAAACAATTTACACATAGGAGTCCATGATTAAAATAATGGTACTATAAGTTTTTTTAAAAATCATATTTTTCAGTGAACATCAAATAGAAGCATTTTAAATTTTAACGTAAATGAAAAGATTCTTACTGAATTTTTTCCCTTTTTATCCAGAAAGAAGGTGGTGAATTTTTCCTCTTAAATTCATTTTTCTTCTCTCAAATTATATATTTAACAAAGTTCGATAAACAAGGTAAAATTATTAATGCCTCCACCCTACACTAGAATAGAACTATATTTGGAAGATTACTAGCCGAATACGGAGAGAGAGAGAGAGAAAAAGAGAGCATATACGCTGTATTTTTACTTTAGATTTTTTTATAGTTATAAAAAAAAATAGGCTCACTGGTTGACTGTGTTTCTTCAGGATCAAATATGGATATCGTCCTGTTTCAACGCGGAACTGCCGACAAAAAATGCGTTTGATTGTGGGTAGGATTGAAGGTCAACTCAGTTTATATTTCCAATTGGAATGCATATGTTCTTGAAAGTTGGGGTATTTTGTTTCTCATTTCCGAAAAAGGAGGCATGAGAAATTTGTGTGCTATCCTACGCGTCTTTCGGACAAAATATGGGCCAATATCAAATAATCTTTTTATAAAAAAAATAATCTTTCTAGAAAAAAGGAAAACCGACTTTAAGAGAATGCGCTAAAAAGTAAAAAATAATTTTTAATTTTTCGAATCAGTTGAAAAAATTGAATTATTGAATATCAATTTTATACTTAATACAACTTGTTGAAATTGGCGCCAAAATTTAGGTATGATTTTCGTAAATTGGCACCAACTTCAAAAAGTTGTACTAAGTATAAAATTGATATTCAATAATTCAATTTTTTCAACTCGTTCGTAAAATTAAAAATTATTTTTTACTTTGTAGCGCATTTTCCTTAAAGTCGGTTTTCCTTTTTTCTAGAAAGATTATTTTATTTTTCCCTTTATAGTTTTTAATTTAGCAGGGGGCTTCGCCCCCTATTATTATTTACCAATAAATTCAAGCAGCAACTTTTGCTCAACAACATATATTGTAAAACAATCCCTATCAATGCCAATAAATGCTGATTTCAACGTTTTGAAAACGATGTCAAAATTTACGAATATTTTTACAAATTGGCACCAATTTCAAAAAGTTGTAAATATTATAAAATCAATAGTAAATATTTCCATTTTTTCAACTTGAACGTAAATTTTTTTAAAAAAATTTACTTTAATGCATTTTTCTTAAAAAAATTTGGTGGTCAACTAATTGTACCCGATAGCCTTCTTAATACATTATCATGTAGTTGCAAAAGGTGAAGTCGTGGTGAAGTTTTAATTGTGAAATCAAGAAATTTATTGACAAATATTTTTTTATTTGCTTTATAAAACTTATCTAACAAAACAAATTTGCAAAAAAAAAAATATTTAAATTACTATTTTTGGAACCTTTGGAAAAGACTTTAGTGTTTTTCTAAAATAACTTTGCATTTTCATATTTTTCAGGGTTTTGTTTAATTATTAGCTGGTTAATTAAATAAGAATCGATTACATTTTGAAATACTACAGACACACAAATTAGCTTATTATAGTTTAATGAACAAAGTTTAAACTTATAAAGCATTTATGCAGTGTAAAAAAAAGATGCTTAAAACTGAGTACATGAACATACTTGTTTTTCTTTTAGTACAATTGCATCGTAAATGAGCGATGATGTACTCAAATTTAAGTAATCGTACTTTCGCAAAAATTAACAGTGTGAATTAATATTGCTAAACTCGGCTTCTGTTCAAACCATCTTAATAAAGCGACCTGACAAACTTAAAATAGTTGTTCAAAAGATGGTTTTCTAGATTACTTGATGTCTATTGCTTAAATGGGAACTAAGATGTTACAATTCAATTATTTTACTTTAATTTTTTTTTTTTGGCACACCTTTTTAACATTACTTCTGTGTATCGCTTCTTCGAGTTGCCTTGATAGCCTAACGGATAAGGCTGTGGACAGCGGTACTGCAGTTCTGGGTTCGATTCCCGGTATGCCTAAGTTATAAATGTCCATAAATGGGGGGCAAATAAAATGGGGGCAAATGTTCGGTACATCGGGAGGCCCCTAAATGCTATTTTTCCCCAAGTCCCCTAAACTTGTAAGTCGGTTCCTGCTTGCCAGGATGTTTTAATTGAAATGCCCATCACATTCCTGTTTTTAAAATTTTAATCTAAAAATCGTCCACATGAGTCAAAAGATTGAAAAATTATATTTTTCCTAAGTATGATGCCGCATCCTTGTAAAAATAATAAAATTTTATAGTCCAATCAGTGTAATAATAGTAGAGGAAACCGTGCATATTTGAAGAAGAAATGTCCTCTTATCAAAAGCGAATTGATCATTTTGAAACGACTGGCGTTTAATGATGGATAATAGGAAAGTAGGGTGGTACAAAATGTTTTTTTTTACTCATACTTCGGTAAATTACATCGGTCCATATCAATGTTAAATACGATAATATTGACAATACATTTCATGTAATTGATTACATAAAAAACAGGTAAGTAAGGCTTCACTTACCGTAAAATATGGTTCATGAATGCTTTTGGGCTCCGTCAGAGGGAGAAGTGGATAAATGGCTAACCTGGTTGACGCGGTCCACATACCTCTACACCAGTGGTTCCCAATAGGTTGTCCGAGGGTTGAGTTGATGTTAGGGTTCCATGGAGTTTCAAAGAAAAAGTAGTAAATTGCATTGAACCATCAGCCTCGATTGAACGGTCACCCATGGCGACTTTTCTGAAAAAGTGATTTTTGAAACGCTAACACGTGACTACAAAAGTGTGTTCATACTTTAAATGAGTGCTAAATGTACAAGTAAGAGACTAAAAGTAATTACACGTCTGATTGTGGTGTTATCTGATCTACGTATTGGTCGGGTAAATTGTTGTCCATATTCTGAGTAAAAGCTGTTTGAAATTGAAATAGTTATAAAATTAATTTCACAATTTCTTTCTTCGTTTTATTTTCGTGTTCAAACAAAACTGAAATGTATGCATGTCCAGAAAGCGAAGTGGACTTCCATATATGAAAAAAAAGGGGTCCTCGGTCTTATTTTAGTTTTAGCTAGGGGTCCGTGGCTTAATGCTAATTGGGAACCGCTGCTCTACACGTTGGCATTGACTACATCTTGATTATGGTCGCACGTTGATTCCTAAATAGGCTGATTCCCTATGGAGTTATGGGGCTGGAAGCGTATACTGCAAACAAGGGCGACAAGCACCTCACGTGTGGTACTAAGATCAACCTGGTCGACGCGTCCCACCTTCCTATACACGATGGTTTGTTATTTATCCACATAGGCTGATTCCACGTTGAGTTATGAGGGTGGAAGCATACTGCAGTTAAGAGCGACGTCCCCCCACACCCACTATAGAACACGGAATGGGTTAATAATATATCTGATCGACGTGGCCCACCTTTCTTTACATGATGGTATGTCGTTTATATCTATAGGATTATTCCCCGTGGGTTTATGGGGCGGCACCGTATACTTCAGTTGAGAGTGACATCCCCCCCCCCCCCACACGCGCGGTACTAAGGTCAGATTAAAGAATGGGTTAACAATCAAGGTGATCGACGATTCCCACTTTCCTACATACGATGAAATGTCATTTATTCATATAGGCTGATTCCACGTTCAGTAATGAGGGTTTAAACTTATACTGCAGTTAAAGGCTACATTTATCCCCCCCCCCTCTCCCCCTCCCCACACACACAGTACAGAACACGGAACGGGTTAATAATCAGACTTGTCGAAGCGGCCCACTTCCTCTACACGACGGTATGTCATTTATCCGTATAGGATGGTTCCACGTAGAGTTAAGAGGATTCTCAGAATATCACTTTTTCCATTTCGACTCCGTTCGAACGTGTGCTCATGCCGAAAGGAAAGATGTATTCCCGACAAAATAAATAAATTAATTAATAAAGATGTTAAAAAAATATGTAGATTGATGTCTTATTAACGAACCGGCTTTTTCCGAGTTATATAAAACCTAAGATAGGCGTTTATTTATTTCATAAATGGACTTCTAAAAATATGCCCATTTCCTAAATGGTAAAAGCGAAAAAAAAAAAAGAGTTCAGAGTTCATTACATCCAGGATGATAAGATAACTGATAAGGGAAATTAATGTTAGAGAGCACACCCCTTGATCAATCCATGCAGTGGATCGTTTACTGTCGGTCAATTTCAGTAGCTATGTAGGAATATCTTCCCTAAAACAGGCAGACTATGGATCCGACTTTGCGAAGTGTTTATTTTCGAAAATAATAAAGGTAAGTACTAATATTTACTTGTTTTCTATTTCTTGTTTAAATATTTGACTGTAATTATGCAAATGAATGGTTTTAGTTAAGAGTCAATTGTTTAAATGACCTTGAACCTCAAGTTTAAATACGTTTCAATTTAGCGAATTTTATCATTCGAAAAGTCTACATTGAAGGAGGAGTAGGATATGGCTCGGTTTAGGCATTAATATCCTCTTTTTTAACTAACTTAAAAGCGCCAACTAATGCCAGAAAGCGCACAAAGGAAGAAGTTATCAATTCGGCTGTTATGTATTTTTTATGTATGTTTTGTTCTAAATCAGATATTTGGATAATTTTTTTTTGTTGGATAGTTAACATTTCACGTGGGCACCTTTTGAAAAAAAATATCCGGTTACCGGCATTTAACTATACGGATTGTTCGATTTCGAAAATTATTTTTTTTGTTGGATAGAGGAAAAGTTCTCTGTAGCAGAATAAAAAATAAATTCCGGCTTTATATATTCGGAATTATCGATTAGGCAAACTTCTTTTTTTTTAACATATTCTTTGATTTCAAAATATTTTCACTGTTGGGTAATTCACCGATGAATTTTTTTTTATGCCTGGCATTTATTAAATATGATAATCTTAAGATCCGGGGCGAAAAATAAAGTAAGCAACTACTTAAGTTTCCTGCAGTTGAATAACAGAAGTGGGGCCCCCGGTCATCCGGCTTTTAAATTATCATTGAGCTTCGCCCCCTGCTACTAATTAAAAAAATAAAATTATATTATTTTAATTAAAAAGCTAACTTTAAGTAAAAAGCGCTAAAAAGTAAAAAATATTTTTTAAGAAATGTAAAAAATTTAAATATTTAATATTTATTTTATACTTATTACAACTTTTTGAAGTTGGTGCTTATTCTCACAAACCATTTCTAAATAATAACGTCGATTTAAAAAAATGGTAATTAGCATAAAATAAATAATAAATATGTAAATATTTTAAACTTGTTCTAAAAATTATTTATTATTTTTTAGCACTTTTTTTTCTCGAAGTCAATTTTAATATTTTTTTTTTAATTATTTTATAAGAAATGCTATTGAAATGAAATATTTGTAAACTTCGATAGATTTCCTATATAAAATGCATTAGGAATTTTTTCAAGTTTTTCAGACATTCTTTACACTGCTTGATACCAAAATTTTGCTTTCATAAGTTAATTATTACAACAGTAAACTTGCAGACAGACAGAAAAAAAATATCTTAAATTTTGCTACTTTGTTGCAAGAGTTTAAAAATGAAAGCTGTAATAAAAACCTAGTAATGTTAAACATATACATCATAAAACTATTTGATAAATATGCAGTAAACACTTCTTGGTCCATACTAACAGGTGCGAAAATTAATTCGGTTAACTCATGGTTTAAACTATTTGATGCATTAATTTTATCAGTCTTAACTTACGATGCTGCAGTTTGGGCAATAAATAATTACACCGATCTAGAAAAATGTTTTTGTATTTTTGTTAAAAAACTGCTTACACGGTTTCCCGGTATGTACTTGGATATATTTTAAGACTGTTGTTGCATTCACAATCAATTTTATTTAATTATACATTCTATGTTTTTTTATACAATGTGCTTGTTACACTAGTTTTTAAACACCAAAATATGTGGAGGCGTTTTTCAGCACTAGATCTGATGACTTCTCTATGTTGCATCAAGGGATCGTTCATTTATTATGTCATGCTATTTTTCATCAATTCGTACACCAACCCCCCCCCCCCCCAAAAAAAAAAATCACACTACGTCACGTTAGCCATACCCCCACCCCCGACACGTTACGATGGATTTTCCCATTTAAAAAGTCCTTTAAACTTCCGTTCTGAGTATTTTACAAAACGTCCCTTTAGAAATGATTTTTATTAAAAGTGACATATCAATGTTTGTAAAAGATAAGATATTACAGCATTTTTTTTCTATAAAGTTTTGCTGTGGTACTACCCCTAATCCCCTCTATCCTCCATGTCAGGCAACTGTCACACACGGTCACTGAACTAGAATATATTATAACTACAAGCACTGGAGCAAGGACTCCCATTGAGCGACAATGTACTTTACCGTGCCACGACGGAAGCAAATAATTCAGAAAAAAGATTGAGAAAACATTCGTCCTTTGATATGACGTCTCACATGACGTCACAGAAGTGCTAAGTATAAAACTTTTTTTTTTCTGCGCTTTTTGTCTTCTTTTTCTTATAAGTAAGAAACTAAGTATGGAAAAACATGAAATGTATATTTGAAAGCCAGAAATCCGATTTTAAATCTACTCTTATATGCAAAAAAAGCTATTTTTTCTACCTTCGCTCAAAAAGGAGTAAAGTGTCGGCAACGCTTAGTCCTTGCTGCAGTGCTTATAGTTCTATTTTTCTAGCAACAAGTGCACGTGATAGACCCCCTCCCCCTAAGCGTACGTGACATAATAAATAGCCCCAACGTCTTTATGCAATTTGTGGTGCGATCGGATGCTTTTAATTCAAATAATTATCCTAAACAACATCTTCTTTGAACTTTCAGGAAAAATGACTTTCACAAGAAGATAACATGAAGCCCTTTCCGTACAGAAAAGTAATCATCGTGATTGCTTTAAGTGTAATCAACGGCCTCAACGCAATCACAAGAATATCGTCTCTATTCTTTGTAGCTTCCATAGACAGATACAATGTCGACAGGGAAAAAGCATCCTTCCCTTATGCTCTTCGTCTTGTGATAGAGCCCTTGGCAGGTAAAGTTTTATGATTACTCTATACATTAATACATTCCTGGTCGGCTACGCATATCATGTCGCAGAAGAAAATGGAGCGAGAATTTCGTCGTAGTTCGTAATATTCCATGAGAAAAGAATATACTTTTAGATTATCTAATCAAAGACGTTATTACTTCCATATTTTCATAATTTGTAGAGAGATTTTAGTAATTTACAAACTGTAGGACTCAGCCTGGGTGGCCAAAGTTGGTATCATAATGAAATTTTGAAACATTTATTACACAATTACAAAGCTATCTGAAAAAGCTCGCTCGCGTTTACCTCGTCCGTGTCGAATGAGCCTAAAAGAGTAATTACTCTTTGATTTGAACAGTGTTTGTCAGGGCCGCCTGTAGCAACTGCAGGACCAAGTGCGAACCTAGCAGCGGGGCCCCTTTAGGCCTCCATATACACTTATGAAAAAGTTTTAATAAATATTGCAAATTAAGAAACTTTTTAATAAGTTTGCAGATTTCCGAAAATCCAATCAGGATTTATTTTTTATTAACTACAAAAATTGTAGTAATTGATAATTAACTAACAACGTTAGTTGCCTGCATTTCATTTCCATAGAATATTTAATAGATAACTCATTTACGTAAAAATTCTGCCTTATTTTGTTCTGTTTATTGAAAATTAAAAATAAACCTGATACCTGATCAAAAGAGACTGAATTCATGATAATCGAACAATTTGTCACGAAGTTAGTGCCGTAAAGGATCACTCTATAAGAGGGTAGAATTGTGTGTCTATTCTCCATGTTATTGCTTTTAAAGACATTTAACGTCAAGAAGAAAAAAAATTATCTAACATTTCTATGTTGCGCATTTTTCTCTGATCGCGGGGCGCTGTGCGGTGACACGCGTCGCACGCCCCAAAGAACGGCTCTGGTGTTTGTACACCATTAAGAGAGGTGGACGTTCTAATTGTTTGAAATAAATAATAATACACTGCAAAAAAAATCGCACTTAAAAATGAGTACCTGAACCTACTTATTTTTCTTTAAGTACGATTGCATCGTAAATGAACGATAACTCACTCAAATTTAAGTAACCGTACTTTCTCAAAAATGAGCAAATTAAATATAACTTACTCAAATTTAAGTAACCGTACTTTCTCAAAAATGAGCAGTGTGATTTAATATTGCTTCTGTTCAAGCCATCTTCACAAAACGGCCGATAAACGTAAAATAGGTATCAGAAGATTGTTTCCCGCATTATTTGATGTCGATTGCTTAAATGGAAACTGAGTTATTACAACTCAATTATTTTACTTCCCATTCTTTTGGCACATCTTTTTGACATTTCTTCTGTTTATATCTTCTTCACGTCGCCCTGGTAGTACAGCGTATAAGGCATTGGGCAGCGCTTGAGTTCGATTCCCGGCAAGTCTCAATTGTAATTGTCGATATTTACTTAAAAGGATTTATGAAGGCAACCTATGTAGGCTAGCATCTTTTTATTCATTTTTACCCACTGTACTTATGTCTGAGTACGTGTCTTTTTCGAAATTGAAACTTTTGTAATCGGAACTATGATAAGCATCGAATATACTCAAAAATAAGTACATTTTACTTATTTTTGAGTACCTATTTTTAACAGTGTAAATTTTTGTTTGTATTTTTAGGACCTTTTATTGGGTTCCTCGCCTGCAAGTGGGGATTTCGGCCAGTTGTCGTTTTAGGAGGACTCATAACTTCGATTTCATTTGCAGCTTGTTTTTTTGCAGAAGATATTTTAATGCTCAGCATCATTTATGGAGGAATATTTGGTAAAGCATAACTTTAACAAAAATTGTGTTTTATGAAAATGAATTTTCCTTATATTTCATATCTGATTTACATGTTCAATTATGTATGTTTATAATTATAATATTTAAAGACTATACAATGTCTTAAATCTTAATGTAAATTGAATATGATTTAAACTTAAAATTTGCTTTAATTATTGTTGCATTAATTATGGTAAATTTCATCAACAGATACAACTTAAAATGTAATTATTTCATGTATTTTAATGTTATTTTTTTAAAACTACATTACGAAGATTACTTTTTAAATTTCTTAACAAAATTAATAATAATATTTCTTTATTTTAGCATTTATCTTATAAAGTAAATATGTATATCTAAACAGAAATTATTATTGTAATTTTAAAACTCCACATAACCCTAAACTAAACCAGATTTTTTTTGTACATTTGATACAAATAATAGGAATATATATTTTTTATTTTTAACTTATATCAGAAATTATTTATTTGCGTTATCCGTCTTTAAATTTATAATTTTGTAAGCGGTAATTTTTAGAGAACTTCTTAGCCATTTTTCAGCTCTACTATGCTGAACTTATGACATGCGAAGACGACCACGAAATTGTTGATATGCGTAATCCTTCAACTCTCTACATGAAAAGAAAACATATAGGATATCACTCTTCCCATAATGAAGATTTAACTGCATTTCCGCAAATTTGTTCGAGAGTCATTTTAAGCATCCTATTCTACATTATATTTTTTTATAATAATTATTATTTTAACAAACAATATTTTTAAAATTATTATAACTAGAGTTCGTTAATTTAAATTAAGCTTTTAGTTTTATGTGAGATTTTAAAAAGTGTCATGATTATAATACAGTAAACCCTCGATATATAACAATCCTCACGAATCCAGTCGAAGCTGTTCGCTATAACGAAAAGTCGTTGCAGCGAGTTAAAAAAAAATATTATAACATACAAACTAATGAACCGATTGGGACTTTCAGTGTTAATCGTTATAAGACAGGGGTCGGCAACCTATTGAAACGGAAGAGCCAAAAGTGGCAATTTACAAAATTTCCCAATTTTTAAAGAGCCACTAAGATTTTTCGTTTCAATATTATAGTATTTGCTTATATATATTTGATTTTTGATTTAAAATAAACGGCTTTAAATACGAAAAAATATTTATTCATATAAAGATAGTTACATCAATGGGAGCATTGGCTTTGCATGCCTTTTAAAAGTTTGATTAAATCTGGCTTATAACTTGTTGTTTTAAGTTTCAAGCACGACTCTAGATTTTTATTTGTTAGTTGACTTCTAACTTTACATTTTATTATATTCATGCAAGAGAACGCTTGCTCGCACAAATATGTCGACCCGAAGATCGTCAACACTCCATATGCCAACTTCTTCACCTCACTGTAGCATTCTGGAAGACTATTCCATGCACCGAATATGAGAGCTTCAACTCGCGGAATTTCTTTTAGAGCTATGCACTTTGTGCTGCGCGATGTGCATGCATTTCTGGACCTCCAACTTGCTCTTGAGTTCCGTGAACTTGCCACTCCACAAATCTTTGGTTTTCAAATCTAGCAATAGCATTTGGAGCGATCCAGCATCAATTCCAAACGGCTCAATGTTGATCTCATTTGTATTTGTGTTGAAAGGATTTATTATGAACTCGAGAGTACTTTTGTTTGTTTTGTCTCGAATCTCTCAGCGAATTTATCCTTCATGTTTTTTAAAGCTATGCTGAAGTAATTCGTGTCAATAGTTGCATTGGTCTCATCGCGATATTGCTTTAGATTTTTAAAATGAAGTAATTTACCGCTCTCCATGTCTTCAACAAAAAAAAGTAATTTTTTTTCGAAACAAACTACTTCTTCAAGCAAGGCGTAGGCTAGGTTGCCCTTTCCTTGCAGTTTTATATTTAGTTTCATTGTGGTATCTACCAATACCACAATGAAACTAATTGTGGCGATTTGTAATTAACGATTATGAAAATAGAAGCTATTGAGAAATTAGGTACTTAAAAATATATTTTCTTATTTTTTAAGGGTTTTGATAATAAATTGTTATTTTTTTCGTATGGAACTGGAGAGCCGCAACTTTACATCAAAAGAGCCGCATGCGGCTCGCGAGCCGCAGGTTGCCGACCCCTGTTATAAGAGAAAGGGGTTGGTATTTGGCTTGGGCGATGTTGACATTTTGCCATATCAATATCCCGATATATCGGTATTTTCGAAATATTGACATTTCCGATATATCGATATTTTTCGTTCGTGTTCTTTCGAATTATTGTAAAATCAAGCAATAGTTAAATCGTCAAATGGATTAATTGTGAAATCGAAAATTATATAATCGAAATCGTGATGTTTTTTTCCCTCCGGAATTTTTATATATATCGAAACATCGCCCAAGCCTAGTTGGTATATCGAGGGACTGTTATAAAATGTGTGTGCTGTAATTTCTTAGTTTTAATTAATAAAAATTGTTCTTTTCTCTTTTTCAGCTATAGGAATTGCGATGGCTAGAGAGTTATTACCTGTAGTAATAAATGTGCATTTTCACAAAGACTTAGCATTAATAAATGGCCTAGCCCTACTAGGCTCTTCCATTGGTGGCTTGCTTTTACCCTTACTGTTCGACGTTACTTTAGACATGTATGGTTTGTCAGGAACATTCCTCGTCATAGGTGGGATTCTTCTGCATTCTGTGCCTGCCGGAATGTTACTGTGGCCTCCAAAGTCTGCAGAAAACAAAATAGAAGCACAAAATAGCAAAATACTTAGTAAGGACATTATTCCGGATAAATGTTCACCCAAACTTGCTCCAGCTATATCCTGGTGCCCAGTGGGTGATAAAAATGTTGCAGAAAATGTTTATGAAAATTTTCCAATGCATAGCATTCTGACAGACCAACTAAATACAGAATCCGCAAGTTTGAGTCCCGAGACGGCCTTTAAAGATAAGTGCTCGCAAAACTCAGACAATTTATATATAACTCGACATGATAATTCCAAGTTGAATTGTGAAAACGATAAAAAGTTTTTTGGCGACAGTCCAGTTGTTGACTTGGAATGTAACGGGGATCGTCGGAACAAGCAATCTAGTTTCGAACCACCCTTAACGTTCGAAAAAAGTAGTCAAAAAATAAAATGTTCCACTCATGATAAACCAAATGAATATTCAATACAAACGGAAGAAGAAAGCAAAGAAATCAAGTCAAATAAAGAAGCACCAAAATGCCTTAATAACAATAAGAAGAACTACATTTTAGAAATTTTGAGCCTATTCTGGGATACAATATTTATTCTGATAGCAACATCCCAGAGTTTGTTTCGGTTGGCATACACCCTATTCATAATGATTTTCGTAGATTATGCGAGAGACAGTGATATCCCTAGAAATCAAGCGATATACCTAGTAATGTGTCTATCAGCATCGGATATCATAGGTCGTTTGAGCCTCGGATGGATAACAGACAGAGGTTACATGGGTATCGAAAATTTCACTGCACTGTCATATGTCGTGGCAGCCGCATCGCTGGTCGTAATATGTTTTTGGACAGAGTTTCCAGTGATGTTTTCGGCCATCTTTGTTTTTTGTTTGGCCGCAGCTGGACTTTCCATAGTGCTTCCCGGGATGGTGACGAAATACTTCAAAGGAAACAAGAAGACGACGGCCATGGCGTCGAGGTTCTTTTTGTTTGGACCGATGAGCCTCACCATTTCACCGTTAATAGGTATAAATATGTTTTGTCTGTGTCGTCTTCATGGCAGAACTATTGGGTAGTATCGGGCCCCTAACTATTGGGTAGTATAAATACCCCTTTATTAAAACAAGGGGGTAACAGGGGGGGAGGGTCGAAATTTTTAAAAAATATATATATTCCTGAACTGGCAAATTAAATAATTTTTGAGTGCTAATAAAATTGGGATGCACTGTTTTTTCAAATACTATGTTAAATAATTCAACAATTTCAATGAATCTCAATGTGCAATAGAATTTTGGAATCTATGAAAATTAAAATTAAATATTGCATTCATCTCTGTATTTCTCTCAAATGTTCCTGAACAGAATATCAATGTAAGAAAAATAAAAACAACTGATTCCCAAAAAATGTCACACAATGCCACTGTAATTATCCTAAATTAAACATATTTTTTAAAAGAACAAAAAAATCTTAAGTTATATTTACATTATACAAATCTTTTAAGAAAAATATGATTTTTCAGCATCATGAAAATAGTGTAGAATACACTGTTAAAAATTATTACGACCTTGCACCAAAATTTGGTAGCTGCAACCAACATTTGGTGCTTAGTTTCACCATTTTACGGTGCTATCACGGATACCATTTAGTGGTGAAACGTTGCACCAAAATTCACGTCTACGCTACCCCATATTATTATGAAACGGCAGTATAATTTGTTAGATGTTCTGGACGATTTTCTAGTATATTTGTAGCGAAGCTGACAACCCTCCGATCGGAAGATCGCTACTTTTTTGTTAAGTCCACCGCACAGGCTCGAACTAGCAATCCTCTTATTACCAGCTGAAAGTCTTTATCCACTGGGCAACGGGCACTTAATGCAAGAGGATTGAGGGGATTCTCCGGTTTGTAGATTCAGCGACGGTTTCGGTTGCAGTTTATGAAATTGCACCATTTTTTGGTAAAAGTTGCTCTATTCTCGATCAAGGATTTTTGGTTCAACCTAGATTATACCATAGCATGGTGTAAGTTGCTGCAGAGCACCAAGAAATGGTTCAATGTTGAACTGAAATTTTTAACAGTGTAACCAAAATTGTAAACAATAAGAAAGTACAGTAATTATTTATAAAGAGAAAGTAATTATTTTGAGTTTTAGACCATTGAGACAGATCAAAAGCTCTCGATGCTAATACCGCCTTTTCCGATTTAAAAATATTGTGCTTTAGTGAATATAGCTCAAATTTTGAATTTCCGTCCCGCGATTTGTACCAACTTTCATTCGTGGTACGCGGTTGTCTTATCCGAATTAGACCTTTTCAAAAATCTGTTACTTAAAGTCTCACGAAAAATATTTAGAATTAAAAAAATTTAAATTTAATGGGGTTGCACGAAAAACGGAAAAACACATTTACTGCTTTTAAATTTGTATCTTAAAAATTTACACATTCGGTAAATATACTTTTATTACACAGTTCAATCCAAGTTATGGTGCTTTTAGATTGTGATTATTTTTATGTAATATTTTAATCTAAACAGTCACTTTTTTTTAAAAAAGATTTTTTTAAATTTAATTGTCATTTTGTACAAAAATATTTTTCCAAATTGTTTTGATTAAATAAATATTTAACGTTCACTAATGCAAACTTATATAACGTATTTTAATTAAAAAAATATGTAAGGATAAAATACTTTTAGTGCATCTAGAATGAAAATTTAGTCTATAGTTTTAATAATTGGAAAATTTATTTTTGTTCGATTTATTGCCTTCACTTAATGGGCCTACATAGCTGATGATATGTGTTAAAATTCAAATAATATCCTGATCTTAACATTCAAAAGTGTAAGTACGAGTATTCACGGCAATACAATTTACTATTTTATTTGCAGGAGTCTTCAGGACTGGTCAAGGCTCCTACATTGGCTTGATGTATTTAATTGTCACGAGCTTGCTGTTGTGCGCAGTATCTCAGCTATTGCTTCCAATAATTGAAAGACGTAGAAGTAATAACAAGAGAACAGAAGAACAGTCGGAATTCATTGACCAACCGAAAGATTGATTTAACGTTAACTATCATCAGAACTGTATAGTTATTATACTGTAATTTATGGATTATCCCAAGACATTGACTCACAATTTAACGGCAGAAATTAAATGTTTGTTATTGTTTTCATAACGCATTTTTCTGTTACTTACCCTTTTCACATATAGTTACTTCATACGAAGTCGGAGATTGCTTATACAAAGGTAAATAAAATAGAAAAAGTCTATAAGGGTCCGTCCATAAAAGATGTCACACCTTTACTCCATATTTTTGACCCCGTATGTCACAAACTGTCACACTTCACCATACTTCGTATTGTTAAAAACGAATACATTGCTCCCCACCCCACACCCCCTCCCCTGCATCGTTGAAACCAAACGATGAAAATAGATAGATAAAATATCTCGCTAAAATACAATACAAAGTTGAGTGAGCAAGAAGAGCGATCAAACCACAGAGGAAGACTTTTGTCTTCTATAGAGAATAAATCGAAACTACCCCGGTAGCGCAACAATATTGCCCAATATTGGGCCAATGTTGGCCAATCTCACTGTGGATTGGTGTATATCGACCGTTCGTTTGCGTCATTAGCCAATATCGCCCAATGTTACCATGCCGATACACCAGTTACATGTCCTTGTCACTACCACGTGTAACTCCTGCAAACTATCATAGATATCCTATTAAAGTAAGATACTACTTTAAGTAATTAGGATTTTATGTTAAGGAATAAGCACAAAGTATTTTGATTGACAACTGCATTTAAAAAAATATCTCGATTGAGTTCACAAAAATATGGAAAACTTATCAATAAATTTGTGCAGATGATTAAAAGAACCATTCTACAAAGTGCGCACGGCTGATCGGCTCTGTCGCAAGCAGGGACCACCTTACAAGTTTAGGGGCCGTAAAACACAAAATTATATCTTTAATTAAACAAAAAAAAAAATTTTGCAAAAGTATTTTTTTTTCTCATCAATTGTGTTGGGGGGGGGCAATTATTTTTTCAGGGGGGCGGCGGCCCCTACCTGGTTACAGGCTTGACTTTGACTCACGTAAATTTGTATATTCTTTTTTATATTACAAACTTTTTAATTTTAATAAGAGCAGAAGTTGCTAGTTTGTTTGAAATTTTTTAGAGAGTAATTTAAAAAACAATGTAAAAAAAATGTGTGTGTTTTTTAAAAAAATATTATTGTTGGAAATCTCAATTTATTTGGTAAGAAAATTATTAAATGAGATTTTATTTTAAAGTAATTATTCGCCCTTAGACAGCCATCAGATTTCATACTTTATATTTTAAAACGGATTATGTAGTTGAAGTTTCCTCTTAAATTCATATTTTAGCGTACAATTTTTTTTCAAATACTTTGACAACGATACCAAACAGTTTCAATTATTAATAGCTCCAAGAATTCAAATTACTACTATCAACATTTTACTGGTTACTTTATGTTCTAAAGTTGTTCAAACAAAAACGAATATTTAAAACATATGAATGCAATTTTTAATAGCCTAAGCATTATATTTATTTATGATAAGGCTATTTGCGAAATTTAAATGTAAAAAAATTATAATATATTGCGATTGATATTTTGAAAGCTCACAATTCCATACTATTTTAATTGCTGTTGGATACCGAATAGGGAGAACAATCCCAAAGTCAAAAAAGTTACGAAGTTCTTCGGCTCCTGTATTATAATTTTTAAGTATTGTTATTAAAAAAGGCTAAAATAAAAATATCTACTTCATATATAATGGGATCAGAGACTGATTTACGGGAGAGCATTCGGCGCACTTGTCCAGGGCCCCCATTTTAAAGGGATCCCCCAAAAAGGATTTAATACTAAATATATGTGAAAAAGTTAAAAATAAATTTACTAACAAAAAATCAATTAAATTTATTTTCCTCAAAATTTTTAATTTTTTTTTTTAAAAATCAATCGTTAATTGTTTTGCAAAACTTATATTATTTTACCCAATTAAATCAATTTCACTTTTCAGCACGTTCATGATGAATGAGCCTTATCATAAATAAATATAATGCTTAAGCTATTAAAACATTCATTCATTTTTGCATCACGTTTTTCAAAGATATGCGCTTTGGATCACTAGTAAAATTAAATTAATGACCAAGACCATAAGCAAGCTGTGTTTACTAATCGCACGTATATTTGCCGTTTACGGATACTTTTTTCCTATACCAAATTTCCTAATAGTGTAATCATTAGGGATTTGCTAGCTATAAAATGGGTAGAACATACTAATCTGGCTCAACTAAAAAAAAAAGCTAAAAAGGAAGAAAGAACAGAATTAGAAACGTATGAAAAAACTCTGTTGCAGTATTGATCATTAACGTTAATTCAAATTCTCAAAAGAAGAAAATTAGTAGTTTAAAAAAATAAATTATATTTGCATTAAAGCTGACTGATTACGTCATTTTGTATTGTGTGCTTGTGCGTAAATTCAGCAGTTTTATTTTGAATTACGTCGAGGGGCCCCAATGTTCTTTTGCCCTGGGCCCCTAAGCTTGTAAGTCGGTCCCTGAATGGGATAGATTATACACATCGTATGTGAAGTAATTTTTATGTTGACATATAAAAGTATTTTTCCGTATTTCGTTGTTATTTTGATTATATAGGAAAATTTTAAACAGATAAAAATATAAGTATTTCTGTATTTAAATTTATTTATATTATGTAGAATAAAAATATTTCTTATTTGGCAAAAACGGATATTGTAAACAAACTTTTCCATAATAGCGAGCATAGCGACCCAACGAACAGGATAAGTGTTGGTCCAAGGGTTTTTTCAGGCATGAATTATGAAGATAGATTAAGATATTTGAATATGTATACGCTGGAAGAGAGAAGGGTTAGGGGAGATTTGATTCAACTGTTTAAATTTATCAAACTATATGGGATGTGGAGGGTTTAGATTTTAATATGAGTGATAGAACGAGAGGTCATGGGTTTAAATCAAACAAATCCTATTTTAAACGGAAGGGAGAAAACACTATTTCTATAATAAAGTAATAGGCATATGGAACAGCCAGTGAATATTTTTAATTGTACAGGAGTAACGGATTTTAAGAAAAAGTTAGCATTGGTATGCTGGACCATTTTGTATGTCGTCAATATATTTGTATTTGTCTGCTATTGAGAAGAAATCGAAACTACCATAAGAATTCCTCATTCCTATGACATTCATAACTTCCGTAATAATGTTTGTTTTGAATGAGGGAGTTTCACCCTAAAAAGAAAAAGACCGTTGAAAAGACACTGAAAAAGTTCCGAGGATTAGCATGGAACTTCAGTTACTGTACTATAATTTTAAGTTTTTGTCATTAAATAAGAAATCAATATGGAAATATTTACTTCATGCAATGACATAGATTGTAACTAGCATCGTTTATGAAGCAATTTTTGTGTCGGAATAAAAGTATTTTACCGTATTTCCTTGTAATATAAATATAAGCAACTTATATACAGATAAAATATAGTTATTTCTCTATTTAAATTTAATCATATATAGAATAATTTTATTTGGCAAAACACAATATTATAAACAAACTTTCGCATAATTGCAAGCGTAGTGACTAAACAAGCAACAGCAGAGTTGTTTGCTGTATGGAAGAAATCGAACTACTAGTAATTTGCCCTCTTGATACGTCACGTAAAAATCCCGCATTAAAAGCAGTATGTAATATACATAAACAATACAAAAAATTAAACTTTTCATGAATAATTAAATTGTACGCCTATTTTCCTGAATGTATGGTAATTTTGGAGCCTGAATACGGTAAACTGTCTTGCCAAATCTGGCAACTCTGGCTTCGATTTCTAGAAAATATTTAAAATTACGAGGCAAACATTAGCTGTGTTTAAGATTTTAATGAGGACAGACATAAGCAGTTGAAAGTTGTTCGCACTAACCATACAAACGCAGGGACACAGATAAACAATTATTACTAAAAAACTTTTCTACTTATTTCCTTTATTACTGAAGCCGGATGGAAATATTTAAAACGAAGATAACGTTCTCAAAGATTACGTGTGAATTTTAATTAGAACTTTTAATTTGCTTGGAAAACCGAATATCTGTGCTTATCCACAGTTTAATAGTTATGTCTGAATCTAAACCCATAATGTATAGTTTTATATGGAACAATCACTCACTAGCAGAGCTTAAGCCTCTAAACGCTCAACAAATGCTATATACTTATGCTACATGCAACAAAACTTTTCCACAGAAAGAAGGTAATCATGACTCTAATCATAAAGGTGCCCCGGAAATTTTAAAGGAGCACATACGTATCCAAGCTAAAGACAAACCTTCAATATGTGAAATGTATAAAAAACAATCCACTGAAAGCACTAATCTTAAGGTAGTGTACATCAAAAAAATTCCTTATAAGGTTGCCCATCTCTTTATCCACACTGAAGAAAAACTTCACAAATGTGAAGTGTGTAAAAAAAAGTTTGCTGATAAGGGTAATCTCAACAAGCATATGATTATTCACACTGGAAAAAACGATCATACATGTGAAGTGTGTAACAAAAAGTTTCCTTATAAGAGTGGCCTTAAATCGCACCTCCTTAAACACACTGGAGAAAAACCTCACACATGTGAAGTGTGTAACAAAAATTTTGCTCTTAAGGGTATCCTTAAAGAGCACCTTTTAATCCACAATGGGGAAAAACCTCACACATGTGAATTGTGCAACAAACAATTTAATAAAAAGAGTACTCTCTACATGCATCTGAGTATTCACACTGGAGAAAAACCTCACACATGTGAAGTGTGTAACAAAAATTTTGCTCGTAAGGATACCCTTATATTGCACCGCCTTATCCATACTGGAGAAAAACCTTACACATGTGAAGTGTGTAACAAAAATTTTGCTCGTAAGCGTACACTTATATCACACCGTCTTATCCACACTGGAGAAAAACTTCCTACACTTGAAGTGCATAAAAATAAGTTTGCTGATAAGGGTAATCTCAACAAGCATCCGATTATTCACACTGGAATAAAAACTTATGACTGTGAAGTGTGTAACAAAAAGTTTCCTTATAAGAGTATCCTTAACTCGCACCTCCTTATGCACACTGGAGAAAAACCTCACACATGTGAAGTGTGTAACAAAAGGTTTTCTAAAAAGGAGAATCTCAACAAGCATCAGCTTGTTCACACTGGTGAAAAACCTCTTACATGTCCAGTGTGTAACAGAAAGTTTGCTCTAAAGAGTACACTTAATTCGCACCTCCGTATCCACACTGGAGAAAAACGGCACACATGTGAAGTGTGTAACATAAAGTTTGCTCATTTGAATACCCTTAAATCACACCTGTTAACTCACACTGGAGAAAAACCTCACACATGTGACGTGTGTTACAAAATGTTTACTAGGAGGAGTACACTTAAATGCCATCTCCTTATCCACACTGGAGGAAAACCTCACAAATGTGAAGTGTGTAACAAAGAATTTACTAAAAGGTGTAATCTCAAGAAGCACCTGATTATTCACACTGGAGAAAAACCTCACACGTGTGAAGTGTGTAACAAAAAGTTTCCTTATAAGAGTACCCTTAACTCGCACCTCCTTATCCACACTAGAGAAAAACAATATGTGTGAAGTTTACAACAAGCAATTTACTTACAAGTGTTGTCTCAACAAGCACTCCAACAAAAAAAACTTGTCAATTGCGGAAAAATTTATTTGGATATTTGGAAGGATGATATTTTATGTAAAATCCACAACTCATACACAGCAAATTCTACTTTCATTCATTATTAATCCTTGAATAATGGATACCTCATTTGAAGAAGGAACCACAACACATGTTCGACTTACATTTCTCTTTTTATTCACCATTTCCTCCAAGCATATTCTTACAATTACAGTTTAAGAAGAGTATGACACTAGTGTCTCGAACCTAATCCAGCTGATGGAGGAAAAGCATGTTGGTGCGATAATTGTTCCAGCTTTGGAGATATTGATAAATTTACTATTTCTCGACCCTGTGGATGGAATGGCAGACTACATTGTTGTACTTTTCAACAGTCATGACTTTGTTTTAAATGACATTGTATCATTAAAGAGCTATTTTGTTTACATGAGATTGTAAGGATGATCCGAGATATTTAGAGTATTATATATGTAATACGTTACTAAAATAAATGTTCTATGCACAGGAAGAAAATAACAAAATATAGATAAAAATTCTATATTTATAAACGATAGAAAATATATTCTTAATTATGATGCACTTTATCGCTTTTCCTCTTTAAATATACAAAATCTTCCGTGATCTGCCAATACACAACGCTTCGCTACGTTGTGCCATCTAGCGACATTTATGACAATGAAAGCTTAACAAATGATAATTCAAATCCTAATGAAAATAGTATACTACAATCTTTTTACAATAGAGAAAATTTCTATTTTTCTTAACAGATTTGTACAATGTAAATATACCCTAATACTTCTATGTTCTTTAAAAGAAAATACATTTAATTTGTCATAATTACAATGGCATTCTTTTACTTTTTTTTAATAGGATTTTATTTGATGTACTTTTTTATTTTGCGTAAATCCATTTGAGGGTAATACAAGAACGAGTGTAATTTTTCGTTATCATTTTCATAGATTCCAGAATGTCATTGCACCTTGAGATTCCTTGAAAACGTTGACAAAGTAATTAAAAATGATATTATATATATAACTTAAAACATTATATAATTAAATTTACTTAAAGTTACCTATATGAAAAATGCATTTATATTATATCTTACAAACTTTCAACTTATGGAAAATAACATCAGAAACTTATGAAAATGACTTTATGACTCGGGATTGAAAAAGACCCCATCAATACTATTCCGCACAGAACTAAAGAAAATGTTCTAAACCACAAAATGGCATGGCATGTATTTAGCATATTTTATGTGTTAATATCATAATATTTAGTGCTTTTGTTGTAAATTATGCATGATTACTTATGGCAGTAAAAAACATATGAAAAAATATCGACGACTATTTCAATTTTGCTCTTAAAGAGCACCTTTTAATCCCCAATGAAGAAAAACCTCACACATGTGAAGTGTGTAACAAAAATTTCGCTCGTAAGAGTACCCTTATATTACACCGCCTTATCCATACTGGAGAAAAACCTCACACATGTGAAAAGTTTGCTCGTAAGCATACCCTTATATCACACCTCCTTATCCATACTGTAGAAAAACTTCACACGAAGTGCGTAAAAATAAGTTTGCTGACAAGGGTAATCTCAACAAGCATCTGATTATTCACACTGGAATAAAAACTCATGCATGTGAAGTGTGTAACAAAAGTGTTCTTAACTCGCACCTCCTATTACACACACTGGAGAAAAATATATATTGAAATAAATTTATGCTAAAAATCAATGTGCACTTCAAAGATTTGTCTATAAATTTATAGTTCGTAAATTTACTTATACATTTTAGACTACATAAATACTCATCAAATATCAAGACATACTTTTAAATATATATCTCAAATCAGAAACCTTACCTTTTAAAGAACAAACATAACGTCGTTTAAAGTTTTAAAAAATATCTGCACAATATAAAATAATTCCTATTAGAACTCGAATGGAATCGCAAACGATTTGGAGTGGAATAATAAAACGATTTTTATAACGTGGATCATTAATATACAATGAATGTTTTATTTTTCAACTGTTAGAAAGTCATCTCTTTTTGATAAAATTGCTTGACACATGCAAAACTTTATTTTAATAAAATTTTGCCGTCAGGATTTTTTTTTAATGTGATTGTATGATTAATATTTCTTTTAAGATATATACTCGTTTAAAGTTGCGAATATTTCTTTACACTAAATATTTTGTTAAAAAAATGCATGATCAAACCGAAAAGTTTGTAATAATACCTTAAAATAAAGATACTGTTTAAAGTTTGTCACCGGCATTAGACACACCCACAGAGTGCGGAGGGGTTCGTCAATATGACGTCAAATATTTTCTGCCTCGCCCACCATCAGAAACTTCTGGAGACGGCACGCCTTACTATTACTATATTCTCTCCACTCTCCTTAAGATCCATGCACTTAGTTTTTCATTAAAAGATGCAACCGAAAAATATCGTTAAATTAAACAACAAATATTTTTACAGCACATAATGCAAACACAGGTGAGGAACTAACGACATCTTCATCAAGCGGAGAAAGAGGGAACTAATTCTTGTTTCACACCTTTACTACTGGTTGTTACTACCTGGTGTGTCTGCAATCCAGGAAGTTATTATGTTAGCTCAGTGACTTGAATTCTGGATAATATTAAAAATTACAAGGCAAATATTGGCTGTGTTTAAGATTTTAATGAAAACAGACATAAGCAGTCAAGAGTTATACGCACTTACCATAGGTGATGGGCACTGCAACGTCACAGGCTGCCGCGCAGAGCAACGAGGAAAATCTAAAGGCAAAACAAACAGAATTCCGTTGCCTTTCGCTATGCTTGCGTCGCGTTAAAAGGCGGTATTTTGTTTTAAACTCAAAATAAAAGCACACGATTAGGCACAAATACAAGTCCAATTATAGTTTTAGTAACATAAGGATTATAAAAACAAAAATTTCCAATAATTTTATTTTTTATATTCGAACAAAAAAAATACTGAAAATAGACGATAATGAAACGTAAACTAATGATACATTAATTGTGCACTATTATTTTATATTTGTAGCAATAACTTATAAGTTTTTGTGTCAAGTTTTGTTTATGAGATGCCATCATAGGTTCATTAAACACAAATAATTGAACCTAACAATAATGTTGTTACAACTATATTTAAACATTTTTTGAAATCCATCGGCGACTTTGTTGGATTTCTGAAGTTGTAAATCATTATTTAATAGTATAAATATATAAATCGTATTACTTATATTGAATTGCTTGTATACTAATCCAATAAATATATGCATAAAAACTTTAAGCACAAAAAATATTACACATAAATGTATTAAAAAATGACTTTGATTCTGCAAATATGTTTTCTTGTAAAAGTAGGCCCAAATGACACAATAAGTTGTCTCATGGAGTGATGGACTAAGGAGGGTGCAAAATTTCAGTGGAAAAAGAAAAAATTAGAAGATTTATTCGAAAAATTTTAGTCTACATTAGGATGTTTTTAGATTGATATTTTTTATTTTAATTGTACATTACATTTGAGTAAATTGATAATATTGAGGTTCGCAACATTATCCGTGTATTATTTTAAGACGGCTATTGCTTGGATTTAGTTTTGAAAAATGCATGTTTGACACTTTATAATATAGTAATTTCTCCCAAATTTTTTGAAATTTGGCGTCTTCATGAAACTAATAAAAAAAATGACATGCAAAGTTAGAAAATTCCTGTATTTAAAATAAAATACAGCAAAAACAAAAATTAGCATAAAAATTCATCGAAGTTGTGAAATTAAAGGTTTTAAACAGGCTAATCTTTAAAAAATGTAGCTTTGAAGATTTTTGTTCCGAATTCCTTTATAAAACCTACAAAAAACATTCAATTTTCCAACTTTGATGAAGGCTTTGCTGATTTCCTTAAACAAATTTGTCAAATCATCTATAAAAGAACTATATATATTTATGTTGTTACTCGGCAAATAAAACTAGCATAAAACATAATTAATTTGTGAAATTGAAGGTTTTATAAAGGAATTTGAAAAAACTGCACTTTTTTTTATAGTTTTTAATTTTTTCATGAATTAAATCTTTAAAAATTCTGCATTTCCCTTTAATAATTTCAATACTTTATAATAAAAGGTGTTTTAAAGGCTTTATTTCATGTTGTATAAGGAATTTTTAACAAAAATCTTCATTAAATGCAGTTATTTTTAGATTTTAATAGCATTTAAAACTGGAGTTTTGCTGCATAAAACCTTCAAGTTCGCGCCTTGAAATTTGTATGGTGATTGTTTTTGCTTCACCTTCAATTATGAAGCAAAATAATTTTCGTTTGTGCACAAACATCCCTTGAACCGCTGTAATACAATTCCCATGACGATCTTTTATAATATATATGCAATAATTTGATGTTTTTAAAAGAAATTATTAATTACAATTATCTGCCTGATATTTTAATATAAATACTAATTATGGTAATGTTTTAATCATTCTTAGAGAAAACAAAACAATGAAAAATATTTGTTAATTTATATTTAAATATGTGGATATTATTAACATATAAGTACTTTTTTAATTTGAATTTTACGCCGAATAAAACAGATAATATTTATTTTTTAATTGTATAAACACTTTAATTGTATAAATATACAATTAAAACTAAGTAATTTTGATTTAAAAAAATTTCGTTGAACTTGTATACACATTTTTCTTAACATTTAAAATAAGCAGAAAACCCCAAGAAATAACTAAAATGTCCTTAAAATAAACAAAAACAGTAATAAATATATAACTTTATTTTTAAGTTATAATTTTAATCAGTATAATTAGTTTCAGGTAATCCTTAAATGAAGTATTAACGAATAACGCATTGGTCGATCGCGAACAAACATGCTAAACCCATGTTAAACGCTGACCCGCGAACGACGTTTCTGCCTTCAGCTTTTCCGAGAAGCCGGTTTGTTTACAAATACGCCCATCCCCTATTACAAAAAAGTCTCGTCATATGTGGTGTTGTTGATTGTCCTAAAGAGCAAGGAATTTACAGTAGGTGACCAAAGATCTCCAATTATCAATTACTAACAAGTTTCATACTTATTACTAATGCAAAATGGAATATTTAAAACCAAGAAGATGTTCTTAAAGATCACGTGTAAATTTAAATTAAAACTTTTCATTTGCTTGTAAAGCCGAATATCTGGGCTTATCCTGAGTGTAAAATAGTTATGTCTGAATCTAAACCCATAATGTATAGTTTTATATGGAACAATCACTCACTAGCAGAGCAAATGACTCTAAACGCTCAACAAATGCTATATACTTATGATACATACAACAAAACTTTTCCACAAGAAGAAAGTAGTATCACGTCTAATCATAAAGGTGCACAGGATAATTTAAAGGAACACATACTTATCCAAGCAAAAGAAAAACCTTACATGAGTGAAATGTGTAACAAACAATCCACTGAAAGCTCTAATCTTATTGTACGGCGACTTATCCACACTGGAGAAAGACCTCGCACATGGGAAATGTGCAACAAACAATTGACTGATAAGAGTAATCTTAGCAAAAACCTCATTATTCACACTGGTAAAAAACCTCACACATGTGAAGTGTGTAAAAAAAGGTTTGCTAATCAAGGTGATCTCAACAAGCATCTGATTATTCACACTGGAAAAATCACTCATACATGTGAAGTGTGTAACAAAGAGTTTCCTAATAAGAGTACCCTTAAATCGCACCTCTTTATGCACACTGGAAAAAAACCTCACACATGTGAAGTGTGTAACAAAAATTTTGCTCGTAAGAGTACTCTTATATCACACCTCTTTATCCATACTGGAGAAAAACTTCACACATGTGAAGTGTGTAAAATAAAGTTTGCTGATAAGCGTAATCTCCGCAAGCATCTGATTATTCACACTGGAAAAAAACCTCATACATGTGAAGTGTGTAACAAAGAGTTTCCTTATAAGAGTATCCTTAAATCACACCTCCTTTTGCACACTGGAGAAAAACCTCACACATGTGAAGTGTGTAACAAAAATTTTGCTCTTAAAAGTGTCCTTATATCGCACCTCCTTATCCACACTGGAGAAAAACTTCACACATGTGAAGTGTGTAACAAAAATTTTGCCCGTAGGAGTTGCCTTAAAAAACACCTCTTTATCCATACTGAAAAAAAACTTCATACATGTGAAGTGTGTAACATAAATTTTCCTAATAAGAGTACCCTTAAATTGCACCTCCTTATGCACACTGGAGAAAAACCTCACACATGCGAAGTGTGTAACAAAAAGTTTGCTGTTAAAAGTACCCTTACATCACACCTCCGTATCCACACTGGAGAAAAACCTCATAGATGTGAAGTATGTGATAAAAAGTTTGTTGATAAGCGTAATCTCAACAAGCACCTCCTTATGCACACTGGAATAAAACCTCATACATGTGAAGTGTGTAACAAAAAGTTTCCTTATAAGAGTATCCTTAAATCGCACGTTGTTATCCATACTGGAGAAAAACCTCACACATGTGAAGTGTGTGACCAAAAGTTTGCTCATAGTAGTACCCTTAAATCACACCTGTTAATTCACACTGGAGAAAAACCTCACAGATGTGAAGTATGTTACAAAATGTTTGCTAAGAGGGATACTCTGAAATCCCATCTCCTTATCCACACTGGAAAAAAACCTTACAAATGTGAAGTGTGCAACAAAGAATTTACTAAAAGGTGTAATCTCAAGAAGCATCTGATTATTCACACTGGAGAAAAACCTCACACATGTGAAGTGTGCAACAAAAAGTTCCCTTATAAGTGTACCCTTAACTCGCACCTCCTTATCCACACTAGGGAAAAATCTTATGTAAAGTGTGCAACAAACAATTTACTCGCAAGTGCAGTGTGATCTAGCCCCTTCTTATCCGTCTTCGATGAAAACTTTACACCATGGCCGGATTTAGGTATAGGCTACTGCCTAGGAACCCGCACCACACAAAAAAAAACTGTCAAAATGTGGACAAATTTATTTGGAAGGATGACGTTTTATGTAAAATCTGCAACTCATGCACAGCAGATTCTATTTTAACCCTTATTAATCCTTTAATAACGGATATCTCATTTCAAGAACATACCAAAGCACTTGTTCGACTAACGTTAAAAATTACATTGTAGCATACGAGAGCTATTTTTTTTTACATTAAACTTTAATGATGATCCTAGATATTTAAAGTGTATTATATATGTAATATGTTGATAAAATAAATGTTCTACACACAAGAAGAAAAGAACAAAATATAGATAAAATTTCGATATTTATAAACGATAGAAAATCTCAACAAGCATCTGATTATTTAATTATGATGCACTTTAACGCTTTTCTCTTTAAATATTCAAAATGTATAATTATTAGTTTTATTTTCTGCAAATAAATTAAAATGCTTGATATATTTTAAATACTACATATGTATACCCATCCACTCCAGGCAGGTGGTTTGGGCAATGGCCCATTGCTTTAAAAAAAAACAGCTGGTACCTTCTTCGAGCAGTTGTTTGAGGGTACTTATCTTCCTCCGAGCAATGATAAAAATAACTCTTATTTATTTATATACACAGTAAAACAGTGTATTTTACTTGCACTTCCTGAATACTTTTATAATAATATTAAAATGTATATTTATTTTAAAATAAAAATTTATCCATTTAAAATTAATTACCTGTCCGAAATAATTTATAATTAAAATAATAATTTATAATTAAAATAATATTTAAAAAATAATATAAAATATTGAATATTAAATTAAATAATAATATTTTAAAAGTAATATAAAATATTGAATACTAAATTAAATAATAATATTTAAAAAGTAATATAAAATATTGAATACTAAATTAAATAATAATATTTAAAAAGTAATATAAAATATTGAATACTAAATTAAATAATAATATTTAAAAAGTAATATAAAATATTGAATACTAAATTAAATAATAATATAAAAGCAATTATATAAAAATTTATTTAATGTAAAATAAAAGTAATAAATTTTAAAATAAAACATAAATAATAGTACACAACATAAAATAAATTCTATATATATAAATTAAATCGCATACAAATGTACTTAATATAAAATAAAACATATTTATAAACTTAATTTTTCATTATAAGAAAAATATTTCATCTTTAAAATTAACCTAGTCCCCTAGTCCTAGCCTAATACATGATGCCATTATTGCACCAAAATATTCAAATAACTAAATCCAATTTACTCATATATGTTATTTCAGGTTGTAATTTAAATAAAAAATTTCATTAAAAATTAATTATGTAAAATTATTTTTCCAAATTAGTAAAATTTTTTAATCGAGGATGTCTCAAATGACAGGAGAAGAGAATCAGGTATAATTCATGATTGTTTGGTGCGGCCCAATAAACTTCTTTTTTTTTCAGGACAATGGAAAAAACCAACAAAAAACAAAACTGGTTCTCAAAATTAAAAAATTATATAATTTATTATATTATATCAAATCTAAAGTGTAACTTAATACTACAAATTATTTTATTATTAATTAATATATCAAATCTATAGTTTAAGAGTGGATAAAATGTGTAAAAGCAAAATACCTATTTACTATACATGGTTCGCACGGTCCTTAAAAGTCCTTAAGTCCTAACTACTTAATTTAGATGGGCCCTTAAAGACCTTAATTTTCAACTATGGTCCTTATTTTTTGTCCCTCGGGATTTTCTTTAATAATTCACAAGGGTGGTACTTTTGTGAGTCTAACTCGAAATTCTAGGGATTTAAAATTTTTGGTACCCAGGTGCATTAAAAATATCCGAATGTAGAATTCCGGATTTTACTTTGACCGTTATACGGAAGTGTAAATCGGCAAGAAGCGATAAAGGCAGGAATAAATGGATTCAGCATCAGAAAAAGTGAACTTTTGATCTCTTTTGTCCGATTTTTTTAGTCAATGGTATTTCATCATATGGACACTTCATTGTTAGAAATCTCAGTTTGTTTGTTGTTTTGTGAAGAATCGATATTCATTCTAGAAAAACGGAGAATTTCACAAGAATGTGGTATCTTCAACATTTAGAAATATTTGCGATCTTCGTCAAACGGGGAATATCACTCAATAGTTAAGATGGTCTGTTGGCATATGAAACTTCCGAATGGCGCACTCTTGAGAATTTTTTTCATTCATGAAAATTTTGAAATTGTAGAAATTCACGAAACGCGATCTGCTGCGATCTCTGTTGAAAGAACTTGCAGTCCTTTTGCATCTGATAAATAAATGCTTATGTGTGTTTCACTACTACCTATTTTATCATGATTTAATTTGCGCTACTTAACAAAATTACATTAATTTTTTCGAAAATATAATTTATTTTACGAAATTGAAGTTTAGAATATTTGAGAATTGAGTTATATTTTGAGTATTTAAAATGCATTTTTTTTTTTAAAAAAGCTTTTTTCTTTGACGCATTAAAATATTCTAATGTATATTTATATTTTTTGTTTAACAAGTTTATGCCTAAAAAGTTTATGCCTATAAAAACAAGTTTATGCCTATATGTGTCTAACACAATTACTTTTTTAAAACTAAAACTTCTGCCTACCTACTACAGCATAAACAGGCAAGCTATTAGGGTGTATCTAATACCCTATTATAACAATGCTTCCTATACTCTTCCAATTAAACTATGATTAGTATAACTTGAATACACGATACATAGTCCCATTGACAATATTAAATTCCAATGACAGCAATCTGACTCCTCATAGTTTTTTTTAACAATGTTTAAAACATTTCAATGTGCTACCATTTTTACACTTTTAAAAATCGTTTTCTTTTGAAACCAAAGATATGAACTTATGTTTTTTTGTACTTAATAAAGAAATTGTCAAAGTTTTTTTTTGTGATGATTTTCAAGACATTTCAATTATTCAATAAGAGATTTCCAACCATTAGTCAATAAGAGATCAACTAGGTTCTGTGAAGCATTGAAGAATCAAACAGTCTTGACAAATTGGATTTTAAAAAGTTTTTTGTGTTTCTTTTCATTATAAAAAGTCCAAATTAATGTGATATTTAGATGCATTGAGAAAATATTTCTATGTGGTCCCCATTAGACCTCTACAAACAATGTGTTGCATGTGACTTATGTGGTGTACACTTCAAAATAATCTAAACGTAAAAAAAATATGGTACTTTCTTTATTAAATACAAATAACTGTATACGTGCCAGTGCCATAACGATTCTCGTTGTCCTACCAATTTATAGTTATGCAACTTTTTTATAAAAAACACTCTTCATGTTGCTAGTATGGAGTCAAGTACTTTCTCTTTCACTGTGAAACGGTAATCAATGGTAATTATAATTATACAAATTGACTTAATTAAATAAATACCTAATACTTATGAAAAAAAAGTTATTTAAATTTATTTCGGGAGGGACCGGACTCCATTTTTATCCCTTTCCTATAGGTGATGGGCACTGCAACGTCACAGGCTGCCGCGCAGAGCAATGAGGAAAATCTAAAGGCAAAACAAACAGAATTCCGTTGCCTTTCGCTATGCTTGCGTCGCGTTAAAAGGCGGTATTTTGTTTTAAACTCAAAATAAAAGAACACGATTAGGCACAAATACAAGTCCAATTATAGTTTTAGTAACATAAGGATTATAAAAACAAAAATTTCCAATAATTTTATTTTTTATATTCGAACAAAAAAAATACTGAAAATAGACGATAATGAAACGTAAACTAATGATACATTAATTGTGCACTATTATTTTATATTTGTAGCAATAACTTATAAGTTTTTGTGTCAAGTTTTGTTTATGAGATGCCATCATAGGTTCATTAAACACAAATAATTGAACCTAACAATAATGTTGTTACAACTATATTTAAACATTTTTTGAAATCCATCGGCGACTTTGTTGGATTTCTGAAGTTGTAAATCATTATTTAATAGTATAAATATATAAATCTTATTACTTATATTGAATTGCTTGTATACTAATCCAATAAATATATGCATAAAAACTTTAAGCACAAAAAATATTACACATAAATGTATTAAAAAATGACTTCGATTCTGCAAATATGTTTTCTTGTAAAAGTAGGCCCAAATGACACAATAAGTTGTCTCATGGAGTGATGGACTAAGGAGGGTGCAAAATTTCAGTGGAAAAAGAAAAAAATTAGAAGATTTATTCGAAAAATTTTAGTCTACATTAGGATGTTTTTAGATTGATATTTTTTATTTTAATTGTACATTACATTTGAGTAAATTGATAATATTGAGGTTCGCAACATTATCCGTGTATTATTTTAAGACGGCTATATATTGCTTGGATTTAGTTTTGAAAAATGCATGTTTGACACTTTATAATATAGTAATTTCTCCCAAATTTTTTGAAATTTGGCGTCTTTATGAAACTAATAAAAAAAATGACATGCAAAGTTAGAAAATTCCTGTATTTAAAATAAAATACAGCAAAAACAAAAATTAGCATAAAAATTCATCGAAGTTGTGAAATTAAAGGTTTTAAACAGGCTAATCTTTAAAAAATGTAGCTTTGAAGATTTTTGTTCCGAATTTCTTTATAAAACCTACAAAAAACCTTCAATTTTCCAACTTTGATGAAGGCTTTATGCTGATTTTCTTAAACAAATTTGTCAAATCATCTATAAAAGAACTATATATATTTATGTTGTTACCCGGCAAATAAAACTAGCATAAAACATAATTAATTTGTGAAATTGAAGGTTTTATAAAGGAATTTGAAAAAACTGCACTTTTTTTTATAGTTTTTAATTTTTTCATGAATTAAATCTTTAAAAATTCTGCATTTCCCTTTAATAAAAAAATTCTGCATTTCCCTTTAATAATTTCAATACTTTATAATAAAAGGTGTTTTAAAGGCTTTATTTCATGTTGTATAAGGAATTTTTAACAAAAATCTTCATTAAATGCAGTTATTTTTAGATTTTAATAGCATTTAAAACTGGAGTTTTGCTGCATAAAACCTTCAAGTTCGCGCCTTGAAATTTGTATGGTGATTGTTTTTGCTTCACCTTCAATTATGAAGCAAAATAATTTTCGTTTGTGCACAAACATCCCTTGAACCGCTGTAATACAATTCCCATGACGATCTTTTATAATATATATGCATTTAATAATTTGATGTTTTTAAAAGAAATTATTAATTACAATTATCTGCCTGATATTTTAATATAAATACTAATTATGGTAATGTTTTAATCATTCTTAGAGAAAACAAAACAATGAAAAATATTTGTTAATTTATATTTAAATATGTGGATATTATTAACATATAAGTATTTTTTTAATTTGAATTTTACGCCGAATAAAACAGATAATATTTATTTTTTAATTGTATAAACACTTTAATTGTATAAATATACAATTAAAACTAAGTAATTTTGATTTAAAAAAATTTCGTTGAACTTGTATACACATATTTCTTAACATTTAAAATAAGCAGAAAACCCCAAGAAATAACTAAAATGTCCTTAAAATAAACAAAAACAGTAATAAATATATAACTTTATTTTTAAGTTATAATTTTAATCAGTATAATTAGTTTCAGGTAATCCTTAAATGAAGTATTAACGAATAACGCATTGGTCGATCGCGAACAAACATGCTAAACCCATGTTAAACGCTGACCCGCGAACGACGTTTCTGCCTTCAGCTTTTCCGAGAAGCCGGTTTGTTTACAAATACGCCCATCCCCTATTGAATGCAAACATTGCAGGGCCGTCCTCAGGAGATAAAGGGCCAAGTACGAACTTAGTAGTAAGTTGCCAAAAATGTTGCTTCCCCGACCCAAAGCGTCCTTGATTGGTTATTTGTAGTACTAAGAAGCGGGTCAGATGACGGGAGTTAACATTGACGTTCGGGAATATTCGTTGGCCGCTAGAGGCGCTGATACCGACCCCTGTGCTTTGGTTAGTTTACATATAAAACGTTACGTGCAACTCCGTTTTTAATGTCGATCCGAGATTGCATTTTAATCTAAATTTGTGCAAATATGGCTTATGTCTTTAACGCTTCCACCTGTATAGTTCCATATATATATAGTATATATATATATATATATAAATATATATATAGTATATATATATATATATAGTATATATATATATAAATATATATATAAATATATATATAGTATATATATATAGTATATATAAATAGTATATATAAATATATATATATATATATATATAGTGTATATATATATAGTATATATATATAATATATATATATATATATATATATATAATATATATATATATATATATATATAATATATATATATATATAATATATATATATATATATATATATATATATATATATAGTATATATATATAGTATATAAATATATATATATATATATATATATATATATATATATATAGTATATATATATATATATATATAAATATATATATAGTATATATATATATGTATATATAGTATATATATATATATAATATATATATATATATATAGTATATATATATATATATATATAGTATATATATATATATATATATATATAATATCTATATATATAAATGCGAAAACCCCACTCATTCACTCATCACTAATTCTCCAACTTCCCGTATACCTATGAAGAAGACATTTGGCAAATGTGTTCGTTATACCTTATATAGGAAAAGTAAACTATTTTTGTTCCGATCGAACGTTTTTAAGGGGGTGTTAAACCCTTTTTTCGATGTTAGTATACGTTTCTTTTGGAATATACATATCCAAAAGACCTAGATTGCTGAATATTGGAACCCAGATTCATCTTGGGGCCCTAGGGGTGAACTAAAAAAGAATTTTTAAAAATTCGAACTCGAATTGCCAAAATAACCATTTTTTAAAAACACTTTTCATAGGGTTAACATGAAGAACATGTAACAATGCAATATTTCTAGATTGAAACAAGGGAATATTTTAATGTTATATAACCTATTCTGATTGGCTGATACCTAAATATCGCCAATGTGTCGCCAAATGAACAAAAAAAAAATTCGCCAAATTTATAAAAATTATTTCGCCAATTTTGCAATTTATTTCTTTTTCGTGCGTAGAACGGGTATTTCAGCTAGTATATATATATAGTATATATATATTAATATATATATATATATATAGTATATATATATATATATATATATATAGTATATATATATATATATATATATATATGTATATATAGTATATATATATATATATATATATATATATATATATATATATATATATATATATATATATATATATATATATATATATATATATATATATATACTATTTATATATATATACTATGTATATATATATATATACTATTTATATATATATATATACTATAAGTCGACAAATCATCAATTTAAGAACATGTTTAAATCAAATAAAAAATATTTAAACTGCTTTTTAAACCGAAACCAATCAAAGAAGCTTTAATTAACCCAACGGAAAAAGGGGCCGGTAAAAGCGCCCCTAGCGGCAGTCGGAGATTCCGTAAAAACGGGCGATGTGACACGCTTCTAAGTACGTGTTTACGTGCTGCATCAAGGACGCTTTGCCCGACCCCTTCTATTTGTTCTAAATAGCACACCACTAACCAAATTTCTAAAGTGCATCCCATTCTATAGTCAGGCCGTCGCCAATAACTCACTGTGCAGCTTTTAAAGTGACATTTTTAAATCTCGATCCAGGTCGTAAATGAGCTCCATCTTATTATTAAAAAAAAAATTCTGTGAACTAGGAACTGAAATGAAGTACTGCATTTGTTTACAAATTTGTGGAATTCTCCTACAGAAGAACTGTACAAAATCTTGTATTAATGCATTTTTGTGCTTAAAAAGATTGATATTTATGATGAGTCTCAAAAACTGCTTAATCGTTCTTTGGGTTTACATCATGTACGTCTTAGGATTATGGTTATTCTTATCAGGATATCTCTTAAAGCGAATTGTTGTGCATGAAAACAGCTCTACCGCGATAAAACTTAGTACACATGTGGATTGTAGAGACATTTCTCATTTGCGTCTCATTGCTGATAATTTAATAGAAAGAAAAACTTCCTCTTTCATGACTGAAAAACCTAGTTTTCAGCGATACGATAAAGCTATCATAATTATAATAGACGCCTTGAGCTTTGACTTTGTAAAAGGCAACACTCTAAAGACTGGATCCGAATTCTATCAAAATAAAATGCCCGTGTTCAAAAATTTGATGGAAAAACAACCGGATAGGTCTAGGTTATTTCGACTTATGGCCGATCCACCGACAACCACCTTACAGAGACTGAAAGGACTTACCACAGGGAGTCTTCCGACTTTCATAGACGTCAGCCTGAACTTTGCCAGTTCAGAAATCACTGAAGATAACCTGATTCGACAAATGAAAGTGCTTCATAAAAAGATAGTGTTCATGGGAGATGACACATGGGAAAGTCTCTTTCCAAAACAATTTCATAGGAGTTTTCCCTATCCATCATTTAATGTTAAGGTAAACAATTTGGAAGTTAAAAATAAGGGAACACTCTACCAAAGCATCAAAATTATTGTAGCCAAATATAATTTCGGTTAAAATTTGCAACGTGGAATATTTGTTTAATATTACATGCATGAACATATTCAAAACAAAATTGTAGTTTTGTTAGTTTTCCACTTGCCATTTTCTGATTATTTAAAGCACTATTCGTAATTGCATATTACATCGTATATATAATAATAGTTTCATATAATTTATAAATCGTCAAATTCACCTGAGGTTGTTAGCTCTTAATTCCATGTTACTCATTAGTTTAATCAACAGCAAGTAGCTCCACCCACTTGTTTATGTGGCATCAATCCATGCTGAAATTGGATACTCTGGGCCTTCCACCTCAAAGTGGCAATAAAATTTATTTAGCGTAGTGTTGCCTTATTCTGAACTTTTACTAACAATTTTGTTCAGTTTCCACCTTTAGCATTTGAATTGATTAATTGGGTTAACATATTTTATATATTTTTCTTTGCTTGTACACAAAATTTCTCACATTGCCTATGCAAAAACATCAAGGGCCTTAAAGTATTTTAACCTAATTTATCACTTCAAACCATAATTATTGAAACAGAATCATTGCATTAAAACTTAATATTTTTAATATATTAATATCAAATCTATAACTTGTATCCAGTGATAATTAATAGATTAAAATGCATTGATTGTCACCCTTGGTGAATTTTATGAAAAGGGAATATTCGCGTCGCTTGCCTATTCTTGGTGACAAAAACAGGGTTTGTTGACAATCAAAGAATTCCACCATTTTCCCCATAACAAAGTTACTAAATTTTGTGAGAAATCAGAGTTTAACCAATGAATGTTTTGCACTCGTTTATAATTTTAAATTTTTTACTTGGTTGAAAATACATTTTTGAAAGATTTTAAATATAATGTATATATACAGACAACTCTCGTTATCTCGAACTCGAAGGGAAGTGTATAAATATTCGAGATATCAAAAATTCGAGTTATTGAAAATCCTGTAAAAAAGCTGTTTTGGTAAAAATAAATACAAGTATAATTACACTATTTCATTTTAAATTTCTATCCAAAATAGTTTGGTGGGTATTTCTAATTTTTGGAATCAATTATATTTTCCAAATTCACGATTGCTGGAAATGTCTCTGACGTTTTCATTTCCGGCCTCGATTCAATGAATGCACGCATAGATTTTATGGAAGATAGAGCCTCTTACAAAGTTATCATTGGAGGAGGTTCGCATTCTTCATTATCATTCTTCTTCTGAGAGCGATCTCTCATCAAATGCTGCTATAGAGAGGGCATTGCATTTTCGTTTTGTCGCCATTATTCACAGCGACGGTCGGTTTCAGGACGGTCGGTATAATGTTGCAAGAAAGTGACTCCCTTTACCGAAAATGCCAGCTGACTTGAGGAACGATAAATCATTAATATTCTTTGTTAGACTGAAAGAGGAGGGGATACAGCTCAGGGAATCCAGTCTGGCGACATTCAAACAAAAGGGTGAGGCACAGGTAGGAATCCATTGTTGTGTATCCCCTGTAGTAACACATAATAAGAAAGAACTGATAAGAAGAACGTGTTAATTACATATGTGCTAAAGGCCTTTTTTTTTTTATGTTCATACCCTTTGTTGAATCAAATGTATTTCCATAATTTAATTATTTTCAGTAAGATAATTGATATTTTTAAAAATTAATTTTATAGCTATTTCAAGTAAGTTTTACAGTGAAACAAAAATAACAAATATTACGCACATAAATTTTTTTTCCGATTCAGCCTATTTGAGTTGTATTGGGCGTGAGTTTTAAGAAACTTATGATTCTGAATATAAATAATATATATCTTGTATATAAGCCTTCATGTTTCAGAACCAGATAGATAACTTTTTAAATTTTCAGATTGACATTTATTTTTAGTTTTCTTGCAGATCTATCATTATTGGCAAAGTCTTAACATTCCAAAGCAACTAGATAATAATCATTTTATGGTATGAAAGTAGCAGTTGGTTTCAAAAACAAAAAAGTAAAGTATTCAGTTTCAACAGCAAACAGATGAAGATGTGCATAGGCTTCTGCGCACAAATCACAGCCAGGGAATCAGTCGCAAAACCAGATAAATCCAAAAGAAGAAGAAAAAAAAATATCTCTCAAAATAATACTTATACAGAGCTAAAATTTGATTAAGACCTGTGTCTATCTAATACCAATTTGTAAAAGAAAGAAGATAAAATTCTTCCATAAAGAATTCAATTATTTAGTTTTTTTGTTCCTCTTGGGAAAAATTTATCAAAAGTGATCTGTATGGTTTTGAAACTTGAGGGCTCATATTATATATGTCTTACTATAATAGTACTACCAATACATCAGTGATATTTTTTATAAATATATTATTTTTATTAGGATTTAGATACAGTTGATGATGGGATACTAGCACACCTCTATGAAGAGATGGATAAGCATGATTCAGATATCATAATTGCGCATTTCCTGGGTGTCGATCACTGTGGGCATCGCTATGGTCCCAAACATCCAGAAATGACAAGGAAGTTGCAACAGATGAACGATGTTATTCAGTAAGTCTAATGTATATTTTAAAAAGTTTTTATTTTTTTAGCATCAACTCGGTATAAATTAAGAATGTTATGTATTTAACCTGCATTGTTTTTGTTAGATTGTGTTTGTGCAAAACTGCTGTTAATTCCAATGTTTTAATAATTTTTTTTCTCTTATATATGGGAAATGTCTTCCCTTGGGACGAAATGTTAATAAATATCTAGTTACTTTGCATTATTGGTCTCGAAACTGTGGAGGAAACGGATATCCGGTATCCGGCTGATTTTTAACTATCCGGTAATTATCCGATATCTGGAAGTAAATTACCAGATATTCGATTACTATGTCAGATATATGGATGAATATAATGCTGCAGATTTCTTTTTGTGGCAATCAATTATCTTTTGTTTTCACTTTAAGTATTTTCCTGACAATACTTGAGAAGGGCTATTTATAAAATCAAGACAAGTCTAAAATAGCGAATATTAGTTTTATTGCAAAATATATATTGAATACCACAACAACAAACAAGTGCGCGGATTGACCACTGTTACAGTGGGGGAATACCTGTGGGGTCACAGAAGTTGGATGGCATGAGCCGTGCTGGAAAGGATCTTCAGCAAAGGACGCTGAAGCTGCTTTCAAATGTATACAGCAGTTGCACGGAGCCCGACTCCAACTGTACTCGGCGATACCGACTCTACATGACCATCGAGGTTTTACGAAACTGACCGAAACTATAGGAGACTGACGAGAGATGCGACTGATCCCGTTTGTATGTATTTCGCCACACATGCGCACTGGTTGGCTGTCGTAATTAGCATATACAATCGTCTTCTTAATCGGAAACAACAGTGATTACGCCGAAACCAACCCACCAGGCCACGTAAAACATCTTAGCAATGGGCAAAACGGGACCGTCACATCCTACCGATGTATTCTCCAGTCTGCAGATTTTCCCTTGGATTTTTCTCGGACTATTCAGGTAGATAAGGAGTGAAGTAATAACTTGTTCGTTAAAACTTGACCAGGTGCGTTTCAGACACTGTGGGTCACAGAGAAAAAATAGCAAGTAAGATATGTTGCAGACATTCGGAACCAGCCACTAGCTATCTTAGAGTTTGAACAATCCGCATGGGTGGAGTGTAAGGTGCACAGCTACATCTCTGTTCGTTATATATTAGAAATTGTTTTATTCTCCAGTCTAGTAAGAGCTAGTTTTGGCACAAAAAAATTTAAAAATTATATATTTTCAATATCACTGTACAGTACAGCTCCGACCGTTTCAAAATCAATATGAATATGAACCGTTTATTAAAGAACTGTTAAGAGAAGATCTTTTAGTTAAAAAATATCTGGTGGATATTCAGTTTGTAATGTGCGCCGGATATCCGGCAAAATCACTATCCGGTTCATCCCTACTTGAAACCACCAGAAATCTGAATTAAACAGATATTTTTTAAAAATATCTAATTTGGATAATTTTTTGTTGCATGTGGAATAATCTAACTTAGAGTAAAATTCAATATATATTTGGTGATCAGACTTAATTTTAGGAAATTGTAGATTTAGTGAACTTTCTTATAGGGAGTATCCATTCTCATTTTGATTAGGGAATGTATCCATTTCAAATAAAATATACACATTTTTTGCTAATTTAACATTTAATTGTTTCATTTAATCAGATTCTTTCGTGCATATTTTTTTAAAGTTTTTTTTTTTTTAAATTCTGCTTATACTTTACAGGTGATTTTTTTTCCACAGGTAAATGTTGTTACTTTACAAAAGTATAAAAAGCGAGTTAATTGGTTGTCTTGTAATTAGATGTTTTTTCCTTCTAGGAATGTAACATCAAAACTGCAGAGCGACACAGTTTTATTTGTGCTGGGTGACCATGGAATGACTGAAAGTGGTGACCATGGGGGCGACAGCATTCCAGAAATCACAACCGCTATGTTTTTTTACAGTCATTCTAAATTACCAACTATTGTAAAAGTAATTGAATGTTTAATTTTAAAATATTTATTTTAATAAGTCAATTCATACAGCTTTTGTTAACATTTTGGTTGCATTCTCTTAAAATCACTCTTAGATTCTGTTTTCCCAAAGCAAGGTTTCAAATAATTTATGTGCCTTTTAAGATATACAAATTTATAGATTTGAGTTTTCATATTTAAATTTATACACAGTTGTCAATTATTACAAGGAGTAACGGATTTTAAGAAGAAGTTAGATATGCATTGGGGGATAGTTAGAAGGTACTAGATGGACTAACCTTGTTAGGCCTTCAGCCTTTGTTGGTCGTCAATATTTGTATTGTATTTGTACTCTTTACATTAATAAATTGAGAAATAGAAAAAAAGTGTAAATGCTCTTGCTAAATAAAGGGACCCGAATAAGATAAAACTAAAGTGTGCATACTCAATGAATATTGGATAAAAAACACTGAACATGTCTTATAATACCTGAATTTATACATAAATAAAAATTTCAATGGAATTTTACTTTGAATTAAAATTTAACTGTCAATTAAATAAAAAATAATTTGGGTTTAATATAGTTATTTTAATTAATTTTCTTTGTAACTTCCCTGTGAAAGTAAGTAATCTTAGGTATCCCATCAATGTAAAAAATGTTTTATTTAAATTTTCGACAGCTCCATAATAAAATATTTTTACATAGTTTAAATTTTGTAAAAGAATGCATTTTTTTTTTAGATTGTAAGCTGTACTAGGCATGTAATATAAGATTTTAGATATTTATTTTATATTGTGTAATATTTATTTGGATTTTTTATTATCAATATATAATTAAAGTTATATATTTTTTAGGATGATGACCCCACAGTCAGTCAAGTGGATTTAGTACCTACACTTTCTGTTCTTCTAGGGCTTCCAATTCCATTTTCAAACTTGGGAAAAGTTATTACTTCACTACTCAGTCGTAATTCCAAGCAAGAATGCTTTGGTGAAAAATCAGATTTGGCTGTTGCGACTGCTCTGGCTTTAGCAGAAAACTCTTTACAGGTTCAGACGTATTTAGATAACTACAACCAAATGTCCAAACAGTTACCAGACTCGTTTATAAAAAATACAGAGAAAAGACTGAAAGATATAAACCTCCAATGGAATAAAATAACATATAACCATACAGGAAATATGGATATTATTTCTAATATATCTGATGCCTATAAGAGCTATTTAGAAGATATTCGCAGTACCTGTTCTCAGAAATGGGCAACTTTTAACATAAATTTGATATTAGCAGGAATAATTGTGTTTTGTATTTCAATTTTCTGTAACTTTTGGATAGCAGAACAGCTGGACAATAAGCATTTGTTTGCTACATTTAGTTCCCTGATTTTATTAACTATTCTCACTTTATGTTATATTTATGAACTGTTTGATTCTTTAAAATGGTTAATTTTGTTCTTTGCAGTGGCAGTTAGTTTATTACCCCAAGTTTTTAGAGATCTCAAATATTTATATATTGTTATTATTTATTGCTCCTTGTTTGTTTTCTTGTGTTTGGCATTTTATTATAACTTATTTTTGTTTGATTATTTTGAGTATTTGTCACTAGCTTTTGTTATTGTCACAGTTAGCATTTATATCAATGTATTTTCTGACAACTGCATCAATATTTTAAAGGCTCTATTCAGCCTCTCATCAGCCATTACAGTAATCCTATTTCTGAGCAGCTTTTCCAACAGCTTTGTCATCAATGAAGATCGAATAGCTCTATACCTTCTTCAATCACTCCTTGTATACAGATTTTTCCCAGCTTTCGCAGACTCAATAAAGTCCTATTTCTCACCAAACAACAAGTCTAAAACAACGAAGAAACAACAACCAAAAGGAACTTTCAAAAGCATGTTGCAACCCATGCTATTGATGTGCCTTATTGTATGCATTAGACTGGGTTCAATGTTCTATAAGTGTCGTGAAGAACAAGTTTCTTGCGAGGATTCCATTATTGTTGTATCGCTGGAGAAGCTTCACCAGAGTCAAGCCTATAAACTTACGAGACTGATTCTTTCTCTGTGCTCTGAAGTAATCCCAGTAGTGATATTTTTGGGAACAATGTGTTACAATTACACAATAAGATCCCAAACTGTGTCTGCGGTGTGTGTAAAATATGGGATTTTCTTTGTCTGCATACTGACTTCTCTTCGATGGTGGCTGAATATTGTGCCACCAAATGTTGTAGATCGAATTCTCAAAGGAAACGAGGTAGGTGGAACAAGTTTTGATGCTGTACTTAAAGCAAGGGATTTTAATGGGTTGTCGTGAAATTTAACAAGTTGGAGTTGATGAAATGAAAAGAAAAACACACATGCATAACTGAATTAATTAGAAAAATCTTTGTTACTTTATAATATTTTCTAAATTCCTTAACTGAGGTGGGTTAAACAAAATGTAACATTTGCCATCCATTAAGCTCTTTATGCATGAGATACAGATTGTTCCAGCATCTACTGAATACTACTGCATTCTAAGTTCAGGGTTCATATTCCTAAAAGTCCTTAGAAACTATCTTTGTTTCGTGTCCGTAAGGGTCCTGACAAAAAAGTACTTAGAAACTCCTTATTTTTGTTAAAAATGTCCTTAACCTTTACAAGGCGGGTGGCCGATATTTCGGCCAGAATTCCATGTTAAAATCAAACACCTGTCTTCTAAAGGTTAAAACACTACATAAGGCTCTTAAAAAGTTTTTGAAATGACTATCAATTAAATCATTTTTGCTAAAGCTGTATTAAAAATGTTTGATCTCAATGTGAATTAAATGCAATTTTGCACCTGAGTAAAAACCCACGGCTTTCATTCTTTAGACTTTCTTTAGATTACTTTAGACTTTCAGTATATCCACTTTTAACAAATTGTGTTTTATTTACCTGTATTAATTTTCCAATTGGTTGCCCTGTATTTTTTTATCATGGGAACAACAGTTTTTCCAGCAATATACATTAAAAAAATATATAATTATTAAATATAAATACTTTCTTTTTCAATGTGTTTCAAAACTGTTTAATTTAGTATAAATTAAAAACTATATCTTTAAAACTTTTTTTTTTTAAATTAATTTTATCTCTTTTGCACAGAAAACAACTTTACAATTTTGGTAATTTGCTGGCCTCTCAGAGGATTAAAGTTTTTCCTTTTCAATTTATTTTCTACTTTTATTCAAACAATATGTTATCAAATGTAAATAATTCTTTTTATAGGTCGTCCTTACCCGTACCGCCTTTCTTACTAGCATTTTCATGATCATCACTCTCATAGCGTTTCCCATTTTGGTGGACAAACCCTGGGAGTTTCCTTCCAAGGAAATCTACTCTGGAAGTTACACTACATTCGTGTTCATTGTGCTGCAGCTCTTGTACTTGGTTTCTGGTGATGCCATCTCCACTGCAATCATGCTCATGGCCACCTCAGCGCTGTTGTTTGCCATTCTCATTACGATTTCATCCGCTACATCAGGTAATATAAAATATGCATGTATGTTACTTATTACAGGGAGCCTATGTTTGGTTTTTCATATCTAAGAATGTCTTATCAATTTTCATGTCTTATGAATTTTGATAAGACATAAAATCAAACTTTTAAATTGATAAAAGTTATAAAATTTTATCTCTGGTATCTTAATTAGAAGGTGAGTTACAACCCAAGCAATTAAAAAAAAAATTATGTAAAAGTTAAAAAAAAATTCTGTTAATTTCAGCATTTGTTGAACTGGTCTTAATTGATCTAACATAAAGTAGTTAGAAGAAGGCTTTTAATTTTATTTTGTGTAGATAAGTTTAAAAAGAATTGCTTTATTAAAATTTATCCATTCTTTTGAGCACCTTTTTTTTGTAAACATAACTTTTTACTTATGAACTTATTTATATATTTAAATGATGAATAGATCAGGGAATTCAAGAAATTGTTTTAGCACTGGCAATCATAATTTTGGCACCTTTCTTCCATTTACACAAAGTAATATTTTGTAGGCAATCAGGAAACCTAATATTTTTTTTGATATTTTAAACCAGCGCTTTAAAAATAATGTAATGGAATCGCTTCATTTCTCTTCATTATATCTCTTCATTACTAAATTTTAAAATTTAAGGCTTAGAATATTTTTTCTGACGAAAATAAGATGCAAACTATACAAATTCTTTATGAAATGTACAAATATTAAAAATATTGAAATAAAAATAACCAAATACAGCACAAAGATTCTCTACTAAATTTTGGAGCCCTACATAGTCTGCCACCCCAAACTGCGCCAGAATGCTATCCTATGGTAGTCCCATCCTATAGACTTTTCATGAAAATCAAATCTATTGCTTTTTCTGAAAAAAATAATACTGTTATTATGGCTTTATTTAATTCATGCATATGCATGGGTGCATTGTAGAAGAATGTTATTTTTGCTAGAGCAGAAGACCCTTCTTACAAGGACCCCTTAATATAGTGACCCCTTTCTCATAGCAACCACCAAATAAAATCTAAATGATTTGATTGGTTTTAAAGCAGTAATATATTAAAACTTTGTTCAAGATGTTTTGTTACATTGACCACTTCTATTGATCCTTTGAAGGGTCAAGTACCTACAGTAGCCAATAAAAAGATATATATTTAAATGTGAACATTTTATTGCAGAACCTCATATTTGGTTGGATGTGCTCATCTGGAGTTTGTTAACCAGGCACTGGTTTTACTCCACCGCTCACCAGACAACCTTCACGTCCATTCAGTGGGATGCCGCTTTCCTTCTCAACCACAAGGAAGTCTACAGCTATACGTTGTCAGGGGCTTTGGTTCTCATCAGCACATTCTCTTCTTTCATCTTCCATGGTTTGGCCTTGCCTGTCGTCATGATACCACAGGATGCTTCCTTCCTCACATCAAAATATTTGCTAAGGCTCCACATGAAGTATTTGTTTTTCTTTGGAGTAAAGGTGAGTGGGTAGATTTATTGATATGTTTTCTTATTGGAAATGTGCTATTTTCAGTAATATTGCCTCCTTAATTTTAATGTATTGTAGTGCTGTTTTAATTAACAATTCGCTGCAGACCCAAACCAGAAAATGCAATCTAAAGATGCCTAAAACAAAACCATCCTTAACTCAAACACATTTCATCTGATCCTCAAACTCCTTACCACCTTTAGCGTGATTTTCAACCACCAAATCCCAGAACATGTCAAGAAATAGAACATTTGATTTGGAACATATTATGGCATGTATGCCACTTTGTCAAATAAAATAATTTGATCTAAGTTGTTAATAAATATTTTTTATCCTTTGCTATTGTAAATATTTAAAAAAAATGTTCAAATTAATTATCTCATGCATTATGTAATTTTACGATATCTTTTGAGACCCAAACCCTATTCGATATTTAACGATCACTTTGGTTATTAGGTAAAAAAAAATTCTGGTCTCTGGAAGGTATTTTGCATGCACACTATTTTTTCTAAGAAGGATAAAAAATGAGTGCAGTGAAAAGTTAATTACTGACATTATAATACAATCATGAAGCTTTTAAAAAACCTACCTATATTAAGACACCTCCTAAAAACAATATTTTATGGAATGGAATTTAAGCCTGATGATAATGTAAACTTTTCTAGAACTCTGATCTTTGTTTCTTTCTTGCATTAAAAACCTAATTTTCGAAAAAATTGGTTCGATTCCATATCAATGTTCACTTAAGGGACCAATAAAAAACTAAAACTTTTTAGGCCTTTTACTATTTTAACTCTCTCCATCCACTTTCTCTAAACAAATAGTAAAAATAATTTTATAATATTTTAATTAATGTATGCACCCAGTTTTTTAGAGATATATTTAATGTAGACATTAATATAAAATTTGATAATTAGGCTTGTGCGGTAGTTCCATTAACTTTAAGTTCTTGTAAACCTTTATTGGGACCACCTCTGTGGTAGACCTATTTTCTGTGAAAGCATGAAGGGTCTCCTTGGCAAGGTTTCATTGTGTCTTTGTTAGTAATAAGTATTAGATTTAAGCTTGTGATAGAGCCGATCAGTCGGCATTGTCTAGATTTGCTAGTGGCCACTTGCGAGGTTGTTTTTATGAAAACGGTGTTAAGCAGTTTCCGGTATGCTCCAAGTGTGGAGTGGAGAGTGCAACCCCAGAACACATTCTGACTTTTCTTCGGCTCACCAGAGACTTTTTCGAGGCGGATCCTTTGCAGGCCTTGGATTTTTTGAGGGTGTGGGGACTCATGGAAGCTGTCTAGCTGCCGCTAGCCAGCGAAGGACTAGTAACAACTGATTTAAGCTTTATCTTATGTTGTAGTTACTTTTACGGGTTAAATAAAACCTACTATTAAAAGAAAGAAAAGAAGAACGATAATATTAATCGTTGTTTAATTTAAGAATTTACCTGGCGTGATCGTATAGTTTTGAACAAAAAAAAAACACAAGACTAAAAATTGTGACCAAAAGAAAACAAATTTATTAAAACACTAAAATTAAAAAGGGAACGGAACACTTAAGAACCTTACAAAAAGCCAAACAAGTTAAAACTAAATAAATTAAAAGGGGGAGGGTAAACTAAAATTAAAAATTACTACCTTCAGCTGATTTCGTCGAGAGAGATGTGGCAGGAGATCAAGGCGAATACAATACGAGTGCCCCCCAAAAAAAGAAAACATGGCCAAGCCGCTACGGCCATACTAAGTGTCCAAGATTGGGAGGTGGACAAAAAGGGGGGTGGTACTTGGCACATCCTTCGACGGAGTGTCAACTCCGATGTCAGCTTCAGAGGTGGTCGGTCAAAGGCGTCGGCCAGTGGTGGTCGTCCAGCAGAGAAATCCAGTTCAGAGGTGGTTGGTGGATGGGACCTTCTCTGGGCGAGGATCACGGGCCTGACGGGTGATGGGGGAGGCGTCCAGGGCTGACATCAGAGGCAACGGCAGAGGACGGGAACATCCCTCTGGGTGCTACGTCGATGGGTGGCTGGGGTTATTGCAGTTAACCCGGCAACATCTACTGGAATGGGCGACTCTCGAGCATCGTTGAGGTTGGTGGCGGCGGTTAAATAATTCTTCTAACCCCGCATCAGCATCGGCGGCTATTGCACGAGATTAACCCATCGGGTTTTGAAAAAGGACACACGGTCCGCGTTTATAAGACGGGAGCTACACTCCTGTACGTCTTGTGGCTTCGAAAGATGCGTTAAAAAGTCACGTCAAAAGGTGCGCTTTCCAATAAATCGCCAAAACCTCCTTGCCAGATCCCTCAAAACTAGCACATCAATTTTCCTCTCAGCCAATCAGAGAATTTAAAATTACAACTTCGGTTACAGTTAAACATAATTCCAGACCAGTACGTAAAACGGTCTCAAAAACACGAACTCAACTCACATACCAGACCCCAGATGTGTAACATGATACAGGAGGAGAGGCCGATGTGAGGACCCAAAAGGGTGGAAAAGACTCCAGACAGGGGTTATCACCCCATTTACAACTAAAAAGCTCTTAGGGGGTTATGAAAAAGGGGGAAATTTACGTTTTGGCTTAAATGGAATCAAAAGTGCAGGTTCCCAAGTACAAGTTTGACAATTAAATAGGATACATCAATATTACATAAATTAATTAATACAATTAGGGGAGTCTGAAATTAAATTAAATAAAAGAGGAATTAAAAATTAACCAATTATGGTTTTAACCATAACATTCCCTACGCGTACCTCTTAAAAAAAGTTAAGAATTAACTTTTTTTTCACAAGAATAAAAACACAGATCTAGTCAAAAAGTAAACAGCAGCAGACTCTCCCACCAAAAATTATCGTCCCCTACATGGGGTGTTCACAAATATGGCAAAACTTTAAAAACTAACACAATAAGGTCACACAATGCATAACAAAGACAAATGGGATTTAACCGGACGAGAAAATCTAAAAGTTAAACTCAAACATCTTAAAATTAGAGGCCCTACAGTAACTAAAATAAATTAACAATTAATTAAATCAGAAATACAACATTAAATTCAACCTATTGCTTAGTTAGAGTCCTTGAAGCAATTTAGGTTTTAAGCAAAATAATTACAAGCAAATCAATCTTATCAAACAATGCAATTACAGATAGTCAACAAACATCTTAAAACTAGAAAATTATTAAATAGTTAAAAGCTGAAATAATCACAGTTTAAGACTGAGGAAAGCAACCCTAAACAAAATTTTAAAACAACAATTAAAATCAGAACTCACTCCAAGAAGAAAAGCAATTGACCACACTTCAAATGTAAACAATCAGTTTAGAAAAACCCATATCAATAAAGATGACAGCAAAACAACCAGCTCAAAGGGTTGTACAGGTAAGAAAATACCTTGTTAAAATTAAAACCTAAATAAATGCATTCAAACACAAACAGGAAAGTTCAAGCGAGCAAGGAAGAAGGGTAAATTTAAATGTGCGCTAAAACAAACAAACAACCAACCCAAAAAAAAAAAACATGTGACCCAAGACCAGCTTAAAATCACACGGATAAACGGAAGTTGGAAGGGGGAAAGTTACTCGCAGAAACAGACCTAGCTGCTATTGAATACAATAAGTGAAAAGAACACAGCAAAAATCTAAATACAAGTAAATTGGGCAAGCCAGAGAGGGTTTCAGGCACGAAGACAACTCAAGATCATTTGTGAAGTGACCACAAGTTTAAAAAGTGGGGAACGATGGTAGTACAAAATACACAGAAATACAATGACACGATAAAACACTTAATAGGTAGTACTTCTCTACTTTCTAAGAGACCTCTCTGGGGCGTACGCTACACTATTTTCTCTACTACACAGAAAAACAATTTTAATGTACCAACAACTATTTTACCCAAAATTAATATCAAAGTGTCCCAAAAATCAAAGCCAGCATGTGGTCAAAGGCTCAAAAGAACAATAGAAAATGAATGTCCCAGGTTGTATGAAAGTCATTAGACGTTAAATCACACGATTAGGTCAAGACACTTCTATAACATGACCAAAAATACAAATATCCAGAAAATACACAATAATCAATCACAAAATTAACAAACTAAAATTTATTGAAGGTAATTTAACTCATAACTCACATAATTGCACCAAGCAATTTCTCTCTCAATTCCTAACTCTAAAAATTTTATTACTCAAAAATAACCTTCCAATAAAAAAATTAAAACTTCCCTCTTAAAACAATACTCTAAATTCAAAATTAGGCAGTTCCACAAACATTACTCAAAAGGGTCAAAAAACTTCATCAAGGCAAAACTTTAAACAACTCTTAAAACAACCAATCTGTATGTAAACAAACCAATTATCAAATTCTCAACTCAAAAATAATAATTTCATAACTCCATTAAACTTAAGATAATCAATTAATAATCCTCAAACACAAATTAAAAGCAATTACAGTTCAATTAAATCCCTCAACACAAAAAGAAAGAACACAAACACAAATGTAAACAAACATCGCGACACATCTCCGGTCGGCGAAAATCGCTTGAAGTTAGGCCTAGCTATGCCGCAAAAATGCAGATAAACGGGGGGAAAAAAATCCTAAGGTCAAAGGCACCACTGTGGTACAAAAAGGGGGGTGGTACTTGGCACATCCTTCGACGGAGTGTCAACTCCGATGTCAGCTTCAGAGGTGGTCGGTCAAAGGCGTCGGCCAGTGGTGGTCGTCCAGCAGAGAAATCCAGTTCAGAGGTGGTTGGTGGATGGGACCTTCTCTGGGCGAGGATCACGGGCCTGACGGGTGATGGGGGAGGCGTCCAGGGCTGACATCAGAGGCAACGGCAGAGGACGGGAACATCCCTCTGGGTGCTACGTCGATGGGTGGCTGGGGTTATTGCAGTTAACCCGGCAACATCTACTGGAATGGGCGACTCTCGAGCATCGTTGAGGTTGGTGGCGGCGGTTAAATAATTCTTCTAACCCCGCATCAGCATCGGCGGCTATTGCACGAGATTAACCCATCGGGTTTTGAAAAAGGACACACGGTCCGCGTTTATAAGACGGGAGCTACACTCCTGTACGTCTTGTGGCTTCGAAAGATGCGTTAAAAAGTCACGTCAAAAGGTGCGCTTTCCAATAAATCGCCAAAACCTCCTTGCCAGATCCCTCAAAACTAGCACATCAATTTTCCTCTCAGCCAATCAGAGAATTTAAAATTACAACTTCGGTTACAGTTAAACATAATTCCAGACCAGTACGTAAAACGGTCTCAAAAACACGAACTCAACTCACATACCAGACCCCAGATGTGTAACATGATACAGGAGGAGAGGCCGATGTGAGGACCCAAAAGGGTGGAAAAGACTCCAGACAGGGGTTATCACCCCATTTACAACTAAAAAGCTCTTAGGGGGTTATGAAAAAGGGGGAAATTTACGTTTTGGCTTAAATGGAATCAAAAGTGCAGGTTCCCAAGTACAAGTTTGACAATTAAATAGGATACATCAATATTACATAAATTAATTAATACAATTAGGGGAGTCTGAAATTAAATTAAATAAAAGAGGAATTAAAAATTAACCAATTATGGTTTCAACCATAACACTTAGTTCAGGAGTAATAAATGATAATAGATGTAATAAATGGTTAAAAATATGATAGCTAATTATTTTTTTAAAAAAGTTGTATAAAAAATAAATTATTACAATATTTATAGAAAAATTTGGTATATTTATTTTTTAAATAATTTTTTTTTTAATATATGAGTAGCCCATATGCAAAAACGGCTATATGCACTTAACTATTTTGAGTTCTCAGATTACTGATTAACTTATAATCTGAATTTTAATTTTCACATAACTTGTTTCGCAACTGGATGAAGGATTTAACTGGTTTTGTAAATGTATGTGTCACCATCTTGTTTTTGTTCAAGAACCATAACTCGCTATACCTGCATTCCAACCAATCAGAAATCATGTTTGTGATGCTCACATTTACTGGATATATCTGCTTTTGTATCTTTATTCAGGTTACATAGCTACTTTTGATTATGTATGCATTTTTATTATTAAATATTTTTTTTTTGCTTCTTTATTAAATTGCAAAATTGAAGCCAAAATTATAAAGTATTTATATCAAAATATCATTTTTCTATATAACTGGATTTTCATCCGGGCTGCTCATATACAGTTTAAATTTGTACAAATACACGATGGATTTTTTTTCAAGTTAACATATTTGTCCTGTTATTTATTTGAACAATAAATTTTAAAAAATATATTAACAGAAAGTAATGTTTGTTACAAGTTGGACCAAAAGAAATAATCAAAATTAAAACTTTTATTTATTTTTTTTGACTTCCAGCTTTTAGGAACAATTTGTGCTGCATTCGTCTTGCGTCGGCATTTAATGGTCTGGAAAATCTTCTCACCAAAGCTGCTCTATGAAGTGATTGGGATATTGATCTCCATGATATCTGTCAGTATTGGTCATTACTTCATGACTAAAGTGACTTCTCAGTACCATAAACTTATAAGAATGAACATGAATCATATGTTTACTTGCAAAGAGCAATAGAACTCGTTTCACGTTGAACTGTTTCAGAGATTATAGCAAATCAAAAACGAAGACAACCTGAATGTAATTGTTTGTACCTAATTGTTATAATTCATTTTTATACAGTTTGTAGTTTTGTGATATTTATTTTAAACAAAAGTTGTACCATGACATAAAACAGCAGTTTGTCAAATAACCGGAATAAAAGCTTGGCTAGTGCAAGTTGACTTTTGAACATTTACTTTGAAAAGTGATGTTTTTTTACTTTTTAATTCAATTTATTTATATAAATTATTTATTTTTAAAATGTTGCATTAATAAACAACTAAGTGTTTATAGATTCCTTCTTCACAAAAATGTTGATATTTATAAAAGAAAAAATATCAATACTTGTTAAAAAAAAATAACAAAACACAAACTGAATACACCAGTAGCAAATACTAATCTATCTATTGTTCGCTATAGTAGTACTTGGTGGCTTATTTTACTTAAATACTATGCCAGACTGTTTTTATTAACAGATATAATAGTAACTACCACAATAACCTAGATAACTTTTTAAAAAAAAATCATCTTTTCAGTGTGGTGTTTGTTACTCTTAATAACATATTTGTAAATATTAGTTATTTTATACGTTATTTAAGTTGATGAATTAAATATATTTAAAAAAACATATATAATTTTTTCTGTTTACAAACTTCAAGTATATAGTACTATATATTTTTATGTCAGCTCTTGATTGTAGAGCAATTTTTAAATTAGTCTTATTTTGATCTTTTGTTATTAATCTATTAAGCAGAAATTTGCATACACTATGAAATTTTTTGAGTTTGTTGTGCATAGAATATTGTGTTAAAATGCATTTTTATTTAATGTATTACATATGCATATTAGTTTGACATTAATAGAGGTCAGGACTTTCTTAGTCATAATATATTTTCCTGGGGTGTGCAGGATAAAGAAAAGTATGTTGCTTGTTAAATTTATTCAAAATATAATGGATCAAATGTATAAGTTTTAATTTAAGATACATATGTTTAGTTTATATAAATTTATAATGTTTTATACAACTAAGTAATATTACAATGGTTTTTAAGTAAGATCATAAACCATAGCCCCCTCTACTTTTATGGCTTGCTTACTTGTATGACAAAAGAGCAATTTTGGAGATTTTTATACAGTTTGAAAAGTACTCTTAGAAATACTTAATTTTTTCCCTTGTATAAATTTCATGTAGTGTTTAATTTTGAGTTTTTAGACCTTTTAGCAAAGAGGCTAAAATCTAAATAACCGGAATAAAAGCTTCTTAAAAAATATTTTAGTTAAGTTTCCATGCAAATTACAATGTCACTTAGCACATAAATTTAATGATAATAGAGTCCTGAATTAAAAGTGAAATTCGCTCTGAACCTCAATGCTATAAATAAATTTAGTGTGAAAAAAAATTCCATTATAAAATTGTAATGACATTTTACTATCAATTTGTGGAGATCACAACTTCGAAATTAGAGAATCCAAAGCTGTAAATAATTTGATAGGAATTTATAATGCTAAAAGACTATTTCATTTTAGAGTTTGAACAATTGTGGTACACTTTTCTTATAGGAAAGAATTCCTTTAAAAATTTAGGAAATATTTTAGGGATCCTTTTATGCTATTTTTAATATTTATGTATTTTGTTTTATTGCTAGTCTGTCAATAGATGAGGAAAGTTCACTATATTTTGATAAAATTCAATGTGTTTTTTTAAATATATATAAATGGAGAAAAATAAAAGTGTTTTGATAGTCTGCATTTGCATTTTTCTTTTCCTGAAATGTGAAAAACTGGTAGATATGAAGCTATTTGATACAAAAATAAATTTAGTTAATATAGTATATATATTAATTTTCATGACAAAATTGAGAAAAAAATTATCCTACATAATATTTTTAAAAAGTGCATAAAACAATAGCGTGTGGTGCAGAATTTTTAAAATGTCTACTTATTTTTGGATTTGTTGTATGGGTTATTTTTTTTATCAGGGTAGGAAGATGAAGTATTGGGATTGGTAGGTTCAGTGCTCCCATCTTTATTATTTCACGAGAGAAAATGTATGACTGACTATGTTATCTCTATGGGATGCTTTTTCGCTTCTACTAACTTTAATTTTAATACTTTGACATGTTTTGGTAAGCTGAAGTATAACAGATTCCTTAAAGTTGTGTAGTGATAATTTTTTTTTATAAAGCACATGTTTTTTTAATATATATATATATATATATATATATATAAAGGGGTAAAATATATATATATATAATATATATATATATATATAAATATATATATATATATATATATATATATATATATATATATATATATATATATATATATATATATAAATATATATATATATATATATATATATATATATATATATATATATAAATATATATATATATATATATATATATATATATATATATATATATATAAATATATATATATATATATATATATATATATATATATATATATATAAATATATATATATATATAAATATATATATATATATATATATATATATATATATATATATATATAAATATATATATATATATATATATATATATATATATATAAATATATATATATATATATATATATATATAAATATATATATATATAAATATATATATATATAAATATATATATATATATATATATAAATATATATATATATATATATATAAATATATATATATATATATATATATATATATATATATATATATATATATATATATATATATATATATATATATATATATATATATATATATATATATATATAAAGGGGAATATTCAAAAATAAAGTCTAATTTAACTTGAGCTTTGAAATTGTCTGATAGAACATGTTTCCCCCAGAAAAATATTATTATAAAACTTTCGAGAATCCTTTATACTTCCGGTTGATAAAACAAAAACGGAAAGTCAAAATATTGATGTCTGTAGAAATGAAAAAGTGTCTCGTACATTAACATAGGAAGCGAAAACGTTTGGTTACATTTTCTTCAGTTACTCATTTATGAAGACCGAGTGAGCTTCAGTTCATAGAACCCAGTTTGTCAGCTAGACACTGCTTTACCATTAATGTAAATAAGTTTTAACAATTTGTAAATTTAAAGCAAATACAAGAGTTGTTATGGTGTGCTAAATACTTTTGTATAAATATTTCAGTGAAACTAGTTGTTAATGTACAGAAAAACATTCAAGGCAATCGTAAGAGTAAAGAAGCTTTTATTTACAATAAAGTGTCAAAATGTACATAAAAATAAATAACCACATATTTACAAAAGTCAGCGTCTTTGGGAGCGATTGAGGACTTTTTTCTTTTTACTGCATGCTGCAGGTCGATTCTATAAAAAAATATAGATAATTAGTGTCTGTAAAATTATAATCTAAAAATCGTTCAGTCATTGTTAATAGAATATAAAATAATACTAGAACTATACTATGACAAATAATTTAATCTAGCATGCTTTTTAGTCCAAACAACAATTTATTCTTTTAAGAATATTTAAATGTAGCAAACATATTGAGTTTTAAAAAGTTAATGCTTTTAGTTCCGTAACTTGAGTGAATAATTTTGTGCCATGGAAATGTGAATAATGCAGTCAAATAAAGTATAAAATAAATTAATGTTTAAAAAGCGAATTAAGTTTGGCAGGGTTGCCACTCAAAAATATGACCAAATTATCCTGATCGGACACTTACAGATGTTCGAAATTTTCTTTGCAGAAAATTATGCATTAAAATAACTCGTATTTGTACACAACTTATAAATATATATCTAGTAGAATAATGGAAACTTGCTTCGCTCGCTAAAAGGTACGACACAATAACAATGTGTCCTAGTAACAATACTTTTTTTTAATTATATTACCAAAAACTTTAAACGTTGAAACTAAATTTAAATTATAATTCATCTTGGCATCAATACATTTTTCCGCCATGTAAATCAATATAAAATCATTTAATTTAATTTCGTTTAAACTACAAATGGAACCACTGGCAAGCCATTATTTATTATTTTCCACGTTAATTTCACACCTTTCCTGCGGTTTAGTTTAATTTTTAACATTATTGGTAGTTTGTTTTGGCATAATTGACGTTAAGCTTACCATACTCTTGCCTACCAGAAGTGTGTACGTAACTAAGTTAATACGTCATAAAAATGAAGGTCATAGAAATCTAGTTTACAAAATTGCCGACAGATGGCGCACGTCAATGTTCCGCTCATGTAAAGTTTAAAAATAGAAGTTTGTAAAACGCTTTTCTAATGTAATAGGGCTTATATTCTTCCTAATTTAAGCTGACATCAACAAAATAATTATTTACTAATGAATTGAAGGGGCTAATCGTCAAAATGGCTTACATAATGGCAAAATAAAAATACGGGCACAACAGAATTTCGTAAACAAACTAACTGTTGCCACTCAGCGTACAAAAAAACAGCGTTTTTCAATCACCGCATAAGAGAAATATATATAAAGGAAAGAGGAAAATAAAAATTACAACTCATCCGACACAAATTTTATTAAAAAAAATATGCTGTTTCACGAAAGTTTGAAACATTGTCCTTTCCTCTAAATCACTTTTGATTGTTATGTAGTTTTTTTTAATTTTCCATTTTCTGACTGTGTGGCAACCCTTTTGGCATGACAGCTGAAATAAAAAAAGATTTACAAAAATGCTTACCTACATTTTCAGTGGACTTATTAAAATGTACTGTTTCAGTGCTATTTAACCTTGATATTCTTTTTTCTTGTTGAAGAATAGATTGAAAGGATTTTAAATCTTCAGCCTTTTGCATCACCTTATTAACCTTAGAAAAACCCAAACACAAATTAATGTAATAAAAATCATATACAAACACAATTTTTTTAATGTAATAAAAGCAGAAACACTATTAATTACTTAGAAAAGAATTTGAACAAGTTAAAACTACAAAAGGTATTCAGTAGCTAATTCAAATAATAAACATAGCTTTTTCATACATTTTAACATTAGAAAAACGATAATTTTGGAAACGCTGTTTTTTATATATTAGATTTTTTTTTCATTATGATTCAAGCAGCCGAATTTTCCTACAATGATACCTCAATAACAATTATTAATAAATTATCTTGTAACATATTTTCATGTTGTCTTTAAATTAGAATATTTTATCAGATTTAGGCATTTTTATTAGATGAAAATAGAGTGTCATTGGATCTTTGCCTTTTATTGAAATAAATATATAGGATAATCCATAAGAAACCTTAGCATTTTCTTGGAAATGTAATCCCAGCTGACATGACACATTAAGTTGGACTAAAAAACTGATCAGTGTGATTGCAAGCAGGTCCATAATAATTTAATTTCTTGGTGCATTATATTATGACATATAATTTATTGATTAAAATAAAATTGTGCAAAAATAAATCACATGAGAGAAGAAGATTTCAAAAGTAAGGAAAATAATAATACACATTGACCATTTTTAAAAGAAAACAAATGAAAATTCTCTCCAAATTATTTCCCATAAAACAATATAAATCTTTAAAAACTTATGTGAAAACTTGATAACATTCAAATATTGCACATCACAGATAAACTGAATGTATGCACCCTTCACATAACTAGAATATATATTTTTAAATAAGTAATTCATATAAAATAAATTCATTATGAAAACTTTAGAGTTATACATTTAGACTCTAATCCCAACAGATTAATGTTCCCTGTCTTCCACAACTTGCTAACATCGAGTAATTGAGCCGGTTGAAATTGTAGATTAATTGAATGTAATCATTTACCCTATTCTGAAAAAAAAAAAATTAAAAAACTAATTAATTAAAGCAGTGCCACTAATGAAAATGTAAAATATTCTTAACAATTTAAAAATTCATGATTTAATTTGTCATGAAATATAGTTTTAGTGAAGGATTATTTATGCCAAAGAATTTTCCCTGAAGATTACACTTAAATCTATATAATTTCGTAGATTTAGGTATATGTTATCGGAATCGAAAAGCCTTCTATAATAATACCAGTAAAATAATTTTAAACAATCCAAAACTTAACAGTAATTAAATGGGACTATTCCCGAACAAGCTTCTATGTAACTTAACATATTTACTACATGTAAACAACATTTAGAGTAAATATAAATAAAAGATCATCCCAAAGAATTACTCGAATCATGTTTCTTTTGTAAAATATGAGCCAAATGTATATTTTCTAGCAATTGGGTGAGTGATGCAATCACTATACCTTCAAGATTTGGATGAAAGAAATAATATGATACATATAAAACAAACATATTTGTAGAATAAGTGTAATACTTTATTTTCCAAATATATCAAACAATATTTAACAAAAATAAAAACCAAGTATACCTCTGCATATAAAAGTTCTTTCCTGGGGCCAGGAACTTCTTCTACAAAATAAAAATTAGATCATTTTTATTTAAATAGAAAATTATTTCAAAATTATGTTTGTACAAATCCCAACAATTTAGATAATTTTAAAAACTGAAAATTTTATATATTAATTTATTCTGCAATAAATGGTGGAAAATAGATTTTTTTTTTCAAAAGTAGAAGGTTTTTTATGAATACGCATAAAATATTTTCTGCTATGTTCTTTTAAAAATTTGTTATGCTTGAAAATAATGATATTGTGTTTTGTGAGACAAACTAAAATATCATACACATTTTTACCCCTAAAAAATTCATTTCTTTGCTTTTCAGTCACTAATTCTCAAACCACACTTTGCTCAAAATTGCTATTTAAAATTGAAATTCCCAGACTATTTCAGAAGATTAAAAAAAAAAAATCTTAATAAAAAATAATTTTTTTTATTGATGTTACCCTAGAAGTACACAATGGCATACTAGAAACGCTTTGGTATCTATTCAAAAGGGAAGTCCCTGGAATAAATACTGTCAAGTTATTTTAAACAATTGTCAAATGACGATGACAATATCTGACCTGGTATAACCAAAACAGTGGTGGCCCCAGCCCTATCTACATGGTTAGGCTGGATGAAGAAAATATAACTCACAATTAAACTGAAGTACTAGATTTTTTTTTTTTTTGTAAGTTGTGAATTAAGAAAAAACTTTATTTTAATAAAATAGAAAATGTATATAAAATTTCTTCATTAAGCTAGTTTTATTATTTCAACAAATCAAACAATATAATCCATTTTAAAATTAACTATAGAGGTCAATTTCATATAAGTATTCATAAAAGAAATATAAAACAATGAGGTTCTTTTTTAGGGAAGATTATTATTTAAACTGGTTTAAAACATCTTAATTACTTTAATAAACACAAAAGAAAGTTTTTACTCTCTTATTATTAAATAAAAATTATATCATTCCACATATTTTTTACAGTCTAGGCCGTAAATTAAAAAATAAACACATTTCTTTTATTGGATTTATGATGCATAAAAATAAACTTTTTGAAAATCGTATATAAAATATATCAACTGGAATTTAAGTATATAAATGAAACGCATAAAGAACATTTTAATTTAATGAACAACTATAAAACTGTACAATTTGTTTAAGGAAAAGTTATTCTGACAACATACTACAATTAAATTTGCAATATAGCACATTTACTTATTAATTTAAAACACTGTTTATGCATGAGACATTATTTCTACTACATATAAAATATTTTTTCTACTAAAAGCGCTATAACATTTATGAATGAAAAAAGAGTAATGTGAAAAAATACATTTGTAACCTTATAAAATACTTGTCTAAATATTTTTTAAAAAAAATAAATACTTTTAATGTGTTTTTTCAGACTTAAATAGTTTTAAAAAAAAAAAGACGGAGAGAGAAACACTCAAAAGTAATTCATATAAAACTGACCCGAAACTGCAGGAACCATAATTTCCAAAGCTTTTTGATAAAAACTGCCTGCATCGTCATAGCAACCATCACCAACCTGAAATGAAAAATACACTAATAATACACATCTAATGAAAAATACGCTTTGTTTAAAATACTCACCACATCAACCTAATGCTTATCCATGTTCGTAAAAAAAGCTGCAATGCCATTATTAAAGTTATGAGATATAACAACTATTTTAGATCTATTTTAATGAACAACTTTAAATATATATTTTAACTATGCTTGAGAAATCTATAAAAACTCTTTTTCAATATATTTCTCTACCTAAAAACTGTCTTTTTTAAACACAAACTGATTTTTAAAACTTTACTTAAGTTCCACAAAGAAATCAACACATTTTCAATAAAACATATAAAAAATATATTTTATTTTTAGAATGGATAATTCTTGTAAGTAAAGAGGAAGATTAGGCTACAACCAGTATGGGGTTTTAAAAGTCAAATTATACGAATGTGGAAACATTTTTTATGATGTTTCTGAGAATATTGAAAGGTTGTACGAAAGGACACCACATAAGAACATTGTGAGCAAGAGGGGGGGATGTACCTTTCTTAATTTATCCTCTCTCAACACAATAAAAAACATTTTACAGTGAATAGACATCAGTATAAAAAAGAAAACGATCACACCATTTTTAAGTATATTTCCGGGATATTTAATATTTCATGGCACCCACTTTTAGCTAGTCAGTAAGAGCTAATATGATTTGTAAGAAATCTTTGGTATCTAAAATAGTAAATTTTTATCCCATCAAAATCACCAAGGTAAATAAAATTGGATATGCATATCAATTGAGCATTCATTATTTATCGCCAAAGAAAAATTGACACGATACTTTTTCCTATTTATCTACCATCAGCGTGATTAGTGGTGGTAGGTTAACAATCTTGGCACGTGCTTGAGGTTCACTTTAGGAAATCGAACCATTATAAGTGAATCCTATACTTTTTAATGCTCTGTATTTGCCTAAATAAACCAAGCAGATCGACGCAATTTTGAGGTAAGACACACATGTACTTAAAACTTTCATCTACATTTGTATTTCATTAGATTTGTATTTAGAAATGGTACTTAAACCCTTCTTTCATTTGCCTTTTCAATTAAGAAATGTAAGCAAACATAATAAACATAATAATATAAATTTACCAAATTAAAATATTGTAAAATCAATGTAATAAATACTTTACCAGAGCTTCTGCTTGTTCAGCAAAAAAATAAGCTTTTTTAAGCACTGGCGTGGTTGCTACTAATTCTTCTGCAAAATAATAAAACATTTATTAATTAAAATAATAACAACTAGGCATAATGTAACTGCATTAAATAGTAATAGTATTAAATAATTTTTTACATCTTACCCACTGTAAGGCAAGTTTCTGGTTCTGCATTTTTCTGTACAGTGGAATTTCTCTCCTCAGTTCCAGAATTGCTTCTTTTATATATTTTACTACTTGAGCTCCCTCCTTTAGGCGTCTGTGTCGTGGAACTGCCTTCTTTCGAAAGTTTCTTTAGTTCTTCAGCTCGACTAACGTACTCCAACAGCTAAAGTAAAAAAGTTACATGATGCACATTTTGAATAATATTATGGTAAACAGAATAAGAGCAATAATGTGATTTCTGAACTAACTATTAAAATCTGAAAGGTAATGCATTCAATTTAATTTTTTATTATAAATAAAAAACAATCTTCTAAAAAACACCATATTAAAAAAAATGGTGGCCAAAAAAACTTTAAAAAAACTGGATTGTTTTATAAGTAGATGATTTTTTTTTGTATAATCAACAACTATAACTATGTACGTTGGAAGAGAAATAAACTATACACATGATATTAAGCCTCTTTGATGAATATAGTAATAAGATCGACATAAAATATTATAGTAAGCGTTAAGAATGTACATTCCTAATATTTTATAGTTATAGATCTTAATAAAATAAGGAGATGAACTGTATAAAAAGTATTAAATATGTGCTACAATTGCTTTTTGATGCTGTCAGTAAGAGTTTAGATATAAATTAGCTTATCACAGATTTTATTTGTCGTTCTAAACAAACTTTATCAGGGCACTTGGCCAATTTCATAAACTATTATTTATAATAATATTATAAATATATTATTATAAATGCAGTTAAAAAAATTATGAAAAATAATTAAGATATTAAAAAAAATTTCAACTTTAAATTTTTGTGAAATACACTTCAAACACCAACTTATTTTAATGTAAAATAACATTAAATTAATTTAACTATTGTTAATGTAAAATACAAAAAATATTAGTCTAAAATGGAATAAAAAATTAACATACTTTCTTTCTCATGTCCCTTCGCTTTACTTGGTTACTTTCTCCTAAAAAATTAATATACTAACATAAATGCATTACTGTGATACTAGGTTTATCTAAAGATACTATTGACTATCAATAAATTTAAACTATTTGACATACTAAAAAAATGTATATATTATTTACTTACTGTAGATATGTGGTACTAAAAATTCTAGTGCTTCACTATAATATTTAATTGCATTATTGAATTTGCCATCAGTATCAGCTTTTACAGCCTTTTGAACAAGATTTACCTGTATAAGGGAATAAAAGAAAATTAACCCTATTTCTTACAAAGCATGTTGCTTACATTGAGCATGTAATATACTTATGCCGAAATATTTGAGGCACTGACATGGGAAAGGTAGTAAGTCTTACTACCTTACCAATATGACTCATTTATTTCTGTGTACACATTGTGGAAGCTTAAATTTAATGGTCGTTTGACTTTTGCAAATGGTATGTACAACCAAGCGAATGGTTTTTACAAAACACTAAAAATGTCCGTTTTTATGAAAAACTTTTCTTTTTTGGGGTAAGTATACAATACATGTTATATTAATATAGATAAAAGATTACTTTTATATAAAAAAAAGTCTTTTCTACTAAAATGTAAGAAAAATATAAACATATATAATTTTTTTTCATTATATACCAAATTACATAACACTTTTTATTGAATTTTTAGTATTAATTATACAAGCAAAAACTCTTATATTAGTACAAAATAAGGTTTAGTAATAAAGTTTTAAGCTTCTTTTTTAAAAACGTTTTGAGACTTTTTTAAAAACAATTTGAGATTATCAAATACAGTTGCACACTTACTCCTTTGTCGTAAGTTTCAGGCGTAGGCATGTGTGCGAGATCAACAAAAGGGTGGTTGAAGAATTCATCAAATGCCATCCTCTTACTGGGGTCCCTCCGCAACAAACCCAAAATGAGTTCCCTACATTTATCAGATACTTGGGCGCCATAAGGAATCTGAAATAATGTTGGGAATTTCGAACTATTATATTTTGTTTATTGTGAATTCTTTTAAATTACTGTCTTTAATTCAAAAGAAAATATTTTGATTTTTATGAAAGTATGAGGCAAATATAATCATTATATTTCAAAACACACTTGATTAGTGTGTAAGCTACAGCAAAATAGAAAATGAGTTAAAACTGTAAATAACTAATTCATGTGCTGAAAAAACAATCACACCAATGACAATTGAAATAACTAAACGATAATTTAAGATTTAATTAATATTGTTGACTCATAATTAGTTTTATGAATTTGCTTAAATTAATAATAGTTTACAGTGTTCACTCTAGAAATAAAAAAGGTCAGGATACTGTTGGCGGTAAAAGGGCACCCTGCTTTTGAAAAGGCTAACAAAGGCTTGTGACTAAACAAAAAAAGTTCCGATTTGTTGATTAATATTGAGCTAGACCTGCATATTGGGCTATTAACGACGATTCAGGGCTTATTTTGAAGAAAAGACCCGTACAAAATTGATGTCCCTTTATGAAGATACTACTTAAAATCCAAAATTTGACACTTAAAAATTAATGTTTTCGCTAAAAACAAAATCTGTAAGTCGCCCTAATCGGACCCCTTACAAAACTGATGAAAAGGCTACTTAAATAAAAAATTTGGTAATAAAAGGCTTAATATTGTAACCAAACATTTTCACTTCACTTTAAAAAAAACCATAGGATTTCATATGCGGGTACAGGCAACCAATAGGATTTGTGTAATACCCTGTGCTAGAAATAACCGCGGAATCATCGAGATTGCACAACATGCATAGTTAAAAGGAGTTTGTTTTTCTACTGTCATAATTCACTTAATTCCAATTTACACACACATTTTTTTTTAATCGATGCCTTTTTTAAAAACAGCTAGGGAAGCAAGAACACTTGAGCTTGATTGAAAAGGGCAAGAGGGGCGGAATTTTTTGAAAAGAGGACGGCATTTTTGAAAAAAGGGGCATGAGGACGCTATTGTGATGAAAAAAGGGCGGGCAGGGCGGACCGCCCTTCAAAAAACGCCTAGAATGAACACTGATAGTTTATCTAATAAAAGTTATCTATACAATTACTTTTTCATAAAGAATAATATTTCATTATTGAATAATATGTACATTTTGTATTAATATGTATTAAGTATAAAATGTTTTGCTGAAGTCAGGTGCAAAACAATTTCAAGAAATTGATATTTTGATGTATAAAAAGATTATGCACATAAATAAAGTTTTAGTTTGTCTATATGATTTAAATGCTTGCATACACATAATCAATATTTTCATTGCAACTTGAAGCAAGTATCGCAGTAATTGGAATTTAAATTAACAGAATGATTAAAGTTACATACATTTATATTAACACAATTTTTTCTTAGAGAAAATTATACAAAGGAAGCACTTACAAAGGTAGGTTTTTAAACACAATTAAAACATTAAAAAAAATTGCTTTAAACTTTTTGACACAACAAATGACACATTCAAATATTCTAAACAAAATAATTCAAAATATGTTTGAGCATTACAGATTTTTATGCAGCTACAGTTAAAATGTGTAACATTAAAATGAACTTAGCATAAGTTTTTTTTTTGGCAATTGAATTGACTAGGATGTTAAAAAAAACTATACAATACTTCTATCTCATTTGTACACTTTATTTTCTCAGCAAGTTCTGCAAATGTGTGAGAGGAATAAGGAGCCTGACCAAAGAGACACTCTAAAAATTTAATAACAAATTATGAAAAATAGTATAATTTCACCCAAAAAAACAATGCTCAATACTAAAGTAAAAAACACAGGTTGTCCAGATTAAAGGTATCTATCTAAAAGTAATAGATTACACTGAGAGAACTTACACTGAGAAAAATTATTAGTTATAATATTCAGTAGTATTAAAGAGGACAACTTCTTCTAATTTCTCTGCAGGTTATTGAAGCTCAATTTGAGCAGAATTAGTGGTTCTGCAGATGTCAAAATGGTATTTCACCTCTCGGAAAATATTGAGGCGTTAAATCAACTGCATCAGAGATTCGCTGTTTCTCTGCAACAATAAAAAAATTTAAATCCTCCACAGTGTATTTTCTGTTGGTTGACAATCATATATAAACAACCTCAAGCAAAAAAGTTCGGCAATCTTACATTCAGATATCTGGGAGGCCATGCAGTAAGCAGTTTACACTGTTGGCAAGAGGTAGAAAACAGTTTTGACATCTGCAGAGCCAGGCACGTAGGTATAGAATTTTCATGGGGGTGGTTCAGTGACCGAGTAACTTATTCCCCCCCCCCCCCCCCCCCCTCATTAAACAATTCCCCCTTCCCTCCTATTTTTTGAAAACTAATATGAATTTTTATTCAAGTAAACAAGAATACATTGGCATATAAGTATCGAAACAGCAACAATCATTTATTTTTCATGAAATCGCTACCAATATATAAGTCATTGACTATTTCTAAAAATTAGTAAATATTATTCCCTAATTAGGAAATAAATTTATAGAACACATTTTAAATTTAAAGATTCCTTGTTTAAAATAATATATAGATCCCGTTTGACGATCTTTTCCCTGTGTCGCAGAAATTCAAACGCTATATAATGCCACAATGACGTTATGTTAGGCTTAGTTTGAGATAAATAAAAACGACCTCAAAACATGTTTTTGAAGCCTTTTAAAAACTATTTTCCTGGGTAAGAACCACAGAAAATACCAGGTTTTCCCTCATGCAACTCAACAAGAAGTATTATACTAGAAATTGAAAATTTTCTAGTTTTTTAAGGTATTTTTATGATTTTTACAGTAATTTGATTTTGCTCACATTGAACTTTATTAATCAACAAAAACTCTTTAATGCAACTAGAAATTATATTTAAACATATAGGGTTCTCTCAGTCTTTAGTCATACTTTTAGATACCTTAAGCCTGGACATTTTGTAGTTTAATCTAGGGAGAAGCTAAAATGTAACATACCATAAAATATAATACCAACAGACCATAAGTCAACTCTAGCATCATAGTGCTGTTTCAGAAGGATTTCAGGAGCCATATATAATGGAGAGCCGCGAAAAGAAGTTGCCTCGTCATCACTATGTAGATACTGTGCTAATCCAAAATCTGTTAATATGCAACAAACAAAAATTAGTTTGTGAGAGTATGTTATAATCAAAACTTATTATATCTTTAATGAAAGCTACCCGATATGGTAACATGGTTGATAATGATTTTAAACTAACAAACGGGATAACCAATGCTAAAAAGTGAAGTACCTTTAAAAATTAACCTTGAAAAATATTGGGAATAAACTATATTTATACTTTCGTTGAGAAAGAGAAATCTCATTAATGATAAAGAATATTCCAAAGTGCAGCCAATTAAAGTTTTTGAAATTTTCCTAATAACTCTTTAATAACAAATATTTATTGAATAAAAAGCTGAAATAGAATATTTTATTAATAAATTTCATTAGTAACACATTCAATATGCCCCATAAAAAACCTTCATAATGTTTACATGAATATGCAATATTGTAAAAAAGTTTCATAACAATATTACCTCCAAGTTTCAAAACTGGATTTGACCTATTGCTAAGCAAAATGTTTTGTGGTTTCAGATCCATATGAGCAATGTTCTGTGAACGGAGTACTTTAAGAGCAACAGCTGCAAACAAAACAGTCAACAATTACAAATAAATACAAAAGTTCAATCACTATGAACTAAATAACTTTATTGGCAATAAAACAAGATTACATAAGTTTTCCACTGCCGAAATTGCTATGCTACAGAAAAAGGGATTCAGCAAATTCATGAATCTGAATACCTTGAAATACAAGTGGAGAAATGAAATAAAAATATATGCATGTCCATTTACAATGTGGAAAAGGGTTTTGCCTTAAGAGGAAGTAAAAGACTTAACTACAGATTTTAAATTAACATGTTTCACTTTACAGATTTTTTTTTTTAAATTTCAAATCGAGAAATAAATAAAATATAATTAATTTTTTACATGTTAATGTTGAAGCCTACATAAAATAACTGCTGGTATTAGCAACTTGTAGAGAAAATAAAAAATTTAGCAATTTTAAAAATTTATATTTTGGTATGTAAATAATATTATTGTAATGACGATGAAAACAAAGCAAGGGGAACATTTATTTAAAAATTGCCTTAAAGAGGCAGTTACACTAGACTTTTAGAGCCACATTTCATAAAGCAATGAGGGGAAAGTTCCTTGCTTGAAATTTTGTACCAAAAAAACTCACAGAGAATCTTATTATGTTTTACAGCTGTGTGGCAACCCTATATGAAGTTTCATTCAAGCTGATGTCAACTAGAGGATTGTTTATCTTTTCAAGCTGAATGGTGAAAGAAATGCAAAAGGAAGTGATATTTTTCAGACAAAACTGCATTCATTACTTCATGAGTTTATTTTACATTCCGGGGTTTCCAATTTAGCAGAATTGATAAATTGAAAATATATAGCAAAGGCTCTAACTAATAATCTTCCTGTGCCTTTACAGATCAACTGACCAGACAAAAATATAGGTGTTTCCAAGCAGTGACGGATACAGGAAAAAGCTTGAGAGTTGAAGCGAAACCCCAATTTTTTTCCTACTTCCAAAGGAATAATTAGTACGTATGTTAGTATAACATCGAGGTTCATACGAATTTTCGGGAAATAAAAATAAGGACTTTTCCTTAAAAGCAATTTATAAAGGGCCTATTGGACGCAAAGAAGTCGTAGCTTTCCTACTGAGATACTAAGTTATGTTTAATTCACATTAAGATTAAACATTTTTAATAGAGGTTTAGTAAAATTATTTAAATTATACTACTTGTGTTAAAGACTTTCTAAAAGTATTCAGTAACTTGAAAGTTTTTGGAAAAAATGGAGACCCTTTGGACAAAAATAAATTTTTTAAGTACTACATAAGGCTCTTATGAACATGAAACAAAAATAAGGAGGTCCTAAGGACTTCTAATGACCGTACAAAGCCTGAACATGTATAGCTTTTTAAAACAATCGACTCATACATACTGGTCATACTGGTTCTACTGGTTCTATGAAACTTTATTAAGATTAAAGGTCGACTGTATTACATTAAAAAAAATTCAAGACTATAATTTTAATAACACTTAAAAAATATAAATTCTAAAATAAGTTTGTATAACAATTTCAAACTTATTAAAACCTTACCAAGCTGTTGCAGAAATTTGTGAGCAACAGACTCGGGTAAGCGCTTCTTGGAACGAATGAAGCGAGAGAGATCCCCTCCACTACAGTACTCCAAGATCAAGAATATATGTGTGCTGTCCCACTAAAAGAAATGAAAATATGCAACTTATCAATTATAAAATAACAAATAGTTTCTGCAGTTAATATTTTGTTAGGAAAAGTTATTTGAATCATGTAATTTTATAAAATGAATTTTTTTCTATCATCCTATCATTCAGTTATACGTAAAGATGTCTGAGAATAAAACTTAAAAAAAAAATTCTTGTTAATGTAAAAATTATTAATGAGCTAATATTAGTGTTCAAAAATGCATGTGCCTAGTTTTGCAACCAATAAAAAAAATTGCGCTTGAAAATATAAATTATACTCAGAAAGTATAAAATTATTTCTGAAAAATTAACAAAAGAAAAGACTAATAAATGATTTGAAGAAAAAATCTTATTATTTATATTTTTTATTAAGCGCTATCCAACTTTTTCACAAAATAAAACAGAACATTATTTTATTATTTATATAATGATTAATGCTAATTAAATACTGTGCAAATTGGGTGGAAATTGTTTGCAGTTCCTACCTAATGTGTTAGAGACATGTAATCTGCAAAAAAAAAAAAAAATGGGTGAAAATGTCAACCTGTGACCCAAACTTATAAAATAACGGCTCAGTTCGAAATTTGCAAAATAAATTAACATCAACCCTGGCATTTTCTAATATACAATAATAAAGGGATGCAGTTAATCAGATATATTTAAAAACAACAACATTTAAATATGGATTGGAATAATGTACCACTATAACAAAACACTAGAAAGTAAGACAGTTGAGTTTTTGATAAAACTGAAGAAATGAACAAGTGTTGTTGATTGTCTATAATGTACAATGTTTTTAATTCAAAATAATGAGAAAATACAAAAAACTGATTTTTTTTTTGCTCTGATCCATAAGCCAACAAAATTAAATTGATTCCCGAAAATTGGGGGACAAATCATTTAATTTTTTCATACAGCAAAATATGCAATAATAATTATTGCATAGAATTGTTAAATAAAAATAACCGGAGCGTAAAAAAATCATGATTTAAAAAAAAAATCAGATTTATTTGGTTAAAATAAGATTTTTTTTACTCCTTTTAGTGAAATTTTGGTTAATTCCTAGTGTCCGGTGCCCTCGCCAAATGGGATTTGGCGAAAAATGATTGGGCGATAAAGTTTATATTTTGGCAACCTTACTTGACACGTGCGGAAAATATCCTGTTCTATGGCAACCCTAAATTTTTTACCCACGTAGCTGCGCCATGCTGCGCTTGATGATGCGAAGATGCATCTAGTTTAGCCTTGGTTTCACGCATTTCTGCCATTTTTGAATGGACTTTCAGCGGCTACGTGGTGATTTTGATTTTTCTGAGCTAACGGTGTATTTGCAGACGACGTTTATTTGAATAGCAAGTATTTTTGGAAATTGGTGATGAAAGGCAAATGTGCTGTGATTGGGTGGTGCATGGATGCCGGATTGTTATGCAGCAAATGTGCTTAGCGAAACAGACAGTCACTGACTGGATCTGCCGGGAGGTATGTACGGAGTGGTTCATTCATAATCCTGTTCCTATTGCTGGAGAGCATGTCGTCGTTGAGATTGACGAGTCGAAGTTCGGCAAACGCAAGTACAATCGGGGCAAGCGTGTGGAAGGCCAGTGGGTGTTTGGAGGGATTGAATCCGTTACCAACAAGTGCTTCATGGTTGCCGTGGACGACCGGAAATCGGACACTTTACTCAACGTTTTGCAGCAGTTCGTTTTTCCTGGATCCGATATTGTTTCCGATTTTCATATAAAATGTTAATTTTTTTTATCAACGACTGCCCAAAGGATTGCCTGTAAGCACCATGATCGACGGCCCGGAGGGGATCATGGATGTAATAATGTGTAGTCGGAGGCCAAAGGCCAGAGACCACAAAATCGACGGCAGGAGTCTGTGACTTTAAGCGCGCGGAACGCGTGTGCACTTAAGAGTGCCATCGAAATGCCCCAAACAACTGCCCGAACGATCGTCTGTAAGCACCATGATCAAATGCCCTGACCAACGCAATGTCCGCCATTTTGCGTCATCTGACCATGGTTCAAAAATACGAGGCATCGTTCCCGGGTCTTTCCTTCGAGATAGGCCCCGAACCGTCGCCAATAGCCCACTGTGCGGCTCTAGTGTGACGTTAATTAACCAAACAAACCGTCATTTTGATTTGGCGACAAAAAAAACCCCATCATTTTTATCTTGGCGCCAATTTTCGGACTTGGCGACAACGGGGCACCGTACACTAGGAATTTACCGAAATTTTTATTAACAGAAATTCTTAATTGATTTCTAAGACAATTTAAAAAAATCAATTGAGTTAAATTATTGACACTCTGCCAATAATTATGTTTTAAGCAAAGAAGCAGTTTTTTTCATAAATAATCGTAAATGTGTGAAATTTATGGAATATTTTTATATTTTCTTTATATTATGGTCTTTTCTATATATATTAATATTTTGTCACCTCATTATTTCTATGAGAAGAAAAATATTAAAGTAAATTTGTTTTTACTGTAGGAGTTTAATTTACACTTTGTTATAGATGCCTTTCGAAAGGTCTCCCAATGCCTTACATTATTTCTTTTTCAATATATATTAATTTTTTAATCCTCTAGCACACACAATCAGAAAGAAACATAGGAATTCACAATGACCTTTATAGCAAAAAACACAATTTTTTTTATATATATTCAGGAACTTCCGCACATTTGAATTAAAGAAGAAACATTTCTTTATTATTCAAAACATAATACTTGCTAAAAATGCAATTGAAATTTAAAAAGAAAGGGGTCCTCAAAGAATGTGTATTATGAATAGAGTAAGAATTTGAATAAGTTATGCATTTTTTCTGGGAAATTTTGCATTACAGGGATGTATAATTAATATTGAATAATAATATTGGATTAAGCTATTACTGATAAATTAATACATATGAAGATCTTAAAGTCGCAAAATACTTGTTCTGAAATCTTCAATATTTTATCTTAAAAGTTGTACCTGAAAATCTTTGAGCTCAACGATGTTTTCATGCTTCACCTTTTTCAGAATAGAAATTTCTGTTATTAAATTCTCCACAGAAGACTTAGTTAAAGAGGATTTCTGAACACACTTGATGGCTACAACTTCCCTTGTATCCCCCTGAAAAAATATAATTTTAGCAATCAGAATACACTAGCATGTTTAGAATGTGGACTTTCTTTTTACTTATTTTAATAGACTTTGTAAACTTTTATAAATTAAAAAAAAAGTGCTTACCTTTCGATAAGCTTTGTAAACCGTTGCATATGAACCTTTTCCTAACTTTTCAGTGAATATAAAGTCTGGCAGTGAAGGCATTAAAGACATGACTGCAGTTTAATCGTGATTAAATAAATTACTATAGCTTTGTGTGCAATAACATCTTATCATATATTGTTTTCAAGCACCTTAAAAGGTAAATTTTCCATATCAATTATTGCAATTCATAAAAGCGATCTTAAAAAGTTAAAGAAATAATTTTTAAAAATGCATTTTTCTAATTAGAACAGCTTAGGTAAAAATACTCCTATTCCGTAACCAAAGCACACGACCAGAAACTCAAAACAAAAAACATAGTTGTTGAGTTGTATGAGTCCTTCTTCACTGTGAAAGTATCATATGTTTCTTATATTTATATTATAATGAAATAAATTTGATTTGCATTAAAAAATTTAAACAGTAATTGTAACTTTTTATAATCTGTAAATTTATATATTGTTAATTTATTTTCTTAAAAACATTCTTGGGAAGGAAGTGGTGCAAAAACTAAAATGTTTTTTTACTCCGCTTCAGCTCTTGAACTGCTCAGTGCTCCGCTCTTGACTTTGAATTTTGTTTATGAAATTTAGTCTTTTATATTTCATTTTTCAGAATTATAGAAAATGCAGTAAGTAAAGAAAGAAAATATAATAAATAACGATATATTATATATAATAATGGATAGGAAATGTGGAGTTTTAAAAATATTTTTCAAAGTTTCAGCATTAAATCGAAAAACCGTGTTTACTTCCTAGCATTAAAAAACAAATTATAGATATTCCACATTTTCATACGGAATAAAGTTCAAATTTTAAAAAACTCAAAATTCAAATATTGGCGACCAACAAAAGGCGCAAGACCCAACAAAATTGGTCCAGCTAGTATCTCTTAACCATCCCCCAATGAATATCTAGAGTAAATAATTTTGTTCCCCTGATATTCCTTACACTATTATCACATTTCTAAAAGAAAACATATAGTACAACAGTTGTACCTTTAGACAATTTAGAAAATGTGTTACAATTAGCATACTTGAAGTATATTAATAATAAACTTTTCTCTGTCATGTAAGCTTAAATCAGAAAAAAAAAATGGGGTAGTAATAAATAAGGGGGAGTCAGCCAATACTTTAAAATTAATGTGGCCAAATAAGAATTCAGTTCAAATTGACAACCTTGCGCGATACTGGCATATGTTCTACATGCATGTGCAAATAGTTGTATAATATATTTGACAACCATGAGCAAATTTGAATCCAAATGGTAATTTCTAGGGATGAAACGGATATCCGGTAACTATCCGGCTGCTTTTTAACTATCCGATATCCGGAAGTAAAGTGCCGGATATCCGATTTTCCCTGCCGGATATCCGGATGAATAAAACATCGAAGCTTTTTTTTGTGGCGATCAATTTTCTTTGTTCTTGCTTTAAGTATTTTCCTGAGAATTCTACCAATGTATTAACAGTGTGCAGATTCTCCCTTTAACCTATAGAGACTTTAAAAAACCCACTTTTTTTCACATTTTTTACTTTAAAATTATATTTTTAAAGAATCGTTATGGTGGAGGGTCATCACATCTCACAACTAATATAAAGTTGAATAAAAAAATAAATTTCTCAAAAGTTTAAGCAAATTTGAGTTTTTATGTTTGGAATGAAAAGGCATATGGTAAAATTACAATTATTCAGAAATTAAGTGTAAAATGTACAAAACATACGACCTTTGCTAGCAGCACCCTAGAATAACACTTTGTAAATAAAAAGTTTTTTGAATGTTTATTCAATTTTGGTATCACTTTAAAGATAAGAAATTGGGAAATATTACAGAATAAAAAAATATTTTTCAATTTTTGACCGATTTACGTTTTTTCTAGCGTGTATGAGAAGTTATTTTCATAAAAAATAAACTGCCGGATATCCGGCAAAATCTAGTTCGGATATCCGATATCCGGTTTGTAATGTGCGCCGGATATCCGGTATCCGGCAAAACCACTATCCGGTTCATCCCTAGTAATTTCATTAGTTTTCCCTTTGTCATGTTTTGATTAGTTATTATGCTAATTTAACCATTCGTTATTTTGTAATTACTTATTACTTTGTATATTAAGTATAACTTTTGTATAAGTTATAAACCATTGCCAAAATAATGTTGGATAAGTTTTCCCATTCCATGTCTTTCATTGGTTTAATCTACAGTGTTGGCTATAGAAACCCTAGGCCTTACACACAGAAGTTGCAACAACAGTAAATTTGTCATTTTAATCAAAGTATAGGTATATTTTTAATAAATTAAGTTTTAAAATCTGGATATTACATAAAAAAAATTTGAGAAGTTTATTGGTACAATTTTTATTTGATTTTTTAATGCATTTTTCAGTGTTTTCTTTTTTTACTTTGTTCTGGACGAAAAAATTATCTATTATAATATGCATAAAAGTCTTAAGAAATTTTTTTCTGTCAAAAAGAACTTTCTCGCTTTGTGATCAACACGAACGTTAAGAGAATACAAGATCTCAACAGATTTAAAAAAGATATACAACCACGTGACTTGAAGTCGTATCTGCAAACTTATTGGATGTATGACAATCTATACTGCAAAGAGAAAATGCCTGAAAAAACATTGTAAAAAAATACAAAATTTTCTTTTCTTTTGTTTACTTTATTTACAATAAACAATACATTATAACAATTACAATTCTTTTCATTATACAAGCAATTATTTACTTATCAAGGAACGAATTAGCAGATATTTCATTGTAAATCTACCACTTTCCAGTAACTGCAAATGTATTTAAACTGCATATTTTTCTGAAGACTTAATTGGAATTTTACAAAGATATTTTAAGGGAAAGAAATATTACAAAATCTCAAATCACTATAGATTTCCTTAAAGTTTTAAATTTTATTCTCAGACTAAGAGTATGGTTTTGATCTATGAAGATAAATTTATTAATTATTAAAATTTTGTTTTAATCACTTTGAAATGTATATATAGGTGCACTTCAAAAATTCTTCACTCAACGTTGAATTATTCAAAGAAGCCGAAGCTGATGTCACAGATTCTTTGTTATCCTGAAGCAATACCCAAAGAAAAATCTGCTGTGTCATCTTGTAAAAGTTTAAAGGTATCTTTTTGTCTTGAAATTTTTTATTACAATTTAGACCATGAATAAATACAATATATGAAAAGTATAGTTAAATATTTATTATTAAGTGAGCAATTAATAAATACATTGAAAATTATATAACCTAACACTATGGATCAGTGGTGGCTCGTGAGTATGAGAAGTGAGGGGTCCTGAAATACAAGAGAATGCAAACATAATGGTGTAATTCGATAGTTAATATGAATAAACTAACTGGGCTGGGTATGTGGTAAAAACTATAGACTTTTCTTGTAAATATGTAAATTTAAATAAAACTGAGAATTAGAATTGGAAAAAAAATAATGTTATATTAACAGAGGGAAAATGAACCAAAAAATTATATAATTGACAAGGATATTGGATAACATATAAGAATTAGGTGACAACATTAGAAAAAAGTTAATTTTGATCAGTAAATATTAATTTGAGTAACATTCAAAAATGTTTACACATAAATTATGTATATATAGATTTCAATATTATTGGTGCCAGGGTTAAAAAAAAGTGACAGTGGTCCGAGGCTCTTCAGACTCATGCACTAGTCGCCACTGGCGTTTATTATAAAAGGTGTGATTGATACATTAATAAAATTGCTGGGTCTTACAATTCTATTATAGTATTTTATTTTTTAATCCTTCAGACTTTGAATTTTTTGTAAATAAATTTCCAAGGCCAAACAAACCCACTTACGAACATTTTCATGTATGCTCAGTGTATCCTAAAATTGTTAGGATCAAACTTTGCTAGGAACAAAACTACACTTGTTAGGATCAAAATTTTGAAATCACTGAATTTTAAGTGAAGGTTTAATAAAGGGTTTATGTTTCATTATTCATAGTTTAACTAAACATATCAGACTTCAAAGAATAATAGTTCTTTATGAATAATACAATGCACAGAAAATTTATCATAGTATACTAATAATTTAAGTTTTTACTAGCAAGTAAGGCATTTTTTAAAAAAATGTGAAGCATATTAATTGAAAATAAAATTTAAGATCGTAGGTGAATTTGTATTGTTAGTGGTGATACTCAGTTGCTAATTCTTTAACCGTCTGTTTTTCCAGTGATAAATTTAATTTTTAAACCCAGAGAAATACTCAATTTTAAAATCTAAAGCATTGAGGTATTCTTTTTAAAGCTATTTATTGAAATTATAAAAATTCATTTTTTATACAATAAACACATTTTGAAAATACAAATTAAACTCTCTTGCATTGGAGTGCGCTTTACAATTTTGATATTTCCTTTGCTGCTTAGAAAGTTAAAAATACCATGTATTTTTCTTTTTTTAATGGAATAAAACATCTATTTCCAAAACAAACCAATTGATGTTTGTGTCATCATACCAGATATTTCTATCCATATATTAATGCAAATGCCTCATACTTATAATACTACTTATATACTCATATTTATATAATAATTCTGTAATTTTGTGTGAATTTTTTTTTAAAGTTTAAATTTTTTTATCCAGTTGATGCTGAACAGGGGGTTAATCAAACATGTCAGTCCTGGAATATTCAATTTGATGCCACTCACAGTGCGTTCCTTAGAGAAACTATGCAATCTTATTGATATGACAATGGACAAAGTAAATGGGCAAAAGGTCTTGTTTCCTACATTAATACAAGATACACTTCTGAAGACATCGGGTATGTGTTTTATAATACAGAGTTACATTTATTTCAAAATAAGTCAAAACGTAGCTTTATCTCTTAACACCAATCTAAAAAAGACAGGAAAATCTAATACTTTTCGTGAAAGGTAGAATTTTCTTCCTGAAACTTATGTCCGAAAATAACTCTGCCTGAAATTAACTCTTACAAATAGCACAGTTTTTTAAATTACATAATTCACAATTTTTGAATAAATGAAAATAGTCTTTATGCAAATGCTCCAACCTTATCTGATGTAGAGTATTCGTTTAACAAAAAAAATATTTATTAGTGTTCCTAATTACAAAATGGAAAAGAGAGAAATATTAAAAATGTAGAAATATAAATAAACTTTTTATTCATTGGTTTACTACTTGAATTATAAAAACTCTAAGACATAATGAAGGAAGAATTATCACTATAAAATACTACAAATTATTAATAAGACATGACCCTCTATTAATATTGATTATTTAGTAAATTAATAAAAAAAATGAAAAACATATTAAGTTGAATAAAAAAAATTAAGTAAAATGAATAAAAAAAAAGTAATCTGAAGGTTTTTTTAAAAATAGTTATTAGTAATTTTTTTCTGTCATTTTCTTAATTAAAAAATAAGTTATGTATTTTATTTGACAGGTAGGTGGGAGGGCAATACTAACTTATTTAAACTGAAAGATAGACACTCATATGACTACTGTCTAGGACCTGTAAGTTTATTTCTTTCGCTATTTTGAAACACATATATTCTAATATGTTTATTACGTCAAGAATATTTAATTCTCAATATTTTTTTTAAAGTATTAAAAATGAGACATATACAAACAAATGTAAACTAAACTTTTATTCTTTTATTGTAGTTTTTGTAATTGTCTCACTAAATTAAAGATGGTGTTTTTTTTTTTTTGAAGCACACTAAGAACACTATATAACAGAACTTGTAACATTTTCGAGGTATATTTACTTACATTGCTAACATACTTTTTGATTAATTTTGCGATTTCTCAACCTTATATAAATATTGGTTTTTAATTTATTATAGTAAATTATAAATTGTTAATATAAAATACAAGTTTATATTATATTTCCATGATATTTGGTAGTGTGTGCTAAGCATTTATTTTTTACAGACACATGAAGAAATTGCTACAAGCTTGATGGCTAAACTACGAGTATCATATAAATATTTACCTTTACGTTTGTATCAGGTACTGTATTGAATAGGTATGATATTGCAAATTCAAACTATTCAATATAATATTATGTGTAATTTGTAAAGAAAGATAAAATGTTTGTTATAAAGAAATAAATTTAACAAAAAAATATTTATGTACTATGCATGAAAGAAACATTATGACTTTGTCTTGTAATAACATAGATACTTCTTTATTTAAATTGTTTGTCTGTAAGAATGTTTAAATTACCTAAATAAAATTTTAATAATTAAAAAACAATGTTTGTAACATATCTTAAAAGTCAGACCAAAAATTATATAATTTTGAAATATTATAAAATGCTTAGCAATTATTTTGATTACCAAGGATCTTTATTTTGATACTGATATACACAAACATTTAAAACAAAATATACACATTACTATTGCTACTATGACAACACTGCTATACCATCTTTTCTAAGGGATCTTCTTCATCATCTTATTACAGTTAGGTCTACTTTATAAGCACATATATTTAAGAGATAATCGGAAAAAAGTTAAATAGTCTAAAACATACAATAAGACTTTATCGATGAAAAATGGGAGAAATATGTACATCAACCACAAATCCCCTAAATATAATATTGAAACAAATAAATCCAGTTGTTTTAGGGCAAACCACTCGCAACTGAAGTGGATCATTAATATTGATAAAACCAAATCACTAAGAACTCTCTTTGGTATGTCTTTGCCTGAAAGTATATTATCTAAATTTATTGCAAAATAAATTTGACACTTTTTACTGTTTAGAAATATTTTTATTTAGATTATATTTGTAAAATTATTATTGTATTTGATTGGGTATTAGACTATAAATGTTATAAGCATATTTATAATAAAATTTGCATAAATGCTAAATTTTAGCTCAACTTTCTTACCTGATTATATGTACTTTTTCTGATATCTCATTTGTGGATAGTTTACTCTTTAATCGCATATTAAAATTGAATCTAGTTATCTTGTTTTAACCCACTGTGTATCTATATCCAAAATAAATAAGCATCAGGATTTCATTGCCTTTGGCATAGATTGTTTTTCTTTGTGCAAACATTTATATCTTTATCTAGATATCTACAAAGTTTAGGGATGAAATGAATCCAAAATTAGGCCTTTTACGTGGGAGAGAGTTCCTCATGAAAGGTGATATTTCTCATACGTATACCATAAAGTATTTTTTAATTAGATATTTAGAATTTTTTTTTTCTTTATCCAAGTATTTAGTATATAATGTCTAACTTTATAAATTTATGCCATTGAAAGTATATATTTCAAAGTTTAACTTATGTATTCTGTTATAAATGCTTACTTTTATTGTTTTAGATATGTATACTTTTGATTCAAATGAAGATAATTCTCAAGCCACATATGAGGCTGTATGTGAAGCTTATTCCCAATTTTTCCAGTTATTAGGAATTTCTCCAATAAAAGGTAAGGTTCAGTGAAAAGTTTATTTTTTATTCATGTATATTGCTGGACATTTCTAAATTTTTAAAGATATTTTATAAAATCATTTGATGGTGAAAAATAGTAAATTATTTTTAATTTATTTAGCTTTATTCTTGGCAGGTTTATAAATATAATTGTAATACTTTAATAATATACTTTATAAAAAAAATATAAGATTGATCAGATTATCACTAACACGTTACCATAGCTTTTATTTCTTGTGTAGCTTTATTCTATTCCATTACAAATTCAATCTTTAGAAATTTTAGGTTTTGGTAGATTTTTATTGTTTTAAAACTTGCATGTGGATTCTTTTGCAGGGCTTAAAAGGAACTTGCTTTTCAGAGAGTTTTTTAAAAAAAGCATGCAGCTATGGGTAGTATCGAAGTTGCATAAAATTAAGCATGTAGTTTTATAATGCTATGCTGTTACTTTGTCCTCAATATAAAGCAATTACTTGAAGTCAGATTAAATTTTAAGTACTTTAATTGATTTCACAATACTTTTCTCAGATAGGTTGGGACAAAATAAACACATTGTAATATCACTTTCAATGGTTTTAAAAAAGAATTTCCTGTGAGAAATATCGACTGTTATATTTATTTTCAGTGAGTGGATCCAGTGGTGATATTGGAGGTAAACAATCTCATGAATTTCAACTCCCTTCAGTGATTGGTGAAGATGAGATATATTACTGCCCAAAGTAAGACGTTTAACCCTATGCATTTTATTATAAGATAATTTTGATTGTAAGTTTTTTACAGAATATTTAGTGCTGTAAAATTCTGGTCAAGTTATCTTAAAGAATATATTGATACAGGCAACTCTCGCTATCTTGAACTCGAAGGGAAGTGTATAAAAATTCGAGATATCGAAAATTCGAGTTATCGAAAATCCTATAAAAAAGCTGTTTTGGTAAAAATAAATACAAGTATACTTACCCTACTTTATGTGAAATATCTATCCAAAATTTTTTGATGAGTATTTCTATTTATTTCGGAATCAATTATATTTTCCAAATGCATGATTGCTTGAAATGTCGCTGTTTTTATTTCCGGCCGCGATTCACTGAATGCACGCATAGTTTTTATGGAAGATAGAGCCTCTTTCAAAGTTATCTTTAGAGGAGGTTCGTATTCTTTTTATTTTTTCGAGAGCGATCTCTCATGAAAAGCTGCTATAGAGAGTGTATTACATTTTTGTTTTGTCGCCATTATTCGCAGCGACAAATCAACACCACGACAATTGCATATTTGCTAAAGTTTCTTCAAAATCCGTAGTTTTGAGAGGAAAACCAAATTTTGAGTTGTGTGGGAACTTGGAGTTATCGAGAATAAGGAAGAAAAACTTCGAATTAACGAGATAAAATTACATTAAATAAGTAATGAAGGTGCAGGGAAATCGATTTTTTTCGAGATATCGAAAAATTTGAGTTATCGAAGTTCGAGTTATCGAAGTTCGAGTTATCGAAGTTCGAGTTATCGAAGTTCGAGTTATCGAGAGTCTACTGTATTTGTTAGAATGGATTCAACACAGGTTCAATAAAATGGTTCAGGTTACTTCAAGAATAAATTTCGGAGCACGGTTTAGAACTTTAAATATATATACACTCGACGAGAGATGTATTAGAGGGGACCTTACTCAGCTATTTAAATTTATCAGATTGGGTGATGTGGATTGATCTGAATGTAATATTCCCAATGGGACTGGTGGTCATCGATTCAAGTTATACAAATCACATCTTAATCAAGCGGGTAGAAAACAATATTTCCGTAATAGAGTAATGGACAAATGAAATAGTTTGCCTGATTATTTTGTTAGTTCTTCAAAATTGAGTAATTGTAAAAAGCCATTGGATTGGCATTAGAGAATGATAAAGGGGTGTTAGATAGACTGGACCACCCTTACTGGGCCTAGAGTCTGTTGTTGGTCAATATTCTTTGTATTTGTATAAGTGTTAATATTTTATTAATTTATTTCAAAGTAATTGTAATATTTTAAACTATATAATATATAAGTATGTTTATATACTATGCAAAAATTCAATTTTTTTTTAGAGTTTAAATATTTTATCATATTTATTCTATATAATGAAACCCAACTAAACTAAACTGGACTTAATTTGAGGTATTCAAAAAGTGTTTGATCCAAAATTTAGATTTATATCACTGAATTCCCCTTCACATTTTATATGGAGCTAAACTATGTTATCTGTCCAAAACACGATTTTTTCCTTTTAAATTAACTTGTGAAAATTGTTCACGAATCCATGTATTTAGGAAAAGTTATTTTTATTTCACATCAATGTAATAAACACGTTTTGAATGTTCGCTTTATATGAATTCTCCCAACCTGAATTTATGAAAGTATTTTTTGCTAATGGAGTCTATTACACGCTTTGCAAAAGTCATTAGTTGCAGTTTCTTTGAAAGACATAGTCCTTTTTAGTCTTATGTACATCAATCTAATGTTAGAAAACCATTTTTCAAGGAAATTATGAATTATCATTTGTGTCAAATTCAAAAATTTGTAGTTTTAAATTTTCCCTATTTTTTTTAACATGTATATTGATAGAACCTTTACTTACACAATATTTATATAATGTAATAAACCATAACTATTTGTTTTTGTTTATTTAATAAACAGTTGTATGTGCTATGTACTACACATTTATATATAAATGAATTTATTAGATAAAACAATGTATAAAACTGTCCACTTAGTTTCTACATTTTGAACAAATTGTCTTAAACACAAGAACTTTATGCTTTTACAATTAAATAATAATAAATTATATAACTTTTGTATTTCAAATTAATATTTATGTGCAACTGTAAAACTACACAAGTTTCTTAACGACTAATAACTTTTTTTAATTCCAGATGTAAACAAGGAATTAATGGAGAACTTTATGGTAATTAAATTGTTAATTTCAGTTAGGTAATAGTCTTTGCTGTCTATGCGACTTTCATAGTTTCATTAATATTTTCTGGTTCACCACATAGAAATCACTGCACTTTCTCATGGTTAGGGAATTACTTTAAACATTTTATATAAATAGTTGAAAAAATAAACTTTTAACAAAGCCATTCAGCCATTTCTAATGTTTATGTCATTCTACAGCATTTATTGATATATTTGTAGCAATAGTGTGGGGCCAATTCTAAGTCACGGAGTAAAGAAGAAGGTGGAGGTGCAATCAAGTCGAAAACCGGTTTGCAATGCGAAGTAAGCAATCGCTTAAAAAGTAGGTACTGGCGAAGTATTTGGCACTATTCCAAAGCACTACTTTGTACCAGTACTTGGCGATAATTTATTTTATAATTTAATTTACCTCTGAAGTGGAAATAATATCATCCTTTATCGACTTGGAACTTGTACTGCATCCCACAACTGCACAAATAGTCATTTTTTAAGTTTTAGCATGCGTTTTTTTTATTTGAAAATAAGGCATCTCTCGTAGAAAAATCACTGCAAACTAGGTTTGTTTGTGTCTAGTTTTAGGTTGCTAACTTACATCTCATGAAATCTCGCCAAATCATCTCCAACTTTTTCTTTGCTCCGAGATTCTAAGTACAATTTAAGACTGCCTAATTCAGGCCTGTAAGCAACAGGGTAGGTGATCACCTTCTTAGGAAAAAAAATCTTTATCCAGCACAAATGATTTTTTTTTCTTAAAATCTTCTCAAAACAAAAAAACATAATATATTCTACCATTGTAATTTTAAACGATAGTTTCTTTGATAAAATGAATTTTTTTTTTCAAATGCGTTAGGCTTTTTGTCTCCTTCTCTAAGAAACTTTTCTTAGAGAAGGGGACATAGTCAGTGAAAAAAAACAAGTCAAAGGTCCTTTAATCAGAAAACTTGATGTTCTGATTCTTGAAATAGCATAGCCGTAAAATGTGTCATTAAAGAAAATATTATATAATTGGTATTAAAATATAAACAAATAATAAGAATGCAAAAATTGCACCAAACAGGAACATTGTAAAATATTAAATGTAAAACTGTTACTTTACTGCAATTCTTCATGTATATTTATTAGGGTTTTTGTTTGCAATTATAATGTTTTTTATATGTCTGATGTGATTTATTTCATTAACATACTTTACGTAATTTGGGCTGAATCTAATTTTCGAAACTATATAAATGTAGTTTTATTTTATTATCTTTAAATTTAACAGTACAGAGTGTCTTTGCTGAACTTTGCTTTAGGTTACGAGTCTCTTTTTATAAAGGGTCAAGGATTTTGTGGGGTTAGTACAATACACCTCTGGTCGCAGTGCTTGGCTCCCATTAGGACCCTCCATAAGTCATAACAGTACATAGTTCGGAAATCGGATATTAACTTACGGTGTGTCGACCGGAGGTCCTTACACCTTCATCGAATTTAGTCTAATAGATAGAATAACTTTAGTGGGTCTAGGTTTTTAACTTTTAAGTTACTAATTTAAAAGATGGGGGAGGAGGCCCTAAGGCTAAGTGTGAACTCGTTGTAATATTGACCTGAAAAAGAACTACAGGATTAGGTGTGTGTTGGAAATAATTTGAGACAACAATTTTTGTTACATATTTTATTATTAGAAGATGCACAACAATTGGGATATTTACAAAACCTGGTTACTTGCTAAAGAGCATCTGTTGGAAATTTGACATGTCTATGTGACAAGCAAGTCTAGAATATGCCTACCAGGTGGGGTCGTGGTGGATGGTTCTAGAAATTTAATGTTTCTGGTTTATCTCGTGATCATACTGAGAGATTTCTTTAAGGTGCTGTAAATCTCTGTTGTCGTTTAAAATACAAAATTGTTCATTATTATTTTTTTTTAATTCAAAAAGTGGTATTCAATCTTATACGTTTTCCCATTTTTAGATGGAAATAAATCAACATGTCCCACTTGTAATATAGCATTACAAAAGTGTAATTCAATTGAAGTAAGATTTTTATGTTTATATCAGTACTGTTTAAATAGGCTGTAAATTTATACAAAAAATTACTTTCCTGACAAATCAGGTTTAATTTTTTTTTACTTATTATGAAATGTCATGTACAATGTTATAATAATAAGCAAATACAGTTGTTTTTTATATTTCAGCACGCTATTATTAACTTAACAGTTAATATTCATGCACATAATAGAATAAATATTTTTATTATCTACAACATGTGTCAAATTTGTTTCTAATAAAAAAAATCTTTTATTTTTGCAAGTATTTCTTATAGGATAATTAAATTTTTTTTTTAATTAGATAGAATTTTAAAGTATCGTTCAAAATTTTTATTCAGAACTTAATTTATACAAAAACTCAAGAAGATATAAATAATTTCTACGTATCAGCCAATGATGGTTGAAAATTTCACCATTCAATAGATTGATATCTTATTATTGATCTTATTAACAATTATAAAATTTATTTGAATTTAAATTTTGAAATTGTTTGTAAATAAACAAAAAAAAGCACATTATTTTGAATTATCTTATTCTCCCTTTTCAGGTTGGACATGCTTTTTTGTTAGGGACAACATATTCAGAACCTTTTCAGTCTCAATTTGACACCTATGAACATGTGTTCAAGTTAGTATGCATATAAGTTAGTTATTTTAAATATTTCGTCAATTGTTTAAAAATTTATAGCTACAAAACTAAATCGAATTTTCAGAAAGAAATGTATTCTTAACTTGCTATGTGTCTGTTGTGTCTTCATGTTTCTGAGCTCCTATTTAAATAAAGAATTGTGTGATTTGTGTCTGTGACTTCTATAGAAGTACACCAATTTTCGCTTTTCAAGATTAGAAATGTTATGCATAGCTTTTTCTAACCTATATTCATCACTGACCCCTAGTAGTGTAAAGCTACTCATATAGAAAACTATATTTGCAAACTTATAATTGTAAATTTCCAGACTTCTAAATTGGTGGCTAAAAGCACAATCATGTATGTCTGTTTTTGACAAAAATGAGATATTGGTATCAAAATGCAAATTTTCTATAGATATAGAAATACATACTACTCTTTATTTATATAGCACAAAACTTCTTTTATATGTTTATTTATTGACTTATTTCAACAACATGTTATCAAAATGAGGCTTTTTATAAAATATTTTTAATGTAACATAATTGTAATTCTTTAATTAATTTTTATTATTTGTTTAACTAAACTTGTATTTTTTAACTGATAAATACTTTACTTGTTTAAAGGAATCTTGAAATGGGATGCTATGGTCTCGGTGTAACTCGAATACTTGCTGCATCCATAGAATGCCTTTCCACGACTGATAATATACGTTGGCCATTTCTAATAGCTCCTTTCTACATATCTATTATACCACCTAAGGTAAGTTTTATTACTATATACTTCTAGTACTGTTATTATGCTGCGAATGTGACATGTTTGATTATAATACTGGTACTTCAAATTTTAATAGCATATTTTTAAATTTAGTCTTTGGTACAAAATTTTTGTTAATGATCCAAGGCAAGTTTTAATTTTGAAAGTCACAAAATTCAGGATTGGAATTTCTTGTGTATACCATTATCTTGGATACCCAAGTTTGTGTGGAATCTTCAAGCTTATGTGGTAAACTTCCATACAATAACTTTTATGAAAATTTTCTTTGCAAACCCAAGTTTTATAATTTTTTTCAAAGTTAGAAAATATTTCGGCAATTGTATCAACATACAAACTTAATAAAATCATGTTAGATGCTTGTTAAACATAGCATGCCACTTCCATAATTTTGCTGAAAAGTGTGGAAACCAGAGATAGGATACCTGTGCTCTTGAAAGAAATTCCATCAGTGACGAAATTAATAGACATTGAGTCAATTAATTAACATTCAAATTGAAAGGATTTTTTTTTATAAAAATATAAATTATGTATATTATTGAAGAAGAATATAGTAAATTATTCACTCATTTCTTAAAATTTGTATTCTGTCTTCAGCAAACATATTCTAATGGTCTGCTTATGTTTTTCAGAAAGGTAGCAAAGAAGAATCTGTCCGATCCCTTGCAGAAAGTTTAGCTGAAAGCTTAAATAATATTGATTGGTTAACTTCCAATGTTGTGATTGATGATAGAACAAATTTTACCATTGGAAAAAGGGTCCAAGAAGCTTCAGGAATAGGAGTTCCATATGTCATTGTCATAGGAAAACATGTAAGTTACATAATTTGTATGGAAATTATTTTAACAATCTTTCTTGTTTTCTATATTTTAGTCAATTAGAAAATCTTTATTTACTGTATTTTAGAAAGAAACATGCAACAAATATTGACTTAATGGCATTCCAAATTTCTGTTGCAGTTGTAGTTTTAGTAGTGTGCTTATGTTGTTAACTTTACAAATATGTACAATTAATCATTTATGGAATTTTGTAATGCTATGTTTTTTAAAATTATTTTTATTGAAGATAATTAAAAAGTACAAGATTTTAGTTAACTTCAATATTGCTTAAAAACAAGTACACACACATGCACGCACATACATATTAATTATTGGTTCATACACACATTGGTTCATATTAATTATTATGAAATGATGTTAAGAATTTATTTTGATTATTATTACTTTTTATAGGCACAAGGAGAAATCCCCAAATTCGAAATTGTAGACATTTATAAAGACCAGACTTTTTTTCTTACACTGAAAGACACTCTTGCATTCTTCAGGAACAAAGATTCAATTATTGATTCACACGATGATTTAGTATCACAATGAAATTATTAAATATAAAAAAGTTGTTCTTGTATTAAATATTTGCAATGCATCTCCCGTGAACATTGATTAATGATATTGCTTGATTAATTGAAAATGTATTGATACAATTGTATGTGTTATCTAAAAGTTGTTATTATTGTAACTATTAAGCTTTATTATGGAAAATAATCGATTTCTTAAATTGTTCACTAATTTTACATCTGATCATGGTTAAAAAATATGAGGCATTGCTCCCGGGTCTTTCCTTCGAGATAGACCCTGAACTATCACCAACAGCCTACTATGCAACTTTAGTGCAACGTTTATTTACCGAACCAAACTTGATGATTCGGAATTCCTAACTCAACAGAGCTAAAAATTCCCAGTTCCAAATTAGCAACAATTTTAAACTTTTTTATAGATTGTAATATTAAACTGTGCTCTCAAAAGTATTGATTTGTTGCACACATGTTCCAATGCAGTGTCCGTTCTGAGGTGTAATTTAAGTTTAATGTTACAAGTTGGGCAATTTCTAATCTTCCCTCGCTTTCATTTGTTAATAATATTAATTTTCTTCAGGAAAAAAATTTCCCAACTTGGGAATTTTTATAACTCGGAATTCACAACTCTTAAGGTCGAGGCTCCCTTCCCCTCTCCCCACGGTGCGATGGGCCTGATTAGACCGTGGCTCAAAATTTCAAGGTAGTTTTTTCCACAGTAGATCCTATACCATCGTCAATAGCCTGTTGGATAGCTCTAGTGAGATTTTTTTTTTTTTTTTTAATACCCAAGACATGTCCAACTCAGCTTAAAAAAAACTGTAGAGCTACGGGCATGCCCAGGAAAGTCTAGTGAGACTTTAATTCAACTAACCAACTATAGGTTTGTAAACATGGAAAAAAAAATATGAGTTTTACATTTTCTTTATTTCTAATAATTTTAAAGTGCCCTTTAACTTCCAACTTTTTATAATTGAATTGCCAAAACTGAGATTTTAAAGAGGTTATCCTATCAACCAACATCTTCTAGTTTTCTAAACTGTCAAAGTTTGTTTTTATTAGAACTGATTTATATTTTATCACAAATTTATCTTGAACTTATATTTTATTAATAATCAGATTTATATTAATTATAACATTAAATAGTCTCAATCCGTATTTAAAAACAAATTTATTTGTAATACTATATAACTCTTAATTTTGTAGCTATTTATCAATTGTCCTCTTGGAGTTCGGACCTTCTGCAAAAAAAAAAGTTTTATATAATTAGTAATACGAATATAATTCTAATGTAATAAAAATATATCAGCATATCTTATGTATCATTACAAATATTTTGTTATTTTCACTTTTTATTATAATTTAATTATTAAAAGTATATAAAGTTTTATATTGCAATCGAAATTATATTAATCTTTAGATACACATGAAAATGTTCAATTCATACCCACAAAGTGAACCATGTTATGTGGAAGTTATTCTAGAACAGGAATTAGTAATAACAGAAACTAACTACAAGATATTTGTCATTATTAATGTTTTCTTAATTTTAAAAGATTGAATTAAAGTATCAACAGTATTTTAATAGACTCTATATAAATAATTAATGTTTTTTACTTACGAAAAGAACTAAGAAATCCACCTATAATGCAATATTAATTGATAAATTGAAGCTGTGTGGAATATTAATTTTTAACATAACAAATTTAAATTTCTGCTTACTTAGTATTAGTATCATGTCACATGTAGTTTCTATTAAAATTCATGCTTAATTAAAACCCTAAATATATTCTCCAGGACTATATTTAAAAAACTTACTTTTGAAACTTAAGTTTAAAATTGTCAATGAGCATTTTAGAATTTGAATTCATTTTAGGACAGGTTCATTGAAAATATAATTAGAGATTTTAATAACCCCCCTTTTTATTTTCTATATTTCTCATATTTCTATGTTGTTCTTTGTTAATATCCAATATAAGTTAACCATCAAATTATCTATTGGTTTAAATATAAATAGCATGTCAGAAAGAATTGTGTATGTCCAGCAACTAAGTTTAACCACACTAAGAAATTAATTTCTGTGCTTTATTATATCTTAAAATATTTATAATTTTTAGCTTATTTTGCTTTTCATTAAATTGCTAAAAAAAATCTAACAAAGTAGTAGCTTTTAAATAAATGCTAGAACTTTTACCATACAAATATTTCAGGAAAAAAAAATCATGTAAAATTAAACTTACGTGTAAATTCTCTCATAGCACCTGAAATATTTTTAAAGGTTATTCAATTATTTTTTTAAGTTATTGTATAAAAATATTAATTTCTTTAGAAAAATGAATTTCTTTACAGTTATTAAATTAAATTTCGAACTGTTGCCAGCTATTTTCTATAATGCTAATAACACAAGCATATAAATGCAAAGCAAACATTCAAAACAAATTTTGTCCAAAATGCCTAAAAAATATATTATTGTATAACTGAATTTGTCTGCAAATTTTTTATCGAGTTGAACCTTTTTATTGATCCAAAACACGTTTGTCCCATTAAAATTTACTTGCAAAGATTGGAATTTGTACACGAGTCAATCCATTTAAGAAAAGTTTTTTGAGTTTTGCTGCAAATCTCCTGAATGTGTCAAAATGCATTTTGAATGTTTACTCCTTAAATAATGGGCTTATTATAAGTTTAGCTAAGCAGCTTAAACTTTATATGTAATTATTTTTATGGTTTTTTTGCATGAATTGTTTAATACAAATGCATGATTAAAAATGACTTTACCTGCCATATTCGGAGCTACGATACCTACGGAGAAATGTTATGAAAATTTTAAATCGTATACTTGAATGATGAAAATTATAGTTTCACATATTTAAATTATTAATCTAGGGACATTTTGAAATAGCCCTTAAACTAATAGGTGCCACTGTCTGATTTTTAAAATGTAACTAAATTTAAAAAATATATATATTGAGAAACACATAAACAACTTTTTTTGTGTATAACTCTAGTGAGTCGCTACTTCATCTGATATTAGTTTATGACAAAAATCAGTAATAATTAAATATTTTCAATTCAATATGGTTTGCTAATATTTTATTATTAAAATTATAGTTGTATTTGCACTATTGACTACTACAGCTTATTGTTTACTAACAACGGTTTGGATTTGGGAAGACAACTTGTCCAAAAATCTTTCAGCCAAAGTGATCTGTGTTATAAAATCTTTTGTAAAAATTTCACATCTTATTACTATAAATATTTTTACGCTTAAAACTGTATCATACGTTAACTTTTAACATGACTTTTAATTGTTCATAAAATTTTACCTCAAAATGCTATTATAAATAATTAAATAATTTGCAAAATTATCGTAATCGTAATAATAGCATTCGTTACTTTTCGACACCTTGAGTTTTAAAACATGCGCTTAAAACCAATTAAAGAAGTTTGAAGCTGGAATCAGGTATGCTGAAAAAACTGTCATATTCTTGTTTGGAATTTTTCTAGAGATTAACCTATGGTTATCTGTGTATTTTTTAACTATACAGAACTAAAAACAAAATTTAGTATCCATAAAGTGATATACTTACTCATTACATCTATTACGGTATCTATTGAAATAAATTGAAAGTAATTAATTTTTTATCAAAGTAATATTTTATAATTATTTTATAGTTATATAAAAGTACAATAGAAATATTGATGTTTAAAAATATCTAAACCGTTATTATATATAATTTTTCTCATCAGAAAATAAAAATGTCATTATTGTGTATATTCTTATAATATAAAATAAGATAATTATATATTTATGGTTAAGGGTGTATATATATGTGATTCATAGATATAATATTAAATAACATTATTCTAGAAAATAAAAGTGTATACTTAAAAATTGAAGCTTAGTATTAAATGCTTTTAAGCATTTTGTATATTATTTGTATGTATAACAAAGTATACAGTTAGGAATATTTAATGTGATAACTTTTTGAAATTGAAGAAAGACTAAAATAAGATCGCAAAATATAACTTAAAATAATTCTCGACTAACATTTCTATCAATGGATAGAATAGATTGGGAAATTAAATTTTAAATTTGTCTTATAAAAAAATTAATTACTTTTCATATTTTTTTTCAATTATCTTTAAATTGATCCCACATGCATTTGATTATTAAATATTGTAAGTTTTTAATTTTGTGTATTGATAAACAAAAATATTGATATATTAAGCTGCGATATATTTCGCATAACTTTAAAGTAATTATTGGTTGTTACTAAAATATTAGACAGTAATATTTGTCTTTTTAAGCATAATTTTTTAAATATAAGTATAGTTACGTACTTGCAACATTGTTTATTGCATCTGTAAGGAAACAAACTTATTTATCTATTGCAATAATTTGTTTTCTATTTACAAAAAATAAATCAACATACTTATTAGGCTGAATCAATAATTAGCTAGCAAAAGCTCAAAAATTAAAGCAAAAGCATGGGCATTAAATAAGAAACACTTCTTTAAACCTATACAGAGTGATTAACAGAACAATATTATAACTTTGGAAGGCTATATCTCCGAAATCAATTACATTAAAAAGTACCGTTCTACGTATCATTGTGAAGAGGACATTCTGAAGTTCGAAAGTCTCTAGGAGCACTATAATATCTAAATTCTTCTAAGTCTAAAGTTTATTGTATTTTCCCGTTGGTATGACAACCGCGCAACAGAAGTATTTAAAGTGAAGCATCGTAGTTTGGGTTTATCAGTTTAGTGAAAAAGGATGACTTTTCAACGGCAAAAGTTCTAATTGAAAGCTCCTATTGGCACCCCTCGCTAACCAATGAAACATCCGAATGTCCTATTTAGAATAGCGCTCTAAGTTAAATGGTTGCGAAGATGTATTCTTTCAATTTGGATATTCTTTTGCAAACGTCCTGCATGTTGCGCACACATTTATAAGTTTATTCTGTTCTTCGTCGAATTTGAAACAATGTGGCATGTACAATAACACGTCTGAATTTCATTTTTATAAGCCTTTTGCTGACGGTGTCTAATAATCAAATATTATTAATTCTTGACATAATCTTGGGATTGTGATGTGTCATAATTTAAATTAATTTTGCTTAAAATTTGTATACAGTATTTAAATTACAGAACATGAAATGGAAGTCTAAATCAGATTTTTAGAAATAAAACCCTTAGAACTTCCTATTTCAATGCATGTTTGATAGTAATCGTACAGTGACGATAATTTGCAATTTAGTTTCGAATATTCAATCATTTTTATTGTAAAGAGCTAAAAATATATTTAATTTGATGATGCAAACTAAAAGCATTTGACAGTGAAATTTAACAAGAAAGCAACATAGTGCAACTTTAATCATAAAATAATTAAATTATAGAAATAAATTACTATAATTTAAATACATATAGAATAATTTGTTTACCTCCAATCATTGCTGCAAAAGTAATAAAACAAATATTTTAACCTTGTCATTTTTACGATTAAGATATTTACTACAATAAACACAATGCGACAAAATGGGGTGTGACCGCGTCGGAGCACCGCCAGAAGGGTTTTTAAGTGAAACGTCATTTTAGCAGATTATATACAGATAAAAATTGGTCGCCAACAGTATGAAGATAAACATGGTTCCCGTTTCACACCGCCGGCCCTTCACCACGCCCTTACCTCATCTGTTTAATTTCAAGATTTTACACGCATTAACGTAATTTCCTATCGAACGAGACTAAATTTAAGCCGATTGTGCCTGTAGCAGGCACGTAGGTAGGGTTCAGGGGGTTCAAACCCCTCCCATTGAAATTCAAGAAAAAAAAATAAAAATCGAATTACTGTAAAATCATAAAAAACTAGAAAAAATTCAATTTATCGTACAACGTTTCTTGTTGAGTAACATAAGGGAAAACCAGGTATTTTTCGGGGTCTTACCTCGGAAAATAGTTTTCAAATGGAGTCAAAAACATGTTTTGAGGTAATTTTTATCTCAAACTAAGCCTAACATGACGTCATCGTGTTTCGTTATTTAGTATTTGGCTTTATGTTAAAAGGGGAAAATATTGTCAAACTGGGCGGTATAAACAAGATGCTCCAAACCAAACATATATTATTCTAAACAAGGGTTATCAAAATTTAAATTTGTTCTCTAATTTATTTCCTAATTAGGAGTGATATTTACTAATTTTAAAAATAAGTAATGACTGATATTGGTAACGATTCCATAAAAATTAAATGATGTTGTTGTTTCGATATTTATCTGCCGATGCATTCCTGTGTACTTCAATAAAAATTAATAAGTTTTAAAGAAAATAGAGGTAGGGGGAGGTGTGATTTTTTTTGGGGGGACGGAGGGGTTGAACCCCTTCCATGAAAAATCTATACATACATGCCTGGCCTGTAGGTTAAAAAATATGTAGTTTACCTTACTTTCAAAGAAAAATATCCTTTAAAAGTACTTATTCACATATGGTTCTGGTCGTACGTGGGTCTATCTATATTAAAAGAGTCTGTGTCTGGATCGCAAAACACCTACTTCCTCTGCGTATAAAAGGTTGAAAATTTCTATATAATTACTATTCATCCTCAAGATGTGCACCTGAGGTTAGGATTTGTAAAATTTCTTTTAGTTTTTTTAAATGATTTTAACAATTTTAGAAATATTACATAAAGAAAAATCTTAACAAAATATTTCCAATATCTAGAACGTGCATTTGTTGTGTAGTCGGTAGCTTGCGGTACTTCGGAACAAAAGGTCCTGGTTCGAGTCCCGAGGTCTAATCATATGTTTTAAATGCAGGGCCAAAATAAGACATTGAAGCAAGGGAAGCCCGCCTATAAATGGGGGCCCCACCATTGCTCCCATATAAAACCCTGAAACATCAAATCGAGCTTTTACACGCACTCAAATCCTGGCCCCTGGATGGCAACGAAACACATTATAAATAATATTTAATAAACATTAATAAGTAATGAAAATATTCCTAATATTCTTTATGTTTTTGATTATTTTTCCAATATTCGAACAAATTTAACACAACTGATAACTTTTTATTTTGTTAAAGTTAGTAATGTCACATTTTTAAGGTAAATTTAGTGGCAAGCTATGTTAGAATTGATAAATATTTATATAAAATGTGAGATTTAGGGCCCCCTCAAAAATATAAAGTGTAAGCCTGGGTTTCCTGGGCCTGTTCGGTAATCAGGCCCTGTTTAAATGTATATGTCATAACGCATATGGTAGCAACGCGAGGCCAAGCAGCTTGTTTCTAAAATATAGTAACGCTTCAGGTAGATTGATGATTTTGTTTTCTTAGTAACTCTTTTAAATCATTCTGGCGCGTGGAAAGGTTACACAAAATATTAAACATTATCGTAAATGTTCTTTGATTCTGGAATATTAATCTAGAATTTTCTATGTGTTCTATCATTTAAACATATATAAAAATAGATGCACGTAGCTAAAAAACCTATCTTGTCTCAATGACAAAAAATTCTGAAAGTTTCAATTGCGGCCCATGGCAAATTTTAGTCTGGGCGATAAACAAGTGTTTTCTTCTTTGAAAATATGGTAAACCCGGCTCCCTTCGGTCGCAATTGAGCTATTGCCAAAAAATTTTAGGTGCAACCGGAATCCAGAATTCGTAATTCTAAAATCTTCAATTTAGATAATAAATTTGGTATTTTTTGTGTGAAGCTTTATCTTTATACTACTATGAACACTAAAATATTTTTAATTTCATTTATAGAATTAAAAAGTACATTAATTTCATATACACAAACAATCGCATTTTTATGTAAATAAAAAAATGGCCGAATTAAAAACAATAAATCTATAATAAATAACTTAAGTAGTGTCAAAACATTTCACAAATAAAGTTTATTCTTACCCCCTATGCTTGCTGCAAAAAATACATTTTTAAATTCTATGAATAAATAAGTATCCAAGTATAAATCAAACAAAAGTCTAATAAAACTGCAAAAAATCATAAAAAAAATTAAATAACTTTTCAAAGATTTCATATGTGTGTTTGTGAATTATGTGAAAAATCATTTTAAATTCCAAATAATTATGTTTTCATCGTTTGCAATTGCAAACAACTGCACATTAGAACATTCTGTATCTCAGAGCCAGACGAACAAGTTCAAATTTGGCGTTTTTTGTTTTAGTGCAGGATATACCTTAAAAGTTCGTTTTCTATCGAACCATTCCGTCAATTTGTACTAAAAATTTTTCAAAAGCATTTAGCAAGAGCTATAAAAGCTCTTGCAATGTTTTAGTTGAGAGTAGGATTAAGATTTTTCTTGTGTGTGTGAAATTCCCAACTTGTAGCATTTTCAGATTACCAGGATTTCAGACTGGCCGGGCCTGGTTCCACATGCAGAATTAAAAAAAAAATCGTTCGTTTCTATTGAAGCCGCCAACTTAAATGCACAATTAAAGTTACATTAAGAACAAACGAAGTAAAATTATTCTTATGAACGAGAAATTACAATATTAAACTTATATAGGCATGAACTGTTATAATGATTTACACAGAAACATAATTTTAGCAATTAACTTTTAGTATAAACTCAATGACTTAAAGAGACAATGACAATGACTCTTTGAGTTTATACTAAAAATTGAGTATTCGAATTACTTTTGAACCACTTTAAAAATATCTTCTTCGACTCTAAGGGCGTTAGCAATTTATTGTTAATTAGTCTAAAGAATTTATAAATGGAATTAAAGTTCCATTCAGTATAAATAAACCCATCAACAATTATTTTTAATTACAATATTAAACTTGTATAGAAATGAACTATTATAGAGATCGTAAATAATTACAGCAAGTAACTGTTATAGTGATTACACAGGGGAGTAATTACAGCAATTAACTATTATAGCGATAATTTCGAGTTTTTTTTAAGGGGAGTTAGGGTTTTTTCAAGTCCTAAACTATGTGGCAAACTTATTGTTACAGGCATCTGCACTATCGTAAGACAATAAAAAAATTCCCAAAAGTGTAACTGACCAGTTTTTGGTTTCTTTGGTGGAGGAGAAGGAGATTATGAATAATTTGAGATTATGAAAGTCTTATTGGGAGGGACCTATAATATTGTTTGAAACATGTTTTATTAAACCACTCAAAGGAACGGGTTCAGCAACAGAAACGAGCACCAACACTTGTTATCCTAAATTTGCATTACTTCTCATTTATGACAAGGAACATGGCATAAACAGTACCCATTTTAAAATATAAACAAACATAAGAAAAGAGCAGAGGTAAAGTCAATTTCCTATTTAAAGTCGGCTTCCTAACATCTCCCCGTTTCCCTCGAAAAACAATGCATCTATGGAATAGTATGTTTAAAAAAATTCTTTTATCATTAAATAAGATTATTTTTGCAATTAAATTAAGATTTATGTATACGATTTCCATGAGAAATTTTTAAATAACTGTGAATATATTTTTTAATTACATTCGTCTGGAAATGTTTGTAACAATGTGTGGCATACCAGTTGATAGCTTAAAAATAGTTTATAAAAATCTTTTATTCACCAAAATGACAAATTTTAAGGATTTTATTTTTTAAATAGAATTTACAGGTAAAAATGAAACGAAGATTTCCTTTAAAATTAATCGTTAAATGTTTTTAATTGTAACCTTACTCTTAACCAATCAAATTACGAATCAAGTACTTACGTATAGGCTTGTACATCAAATCTATAATGATAATCATAATTCACTTAAGTATCTTTTTTATCATACTTCCAATGTTAAATATTAGACAGTTTTTATTTAAAAAAGTTTAATAAATAGTTTACATAAATTATTTAACGTTTTTAAAATAAATAATTTAACATTACAAAACTTTTAATGTTTTATATACACATTTGAAATCGGACAACGGAACTAGTTGACCCCAACCCTACCCCTGTAATTTTTTAATTACTTCGCTACTGATTGGACGTTCCAATAAGAATATGATATTCTCTTTTAGATTTTCATGTATTTCACAAAAACGGCTAATCTCTTTTGTTTATAACTGTTTTGGCTAAGTATTTTTATGTTTCTTACAATTGAGATCAAGAATATCCGTCTACGAATTGTATAAAGTTTGTTATTGAAGTTTTTAAAAGCTTTATTTCCTCCATGTAAAATAGGTTTTACCAATAGATTTCGCAAAATTTATCCTTTATATCATAATAGAAGCAATACAGAAATATTTAAATAATAATAATAAAAAAATCTTTAATTTTTTCGGACATTTTGGAAAACTGCACGCAGTTTAAGTGGAGGGTTGTGTACCTGTACTCAAAAGCTCGTAAAGGTTTAAAAGATGAACAATGATAGAAAGTTGGGTGGTGTTACACCACGCAAGTTTTTTTTCTTTGGAAAAGTAACATTAATTTCGTGTGCATTGCATATTGATGGAATTCAACATTGGTAATTTATTTAGTTTAAAATTTTTTATTTAAAGGATTAAAACAAATTTTTCACCATTTGTGAATGTTACATTTAAATTTATTATGAATTATTATGAAGTAAAAAAAAACCTCAAAAATCTTAATAATTATTATATCTTAATCAATATCTATTAATAAATATATATAATTTTTTACCTTTTCCTCTGGTTATACATTTAATTCCTGAAATTAAAAAATCTTCTATCAGAAATACGTTTGATTAAAACACACGTTTCGAATGATAGATATAATAAAACGTATTCTTATGTATGCTTGGATTGTAAATGTTTTATATAGAATACTGTAATAATTCAACTAAAAAATTGTCTGATACTAAATCTTATAATACACATGCATTTGGTACATTGTTAAATAAGTAAAATGTAAATAAAAATAGTTTTTGAATGCTTTTTTCTCTATATACCGCTCGATTTTTTTTTTTAATCTGAAGAAGACACATCCTCATTTTTAAGAATAGATTTTAAAAGTACAATGCGATGGTAAAAAAAAAGAGTTGTAGTGAACTAGTAAGTAATTATTAAATAAGTTATACCCAACCCTATTTATTTTTTTCTTATGCGCGTGAATGCTTACATTTGGGCACGAACGCTTTTAGTGTACAAAGTTTTTACTTCAAGAAAATGAGTTGGCACAGATTCAAATTTCAATCACATGCATCCTTTTGTAAATTGGGCGCATTGCTCACACAATAGGAAATTTTATTCAAATACCAGATGCAGCGCTATGCACCTTTTGGCTGTCACTCAGAATCGAACCGAGGACCTTGTGCATGATACGCCGATTCTCTACCAGTCAGGTTAAATTGATCACTCCAGCCCAAGTGAGAGTATCGGGTGTATAAAGTGACCCCCACACAGTTAATACATTGGATGTTATATATTTGTATTGGCAGCGGCGGTGGATTCATTATCAAGCCCTCCCTCAAAAAGAGTTCACCACTTCACCCAGCATATGTATGTGCGAATGTATGCAAAATGGCCGAACAAGTACATTCGATTTGGGAAAATGTTTTCTTCAGAATTTAAAGTAGATTGTTTTCTTAAATGTTAAAAGTTATTGACACTTACCTGATGTGAAAAGCAACAAGCTGTAAACGAAACACACAATCAGTTTCGATATGTAACCTGCGAACTCCATTTTGTTTTGAATCTCAGAAGTCAGAACGTTCTTCGTCGACTCGGTGATATTTCAGATGAACGAACAAATCATTATCTGGTTTCTTCACCTGTGCGCTGTTTAACATGTCGCGGATTAACGGGTAGGATGTTTTTGTCATAAATCCTTAAATTAATCAATTCAGCTGGATTCCCTACTTGAAAATCGCACATTAGCATTGAATTTTATCATTATTCTATACCTTATGCATCTGGTTTTTCAGTTGTGAATGAATAACTGGAGAAAAAAAAAGAAATATAACTTACCAGATTAGATCTTTTATTAGATGTAGGAATCAGAGGATTCCTGGTTCGATCCTGTGCGACGGGCTTGACCAGGAAAGGTAAAAAAAGTAGTGATCTTGTGATCGGAGGTTTTCCAGCTTTGCTACAAAATACTAGAAAAGTCGTCCAGAACATCCACAAAAAATTATCGGCGTGTAAACGGGACTGGTGCACGATAAATCTGATCGGGGTTCAAAGTCCCGACGTATATTGAAGGCGTTGGGTGCCAGCTCAGGTGATGTCCTCGTCATCTGACCATGGTTCAAAAATACGAGGCATCGTCCCCGGGTCTTTCTTTCGAGATAGGCGAAAAACCATCGCCAATAGCCCACTGTGCAGCTAGTGCAACGTTAATTAAAAAATATATATATCAGTTGTATAAGGCCTAATATAAAAATATAGATTTTTTACCCTTAAATGTTTAGAGTCCATTATCTTTTGGGAAAAAAATATCCTTACCCAATATAATTGTCTCATAAATATGTAATTGAGTGGTAAATAAACAAACTTAGTCTGTGATATGCACATAATTCTGCATGTGATCCGAGTGATATACACATAATTCTGTATGTGATCCGATTGATATGCACATAATTCTGTATGTGATCCAAGTGATATGCACATAATTCTGTATGTATGTTGGCTGTATGATAAAGCTAACTATGTGAATTGAACTTTGAAGTTGATTTTGAAATCCTTAACTTTCCCCTCTTTCATTCAAGTAATTATTGTTTTCCCTATAACACACATTTGAAATGGGTTGAGTAACTATATTCTAATGTGAAGATAGTTTGATTTGATTGTACCAAATTTTACTAGTACCGAATTTCTGTAAAAAAAACAAAAAAATATACTTCTGTAAAAAAAAAATTGTGTAGCTTGGGGCCCTTCTGAGCTTGCGGCCCTAGACAGATGCCTAGTGCTAAATCCAGGACTGTATAAAGCTCAATATTCGATATCACCATAAAGATTATTTGAATTTTTTTGATTTATCAAAATACCCAATTTTTGTTGTTACGTATGTTTTATTTATAAAATATTTATTTCTATATTTAAATAAATATATGTGAATTAAAATTAAATTAACATAGATACTATTACGTAACTTGTTAAGAATAACTTTTCAGATTTTTAAACTCAATTCCGAGTCTGAAATACACAAAAATCCTAGTCAGCCGACAGTGAGGATTGAACTCACGACCCCTGGTTTACAAGACCAGTGCTCTAACCACTGAGCTATGCCGGCTTGCTAAGAGACAGAAAAACTCTATCATATTACAACAAAAAGTAAATATATAAAAATAACATTGATAAACTTTATTGCCCAGGTGGAAAGACTACTGAGTCACAGACAAATCGGGTACTTTCGAATTTTATTCACGTGAGTCGTGAGTGGTTTTTACTGACAATCCTATGCATTCTCATTCCTTCTTATCTGAAAGAGAGGTAATTGAAGTTATTTACAATATCACTGTTAAAAATGCATGTTCATCTTTAAAGAAGCTTTTTCGTCATTTTTGACTCAACTGACGTCTGCTAAAATCTCCGATGAAATATTTCGTCAAACTGAAGAAATTCGTTTTGTCGTTTTTTTTTTTTTTTCGGGAAATTTATTTTGCCAAAAATAAGGACGATTTCAAAGAAAAATCGACGGCTCGACCAGGGATCTCATTGTCCGAAGTCACACGCGGTATCGACCGATCCAAAAAAGTTCTTTACGATTTTGATGTAATATAATTATAACTGTGAAGTCGGAGTAAATTAATTTTGTTAAGAATTTGAGGTTCGTTTCGTCAAAAGTCAAGTGATTCGATGACGAAACAATTCTCAAAATTGATGAAAGTATAGCCTTGACGATCCCATAATGCTAAAAAATGAGATTCTTATTTTTGACACTGAAAGTAATGTTCTACTACTTTTTTATGATAATAAAAAAAAAGAATGTGACTGTCGACCATAAAACACCTCATCAAATAAAAGTCCAAAACTGTCATATTTATTGTACTATTCATTTTCTACCTGAAAAGGAGGAAAAAAATATAAATTTCAGTTAGATTTTAAATGAATTTCTAAGAAACAGTGTACTCGTGTGGATAGGAGCAGTTTTGAACTTCACAGCCATATTAATCTCTCGTTTTGAAATTATGAATAACTAGCAAAAGTACCCGTTCTTCGCACGGAAGTAAATAAAATAACGACAAATAACTGAAAATATATACATTTCCTCTCCTCCTTGGGATAATCGCATATACCATTTTAGAATTCATCCTTAAAAAAGTTAAAGCTGTTTTTTTTATAATTTTAAATATTTTTATTTTTAATAAATTAGAAGTTAAAAATGTAAAAATATATGTATACTACCTGGTTGCTAATACACCGATAAAAATCCTATAATTTTTAGTTTATCTCTCAAAAGGTATGGAGTTTTAAAAATTAAACATTCCTGCACAAAAATACTTTTAGAAATTAATAGGAATTTCCTTTCGGTATGGGTAGTTTCGGTACATAGTTGCATGAAATCCCATAATAAAAAACGACATTGGTAAAATCCTTAACTCCAAGTGAAATCAGCCGATGGATATAAATAATATACTATCGTGTAGACGAAAGTCAGACGTTTTTTACGTGCCGATTTTTAACCCCCTTCCCCCCTCTCCTCTTTTACTATGTCAAATGCCCAAGATTTGTCATGAATGCTATTATTACAGAAAAATAACCACCTATTTTAATTTTAAGAATATTTTTTTTATTTCCGTATGAATGTATTAAAAATTTCGTATTTACTTATTTCGTTAAACCATTTTTCATAAATTTTTTATTTTGTGATTCTATTGTTATTGCAAATACCCGTCGAAAAATACCCGTCATATAAATATTTAGTAAGTTTCCACAGGAAATTAAAGCCAATTTGGCGATAGTTTAGCCAACGGTGCAGTATATTATAAACTCACCATGTACTTTCAATCATTCAGAACAACAATTCAGAACATTTAATTCTTAATGATCGCCATTTAATGTTTTAAAAGGAAATATTCTTTGGCACATTAAATAAAATATTTATTTTCTCAATTATCATTTGGTATCTGTGGAATTTTATTCTTTAATAACATTAAAAAGTCATATAGAGTTGAAAATCCACAGTGAAACCAAGCTTCGTACAATTAAAAAAAATACTTGCATAAAATATTTTTCAAATAAATAAAATGGACGTTCATACACAAATTACTCGCATTTTGGATTAATTGTTTTAAAAGTTTGATCTAAGATAATTAAATATAGTTACAATGAACCTGTATACAAAAAACAAAACAATAGAGATAAAACAATTATAAAATTTTAATACAATTCTAAACCATTTCCCTTATATAAAATTCTGGTTGATTAAATTTTTGAATGGTTCCGTATTGTAGCAAAATGCCCAATGTGCGGTCGTTTTTCAATAATTATTAAATCAAACAAAACGCATAGAGTCAATAACGAAATATTTTATTTTAAATTGCAAACGATATTTTCATCTATGTTAAGTCAATGGAATCCATTAAAATAGTTATAACATACGAATGGGACATCGTACAAACTTAAAAATTACCACAAAAAATTTCTAATTTTTCAAGTAAAGTATTCTATAAATTTCATAAAGCTACGCTTTGTAGTTATGGAGTATTTCGTGTAAATATCGGCATTCCAATTGATTCATATATTTTTTATATTACATTTTTGCTTTTCTCCGTTGATTTTAACTGATTTTACTGTTGCCACTTCGTGAAACTTTGATGACGTGCGCTAAACAATGTCATAACATTCGAATGGAACATCGTAGAGACTTGAAAATAGTCGCGTTAAAATTCTTATTTTTTGAACTAATTATTCTGTGAATTTCAAATCTCTGCGTTTTGTATTTACGGAGCCTATAAAGTACTGACAAACAAACCAACATCCGGACAGATTTTGGAGATTTCTGCTTTATATATAAGATACCTTAAAAGTTTGGTGGCAGCCTGTACTATAAGATTTTATTGGTAAATAAATTTTAATTTTTAACTAATAAATTAATAATTAATAAAGTAATAATTAATAAAGTAATAATTAATAAATTAAAAATTAATAAAGTAATAATTAATAAATTAAAAATTAATAAATTAATTAATAAATAAGATAATAAATAAATTAATAAATTAATTAATAAATAAGATAATAAATAAATTAATTAATAAATAAATTAATTAATTATTAATAAATTAATGATTAATAAATTAATGATTAATAAATTAATGATTAATAAATTAATGATTAATAAATTAATGATTAATAAATTAATGATTAATAAATTAATAAATTAATAAATTAATAATTAATAAATTAATAAATTAATAATTAATAAATTAATAATTAATAAATTAATAATTAATAATTAAAAAAATAAATACTTAATAAATTAATAATTAATAAATTAATAAATTAATAATTAATAAATTAATAATTAATAATTAATAATTAATAAATTAATAATTAATAAATTAATAATTAATAAATTAATAATTAATAAATTAATAATTAATAAATTAATAATTAATAATTAATAAATTAATAATTAATAAATTAATAAATTAATAATTAATAAATTAATATTTAATAATTAATAATTTAAATTAATAATTTAAATTAATAAATTAATAATTTAAATTAATAAATTAATAATTTAAATTAATAAATTAATAATTTAAATTAATAAATTAATAATTTAAATTAATAAATTAATAATTTAAATTAATAAATTAATAATTTAAATTAATAAATTAATAATTTAAATTAATAAATTAATAATTTAAATTAATAAATTAATAATTTAAATTAATAAATTAATAATTTAAATTAATAAATTAATAATTTAAATTAATAAATTAATAATTTAAATTAATAAATTAATAAATAATTTTTAATGCACTGCTTCTATTCACCTGCAATTGCGGTGAATAGTAGCAGCTGCATTAAAAAAAATATGTTTCGATACTGAAATCTCGCTGAAGTTTTTCCTCTGAAAGAATGAGTTAATTTACGGTTTATTCATATATGAAAAAACCATCTATTAACTCATTTTCAAAAAGCTAAATAAAAAAAAGTTTCAACTAAAATAAATTAATTTAATCAAATATATAAACCGAATATTAAAGTCGAAGGAATTGTTTGCCACACACCAAAAAAAAATCTTCCTGGAAATATCCATTGTTATTGCACAAAAATAAAGTCCCAAACTTCAATTTCATGAAATAAATTATGTTTTCGAAAACCCGATAAATGTAATGCAATTTTGTTAGGTATTGCAAATCAAATAATGATGAAATTGGAAGTAATGAACAATAACCAATTATTTATCAGACGCATAAGAAAAAAGACTGAAAGTATGTCATTGCGATCGCAGCAGATTGAGTTTAGTAACTTTTTGCAATTTCAAGGTTTTCATGAATGAAAAAAAATCTCAGAAAAGCACCATTTTCAAGAAGCATTCGTTAGATGTAATAAAATTACAGTTATCTCAATCTCAACTTTTGAGTGATATTATCCCGACGAAGTTCGCGAATATTTCTGTATATGCTAAACATTATATATTCTTGTGAAATTCTTCGTTTTCGTAGATTGAGCATCGATTCTGCACAAAACAGACGAACTGAGATTTTCCAATAATGAAGTGTCTTCTGTGATAATGAAATATCCTTAACTAAAAATTGAAAAATAGGGATAAAAAGTTATATTTTTTTCCCTGCAAGCGAACGCGTTTATTTTGCTAGAGAAAAAGTGTTCTTGTTGACTATTTGTTAAAAAAAAAAATGTGAAGAATTTAACTTTAAACTTCAGCTAGAAGAACATAAATATTAAATTTTTCCCTCTTGAGGTATAAAGAACAATTGAAAAGGATTAATTAACATGTTAGCAAAAAAAAAATCTAATTTTGTTGTAGATGAAGGCTTTAAGGATATTTGCGTCTTTCCCCAAAATTGTATGCCTCTGTCGATTTATTTAGGCTGATACGGATACGGACGGAAAGTTCCAATTGCGGCCCATTGCAACCTTTTGTCTGAGCGATAAACAAATGTTTTCTTCTTTGAAAATATGGTAAACCAGGTTCCCTTTGGCCGCAATTAGGCTATTGCCGACACAGAGCAGTAAAAAAAGTATACGTTTCACTTATAACGGTTCGATTTCATTAAGCGAACCTAAATGCCAAATGTGTGAAAACGCGCCAATTTTGTTAACCTATCACCACTAATCACGTTCACGATCGATGAATAGGAAAAAGTATCTTGAAATTTTTTCTCTTGGCGACAAATAGTGGATGCTCAACGGAAGTGACCCTGTTCTTCAAGGTAGGTGTCAGTTAAAAAGGTGTTTATATCTGGAAAAGTTAACCCCTTCTTACATTTGACATTTCACTTTTCTAAATTTCATATTCTTGGTTGTATACGAAGTAGAAGAAGTTCCTTGTTTCTACTGAATGCCGAAAAGAAACTAAAGGTACGAACTTTATCAAATAATTGTCCAAACAAATATAACTTTTCACCACATTTTTTTTTTAAATATAGTTTTGTAATGCACCTTCATCTCCACTAAATGATAACAAAAACCTTTGATTTAATATATCTTTAAAAAAAGGCAGTTTTCCTGCATGAATATTCTAATTTTCCAATTTTGATGAGCTTTTATGCTGACTGTTGTCTGGTTTGTAGATTTGTTGAGAACCAGACGTTGAGATTAGATTGATAGATATATAAGTTTATTGTAGTGGGCCGTAGCCCATTTACAAAGGTTGGCAACATATTTTAACAAAAGCGGATACAAAGTTTGATAATACAAAATACAATATAATACATTTAAAAAAAATTAATACACAATTTGAGACAAATATACAAAAAAAATAACATGAACAATTAGAATTGGGTTTTTAATCTGTTATTCCTGCACAAGTTCACTGTTCAAATCCTCCCAGAATTTTAAAACAGATTGCATAATTATAAAAAAAAATATTCTTTATTGTAAAATTTTAGGATGGTTGAAATGTAACTGGATTAAATTGATGATAAGTATTTTTGTCTGAATGCATCGTAAGTTGGACTGACTAAAAAAACATGATCCCAGGTTTCATTTTCTGTTGTGTTACAAAATTTACAGGACTTGTTAGGAAAAATTTCGAAAACAACTCCTTTAAAAAATATACGTGATTGATTGCAACGAATTTGTATAATAATTCTTTTTATAGTGATATCTATATTTGAAATTAAATAGTCTTCGATTAAATGTGGATTTTTGATATATTTATATTGTGAGTGGTTAGTATTATTGTTCATTGAAGCAAGATCATTTTCACCTCTTGCACTTCAATAAAGAAAATAGTTTTATACTTGTAAATCTTCTTCTAATGAAGACAGTAAAAAAATCGACGTTACAATCTTCTTCCAATTAGAAACAATGATTTTTCCATTCACGTCAAACTGGAATCATTAGTTTCGGTGATACGAGCAAATGCAAAACAAACCCCAAGCAACTGCAAGGATAGCTGCTCGCTATCGACAGTTCATCGGCAACTTTTAATCCACCCATAGAAACTAAACGTAACTGCTTTTGAATAATATTCTTGCTTTTTCGCAATCGCCAAAATGAAATGGGAAAAATCTTCTAAATCCGCAAACCATACAAAATTGCCAAATTTTCGATTATTTGATAGAGATTTTAGCGCCGTAATGAATGAATGAATATTTTTTCTAACTTAAAAGTTGCTGAGTGACTGGCTAAAATTTGAGTTTTAAAATCGTGAGCAACTAAATAGTTTAGTTGCAAGTAGGCAGCTAGTCTAATAGTATGATTACTTACTCCAAGGCAATGTTAGTTTCGCCGTTTTCACGTTAAAGGGTCAAATGAGCAATTATTTAAAATTTGATAAACCTGAAAAGTGCGTGGTAGTCCTTTAAGTAGTTCAAAAGAACGTGTACAGAGGTCGCTAGCGTGAACGTTCCTGTATGCCCTGAACAAAGTTCCAACAATTTCCCAATCTGCTTTTGACACTTACTACGTTCACCACCGTTTGTCCTGAATTCATGATCAGGGGATTACGTTCTACTGACATTTTTTGTAATAAAACTCAGTCGCCCTTAAAATGGAAATAACTCCTGGTAAGTTTAAGTTTATTTTTTTTAAGTATTCTTAATATATTAAATGTTCTTGATTCTTTCTTTTAAAAAAAAGTAAAATTCCCCTTGTATGTTTTGCATGTAAAATATCTTCTTTTTGCAATAAATCTGAGAGAGTATTTATATTTATTGTAGTGTCCATTAAATGCGAATGCAAATATTTTATATGTGAGTAGAATTTTTATCTAACGAGAGAAGAATTAGACAATGAATATAAATAACATGCAGTTCTCGTTTAATCTCGAAGAACAGGGAACAACAGAACAGGTTTAAAATAATTCATTTTAACGTTTTTTTTTAAACAAGCCGTTGATAATGCTGACATCTATGAGCAGACTGTTAATTTTTTTTAAGTTTTTGGATCTAACGAATGGGTGTGTAGTGTGTTTGAGGGGGGGGGAGGGGGGGGGGGGGTTCATGTTATAATTATCACACGTGCATGCTGGTATAAATATATTTATGCAATATGAATTATTAAGCTTAAATATTATCATTATATTTTCAATATGATGCTAACGTTTTAATGTTTTAATTAAAAATTACTAAATATTTTTTTAAATTGTGTGCTCATCAAGAAATTTCTCGATATTTAACCAAAAAAAATATACTCCTTTTTGACTATAAACCAAAATAATCACATGCTTAAAGTACATCTAAAATATATCATTGTAAACCAAATCCCTGTAATTCAAGCCCTGGAAAATGTTACTAAGTGGAATAAGTCCAAAAGAGAAATTAAAATAAACAAATTTTATTTTATAATTTTCTCTTAAAACAGAACATTTTATGATCAAAGCCGAAGAAGAATTGGCTAAGCCGAAAGTACCTGTGGATATGGCTATAGACTTGGTAACCCGTCTCTATGGATTAGAAGTGACCGAAATAAAAAGACTGAACAGCTCTCAAGATCAAAATTACTACATCAAGGTAAAATCCCGAATGTTTATTTATAAACGAGAGATGAGTTTTCACATAATTTATATATATATATAACTATAACTTTCTAGTTCTATAACTTTTGAATGGTTGCAGATATCCACATGAAACAAAGTGCAGGTTTTAAACTAAGAATATACTGTTCAAATGGTGCAAGTTTCATAAACATCCGTGCAGTAGTTTTTGAGTTAAATCCGGACAAACAGACAGATAGACAAAAAAAAATTATTGTGATTTTCTGAATTAGTGTATCCTAATTAGTGAAGAAAACTCAAAATGAAGTGTTTTGTTCGATTCCACAGACAGACACTCCATTCTTATATATAAGTATTGATATATGAGTTATGCCTCAAATTGATTAGCATTTAAAAAACAAAAACATATATATTTTTAAAAATATATATTATTTCGTTATTAGGTTTGGGAACGTTGACAAAATATACAAAATAGATTGAGTTCTATAGTCCAATACAACTTTGAAACAAAAAATTTCTAATTGGTACAAACTTTCGAAATTTTAATATTTTTTAACTGAACTTTTTGCTAGATTATTATTAATACAAATATATTATGTTAAAATAATGACATATTTTTTTATATTAAATAAGTTAAAGTTATTTACCAACATGTTTGTCCTTACAACAATCACATCTTTTATATAGTTTTTAGAAAATTCTTCGTGGTAATAGTAAGGCGGTCACAAATTCTTGACGGATGTTTGACTGTATCACATGTAGCTGTATGGGATAGTAAAACATTCTTGCACGACTATTTCACTTATGTTTTAAACACATTAATTGTTAAAAATGTAAGCGAAGTATTTGCGTAAAAATAATGTTTTATTATGTTAATGCAACTATAAATGCCATATAGCCAAACAATGACTGCCCGTCAACAATTATTCCTGTATTTTGCTTTTATAACTTTTCTCGTGTTTACAAATTTCGGGAAAAAAAATATCTGTCAATGAATTTTTAAGTTGAATTTTACTTTTGAAGGTATCGAAAGATCATCGGAATCCCAACATAGATGAGATTTCAGACCAAGGATACACTCTCAAGATCATGAACACAATGAAAAGCAATTTGGATGGACACTTTGGTAAATGTTATAAATTATAAAGCCAGGAATTATATAGCCCCTCCCTTAAAATTTCCCGGGAATCAATCTAATTCAAGACAAATATTTTATTTTAAGTCTTTTTTAGGTGAAGTACTTTATTATACGCCTTTTATCTAAAAAGAAATAGCTAATTTTTATAATTACACAACTTGAAATGACTTGTTATTATGCTGTTGTGTAATCCAATGTTGCAATTCCTTTTTAAAACCTTTCAAATATCACATTGACTTGCGACTTGTCATACATACGCAACATCCATGACATTGTTAAAAATAGATTCTCAGATTTAAAGAAAATGTCGTCATTTTCGACGAAGCATTTGTTTACGAAATGATCCGATTAAATATTTCGTCAACGTAAGGAAAGTTAAGATAAAAACTCGTCTTATAGAACATTCCGTTAAGAATTTTAAAATACAAATACAACGTTGATGCAGGGAGATGTATCTCCCGAAACATGTCCAGATTTGATAGATTTTTATTGCGTATTTTAACGTTGTATTCGTTCTTTAAAATAAGGAAAGTTAGTTCTTCGTTTTTTTTTTGTGCGACATATATTTCGTCAAAAATGAGGACAATTTGATATAGAAATTGACGGCAGGACTCAAACCATGGATCTGTTTGCCCGAAGTCAGGCGTATAAGACCTAGAATTATAATTTAATTGGCGGATTTTAAATAGCCACTTTTGCTCTTTGTCAAGGCTTCTCCAATCCGTGACTTAGAACAAGAAAGACCAATGTCAATTTTACTGATTAAAAAAACTATTTTGAATATATCAATTTTAAAGTTCTAAATTAAATAGAAACCAATATCGTCGTGTTTCTCTAACCATTCGAATTAAACTATTTCTTTTATTTTCGTAACATCGCAACAGTGGCGGCCCGTGGTCGAAAATGTTAGTGCAGCCCCCCCCCCCCCCTATTTTCCACAAACCATACATGAACGGAAATTCTTTATTATTTACTATACTCGGGGACAGCATAAGTTGAGCCTAAAGCAATTAAATATTTATACATATCATAGCTTCCCCTTCAGGTTCAACTTAGGTTGTCCACGAGTATACTCAAATAAAAGTTTCCTTACAAAACGATAACATGCAAAAAAAAAAAAAAAAAATAGAAAACACTTACTTATTTTTTGAAAATTAAAGCAATCCTCCTTTCTTTTAAACATGCGAATCGGTCAATTTTAATATTAACTTAAATAACGAAACAACATCAGTACCACAATGGTCCTGAAACAACAGCACACGGTAATTTATCACGAAAAACATTTTCGTTTGGAGAGATTCTCGTAAGTTCTCGTTTATCCCACCCATCCCCTCTATTCACGCACAAGCCAATCAGTTTATCGAATATCAAGTGCAGCCCAAACCAGAAAATTCATTTCGGCTGTACCTTCTCACAAATGCAGTGTATTAGCATGGTGAGGGGGGGGGGGGGGATCTCCATACTACGTAGAGGTTGCCTTGGCATCGATGCAGCCGATTTCGAACTTCAATTTTTGGCTGCAGTTTTGATTAATTGGAGTTTTTTCCCCTCCTGAATTGTGCATTACGGCAACAGGTTTGCTATTTATCGGAGATTTTGTTTACTACCGTAGAAATTTCATTTTCAAATCTAGTCTTCATTTAAGAAAATTAGTAAAATATATGATTTTAGTTTTAAAATACACTAATAAATTTAGGTGCAGCCCGGCTGTACTTACTGTAGTCCACGAGCCGCCACTGCAAGGTTTAACTTTGATGCCATTTTTTTCTGAAAGCTTTCAATTATGACATTGGTTCTTTTGTTCCAATCCACAGATATTTATGAAGCAAAAAGAAATACCAAAAAACCTTACTTTTACCTATTTTACATTTTCCCACTACATATGCAATGTAAAGTTTGTTTTCAATTAACTTTAGAATAGCTCATTGTTAAATAGAAAACAAAATAACACCTCTATTTTAGATGGCATACATGATGCTATGAAACATTTACTTGAAAAAGGATTTCGCGTTCCACAACCAATAAAAAATCTCGAGGGAAAGACGTGGCAACTGGAATTTCTCCCGCTTCTAAACGGAGGTTCTGTATTTGTTTATTAAATTACTTTTTTATAATTATCCTTATTATTTAATACTACACTGTTAAAAATTGGTGCTCAAAAATAAGTAAAATGTACTCATTTTTAAGTACATTCGATGCTTATCATAGCTCTGAATGCATAAGTTTCACTTTTGAAAAAGACTTGTACTCAAAAATGAGTAAAAAGAGCAGTTGCTTGCATGCATAGGCGATCTTCATAAATCACTTTCAATAAATACAACCAAGACTTATTGGGAATCGAACCCAGATCTTCAGGCACCGCAGACCAGTGAGTGGCGTTATCCGTTGTACTACCTGGGCGACGTGAAGAAGTTATAAACCGAAGAAATGTAAAGAAAGTGTGCCAAAAGAATAAGGAGGATATTTGAGTTGCAATAACTCATTTTCCATAAGCAATCGACTTCAAATAATGTGGAAAAACATCTTCTGAACAACTATTTTAAGTTTGTCACGTCGCGTCGCTTTGGCTTGAACGGAAGCTGACATTTTCAATATTAAATCACACTGCTCGTTTTTGAGAAAATATAGTTACTTAAATTCGAGTACGTCATCGCCCATTTACGATGCAACTGTACTCAAAGAAAAACGTGTAGGTCCATGTACTCATTTTAAGTACATTTTTTACAGTGTACACTGCAAAAAAGGTACTTAAAAATGAATACCTGAATATACTCTTTTTCTTTGAGTACAATGTAATTGAAGTAATCGTACTTTCGTAAAAATCAGCAGTATGGTTTAACGTTGGTAATATCAGCTTCTGTTTAAGCCATTTTAACAAAGCGACCTGACAAACTTAAAATAGGTATTTAGAATATAGTTCTCCACATCATGTGATGCCAATTGCTGAAATGAAAACTGAGTTATTACGACTCATTATCTTACTTAACATTCTTTTGCCACGCCTTTTTAACATTACTTATGTTTATAACTTCTTCATGTAGCTCTCGTAGTACAACGGATATGGCCCTGCACATCTGTGCGGATGCCATCAGGTAGACGAATAGGGTTCGATTCACCGGTAAGTCCTGGTTGTAATTGTTGAAATTTATTGAAAGTGATTTATAAAGGCACCCTATGTAGACAAGTAGCTTCTCTTTTAATTCATTTTACTAATTTTTAAGTACATGTCTTTTTCAAAAATGAAACCTATATATTCGGAGCTATGATAAGAATCGAATTTAATCAAAAATGAGTACATTTTACTTATTTTTAAGTACTTATTTTTAACAGTGTACGGCAAGGATAGTGAAGACTATATATATAAGGTGTGCTCGTTCTCGTGCTGTCTGACGGAAGGCGAGGAAAGCAACTATTTGTCGTCATAGTGACGCCTACCTTCGCCTTCTGTGGGCGTGTCTAATGCTCTCGTTTGTGAGGTGCTGCCATCTATTCGTTTTTTTGTGAACTATTAAAAAGTGATAAGCTAACTTTAGTTACTTTTACTGCATTTTATGAGTTTAAATTATATTTTAAGGATTGCATTTAGTATGTAAAAATTGCAAAAGAGTTGCTTAATAAATTAAGCGTATTAAAAAAATATTAGCTGCCACGAGAGCATGTCCATGAATTTTGAAAAAGTAAAATAGGGGTCGGAACCATCCGGTCAATGCATTTGTATTTGACATATTAAACGAGTTACAATTTCAATCAAGTAAAATACGGGGACATAATAAAACAAGGACGGATTAGTAGTGAAGCTACCTGAACACAATTATTTACAGATATTTACATTATTTTGCTAATTAAATATTAAATCACCAGTTGTTACCCAACCGGGAATCGAACCTAAGTAGCAATGCTTAAAACACACAGCCAATGAGAATGATCAAAAACCGATAGTAAGGCGGAGCAAAAATGACGTCAAATAGTTGCTTTCTTTGCCCACTTTCAAAAAGCGAAAAACGAGCACACCTTCTATATATAGTCTTCACTATCCTTGAGTGTACGGTATGTTATAAATCCAGATATATATAACGAAATTTTTTTAGCGCCGCCATTAGTGGCACCAAAATGCTCTTTTGATGGGTTTTAAACTTCTCTAAAGTGTTGTTTTATTTTGTGATTTAGAAGGCAGGTTTGCTGGGACTTTAAAATGCGGCATTCATCTCCTAACGTACATATCAGGAGTTCCCTTGGCTACCATTAAAAACAATGAAGATATTTTATTTCATTGGGGAACATTACTAGCGGAATTTCACAAGGGCTTGGAAGTAAGTAAATTTTGGTTTTAATCCGATTCCATTCATAGAGGTACATGTTGATATTATTTTAAAAAATATCTATAAGTAAAGATAACAAAAGAGAAGAAAAATAAATTGTGAAATATTGCAAATTGTCAATTGAGTTCATTTAAGTAATAAAAACGCACTTTTTTCTACGCCAATGTAAAATAGATTATCCACAAGATTTGATCTCGATACCAATTGTCCCAATTTTTAGAACAATAAACATTGTATTTTTATAAATCTAGATATTATTTGAAATTTTGGAAAAATTGGCACATTTTTGTACATTGAATTGCTCTCTTTAGTGTTAGGGGGCTTTACTAACTTCATACGTTGCTTTATAAAATATACTTATAAAAACTTGTATCGGAACCTTTCGTCGTTAAAACCATCGTAAAAACAATGATTTTAACAGGTTTCATTGAAATCAGATCATTAATATCTCAGATATCGGCACATAATCACAGAAAGACCCGTAATTGTATTAGCTAAGACATGAAAATGCACTCGTCGATTAGTGAATTTGATCTGTTTCCCCAAGAATATTTGAAACCTCCATTAAAGGTATGAATATCTCTGAAATAGTTCACTAATTTTATAATGATCATTTAATATATTCCACTGAAATCTTTTTCAGAGTCATTTCTATAACTTTTATTTATCTGTGTCTTTTTAACCATGCCAACTTCGGCATTGCATTTAAAATAACTTTATTTAAATTTTATAAACTCTTTATTCGTTTTACAGGATCTGAATTGTCCTGCGCTTAAGAAACAGCCGACTTTCCTAGATGTGAAAAACTTTCGGTTTGTGAAAATGTTTCTGGACAATCTGGAAGAAGGTGCACTAGACGCTAAATTAAAATCATTAATTGAAAATGTTATCGAAAGACTTTCACCTGAATATGAACAAAAAATCCCAGACCTACCTCAAGGTACTATAAATAACGTTTAATATTTTTTTGGAATTTGAATTTCTTTTAAAGTTTAAAATGTCTCAGATTAAAGTTGAACTTTCTCAGATATTGAGTATTCTGCCATTGTTAGGGCTATTCCCAATTCAATTGTGCTGCAAATTCCCAGTGCCAACTTATCGACATTTGTCATCTTTTTTTTATATATATTTTAGGTAATAGTAAACAGTTATCTCACAAGCATTTATTTGTTGTACCCATACAATGTCGGTTCTGAGGTCTAATTTAAATGTAATTTTACAAGTTGGTCTATTTCTAAACTTTTCTAGATTTCATTTGTTAATAATATTAATTTTCTGCAGGCATAAATTTCCCCAACTCGGGGTTTTTAGAAGTTGAAATTCCCAACTTTCAGGGTTTCTAGATTATTGGGGGAGCGGGGGGGGGGGGGGGGGGGGTCCGGACTACCCCCCAAACCCCGCCGGTGCGACTTGCCTGCTCGCAAAAATGTACGCAAGAGTCACACAGTGAAATAAACAAAAAGAGGGAACAGCAGAGGTGAATGATACCTCAAAGATGTCTGCCTTTCCCCGATGACCTCGATGTGATTTATGCATATAACATTCCATTTCAGGATTTTTACATGGAGATTTCAACGAACACAACATCCTGGCGCAAGCAACAGTCCTAGATGGGACTGATTACAGTGTCGACGGAATCCTGGACTTTGATGACATGCACTACGGAACCTACGCTTGGGACTTGGGAATGATGCTAGGACAAGTCCTACTGGTGGAAAAGACCCTTGATCCTCTTGACGCAGTCGCACATGCAGTGGCCGGATATCAAAGCATCAGAAAGCTTAGTGAAATTGAAATGTCGTTTTTAAAGGTAGCTCAAGTATCCATTTGATTACAACTACAAGAAATAAGATTATAACTTTTCTGGAAATTAATTTGACGTAGTTCGTGTACATGAGTATTCTTTGCCTTTTTAATATATAATCCGCAAAAAAGGTACTTAAAAATGATTACCTGAACCTATTCGTTCTTCTTTGAGTACAATTGCATCGTAAATGAGCAATCACGTACAATCGCACTTTCTCAAAAATTAGCCATCAAGCCATCTTCACAAATAGCGACCTGACAAACTTAAAATAATTGTTCAGAAGATGGTTTTCTGCGTTATTTGATTTCGATCGCTTAAATGGAAACTGAGTTTTTACAATTTAATTATCTTACTTCTCATTCTTTTGCCAAACCTTTTTAACATTTCTTCTGTATATAACTTCTGCAAGTCATTCTAGTAGTTTAACGGATAAGGCACTGGACAGTGGTGTCTGAGGATCTGGGTTCGATTCGCGGTAAGTATTGGTTGTAATTGTCGATATTTATTGAAAGTGACTTATGAAGACAGCCTATGAAGGCAAGCAACTGCTCTTTTTATTCATTTGTACTCATTTTTGAGTAAATGTCTTTTTCAATAATGAAACTTATGGATTCGGAGCTATGATAAGCATCGAATGTAATAAAAAAAAATTAGTATACGTTTTACTTATTTTGAGTAACTATTTTTAACAGTGTGGTTTTAGAGAATATTTATATTTACATAATAAGAGAGGACTATTTTTATACAGTTACCACCCTGACTGCTCATTAAACATGTGAGTTGGTAAACTGTTTCACGCTTTCTGATAGAAAACTATGTAATTGTTTTGTGTTTCTGTTTCAGATATCCATGGAATGCCGATTGTGTATGATGGCGCTCGCTTCAGCTGTTGTAGACAAGGATCCAACTAACTCTTACATTCTAATGTTGGCACCTTTAAAACCCAAATTAGAAATGTTAAGGCTCCTGTCTGAAATAGACAATAAGAATCTGTTAAAATTGTATAATAATTACACTAACATTATTTAGTTGTAAAATAATAATTGCGAATTATACAAAAACATGACTATGTTTATGAATTGTATTATTCAGATAAATTGTGAAACATATTTTAGTGTAATATTATAAATTATGTTATAAATAAAAGTGCTTTGTACCAAATTTGGAATTTTAAATTTCTTAACACATCATTTGCGGCTATTTCTAATAGAAATTTGGAAATTAGGAGCATAATAACCATTATTACACTAATGTATAAACGAAACTAATAGTAAAAAAAATCAATACTTTTGTAGGAAATATATTGACGAGATTTTAATACTATAATAGTAGGAGAAAAAAGAAGAGTCTACAGTCATACTGTCTTTATAATTTTAAGTTGAGATTAGAGAAAATTTTAATTTATATACTCACTGATGGCAAAGCGAACACACATTTACATCAAAAGGTTTTGCCAGGCATATATTCTTTGATCTTGAGAATTCAAACATGTTTTCTGAACTCAAAAGGGAAATTTTTTAATAACTTTTCAATCGCGATTTCTTATCAAAATCTTGTTTATAACCAGTCCAGAACGTATTAAACGAAAGAATGAACTTGTATTTTAGTGATTTGAGGATACATTTTGAGCTAATGTGAATTTACTTTTTGCTACAACGAGATTATAGGTAAAATATGGTCGACTGCGGCAGATTGATACACCATCACGAGCGATACTTTGATATAAATCAATGTTCCCCACATCAAATGGATTACTAAAGAAAAGCTTAATATTAATTATTATTATTGTAATCCTATAACATATTAAATAGTGTGCAGTATTTCTCTTTAGTGATTAAGAAATAATTAAAGAAACTTTCGCCTTGAGGCTTTACGTGGAGATTGTATTGACATATTTTTTAGCGGCTGACTGGTTAAAAGTTAATCATTGTTACTTTGTGTTTCAAAAGTTTAAGTTTTTTTTTTAAATATTAAAAAAAAATTATTAAATGTAACCTTTTATCAATATAAATTCATATCTGAATCAATGTGCCAAAGGCTTGTATCAATGTACCCCGTAACAGGGGCAGATTGGTTTGGTATAAATATTTTTTGAAGAAATATTAATTTCATATAACCATATTAACTAATAATAAAAAAATATATATGAATACATTTATAAATGTATACCACAGTAATCAGCTTCAAATTCAAAAGTGTTAAAAAAAAGTGTATCAATGATCTTCACCTTTCCTAACAGTAAAATTATACCAATACATTTTTTAAAAAGCATTCCAGGCAAGAGTTCTCATGTTTTATAAGTTATTTATAGACAAAAAAAAAGAAGCTGACAATGGGTCTAAATCATAACAAAAACAAATACAAAATCAAATACCATGTTCAATAATTAAAAAAATAAAAGTTGCATGGTTTACTGCAGAGTGATGGGTGTTACAAAGGAAAATTGCTCAAATCGTTAAGCCTAGCCAATCATGTTATGCTCTAAGTTCCACTTTCAAAATAAGTTTACAAATACTAATTCGGAACGAACATCACACCATGAAATAAGAAACTAAATGGAAATATACATAAAAGTGATGAACGAAAATAATTCACATGACAACATATCGCTGCTGTAGATTTGTTTGTTTGCAGAAATTGGATTGATTTCAATATCCATACTGCATTCTTTCAATGGGGGTTACTAAATTTTTTTTTTGTATTTCCCAACCTTAGTAAAGAATTTGAGTCTTCGAGTATGGATCCCTCATAGTAGAGAAATTATAAGATTATAATCTCGCTAACATCAAAGTGAGACCAACATGTATGGCCTCAGACACGTGGTTTACTACGTCATCCATTCATAATTTTTTTTCTAGTCCATCCATACAAATATCCTGTACTTCATGAAATAACTCATTTACTATTATTTCCAAATCACAAGTCAATCGCGAACGTTTTTTCATTCATATATTTTGAAAGAAAGTCACGTGTCTGGTGCCATCAGGTCTGAGATGTTTTCATCACGATTATGACGTCATATTCGCTCTACTACAGTCCATTCATGCTCGAAGGTTTGACTACTATGTAGTAAAGCTAAAATTATGTGTCGGCTGTCAATATATTCTGTGATTACTGAAGATTCTTATTATCTATCATATTTTGAATTTAGACTTGGTTACTATTATTAATTTTTTTCTGTGGAGTATAGGTAGAAGCGGGAATAGGATACTTTACTCCAATGTCAGAAATTTACTTTTTCAATGCTGAAGCTTGGTTGGGGTAAATAAATCCATTTGAATCTTATTAAGCGCCATTCAGAATGTATGTTGTATTTTTGCTGTCAAAAAAAATCAATTTCTACTACCAAAAAAAATCATTTTAAAAACCGAAAAACTTAAAGTTATTGCTATAATTTCCTTTTTTTATAACAATTGGCGAATTCGGATGGATTTGATCGCCCAATTTTACTCTTACACTTCAGGGGGGGGGGGGGTAAATAAAAACATGAGATGTAAATTAATAGTAAACTCAAAATATACTTTAAAAAAAATCCCATTTTAATGCAAATTCTTCAATTACTCTGCAAAACATGGCCCGACTCAGTGAACATCTTATAAAGGCAGGTAACATAATTTTTTTTTTGCTTGACAAGTAAATTATAAGAATATTAAAGTTTCTACTAAGGTTTACTTAAGTGGCGGAGAGTTCATTAGAGTAGGATTCAATTTTTTCCATCTCCTGTAAAGTTGTCCAAATGTGACTTAGGCTCGTCTGACTCTAAGATACAAATACTGGAGCACATTTTCATTAATCCAGCGAATCTTATTCCACAATAACTCTAATTCAATCAAGAGTTATGCCAACAAACTAACCCAAACAAAGCGAGAGCCAGAACACCTTCAATCGCGTATCTAATTCCTGAAAATTTCTCATGTTAAGGGGGTCCGATACCTTCGACATTTTTTTTTTATTTTTATACTTGTACAATCCAATTTTTTTTCTCTTTCTAAATATGCATAAAAAACCATTTTAAGACGCTCAATTTTTTTTTTAAATTGCACATTTATTTTTAAATTAAAATTTTAGTAAATTTTTTAACAATTTTAAAATTCCTACTCCTTTTTTGTTTTTCAATATTTTGAAGCAATTTTTTTTATTTAAGATCTTGAATAATATGTAAATAGATGTATGCATTCAAATTTTGATTCAGATACATCACTTTAAAAAAATAAAATATATTAGATAAAATATATAAATTGACGAAAAAAAATAAAATTCCATTTTAAGTGGTTTTAAAAAACAAATTATGGTAAAAATAGGAAATCTGAATGCATACATCTATTTAAAATGTATTTATCTTGCTATACACACAAAAATTATGATTTTAAGTATAATAGTAAAAAAGCCTTAGCATTTTTAGTGTTCATTAAATTTCAAAACCACGAACAGAGATATTTACTTTTAAAGTTAACATATGATACAACTACTCGTATGTTATAGGAACACATCATTAAAACATTCATAACTAAAAAAGTAATAGGAATTTTTTGAAGCAGTTTTTTGTGAGTTATTAAGATAAGTTTGAATATTATTTTTAAAATATAAAAAAAAAATGACTTTTTTTGCGAATTTTGGGTATCGGACCCCCTTAAGAAGCAGAAACGGGAGTAAATATAAAATATTCTGAAAAATAAAACTTTTTTCACATACCCGCTTTTATTTTATTAAATGTGCAGTAAGTACAAAATGTATGTTCTGAATGTACTAAAAATAAACTAGTGGGCCGATTAACACTATACAATTCTAAAGCCATTTACAAAGCACCCCACGTTTTTTATTTTTTGTTCCATTTGTTTATTTTTAAATTTTCAAAGCATTTAATATAATAAAAACTTTTTTTTTATTTAAAAAATATACTTTTAAAGATACTCAAAAATAAGTAAAATGTACTCACTTTTGATTACATTCGATGCTTAACGTCGATTAACGTAATAATCCGAATACATAAGTTTCATTTTTGAAAAAGACACGTACTAAAAAATAAGTAAAATGAATAAAAACAATTGCATTTGCTTGTCTACATAGACTACCTTCATAAATCACTTTCAATAAATTTCAACAATTTCAAGCAAAACTTACCGGGAATCGAACCCAAATCCTCAGACACCGCAGTCCTGTGTCTTATCCGTTGTACTTAAAGGGCGACTCGAACAAGTTATAAACATAAGTAATGTTAAAAAGGCGTGACAAAAGAATGAGAAGTAAAATAATTGAGTCGTAATAACTCAGTTTCCATTTTAGCGATGGCATAAAATAATGTGGAAAACCATCTTCTGAACAAATATTTTAAGTTTACCAGGTCGCTTTGTTAAGATTACTTGAACAGAAGCAGATATTAGCAATATTAAACCACACTGCTTATTTTTGCAAAACATATATTTACGATTACTTAAATTTGAGTACATCATCGCTCACTTTCGATATCCAATTGTACTCAAAGTACGTCCATGTACTCATTTTAAGCACATCTTTTTACAGTGTATATGTGTTTAATATTAGATTCATTAGTTGGAATCATTTGTTTCGGTGGCACATCGAAGTTGGCGATATCGAGAAAACCGCCTTTGGTGATAGGAGCCAATAGAAAACCTGTTCCACGGCGATTTTAATAGTGTAAGCTAGAATCCCAGACAATGCTACATTGCATTTATATACAATTGATAATTCACCCTCAGATTGTTATGTCCTTATGATGCTCAATCCGTCAATGCTTGAGAGAAGAGGAGAACACAATGGTGAGAATTATGTTATCTTTACGAGATTCTATTGCGTCAAAAAGAAAATATAGATAAGAACCATTGATTGTAGAATTTCTGAATCAAACCTTTTAGTTTGGTCACAAGACAGATAACTAAACTCAGTCGACCTTTAAGTCGTTGAACTTCTGTTTAGGTTGTATTGAAGTGTAGCAATTATTAAAATGGAACTCACTCCTGGTAAGTTTAAATATATATATATATATATTTAAAAAAAATATTCTTAAACAATTGAATTATCTTGATTTTTTCTTTTAAAAATTACAAACATTCATTTGTAATTTTTACAATTTTAAATTTCTTATTTTTGAAATAAATTTGAGACAGTATTGTTGATGAAATACAAATAAAAATATTTTATTTGTGTGTAGAATATTTGCTTTCATTCCCCTTAGTGAGTTTCAAACGATAGATATAAATACAACTTAAAATTTTACATTACTGGATAATTTCAAAAATGTCTACGGATTTCCACGACATATCAGCCACTTTGTCGCCCAACAGTGAGATGCCACACTATGGGTATGGTATGAATAATTACCCTTAAATTTTATGCTCATTGCATTTTCCACATCAATATAATCGTGACGTTAATGTATAATATATAATGTATAATAAAATAAATGTTAATGTCTGAATTTTATATTTAAAAAAATATTTTTGTTCAATATTGTGCTTATCTTAGAAATTGCTCGTTATGTCACCAAAAAGATAAATATTTTTTTGTCTATAAACAGAAAAATTTTATATGCTTAAAGTTCATATAAAATGTATTCATGTATGTCAAATCTAAAAAAAAAGTACAAGAACAATGAAATATTCAATAAAAGAGGTATTTTTAACTTTTCTTTTAAGTCACAGAATAAAAAAAAAGATTCGATACTTCTTAAGAATTATTTAATATAGGAATAATATTAAAGTCGCTTAACAAACCAATGCTTGCTTTGCTCACTATCAGGAATTTCACAACTGATGGACTATATGAAGTGGAAAGCTTTTAGACCCTATATAATTATTTGTATTCCATTGATAGAATAAATTTTTAAATGAAAATTTAGGAATCTATATTAATAGGCAATTGTAATTTAATTGGACATTCATAAAATGAAAATGGGCAGTTAATGAAATAAAAAAAATTCAATTGATTTGGAAAATTAAATTTTTATTTTATTTAAATACCCGAACTCCCAATCTATACTCGGGGACAAAACCAAGTTGAGACTAAAGCAATTGAATATTTATACAAATTATAGCTTCAGGTTCAACTTAGGTTGTCCCCGACATCATGGATATTCACCATGCAAATAATCGATTCCAGCGGCTATAAGTGACACGAGATTTCATGGTTGAAAAGGTTGCAAGCTTAATACTTATCAGTCGATGCAAGGAATATCTGTGTAGGTTGAACATTCATCGGGGTTCACATGTTCTGATATTTTCTGAATTTTAATTTTCTGTGCTAAGTAATTAGGATAAAATAGGCAATGACATTGCCTTGAAATCTCAAGAAAAGAAAAAGTAAAAATAGATGGACTTTAATTTATGTTTTTCTTTTAAAAACAGAACAATTTATGAGCAAAGCCAACGAAGAAATGGCTAAGCCCAAAGTTCCTGTGGACATGGCTATGGACTTGGTCACCCGTCTCTATGGATTAGAAGTGACCGAAATCAAAAGCTTGGACAGCTTCCACGATCAAAATTTCTACATCAAGGTAAAATCCCAAACAATTCTTTGAAATGAGTTTTTATAATTTAATAATTTTACATAATTGAAAATATCTCTGTTTTTTTCTAAAATTTTATGAATAGAATTGCAATTAAAAAAGCTTTGTTTGTTTGCTTTAAGTAACGTCGCACTAGAGCTGCACAGTGGGCTATTGGCGACGGTTCGGGGCCTATCTTGAAGGAAAGACCCGGGAACGATGCCTCGTATTTTTGAACCATGGTCAGATAACGAGGGCAACACCTGAGCTGGCACCCGACGCAACCTCAATAGACGTCAGGACATTGGATCCCGATCAGATTTATCGTGCACCAGTCCTGTATACACGCCAGTATAATTTGTTGGTTGTTCTGGACGACTTTCTAGTATTTTTGTAGCGAAGCTGGAAACCCTTCGATCGCAAGATCACTACTTTTTTACTTTTCTTTGTCAAGTCCATCGGACGGATCCGAACCACCAATCCTCTGATTAGTAGCTGAACGCCTTATCCACTGAGCAACCTGGGGCTCAATTAAAAAAGCATTTATATATTTAAAAAAAATCGCAAACGTTTTAACGTTTTTCCAAATGCTTCTTATTGGCCGAGGTAAAAATATTAAAAACATGAAAACATTGTATTCTTGCTTATTACAACCCAAAGTTTAAACGTATACATAACACTAGATTAATGTAAAAGTCATCTGACCATTAACATTATGAGACGATTCCCTCCTTCCGGGTAGATCATAAACCGTCTCTAATTGCCAATTGTGTAGCACTAATGCGACCTAAATGCAACTAAAATGAAATATTTATACTTAATTTTTGATAGCAGTACATTAGCATTCTTTCAGTTAAATAGTAATTTCCATCAATGCTATACGATGTGCTTAGTTATTTAAACAATACTGCTGCTATCTGTGTCTTAAATATAGATTTTTTTTAAATTAAAAGTACCAGTTTGAGGTTAGCAGAACAATATGCTTAGTGTAATGCGATTTTAATGTGTTAATATTCATCAGAAAATCTCAAATATGCTTACAAGCTACACGTTTTGATAGTTTTTATAAGCTAAAGCTATCACGTTGAATTATCTTTTATATAATATTGAACGCTCAAAATGGAGTTGTGTAGTCAAATATGTATAAGAAAAGTCTTTAAAAAGAATAAATAAATTATTTAAAATACTATATTAATACTAATTGACTCCGAAATGTTCAAAAAAAAAAAACATTTTTGAAATTACTTTGAAAATTAATACTCTCATGCACAAACGACATTTTAAAATATTTTTCTAACTTGATTGCAATTAAATCTTGCTGTCCCTTTTATGAATTTGGCTGATTTTAAAATATCATCGGTATAAACTTTAAACATATATCTTATTTCGTTATCGGATTAGGGAACGTTGAAAGGAATTTTAAACAAGTCGTTTATTTTGTTAATACACCTAAATGTAATACATCCGAATAATGACTGTTCACCACAAAATTATGACCCCACTGTATGTGGAAATTATAGTTTTACCTATGTTTACAACTTTCAGAAAAATAAATATTTGGCAATGAATTTTTAAGTTATAATTTTTCTTTTGAAGGTATCAAAAGATCATCGGAATCCCAACATAGACCAGATTTCAGACCAAGGATACACTCTCAAAATCATGAACCCAATGAAAAGCAATTTGGATGGACACTTTGGTAAATGTTATAAATTATTAATCTAGGAATTATATAGCCCCCTCCCTTAGTGTTGCCCGGGAATCAATCTAAATTAAGACAAATACTTTATTTTTAAGTTTTTATTTTAGGTCAAGTACTTAATTTTAAGACGTTAATTTTTTGGGTTGTTGCAAATGAAATGGCCGTTGTTATGTGGCATAGGAAAACCAAGTATAGCAAAAAAGCAAAATATTTATTTAACTAAAGTAATCTTCTGTAGAATCAATACATTTTTGGCAATGAGTGGTCAGTTTGTTAATTTTAAAAGCTAAAAATGTGGATTGTTTGGACATGATAAAGTTGTTCCACTGCCTCTCATAGAATAATGCATAATTGGCGAAGAATTTCTCCAACAACAACAAACAAATAATGACAGAAATTGATGATAATTTATTAAAGAACGTTTAGGAGATTACGAACAGTTACATAGTACAAGTTATAGTACTGGCGCATGATTGTTTTCAGTGTTTTGTACATTCGCCGTTTATATGCGCTTTACAGATCTGCTATAATGGATTGACCTGGTGGAAAGATAAATAAGTAAATCGGTCCGGCAGAGGACAACCATACAATTATGCATTATGCCTTGTCTTGATGGGGTGGGGCTTCTGAGATCTTCCTATAGCGTCTTCCAGTGTCAATCATTGAAAAGAACATGAAAGATTCTCGTTCAATATCCAATTTTCATCAAATGTTAGAATACGTTCGCCAAACGCTTTTCTATTTCTTGCACTTGAGTATTTAACAGCCCAATCTCAATCGAAGTGCTTCCTTGCGATCGGTGAAAGTATATCACCCGATTATCAAGCTCTTGTACTTTCCCTGTTATCCCAAAGTGTCAGAAAATAGTTGAATAGTGGTCTTATAATACCAACACTACATCCGGTACAATTTTCTAAGGATCTTCTTTAATGGTATTTCTCAAACCGCCTACATGAATAACGTAAGGGCACCAATGGAGTTCGTGTTATGCCTAAGTTCGTTAGGATAAGCAATAGCATTCGTTTTAAAGTCTTATATCTACGTATCTAAATTTTGAAAAACACCCGCAATTGGTTCGTTTAGAGGAATTTCTCCTACTAAACGCTTGGTTAATCCTTTGGACTGTAGTCTTCCAAAAATTCACCAATTTGAACTCAGAAAGAAATATTGAACTTCATTAATTTGACTCCACTGCTAACTTTACGATCATATTACTCAATCTTGTACTTTCTTTACATATCATTCCCCTGCTCTAGTTATTCCTTGTTTGATGAGACCAAACTTTTGCATAATCAGCTGAGCGGGTGCGCCAACATCAGCCAATAGAAAAACTCGTCCCATGAAACGGCCATTTTATATACAACAACTCAATATTTAAAAAATAGCTAATTTAGCTCTAGCTACACAACTTTAAATGACTTACTCTGATCTTATTGTAACACCAAACGTTGCCATCCATTTAACCCCTTTCAAATATCATATCGACTTGCGACTTGACATACTTAATAATCCATCGCAATACGATATTTAGTTGAAATAATTCCGCAAGGAATAATATATACTTAATTAATGACGGGTTTCACTTTGTACTGAAAATTTTGATTGATTTTTGAATTTGAGTTTTGGAAATTTTTGAAAAAACTGTCAAATAATGGAATTTTAAGAAAAAGTTAAATAAAACATTTTAGGCTTGGTGTTAAATAACTACTAAAATACCGACATTAATGGCTTCATTTATCTCTTTAGTTCTTTTAAAAAAAGCGTACATTATATGTATTTCAGAATGTATCTTTAATTAACTTTAGAATAGCTCATTTATTAAATAGAAAATAAAATAACATAGTTTTTTTTAGATGCTATACATGAGGCTATTAATCATTTACTTGAAAAAGGATTGCGCGTTCCACAACCAATAAAGAATCTAGAGGGAAAGACGTGGCAACTGGAATTCCTGCCGCTTCGAGACATAGGTCCTGTATTTGATTCTTAATTGACAATTTTATAATTATCCTTATTATTTAATATTACTTTATATAATAAATCCATATGTAGCGAAATGGTTTGATGGCTACCATTAGTGCTCGAAGGCTTTTTTAGATGGTCAAAATGTCTTTCGGTGGCTTACTAACATCTTAAGATTATTAGAACAATTAATTTATAGAATAAAATCAAATTTGTATTTATGTAGGTATTATTTATAATAGTATCGGAAAATTCTGTTAAATTTAAAAACTTATAATGCTAATATGGAAGCGCATCTTCGAATTAATTTTTTTTTATTTGGAGCTTCAATTGCAACATAATATTCAATTGCATACATAATATTTATAAGTGGTATCTATGAGTAAGAGTTCCCGCGTCTGTTCGTTCTTTTTACTTTCGAATTCAATGAACAATTTTAATTTGACGCCGAGTTAAATTCAGTAATAGTAAATTTCAAACAATTAGGTTCTTGTAGATCATTTGTAAACGATTGTGGTAGTCAACTCAATAACGAGACCTTTTAGGACATCACAAGTTTTTATATAGATACGCATTTAAGCAATGCATTTAAGCAATACGCATTTAAGCAATAACCCCAGCTCATTTAAGCAATAACCCCAGCGAACATTACACTATGCCTCTAAAATATTAAATAAAAGCTTCATATGCATAGTATGCACACAAACTTTTTGACAATAACCTTTATACTTCCAAAAGAAAATAGAACCAATTATGATTTTGCTTAATGTTTTCCGGTACCATTGATTCTTGCACATTTGTCATATTTATTATTAAAAGTTGTGTTATTTTGTAATTTAGAAGGTAGTTCAGCTGTGAATTTAAAATGCGGCATCCACCTTTTGACGTACATAGCAGGAGTTCCCGTGGCCACCATTAAAATAAATGAAGATAATTTTTTCCAGTGGGGCGCATTACTAGCAAAATTTCACAAGGGCTTGGAAGTGAGTAAATTTTATATGTAAATAATGGCATCGAGGTACTTGTCATATCACATTGTTCAAGTAAATACTAAATATAAAGAGAAAATATTCCGACTATAATGAAAAAAAAATAAGATACAAAATAAAATATTAGATTATCCGTTGAGTTGAGCTCAAGCCAACACCTACTGTATAAAGAGGAGTTGGCTTTAGCCCCCATGATTCTCCTGTTATAAGAAGGTGTTGGCATAAAGGAGCAGGTGACCTATAAAAGGTGTTTCTCAAACTACACTGTTCAAAATTATTACGACCTTGCACCAAAATTTGGTACCCATTTAGCTGCAACCAACATTTGGTGCTTAGTTTCGCCATTTTACGGTACTACTACTACGGTACTATTTACTGGTGAAACGTTGTATGAAAACGTTAGGTGGTCGGGCTAAAAAAAAATATCATACTTATCATGCATAACCACCCAACGTTACATAAAATTTAAAATTCGAGTTTTCTATTTTATTTTTTAGTAGTATTTCTGTAGCGAAGCTAGCAACCCTCCGAAAGCAAGATCAGAACTTTTAACTTTTCTTTGTCAAGTCCATCGATCGAGCTCGAACTAGGAATCCTCTGATTCATAGCTGAACGCCTTTATCCATTGGGCCACGGAGGCCCTTGTTCGTTGTTGTCTTTCATGGAGGAGATTCCCCGGCTTGTTGATGTAGTTATAGGAAAAATGTCGGTTGCAGTTAAAGAGGTTAAACCAATTATCGGTGAAACCTCCTCTTTTCCTATAAAGATTTTTGGTTCATCCTAGATTCCACCATAACATGGTGTAATTTGCTGCAGACCTCAGTTTTGTACAAAGATATGGTAAATCGTTGAACTGAAATTTTTAACAGTGGAGTTCCAAATCCAGAACAACCACAAAATAAAAAATATCTAAACTAATTAACACTTTTGCTAATTAGTAATTAGTTGTTAATTAGAAATTGTTATTTATCAATATTTCGTTAATTACCTACCTAATAAATTGCGTTAATTTCTTAAGAAATTATAAATATTTTGCTATTTAAAATTAGGATTAAAATTTATTTTCAGAAATAGCATAATATTTTTTTTTTTCGAAATACTAGTATGTAGAAAATTTGGGACTGGTACATGATACATTTGATCGGGGCCCAACGTCCCGACGTCTATTGAATGCGTTGGGTGCCAGTTCAGGTGTTTCCACGGCATCTGATCATAGATCTAAAATAACGAGGTGCATGTATGAATGTGTGTGTGAATGTGTATGTGTTCCCGGGTGTTTCCTTTTCGATATAGACCCCGAACCGTCGCTAATAGCCCACTATGCAGCTCTAGTGTGACGTTATTTAACCAAACCTAGAAAATTTAAAACTGTTTTATAACGTGTTATTATCTCAAAAAGTGTTAACGAATTTTTTTAATGATCATTTAAGAGTAGAATGGACTTTCAAAATAGCAAAAATCCATCAAAAATGAGATTTTTTTTCTATAAATAATACTGTTGCTTATATTTATAAGCAGCACAACTATACAAATGTCCCATGTAATGAATATATAACACATAATTATTGCAAAAAAAATATGGGTTTTAATACATCTAATACATCTTTAATTACTACATCTTTCACAAAAATAAATTTTTCTCATCTTGTTAAATTTGAACTCAGGTAATATTTCGAAATGTTCCATACGCATTAGGTTTTTGGTTAGAATCTTGAAACTTTTTTAAAGTGTTCTACATATACAAAACGATTTTTGCATACGTCTTCTACGAAAGTTGAATAATAGTTTTTATATTATGAATATTGTTTGGAAATATCTGTATTTTTTAAAAAAATTTAATGAAAATCTACATAAGTTGAATTTTTTAAAAGAAATATTTTTTTATTTGATTTTCATCATATGCAAAAAGTTTGTTTGGTATGTAATAGTGTGTCAAAAATGCTACAATAAAAATTATTCGAAAAAAAATTATTGTGCATGAAACATTTAAATTTTTGTAATTTATTATATGTTTTTTTTTTAAATCAACCTTAAAAGTTTTTATATGTTTTTTAATTAAATTTAAAAGTTTTTATTAGTTTCAAACCAAAATTTAGTTTTTAATAGTCCACTGTATTCTTAAAGCTTTTTCATAGTCAATTCTACAATTGTGTCTTTTTGACCGTGATTACTTTATCATCCCAGCAAAAAAAGTCAGCATAAAACCTTCAAAAAATTTTGAAATTGAAGGTTTTATGCAGGAAAACTGCAGTTTATTTGAAGATCTATAAAACTAAAGGTTTTTGTTTCAATATCCTTCATAAAAACTGTAAAAAACCTGCAAAAAAACCTTCAATTTTTAATCATGAAGGGAAATGTAAATGTTTTAAAGGTTTTATAAAGGAAAATTAAAAACTTAAAAATAAACTGCAGTTTTTGGTTTCAACATCCTTTATAAAACCTTCAAAAAACCTTCAATTTAACAATTTTGATGAAGGTTTCATGCTGACTTTTTTTGCTGGGATTCTATTTAATAAAACTTTATTTAAATTTTATAAACTCTTTATTCGTTTTACAGGATCTGGATTGTCCAGCTCTTATGAAACAGCCGACTTTTTTAGACGTGAAAAACTTTTGCTTTGTGAAAAATTTTCTGGAAAGTCTGGAGGAAGGTGCAGTAGACGCTAAATTAAAATCATTAGTTGAAAATGTTGTAGAAAGACTTTCACCTGAATATGAAAAAAATGTTTCAGACCTACCTCAAGGTACTACAAATAACGTTTGATAACTTTTGGAATTTTATTTTATTTTAAACTTTAAAATGTTTACACACTCTCAGATAACACTCATTTTCTAACATTCTGCCACCGTGAAATCTATTTTCGTCAATTTTGAGTCATTTCATCATTGAATCACGAGACTTTTGACAAATCCTGTAATTTTTAACGGAAGTAATTTACTTTGAATTCTTTTCGGAGGTATGACACTCATTCGGTTCTAATTTCGGTTTTTAATTATGTATTGCCACTATCCAAAACAAACTTTCCTAGTTCAATCGATAACGCATTTATAAAAAGACGTTGTGATATTGCGATAATTTTAAAAGAGATATTGCTGCATGTTAGATTGATTAAGTGGTTATTGTCCAAAAGTTGTTAATGTTTGACTTACTGACTTTGTAGAACAGGACAAAAATGGTGTTAATTTTTTTTACCTACATAAGTCTTTCACGATTACATTAAAAAAAGAACAGAAACCTGTGCCCCTCCCCGGCAAAAAAAAAGTACTTAAAAATGAGTACATGAGCCTACTCGTTTTTTTAGTACAATTACATCGTAAATAAGCGAGGACGTACTCTAATTTAAACAATCGTACTTTCTGAAAATTGGACAGTGTGATTTAATATTGCGACTTAAGCTTCTGTTCAAGCCGACGACACGACAAAGTTAAAAAAAAGTTGTTCAGATGATGGTTTTCCACATTATTTGATCTCGATTGCTTAAATGGAAACTGCGTTATTACAGTTCAATTATCATACTTCCCATTCTTTTGGCACTTCTTTTTAACAATTCTTCTGTTTATAACTTCTTCACATCGCCCTGGTATTACAACAAATAAGACACTAGACTGCGGTATCTGAGGATGTGGGTTCGATTCCCGGTAAGTCTTGGTTGTAATTGTCAATATTTATTAAAAAGTAATTTATGAATGCAGTCTATACACCCAATCTACTGCTTTTTTCTTCATTTTTGAGTACATGTCTTTTTCAAAAATGAAACTTACGTATTCGGAATTATGATAAGCATCGAATAAAAAATGAGTACAGTTTACTTATTTTTTAATACCTATATTTAACGGTGTGGATCTTGGATCCGCCCCCGATCTCGGGTAAATCCCCCGCCCATCAATCAGTGGCGGCTCGCCCACTACAGCAAGTACAGCCGGGCTGCACCTAAGTGTATTTTAAAACTAAAATCAGATATTTTACTAATTTTCTTAAATGAAGATTAGAATTGAAAATGAAATTTCTACGGTAGTAAACAAAATCTCCGATAAATAGCAAGCATGTTACCGTAATGCACAATTCAGGAGGGGAAAAAACTCCATTCAATCAAACTGCAGCCAAAAAGCGAAATTCGAAATCGGCTGCATCGTTGCCATGGTAACCTCTACGTAGTATGGAGATTCCCCCCATGCTAATACACTGCACTTGTGAGAAGGTACAGCCGAAATGAGTTTTCTTGTTTTAGCTGCACTTGAGGTTCGATATGCTGATTGGCTCATGGATGAAACGAGAACTTACGAGATTATATCCAAACGGAAATGGTTTTCGTGATACATTTACTGTCTGCTGTTGTTTCAGGACATGGTCCTGCTGTTGTTTCGTTATGTAAGTTAATATTAAAATTGACCGATTCGCATGTTTAAAATAAAGCAGGATTGCTTTAATTTTCAAAAAAAAAGTAAGTGTTTTCTATTTTTTTCGCATGTTATCATTTCCTAAAAATTGAAAGGAAACTTTATTTGAGTAGTGAATAATAAAGAATTTCCGTTCATATAAAGTTTTTGGAAAATAGGGGGGGGGGGGGGGGGTTCACATGATTTCGGCTGCACTAACAATTTAGACCACGGGCCGTCACTGCCATCAATGTGTTTATGCGCATCATATTCCATTTCAGGCTTTTTACACGGAGATTTCAACGACCGGAATATCCTGGCGCAAGCTGCAGATCCAGATGGGACTGAATACAGTGTCGACGGGATCCTGGACTTTGACGACATGCACTACGGAACCTACGCTTGGGACTTGGGAATGATGCTGGGGCATGTCCTACTGGTGGAAAAGACACTCGACCCTCTGGAAGCCGTCGGACATGCAGTGGCCGGATATCAAAGTATCCGAAAGCTTAGTGAAATCGAATTATCGTTCTTAAAGGTAGTTCAAATATCCATTGGATTCCAAATACAAGACATAAGATTGTGAAATTTATTAGAAATTAATTTAAAACATTGTCTGTATATGAATGTTCCTTGCTTTTTTTTATGTAAAAATCCAGTACAACCTTAAAATAGACACTATCTTACCAAGCCGAATATTGGTTTATACAAGAAGTCCCCAAATGCAGAATCCATGATAGAAAGTATAATTAATTACAATATTTTAAAGGAATATAGAATTAGACCAAGAAGCATGATGAACAACCCATCGAAAGAGACACACTATCTCAGTTTCATTATATATTTTATTACTACTTTATTATATATTTTATTACTACTTTATTATATATTTTATTACTACTTTATTATATATTTTATTACTACTTTATTATATATTTTATTACTACTTTATTATATATTTTATTACTACTTTATTATATATTTTATTACTACTTTATTATATATTTTATTACTACTTTTATTATATATTTGATTTTAATGTCTCATGCTTACCATATAGTTTTTTTATATTTAACCCAGGTATTTTAGCCCTGGTCAGTCATGTTTTTGTCCTGTGTGCAGGGCCAATTTTGAGGGTGTGCGACGTGTGCCACCGCAGAGGGCCGCGCTTCTGAAGAGCCCCATCGCTCATAAAAGAAAATGCGCAACGTGGGATTGTATTAGATAAAATGAACTTATCATTATTTTTAAAGTAAAACGTTTTTAAAATCAGCTATGGGGTATAAAGTAGAAACACTATGTTACGCTTTAAGGGTGATGCATTCCGACACTATAACTCCATGACATATAGCACGACTGCCAACTTTTGTCTCGATCGATAGGAAAGCAGGGTTATTTTTAATTTTCAATAAAAGAGCACAGTAATTCAGAATTTTCACATAACGAAATTATTTAATAAATATTCTATATTAAGACAATCTAACTGCATTTTGTAGTTGATAAAAAATATATCGATTGCCTTTTAAAACTTCTGATAAGCATACTCATAAGTTTCATTCAAACTTAGTTATAAGTACATGTAGAGCATTTACAGAGGATCCATAACTATGTTCTCATTGGTCCACACGATATCTAAGGGTGGCCCCCCTGCATGTGTGTCTTTATTTTAATTGTATTTTAACTGTATGATCACATATTATTTGTATATTATATTTCAATTCAAATAATACAATTTAATTCTGCTAAGTAGATGAACGCTGATGAAAAAAAAAGATAAAGACACTTGGTAAAACGATCTATTCCTTTTTGAAACATAATCAACCATCCTAAAGGACAAGGTATTTTAAGAGTAAAAAAACAAAAGGTCTTTCGTCCATAACCAACTAACGAAACAAAACTTTATTTTATATTTACATCGCAAGCTTCCTTTAAAATAATCATTTAGACATTATGTCCTTTAATACTAACAAAGCATTAAACATAAATCCAAATAATGTAAATAATTTTTAAACAACGTTTACTTACTAAAACACATAAAAGTAATTAAAAAAAAGGTATATGAAAAGATATAGCAGGAGCATAAAACCGAAATTGGCTGACAATTAATTTTCCTACTCAATCCTGATTTTTAAAGTGCCATATGTACTTTTGTACTGCTGTGTTTTGGTACGTAGGTATCCCCTCTATGTTGAATATAAAATATTTTATAATGTATTTATTTCCTTCTAATTGCAGTCAGGTTTTTTCATTTAGTCTTTCAGATAATTCTTTCAGATATTTATATTATCATATAAAGAACTAGTATTACAAACACATACGATTTTTGAATTTTTGTTTCAGATATGCATGGAATGTCGAGTGTCTATGATGTCACTCGTTTCTACAGTTGTGGACAAGGATCCTACCAACTCTTACATTGTGATGTTGGCACCATTAGAGCCCAAATTGGAAATGTTAAGACTTCTATCTGAAGTAGACAATAAGAGTTTGTTGAAAATGTATGACAAACACTATTTAGCTACAAAATAGTGATTAAGAATTATATAAAAATGACCATGTTTATGCATTTCCACTATGCTATTCATATTTATTCAAATTATGAAAAATATGTGAGTGTAATATCATAAATTATGGAATAAAAAGTGTAAATGTTTTGCACGAAATTTGGAATTTCAATTTGTTTACACATCCATTTGTAAAATTTCACATTTGGATAATTTATGATGCATTCGAATAATAATGGATAATTTAATGTACATACGAATAATAATGATACATACGGATAATTTATTACATTCAAATAATGATGATAAATATGGATAATTTATACATAAAATATGAATAAAGCAATCTCATACACTGTTAAAAATTTCAGTTCAACGTTGCACCATATCTTGGTGCTCTGCACACCATATTATGGTGCAATCTAGGTTGAACCAAAAATCCTTGATCAAGAATAGTACAGCTTTTACCAAAAATGGTGCAATCTCATAAACTGCAACCAACACCTTCGCTGAATCTATAAACCGTGGAATCCTCTCAATCCTCTTGCATTAGGGGCCCGGTTGCCAAGTGGATAAAGGCGTTCAGCTGGTAATTAGAGGATTGCCAGTTCGGGTGGTGGACTTGACAAAAAAAGTAGTGATCTTAAGATCGGAGAGTTGCCAGCTTCGCAAAAAAAAACTAGAAAATTGTCCAGAACATCCAACAAATTTATCGACGTTTCACCATAATATGGGGTAGCAAAAACACGAATTTTGGTTTAACGTTTTACCATAAAATGGTGAAGCGAAAATATCAGTTTTGGTGCAACGTTTCACCACTAAATGGTATCCGTAATATCACCCTAAAATGGTGAAACTAAGTACCAAGTAACGGTTGCAGCTAAATTTGTACTGATTTCAAAAAGTATTATATTAAAGTTGTTATTAGTATATTCAGCTGATTTCCAAAAGTTCAATACGTATGAAATTAGTGTTAAACATTTACGTTTTTACCACTTGTTTTTATTTTTTAGATTTTTTTTAACGACCTTTCTAGCGCATTTTTATTAAAGTCGAATGTGAAGAGAAGAAAAACCTTTAATTTTACCATTAATTTTCTTTATCCGGCAAATCTGCATAAAACTTATATAAAATATTAAAAAAAGGCAGTTTTTATGAAGATTTTATAAAAATATTATGCAGATTTATCGGTAAAGAAAATTAAAGGGAAAATTAAGTGCTTTGTCTGAATTAAAACTACGATTTCCATGCAGATTTTATACATGAATTTGAAGCAAAAAATTACAGTTTTTGACTAAAATTTTATATTGATTTTTTTTGCTTTGTTAATGGACTTGTTAAAAGGGATAACTTCCCTACTACAACCAGTTTAAAATTTTACACATCGCTACAATATACCAACTAGCTTTAAAGAAAGTATGGAATTGTTTTTGAGTATTGTAAAAGCTTACATCTTTCTTGTAAGTGTAGTTACATATAGATACTATGATTATAAGTTATTTATATATTTGATTTTTGTTTACGTAATATTTTTGTATTTATACAAAAAAAATGGATGTTCTTGATTTTTATTTTGATAATTTTCTTTTTCAAAATTTCTTAAATATTGAAAAGGCAACTAAAATTATGGAATAAAATTCTTAAAGTAAAAGTTAGAGGTTTTATTAAACACAAGTTCGTATAAATGTTTAAGGCTAGTTGTTTGCTTGATATATTGAATAAAACCACTCATTTTATCTGGATGTGCTTGGTTTTAACTTATCTTAATATAAGAACTTGGATAATCGTAAAAAGTAACTAAATAAATTTAGTTGTGTAACTTAAAAAAAAATCACTGTTTGTCGGCTAAAAAATTTAAAGATTCCTATTTTTTATTAATTATAAATAATTATTTTATGAATAGTTATTGTTATTAATAGTTATTGGTATTAATAGTTATTGGTATTAATAGTTATTTTCATTAATATAAATATTTTATTAATATAAATTATTTTTATTAAAATTATATTTATTAATATAATTATTTTAAAAAAAAAATTGTATTACAAATTATGTTTTTATTATTTTATTTAATATTAAATTTGTTTTTTATTAAGTTTTTTTTAATTATTTTTTTTATTAATTATTATCAATTAAATGTTAATAACTATTTATTATTATTAGTTGTAATTTTAATTGGTCAATTCAATCAAAAAAATATATTTTATATATAAACACAATCTTTAATTCTACAGTACTTTTTTTTTGTAACAAAAAATTAAATTTTATTGACTCAAACAGTTTTTACGAAAAAAATAACTATTTTTTTACTATTTACCTTTTTAATGACAATCCTTTATTTTAATTGTATACTTTTTCAAAACTAACATATTTACACATAAATATATTGGTATAAAAACAGTTATTTGAAAGCAAAAATCAAATCAAAGCAGACAATGAATTTTATTATCTATATATAATTTTTCATTTTACATGTAAACCCCTTTTCTTAAGTACATCGTCCCATAAAAGTAGAACTTCTTCCACATCAGTATGGGCAAGTCGATTCAGCATGTTCCTCTTGGGCTCCAATGCTGACAGCATCAAAATGTAAGAATTGGTTGGATCATCCTTGGCAATAGTTGAAATGAGGGACATCATAGACAGTCTGCACTCCATGCATATCTGGAAGTAACGGTAGAATAGTTAAGTTTTGCAGAGCAAACAACACATTGTGTATAATTAACAACAATTTCATTGAAGAATTTCCCCCCTCAGTCCCCCTCTCATAGCCAGGCCGTTGGTTACTGATAGTAATGTTAAGTACTTCGAATACTAAATATTTATTCATCAGTTGCAGACACACACTCTGACTAGAAATTTTCAAAAATACCTTTTAGGACTCTGGGTGTTACAAAACATCTAGAAAAGGTAAAAGCCTGTTATCGAGTATTTTTTTCTAAAAATACTTATCTAATTATTTTGATTGTTTTAAAAAAAGTTAGTATATGAATTATTCTTGAAAAAAAGGACACATTTATAAGAGACTAGCTGAAATACCCGTTCTACGCACGGGAAGGAAATAAGTTACAAAATTGATCCAAATACAATATTTATAGCGAATTAAACAATATTCTTAATTTGTCACCCATCAGGGGGAACCACACTATTAAAAATACTAATAATGAAATTTTATTTTCAAGGTCCTGCAAGAAATGGATAGATTGATAATATGGGGAAGTTGGCTATACAATAACGTGGATACATATATATATGTTATTCCCGTTGATTAACATACATATTTTAACCTTAAGTGACACCCCAAAGAGGAACAACTCTTATAATTGTTAATAATAATTATCTCCGAAAAACTTTTATTAGACACCTATGTCAACATTTATGGTTAAGTTAAACAAATTGGTGAGAATATAAGAAGAAGAAAAAACAAAAACGATTTTAAAAGGTTCATTTGCCAAATTCAAGATTTTAATATTTTTTCTTTTTTACAGTAAACCCTATCAATAAGCGAGGGGCACGGTTCCCCAGCACTTTTTTTGGATTTTGCCCCCGCACTTTTTTATTATTTAACTTTTTTAAATTAAAAATAAATCATATTTTTTACTGCATTGCCAAATCAATTTTTAAAAAAATCGTACCCTATACCCCCTACCCACTGCTACGGACGATTGACACAAACCCATTCCCCCTCTGACACTTGTACCACGTGAGGAGGAGTCTACAACAATAGTTTTCAATTCCGCTACATAACTCCTCGTATAGGCATACAATCATATAAAGAAAGGTAGGCCGCATCGATCAAGCATATTACTAAACCATTCCGCCCGCTGACCTTTGTACTCCGTGAAGGGAATGTCGTCCTTAACTGCAGACGATTTCGTTCCCATTACTTCTCGGGGAATCATGGTATGGGCAATAAATGACCTACCGTGGTATAGGAACGTGAGTCGCGTCGATCAGATAGGTTTTTAACCCTTTACCCTCTGATTTTTATACCGCATGAAGGAAAATGTCACCCTTGGTGACAGGCAGTATACACTTCCACCCCAATAATTCTATGGGAAATCAGCCTTCGAGGATAAATGACATAACATGGAGTAGAGAGAGGTAGGCCGCGTCAACCAGATTGACCATTTATACACTCTCCCTCTCACCTTCCTACCACGTAGGGTCCAAAGTATTCATGAACCAATTATTACGGTACAGAGTGGCTGGTACCTACCCGATAGCTTACTTTTTCTATGTCCACTTTGTACGACTGGCCCGCCCGAAGGCATACAGCGAGATGTTTCACAGAAACTGAAGCTTCGACAGCCGTGAAGGCAACCCAGGCCAACCGAGAGGACGCCGGCGATCACCGGGTCCATGAAGCCAAGCGACCCGTGGTGCGAACAAACATCCACGGGCGACAACGTGTTTTAAAATTTGAACTCAACTGAAAGATTTGCTACTTTGCCTTTATTAACTGTATTACAGAACTTCACTCACAGGTAGAGTGGTAACATAACTGGCCTCTCGGCAGGTAAACTAATAAATAATGGATAACACAAAACTAACTGAGTGCACGGAGGCTAAATTACAAACTTTTATTTAGCGATGGGCTTCCTGTCTTGAACCTTTATATTATTCATACTGTATACTTCTCTTCAGTTTGATAATATATTTTTCGTATGGCTTGCACTTTTGGTCGTAGCATTTTTCGTTTTGTTTTCTTTTTCACAGTTAAATCCCCCCCGGTGCGACGGGCCGGATATTATTACGGCACAGTGTGGCCTGTACCTACCCGATTACCCGATAGCTTACTTTTTCTATGCAAGATATAAGTAACAACTCTGTCAAATTTCATCTTCCTGGGTATACAGAAAGTTAGAGAAATAGTGTGAGTGTGGACAAGTGGCGAGGATTTTTACTTTTGGCAGTTAGAGTTCGAATTTTTTAATTCTACTACCAGAAAATCCTGTTATTGGGAGCAATTTTGACTTAAAATGTACCTCCATGCCAAATTTAACTTTCATAATTGTAGTACGGAATATCCCGTTGTCCAATCATATTTTCACCATTTTGACATTTTATAATTTTTTGACATTAATTTCGCCATTTTTATATTATTTTTACATATATGATCATATTTTAGTTCATTTGGCGATATTTTATTAATTTGGCGAAATGTTTTATTCATTCGGTGAAATTTTAATTTATTTGGCGAAGTTTATTAATTTGGCGACAGTTTTTAGTTATTTGGCGACATTTTGGCGATATTTAGTCATCAGCCAATCAGAATGCTCCTCGTACGTTACATAATATTAAAAATTTCCATTGTTTAAATTTTATATTTTGCATTGTTACATGTTCTCCATGTTAATCCTATGGAGTAGTTTCGAAAAAGGGGTTTTACACCCCCTTAAATCCGTTCGATCGGAACAAAAATAGCTTACTTTTCCTATTTAAGGTATAAGGAAGAACTTTGCCAAATTTCTTCTCCATAGGTATACGGGAAGTTGGAGAATTAGTGATGAGTGATGAGTGGGTTTTTCGCATTTATATATATAGATTATTTTGATTATTTTATAAAAAAAAATAATAAATTTAATTAAAAATAAAATAACAAATTTGAAAAAAAAAACGAATAATTTTTCTTTTCTCTTAATACTTACAGCGACTTTCATAAAAATCAAGATAAATCTGTATGAAGAAATTACTACAGGAGGGTTGTTTTCCTTCATATATCTAAAACTAATGATTTGATTTTGGCAATACATGTTAAATACAGTTTCCATTCGGTAGAAGTTTTAACGTTGAGAGGTTTTCCGACATTCTAACTAGAAGATAAGTTACAACTACAAAACATGTTCTCTGTGTGATCTTACAAGTCATCTAAAAATTCAATTCTGTTCATGCAAAGACATCTTAAAAAAGAACTGAGTTATTACTTTTTACGCTGCGCGCCTACTTGATATGGCTTTAAAGATATGAGGGTACTATGGTAGTTGCATTTTATAAATTTTTAAGAAGAACATTGTACATTGTTAAAAATAGGTATTCAGTAATAAGTAAAATGTACTAATTTCTAAGTACACCCAGCAAAAAAAAAGTCGGCATAAAACCTTCATCAAAATTTTGAAATTGAAGGTTTTATGCAGGAAAACTGCATTTTTTTTGAAGATCTATAAAATTAAAGGTTTTTGTTTCAATATCCTTCATAAAAACTGTTAAAAACCTCCATATAAACCTGCAAAAAACCTTCAATTTTTAATCATGAAGGGAAAATGCAGATAATTTAAAGGTTTTATGCAGGAAAATTAAAAACTTCAAAAAAACTGCAGTTTTTTGTTTCAATATCCTTTATAAAACCTTCAAAAAATCTTCAATTTGACAATTTTGATGAAGGTTTCATGCTGACTTTTTTGCTGGGCATCCAATGCTTATCATAGCTCTAAATACATCAGTTTCAGTTTTGAAAAAGACATGCACTCAAAAATGAGTTATTATGAACAAAAACAGCAGCTGCTTTCCTACATAGGCTGTCTTCAAAAATCCCTTTCAATAAATATCAACAATTACAACCAAGACTTACCGGGAATCGAATCCATTTACTCAGGCACCGCCGTCTAGTACATTATCCGTTGTACTACCAAGGTGACATGAAGAACGTATAAACAGAAGAAATGTTAAAAAGGTATGCCAAAAGAAGGGAAAGTAAGACAATTGAGTTGTAATAACTCAGTTTTCATTTAAGCAATCGAATAATTCTTCAAATAATTGGGAAAACAATCTTCTGAAGACCTATTTTAAGTTTGTCAGGTCGCTTTGTTAAGATGACTTAAATAGATGCTGAGATTTGCAATATGAAATCACACTGCTCATTTTTGAGAAAGTACGATTACTGAAATTTGAGTATATCATTGTTCATTTACGATGCAATTGTACTCAAACAAAAACGAGTAGGTTCAGGTGCTCATTTTAAGTACTTTTTTTTAATGGTGTAGACTAACAAAAAAGTATCACTTAAAGAATGAAAAGGAAATTTTCACATTCATGAATGACATTTCCAATAGATAAAAATTATTTCTGATCAATTGCTGAAAGAATTATATGAAAGTTATTTTTCGTTTTGAAGATCCAAAAATGGTTTAATTTAAACTATAGCCCGAAGGACCACTTTTGGACACCTTCACGGACCACCAGTGGTGTACAAACCACAGCTTGGGAAAAATTGATTTAGACGTACACAAATGTTTTTATAACAAAATCAGAATACACATAATCTAAAATTTCACTTTAATAGAATTGTTTGGAAAGTAAACCGTACCAAAATTTACCATTTAAAACAATTCATTGAGGATAATTAAGTTTTGTAATTACTAAGTCACTAATAAATTCTCTATTGACATTAATGATATTACATTTATTATACTAAATATTTTAGGCAATATAAAGTAAATTTCACTGTGTATTGTGAATATTTATTTTACCTATGAAATGTTTTAACAACTTTATTGTCTTCTTTGAAATATACTAAAGCTTCATCGCTAAGATTGCACATCAATCTGAAGGAATTATTGTTTCCAACGTATCCTTCGAAGATGAAAAAATTGAAGAACCGTTGAAAACCACGATTGAAGAAAGGTTGGTATTCGAAAATTCGAAAATTAACATCTAATTATTAAATATGTCTATTTTAAATGCTAGATTTTACTTTGAAATGTATTCCCCCGAGACAAAAAGTTTCGTATGCCGCGTGTATGCCTTCCGTATGCCAGCCGATTTTTCGTATGCCAGATGTATGCCACATATGCCCTCGAACTGATGACCGCGGAGGTGGTATGCCCGGTGTATGCGAACGGCATATGCTTCTTTTTACGATCCAGAGGCAATAATATTAATATGCCGCGTGTATGCCTTTCGTATGCCAGACTGATTTTTTCCGAGACAAAAATATTAATATGCCGCGTGTATGCCTTTCGTATGCCAGATTGATTTTTCCCGAGACAAAAATATTAATATGCCGCGTGTATGCCTTTCGTATGCCAGACTGATTTTTCCCCGAGACAAAAATATTAATATGCCGCGTGTATGCCTTTCGTCTGCCAGACCAATTGTTAGTATGCGAGAAATATGCCTAGGTATGCTTTCGACCTGATGGGGGGAGGGGGGGGGGAAATGAAATAAAAGAAATTTCCCAACTTAACGATTCGAAATTCCCAACTCAACAGTGCTGAAAATTCCCAGTTCCAACTTATCGACATTTTTCATCTTATATATATATATATATATATATATATATATATATATATATATATATATATATATATATATATATATATATATATATATATATATATATATAAATTTTTTTTTTGGTAACATTAAACAGTTCTCTCACAAGCATTGATTTGTTACACCCATATTCCAATGCAGTGTACGTTTTGAGGTCTAATTTAAATGTAATCTTACAAATTTCTAATCTTCTCTAGCTTTCGTTTGTTAATTTCCATCAGGCATAAATTTTCCCAACTCGGGGTTTTTAGAAGTTGAAATTCCCAACTTCAAGGTTTCCAGAAAATTGCCCCCCCCCCCGTCCCCCATCCCCCGTGCGACGGGCCTAGCCCGGGAAATGGCAGTGGCATATTCAACTAAAGGCATAGTTTTACAATGCTTATGATTTCGATCCAATTTATTGCAACATTAAACTCGATGTTTATAATTGGATGTATAAGTTGAGTCGTAAATATCTATAGTTTCACTTCCACTTGAAGATCTCGAGTTGTAGACATGTGTGGGTGAATTACGCAATGAGAGAAGGAACGCGGAAGTATGTAGCCATTTTGGACTTCGACTGGATTAGGCTTGGTTGACGTGCAGTGCAATGGCTAACGGATTTTTCCATAGTCGAAAACCAAGCAAAAGGATGGTGTTCCTGCTAATCTCATTACAGATTAATTTAAAACAGTGACGGCGATGGAGTAGAAAAGTACGCGACTTTATAGAAACCCAACGTAACGCAGTGTGCCTCCGTAACGCTGTGTGGGCTACGGTCCCACACTTTGTCAGTGGTGAACATAAGCCTGTGAATGTATCTTCTGTCACGGCTTAGAAGAGAGGGTCTCTTAAGAAAATATGCAGCAGTATTGTGTTTTCAAGTCAATTTGATTATACCGATCTTGCTTTTTACGTTTCATCAGGACACCCAACAAATTCTACATCGAAGGATTTACAAAATTGAAAAGGTTATTTTTGAATTTATTTTTGAACTCCAAAATTGCTACATGTTAACTTTATCTAGGATTTATAATTTTATGAAATAAATATTTTAAATATGTATTTTATTTAAAAATAAACATTGTTCATTCCAATTTTATGTTTTTTATTTAAAAAAAAATTAAGAATAATTTTTATTTATTATAAATCTGTATTATTTTTTTCTTCAAAAAAGTTAGTTTTGAAGCTAAAATTTAAAAAAAAATGTGTATCATGAGTTTTATCTAAACATAACAATAAAAATGTCTTTATATTTTAAATAAATTAATTTTTATCAGACATTTCATATTGTTAAAATTTGATATCTAAGAAGTAGGCCAATTTAATGTATCGTACGAAGTAAATTTTTAAATATTATTCGAATTTCTCCAAAAGCATGAGCACCATTTCAAAATAGTCCACATCAGCTACTTTAAATGTTTAAAAGATCATTTAATGCAAATTATAATTAAAGTACTTTAATTAATATTTAAAAAAATTGCAAAAATTACACTTCATTGCATTAACTTTCGATAGTTTGTTTTACTGATAAATAATACAATAACTTTCTCTCTCAAATTATATTTGATAAAATTTTCTAAATATTCTTTATATATTATTATGGTACTACAAAGATTTCTAGAGTTAAAATGTAAAATAAAAATTGACATCATCCATGAAAAGATTCTTCCTGAACAAAATAAGTAACTGTCTATATTCCAAACAGATTGTCTATGTGCTTAAACAATGTTACTATAAAAGTTTTTTTTAAAGTTAATTTCTTTTGTGAGCAATAACTATAAAACATTAAAAACTGTAATGTAAATAAAAATATTCTTACTTTAAATTTATTATCAACAAGTAAGGTGTAAACTTTTCTTCTCAAATACAAGTTTCTCCTCCCAAATATATACTAAATAAAATTATACAGACACAAAGTGTGTCACTTTATATAATAGAACTATAATTTATATGTTCATAGAACTAACTTATTTACTATATCCCTGAAAACCTATTACAAGGGATAAAAAAAAACTTGATACCTCGTTGTCATATTAAAGCCTTACTTTTTGATGAGTTGAGTCAACACAAAAACACAAAAATTTTGTTCAGTCAAAATGGGATATTTATATAGTAGGTTGTTTCTTGTTAGAATCACTAAACTTTCTATTGAGTGTTATTAGCCATTTTGCAATTGATAGAAATGAGTTCCTTGAAATCAAAATTTAAATTTATACTACGTAGAGTATTCCTAATACACATTAATTTATAATTCATGTTAAGCCCAGGTGTAGGTTTAAAATTTTAAGCAGAAAAAAAAATATATCCATATTTATTATTTTTATTTTACATTTGGTGGACAGTATAAATGCTATTTTCTTCTTTAGGAAACAGTAATTACTTTATATATAAGTATTTTTAAAAAAGTTTTGTAGCATGAAATGTAATAAGAAAAAATATTGGCTAAATAAAAGTTACAAGATTTAAATAAAATCTCAATGTATGACTTTTTAATTTCATATGAATATACATAGCATAGTTTTACATTTATTAAAGTAGAAATTTGAGCTTCAAAGAAATACTTTTTAAATAAATGTCGATATTGAGTTAAAAGAGAGAAAAATTAGTTTTGCTAACTAAAAACTAACATGTCCTAATTATATTCATATGAAATTATAAAGTCATACATTGAGATTACTTTTTAAATCTCGTAAGTAACTTTTAAATCTTGTAAGTAACTTTTATTTAAGCAGTTTTTTTTTATTCTTATTACATTTCATGCCACAAAACTTCTTAATAATACTTATATGTGAAATAAAAATAATAATGATATTTTTTTTCAAAAGTTAATCTAAACATCGTGGAAAAAAGCCGTCATGTAACCTTCACAATTGATGCGATCTGCATACATGTGGCATACAGAGGTGATATGCCAGCCGCATACATGTAGCATACGGAGGTGATATGCCAACCGCATACATGTCGCATACGGTGGCGATATGCCAGGCGCATACATGTCGCATACCACCACCGTATGCCAGAGTAATATGGGATATTCTCACAGGGCATACGAGGCATACGTATGCCACATGTATGCGGCATATATGCGGCATACTAGAGGCATACACCTTTATTTTGTCTCGGGCCATTATGTGAATTTATTATTTGTGCATATGTACATACTTCATTTTATTATTTACTCCCTATCCAATTTTTCACATGAATTAGTGGCCAACGTGGTTGACGTGGCATATTTCCTCTATAAGATTATAGATATTTTAAACACGTTGGTTGACTCCCTCTTGAGTTATAGGTCTTTGAAATACTATTTTATTTATATCCCTTCTGCCGAAACCGGATCGATTAGTGAACGTGATATCACGTGACTAAGCCAAAAACTATTTTTTTTTACAAAAGTATTTGGAGTTTTAGAAATAATTACAGAAAATATATTCATTTTTAAGGATAAAAGAAAAGTGTATTTTAAAAGAACAAAATTTCGTAAGAATAATCTGATCAAGGAGTTAATTCGTATATAAATATTCTTTATTGATTAACTATTCATTGTCAATTGCATTTTCATATTAAAATTTATTCTGTAACATATTTCTTGCAGCCAAATGAAGTTCCGATTCCTGAAGAAAAAGTTCATTATATTAGACTGGTGCCCTTTTGGCAGAGATGGACTAAATCTAAATGACTTTCTTACCAGTCCAAAACAAATATAATTTTTTTTTTTGTCGCAATGGTTCTGTGACTGAAGTATTGTTTAAAAAAAGTTGTTTCAGATGATTTAAAAATTCTAAAACCATATATGTGTGAAGTTAATTGAAAATGTTCTTTATTTTTTATATGTAATAAAAGTTTCTGCATTTATGAAGTCAAATATATTATTTAAGTGTCCATTTTTTATTTTAAAATGAAACAAATGGTTACTTGCCAATGAAATTTTAATTCCTAAAAAATAATATTAGTTTCAAATATAACTCATGAACGAATTATTTCCTCTATAGGATGGTAATTTGCACATATCGGTTGATTCCCGTTTGAGTTATAGGTATTTAAAATACTAACTATTTTATTTATATCACCATGCATAAGCTATGTTCGAAACTACTATTATACTCTTAGTATTTGAATGTAGTACAGGTTTAAAACATGTCAAATATATTTAGGAAAATAGGATATTGTGGGGCATAAGGAATAAATAGTAGTCCATATTCATTGTGAGTATGACACCTTTTCTGCTCACAGGTACGAGTCCTTAAGGTGTCACTTGCGCCTTGGGAGCTCAAATACATTCTAATTAGGTAATTGTTGAGATAAGGTTCTCTTAGAAGACGTCAGGAATTTTTTGGAGTTAGTTAAATAGACTTCCGATCGCAGGGCTCGTCTTTGGTTAATAAGTCATTGCAATAGTGCAATATCGATATTAAAATGATCATAGGGATATTTTTTCACTTTAACTGTAAATGGTCCTTATACATAAAATAATAATATGTAAAAGATGATACTTAATACAGCTTACAAATATAACATATATTTGTCAAGTAAACTGCAATAAGCACAAAACTGTTACCGAAATTGGCGAAGTTTATTTTAGAATATACCAATTCATTTCACATAATACAAATAATTATATGGAATTCTTCAAAGAGAAATAAAATGCAATGAATGTTTTATGCAACCGAGATAAAAATGTGTGTTAAGAACTCCTTTTATTTAAGATGTTACTTATGTGAAGTTCTTTGTTATCTACTTCATTAACAATGAATATTAAACAAATTACACTTAACACTAGTTTCGGATTAAAATAATACAAGAAAACTCTTTGCATTGATTTAAAATTTTTATATCATTTTCGAAAACATTTATACAAAATAATCTCTAAGTTGAGGACTGTTGATGGCTGAGCAAAATGGGTTGGAAATTATATATTTAAAATTGTATAATTGAAAGAGTTTCTGAAAATCTGTTATTTTATTTGTTAAAATAATTTGTCTTTCTTTTTCTTACCAAATATTATTTAAATTTCAATATTAGTTATAATTCTATAAACAAAAACAAATGCTGTTAAAAGTGTATTTTTTAAAACTCTTATGACCACCTCACCTGTTCTGTATTTCATTAAGAAACTTCATAATGCTCAGTTTGAATAACACATATTTATAATAGCAGATTTTTTTTAATAAAAAACATCTGTAAAATAGTATAATAAAATAGGTTTTAAGTATTGTCTTATAAAATCAATTTTAGCCTCAGTTCATTATCGGAAACACTTCTAGGGCGAAAACGTATCTGAAATTCAAGCGACCAAAGAATGTACATTAATAAGTTTCGCTTTGTAAAATATTCTTGCTCTTATAACAACCTACCATAAATAGCATACCACACAAGCTTAACTTATAAAAAATATAAGACATTTAAAATTTGGCTCTTTCAGTAAAATGACAGTTTTGTGTCAAATATAGTTATTCATTTTTAAAAATAAATTTCAAGAAAATTCTGAATTTTAAAATGTTTTTATTCACACCCTGTTTTATATGAAAAGGTTCATTTTTCTCTTTCCATTTTCTTAAATCATATAAAATATGTTAGACTTGGTTTAAGATAAAAACGACCTAATTACTGCCTTTTGAAAACATGTCATGTTTATTTTTATTACAAACTAAACCTAACATGACGTCATCGTATTTCTGTCTCAATGCTCACAGGAATTCAGGACTATACTAATCCCCTCCCCCCTCCCCCATCCTCCCCCCTTATTTACGGATTAAAAACTAGTTATTCTGATAATGAAGATAATAACTTTGTTCAAAACAAGTCGCATCTTCAGAATATATTTTATTGTAAATAAAAACCTTTTTTCTCATATGATTCCGCCTGGAGTTATGTGGATTTTGCAAACCTCGTTATTTAGGTAGCGATCCCATACAACAATGTACCCGCACCGATTTTATAGAAGTATTCACGTCAAAAAATTTCATAATAATATTTTTGTATTGAAGAAGTCTCAATTAAACGAACATTGATTTAAAAAAAAACTATAAACTTTCAAATGGCTGTCCTGAAATATGCATGCATTTTTTATTTTCCATATCTATGCATCAATATATCAACTTCTCTTTTAGAAAATAAAAAAAAATAGGTTAATTAAAGACCTGGTATTTTTAGAAATCTAGAATGATCTGTTCTTAATCAATTTAAAGAACAGATGAAAAAATAAAATGTATTCTTTTTTGAGCGAAATGTCGAGTTAAAAATCAGCCTCCTCGACGTTCAGTGACTTGTGAAACTATGAGAGGAAAAACACCGAGTACATATGTCAGCTCGTCGTTTTTTCGTAGAAAATGAGTGGGGTGTGGTTTTTCTGATTCGATGGGCCCCACGACTAGGAAAAAGACGCAGCTGAATAGAAGAAAAAAGAGTGTACAAGGGTGGAGCGAAAAAAATCAAAATTTGATTAATGTAAAGTAAAGTTATTCAAAACTTAAAATATTTCCATAGAGCTAAATTTTATCATTCAAAGTATGAATATAAGTACTATATTACTTTTAGTTGTCTGATTGCTTGAAAAGTATTACTTTGTTCAAAAAAAGGAAGAGCGCCAAAATGGCTTGCTTCTGTTAAAAAAAATTCTAATAGTGTCCTTGATCAAATCCTACTTAACCAATGGATATGAATCACACATTAAAAAAAAACTATTATAAACTCAGGAAACATTTAAATTTAGCATTATGTCTTCGAATTTTACAAAAATACTAGAGTTTTTTCTTTCACTTGGCTTTTAAATGATGACATAATTTTTTTAAAAAACGTTTGCTTACACCCAGTGTTTACTCTCATAGTGTGTAACAAGTGAGACGTTAATTAATCAAACCGAACTCACAGTGTGGAAGGACAATAAATAATCTTTGCCCAATAAAAATAAATTCTTTAAAGGCTTTCTAACGTTGTAATGCAAATAACTATTGATGCCATTGGAAAAATATAGTGCAAATACTCAGTCACGGAATAGTTTGCAAGGCTTGTTTCCCTAATAGACCTCAATTGTTACATTAAACTTACTACTCTTATTATTATTGTACCCTGTTAATGATCTTAGACTAACGCATGGCTTTTGAAAGCTGGTGATATCGCAAGATCACCATACAACACATACTTACTTACCATGTAGAAAAAGCACTCCAGCTGTGCTGGAGTCAAATACATGTAGTCCATTGTAATTAGACCGAAAAATGGCAAATAGGAGAAAAAATTACAATAGTTTTTAAATTTTGGTCAAATACTCGTTTGACCTTCAGGAATTGAAAACCGAAGAGTTCCTCTCCTTGAGGGGGGAGCTTTCCCCCCTAGCCCCCCTAATCCCCCCCCCTCGAAATTTCGGAAAACATTGTATCTCGCTTGTAAAACAAGCTATAATTACAATTTTTTTTTTAAATATAAGTAATTTTTTTCCTATTAATTATTACTTTATATTTAAGTTTTGTATCTGGCATAGTTTTCATATAAAAAAATATATATATGTAAAATGTTTCATTTCTTTCTATGGCTATTTTTCTATTATAGCAAACCAAAAAAGTGTTTTATTAAACTACTAAACTTGATTTGAAAAGTTCAATTTATTTATTTAGTTAATTACTTCATGCAATAGGACATTTCCCTTACACCAATGCTTGCCAATTGTACATCCGGCCTCCAGGATATCAATGTACTTGAAAGGAACATGACAACTGAAGAATTCCGTAAATTTACTCTGGACAGCTTATTTACAATTCATCGTTCAAATAACAATTGGTCTGGAGTTTGGTCAGACATGGTGATTGAGCAAACGATAATGAAAATTAAAAAAAGCTGGATAGGTTTGGTTTAGTTAATTAACATCGCTCTAGAGATGCACAATGGGTTATTGCCGAAGGTTCGGGGTTTATCTCGAAGGAAAGGCCCGGGAATAATGCCTCGCATTTTTGAACCATCCCAATTGGTTGGGAAAAATTAGTTTTAGATGGAAAATTGCCAACCCGACCAGAAGTAAAATTTATTAAAATATTGCATTTTTTTACAAATATTTCTCCAATATTTTTATGCATACGTGATCCATAAGAATGTTGGTAATTTTCTGTTGATTTGTCAAAATCACAATCCTAGTTAGAAAACTTGCGAAATATGTGATTTTTTTTTTAAAGTGAAACTACTTAATTTCAATTTTTAAAAATAGTTTCACAAGTTTGCCAACTAGGTTTGTGATTTTGCCAAGTCCTCAGAAATTTACCAACATTGGGGGAGAACCGAGGGACCTGACTGGCATTATACAATTTGGCTTTCGCAAGCTGAAAAAAGCTGACGTGGCTAAAAGCAACGTTTTCGTCAACCAGCTCAGTAATAGTCGGAAAAAGACGTTATTGAAGTAGATATAACGCATCTTTTCCAGAGGATACTGTACATTTACCTGACGAACTACAAGATTTCGTATTCGAGCTTGCAACCGTACTCATGGCTGTATTTGATAGCAGCACCATTATGAGAAAGACAAAGAAATTAGCGTTTTATAATGCTATACTACAGTTCCAGAGCGACTAGTTGGTAGCTCTGACAACCTGTACTTTTTCCTTTATGGAGACTTACTTATTCATCTCGTGACATGGTCAAAGCAAGAGACTCTTAGTGATGTTTATACTACCTACACACCTTACATCAAGAAATATTACGCGATCAAGTAACTGTTGTGTATGACGGATACACCGATAGTAGTATCAGAACTAAGGTAATATGAAAGCCAAAGACGCTTGATAAAGCGTACGTAAAAATAAATAAATTTTAATTAGTACGGTTCTCGCTGACTCACACAGACAATTTCTAAGCAATCTTGTTAATAAGGAGTGTTTCATTTTGTAACTCACTGGCCACCTGGTGAACTTAGGTATTGTATAGCAACAAATAATGCTGATGTATATATTGTGAGTATCGCAATACACGCGAGAAGAATAAAAAGCAAGTTATTGTAGTTGGCCAAGATGTTGACTTCTCTTACTACATACACAGTGGACGTTTTCATGCTGAAAGAGAGTAAAGGTAACGCAAAGATAGGTTCTACAACTCTAAAAATCTGAAGAACTCTAATTTTGTTGCTTATTGCAAAAAATCCATTTTTTTTCTTCGTGTGATTAGTGGTACTGACATAACCTCAGGATTTTACGGAAATTTGAAAAATTAAGGAAGTATAGTTGTTCAACCACAGTAAATTCATTCAAGATATTCCTGAGATCTTCAATAACCTTAATTCTACTTGTGATGATATTGAACGAGCAGGGGAGAGGTTCGTCATCGCATCGTATAACAATATGAACAAAGAAGAAAGCAACTTGAATACGATTATGTATGACTGTTTTTAATAAACTAGTAGGTCAAGCGAGTGATGTTGTTGTCCTCTCCAAATTACCTCCAAACACAGAAGCTGCACATCAACACTCCCGTAGCATATTTCACCAAGTGCAAACATGGCAAGGATATTGTTTGAATTCATCGGGCCGGGGATGGAAGTTAGTAAACAAATTACTGACACACATATCAGCTGCTAAAGGACCAGCTCCAGCTAAAATAGTGTGTCTAATTACTTGTGCATGTAATAAAGGTTATGGAAAGAAATGCAAGTATGTAAAAGTTAACCATCGTTGCACTGTTATGTGCAAAAACTTGCCGAGGCCAAAGTTGAAGTAATACCGAAGCAATAGACATCGTCGATGAAATAGATAATGATAGTAAAGTAAGAACTATTACATTATTCTGCATTATCTAGAAAGAAATAATTTTAATGTAATTATTGTAAAATAAAATAATTTGTATTGAAATGTAACCTAATATGTATCCACAATTCTGATACTTTTTCGTTCTTTATTAATGACTATGTCCTAATCTATTTTCAGTTTAAAGAAGGTTATGTGTTGTTTTATGTTTAAGAAACCTTGGATTTTAAACTACGTTGCATGCTTTCTCTTCCAAAATTAAAGACACAAACACAGGCTTGGCCATATAGGTTATTAAGAGCAGCTCTGATAAAACAATATATAAAACTATATGGTATATCAAATGTTTAAAAAAATATTATTTTTTCTTTTTACATTTCATGTTTGGTAGTTTAATAAAACATTTATTTGGTTCACCTTAAAAAAAAAATTATCATAAAAAAATTATAATATACAGGTATCTTATTGTAATATATTTTTTTTACAGGAAAACTATGCCAGGTACAAGCTCAAATCTAAATAAATAATTTATAAAAGACTTAAATACTTATATTTAAAAAAAATTGTAATTATAACTTGTTTTATAAGCGAGGTAGATTTTTCTTCGAAATATCGAGGGGGGGGGGGGGGGGAGGGGGTTAAGGGGGCTAGGGAGGAAAGCTCCCCCTCAACGAGGGGAACTCTTCGGTTCTCAATTCCTGGAGGTCAAACGAGTATTTGACCAAAGTTTAAAAACTATTGTAATTTTTTCTCCTATTTGACCTAATTGCAATGGACTAATGAGGCAAACTTTGTTATACCGAACTATAATATGAAGGTAAAGAAATATCAGAAAAAATCTTAGTTGTAATTTTTATATATACGGGAACTGACTTGAAGTAAATCATTTTGGAAGTGTACATAATGAAAGTTTTTAGTTTTATGTATACGAAATACATTACTAAAAAGTTAATTTAAAAATATTATGCGTGAATGAGGTATTGAGAGGTTTTTAAACAAAGTAAGGAACAAAAGACGTTGTTCGGACCTATCCGGACGGTACTTACCTTCCCAAGGTCAGCCATTCATAGCGCTTCGACCTCCATGAATACATTCTTGCTCGACCTCCATGAATACACATTCATGCTTGGCCCTTTGTGCGCTGCGCTTTGTGCCGTCTGGGGCAGCCTGGATATACCGTTCGCCGTAATTCTTTTGAGTTATGCTAATTATCTTTATTGTTTTTAGACTGCTGTTTAGTCTGAGATGAGTGTGCGCGGAGATGTCCCGCTCAAGCATTGCTAATGTCTTAATTTATCAGTTTGTTTTAATTAGTTTTTTTCTCAAATAAAAGTAATGTCGATTTTAACCTTGTTCGTCTGATTTTTAAAGTATCGCTTCTGACGAGGGATTTGCCTAGCTAAACCATTGGTGCCGAAACCCGGACCGAACCAGGGACCTTTAGATCTTGCCTCATAATGGAAGCACTATTAATCCGTCGACGGATTGTTAAGGGAAAAGCGACAAGACTCGCCAATATAGTTAACACTATAATTGCTAATGAAATAAACTTCGACGAAATAGAAGACTATAAATTACAGTGCGAGGCGATTTGGACGGAGTTAGATAAAATTCATGAGGATATCATGGTAACGTTGGATAGTGAAGATGGCTTAGCTAGCCAAGAAGCCGACTATGCGGAAACGGTCAATAAACTCCAGAGCATTCGAATATTGCTTGCAAAAGCCAAAAGTAGCGCTTCAACTGCGAATAATACTACTACAGAAATTGGTTCTTCAACCTTAAATTCCACACAGCTGGAAACTCTGTCAGTACGTCTTCCGTCCGTTCAGTTGCCTACTTTTTGCGGTGATTACAACAGCTGGTTGCCGTTTCGGGATCTTTTTCTTTCTACTGTTCACGATAATTCTATTATTCCAAATGCACAAAAACTTCATTATCTTAAAATGAGCGTCAAACATCCAGCATCGGTGTTACTGGATTTGATATCTGTTACCGGTGAGAATTACCAAATTGCATGGAAGCATCTATGTGACCGGTACGATAATGACGATGAAATAATATCGGCCACTTTAGATAAGTTTTTATCTCAGGCCACGTTGGCGCAGGAATCGGCCATCGGCTTACGGAGACTTGTGGATGTTACCAACCAATGCATTCAGACCCTAAAGTCGTTGCAGCAACCAGTCCAACACTGGGACACAATACTAGTTCACATTGTATGTAAAAAGTTGGATCATGAATCTCAGCGACAATGGATATTTTCAATTCAAAGTAAGGAAAAGCTCCCAACGCTCAAGAACCTAACTAATTTTATGGATATCCGCGCTCGTGCTATTGCATCGGTCCAAACTGTTTCTCAGGCAAAGCAACAGAAATCGTTTGAAAGGTTCAAGCCTGCTGATAAAGTCAAGCCGAACGAATATCGGAGAAGTCCTTCTTCGTTCCACGCTGTAGATAAAAAATGCGAGTTTTGTAACTTGTTCAAGCATACAATTTACAAATGTTTCAAATTCCTAAATTAGTCGGTTACGGCCCGAAAGGAATTTGTAAAAGAAAGTTTACTTTGCGAAAACTGCTTAAGCAATCATCCCAATCAAAAATGCCAGAGTTCAAATTGTAAAAAATGTAACCAACCCCATCATTCTCTACTGCATCCAGATCAGTCAGTGGCACACGCAAGTGATTTGGACGCGTGTCAGTCTCAATCCGAAATTGTATCTCATTTTGTTCGCAATTCTGCTAACGCAAAGTTAACTTTGATGCCAACTGCCATCATTGAAGTATTGGATGCGTATGGTAAAAAACAACCATGTAGGGCGTTATTAGATTCTGCAAGTCAAACAAGTTTTGTGAGCGAAAGATGCGTACAGCGATTAGGTATTCATCGACAGCGAGCGAACATACAAATTTCTGGACTAACGTCCACTACTGTTGGTACTGCACGAGGGAGAGTCTCACTCAAGATTTCCTCTCGGTATAAAACAAATTTCGCCTCCTCAGTCGATGCTCTAAATACTTTCGAAGGTCACTGGAACTCTATCTCAAGTTCGCGTAGATTCCCATGAATTGAATTGCTTCACGCACCTCAAATTAGCAGACGATCGCTACAATGAACCAAGCTGCATAGACATATTATTGGGAGCAGATATTTTTGGAAGATTGCTACTCGGAGGTAGCATAACGTCAGAAAAGACGACAGCGTCGGCATTTGACACGGTCTTCGAATGGGTCATCGCGGGAAGTACGTCAATACTTCTCTTTGAATGGGAGCGAAAATTCAGTTTCTGCCCACTTTATCCAGTGCGATAATTTAACGTTTGATCTGCAAAGGTTCTGGGAAGTCGAAGAAGTTCCAGTCCAAAAGCAACTAACTGTAGAAGAACAGTTATGCAAAAAACCACTCCTAACCTACAGCTCGGTGACTTGGTCCTCCTCAAAGATGAAAGGCTTCCACCATTAAAGTGGAAAATGGGTCGAATCATCAACCTGTTTCCAGGTGCCGACGGCTTGATCCGTGTTGTATCCATCAAAACGGCCGATGGACTTTTCAAACGGCACTTTAACAAGCTGTGCCTTCTTCCTGTACAGGACTAATTGTACAACGAGTTGTTGTAAAGATTATGTAATTTTACCGTTATATTTCTATTACTTGATTTGTTCACATGCTTTGAAATCCAGCGATTTCAAGGTGGGCGGTGTGTTCGGACCTATCCGGACGGTACTTACCTTTCCAATGTCAGCCATTCATAGCGCTTCGACCTCTATGAATACATTCTTGCTCGACCTCCATGAATACACATTTATGCTTGGCCCTTTGTGCGCTGCGCTTTGTGCCGTCTGGGGCAGCCTGGATATACCGTTCGCCGTAATTCTTTTGAGTTATGCTAATTATCTTTATTGTTTTTAGACTGCTGTTCAGTCTGAGATGAGTGTGCGCGGAGATGTCCCGCTCAAGCATTGCTAATGTCTTAATTTATCAGTTTGTTTTAATTAGTTTCTTCTCAAATAAAAGTAATGTCGATTTTAACCTTGTTCGTCTGATTTTTAAAGTATCGCTTCTGACGAGGGATTTGCCTAGCTAAACCAGACGTCCTGTCAAAGCGGTTTCTTGAGTTTTCATGGCACTTGGTGATTTAGCATCCACTTTATTCGCCTCTAGCGACTAAATGGTGAGTCGCGGAAACATAATGTAAATTGCAATTTTGTGTAAAATTACTTAGGGAATAATTTTGTAATTGAAATATTTTCTCTAAATTTAAAAAAATAAGGAGATAATCACAAAAAACTGATTATGGCCGCCATTTATCCAAGATGGCGGCCAACACCGGCGTGGTGCAGGGGTGCTAAATTAATATATCATACAGAACACTTTTTGGAAGCGATTAAAATTGTTTCCAACTTTCCCCTATTTTTTCCGATTTGAACCCTTTGCTGACTGGACTAATAGTGCGTTACAACATTATTCAATTTTTACCTATTATTGGTAAATTTCAAGGCTTGAGGGGAACCTCTAGATATTATTTGCTATCAAAATCCTTTTACATGGACCTCGGAACTCGGACTTCCTCCCCTCCCAGCTTCCGCTCCCAGACCTCGGACTTCTTCACCTCCCAGCTTCCGCTCCCGGACCTCGGACTTCTTCCCCACCCAGCTTCAGCTCCCGGACCTCAGACTTCTTCTTCTCCAAGCTTCCGCTCCCGGACCTCGGACTTCCTCCCCTCCAGCTTCCGCTCCCGGACCTCGGACTTCCTCCCCTCCAGCTTCCGCTCCCGGACCTCGGACTTCTTCCCCACCCAGCTTCCGCTCCCGGACCTCGGACTTCTTCTTCTCCCAGCTTCCGCTCCCGGACCTCGGACTTCGTCCCCTCCCAGCTTCCGCTCCCAGACCTCGGGCTTCTTCTTCTCCAAGCTTCCGCTCCCGGACCTCGGACTTCCTCCCCTCCCAGCTTCCGCTCCCAGACCTCGGACTTCTTCACCTCCCAGCTTCCGCTCCCGGACATCGGCCTTCTTCACCTCCCAGCTTCCGCTACCGGACCTCGGACTTCAGCTCCTCCCTGCTTCCGCTTGCGGATTTCGGGCCATCGTCGCCCTCCCACCCCTTTCCTAAAGCAAAGCGGTGTGATGTAACATATTTCTTAAAAATAATATATTCATTTATAAATAAGGATGATATTTATGTATTTATCATTTTTAACGAGTTTACATAAAACAAACTTTGTGCTGATACTTATTACATGGAACTGCAGTATTAAAAAAAATGTAAAAATTGTGTCGATTTTTATTGTTTGCATATTCGTTATAAAATGTGTGTTTAAATGAGTTGTGAGATTTACGACCAAAAACTGAATATTAAAACCTGAATCATTTGGATATTGATATTTAAAAACGTGTTTTACATAAACGTAAATTAAAACTTTTTCACCTCCCAGCTTCCGCTTCCGGACCTCGGACTTCTTACCATCCCAGCTTCCGCTCCCGGACCTCGGACTTCTTCCCCTCCCAGCTTCCGCTCCCGGACCTCGGACTTCTTCACCTCCCAGCTTCCACTCCCGGACCTCGGACTTCCTCCCCTCCCAGCCTCCGCTTCCGGACCTCGGACTTCTTCCCCTCCCAGCTTCCGCTCCCGGACCTCAGACTTCTTCCCCTCCCAGCTTCCGCTCCCGGACCTCAGACGTCTTCACCTCCCAGCTTCCACTCCCGGACCTCGGACTTCTTCCCCTCCCAGCATCCGCTCCCGGACCTCGGAATTCCTCCCCTCCCAGCTTCCGTTCCCGGACCTCAGACTTCTTCACCTACCAGCTTCCGCTCCCGGACCTCGAACTTCTTCACCTCCCAGCTTCCGCTTCCGGACCTCGGACTTCTTCCCCTCCCAGCTTCCACTCTTCACCTCCCAGCTTCCACTCCCGGACCTAGGACTTCTTCCCCTCCCAGCTTCCGCTCCCGGACTTCGGACTTCTTCACCTACCAGCTTCCGCTCCCGGACCTCGGACTTCTTTACCTCCCAGCTTCCGCTTCCGGACCTAGGACTTCTTCCCCTCCCAGCTTCCGCTCCCGGACCTCGGACTTCTTCCCCTCTTAGCTTCCGCTCCCGGACCTCAGACTTCTTTACCTCCCAGCTTCCACTCCCAGACCTCGGACTTCTTCCCCTCCCAGCATCCGCTCCCGGACCTCGGAATTCTTCACCTCCCAGCTTCCGCTTCCGGACCTCAAACTTCTTCACCTCCCAGCTTCCGCTCCCGGACCTCGGACTTCCTCTCCTCCCAGCTTCCGCTCCCAGACCTCAGACTTCTTCACCTCCCAGCTTCCACTCCCGGACCTCAGACTTCTTCACCTCCCAGCTTCCGCTCCCGGACCTCGGACTTCTTCACCTCCCAGCTTCCGGTCCCGGACCTCGGCCTTCTACCCCTCCCAGCTCCCGCTCCCGGACCTCGGCCTTCTACTCCTCCCAGCTTCCGCTCCCGGACCTCGGGCCACCGCCCCCTAAGCTTCCTCTCCCGGAACTCGGACTTTTTTCCTCCCAGCTTCCGCTCCCGGACCTCGGACTTTTTCCCTTCCCAGCTTTCGCTCCCGGACCTCGTCTTCCTCAACTCCCAGCTTCCGCTCCCGGACCTCGGACTTTTTCACTTCCCAGCTTCCGCTCCCGGACCTCGGACTTCTTTCCTTCTCAGCTTCCACTCCCGGAACTCGGCCTTCTTCTCCTCCCAGCTTCCGCTCCCGGACCTCGGACTTCTTTCCTTCTCAGCTTCCACTCCCGGAACTCGGCCTTCTTCTCCTCCCAGCTTCCGCTCCCGGACCTCAGACTTCTGTTCCTCTCCGCTTCCGCTCGCGGACCTCGGGCCATCCCCCGCCCCCCGACTTCCTCGAAAGCAAAGCGGTTTGATGTAACATATTTCCAAAAAATATAATACTCATTTATAAATGTTGATGATATTTACGTATTTATCATTTTTAGCGAGTTTACATAAAATGAAATTTGTGCTGATACGTATTACATGGAACTGTAGTATAAAAAATGTCAAAATTGTGTCGATTTTTATTGTGTGCATATTCGTTATAAAATGTGTGTTTAAATGAGTTGTGAGATTTACGACCAAAAACTGAATATTAAAACCTGAATCATTTAGATATTGATATTTAAAAACGTGTTTTCGAAATACAACTTAGATTTTATTTTGACCAACAGTCCTTATTAGAGTTGGAAATAATTTGAAATAATGTTTTTGCAGGTCGAATATCCCCCACAATATTTAGAGGATAACTCTAATTTTCTTACTTGATGTATAAATGTTTCTGAACTATAAATCCGAGTAAGAATTTTTTTTAATTTGAAGTAGTTTTGAAGTTATAAATTTTTAAACATTTAAAAACGTCCCATTCAATTGGAATGTTCTTTTATAAAAATAACATAAATTAATAATAATAATAATAAAAAAAACACTACAGTTGAATTGATAACCTTTCTCCATTTGGCGCACTTTGGCAGTTTGAGTTAGCGAGCTTTTCGTTATTATATTTTTACTTTCGGGTAAAAATATGTTAATCTACATAAACACTTTCCGATGTTGTAAACGTTATATTTTCAACTTCGCATTTAAATTAGATATCGTTAATTAAACTAGGTATTAAGAATAGCAAATAATGGCGCTTTTTTCGTATTTTTGACCCAAATTTTAATTTGTAACGTTTTTGCTAATGTTTCGTCTCGCATCTGAATAAGCACATTTCTTAAAATTATTGAATTAAGGGAGTTTGTTAAGAAATGTGCAAGGAATAAGGTGAAAATACTTTTGTTTAATGTGATTATAGTATTTTAGTATTGGAGTGCTAAAAGTGAGGGGGCAAGATCAAGAGCAAAGAAAAAGTAGTGTGTGTGCGCGGGAGAAGGAGGTTAGCATTTTTGGCCACCTTCCTACTATTGAAATAAAAATTATAATAAATACAGCACATTATACATATACTCATTTTGTGTTATTTGAAGTGTACCGAAGGCAGTATTTTAATCGAAATGGAAAGTTTGTTGTCGAATTCCCCCCCCCCCCCCCCCCTTTTGAAGAAAGCATTAAAAGCCTTTTAATTTTTACTTTTGCAAATGGGTGTGTTTAATGAAAGTTTAAAAAAAATCCCGCAATTATGCATTTATTGTAACTGAAATTTTGTTATATACTTAACTGAATTTTGTAACAAAAATTTTAAAAAAATATATAAAAAATCTGCCGGAATCACTTAACTTTATATTGTTTTGATTTAAAACTTTTGTTTAATTTGGTCCAATACCTTCATTTGTAAACTATCCCCGGATAATTCAAAATTTACACTTCATTAATCTGAATGAAATTCAGTACATGCCATTTAAAGTTTATCGGGGAAATATTTGCTGCTTATTAAAATAAAAATATTTTTTTTAAAAATGCCAAGTTTTGGTTCTTAGAAAAATTGACAGGAAACAATTGCGCACAAAAGCACTCTATCTTAATTTACAATTTTAACACTTCTTTTATTGCCACACTCTATGCCCAGGACAGACGCTAAATTACTTGTAAATTAATTTGGGGTTTAATCTTTTTTGGGATATTTTGTTCAACGAACACATGCAGATAAACATACCAATAAAATATTTAAAAAAAAAAAAAAAGGATAATTTGACTTGTGAGATCGTAAAACATTTATTTACATTGAAAATGTAAAATCATAATTTTGACAAAATTAATTAAAAAAATACGAATTATATTTCATTTCCAATATAACAACAATTTTATATCAAAGGCATTAATATTAATCTCGAGAAAGAAAAACTAAACTGCACGTTTACTTCCATATAGTTAATCATATAACTGAAAAATTAATTAATACATGTATATGTACAAAATATTTTCAAAATAGGCTAAAACAAAATTGTAGTTTTACTTTTAAAATCTATTTAAACACTAGTAACAGAGACTGGACCAGAGAGTTGTAATATTAAATAGAGAGCGCCTTCAATACCAGACTCTCGTAAGGCCGCGATGTCAACATTGAAAAGAAAAACCAACATCACGTGGTTATAGCGCTGCCACATTTGGCGTTCAGACATCTTCATGAGTTTCTCAATTTGGCGCACTTTCTTCTTTTATGGTGATAAGGAGTTCTGTCCGTATTCAACTTCTTAACATATATGTAGGTATTTACTTATTTTCAAACAATATGCGCTAAATATTTCTTCTTCATTAACGAAACGAAAATATTTTCCTTGTGTTCAATACTCGATGAAGCAAAACTCTTTATATTTCTCCGGTTTTATTGTTCGTATTTTCTTATTGAAGTATATAAAATAACAATTGAAAGAACTTAGCTTATGGTAAATTTTTTACATAAAAACGTAATGCAATTATTTCAAAACTACAAAGTAAGAAAAATCTTTTTAATATATCTGTTAAACTCCCTTAAATTGTGCCACTCGTTAAAAAAAACGATATTTAAATACAAAATTAAACACAAAACCATATTACAATACTTCGATCTCGTTTAATTCTTAAAGTCGCCAAGGCCTGCCAAGTAATATTGGCGCATGAATGAATTGACATTTCCACATATCACGTGGTTTCAATGATGGGCACACGGAAATCAGCATTTTTATTCCTCTATTTGTATCATTACTCTATGGACTGGACGCTTCAAATGACGACCTAACCTTGTTTGCGAGAGACGCATTTAATTGTACAGTACATTGGTGTAACGTGTAGTAGTGGGAGGGGAAGGGGTTGGGGTACGAAATGTTTCCTTGATTTGGTTGGTTGGTTAATTAACGTCGCACTAGAGATGCACAATGGACTATTGACGACGGTTCGGGGTCAATCTCGAAGGAAAGATCCGGGAACACTGCCTTGTATTTGGGAATTATGGTTAGACGAAGATCCTTTGTTTGGCAATACAGTAAAACAATTGACTTAAATTAAAAAAAAATATTATATATTAAAAAAGAAAAGGATCAATATCCAAAAAAAGTGCGAGGGCAATCCCACCCAAATCGCCGCCACTAGTTAAAGTAATAATTTTGCAAAATTTCGAAAACCATTGAACTGATTTCGTATACTTCTCCTACAATTTTTATGCCAGAATTGTTTTTACAGTTTTGTAGTTATAATTCGTTTAAAAATTAACAAAATGCTTTAAAATCTTCGAAATTTAGGCATGTTTTTCAAAGGTAAACAATTAAAACTGTTCTAAATAGTTATAAAATATAGTAATGTTTGCAGAATCCTTTGTAATAGATAACTCAAAAAGTGAACGGATGACAGCTCCCAAAAAATAAACTTTATGGTTACCATATTTGACATATATCTTCATTAGCGATTTACTTTTAGTTAAAACACTATTGCCGGATTTAGTTTAAAGTTAAATTTGGCGATTAGAAGTAAAAGTTGGCGATTTGTTCGGCTTTTAGTTTTGCGAATGTTTTCTTGTCAGTTTGACTGTTAGGTTTTTATAATTTGCTGTTACCATAGACATACTGTTTTTTAAGTAAATTTATGATTTAATATCAATTTAATGATAGATTTTAATCATAGATTTGAGAATAAGTTTAAATCATGTTTCTGCTGTGTTTAAACAGGATGCAAGAAAGCATCTTTGAAGATCGAATGATAGTTTAGAAGATAGCTATGATTTTTAAGTTTTTCAACTACGATTTTAAGTGTTTCATCTTTTAGAGTTTCCAGTATTGATTTATACTGCTAAAAATTATTGTTGCTAGGGCACATTGTCAACGTGTTCTACCCCACAGCGAGCAAAACAAGCATTGGTTGGCGAAGCAATGTACATCATATTATACTAGCAAATAATATGCATTATATACATAAAATATAATAACGAATAATTTTTATAGCCAAAAAATCAAAAACGTGTAACGCTTCTGTTCAAAGATGGCAGCATTATTAACATTTTGTTTAAAAAACATATTTAAATGAAACATTTCAAACGCAATTTTTTAAAAAAAAGAAACAGTTGATATTAGTGAGATGAACGTACGATTTGTCGCTGTTCGTCGTCTTTCCTTTGACACCTCATATGTTAAGATTCATTAAGTACAACGTCGGAAAAAGAGATATTTACTACAGAAATAATATATATGCCGATTACTGTATTATTGATATTCAAAAACAAATAAATATAAATAAATCTCCATTTTAAAATATAACTGTATGAATTAAAAAATGCATTGACTGACATTTTAATTTTATTGCAATTAAATATACAACCCTCTTAGCAAACTATTTCTAAAAGATAAACACTTAAAAACAGGACAATAAAATATAACCAGTGAAACTGGGCAGTATACCAGATTAATGAAGATGCGTTTTCTTGTATGATTAAAAATGAACCGCGATAGCTATAAGTAAAATTAAAAATAAAATTATGTTCCCCTGTAATAGAGACATTAGGCACTATAAAATTATACAATTTTTCAGTTTTGACTATAATTAAAAAAGGAAGGTTATGAAATCTTCAATTGAAGACGCAGGTGAAAAATCCGTAGCTCTACTTTTTTCTAACTTATACTTTTTCACATATTCCTATAAAGATACAAATCCTCTATCGGCTGCTGCAAGAACCAGATAATTCTAAGTAATGGCTATGCATATATAAAGGACAAGAAGCTGCACTTTGTTATAATACGATACAAGATACTTAAATCACACATATTATGTAAATGTTCAACACCCTTAACTTAGTTTGTTACTAAATTTTCCTTAAAAGTATTGCATTGCTTACTTTAGTAAAAAATATTGACACTTGTTGTGTTAAATCTGTTCAAATATTGGGTAAAAAACTCAAAACATACAGAATATCTGGATTACTCATTACTTATTAATATGTTTTCGTACGTCATTTATAATGTGTTTCATTTTAATGATATAAAGGGCAAATACATTAATGCTTGTAGAAGTTCGATTACACTATTAAGCAAATTGAATTATTTTTCCAGAGTATGTTAGACAGCAATGAGGCTCCCATTTAATGGGTTATTCCTTGCTTCAATGGCTTAATCGGGCTCTGTCGGGTTCTTACGCGAAAGTTTTGGAAGTCTTCAATTGAAATAAATAATTCAACTCATATATATCACCCACGTTCAATGTAGAAGTAATAATTGCTTACCGAAACAGGAAATAACGGCTTCGCACTTTGTAAACTCCATGTACAGAACGATTTATATTAACGTTACTTAATATCAGTTTTCAAATTTTACAAATGACGTCCAAATGATCAAGTTTTCAACAATTCAAGTTAATCGAACTTGCATTGATTATTACAATCGCATTACATCCTTTTGAAGCTCTGTTTTTAGATATTATTTAATAACATTATTTTACAACAAAGAACGTTTTCGAACAAATGGTATAACAAAGAAAGTGAAATTTAAATAAAGTCATGCTGAATATTCCTTTAAATACTAAAATTTATATGCCTGAAGAGGTTTAATAAATAAATTTTTCATGAATATTAATCTTAATACTTTAATTTTTTCAGACTTAAATTTGGTTCTTCGACTGATAAACTACAGAAGCCTTAGTTATCCGTTACTAATATATTTGTTCCATCAAACCACACAATATATAAATACAAACACCTAAATATATTCGTGATACAAAATAATTCATTTTTTCCAAATATAATTTGGAGGTGCATATATTCTAATATATAGAGCATATATTTTGTGGCACAATACTTTTTTTTAATTCACGATTTTCGTTTTTTTGTTGTTGTTTTTTTGTAATTTTATGATTTTTTTTTACTACCACTTTAAGTAGGCTTTCTAGATTTCAGATAAAGTAGACCGTTTATATTTTGAATATTTTCCTGTTCTTTACAAGCAACTTCCGTTTAGAATGGGAACATGTTTCGATGCTATAGGAAATGTTACTAAGACTAAAACAGTTATTTCCATTTTTTATATAGGGTAGCCGGCCACTGAGTACAAATTGAACGAAACGCGAATCACCCTGTTCAATAACGCTAAATAAAATTGATGTATACTAAATAAAACGATGACATTTTAAATATATTTGTTCCTTCCTGCAATAAATAATTTATTGTTTTAACGAAATAACTACGTTTATTATGAGAATAATAGTAGAATAGTGTTTATTTATTTTATTGAAATTAGTTTTTTTTTATTTTCTGTCATTGAATTTTTAATGTGGCATTTGATCTTACATATGCAGTGCTCATTTATCTTTTTGGGGTGCATTGTAATTGTTAAAACAGAGGGTAGAGAAGAAAGTAATACTCATCCAAAACTGCAAGCGTCAACTTTCCACTTATATTTTATTCAGAACACTCTTCTAAACCATAAAATACATGAATGCCTCCCATTAAGAAGAAAAAAAATAGAAGAAACCTTTAACAAAACACAAATATTTCATTTGCATTTATTTCTATCTTTCATTTCCATATCTCCGGTGTACGTCTTTGTACATTTAATTTACTTTCAATGTGGGTAGTAACTTTAATGATTGTAACTTACATAAGAAGATTTTTTTTGCTTTTGACAGTCTTTGAATTTCTTTGATATTCACACGTCTCTTTGCCATAGAATTTTTAATTAAAAAAAAACAGTAAATACTCAAACAATTGCAAGTGTCATTGGAAATATTCTATGGAGACCTAATCAGTACAATAGACACCAGTAATCGAAACACCAAATTTGGTAGTCAAAGCCCTGAACTTTAATAAAATATTACGATCGCTTTTACAAGGAAAAGAACGAAATTTTAAACTCTTTCATTTTAAAGTCATACGTCTCAAAACGTGTTACTCCAACATGGAACTTTAGGCCGAAAATCTATTGTTCTGTATATAAGTACATCTCGTTAAGACCGAGAATCCACATCGTTCTATATTAAAGTACAATTATGTTTACAGGCAATTATATGCTTATATTTTTTACCTTAAACTTAAATTTGTACAATATAAAAATTTTAGGTGTGGCTGAGTCATAACAAAGCCTGAAGGGTTTTACGTACAACGACTTTTCACTCAGCAGACTATAAAAATGGGCGTAGTCACCCACAATGGAAGATAAACAAGGTGTAGTGTCTAACGGCACTGAACCCCATGATGCACACCTAATATCTAATTGATTATGACTTTACATGTATCCTAATTTCCTATTGAATGGTACTAAAATTGTGTCAATCGTGCTACTTTACACGAAGTAATGTCAAAACGGATTAAAATAAAAGCATAACAACGTGTTTCTATCATGAGACCCCATGTAGCTACTTTTAAAAACATTTTACCTCAAAACAGTCTGCGTTTTGCTATAGATAAGTCATACAAATATACCAATTTCAAAAAAGTGACATATAAAAATACAGTTGTTTAAATAACTAGAAACTTGAAAATATTTCATAAAAATAACTTACCATTCCTTGTAGCAGCCTGTAGCAGATATAATAAACAGCCTCCGTAAACTAATCTCACTTAGGAAAATGACGATCTGAAACAAAAAACTAGGAATAGATTTGATTTCACCCAACAATGACTTACTAACTATAACGCATTGTGAATTACAACACAGTGTATTTTTTTTTGTTAAGTTTCATTGTTAGTTTTGTTTTTCGCATTCGCAAAACAATGAAGCTTGTGCAACTAACACTGATCTTGAATATGTACCTATCCTCTGTTGCTACTCACAGGGGTACACATCCCCCCAAACCCAATGAGGAAAATTTCCCCGCCCCCAAGTAAACCTATGTCTCCCCCCCCCCCCCCTTCAAATTCCACTAAGCATATAACTTTATTAGAATCTCAAATTTTCAACTGCATCCACACAAAGCTCCACATTTCGTATTCTGTAAATCAGTTTAGAGATTAATTTAACTTTAATTTTAAAATGCCGTATAATTTGTATCAATTTACCAGTACAGTTTTCAATCTCGGAAAATACTTTTCATTATTTTTTTTTTTTTTACAATTTACATATTTGCAACTTTACTACACATTTTAACAGTAAGTTCACATAAACCAAGCATCCTTGCAGACTGAAATGTGGGTATTATCCATTATTTAATTGCAATACCATTGAATTTATTAAAATTGATTCGACGCAATACGGAAACCCAAATACAGTAAAACCACCTACGCTTACTATTGAACAAATGTATGAAAGTAATTAGTTTCTTGTGAAGTTGTATATAAAAATCATAATTTATGTTATACGTGTTACTGAGATGAGGAGACAGTTTGTGCTTCATTGCAATTTTTTTAAAAACATATGCATATTTACAAATGGAAAAGTTAAATTTGTTGCATTCCGTTGTTTCTTTCCAAAGTGTACTATGGACATTTGAAGTTTTTTAACAGTTGTTCAGCTATTGATATAAATGAAGCATTAATATCGAATCAGCATAAAGATCAAATCAATACATTGGCCCTCATTTTTATCAAAACAATTGCTTAAATGTTTTACAATGTAATCGTAATTTATGCTATAATGATATGAAATGAAGTTCCAGTTCTGAGTTTATAGCAATCTTAATATTTATTATTATTTTTACATTCTTTCAAAACGAAAAACTTATTGCCTCAGTGTTTTTTAATTTAAATCTCAGCACTGCAGTGTATTCTGAATGTTTGAACCGGCTAAAGATCAGTAAACAGTTATATTTACGTCCTAGATATATGAGTAAGCGCAAATTTAAATAAAATCCCAATGAAGTTTTAAAAAATATAAATTAATATTTTGTAAAAGAATTTTGACGGTTTTGTTTATTGAGCACCCCCCCCCCCCCCCAGAAAAAAAGCAGACAGCGCGGGGCCCTTTGCAATGATACGTACAGCACACCCATAAGAACAGAACTGTCCAGGATTCTTCCATAGCCATTCATCCTATAATTTTTGGAATTTATTATGAAGATATTCCTAAAATGGCATTTATTTTTAACAAAAAAAAAGAACTGCGTTTTCAAACAAAATAATTTTTTACAATGGCGTCAGCTTTTGTGCCGAAGAGCCGTTTCTTGAAATCTCTTGAAAGTCCAGTAACTGAGGACACATTATACAATGCATTATATTTTTTTACGCTTTTTGCCAAAAAAAAATTCTTCCTAAAAATTAAAAATAATAATAACAACAACAAATAAACAAGCCATGAATTTTTTTTCCCAAAAACTGTTTATATGCGCAATGTGTACCATAATGGCCTGTGGGCACACATACCAATATAAAAACCTCAAATGGTTCAAAAAGTAGTACACATTTATAAATAGTAGTGGATCATGTAAAAAGTGCTTAAAAATTTAGAGACATTTCAAAAGAAATATATATTTAAGCGATGCGGTTGCTTGAGGAGAATTTCTAGAAAATTATATACATATATTTAATAATTTGAATACAATAAAATTGTAGTACATAGTTTAACCATATTTATATGATACATATCAAGGATTACTTACGTAATAAACATACTGAATGATAAACCTTCAAGGACCAATGCGATATGGTCTTTAGAAACTTATCAACTAATTAGGATTGACAGTGGGGGTCGTTAAATCGAGAGGTCGTATGAGGATAGTCTAATTTATTTGAAAGTTTGATTAACAAAATTAAATTTGCGGACATTTTAATTAATCATTTCATTTGGTAGAAATTTATCAAATTGGGTTTAACGAATATCAATCATTACAATTAAAATATCTGACATTATTTTAAATATGAAATTAAATAGATGTGTTTTAATTCGGACAGAGTGACGTGAGTTCACGACAGGCTATTTGAGGAATTCCAGAGAAATTGGGCTTGAACATTAAGAGAGGGGGGGGGGGGGGGCGAATAAGAGAGTATGTTTAGGCCTGTAGTCAAGTAGGAGTCGGGATGGGGGGGAAGGGGATGGGGGGGGGGGGGACTGCCCGCACCTGACCAGCATGCTGACCGCAGTTCGAGGTTAAGCTGCTCTTTAAATATGCACTGCTACTCCCTGTTCATCATGAATGCAACGGATTGGCAACAAGGAGCTTCTATTGCTACAAAACATGGAAAGTTTTTAAAAACTGTATTCACAAATTATGCTACAATATTTAATAACTCATGCTGTGTTAAATTAGAGTTAATATTCAATATAAATAATAAACTTTTCTGAAAACTAAAGAAAAATTTGAGTTAAATTTCAATTTAAACAAAAATAATTGCAAATGATATTGAAACCTAAACTGTAAACAATATTACAATATTCACTCTAGAAATAAAAAGGGGCATCAAGTGAATGTGGCCATTCATGTTGGCCTCACTTTGATGTTAGCGAGATTATAACCTTATGATTTCTCTACTATGAGGGATCCATGCTCCATTAATAATTTTTTTCTAATTCATTCATAAAAATATCCTGAACTTCATGAAGTAACACATTTACAATTATTTCCAAATCACAAGTCAATCGCGAGCGTTTTTTCATTCATAAATTTTGAAAGGAAGTCACATGGAATATCTTAGAGACTTGAAAATAGTAACATTAAATGTCTTATTTTTTTTAACTAACTATTCTGTGAATTTCAAAGCTCTATGTTTTGTAGTTACGGAGCCTATTTTGTACTGACAAACGAACATCCGGACAGATTTTGGGAATTTCAGCTTTATATATATGATTTTGAGTAGTTTTTGAGATACCGAAACCTAGGGCTTTTTTATTTTTATGTTCTCGTGATTGAATTGATGTTTTTGTAAAACGTTTTTTGTTGTTATATAAAAATTCTTAAATTGTTAAAAAAAACTTTGCTAATGTTAGCCTTGTAATATAATGTCGATAAATATAATGTATTCTTCAAATTAAAAGTAAAACACTTGGCGATGCTGCTTCAATGCCAATTGTGTTGAAAACTTAAATTATTTTTTAAAGTTGCATATTTTTTTTTGTATAAAATTTAACCTTTCAATGACAATAAACGCAAGTAGTAAACTTCACATTTATTAGTTTTAATATTGGCGATTCAATAATATATCAAAGAAAAATATTAAATTCTTCCAAATGGAAATAATTTATCGTATTGGCGAATTTTTCTTTTGGCTCAATTGACGACAGGAGTTTATATATTCGTCTTTGAACATAATTTCTGAAGAAAAATAAATTAGGAATTATTTTTATTTATAACTGTTCGCCCTTCAGAGAGAATTGTAAAATATAATTTTATTATTATCAATATTTACTGACAATATTTCTAATTAATTTTCAAATATTCATTTTTAAACTCCAATGAAATGTTTTTCAAGTGAATTCTTTAAAATAAGCTATATGGAGGTATAAACATAGAAACCCTAAGTTAAATTTTTAGAGTGGCCCATTCCGACACTATAGCACTGTTCTGCTCCGTAACAAATAGCACAATCGGTATAAATGTAATAACGTTGGATGGGAAATTAGGCACCGACGTGTTTAAGATCTTGAAACAAAGCAATGTTCGGGCCATGAATGGATACCATGTCGCCAGGAGAAACATCTGGTTTATCAAGGCAGGCAGTATTGCCGAAAACTATTTTGCATCGCCAAGGTGGTTTTTAACAGTAATGTTATGAAGTGAAGATCACATTTAAATTTCAAAGGGGAATAACGTATGGGAAAATGGAAAGCATTTTAACTTTTGAATGGTTGCAGATATTCAAATGAAACAAAGTGCAGATTTTAAGTTGAGAAAATATTGTTAAAATGATGTAAATTTTTACAAAAAACTGTTCTGTTGTTTTTGAGCTAAAATTGTTCAAATAGACAAAAAAAAATTAATGTGATTTTGTGAATCAGTGTATCCTAATTCGTGAAGAAAACAAAAAATTAATGTGATTTTGTGAATCAGTGTATCCTAATTTGTGAAGAAAACAAAAAATAAGTGGTTTTGCTCGAATCTACAGACATACAATCCATTCTTATATATATATAAGTATTGATATGATAATTTACGTAAAATAAACCCACTATACTCGGAGACAACCTAAGTTAAACCTGAAACTATGATAAGTATAAATATTCAATTGTTTTAGACTCAACTTAGGTTGTCCCCGTGTATAGTATTAGATTATTCAATCATAAAAACTTTAAAAAAAAAAAGCAATGTTTAGATTATTCCTAAAATTTTTAAGTAATAAATAAAAAATTATCATACATTTTCCCTCCGAAACAAAGCAATTATAGCCCATTTTGTATGTCTATTACAACTTTAATCTACCAACCGACCATAGTTTAATAATGTTGTATTTGTGTGGTGGCTACTTGTTTGGTTTCACGAGATTTTCATTTCAAATATTTAAATGTCAGTACTTTTTTATTAGTATATACTCAAGATGGAGGACGTAACTATCAGTTTTAAAGAGTTTCTTCATTTAGTTGAACAAAAAAGTAATTTCGAGTCAACTTACAAGATTGACATTGTTTTAAGTCATGAATTTAATCAAGCTCACCCATTTGCCACATTATATGGTAGAGATGAGGATATCTCTAAATTTAAAGTGAGTATAAATAACATTGTTTATCTAAATATTTGAAATTGCTTTGATCATTTTCAAACTTAATTAAGGTTAAAAAACTGTACAAAAAATATTTTACTATAAAAAAATAGTTAGAAAACATAGTACATTTTTTTTATGGAAAATCGTTAATTACAAAAAGTAACAAGGAAATTATTTCACAAACGTCTTCGTACGCTTTAAAGAAAAATCACTACACAATAATAAATATTACAATATTTGGGTAAATTAGTACTTAGTAGGATATCTTGTAACATCCACAACAGCGTTTAAACGTCTGGCCAGTTATTTCATTAGTTTTTTTTTTTGTAACTTTCTGCATCAATTTCCTCTATTCTTTGATCATTACTTTTTTTAGTTCGCTTTTCGTTTTAATGTCGTGTCTTTGTACTATAGCCTTCAGTTCTCCACAAATGTGTTTTATTAGGTTTAAATTCAGGCAGAACGCCTAAGTAATCCAGCTGATCTGAGCACTTGTCGAAGAGTTTCGATGGAAATTGAAGTAGAACATATTTCATTAAATTCTGTAGATATTTTTACCAAGGATTTTTTACAAATTTTCTAACTATAAATCGCTGATCAGGTTAGCTAACTTTGCCGGGCTACATTTTCTTACCTTTTTTTTTATCCGATTTTCTTCTGTAAAGTGTTTTATTACATACTGCACGTATAATGGGATAAATTTATTAATAGTGATACTCTGAGAATATTTACCACTATTTTGATGAAAAATTATCAATATCCGAATGCTATTCTTTGTTTCCTTACGACTACGATCCATTTTTATATAATAAATAGAATATTACGAAATAAGCAAAAATTAAAGCCAAGTGAATATAAAATGTCACCACAATAAAAAAGAAAAGCGACAGACGATAATTTTATTTATAAATTTAGCCGAACATGTTTTGGTGTTCAATCCTTTTTGTGGCGTTTATTTTCTCACTCTGCTTCCTTGAATTTTCATTTTTATAAAAGAAAATAATTTAAGATTTAAAATATATATTCTAGGTTTTATTCAGAATGATATGGAGACTATGTGAAATAAAATTAGACTTTATATTCGAATTCAATTCCAGAGTACAGTGTTATTTCTACAAATTTTTAAAGTGTACGAACACTTTTGGGAGCCACTAAATACATTTTATTCTAGCTCTTGTGTCTTGTCTATTTCTTTATTGCTTTTATTTTGTTTTGTGTCATGCCGACAGTTATAGTCCTTTTAAATTTGATCCCCCCCCCCCCCCCCTCCCAAACTTATCGGAGATTTGTGGTAAGATGTCTACCTCGGAGGAACAGCACCACCGTAAAACACTTCAATTATAATTAGAACTAATGTCGCCAAATATGATTTTAGTTCAAATTGGCTTCAATAATGAAATTTTATACGCATACAGAAATAATTGAGTACTATATTTTTAAGTATAAACAAATTCGAATAGAAACTGTAATTTCGTTAGTTTTCCAACTGCTGAGTTGTGTTTAGGTATTACTCTATTTTTATTATCCGCTATAACGTTATTACTTTGTATATTTAGTAATAGTTATATCGTATAAGTTATAAACCATCACCAAAAGGACTTTAGGTAAGTATAACTTTCCGCGTCTCTCATTGGCTTAATCTACAGCAAATAGCTAAACCCGCTTATTTACCTAACATCGAAATCGGTTTTAGAAATGGAAACCAAAGGCTTTCCACGCCAAAGTTGTCAATAAAAATCAGTTTGGCAGAGTTCCCCCTTATTCTTTACTTGTACAATATCGTCCAAATTTAGCTGCAAGCTTGATGTTTTCACTTTGAAGTCAGCCTGAATATTTATTTAGCTTATTCAGATGTTCGTTGTTTAGGTAACAACAAGTAAGGCAGAGTAAAAAGCAGTGGAACAAGCAATAATACGGAAGAGCAATAATCTGCAATAATAAAAGAAAGGTACTTTAGGTTAGCCGCGCACTAGCAATAATTGCACTGTAACTTTTAATCAGATGAGCAACTAAAAAATCACACACAAACTGATTCTGATTATTAAATTGCATAAACTCCGGGCAACCAGTTTTCAGATTTCGCAATCGCCAAAGATCAGTTAAAAATCGCCGCGAAAGTCGTATTACCGCCAAATTGTCGAATATTTGCCAAAGCTGTTAGGGCGTTAACGGGAGAATTGATATTTTGTGCAATTAAAAGTTGCTGAGTGAGCTGATACAATTTGAGTTTCCCAGTTGCATAAAACTAAATAGCTTAATAGTATTTAATTTATATCTCAAATCAATGGATTTAATACTTTTGTGCATTGGTTTTGCGACAAAACTGAAGATACAATTACTTGACATCCCATGCACCATAGTCATAACAGTTTGTCATACATGTTATCCATTTAATAAGTGCTAAAAAGTTTGAATCTAATTTCAAAGTTTCTTCAAGATGAAAAATAAATAATTTTATTTTCACGCAGGTTGAGCTTAGCAAGGCAACGGAAGCTAAGGTGAAAACTTCAGATCCATGTTTATTAGGTAATTTCTTTTCGTAAAGAGTCTGCAACATTTTGTTATTTTTATTAAATATCATAAATATTTCTGATAGACTAGTTGTCGTCAATGAAGCGTAGAATAAAAAGCTTGAAATAATTAAGGGAGAAAAGTATAAATTAGTTATTCCTTAAAAATCTGAAGTTAAAATGAAAAAACACATAATAAATTCATTATAATTATAACATGATTTTAATCATTTTTTTTCTGGTGAGTGCGAGGTCCTGTGCAATGGCACACGTCGCACACCCTAATGGTAGGCCTAGTCAAATATTACCAAAAGTTCATCACTATTCCAAATTGGAAGTACTTACTTTCTTTAAGCCATATCAAAGATTTCTTACCATTAATTGAAATTAATTTAAATTAATGGACTAAACCTTACTGTGAGATTACACACGAGTATAGCGCAATGTACAATATTTATTCAAAATTATAGCCAAACTCTAAAATCCCCAACTAAACACCAAAACGTTTTACGAACATTGCGCGATTAGTACAGGCACACTAAATGCAAATTAAGTATGAGGCAATCATTCTTTGGTGTAATATTATTCTCTATTGAGTCGATTCGAAAAGGCGCCTCGCCCATTCATTACAATCTTTTAAAATGTAAACACGGATTATTTTCTCTTAAAAACATTTTTTAAAGTTATTAAAAAAATTGTTCTTTCGTGAAAGCGTGTCAGCATATTTTGGGGGCCCAAAAGTTAGATATTTCCCAAACGGCACATGGTCCGCTATTAGTATAAGAATGTTTTTTGTAATTTTTTTATGTTTAATCACAGACTTGCCCAACGTCCACCATGGTGCCAAAGAAAAGCTGCCCCCGGCTCTACCAGCAAAAGGAGAATATAGCATTCCCATGGGACCTGTGAAGAATGAGACATTACGGCAAGAAGAGGAATCCGTGCCCGATAGATCCGTATCATGTTTAGAAGCAACGACACAAAGTGAACTGGAAGTGAAACAGTTTCAAGTGAAACTGCAAATTAAAAAGGAGCAAGAAGAAAGCGTCGCTGGGGTGAATGTAAGTATAAACATGTCTATTTCATGTGGTAAATGATGCTAATGTTAGGGCTCACTCAAAGCAAAGATATTTTAAAGAAATTTATAAATTTTATAGAAATATGCGGCCTTTTATTTGTGCAGGAAAATTTTGATGCCGGTTTTTTGGTAAACATTTTAAATAAACATCTTTATAATATATCTTTATCGTAAGAATAAGTAGAAGTGCTACAAAATGAGTTTGTAATATAATAGTTGAAGTTACTAATACTTTTGAATTTTAGCCCAGTAAATTTAGGATTTTATATGAAACTAATTTATAATTAGCTGAAAATTTCAGAATTAGTTAATCTTTGCATGTATAACGAATCCTGAAAAGTCCCCTAACTTTCCATGTGAGCTTCAATTCAAAATGGCGGATCAAAGATGGCCGCCAAGCACTTTTTGCCTTGTTTGATGTTTTTCCTCATATCTAAGTTAAAAATAAACATTTTTCAATTCTGTAAAAACCGGTATACTCTAAAAGGATTATTGTTTCGATATATACCATAAAATAAACGATAGCAGTTTTCAAATGAGGGAAAATTAATTTTTTTCACGTCGAAACCCAAAATTTCTGTGTTTATAATTTAGAAATATAAACAAATTGTGAAAAATGTTGTTTCTTGTATAGAGTTTTCCAAAGTAAATTTTAAAAAAATATTCAAAGAAAAATTGCTGATATATTCCGTTTTCTTAAGCAATCCAGCAGGTTTTTTTTTAAACTTCTAAGTGAGGAGTTGTTAGTGTAGATCTGTGTTAAACTTAAAAAAAAAACATGACTGTCTTTGTTTATAACTGTAACAAGTTGGGCAATAGAGGGAAAGTGTCCGCGGTTTTTTAAAATGAATTGAAATGAAAAAGAAAAACACAAATTTTATAGCTTCTTGTATTTTAGTTATGCTGTAGCACTTTTCATTGTACTTAGTTGATTGGGGTCGTAAAAAGTACAGTGATGTTCCTGGGATACCTTGTGCAATCAGAATTGTAAGTAGATCTGTATCAAAACCTATTACTGCGACAGATCTGCAACTGGTCTGGCATGCATTTATTGCCGTTGAGCAGATTAGTGTATCTGCGTCCCTATTGGGTAAGCTATTGGGCCAATAAAGGATACCCTTCTCTTCTTACACCCTGCCACTGGATGCGACACTACATCTGCAATATTCAGAAAGGGGAAATCTACAGCTTACAAGTTGATAAAGAACAATCACGAACTGCGTTCTTTGATTTCACAGTTCAACAATCTTCAACTTGATCCCCAAAAGGTCATTGAAATTGGTAAAGTATTCTTGGAATACATTATTGGAGGAAAACAAATAACTTCTTTAGATGATCTGCGATACATCCGTTACAATAAAGAAGTAGCTAAAACCCTTTCTTCAAACTTTAATTTGGCAACTCTTCCACCAACAAGTGCAGCTGCTTCACAGCATTCACTTCGCACCTATCATCAAGTTCAACAGTGGCTGGGGTACAACCTTGATCCTACTAAATGGGGATGGTTCATGAAGGATGGTAGCTTGAATCCAGTGCCTTCAACACTTCCCGCAGCTTCCAAAGAACTTTTACAACTAATATCATGTGACTGCAAAATAACTGCAACAAAAGACTGTGACATAAGATGCCAATGCAAGAAGGCAGACCTCCAGTGCTCCAAGTTTTGTACCTCTTGCTTAGGAGAGTCATGTAAAAATTCAGCTCCTCCTACAGCGGTTTCGAAGATGATGATTATGATGTTGAATGACTGGTCCATATTTTTTTATTTATGAACTGTAGGCCAACATTTTTGTAATTCTTATGTAATTAAGTGCTATAAAATTTGTGTTTTTCTTTTTCATTTCAATTCATTTTAAAAAACCGCGCACACTTTCCCTCTCTTGCCCAACTTGTTACAGTTATAAACAAAGACAGTAATTTTTTTTTTAAAGTTTAACACAGACCTACACTAACAACTACTTATTTCGAAGTTAAAAAAAAACCCTGCTGGATTGCTTAAGAAAATGGAATATACCAGCAATTTTTCTTTGAATATTTTTTTTTAAATTTACTTTAGAAAACTCTATACAAGGAACAACATTTTCTTACCTACAAAATTTTTCTTAATTTATTTATTATTTCTAAATTATGAATTCAGCTAAAAACTGGCTGCAATATATATATATATATATATATATATATATATATATATATATATATATATATATATATATATATATATATATATATATATATATATATATATATATATATATATATATATATATATATATATATATATATATATATATATATATATATATATATATATATATATATATATATATATATATATATATATATATATATATATATATATATATATATATATATATATATATATATATATATATATATATATATATATATATATATAGATAGAGAGAGAGAGAGAGAGGAGAGAGACGAGAGAGAGAGGAGAGAGACGAGAGAGAGAGGAGAGAGAGAGAGAGAGAGTGAGAAAGATGTACACACACTAAAAATGTGTTATTCTATTCTTCCAACTGCTAGGTGGAACTGCTAGGTCATCAATCACCACCGCCAATGAAAAGAGCTCGCCAATCTGCTACACGACGTCCGATTGTGGTGGACGGGGACAGCGTGACACGCGCGTGAGTAGTTAACTTTTTTAAAAAGTTTTCACCTATGTTGCGCATTGGCTATGCATCATTAACTATTACGTTTTTATTTTGAAATTTCTTTTTATTCAAAGATTTTCATAAATATATTTGTATCGAATTTTAATAATAAGTTTTATAGGATGTCTGGGCTAAATGTACAATAAAAAGTCAAGGTTTGTACAGAGAGTACTACATATGATTAGTTACAAAATGCAGTTGCATTAAAGAGGGCAGCACCTAACTGTTCTTTACGGGTCCATGAATTGCAATGTGAGCCCCATTAGCTTTCCTCAATGTGGCTCAACAGTGTTCAACAACGATCATCTGGATCGCCTCAATGTGGCACTCCTGATCACTGTTGAAATTGCATTCTCCTTTTTGAAGAAATTTTTTTTTAATTTTTGACGAAACAGACGCCTTTGCTTTATACTCTGATTAAATATTTCGTCGAACAGAGGATATTCATTTTATCGTTTTTTTTCCACGGAAATTTATTTTATCAAAAATAGGGACGATGTCAAACAAATATCGACAGGCCTACTAGAACCACGGATCTCTTGGTCCGAAGTCAAGCGAAGATTCTTGTCTGGTCAAGCGAATCAATGACGAAACGTTTGTCAAAATTGATAAAAGTGGCCTTGACGGTTGAATGCTCGAAAAAATAAGAGTGTTACTTCTGAAAAAAAGTTCAATTTGACTGTAGATCCTACTTTCAACGATCTCATAGTGACCTCTCACGTATTAGTATTTGCATAGCATAGTATTATTTACATACAATCTCATAGTAAGCATTTGAATTGAAAATTCTGAACAAACTCCACTACTCTGTAAATTTTATTTATTTTATTGTACTTATAAGTTATTACTTGAAAAGAAGAAATATTAGCAATACACTGTAAAAAGAAGTAATTCAAACTGAGTACCTGAACCTACTCGTTTTTCTTTGAGCACAATTGCATCGAGAATGAACGATGATATACTCAAATGTATGTAACCATACCTTCTCAATAATGAGCAGTGTAGTTTAATTGTTATTTTCATCTTCTGTTCAATCCAGCTTAACAAAGCGACTTGATAAACTTATAATAGTTGATAAGAAAATGGTTTTCCACATTATTTGATGTCGATTTCTTAAGTTTAAACTGAGTTATTACTACTCAATTATCTTACTTGCCATTCTTTGGCACAACGCTTTAACATTTCTTCTGTTTATAACAACTTCAAGCCACCCTGGTAGTTTAACGGATAAGGCTCTGGACTGCGTTGCCTGAGGATCTTGATTCGATTTCTGTTAGGTCCTAGTTGTAATTGTCGATATTTATTGAAAGAGGTTTATAAAGGCAGCCTATATAGGTTAACAACTGCTCTTTTTATTCATTTTTACTCATTTTTTGTTCATTGTACTCAATTTTTGAATAAATGTCTTCTTCAGAAAATTGAAACTTACGATGTATTAAAACTTATAAACTTGTCGAATGTACTCAAAAAATAGTACATTTTACTTATTTTTGAGTACCTATTTTAACAGTGTACAATTATTTAAGAACAATTTCGATTAAATTTCTATTTTCTTCGAAGATATTTATTTTCTTTAATTAGGATTTGAATATCCCAAAATAACTTTAGCTTCATGTATGCTAATGAATGCAATTGTTCTGCAGATTTGGAACACAAGCATATGATTGCAAAGCAATCGAAGCATGTGTACATTATTTTATGATGAACGGCCACTCGGAGATTACTGTTTGTATCCCGACTTACAGAAGGTACCGCCAGACTGGAGCGAACAGGACAAAAAACGCCTACCTACTCGATCAATTACAAGGATCTCCCTTTATAAAGTTCCGGCCGAATCGCCAAATGGATGGCCGAAGGAGTTCCTACGACAAGCGGTGAGATAAGTTTGCAGAAATTGTTTTCTACACAGTTATTTCAGGGTAGGCGCTTACTAGTAACTTTTAATCAACCTATTTCAAAATGCGATTAAGGTGCGAACCACCACTTACTAATAACATTAAATATAAATAATGAAATTTTGGTATTTAATGTCATTCAGATGATAACAAGAACTCCAATATGAACCAGCGTATTTTGTAAAAATATATATCAAATATTTACTATTTACAATTCAAATTTTCTCTATAATTTAAGACTATAAAATTTTGAAAGTATATTGTGTGCTACTTCGGACATTCAATCTGATATTCAAATTGACACTTTCACTTTTATAAATGGATTGGAGAGAGAAACACCCCCTTCAAAGTCGCAAATACAATGATTATCTTTCTTTCGAAAGGACAATTTAAACCATATAAGTACACTGCATAAAAATAGGAACTCATAAATAAGTAAGATGCATTCAGTTTTGAGTAAATTCGATACTTATCACAGCTCCGAATACATAAATTTCATTTTTGAAAATTACACGAACACAATGCAATGAATAAAAAGAACAGTTTCTTGCCTACATGGGTTGCCTTTATAAATCCCTTTCAATAATATCAACAATTATAACCAAGACTAACATGGAATCGAACCTGATTCTCGTGCACAGAAGTGCAGTGCCTTATTCGTTGTACTATCAGGGCAACGTAAAGAAGTTATAAACAGCAGGAATGTTAAAACGGTATGCCAAAAGAATGGAAAGTAAGATGATTGAGTTGTAATAACTCAGTTTCCATTTAAGCAATCGACATCAAATAATGTGAAAAAACATCTTCTGAACACCTATTTTAAGTTTGTCAGGTTGCTTTGTTAAGATGGCTTGAACAGGAGCTGAGATTTGCAATATGAAATCACACTGCTCATTTTTGAGAAAGTACGATTACTGAAATTTGAGTATATCATTGTTCATTTACGATGCAATTGTACTCAAACAAAAACGAGTAGGTTCAGGTGCTCATTTTAAGTACTTTTTTTTAATGGTGTAGACTAACAAAAAAGTATCACTTAAAGAATGAAAAGGAAATTTTCACATTCATGAATGACATTTCCAATAGATAAAAATTATTTCTGATCAATTGCTGAAAGAATTATATGAAAGTTATTTTTCGTTTTGAAGATCCAAAAATGGTTTAATTTAAACTATAGCCCGAAGGACCACTTTTGGACACCTTCACGGACCACCAGTGGTGTACAAACCACAGCTTGGGAAAAATTGATTTAGACGTACACAAATGTTTTTATAACAAAATCAGAATACACATAATCTAAAATTTCACTTTAATAGAATTGTTTGGAAAGTAAACCGTACCAAAATTTACCATTTAAAACAATTCATTGAGGATAATTAAGTTTTGTAATTACTAAGTCACTAATAAATTCTCTATTGACATTAATGATATTACATTTATTATACTAAATATTTTAGGCAATATAAAGTAAATTTCACTGTGTATTGTGAATATTTATTTTACCTATGAAATGTTTTAACAACTTTATTGTCTTCTTTGAAATATACTAAAGCTTCATCGCTAAGATTGCACATCAATCTGAAGGAATTATTGTTTCCAACGTATCCTTCGAAGATGAAAAAATTGAAGAACCGTTGAAAACCACGATTGAAGAAAGGTTGGTATTCGAAAATTCGAAAATTAACATCTAATTATTAAATATGTCTATTTTAAATGCTAGATTTTACTTTGAAATGTATTCCCCCGAGACAAAAAGTTTCGTATGCCGCGTGTATGCCTTCCGTATGCCAGCCGATTTTTCGTATGCCAGATGTATGCCACATATGCCCTCGAACTGATGACCGCGGAGGTGGTATGCCCGGTGTATGCGAACGGCATATGCTTCTTTTTACGATCCAGAGGCAATAATATTAATATGCCGCGTGTATGCCTTTCGTATGCCAGACTGATTTTTTCCGAGACAAAAATATTAATATGCCGCGTGTATGCCTTTCGTATGCCAGATTGATTTTTCCCGAGACAAAAATATTAATATGCCGCGTGTATGCCTTTCGTATGCCAGACTGATTTTTCCCCGAGACAAAAATATTAATATGCCGCGTGTATGCCTTTCGTCTGCCAGACCAATTGTTAGTATGCGAGAAATATGCCTAGGTATGCTTTCGACCTGATGGGGGGAGGGGGGGGGGAAATGAAATAAAAGAAATTTCCCAACTTAACGATTCGAAATTCCCAACTCAACAGTGCTGAAAATTCCCAGTTCCAACTTATCGACATTTTTCATCTTATATATATATATATATATATATATATATATATATATATATATATATATATATATATATATATATATATATATATATATATATATATATAATTTTTTTTTTGGTAACATTAAACAGTTCTCTCACAAGCATTGATTTGTTACACCCATATTCCAATGCAGTGTACGTTTTGAGGTCTAATTTAAATGTAATCTTACAAATTTCTAATCTTCTCTAGCTTTCGTTTGTTAATTTCCATCAGGCATAAATTTTCCCAACTCGGGGTTTTTAGAAGTTGAAATTCCCAACTTCAAGGTTTCCAGAAAATTGCCCCCCCCCCCGTCCCCCATCCCCCGTGCGACGGGCCTAGCCCGGGAAATGGCAGTGGCATATTCAACTAAAGGCATAGTTTTACAATGCTTATGATTTCGATCCAATTTATTGCAACATTAAACTCGATGTTTATAATTGGATGTATAAGTTGAGTCGTAAATATCTATAGTTTCACTTCCACTTGAAGATCTCGAGTTGTAGACATGTGTGGGTGAATTACGCAATGAGAGAAGGAACGCGGAAGTATGTAGCCATTTTGGACTTCGACTGGATTAGGCTTGGTTGACGTGCAGTGCAATGGCTAACGGATTTTTCCATAGTCGAAAACCAAGCAAAAGGATGGTGTTCCTGCTAATCTCATTACAGATTAATTTAAAACAGTGACGGCGATGGAGTAGAAAAGTACGCGACTTTATAGAAACCCAACGTAACGCAGTGTGCCTCCGTAACGCTGTGTGGGCTACGGTCCCACACTTTGTCAGTGGTGAACATAAGCCTGTGAATGTATCTTCTGTCACGGCTTAGAAGAGAGGGTCTCTTAAGAAAATATGCAGCAGTATTGTGTTTTCAAGTCAATTTGATTATACCGATCTTGCTTTTTACGTTTCATCAGGACACCCAACAAATTCTACATCGAAGGATTTACAAAATTGAAAAGGTTATTTTTGAATTTATTTTTGAACTCCAAAATTGCTACATGTTAACTTTATCTAGGATTTATAATTTTATGAAATAAATATTTTAAATATGTATTTTATTTAAAAATAAACATTGTTCATTCCAATTTTATGTTTTTTATTTAAAAAAAAATTAAGAATAATTTTTATTTATTATAAATCTGTATTATTTTTTTCTTCAAAAAAGTTAGTTTTGAAGCTAAAATTTAAAAAAAAATGTGTATCATGAGTTTTATCTAAACATAACAATAAAAATGTCTTTATATTTTAAATAAATTAATTTTTATCAGACATTTCATATTGTTAAAATTTGATATCTAAGAAGTAGGCCAATTTAATGTATCGTACGAAGTAAATTTTTAAATATTATTCGAATTTCTCCAAAAGCATGAGCACCATTTCAAAATAGTCCACATCAGCTACTTTAAATGTTTAAAAGATCATTTAATGCAAATTATAATTAAAGTACTTTAATTAATATTTAAAAAAATTGCAAAAATTACACTTCATTGCATTAACTTTCGATAGTTTGTTTTACTGATAAATAATACAATAACTTTCTCTCTCAAATTATATTTGATAAAATTTTCTAAATATTCTTTATATATTATTATGGTACTACAAAGATTTCTAGAGTTAAAATGTAAAATAAAAATTGACATCATCCATGAAAAGATTCTTCCTGAACAAAATAAGTAACTGTCTATATTCCAAACAGATTGTCTATGTGCTTAAACAATGTTACTATAAAAGTTTTTTTTAAAGTTAATTTCTTTTGTGAGCAATAACTATAAAACATTAAAAACTGTAATGTAAATAAAAATATTCTTACTTTAAATTTATTATCAACAAGTAAGGTGTAAACTTTTCTTCTCAAATACAAGTTTCTCCTCCCAAATATATACTAAATAAAATTATACAGACACAAAGTGTGTCACTTTATATAATAGAACTATAATTTATATGTTCATAGAACTAACTTATTTACTATATCCCTGAAAACCTATTACAAGGGATAAAAAAAAACTTGATACCTCGTTGTCATATTAAAGCCTTACTTTTTGATGAGTTGAGTCAACACAAAAACACAAAAATTTTGTTCAGTCAAAATGGGATATTTATATAGTAGGTTGTTTCTTGTTAGAATCACTAAACTTTCTATTGAGTGTTATTAGCCATTTTGCAATTGATAGAAATGAGTTCCTTGAAATCAAAATTTAAATTTATACTACGTAGAGTATTCCTAATACACATTAATTTATAATTCATGTTAAGCCCAGGTGTAGGTTTAAAATTTTAAGCAGAAAAAAAAATATATCCATATTTATTATTTTTATTTTACATTTGGTGGACAGTATAAATGCTATTTTCTTCTTTAGGAAACAGTAATTACTTTATATATAAGTATTTTTAAAAAAGTTTTGTAGCATGAAATGTAATAAGAAAAAATATTGGCTAAATAAAAGTTACAAGATTTAAATAAAATCTCAATGTATGACTTTTTAATTTCATATGAATATACATAGCATAGTTTTACATTTATTAAAGTAGAAATTTGAGCTTCAAAGAAATACTTTTTAAATAAATGTCGATATTGAGTTAAAAGAGAGAAAAATTAGTTTTGCTAACTAAAAACTAACATGTCCTAATTATATTCATATGAAATTATAAAGTCATACATTGAGATTACTTTTTAAATCTCGTAAGTAACTTTTAAATCTTGTAAGTAACTTTTATTTAAGCAGTTTTTTTTTATTCTTATTACATTTCATGCCACAAAACTTCTTAATAATACTTATATGTGAAATAAAAATAATAATGATATTTTTTTTCAAAAGTTAATCTAAACATCGTGGAAAAAAGCCGTCATGTAACCTTCACAATTGATGCGATCTGCATACATGTGGCATACAGAGGTGATATGCCAGCCGCATACATGTAGCATACGGAGGTGATATGCCAACCGCATACATGTCGCATACGGTGGCGATATGCCAGGCGCATACATGTCGCATACCACCACCGTATGCCAGAGTAATATGGGATATTCTCACAGGGCATACGAGGCATACGTATGCCACATGTATGCGGCATATATGCGGCATACTAGAGGCATACACCTTTATTTTGTCTCGGGCCATTATGTGAATTTATTATTTGTGCATATGTACATACTTCATTTTATTATTTACTCCCTATCCAATTTTTCACATGAATTAGTGGCCAACGTGGTTGACGTGGCATATTTCCTCTATAAGATTATAGATATTTTAAACACGTTGGTTGACTCCCTCTTGAGTTATAGGTCTTTGAAATACTATTTTATTTATATCCCTTCTGCCGAAACCGGATCGATTAGTGAACGTGATATCACGTGACTAAGCCAAAAACTATTTTTTTTTACAAAAGTATTTGGAGTTTTAGAAATAATTACAGAAAATATATTCATTTTTAAGGATAAAAGAAAAGTGTATTTTAAAAGAACAAAATTTCGTAAGAATAATCTGATCAAGGAGTTAATTCGTATATAAATATTCTTTATTGATTAACTATTCATTGTCAATTGCATTTTCATATTAAAATTTATTCTGTAACATATTTCTTGCAGCCAAATGAAGTTCCGATTCCTGAAGAAAAAGTTCATTATATTAGACTGGTGCCCTTTTGGCAGAGATGGACTAAATCTAAATGACTTTCTTACCAGTCCAAAACAAATATAATTTTTTTTTTTGTCGCAATGGTTCTGTGACTGAAGTATTGTTTAAAAAAAGTTGTTTCAGATGATTTAAAAATTCTAAAACCATATATGTGTGAAGTTAATTGAAAATGTTCTTTATTTTTTATATGTAATAAAAGTTTCTGCATTTATGAAGTCAAATATATTATTTAAGTGTCCATTTTTTATTTTAAAATGAAACAAATGGTTACTTGCCAATGAAATTTTAATTCCTAAAAAATAATATTAGTTTCAAATATAACTCATGAACGAATTATTTCCTCTATAGGATGGTAATTTGCACATATCGGTTGATTCCCGTTTGAGTTATAGGTATTTAAAATACTAACTATTTTATTTATATCACCATGCATAAGCTATGTTCGAAACTACTATTATACTCTTAGTATTTGAATGTAGTACAGGTTTAAAACATGTCAAATATATTTAGGAAAATAGGATATTGTGGGGCATAAGGAATAAATAGTAGTCCATATTCATTGTGAGTATGACACCTTTTCTGCTCACAGGTACGAGTCCTTAAGGTGTCACTTGCGCCTTGGGAGCTCAAATACATTCTAATTAGGTAATTGTTGAGATAAGGTTCTCTTAGAAGACGTCAGGAATTTTTTGGAGTTAGTTAAATAGACTTCCGATCGCAGGGCTCGTCTTTGGTTAATAAGTCATTGCAATAGTGCAATATCGATATTAAAATGATCATAGGGATATTTTTTCACTTTAACTGTAAATGGTCCTTATACATAAAATAATAATATGTAAAAGATGATACTTAATACAGCTTACAAATATAACATATATTTGTCAAGTAAACTGCAATAAGCACAAAACTGTTACCGAAATTGGCGAAGTTTATTTTAGAATATACCAATTCATTTCACATAATACAAATAATTATATGGAATTCTTCAAAGAGAAATAAAATGCAATGAATGTTTTATGCAACCGAGATAAAAATGTGTGTTAAGAACTCCTTTTATTTAAGATGTTACTTATGTGAAGTTCTTTGTTATCTACTTCATTAACAATGAATATTAAACAAATTACACTTAACACTAGTTTCGGATTAAAATAATACAAGAAAACTCTTTGCATTGATTTAAAATTTTTATATCATTTTCGAAAACATTTATACAAAATAATCTCTAAGTTGAGGACTGTTGATGGCTGAGCAAAATGGGTTGGAAATTATATATTTAAAATTGTATAATTGAAAGAGTTTCTGAAAATCTGTTATTTTATTTGTTAAAATAATTTGTCTTTCTTTTTCTTACCAAATATTATTTAAATTTCAATATTAGTTATAATTCTATAAACAAAAACAAATGCTGTTAAAAGTGTATTTTTTAAAACTCTTATGACCACCTCACCTGTTCTGTATTTCATTAAGAAACTTCATAATGCTCAGTTTGAATAACACATATTTATAATAGCAGATTTTTTTTAATAAAAAACATCTGTAAAATAGTATAATAAAATAGGTTTTAAGTATTGTCTTATAAAATCAATTTTAGCCTCAGTTCATTATCGGAAACACTTCTAGGGCGAAAACGTATCTGAAATTCAAGCGACCAAAGAATGTACATTAATAAGTTTCGCTTTGTAAAATATTCTTGCTCTTATAACAACCTACCATAAATAGCATACCACACAAGCTTAACTTATAAAAAATATAAGACATTTAAAATTTGGCTCTTTCAGTAAAATGACAGTTTTGTGTCAAATATAGTTATTCATTTTTAAAAATAAATTTCAAGAAAATTCTGAATTTTAAAATGTTTTTATTCACACCCTGTTTTATATGAAAAGGTTCATTTTTCTCTTTCCATTTTCTTAAATCATATAAAATATGTTAGACTTGGTTTAAGATAAAAAAGACCTAATTACTGCCTTTTGAAAACATGTCATGTTTATTTTTATTACAAACTAAACCTAACATGACGTCATCGTATTTCTGTCTCAATGCTCACAGGAATTCAGGACTATACTAATCCCCTCCCCCCTCCCCCCCCTATTTACGGATTAAAAACTAGTTATTCTGATAATGAAGATAATAACTTTGTTCAAAACAAGTCGTATCTTCAGAATATATTTTATTGTAAATAAATACCTTTTTTCTCATATGATTCCGCCTGGAGTTATGTGGATTTTGCAAACCTCGTTATTTAGGTAGCGATCCCATACAACAATATACCCGCACCGATTTTATAGAAGTATTCACGTCAAAAAATTTCATAATAATATTTTTGTATTGAAGAAGTCTCAATTAAACGAACATTGATTTTAAAAAAAACTATAAACTTTCAAATGGCTGTCCTGAAATATGCATGCATTTTTTATTTTCCATATCTATGCATCAATATATCAACTTATCTTTCAGAAAATAAAAAAAAATAGGTTAATTAATGACCTGGTATTTTTAGAAATCTAGAATGATCTGTTCTTAATCAATTTAAAGAACAGATGAAAAAATAAAATGTATTCTTTTTCGAGCGAAATGTCGAGTTAAAAATCAGCCTCCTCGACGTTCAGTGACTTGTAAAACCATGAGAGGAAAAACACATGTCAAAAGTACATATGTCAGCTCGTCGTTTTTTCGTAGAAAATGAGTGGGTTGTGGTTTTTCTGATTCGATGGGCCCCACGACTAGGAAAAAGACGCAGCTGAATAGAAGAAAAAAGAGTGTACAAGGGTGGAGCGAAAAAAATCAAAATTTGATTAATGTAAAGTAAAGTTATTCAAAACTTAAAATATTTCCATAGAGCTAAATTTTATCATTCAAAGTATGAATATAAGTACTATATTACTTTTAGTTGTCTGATTGCTTGAAAAGTATTACTTTGTTCAAAAAAAGGAAGAGCGCCAAAATGGCTTGCTTCTGTTAAAAAAAATTCTAATAGTGTCCTTGATCAAATCCTACTTAACCAATGGATATGAATCACACATTAAAAAAAACCTATTATAAACTCAGGAAACATTTAAATTTAGCATTATGTCTTCGAATTTTACAAAAATACTAGAGTTTTTTCTTTCACTTGGCTTTTAAATGATGACATAATTTTTTTAAAAAACGTTTGCTTACACCCAGTGTTTACTCTCATAGTGTGTAACTAGTGCGACGTTAATTAATCAAACCGAACTCACGGTGTGGAAGGACAATAAATAATCTTTGCCCAATAAAAATAAATTCTTTAAAGGCTTTCTAACGTTGTAATGCAAATAACTATTGATGCCATTGGAAAAATATAGTGAAAATACTCAGTCACGGAATAGTTTGCAAGGCTTGTTTCCCTAATAGACCTCAATTGTTACATTATACTTACTACTCTTATTATTATTGTACCCTGTTAATGATCTTAGACTAACGCATGGCTTTTGAAAGCTGGTGATATCGCAAGATCACCATACAACACATACTTACTTACCATGTAGAAAAAGCACTCCAGCTGTGCTGGAGTCAAATACATGTAGTCCATTGTAATTAGACCGAAAAATGGCAAATAGGAGAAAAAATTACAATAGTTTTTAAATTTTGGTCAAATACTCGTTTGACCTTCAGGAATTGAAAACCGAAGAGTTCCTCTCCTTGAGGGGGGAGCTATCCCCCCTAGCCCCCCTAATCCCCCCCCCCCTCGAAATTTCGGAAAACATTGTATCTCGCTTATAAAACAAGCTATAATTACAATTTTTTTTTTAAATATAAGTAATTTTTTTCCTATTAATTATTACTTTATATTTAAGTTTTGTATCTGGCATAGTTTTCATATAAAAAAATATATATATGTAAAATGTTTCATTTCTTTCTATGGCTATTATTCTATTATAGCAAACCAAAAAAGTGTTTTATTAAACTACTAAACTTGAATTGAAAAGTTCAATTTATTTATTTAGTTAATTACTTCATGCAACAGGACATTTCCCTTACACCAATGCTTGCCAATTGTACATCCGGCCTCCAGGGTATCAATGTACTTGAAAGGAACATGACAACTGAAGAATTCCGTAAATTTACTCTGGACAGCTTATTTACAATTCATCGTTCAAATAACAATTGGTCTGGAGTTTGGTCAGACATGGTGATTGAGCAAACGATAATGAAAATTTAAAAAAGCTTTGGAGGTGTTACACATGGAAGAGGTTTTCCTGGGGTAACATTCTTAATAGATGCCTTAAAATTGCCAAGTCAAATATGAGTTTTTACGGTTTTTACCAATTTTTATTAATTTGTTAATGTACCTGTTTTTTTACGATTGGATGGGTTTGGTTTAGTTAATTAACATCGCTCTAGAGATGCACAATGGGTTATTGCCGAAGGTTCGGGGTTTATCTCGAAGGAAAGGCCCGGGAATAATGCCTCGCATTTTTGAACCATCCCAATTGGTTGGGAAAAATTAGTTTTAGATGGAAAATTGCCAACCCGACCAGAAGTAAAATTTATTAAAATATTGCATTTTTTTACAAATATTTCTCCAATATTTTTATGCATACGTGATCCATAAGAATGTTGGTAATTTTCTGTTGATTTGTCAAAATCACAATCCTAGTTAGAAAACTTGCGAAATATGTGATTTTTTTTTTAAAGTGAAACTACTTAATTTCAATTTTTAAAAATAGTTTCACAAGTTTGCCAACTAGGTTTGTGATTTTGCCAAGTCCTCAGAAATTTACCAACATTGGGGGAGAACCGAGGGACCTGACTGGCATTATACAATTTGGCTTTCGCAAGCTGAAAAAAGCTGACGTGGCTAAAAGCAACGTTTTCGTCAACCAGCTCAGTAATAGTCGGAAAAAGACGTTATTGAAGTAGATATAACGCATCTTTTCCAGAGGATACTGTACATTTACCTGACGAACTACAAGATTTCGTATTCGAGCTTGCAACCGTACTCATGGCTGTATTTGATAGCAGCGCCATTATGAGAAAGACAAAGAAATTAGAGTTTTATAATGCTATACTACAGTTCCAGAGCGACTAGTTGGTAGCTCTGACAACCTGTACTTTTTCCTTTATGGAGACTTACTTATTCATCTCGTGACATGGTCAAAGCAAGAGACTCTTAGGGATGTTTATACTACCTACACACCTTACATCAAGAAATATTACGCGATCAAGTAACTGTTGTGTTTGACGGATACACCGATAGTAGTATCAGAACTAAGGTTATAGAAAGCCAAAGACGCTTGATAAAGCGTACGTAAAAATAAATAAATTTTAATTAGTACGGTTCTCGTTGACTCACACAGACAATTTCTAAGCAATCTTGTCAATAAGGAGTGTTTCATTTTGTAACTCACTGGCCACCTGGTGAACTTATGTATTGTATAGCAACAAATAATGCTGATGTATATATTGTGAGTATCGCAATACACGCGAGAAGAATAAAAAGCAAGTTATTGTAGTTGGCCAAGATGTTGACTTATCTTACTACATACACAGTGGACGTTTTCATGCTGAAAGAGAGTAAAGGTAACGCAAAGATAGGTTCTACAACTCTAAAAATCTGAAGAACTCTAATTTTGTTGCTTATTGCAAAAAATCCATTTTTTTTCTTCGTGTGATTAGTGGTACCGACATAACCTCAGGATTTTACGGAAATTTGAAAAATTAAGGAAGTATAGTTGTTCAACCACAGTAAATTCATTCAAGATATTCCTGAGATCTTCAATAACCTTAATTCTACTTGTGATGATATTGAACGAGCAGGGGAGAGGTTCGTCATCGCATCGTATAACAATATGAACAAAGAAGAAAGCAACTTGAATACGATTATGTATGACTGTTTTTAATAAACTAGTAGGTCAAGCGAGTGATGTTGTTGTCCTCTCCAAATTACCTCCAAACACAGAAGCTGCACATCAACACTCCCGTAGCATATTTCACCAAGTGCAAACATGGCAAGGATATTGTTTGAATTCATCGGGCTGGGGATGGAAGTTAGTAAACAAATTACTGACACACATATCAGCTGCTAAAGGACCAGCTCCAGCTAAAATAGTGTGTCTAATTACTTGTGCATGTAATAAAGGTTATGGAAAGAAATGCAAGTATGTAAAAGTTAACCATCGTTGCACTGTTATGTGCAAAAACTGCCGAGGCCAAAGTTGAAGTAATACCGAAGCAATAGACATCGTCGATGAAATAGATAATGATAGTAAAGTAAGAACTATTACATTATTCTGCATTATCTAGAAAGAAATAATTTTAATGTAATTATTGTAAAATAAAATAATTTGTATTGAAATGTAACCTAATATGTATCCACAATTCTGATACTTTTTCGTTCTTTATTAATGACTATGTCCTAATCTATTTTCAGTTTAAAGAAGGTTATGTGTTGTTTTATGTTTAAGAAACCTTGGATTTTAAACTACGTTGCATGCTTTCTCTTCCAAAATTAAAGACACAAACACAGGCTTGGCCATATAGGTTATTAAGAGCAGCTCTGATAAAACAATATATAAAACTATATGGTATATCAAATGTTTAACAAAATATTATTTTTTCTTTTTACATTTCATGTTTGGTAGTTTAATAAAACATTTATTTGGTTCACCTTAAAAAAAAAATTATCATAAAAAAATTATAATATACAGGTATCTTATTGTAATATATTTTTTTTACAGGAAAACTATGCCAGGTACAAGCTCAAATCTAAATAAATAATTTATAAAAGACTTAAATACTTATTTTTTAAAAAAAATTGTAATTATAACTTGTTTTATAAGCGAGGTAGATTTTTCTTCGAAATATCGAGGGGGGGAGGGGGTTAAGGGGGCTAAGGGGAAACCTCCTCCCTCAACGAGGGGGACTCTTCGGTTTTCAATTCCTAGAGGTCAAACGAGTATTTGACCAAAGTTTAAAAACTATTGTAATTTTTTCTCCTATTTGACCTAATTGCAATGGACTAATGGGGCGTACTTTGTTATACCGAACTATAATATGAAGGTAAAGAAATATCAGAAAAAATCGTAGTTGTAATTTTTATATATACGGGAACTGACTTGAAGTAAATCATTTTGGGAGTGTACATAATGAAAGTTTTTAGTTTTATGTATACGAAATACATTACAAAAAAGTTAATTTAAAAATATTATGCGTGAATGAGGTATTGAGAGGTTTTTAAACAAAGTAAGGAACAAAAGACGTTGTTCGGACCTATCCGGACGGTACTTACCTTCCCAATGTCAGCCATTCATAGCGCTTCGACCTCCATGAATACATTCTTGCTCGACCTCCATGAATACACATTCATGCTTGGCCCTTTGTGCGCTGCGCTTTGTGCCGTCTGGGGCAGCCTGGATATACCGTTCGCCGTAATTCTTTTGAGTTATGCTAATTATCTTTATTGTTTTTAGACTGCTGTTCAGTCTGAGATGAGTGTGCGCGGAGATGTCCCGCTCAAGCATTGCTAATGTCTTAATTTATCAGTTTGTTTTAATTAGTTTTTTTCTCAAATAAAAGTAATGTCGATTTTAACCTTGTTCGTCTGATTTTTAAAGTATCGCTTCTGACGAGGGATTTCTTAGCTAAACCATTGGTGCCAAAACCCGGACCGAACCAGGGACCTTTAGATCTTGCCTCATAATGGAAGCACTATTAATCCGCCGACGGATTGTTAAGGGAAAAGCGACAAGACTCGCCAATATAGTTAACACTATAATTGCTAATGAAATAAACTTCGACGAAATAGAAGACTATAAATTACAGTGCGAGGCGATTTGGACGGAGTTAGATAAAATTCATGAGGATATCATGGTAACGTTGGATAGTGAAGATGGCTTAGCTAGCCAAGAAGCCGACTATGCGGAAACGGTCAATAAACTCCAGAGCATTCGAATATTGCTTGCAAAAGCCAAAAGTAGCGTTTCAACTGCGAATAATACTACTACAGAAATTGGTTCTTCAACCTTAAATTCCACACAGCTGGAAACTCTGTCAGTACGTCTTCCGTCCGTTCAGTTGCCTACTTTTTGCGGTGATTACACCAGCTGGTTGCCGTTTCGGGATCTTTTTCTTTCTACTGTTCACGATAATTCTATTATTCCAAATGTACAAAAACTTCATTATCTTAAAATGAGCGTCAAACATCCAGCATCGGTGTTACTGGATTTGATATCTGTTACCGGTGAGAATTACCAAATTGCATGGAAGCATCTATGTGACCGGTACGATAATGACGATGAAATAATATCGGCCACTTTAGATAAGTTTTTATCTCAGGCCACGTTGGCGCAGGAATCGGCCATCGGCTTACGGAGACTTGTGGATGTTACCAACCAATGCATTCAGACCCTAAAGTCGTTGCAGCAACCAGTCCAACACTGGGACACAATACTAGTTCACATTGTATGTAAAAAGTTGGATCATGAATCTCAGCGACAATGGATATTTTCAATTCAAAGTAAGGAAAAGCTCCCAACGCTCAAGAACCTAACTAATTTTATGGATATCCGCGCTCGTGCTATTACATCGGTCCAAACTGTTTCTCAGGCAAAGCAACAGAAATCGTTTGAAAGGTTCAAGCCTGCTGATAAAGTCAAGCCGAACGAATATCGGAGAAGTCCTTCTTCGTTCCACGCTGTAGATAAAAAATGCGAGTTTTGTAACTTGTTCAAGCATACAATTTACAAATGTTTCAAATTCCTAAATTAGTCGGTTACGGCCCGAAAGGAATTTGTAAAAGAAAGTTTACTTTGCGAAAACTGCTTAAGCAATCATCCCAATCAAAAATGCCAGAGTTCAAATTGTAAAAAATGTAACCAACCCCATCATTCTCTACTGCATCCAGATCAGTCAGTGGCACACGCAAGTGATTTGGACGCGTGTCAGTCTCAATCCGAAATTGTATCTCATTTTGTTCGCAATTCTGCTAACGCAAAGTTAACTTTGATGCCAACTGCCATCATTGAAGTATTGGATGCGTATGGTAAAAAACAACCATGTAGGGCGTTATTAGATTCTGCAAGTCAAACAAGTTTTGTGAGCGAAAGATGCGTACAGCGATTAGGTATTCATCGACAGCGAGCGAACATACAAATTTCTCGACTAACGTCCACTACTGTTGGTACTGCACGAGGGAGAGTCTCACTCAAGATTTCCTCTCGGTATAAAACAAATTTCGCCTCCTCAGTCGATGCTCTAAATACTTTCGAAGGTCACTGGAACTCTATCTCAAGTTCGCGTAGATTCCCATGAATTGAATTGCTTCACGCACCTCAAATTAGCAGACGATCACTACAATGAACCAAGCTGCATAGACATATTATTGGGAGCAGATATTTTTGGAAGATTGCTACTCGGAGGTAGCATAACGTCAGAAAAGACGACAGCGTCGGCATTTGACACGGTCTTCGAATGGGTCATCGCGGGAAGTACGTCAATACTTCTCTTTGAATGGGAGCGAAAATTCAGTTTCTGCCCACTTTATCCAGTGCGATAATTTAACGTTTGATCTGCAAAGGTTCTGGGAAGTCGAAGAAGTTCCAGTCCAAAAGCAACTAACTGTAGAAGAACAGTTATGCAAAAAACCACTACTAACCTACAGCTCGGTGACTTGGTCCTCCTCAAAGATGAAAGGCTTCCACCATTAAAGTGGAAAATGGGTCGAATCATCAACCTGTTTCCAGGTGCCCGGCTTGATCCGTGTTGTATCCATCAAAACGGCCGATGGACTTTTCAAACGGCACTTTAACAAGCTGTGCCTTCTTCCTGTGCAGGACTAATTGTACAACGAGTTGTTGTAAAGATTATGTAATTTTACCGTTATATTTCTATTACTTGATTTGTTCACATGCTTTGAAATCCAGCGATTTCAAGGTGGGCGGTGTGTTCGGACCTATCCGGACGGTACTTACCTTCCCAATGTCAGCCATTCATAGCGCTTCGACCTCCATGAATACATTCTTGCTCGACCTCCATGAATACACATTTATGCTTGGCCCTTTGTGCGCTGCGCTTTGTGCCGTCTGGGGCAGCCTGGATATACCGTTCGCCGTAATTCTTTTGAGTTATGCTAATTATCTTTATTGTTTTTAGACTGCTGTTCAGTCTGAGATGAGTGTGCGCGGAGATGTCCCGCTCAAGCATTGCTAATGTCTTAATTTATCAGTTTGTTTTAATTAGTTTCTTCTCAAATAAAAGTAATGTCGATTTTAACCTTGTTCGTCTGATTTTTAAAGTATCGCTTCTGACGAGGGATTTGCCTAGCTAAACCAGACGTCCTGTCAAAGCGGTTTCTTGAGTTTTCATGGCACTTGGTGATTTAGCATCCACTTTATTCGCCTCTAGCGACTAAATGGTGAGTCGCGGAAACATAATGTAAATTGCAATTTTGTGTAAAATTACTTAGGGAATAATTTTGTAATTGAAATATTTTCTCTAAATTTAAAAAAATAAGGAGATAATCACAAAAAACTGATTATGGCCGCCATTTATCCAAGATGGCGGCCAACACCGGCGTGGTGCAGGGGTGCTAAATTAATATATCATACAGAACACTTTTTTTAAGCGATTAAAATTGTTTCCAACTTTCCCCTATTTTTTTCCGATTTGAACCCTTTGCTGACTGGACTAATAGTGCGTTACAACATTATTCAATTTTTACCTATTATTGGTAAATTTCAAGGCTTGAGGGGAACCTCTAGATATTATTTGCTATCAAAATCCTTTTACATGGACCTCGGAACTCGGACTTCCTCCCCTCCCAGCTTCCGCTCCCAGACCTCGGACTTCTTCCCCACCCAGCTTCAGCTCCCGGACCTCAGACTTCTTCTTCTCCAAGCTTCCGCTCCCGGACCTCGGACTTCCTCCCCTCCAGCTTCCACTCCCGGACCTCGGACTTCCTCCCCTCCAGCTTCCGCTCCCGGACCTCGGACTTCTTCCCCACCCAGCTTCCGCTCCCGGACCTCGGCCTTCTTCATCTCCCAGCTTCCGCTCCCGGACTTCGGACTTCTTCACCTACCAGCTTCCGCTCCCGGACCTCGGACTTCTTTACCTCCCAGCTTCCGCTTCCGGACCTAGGACTTCTTCCCCTCCCAGCTTCCGCTCCCGGACCTCGGACTTCTTCCCCTCTTAGCTTCCGCTCCCGGACCTCAGACTTCTTCACCTCCCAGCTTCCACTCCCAGACCTCGGACTTCTTCCCCTCCCAGCATCCGCTCCCGGACCTCGGAATTATTCACCTCCCAGCTTCCGCTTCCGGACCTCAAACTTCTTCACCTCCCAGCTTCCGCTCCCGGACCTCGGACTTCCTCTCCTCCCAGCTTCCGCTCCCAGACCTCAGACTTCTTCACCTCCCAGCTTCCGCTCCCGGACCTCGGACTTCTTCACCTCCCAGCTTCCGGTCCCGGACCTCGGCCTTCTACCCCTCCCAGCTCCCGCTCCCGGACCTCGGCCTTCTACTCCTCCCAGCTTCCGCTCCCGGACCTCGGGCCACCGCCCCCTAAGCTTCCTCTCCCGGAACTCGGACTTTTTTCCTCCCAGCTTCCGCTCCCGGACCTCGGACTTTTTCCCTTCCCAGCTTTCGCTCCCGGACCTCGTCTTCCTCAACTCCCAGCTTCCGCTCCCGGACCTCGGACTTTTTCACTTCCCAGCTTCCGCTCCCGGACCTCGGACTTCTTTCCTTCCCAGCTTCCACTCCCGGAACTCGGCCTTCTTCTCCTCCCAGCTTCCGCTCCCGGACCTCGGACTTCTTTCCTTCTCAGCTTCCACTCCCGGAACTCGGCCTTCTTCTCCTCCCAGCTTCCGCTCCCGGACCTCAGACTTCTGTTCCTCTCCGCTTCCGCTCGCGGACCTCGGGCCATCCCCCGCCCCCCGACTTCCTCGAAAGCAAAGCGGTTTGATGTAACATATTTCCAAAAAATATAATACTCATTTATAAATGTTGATGATATTTACGTATTTATCATTTTTAGCGAGTTTACATAAAATGAAATTTGTGCTGATACGTATTACATGGAACTGTAGTATAAAAAACGTCAAAATTGTGTCGATTTTTATTGTGTGCATATTCGTTATAAAATGTGTGTTTAAATGAGTTGTGAGATTTACGACCAAAAACTGAATATTAAAACCTGAATCATTTAGATATTGATATTTAAAAACGTGTTTTCGAAATACAACTTAGATTTTATTTTGACCAACAGTCCTTATTAGAGTTGGAAATAATTTGAAATAATGTTTTTGCAGGTCGAATATCCCCCACAATATTTAGAGGATAACTCTAATTTTCTTACTTGATGTATAAATGTTTCTGAACTATAAATCCGAGTAAGAATTTTTTTTAATTTGAAGTAGTTTTGAAGTTATAAATTTTTAAACATTTAAACACGTCCCATTCAATTGGAATGTTCTTTTATAAAAATAACATAAATTAATAATAATAATAATAAAAAAAACACTACAGTTGAATTGATAACCTTTCTCCATTTGGCGCACTTTGGCAGTTTGAGTTAGCGAGCTTTTCGTTATTATATTTTTACTTTCGGGTAAAAATATGTTAATCTACATAAACACTTTCCGATGTTGTAAACGTTATATTTTCAACTTCGCATTTAAATTAGATATCGTTAATTAAACTAGGTATTAAGAATAGCAAATAATGGCGCTTTTTTCTTATTTTTGACCCAAATTTTAATTTGTAACGTTTTTGCTAATGTTTCGTCTCGCATCTGAATAAGCACATTTCTTAAAATTATTGAATTAAGGGAGTTTGTTAAGAAATGTTCAAGGAATAAGGTGAAAATACTTTTGTTTAATGTGATTATAGTATTTTAGTATTGGAGTGCTAAAAATGAGGGGGCAAGATCAAGAGCAAAGAAAAAGTAGTGTGTGTGTGCGGGAGAAGGAGGTTAGCATTTTTGGCCACCTTCCTAATATTGAAATAAAAATTATAATAAATACAGCACATTATACATATACTCATTTTGTGTTATTTGAAGTGTACCGAAGGCAGTATTTTAATCGAAATGGAAAGTTTGTTGTCGAATTCCCCCCCCCCCCCCCCCTTTTGAAGAAAGCATTAAAAACCTTTTAATTTTTACTTTTGCAAATGGGTGTGTTTAATGAAAGTTTTAAAAAAAATCCCGAAATTAATGCATTTATTGTAACTGAAATTTTGTTATATACTTAACTGAATTTTGTAACAAAAACTTTAAAAAAATATATAAAAAATCTGCCGGAATCACTTAACTTTATATTGTTTTGATTTAAAACTTTTGTTTAATTTGGTCCAATACCTTCATTTGTAAACTATCCCCGGATAATTCAAAATTTACACTTCATTAATCTGAACTGCCAGCTTCCGCTCCCAGACCTCAGACAAATTTCCCTTCCCTGCTTCCGCTCCCGGACCTCGGAATTTTTCCCCTCCCAGCTTCCGCTCCCGGACCTCGGCCTTCTACCCCTCCCAGCTTCCGCTCCCGGACCTCGGCCTTCTACTCCTCGCAGCTCCCGGACCTCGGGCCACCGCCCCCTAAGCTTCCTCTCCCGGAACTCGGACTTTTTTCCTCCCAGCTTCCGCTCCCGGACCTCGGATTTCTTCCCTTCCCAGCTTCCGCTCCCGGACCTCGGACTTTTTCCCTTCCCAGCTTTCGCTCCCGGACCTCGTCTTCCTCAACTCCCAGCTTCCGCTCCCGGACCTCGGACTTTTCCCCTTCCCAGCTTCCGCTCCCGGACTTCTACTCCTCCCAGCTTCCGCTCCCGGACCTCGGGCCACCGCCCCCTAAGCTTCCTCTCCCGGAACTCGGACTTTTTTTTTCCCAGCTTCCGCTCCCGGACCTCGGACTTCTTCCCTTCCCAGCTTCCGCTCCCGGACCTCGGACTTTTTCCCTTCCAAGCTTTCGCTCCCGGACCTCGTCTTCCTCAACTCCCAGCTTCCGCTCCCGGAACTCGGACTTTTTCCCTTCCCAGCTTTCGCTCCCGGACCTCGGACTTTTTCCCTTCCCAGCTTCCGCTCCCGGACCCCGGACTTCTTCCCCTCCCAGCTTCCGGGACCTCGGGCCACCGACTCTTAGCTTCTGCTCCCGGACCTCGGACTTTTCCCCTTCCCAGCTTCCGCTCCCGGACCTCGGACTTTTTCCCTTCCCAGCTTCCGCTCCCGGACCTCGGACTTCTTCCCCTCCCAGCTTCCGCTACCAGACCTCGGACTTCTTCCCCTCCCAGATTTCGCTCGCGGACCTCGGGCCACCCCCTCCCAGCTTCCGCTCCCGGACCTCGGACTTCTGCCCTTCCCAGCTTCCGCTCCTGGACCCCGGCCTTCTTCCCTTCCCAGCTTCCGCTCCCAGACCTCGGTCTTCTTCAACTGCCAGCTTCCGCTCCCGGACCTCAGACAAATTTCCCTTCCCTGCTTCCGCTCCCGGACCTCGGAATTTTTCCCCTCCCAGCTTCCGCTCCCGGACCTCGGCCTTCTACCCCTCCCAGCTTAAGCTCCCGGACCTAGGCATTCTACTCCTCCCAGCTTCCGCTCCCGGACCTCGGGCCACCGCCCCCTAAGCTTCCTCTCCCGGAACTCGGACTTTTTTCCTCTCAACTACCGCTCCCGGACTTCGGACTTCTTCCCTTCCCAGCTTCCGCTCCCGGACCTCGGTCTTCTTCAACTCCCAGCTTCCGCTCCCGGACCTCGGACTTTTTCCCTTCCCAGCTTCCGCTCCCGGACCTCGGACTTCTTCACCTCCCAGCTTCCACTCCCGGACCTCGGACTTCTTCACCTACCAGCTTCCGCTCCCGGACCTCGGACTTCTTCTTCTCCCAGCTTCCGTTCCCGGACCTCGGACTTGTTCTCCACCCAGCTTCCGCTCCCAGACCTCGGACTTTTTCACCTCCCAGCTTCCGCTTCCGGACCTCGGACTTTTTACCCTCCCAGCTTCCACTCCCGGACCTAGGACTTCTTCCCCTCCCAGCTTCCGCTCCCGGACCTCGGACTTCCTCTCCTCCCAGCTTCCGCTCCCGGACCTCAGACTTCTTCACCTCCCAACTTCCGCTCCCGGACCTCAGACTTCTTCACCTCCCAGCTTCCGCTCCCGGACCTCGGACTTCTTCACCCCCCAGCTTCCGCTCCCGGACCTCGGACTTCTTCAACTCCCAGCTTCCGCTCCCGGACCTCGGACTTTTTCCCTTCCCAGCTTTCGCTCCCGGACCTCGTCTTCCTCAACTCCCAGCTTCCGCTCCCGGACCTCGGACTTTTTCCCTTCCCAGCTTCTGCTCCCGGACCTCGGACTTCTTTCCTTCTCAGCTTCCACTCCTGGAACTCGGCCTTCTTCTCCTTTCAGCTTCCGCTCCCGGACCTCAGACTTCTGCTCCTCTCCGCTTCCGCTCGCGGACCTCGGGCCATCCCCCCCCCCCCCCCCCCCCGACTTCCCCGAAAGCAAAGCGGTTTGATGTAACATATTTCCTAAAAATATAATACTCATTTATAAATGTTGATGATATTTACGTATTTATCATTTTTAGCGAGTTTACATAAAATGAAATTTGTGCTAATACGTATTTCATGGAACTGTTGTATAAAAAAATGTCAAAATTGTGTCGATTTTTATTGTGTGCATATTCGTTATAAAATGTGTGTTTAAATGAGTTGTGAGATTTACGACCAAAAACTGAATATTAAAACCTGAATCATTTAGATATTGATATTTAAAAACGTGTTTTCGAAATACAACTTAGATTTTATTTTGACCTACAGTCCTTATTAGAGTCCTTATTATTTTTTTTTAATTTGAAGTAGTTTTGAAGTTATAAATTTTTAAACATTTAAACACGTCCCATTCAATTGGAAAGTTCTTTTATAAAAATAACATAAATTAATAATAATAATAATAATAAAAACACTACAGTTGAATTGATAACCTTTCTCCATTTGGCGCAATTTGGCAGTTTGAGTTAGCGAGCTTTTCGTTATTATATTTTTACTTTCGGGTAAAAATATGTTAATCTACATAAACACTTTCCGATGTTTTAAACGTTATATTTTCAACTTCGCATTTAAATTAGATATCGTTAATTAAACTAGGTATTAAGAATAGCAAATAATGGCGCTTTTTTCGTATTTTTGACCCAAATTTTAATTTGTAACGTTTTTGCTAATGTTTCGTCTCGCATCTGAATAAGCACATTTCTTAAAATTATTGAATTAAGGGAGTTTGTTAAGAAATGTTCAAGGAATAAGGTGAAAATACTTTTGTTTAATGTGATTATAGTATTTTATATTGGAGTGCTAAAAGTGAGGGGGCAAGATCAAGAGCAAAGAAAAAGTAGTGTGTGTGCGCGGGAGAAGGAGGTTAGCATTTTTAGCCACCTTCCTACTATTGAAATAAAAATTATAATAAATACAGCACATTATACATATACTCATTTTGTGTTATTTGAAGTGTACCGAAGGCAGTATTTTAATCGAAATGGAAAGTTTGTTGTCGAATTCCCCCCCCCCCCCCCCCCCTTTTGAAGAAAGCATTAAAAGCCTTTTAATTTTTACTTTTGCAAATGGGTGTGTTTAATGAAAGTTTAAAAAAAATCCCGCAATTATGCATTTATTGTAACTGAAATTTTGTTATATACTTAACTGAATTTTGTAACAAAAACTTTAAAAAAATATATAAAAAATCTGCCGGAATCACTTAACTTTATATTGTTTTGATTTAAAACTTTTGTTTAATTTGGTCCAATACCTTCATTTGTAAACTATCCCCGGATAATTCAAAATTTACACTTCATTAATCTGAATGAAATTCAGTACATGCCATTTAAAGTTTATCGGGGAAATATTTGCTGCTTATTAAAATAAATTTTTTTTTTTAAAAATGCCAAGTTTTGGTTCTTAGAAAAATTGACAGGAAACAATTGCGCACAAAAGCACTCTATCTTAATTTACAATTTTAACACTTCTTTTATTGCCACACTCTATGCCCAGGACAGACGCTAAATTACTTGTAAATTAATTTGGGGTTTAATCTTTTTTGGGATATTTTGTTCAACGAACACATGCAGATAAACATACCAATAAAATATTTAAAAAAAAAAAAAAGGATAATTTGACTTGTGAGATCGTAAAACATTTATTTACATTGAAAATGTAAAATCATAATTTTGACAAAATTAATTAAAAAAATACGAATTATATTTCATTTCCAATATAACAACAATTTTATATCAAAGGCATTAATATTAATCTCGAGAAAGAAAAACTAAACTGCACGTTTACTTCCATATAGTTAATCATATAACTGAAAAATTAATTAATACATGTATATGTACAAAATATTTTCAAAATAGGCTAAAACAAAATTGTAGTTTTACTTTTAAAATCTATTTAAACACTAGTAACAGAGACTGGACCAGAGAGTTGAAATATTAAATAGAGAGCGCCTTCAATATCAGACTCTCGTAAGGCCGCGATGTCAACATTGAAAAGAAAAACCAACATCACGTGGTTATAGCGCTGCCACATTTGGCGTTCAGACATCTTCATGAGTTTCTCAATTTGGCGCACTTTCTTCTTTTATGGTGATAAGGAGTTCTGTCCGTATTCAACTTCTTAACATATATGTAGGTATTTACTTATTTTCAAACAATATGCGCTAAATATTTCTTCTTCATTAACGAAACGAAAATATTTTCCTTGTGTTCAATACTCGATGAAGCAAAACTCTTTATATTTCTCCGGTTTTATTGTTCGTATTTTCTTATTGAAGTATACAAAATAACAATTGAAAGAACTTAGCTTATGGTAAATTTTTTACATAAAAACGTAATGCAATTATTTCAAAACTACAAAGTAAGAAAAATCTTTTTAATATATCTGTTAAACTCCCTTAAATTGTGCCACTCGTTAAAAAAAACGATATTTAAATACAAAATTAAACACAAAACCATATTACAATACTTCGATCTCGTTTAATTCTTAAAGTCGCCAAGGCCTGCCAAGTAATATTGGCGCATGAATGAATTGACATTTCCACATATCACGTGGTTTCAATGATGGGCACACGGAAATCAGCATTTTTATTCCTCTATTTGTATCATTACTCTATGGACTGGACGCTTCAAATGACGACCTAACCTTGTTTGCGAGAGACGCATTTAATTGTACAGTACATTGGTGTAACGTGTAGTAGTGGGAGGGGAAGGGGTTGGGGTACGAAATGTTTCCTTGATTTGGTTGGTTGGTTAATTAACGTCGCACTAGAGATGCACAATGGACTATTGACGACGGTTCGGGGTCAATCTCGAAGGAAAGATCCGGGAACACTGCCTTGTATTTGGGAATTATGGTTAGACGAAGATCCTTTGTTTGGCAATACAGTAAAACAATTGACTTAAATTAAAAAAAAATATTATATATTAAAAAAGAAAAGGATCAATATCCAAAAAAAGTGCGAGGGCAATCCCACCCAAATCGCCGCCACTAGTTAAAGTAATAATTTTGCAAAATTTCGAAAACCATTGAACTGATTTCGTATACTTCTCCTACAATTTTTATGCCAGAATTGTTTTTACAGTTTTGTAGTTATAATTCGTTTAAAAATTAACAAAATGCTTTAAAATCTTCGAAATTTAGGCATGTTTTTCAAAGGTAAACAATTAAAACTGTTCTAAATAGTTATAAAATATAGTAATGTTTGCAGAATCCTTTGTAATAGATAACTCAAAAAGTGAACGGATGACAGCTCCCAAAAAATAAACTTTATGGTTACCATATTTGACATATATCTTCATTAGCGATTTACTTTTAGTTAAAACACTATTGCCGGATTTAGTTTAAAGTTAAATTTGGCGATTAGAAGTAAAAGTTGGCGATTTGTTCGGCTTTTAGTTTTGCGAATGTTTTCTTGTCAGTTTGACTGTTAGGTTTTTATAATTTGCTGTTACCATAGACATACTGTTTTTTAAGTAAATTTATGATTTAATATCAATTTAATGATAGATTTTAATCATAGATTTGAGAATAAGTTTAAATCATGTTTCTGCTGTGTTTAAACAGGATGCAAGAAAGCATCTTTGAAGATCGAATGATAGTTTAGAAGATAGCTATGATTTTTAAGTTTTTCAACTACGATTTTAAGTGTTTCATCTTTTAGAGTTTCCAGTATTGATTTATACAGCTAAAAATTATTGTTGCTAGGGCACATTGTCAACGTGTTCTACCCCACAGCGAGCAAAACAAGCATTGGTTGGCGAAGCAATGTACATCATATTATACTAGCAAATAATATGCATTATATACATAAAATATAATAACGAATAATTTTTATAGCCAAAAAATCAAAAACGTGTAACGCTTCTGTTCAAAGATGGCAGCATTATTAACATTTTGTTTAAAAAACATATTTAAATGAAACATTTCAAACGCAATTTTTTTAAAAAAAGAAACAGTTGATATTAGTGAGATGAACGTACGATTTGTCGCTGTTCGTCGTCTTTCCTTTGACACCTCATATGTTAAGATTCATTAAGTACAACGTCGGAAAAAGAGATATTTACTACAGAAATAATATATATGCCGATTACTGTATTATTGATATTCAAAAACAAATAAATATAAATAAATCTCCATTTTAAAATATAACTGTATGAATTAAAAAATGCATTGACTGACATTTTAATTTTATTGCAATTAAATATACAACCCTCTTAGCAAACTATTTCTAAAAGATAAACACTTAAAAACAGGACAATAAAATATAACCAGTGAAACTGGGCAGTATACCAGATTAATTAAGATGCGTTATCTTGTATGATTAAAAATGAACCGCGATAGCTATAAATAAAATAAAAAATAAAACTATGTTTCCCTGTAATAGAGACATTAGACACTATAAAATTAAACAATTTTTCAGTTTTGACTATAATCAAAAAAGGAAGAAAGGAAGGTTATGACATCTTCAATTGAAAAATAGAACACGCAGGTGAAAAATACGTAGCTCTACTTTTTTCTAACTTATACTTTTTCACATATTCCTATAAAGATACAAATCCTCTATCGGCTGGTGCAAGAACCAGACAATTCTAAGCAATGGCTATACATATATAAAGGAAAAGGAGCTGCACTTTTTTATCATACGATACAAGATACCCAAATCACACATATTATGTAAATGTTTAACACCCTTAACTTAGTTTGTTACTAAATTTTCCTTAAAAGTATTGCATTGCTTACTATAGTAAAAAATATTGCCACTAGTTGTGTTAAATATGTTCAAATATTGGGTAAAAAAATCAAAACATACAGAATATCTGGATTACTCATTACTTATTAATATGTTTTCGTACGTCATTTATAATGTGTTTCATTTTAATGATATAAAGGGCAAATACATTAATGCTTGTAGAAGTTCGATTACACTATTAAGCAAATTGAATTATTTTTCCAGAGTATGTTAGACAGCAATGAGGCTCCCATTTAATGGGTTATTCCTTGCTTCAATGGCTTAATCGGGCTCTGTCGGGTTCTTACGCGAAAGTTTTGGAAGTCTTCAATTGAAATAAATAATTCAACTCATATATATCACCCACGTTCAATGTAGAAGTAATAATTGCTTACCGAAACAGTTAATAACGGCTTCGCACTTTGTAAACTCCATGTACAGAACGATTTATATTAACGTTACTTAATATCAGTTTTCAAATTTTACAAATGACGTCCAAATGATCAAGTTTTCAACAATTCAAGTTAATCGAACTTGCATTGATTATTACAATCGAAAGTGAAACTTAAATAAAGTCATGCTTAATATTCCTTTAAATACTAAAATGTATATGCCTGAAGGGATTTAATAAATAAATTTTTCATGAATATTAATCTTATTACTTTAATATTTTCAGACTTAAATTTGGTTCTTCGACTGATAAACTACAGAAGCCTTAGTTATCCGTTAAAGTCAAGTATATTTGTTCCATCAAACCACACAATATATAAATACAAACACCTAAATATATTCTCAATACAAAATATCTCGAAGGGAAGACACAGGAACGATGCCTCATATGTTTGAACCATGGTCAGATGACGAGGATAACAACTGAGCTGGCACCCGACGCAATCTGAATAGGCGTCAGAGTATTGGACCCCGATCAGATTTATCGTGCACCAGTCCCGTATCCACGTATAATTTGTTGGATATTTAAAAAAAATCCTAGTATAGTAGCAAAGGTATCAAACTTCCGATCGCAAGATCACTATAATTTTACTTTTCTTTGTCAAATCCATCATCCAATCTACGGGACTGTTGCACGATAAATCCAATCGGGGTCCCATGTTCTAAAGGTTATTGAGGTTGCGTCGGGTGCCAGTTCAGGTGTTGTCCTTGTCATATGACCATAGTTCAAAAATACGAAGCATTGTTCCCGGATCTTTCCTTCGAGATATGCCTCGAACCGTCACCAATAGCCCAATGTGCAGCTCTAGTGCGACGTTATTAAAAAAAAATCATCGAATCCCCTGATTACTAGCCTAACTGTTAGACTTTCATTATGTTTTAGGTTTCGGTCACATTGCCATAACCCAATGTAAGGTTATTGGTTTGATCCACGGAGTGGATCCGATGATCATGAACCGATTCTTTTTTTAGGATCGTTATTACTTGCCACATATTGGTCTACCGGATGAATAGAAAAGAAAACGTGCTGCGTATAGCAGCATGATTTATGTAATTTTTTTACTCTTTCTGACGTTTTTGCTTCTTGTGTGAATCACTTCGATTCGAGTCTGAATAAAGTGTAGTGGTTTTTTTCTCATAAAGTGTAGTGGTTCGAGTAATCTAAGTACTAGAATTGGAAGCTCTGTGTAGTTTTTATTATATGTATGTCAACGGAAAATACGATCACATAAGAGGATTGAGAATAAAGGCGATTTTCATTTGTGGGGATTGTTTGTCAATGCTTTAAAATCCTGTCAAATTTTTATATTTGTTTGATGTGCAAGATTTAATTAGCTTCGATTATTTACGAATGGCAGCAATCTGTATTTTATGAAAATTGTGTGACAAAAACCTCGGTAAATAAATATTAAAGAGCCAAAAATGCAGCAAACATTTCGGAAAATAAGTATTAAAAAATATTATGGGGAACTCAACGCACATTCATAAAATTGTTCAAAACATCTTTTTTAACTAAGATAAAGTATAGCTGTATCTTATTAGTCTTTTCACAAAAAAATAAAATGATCAGCTTATCTTAATTTGCTTATATGAGCAATTAGTTTGAATTTGATCAAATCTGAATCTTTTAAACTTTGAACCGCATGAGGCATACAATCATCAGAATTTTATTAAGTATAAGTATTCTTATAATATTTTCTGGAATAGTTTTACATCCGTTACTTGTTTTTAGGAGACTAAATGTATATAAACATATTTTTTATTGTGAAATTATATGTTTTAAATTTTGTATTTTTATTTCTTAAATAATTAAAAACTAATAAATAAATAACTTTTGAAACGTCTAATTTAAAATTAAAAAAAAATTGTGATATTACTTGTATTTAAAAATAAACACTTCTTAATATAATTGTAGTCTTAAAGTTGTTTTTCATAAAATTTCTTAGTGTTCGGTTTTTTCGCCTGTTAAAATAATATATTTACTGATTTATGTTATTTTTTCAGTTTACTCCTCTTCAAAAACTGTTGGGAGGCGGGTTAAATTATCCTCAATTTCCGTCGGTGTGCATACCGGACTGGTGCACGCTAAATCTGATCGTGGTCCAATGATCTGACGCCTATTCATATTGCGTCGGGTGCCAGCTCATGTTTTGTCCTCGTCATCTCACCATGGTTAAAAAATATGAGACAGTATTCCCATGTCTTTTCTTCGAGATAGCCCTGAACTATTGCCAATAGCCGACTATGCAGCTCTAGTGTGACTAGATTCCTTACTAAATTACGAAAGTCGTCTTAAAGTAACCTCAATTTCCATCGGCGTGTATATCGGATTGGTGCACATTAAATCTGATCGTGGTCCAATGATCTGACGCCTATTCAGATTGCGTCGGGTACCACAGCTCATGTTTTGTCCTCGCCATCTCACCATGGTTAAAAAATACGAGACAGTGTACCCCGGCCTTTTTTTCGAAAGAGCCCTGAATTATTATCAACAGCGACTGTGCAGCTCTAGAGTGACGTTAACCATACATCAAAAACTGCTGTAAAACATAAAATGGCATAAGTTTCTGAAAGAAACTAATATACAATTTAAAAAATAGTGATGACAGCCGATGACTCTTCAAATGAAAAGTTTGGAAAGATGGCTCAATTTTTCTATAATGTTATAGCCATTTCGCAGATTATTTGTAATAATTTGTATAAGTAATAATTGTTTTAGTAATTTTGATGGTCATCATATGTTATAAAAATTGTTAATTATGTATCAAATGCACTAAAAGAATTAGGTACTTAACGAAACTAATTGTAGCAAATAATATAAGTTTAATTGTAGAATGTAAATTAAGTTATAATTTTTAATTAATTATAATATTTTTAGGAATATTAAAACAAATGTATAAAAACGGGTAAATGTGATTTGTTTTTATAAAATTAAAAGCTATATATTTTTTTTTATATTTTTTGACATGTTTGTTTTTGCACATGCACGCTCCTCAAGTATTCTAGTGTTTTTTAATGGAGATACATTATTAGAGTTTATGATTAAATGTTATTGTGCATTCTAAAGTAAAGCCAATTTCTTCCTACAATCAGAATAACAAAAAAGCAAACTTGCCAAGTTTTGTATAAGTGTTATATGTCAAATATTTACCTAAAATTATTTGTTCGTATTTTTGCATTATTAACATAACGATTATTCTCATATTCAATTTGAATTTATAGTTTGCTCTGTTTAAATGCCTTTTTTAAATCTATAAATTTGACTTGATATTTTTCTCTGTTTAAATGCCTTTTTTAAATAAATATTTTCATAAACGAACCATTATTGTTTGTCTGTTTTCTGAATATGATCAGAATTGTGCTGCCTTGTAATTTTTATTCTACTCACATAAAGTAAAAAACCCGCTAACTTTTATAATAACTGCAAAAACATGTCTTTCTTTTTTCGCTTATTGCTGTATTTCTCTTGATCGGTTGCTGCATTTTTTTAAAATTACAAAGCATTTTATTTTTTTTATAGTACACTAAAAAGTGTGCTATAAAAAAAGAAAATGCTCTGTAATTAAAAAAAATGCAACAACCGGTTAAGAGAAATAAAATAATTTTTTTTACAGCTACTGCAAAATTACAGCACACGTGATGAAAAACTACAGCAAAAGTAGTTTACTGCAAACTGTAAAAATACAGCACGTGTGATTTAAAAGTTCAGCAAAATTATTTTACAGCTACTGTAAAATTACAGCACATGTGATGAAAAACTACAGCAAAAGTAGTTTACTGCAAACTGTAAAAATACAGCACGTGTGATTTAAAAGTACAGCAAAATTATTTTACAGCACACTGTAAAAATAAAGTACAGTGTGTTGGCGTTACTTTTACCAGCACACTGTGCTGTAATCTTACTCAGAAATTTTTTACAGTGTACTTAACTTTTATATATTGCCTTAAACTTCATTTCCACATCTCTTTACAACGTTTCATATACTTTTGCTACAAATAAATGGTGCATGGAGCCAGGATCGTTGCTAAAATATATGGTCGGAGGATCGGGTAACGTAATTTTGCCAAATGAAATCATAATTTCAGAAATTTATTACTTGTCAAAACAGGCCTTAAAATTCATAATAAATTCCTTAGAACTTGCGCCAAAAAGAATTTCAATCGATTTCAGTTAAAGAGCCGAAGCTTTGGACTAAAAATCAGGTGTTTTCAACAAAATGTCATCGATTTGGCAAAAGTGTTGATTTCACTTCCCCCCAAAAATATAATTTACAAATAGATATTTTTAAAATTTTATATCCCGATTTTAGAATTCAATTTTGGAAACATCTAAAAATAGTTACTGTAGAATTGTAGACGATAGTATTTGCTTGTTCAACTTCGGAAACACCCTTATTATCGCATATCCCAATTTGACTAAAATAACTACAGAATTTTTTTTATTTCATCACTTTAATTTTGTATATTTTTAATTTTATATCAGTGATACATGCAACATCGTTACTTATCAGAAACACATTGCGGAATTATATTTTACCGTAAATGCTTAGAAAAAATTGACCACTTATATGTTAGCCAAATATAACTGAAAATGCCACACTTTATGTATAAGAAGGAAAAACTTTCTGACATATATATAAAAAAAAATCTGTTTTTTTTAAACACATTATGACGTTATAGAAATAGCCAAGGAATAAAACAGATGTTATTTACGCGTGTTAGATGCAGAGAGTGTATATGCAAACCACATGGTTTGTATTCCCCAATCACAGTGCCATCTGCAAAAGCTATCAAGCGTTTATAATATCCTCATTCTACACGAACGTTATATACGCAGATTAGCCTTTGCAGATGTCTGGTGTTGGTCCATACAAATCATGTGGTCTGAATGTACCAATCATAGAGGCGTCTTCAAAATGCAACTCGCGTAAATAGCGTCCGTGTTTTTTAATTGATTAAGGATACTGTCTCTTACCTAATGGCATGGTATAAACAAAACTATACAATTACATACATACATCCATACATACATACATACACACATACACACCCACACCCACACATAAATTTTTTATGAACTTTTATTATTTTATGAAAATTTTAATTAATTGTAAAGAGATAGCTTTTTTAAGGTCCACCTCAATAGATTAGATTTAAATAATAATGTAGAATGGATTATTTTCATGAATTTAAAAATTGAATGAATTGATGGAAAAACTTGATATCCCTGGGCGTGATATCACGTTCGTGAGCGCCAGAGGGTTAAACCCGACAAAATAGACAAACACAAAGGAAGAAATTTTGTTCTCTACGAAATTTATGCAAAATGTTTAACATCATTGGCTGTGTTGAAAATCACTCATAACCTTCTATTCTTATGTTTGGCTATTTTAAATATGACTATCAAATGCAAAACTTTAATTTATCAAATTTTAAGAAACCTTATAAAATTAAACTTTAATTTTAAAATGCCGTATAATTTATATCCATTTACCAGTACAGTTTTCAATCTCGGAAAATACTTTTCATTAAGTTTTTTTTTTTTACAATTTACATATTTGCAACTTTACTACACATTTTAACAGTAAGTTCACATAAACCAAGCATCCTTGCAGATTGAAATGTGGGTATTATCCATTATTTAATTGCAATACCATTGAAGTTATTAAAACTGATTCGACGCAATACTGAAACCCAAATACCGTAAAACCACCTACGCTCAGGGGCGGCTTAAGGGCAGGGCAAACTGGACATCTGCCCAGGGCGCCGCCCTCCAAGGAGGGCACCAAAGTTTAGTTTACTTTTTTTTTTCTTTTCATTTTCCATTATTTTTTGAAAAATATTTTAGTTGGTTTCCTAACATCAATTCTAATCAACCCTACAGAATACGGAATTCATTGCAAAAACATTTTTTGGGGATTTCAAATTGCAACTGACTATATAAGGGTCTAAAGTTTTTTTGAAACACCTACTATTTCTAATCGACGGGTCGTGGTCAGTGCTTGTTTAAATTGAACGATATGTATTACAATTTTATTTTTATTAACAGTTAAACCGCATTTGTGTAAAAATTGTGGAAATTGGATAAGTGACGATTTATCGAAGATTTCTCTATAAAGCTAATATACCACACTAAATTTTAATTGCGGCATAAGAAATGTAAACAGATTTAAAGAGTAGTTCAAGACGAACAAAATCATACCAAGGACTCTATACTCATGACAAATGCGAAGATATCTAGAGCTTATTAAAGACGAAAGAAGGGGCAGTCCAAGCAGGCGTGCGTATGAAGTATTCATGAATCAAACCTTACATTTCGGTGGGAGGACTGCGACTACCAGATTTTCTCAAAATCCTAATTTTTATTTAAAAAACTTGGGACTCGGAGGATATCAAAATTAATAATAATTTTGTATACATTTCGATTTAAAAACAAAATTTTCAATTTTCTACATTTAATACAGAGTAATAAAATGTAAAATTACATATCATTTGAATTTTTTTTTATTTACAGACTCATTAAATCCATAACTTTTAATAGATAAGAACTTTTCCAAAAGGCTACAGCAATATCTGAAGTTATAAACTTTTATTTTGGTAAATTAATTTTTATAAATTGATTTTCATTTCAATTGATCAAGGAGATTGAATTGAATTATACCATTTAAATATTGTATTTTTCACATATCAACAAATTTTGCAGAAAAGCGTACATGTAATTTGAAATTCGAGCGTTCAATAATTGTAGAAAAACAATATGCTATCAAATGTCCCAATGACGGATGCTAAAGCTCTAATTTTCAATAAAAGATATAAACTTTAGAGACATTGAACCAATTTTTCAAAATATGGAGAGGGTCTACGGACCCATACAAGTGTACGCCTGTACAACAGTAGAATTTTAAGATCGGAAAATACGTGGCTGAATCTAGAGTAGAAACCGCGGCGGCCGAGGAATATTCGTAACCTTGGAAAGAATTTGACCTCTAAGTGTCTGACCCCTAGAACGACCAGTGACAAGTGCATAAGAGCTCCCTTTCTCTATCTCCCTATATCCTCCCCAAATGTATTAAATTTCAGATTTATAGCTTCATTCCCCAACCCCCACCCCAACGCAGATCCCCCCCACCCCTCAAGGCCGGATGTGGTTAGAGTTTGTTACCAAGGGTCTAATATTCCATGAACCTGGGCATGGGACCTCCTATTTTGAAGACATCTTCAACTGTTTTTAGCTGCACATTATTGACATAAATGCAGTTTACCTTCGAAAAAAATTCTTACTGTTATTACGATATTTGCAAATATTAATGCAAACTTCTATATAATTTTTTTTATTTTAGTTTTTGATTTCATATGCGGGATGCATTTTTTCATGGCATGTTTTTTAATCTTCGAAATTATTTTTTAAGGAAGAGGGACCCTTCAACAAATTTGTTGTCATAGTACTTTTTTTTTAAAATCGACTCATGTTTGTTAGCAAGTTTGAAGTAAGTAAAACATATATGGTTATATGTGATTACTTTTTAAATTAATGTTTAGCTCGAAGTTATATCGCAATAAACATGAATTAAGAAAAATGAAAATTTCCTTTTTCTTATGATTTCAAGGAAAGGTAAGAAATATTATTTTAATTATTTTCCTCATTTTTTATTCATTGAATTTTATACTTTATTTGATCATTTAGGGTAATGCTATCTATTTCGAAAATTGTGATAAATTATAAAAGTTATGCTGTAATATATATTGTACAATTTTGAATATTTAACTATGCCAAATTCTAATATTAAAAGAAATTATTTTTTAAACTTTTGAATATTTATCTAAGTTCTCTTATAACAAACTGTTATTAATATGATATTTTCGTTGGCTGATATTTTAAATATATATTTGAATGTCGGCAAAGTTATAAGTATTTTGAAATGAAAGTTAGCTTTAAGTAAATGTTATTTTGTCTTTTATATTTGTTCATATACAAACAATAGAAGAAACATTTAAAACACTTAATGCAATTACTGTATGTTTTGATCTAATAACTTAGATTAAACCATTTATTCAAATTATTTAAAGATACTTCTATTTAGTTAACTGGGTTAGTTACATTTACGCTAATATTTTTTTATATAAAATTGAAAAATAATTTTTACATTTGGCATATTATGCAATAGAATTTTAATGTATAATAAAGACACTAAAGTCAACAAGGGACATCTAATTTCTGAAAAAGTTTTCTGATAAAAAGCAAATTGCCTTGAAGATATCCCGCTTGTCAAATAAATCTAATATTCATACTTACAAGTGAGGATTTGTAAATTATCTTTTAATGACTTCTAGGGTCTGAATAGGTGCTACTTACTACAGTAAATAATATTTTTGTATTTCTCTTTGTATTTGCGTATATTTAAAGTATTGCTACTCGATTAATTGCTGCTTATGAGTTAATAAATAAAAATAAGTTATTTACAATAGCTGATGCTAATATTTTAAACAATTGTAAATAAATTTTTATTAATATGAATACATATATAAATTACCAATATTTAAATTACAATTAATACATACAAATAAAACATAATTGATGTCGGAAGTTTATTTGAACTAACAGAAATACTCGTTCTTCGGAAGGGTTCAATTTTGTTGGATAGTGATTATATAGTTATTTAAAATAAAATGTAATATATTTCCGGTAATCCTGCATTTAATTATCTGGAAAATTAAATAAACCGGAAATATCGAATTACCGGGATTGTTTAAAACATTTTCTCCAATTACAATTTTTTTATAAAAAAAAACTGTATTAATTTAAAATAAAATGCTGTAGTTTTTTGATTATATGACTTTTAATTAACTGGAGTCACAGTTAATCAAGCTTTGTGATAACTTTCTGCGATTTGTTATTTAAATAAATAGAATGTTTGTTGATAACAAAATTGATATTAAAATTTAAATTTTCCCCACTTGCTCAGAAAATTAAAAAAATATTTTTTACGTTATAGCAACTTTTTTTTTGTCGGTTCTGTTTAAACAAAAGTTTATTTTATAGATCGCATTGTATTTTACAACAGGATTAAAATATGTACTGAAACTTATTTCAATTATAATAATTTTTTCTACAAAATATTCACGATTAAAATATGCACTGAAACATATTTTTATTTAAACAACTTATCTTTAATATTTATGTTATAAACAATTTTTTTAACTCGTTGTACAACAATTTTATCTTCTCTCAGAGATATTGAAGTTTCGATTAATCTATTCATTTAAAACTTAAAATTAACGTTGTAACGTTAAAACATGTCGTTTTACTGTGATTGCAATTGCATGCAGTATTTTTTTTTAATTGGACCTTGATAGTTTCTAATAACAAAGTTTAAGGGGTACAAAACAGACCTTTCTTTTCAATGACCAATCATTATTCCGGAAATTCAGAAGAGGATAATGCTCTATGGATTTGGGGGTGTTCTTGGAGGTCAAACGCAAACAGGGTTGTCCCAAAAAAGGCCCTTTGTACGTAAAATTTACGACTTCACTAAAACTGTCCACAAAACCCATCTTTGCTCCTGAAAAGTGTTCTTTCTTAGAGGGACAGACACGGAGGGCGGTCTTTTAATTGAAAAGGAAATTAACATTAGATATGGGTGATTATGATTTATAACTAAAAATTATTATTTTATAAGGGTTATTTAATGTGTAAATGATATGAAAATGATAATTTTTCGGTAGGGGTTTTGGGGGGGGGGGGGTTGAGAGAGGTGGGTGGGGGCGGAAGAGGAGAAGGGCGCCAAATTAAATTTTGCCCAGGTTAAACATTTAGCTCGAGCCGCCCCTGCCTACGCTTACTATTGAACAAATGTATGAAAGTAATTAGTTTCTTGTGAAGTTGTATATAAAAATCATAATTTATGTTATACGTGTTATTGAGATGAGAGACAGTTTGTGCTTCATTGCAATTTTTTTAAAACATATGCATATTTACAAAGGGAAAAGTTAAATTTGTTGCATTCAGCTGTTTTTTTCCAAAGTGTAGTATGGACCTTTGAAGTTTTTTAACAGTTGTTCAGCTATTGATATAAATGAAGCATAAATATCGAATCAGCATAAAGATCAAATCAATACATTGGCCCTCATTTTTATCAAAACAATTGCTTAAATGTTTTACAATGTAATCGTAATTTATGCTATAAGGATATGAAATGAGATTCCAGGTTCTGAGTTTATAGCAATCTTAATATTTATTATTATTTTTACATTCTTTCTAGCGGGAAACTTATTGCCTCACAGTGTTTTTTAATTTAAATCTCAGCACTGCAGTGTATTCTGAATGCTTGAACCGGCTAAAGATCAGTAAACAGTTATATGGACGTCCTAGATATATGAGTAAACGCAAATTTAAATAAAATCTTAATGAAGTTTTAAAAAATATAAATTAATATTTTGTAAAAAACTTTTGACGGTTTTGTTTATTGAGCATCCCCCCCCCCCCCCAGAAAAAAAGCAGACAGCGCGGGGCCCTTTGCGATGATACGTACCGCACACCCCTAAGAACTGTCCAGGATTCTTCCATAGCCATTCATTATATAATTTTTGGAATTTATTATGAAGATATTCCTAAAATGGCATTTATTTAAAAAAAAAAAAAGACCTACGTTTTCAAACAAGATAATTTTTTACAATGGCGTCAGCTTTTGTGCCGAAGAGCCGTTTCTTGAAATCTCTTGAAATTCCAGTAACTGAGGACACATTATACAATGCATTATATTTTTTTACGCTTTTTGCCAAAAAAAAAATTCTTCCTAAAAATTAAAAATAATAATAACAACAACAAATAAACAAGCCATGAATTTTTTTTCTCCAAAAACTGTTTATATGCGCAATGTGTACCATAATGGCCTGTGGACAGACATACCAATATAAAAACATCAAATGGTTCAAAAAGTAGTACACATTTATAAATAGTAGTGGATCATGTAAAAAGTGCTTAAAAATTTAGAGACATTTCAAAAGAAATATATATTTAAGCGATGCGGTTGCTTGAGGAGAATTTCTAGAAAATTATATACATATATTTAATAATTCGAATACATTAAAATTGTAGTACATAGTTTAACCATATTTATATGATACATATCAAGGATTACTTACGTAATAAACATACTGAATGATAAACCTTCAAGGACCAATGCGATATGGTCTTTAGAAATTTATCAACTAATTAGGATTGACAGTGGGGGTCGTTAAATCGAGAGGTCGTATGAGGATAGTCTAATTTATTTGAAAGTTTGATTAACAAAATTAAATTTGCGGACATTTTAATTAATCATTTCATTTGGTAGAAATTTATCAAATTGGGTTTAACGAATATCAATCATTACAATTAAAATATCTGACATTTTAAAAACATATTTTAAATATGAAATTAAATAGATGCGTTTTAATTCGGACAGAGTGACGTGAGTTCACGACAGGCTATTTGAGGAATTCCATAGAAATTGGGCTTGAACATTAAGAGCGGGGGGGGGGCGCGCGAATGAGAGGGTATGTTTAGACCTGTAGTCAAGTAGGAGTCGGGGGGGGGGGGGGGGGGACTGCCCACACCTCACCAGCAGGCTGACCGCAGTTCGAGGTTAAGCTGCTCTTTCCATATGCACTGCTGCTCCATGTTCATCATGAATGCAACGGATTGGCAACAAGGAGTTTCTATTGCTACAAAACATGGAAAGTATTTAAAAACTGCATTCACCGATTATGCTACAATATTTAATAACTCATGCTGTGTTAAATTAGAGTTAATCTTCAATATAAATAATAAACTTTTCTGAAAACTAAAGAAAAATTTGAGTTAAATTTCTGTTTAAACAAAAATAATTGCAAATGATATTGAAACCTAAACTGCAAACAATATCACAATATTCACTCTAGAAATCAAAAGGGGCATCACGTGTTTGTGGCCATGCATGTTGGCCTCACTTTGATGTTATCGAGATTATAACCTTATGCTTTCTGTACTATGAGGGATCCATGCTCCATTCATAATTATTTTTCTAGTTAATTTATAAAAATATTCTGTACACCTCATGAAGTAACACATTTACAATTATTTCCAAATCACAAGTCAATCGCGAACGTTTTTTCATTCATAACTTTTGAAAGGAAGTCACATGGAAGATCTTATAGACTTGAAAATAGTCACGTTAAATGTCTTATTTTTTTTAACTAACTAGAGGGCTCCGCCCCCTGCACCGCTAAAGCTTCGCCAACGTTGGCATTTTGTTCCGAAATATCTTTTAATAATAATTATAGTACTTCACATAAATAGTTACATCTAATTTATTTTTAAGATAGAATTTCAGTATTGATACCATTCAAAAAAGGAAGATTTTACGAATATAAATATATTTTTTAACGGGAAAAAAGTATATTTTTGAACTACTTAAAGCAGTTTTAATTTTTCTTTTATGAAGATACGCGTAAAACTGACGACTATGTCAGACATTTCGTCAATTATTTAAAAATTTATAACTACAAAACTAAATCGAAATTTTACAAACGCTCTGGATCATTTGAAGCCAATAGTTTAATCTATACCCTTAATTTTTTTTTTTTTTTTTGTTGAAAATTGGAAGACAAGTATACAAAAATGTATGAATTGTTTTCAAAATTTTCTAAAATCATGATTTTAACATAAAATAACGTCTAATATACTGATCGTATTGAAAAACAAATATATTCATCTTATTACCCAAACATTTCTTAATAAACTGGCATAATTTCATAATTTTAGGACATTTACTTTTTGAGATGCAAGCGGAACAATGAGACAAAAAGTCGCAAATTAAAATTTTCTCGAAATATCCGACATTTTTATCCTTCTTCTCTATTTTTTATACCTATCTTAATTGACCATATCTAATTTAATTGTAAAGATAGAAATATAATCTTTATAACATCAGAAAGAGGAAGTTTTAACGAACATTAATATATTTTTTTGAATAAGAGAATATGTAATTTTAAATGACTTATAGCAATTTAGAAATCACGTTTCAAAAATGAGGGTGAAAAAACTTCAAAAAGTGGAGCGTGTTTAAATGTTTAAAAAATTTATAAATCCAAAACTAATTCGAATTTTAAAAAATGCTTACTTGGATTTCCAGTTCAAACCTATTTGTACGCTCCCTAAAAAAATTGGATCTCTCATCTTAATAGTGTATCAGAAACTCGACGGACAAAATTACTTGTAAGCGAAATTTTATCAATGACGACTTTAATATTAAATAACTTATAAACTAATAACAGTATTGAAACAAAAATATATTCTTTTTATTTATTAAACATTTCTTAACAAATTCACTTAATTTCGTATTTTTAGGACTTTTACATTTTGAGATACGATCTGAATAACATTGAAAGAACAAAAAATTTCCCCTACGGCTTACTTTTTCCCCCTATAGCCCAGTAGAGATAGGATTTTAGCCTGCAAAAAATGGAGTAGTTTTGATTTTCGGGTATGTTGTATGTATCGACCCCCTCGTGAAAAATCCAAGTTTTCGACCTCCCACCCCTTGTGCGTTTTCCGCCATCTTGAAAAAACCGCTAAAAAAAGGCACTTTTTAAAGTTTTTTCTCAATAACTCGCTTCCAGCGCATTTTAGGCTAAAAGTTACTATTACAATTTTAAAGATCATTAAATTTCCTACAAGTTTCATGTATAACATATTGGAAAATTCTGAACGTGTACTGAGATATAGGGCCGTGAAAATCTACAAAATTTTCAAAAAAATGAAAAAAGTCAGATATGTCGTTAGTTTTACTTGAATAACTTTTTTTCTGTGCAGATTAGCATAAAATGCTTAGCAACGAATCTTGTAGATGATTAAATGACCTACAAGATCCATACAAAATATTTATAATTACTACAAATAGATGACGAGAAATGTTGAAATAACAATAACACTTATTTTCCCTTCCACCCTCTCTCCCTTCCTTCTCTTGCATATTTCCACTTGTAGGAGTTTCGGTTCCCGTTTTGTTGTGTTTGCTCGTTTTTTGTTTTTAAGTTCTGTAGTGTCTGCTCTTTTGTTCAAAATGTCGGGTTTAGATGGAACTGTGTGCTTTATCTGTGCTGAAAGTTTGAGTGAAGGTGAAACGTTTGTAGTGAAAGAGCGAAGTGTAAATAGATTACGTGAGTCCAGTGTAAAGCGTAAACTTTCAACTCATTCTGCTTTTCTGGGTAATGTGAACGAAGTCAGGGTTCATACTTCATGCCAAAAGAACTATAATAATGACAAGCTGATTGCATCTGACCGCATGTAATGTCGATGAAGCCATGGAATTCATTTAGTACAGCCAAACTATGGGTTCAATATTTCAAGATGATTACATTGATGAAACAGTTTGTTGAAGCAGAAAGGATGGACAATTGGCAACTTCATCTTGACACTATTCAGAACATGATTCCTTATTTTCATGCGAGTGGACACTTCCACTACGCCAAATGCGCTCACCTATTCGTGCAAGATATGCTAGCTCTTAAAGATAAAATGGATCCCATTGAGTTTAAAAAATTCACCGCTGATGGCTTCTTCACAATCAGACGCTCAGATAAATTTTGGTCCGGGATATGGTCGGATATGACAATTAAACAAACCCTCATGAAAACAATGAAGAGTTCTGGTGGGTTGACTCGGGGACGAGGTATAACGGACAGCTTTCTCACTCGCTGGACTCTGGGGTTAGCTGCATTACAGAATGTGTGTGATGAAATTGAGAAGTACTGCAGCTGTGAATCGGCTACTACAGAACAACATGTTGACATGAGACGTTCCCGTATCGGCAGGGATGAAAATGATGTTAAAAAACTAATTGAGTGGTTTTTCAATCACAATCCTTTTCCAACTGTTAAATACTTAATGTCAATAAGTAATGGAGTGATTGGAGGGGAAGACGTCAATTGCCACCTGTCCTGGGAGATTGGTTCTAAAGGAACGAGGGGAATTATTTACAGCAATTTTGGAAACGTACATTTCAGACGTAAAGATGTAGTGGTTTCCCTTGCAACAGTAACTAATAACATCAACATGAAAAAAGGTAAAATAGCTATAGATCCTTTCATGATTTTCCACAGGATGCTAATCTCAAAGCAATGTGACGATGATCTTAAAAAATACTTCGAGTACAAACTTGCTCCCTTTCCATTGTCACTTTTCTCAGAGGAAGGTATACGTAAAGGGACAAAATCCGCATTTTACTCTGCTTTCACGCCTTTGCCAAGTGACACAGACATGGGAAAAAGCAAGGTTGATGTAGTAGATGGGGGCTACATCCTACACAAAGTTTATTGGAATCGCAGCGAGTGTTTTTCAACTATTTTTAAAAAATATGTGACCTACGTACAGCGACATCATGGTCAAAATGCTGTGGTAGTCTTCGATTGTTACCCCACTGAAAAAAATAAAAGGAGTACAAAAAGCACTGAAAGAGCACGTCGTTCCAGGCTACAATCTTGTGCAGACGTTATATTTGATGGAACAATGTTTCCGCAGATGCCGAAGGATAAATTTTTATCGAACGAGAAAAACAAATCCCGCTTCATCTCGTTGCTTCAAAATGCATTTCAGCAAGCACAAATGGCCCCTAAGCAGGCTACAGAAGACGGAGATGTGTTAATTGTGAAAACTGCCATTTCATTGTCTTCTGCATACGATTCTGTTGTAGTTATTGGTGAAGACATTGACCTTTTAGTATTGGTCACAGCTTTAGCACCAGACAATCTGTTCTTTTGCAAATCTGGTAGGAGCAACATGGCTGATACTTTGTACTCCAAAAAATCTTTCAAAAATATAAATATTGTGGAAAACATTCTTTTTCTACATGCGATAAGTGGCTGCGATACAACCTCCGCTCTATTTGGGCAGGGGAAAATGAAGTTTTGCACCACATTGGAAAGTGATGTGAAAATGTTACCATTTTCAAAGATCCAGTTGCAGAAAAAGAAAAGATCACGAAAGCCACTGAAACTTTACTTGTGGCGTAAAGTCCCTTTACGGCGGTAACCTAAACACTTACATAGATGAGTTGCGGTATCTTCGCTTTGCTAAAGCTGCTACGAACACAAAATTCAATTTGGCCCGACTACCTCCAACTAGGGATGCAGTTCAATATCATGCATATAGAACTTATCTGCAAGTTCAAACCGGGATGGGGTATGAAAAAGATGCTCTCAACTGGGGCTGGAAGAAGGATATTGGTGGCCTAACTCCAGTCCCAATGAATAAAGAACCAGCTCCACATGCATTGCTAAACATGATTTCGTGCCAATGCAAAAAGACCTGTGGTAACAAATGCAGCTGCAAAAAAGCAGGTCTTCGATGCTCGGTAGTATCGGTAGTTTCTGTATTACATTGTGGATTCGAGTCCTGCAGTAATGCACCAGAGGTTAAATTGAAAAGGGAAGAAGACGAGTTAGACGATCTACTGCTTATTGGTCGAAGTAATGAACTATACATCAAGCACACCTGGGCTAAAACAAGAAAAACTCTATGATGGATTTTTAACTTCAGTTTATTATGTTTAAATATAGGTATTTGTGAATGCTTTAAAAATTTCTGTATTACATTATAAAGTTTTTGTATTTTTCTAAATTTGACATAAATCTCATATATTGCATGCAATTTCATGTACTATATACGTGAACTACATGTATATATTACATACATAATTGATTAAATATATTACATTCAGGAATACTAATTTCAACAAAGGGTGATATTTGCAGTTTAAAATCAACTTTCACCAACATCGTTATTTCAACATTTCTCGGCATCTGTTCGTAGTAATTACAAATATTTTGTATATATCTTGTAGTAAATTGAATCCTCTACAAGATTGGTTATTATGCATTTTACATTAAGCTGCACAGAAAAAAGTTATTCAAGTAAAACTAACGACATATCTGACTTTTTTCATTTTTTTGAAATTTTTATAGATTTTCCCGGCTCGTGATAATCTCGCGTCAATATTTACTGACAATATTTCTAATTAATTTTCAAATATTCATTTTTAAACTCCAATGAAATGTTTTTCAAGTGAATTCTTTAAAATAAGCTATATGGAGGTATAAACATAGAAACCCTAAGTTAAATTTTTAGAGTGGCCCATTCCGACACTATAGCACTGTTCCATTCCGTAACAAATAGCACAATCGGTATAAATATAATAACGTTGGATGGGAAATTAGGCACCGACGTGTTTAAGATCTTGAAACAAAGCAATGTTCGGGCCATGAATGGATACCATGTCGCCAGGAGAAACATCTGGTTTATCAAGGCAGGCAGTATTGCCGAAAACTATTTTGCATCGCCAAGGTGGTTTTTAACAGTAATGTTATGAAGTGAAGATCTATATGTAAATTTTAAATAGGAATAACGTATGGGAAAATGGAAAGCATTCTAACTTTTGAACGGTTGCAGATATTCAAATGAAACAAAGTGCAGATTTTAAATTGAGAAAATATCGTTATAATGATGTAAATTTTACAAACATCTTTTCTGTCGTTTTTGAGTTAAAATCGTTAAAATAGACAAAAAAAAAATAATGTGATTTTCCGAATCAATGTATCTTAATTCGTGAAGAAAACAAAAAATAAGTGGTTTTGCTCGAATCCACAGACATACACTCCATTCTTATATATATATGTATTGATATGATAATTTACGTAAACTAATTAGATTATTCAACCATAACAACTTAAAAAAAATCAATGTTTAGATTATTCCTAAAATTTTGAAGTAAGAAATAAAAAGTTAAAAATTATTTTTTTCTCCGAAACAAAGCAATTATATAGCCCATTGTGTATGTCAATTTCAACTTTAATTTACCAACCAACATTATACTATAGTTTAGTAATATTGTATTTGTGTTTGGTGGCTACTTGTCTGGTTTCACGCGATTTTCATTTAAAATATTTAAATGTCAGTACTTTTTTATTAGTGTAGTACGGTTGTTTATTAGTGAAAAATGGAAGATGTCCTGATTAGTTTAAAAGAATTTGTACTTTTAAAACAACGCAAGTATTATTACGAATCTATTTATAATTTACATATAGTACTACCTGAAAATTTTTCGAATATTTTTCCGTTCGTCACAGTGTACGGGAAAGGAGTGGACATTTTGAAATTTAGGGTAAGTATAAGTAACATTGTTTATCTAAATATTTGAAATTGCTTTGATACATAATTTTGATAATAATTTTCAAACTTATTTAATGTTAAAAAGCTGTACACAAAATATTTTAATATAAAAAATATTTTTAAAACATTAGCAAAACTTTTTATTTTGGAAAATCGTTAATTAAAAAGTAACAAGAAAATTATATCACAAATGTCTTCGTATACTGTAAAGAAAAATCACTACGCAATAATAATTATTACAATATTTCGGTAAATTACTACTTAGTAGGATATCCTGTAACATCCACAACAGCGTTTAAACGTCTGGTCATAGATTTTATTAGTTTTTTTTTGTTGTAACTTTCTGCATCAATTTCCTCTATTCTTCGATCATTACTTTTTTTAGTTCGCTTTTCGTTTTAATGTCGTGTCTTCGTACTCTAACTTTCAGTTCTCCACAAATGTGTTTTATTAGGATTAAATTCAGGCAAGATCGCCTAAGTAATCTAGCTGATCTGAGCACTTGTCGAAGAGTTTCGATTGAAATGGAAGTAGAACATGTTACAGTAAATTCTGTAGATATTTTTACCACGGATTTTTTACAAATTTTCTAACTATAAATCGCTGATCAGGTTAGCTAACTTTGCCGTGTTACATTTTCTTACCTTGTTATTGATCCGATTTTCTTCTGTAAAGTGTTGTATTACATACTGCACGTATAATGGGATAAATTTATTAATAGTGATACTCTGAGAATATTTAACACTATTTTGATGAAAAATTATCAATATCCGAATGCTATTCTTTATTTCCTTACGACTACGATCCATTTTTATATAATAAATAGAATATTACGAAATAAGCAAGCACAAATTAAAGCCAAGTTAATATTAAATGTCACCACAATGCAAAAAAAAGCGACAGACGATAATTTTATTTATAAATTTAGCCGAAAATGTTTTGGTGTTCAATCTTTTTTTGTGGCGTTTATTTTCTCACTCTGCTTCCTTGCATTTTCATTTTTATAAAAAGAAAATAATTTAAGATTTAAAATATATATACTAGGTTTTATTCCAAATAACATGGAGATTATGTGAAATATTATTAGACTTTATATTCGAATTTAATTCCAGAGTACAGCGCTTTTTCTACAAATTTTTAAAGTGTACGAACACTTTTGGGAGCCACTAATTACTATTATATTCTAGTTCTTGTGTCTTGTCCTTGTTGTTTCTTTATTGCTTTTATTTTGTTTTGTGTCTTGCCGACGGTTATAATCCTTTTAAATTTGATCCCCCCGCCAACCCCCATTCCAAACTTATCGGAGATTGGTGGTAAGATGTCTTCCTCGGAGGAACGGCACCACAGTAAAACACTTCAATTATAATTACAACTAATGTAGCCAAATATGATTTCAGTTCAAATTGGCTTCAATAATTAAATTTTACACGCATGCAGAAATAATTGAGTACTATATTTTTAAGCATGCACAAATTCGAATAGAAACCGTAATTTCGTTAGTGTTCCAAGTGCAGTTTTGTGTTTAGGTATTACTCTATTTTTACTATCCGCTATATCGTTATTACTTCGTATATTTAGTAATAGTTATATCGTATAAGTTATAAACCATCGCCAAAAGGACATTAGGTAAGTATAACGTTCCGCGTCTCTCATTGGCTTAATCTACAGCAAATAGCTAAACCCGTTTGTTTACGTAACATCGGTTTTAGAAATGGAAACCAAAGGATTTCCACGCCAAAGTTGTCAATGAAAATCAATTTGGCAGAGTTCCCCTTTATTCCTATACTCTCATCTCGTCCAAGTTTGGCTGGAAGATTGATGTTTTCACTTTTAAGTCAGCTTGAATATTTAGATTATTCAGATATTTGTAGTTTAGGTAACAATAGGCAGAGTCAAAGCGTCCTTGATGCAGCACGTAAATACGTACTTAGAAGCGTGTCACATCGTTCGTTTTTACGGAATCTCCGACGCTTTTACCGGCCCCTTTTCCGTTGGGTTTATTAAAGCTTCTTTGATTGGTTTCGGTTTAAACTGCAGTTTAAATATATTTTATTTGATTTAAACATGTTCTTAAATTGATGATTTGTCGACTTTAATCGGAATTTTCCATCTACGAAAATACAACTCGGGTTATACCATAAATTTTTTTTTGCAAAAAATCGTTTAAAAATTAGAACTTTTTGTGTCTATCGAGGGAAACAAAATCTCAAGCAAACTTTATATTGACATAATTTTTTTTACAAAAAAAATCTACAATTTTTAAACTTTTTTCTTAAAAGTGTACATGATTTAAAAATAAATGTAATATTAGTTTACTTAAATAATATTTATTAAGTATTTTATAAATTAAAATAGAGTATAATAATTTTTATTTTTCAAAATTAAAAGTTATTATAGTTTTAATATTATATTAACAAAAGTTATTTATTGTAGTTTATGAGAATTGAAATTAAAGTGGTTTAAAAAAGGCGCATTTTATAAGATTTGAGAGTGATATACTTTACTTGAAGTCAAACACTTTTTTTTCTCTCTTCAAGAGTGATATAATTGCTAAATTTTTTTAAAAAAACTTAAGGTCTCAGATTCCGCAATCGCCAAAATTCAGTTAAAAATCACAACCAAAGTCGTATTATCGCCAAATTGTAGATTATTTGACAAAGCTGTCAGCGTGGTAGCGAGATAATTGGTATTTTGTGCAATTATAAGTTGCTGAGTGAGCTAATTCAATTTGAGTTTTCCAGTTGCATAAAACTAAATAGTTCAGTTGTATTTAATTTATATCTCAAACCAATGGATTTAAAACTTTTATGCATTGGTTTTGTGACAAAACAGAAGATTACCTGATTACCATTACCTGACATTCCACGCACTATAGCCACCCAACGAACTAATCAGGGAAGGTAGGATGATTCCATAAGATGTGTTTTTAAAAAACATTATTTCTATTGTCAGTTGTCTTGTATTCTATTAGAATACATGGCAATCATTATTAGAATTAATATAAAAGTATTATAACAACTGTGCTACTTTTATTAAGTTTAAAATTCAAGTGACATTTCAATTGACAAATTTTTGTGCATTGGCATTGTGACAAAACCGAAGATCCTATTACTTGATATCTCATGCACCACAGTCATAAGAGTTTGTCAGACATGCTACCCATTTAATAAGTTATAAAAAGTTAATCTAATTTCAAAGTTTCTTCAAGAAGAAAAATAAATATAATTTTACGTTCACGCAGCTCCAATTTGAAGAGCGAGAGAGAGTTCCTCTTCTATTGCATGATGTTGGACCTTCCAAAGCGATCCCGGTCAAAGTGGATATGCAAGAAAAAGATCCCCTAATGCCCACCACAACACAAACCGAACTCGACCCATCTCATGATCGCATTAAATGCGAGACGATGGAACCAATTGAAGAAAATGTGAATGTAAGTACAAACCTGTTTATTTCATTTGAGAAATTATACTAAAGCTAAGGCTCACTCAGAAGTAAATACTTTTTTAAGAACTTTATAATTTTCTATAGCGCTCTTTTATTTGTACAGGAAAATTTTGAGCCCGATTTTTTTTAAGAACTAGCAATATGGCCCGGCGTTGCTCGTGGTCACTTTGCACAGTAAGAGTTGCGCGATTTGGTCTTGTCAGCGTAGCCATCGCATATCACTCTCTGTGCACTGTGAAAAATAAACTTTATCCAAATCCAGATTTACTTTGAATATTACCCAGAATTACTTTGAGTATTTGAGATACCTAAATCTATTTTTATGTTCACGACTTTACATGCTATTGCGACTACTGTTTAAACTGATGTTTTTGTAAAATGTTTATTTTTTTAAATAAAAATTCCTAAAAAATTTTTAAATTGCATATTTTTTCTACAAAAATTAACCATTTAGTAACAATAAACCTTTGTAGAAAAATTTCGCACTCATTAGTTTTAATATTGGCGACGCAATAATATATCAAAGAAAAAATATTGCATTGTTCCAAATCGAAATAATGTATCGTACTTGGTAAAGTTTTTTTTTTTTTTTTTTTTTTTTTTTTTTGTGCCAATTGGTGACCGGAGTCTATATATCCGTCTTTCAACATAATTTCATAAGGGTCTATAATATTTCTTACAATAATTAATTATCAAATATTCATTTTTGAATTCCAATAATTAATATGTTTTTGAGGTAAAAATTTAAAAATAAGCTACATGGAGGTATAAATATAGAAAACCTTAAATTAAACTTTTTGGGTGGCCCATTTCAACACCATAGAAATATTCCACTCCGTAACAAAAAGCACTATTGTCATAAAAGTTAAGTTGTTCAGAACATGAATACAAATTACGTCAGTCAAAAGAGCTGGTTTATCTTCCTCCTTCGGTTGGCGAGGTTTCTGTTAACGACGTTAATTTTGTAATTTGGACACTAATTTTGCCATTGTGATGATATTTTTAAATATAGGACCTCTATTTTAGCTCATTTGGCAACATTTTTATTGATTTGGAGAAATTTTTAATTCATTTGGCGACATTTTAAATTCATTTGGCAATATTTGGCGACATTTTTAATTCATTTGGCGACATTTTTAATTCATTTGGCAATATTTGGCGACATTTTTAATTTGTTTGGCGACATTAAAAAATTATTTTGCAACATTTGGCGTAATTTTTAATTTATTTGGCAATATTTGGCGACATTTTAAATTCATTTGGAAACATTTGGTGAAATTTTTAATTCATTTGGCACTATTTGGCGACATTTTTAATTCGTTTGGCGACGTTTTTAATTCATTTGGCGACATTTACTCATCAGCCAATAAAAATAAATCATTTATCCCAGTATTGTCAAAAAATATTTTTGGTCGCCAAGGTGATTTTTAACAATAATGTTATGAAGGGAATATCGAGATCGAGATCTAAATTTCCCATAGGCGTAATGTTAGAGAAAATGGAAAAAGTTCTATAACTTTTGAATGGTTGCAGATATCCACATGAAACAAAGTGCATATTTTAAACTAAGAAAAGTTTGTTCACTTGGTGCAAGTTTCATAAAAATACATGCAGTAGTTTTTGAGTTAAATCCGGACAAACAGACAGACAGACAGACAGACAAAAAAATTTTAAATGTGATTTTCGGAATCAGTGTATCCTAATTCGTGGAGAAAACTCAAAATGAGGGGTTTTGTTCGATTCCACTGACAGACACTCCATTCTTATATATAAGTATTGATTGCAAAGAACACTTCGGTACAAAGTGAGAACGGGGTGGGGGGGGGGGGGGGATAGGACAAATCGCAAACGTGGTTGATTTGGCCCACCTTCTTCAACGCCACGGTATATCATTTATCACCATAAGATGATTTCACGTGATTTTGTGGAGCTCAATCGTAGTTAGTTGAAACTACTCCCCCGCGAGGTACAAAGTTAAAAAGGCGGAATCGTTAATAACCAGCCTGTTCAAAACGTCTCACCCTCCTCTACACGATGGTATGCCATTTATCACCATTGACTTGTTCCACGTGGAGTTATAAGGATTTTACAAATGGTCGTTTATTATTATGCGACTCCTTGCAACTCTGTACCCTTACCGAAAGTAATGACGTACTCACCTCAAAATTCTAAATATACTGTATGGACTTTGAAGTAATTTGCAGTGACATTGACAACGAAATAATAATTAATAATTTTGATTACTTTGTGTTAGTTCTCTCAATGAAATGAAATTATATTTTTTGTTGAAATAAAGATATAATTATTTTTGGATAAATTGCATTTAAAATTACCTTGGGAAAAAAGTTGCTTGGGATCCCTCTGAAACTAAATCCTGGATACGTATTTTAAAGCAGTGACAAACGTACTTGATCAGCAAGAAATAAATAGGAAAAAGTCGTTTGCAAATATTTATTGATAAAAAAGAATAGCATTAACTAAAAAGAATAGAATTAACTAAAACCAAGAACATTAAGTTCTTTTTTTTCTTGTTGCTCATTTTTAAGTTACATTTTGTAGACTTGGCGGGCGAAATTTTCTTGCTAAAATGCTACTTTCGTACTTCTACTTCGAAAGTGACTCCTCCACGTCGGTATCAAGTTAAAAAACATTCACACAAACAAAATTGTTTTATTCTGATTAATAAAAATTTAATATTTTTTTTTCATAAAAAAACCACGAAAAGTTCAGAAAAAAAACATATATTGGCGAGGAGTACTGACAAGCGGGAGATTTAAGCTAACAATTTATGCATTCTATTACTGGGTAGTCCTGCCCCGATATCCGCCGACAAGCACCATCACTTTCAATTAGACGTTACATTTTATTGCTCAAATAGATAAGATATCAATTCCTAAATAGGAGAGGAGGTTTTCATACATTGTGTAAAGAAGAACCTTTTTAAAAACGTTGACTGTTTTGCTAGAGGGGTGATCTTTAATAAAAAATACCAAAATCGTAACTTGTAGGCTCTAAAACTAGGCGTGAAGGTCTAGTGTGGTTTGATGATGGTTCAGTGCCCTAGATAGACTTAATAAAATTTACTAATATTTTACCTAATTAACTCAGATTTAGGAAGACTTACTAAAATTTAATTATCATGACTGTGCAAATATTTAATGGACTTAAATAGAAGGTAAAATGTACAATATATATACACATTATTTACAGTTTGAAAATATTAACTAATATGGCATTAGTTTAGAATATCTGGAAGCATTAGCAAGTAGTTGTAACAGTCTCTTGTCGCTTGAATCTGATCTTCTAAGAGGGCCGGATTCTACTTTTATCCAGTTGCTGCCTGTGCCTATTTGCATACCACTGACTTTGACAGTTTGTAGAAACCGGTGGAAACTAGAATGCGGCATCCTTGCGTCTCGTTTGGAATTCTGCGGCACCCGAAGTTCAAACTGTGGTTTGGCAACGACTTGCTTCTGTGGCGTAACACTGGAAGGATAGTAAACTGGTGTTGATAGAAACTTTACTTCGTTGCCAGCATCGGTGGGATTACTGAGTCAGGAGATTTTCCGAATAGTATGTGCCTTGATATTTGAAGGCCACACTTTTTGGCCATTTTTCCTGAATTATTATGCAGCTAGTTTAATTCGTGTTGAATTAAAGGGTAAGTTTCTTTACTAGTGAATTCGATTATTGGTGTTGTAGCGCCTCTACAAAGGGATAAAAATGATGATCACTACACTAGATGCCTGCAATTGGTATTACTGCTGTAAAGAGACGAGAGGAAATATGTTTATTTCCTGAAAAAGGAGCATCTCTCTGTCTTTGAGCTTGCTTTAAGAAACTCGTAAAACAAACCTATGTTAGTTCGTCTTATGCGATAGTTCACCTTATACGTTACTTCATAGAAGACTATGGACACGCGCAAAAAACAATCCAGTTCAGCTGCGTTTTTTTCTTTAAAAAAAAGCAAGAGCGAAGAAATATAAACCCAACGAACCAATCAGGAAATTTTAAATAATTCAATACAATGCGTTTTTAAAAGCCATCATTCCTATTTTAATATTAAAATACAAATGCAACGTTAAAATACGCAATAAAAGATACGCAATCTTTTATTGCGTATTTTAACGTTGCATTTGTATTTTAATATTCTTAACGCAATGTTCTATAAGACGAGTTTTTATCTTCATCATTCCTATTGTTAGTTGCCATCATGTATACTAACTGTATTTTGCGCAGTATAGGCCAAAGTTAATCCTGAATCAGAAAAATGGACTCCTTGGAGGGGGTTATCTTTGTCCAATCAATATAGGACCAATTTCGATACTGACGTGTATATGTCAACCTATTTTTTGTCAATGAACCTTCGTTAGCATAAGTGCAATTAGTCTGCTTAGGAGGTCCATATACAGCAGGTGCTCCTGATATGTGTTTTTAGACACACTTCTCTAATATTGCCCTGGTGATTTTTTAAATGTACACACAACACCTCATTTATTGTTTGGTTCCAATTAATTGGCGGATGGGTAGCGCCCCTTTAAAATGGTGCAAAAGAATCAGCAAACAATTTGGGGAGAAAAGACCAATCGACTTATCTAAAAAATGTGCTATCACAACCGGGGCCTGTTTTACCATTAAACACATTAGGCCTGGGCTTATGGCCACCCGTCCATAAGGGCCCCTAATTTTATTTAATTATGCATGAAATTGTATAAAAGTTGCTTATACTTTAAAAAGTTTGTTAAAAATATTGCATTTTTTAAAACTTTTCAGCAATTTTTAAAAAACGCTAATAATTTCTTGTTTTTGAAATGTATAATGAACTTAGTATGCATTTATATATATATATATATATATATATATATATATATATATATATATATATATATATATATATATATATATATATATATATATATATATATATATATATATATATATATATATATATATATATATATATATATATATATTATATACATATGTTTTCTAATATTGATGTTGATGTTCGCGTGTTTCCGTGTTTGTTTACATACATACATACATACATACATGCATGCATGCACGCACACACGCACGCACACACACATACATACGTACATACATACATACATATATTATTTTATTTATATACACACTAAAAATGTGTTATTCTATACTTCCAAATGCTAGGTGAAACCAGTTGGATGCGGACAAAACTATCAACGCGCTATGGAGAGTCAACAAACCTCCCCACCATGCAAAAGAATTTGCATGGCAACTCTCCGTCCTATTGTTGTGGACGGTGACAGCGTAGCTCACGCGTGAGTAGTTAACTTTTTAAAACATTTTTCACCTATGTTGCGCATAGGATATGCATGCTTTATTTTAATATTTCTTTAATAACTATTTTTGTATCGAATTTTAATAATAAGTTTTATAGGATGACTGGACTAAATGTACAATAAAAAGTCAAGGTTTATACTGAGAGGACCACATATGCTTAATTATAAAATGCAGTTGCGTTAAAGAGGACAATTCCTAAATGTTTTTGACGGGTCCATGAATTGCAATGTGAGCTCCATTAGCTCCTCAATGTGGCTCAACAGTGATAAACAATTATCATCTGGAGCACATCAATGTGGTACTCCAGATCACTGTTGAAATTTCCTTCTCATTTTTGAAGACAATTTTTTTTTATTTTTGACGAAACAGACACCTCTGCTTTATACTCTGATTAAATATTTCGTCGAACAAAGGATATTCATTTTATCGTGTTTTTTTCAGGAAATTTATTTCATCAAAAATAGGGACGATTTCAAATAAATATCGACGGGCCGACTCGAACCGCGGACCTCTTGGTCCGAAGCCAAGCGAAGATTCTTGTTTGATCAAGCGAATCAATGACGAAACGCTTGTCAAAATTGATAAAAGTTGCCTTGACGGTTGAATGGATCTCAGCTGTGATCTCAGCTTCTGTTCAAACCATCTTAACAAAGCGACCTGATAAACTTTAAGTAGTTGATTAGAAATTGTTTCCACATTATTTGATGTCGATTGCTTAAACGGAAACTGAGTTACTACTTCTCAATTATCTTGCTTGCCATTCTTTTGTCACACCTTTTTAACATATCTCCTGTTTATAACATTTTCAAGTCGCCATGATAGTTTAACGGATAAGGCACTGGATTGCGGTGCCTGAGGAACTGGGTTCGATTTCTGTTAAGTCTTGGTTATAATTGTCGATATTTATTGAAAGAGGTTTATAAAGGAAGGCTGCTCTTTTTATTCATTTTAACTCATTAATCATTATTGAGTACACATGTCTGTTTCAAAATTGAAACGTATGATGTATTATAACTTATAAGCTTATCGAATGTACTCAAAAATGAGTACATTTTACTTATTTTTGAACACCTATTTTTAACTGTGTACAATTAATTCAGAACAATTTCGATTTAATTAATTTCTTCAAGAATGATTATTTGCTTTGATTACAATTGGAATATCCCAAAATAACTTTAGCTTCATGTATGCTAATAAATGCAATTATTTTGCAGAATAGGAAAAAAGACTTTCGACTGCAAAGCAATCGAGAGTTGCGTCAAGTATTTCCTAGAACGTGGCCACACCGAAATACACTTATGTGTGGCCACCTATCGAAAATTCCGGACAAGAGGAGCCAACAGGACGGAAAACGCCCACCTCCTGTACCAATTGGAACGGTCGCCACACGTTCATCTGCGACCCAGCCGGCAATTAGATGGGCGAAACAGAAGCACATATGATGAGAGGTGATATAAGTTTGCAGTGAACGTTTTTTACATTGTTATTTTAGGGTAGCCGCTTACCACTGGCGGCCCGTGGTCGAAAACATAAGTGCAGCCGAATTCACCCCCCCCCCCTATTTTCCACAATCATACATGAACGGAAATTCTTTATTATTTACTACTCAAATCAAATAACGGAACAACAACACAGTACATTTACCACGAAAACTATTTCCGTTTGGAGAGATTCTCGGTTCTCCCACCCATCTCCGCGATTCACGCACGAGCCAATCAGTGTATCGAATTACCAAGTGAAGCCCAAATCAGAAAATTCCTTTCGTGCTGTAGCTCGCCACAAATGCAGTGCATTATCAGGAGGGGATATCTCCATACATGGAGTTTTTTCCGCTCCAGAATTGTACATTGCGGAAACATTCTTGCTTTTTAGCTTTTTATAAGAGGTTTTCTTTACTTACCGTAGAAATTTCATTTTCAATTCTTATAATCATTTAAGAAAATTAGTAAAATATCTGATTTTAGTTTTAAAATACACCAATAAATTTAGATGCAGCCCGGCTGTTTATGCTGTATTCCACGAGCCGCCACTGCCGCTTATTTTATAGCCGCTTACTTATAGCAACTTTTAATCAACGTATTTCAACGCGAACCACTACTTACTGATAACATTAAATATAATTAATACAATTTAGATATTTAATGTAATTAAGATACTAACAAGAACTACAATATGAACCGGCGTATTTTGTAAAAAATAAAAAATACTATATCAAATCTTTACTATTTACAATTAAAATTATCTTTATTATTAAAGACAATAAAAGGTTTCGGGAGTATATTGTGTGCTACTTCCAAGATTCAATCTGATATTCAAATTGACATGTTTTTCACTTATTTCGCGCATGTATAAATGGATTGGAGAGAGCAACATCACTCTTCACAGTCGCAAAAGTAATTGTTAGATTTCTTCCGCAAGGACAATTTAAACCATAAAATATATCAGTACATTGTTAAAAATAGGTACTCATACATAAATAAGATGCACTAATTTTTTAATACGTTCGATGCTTATCACAGCTCCGAATACATAAGTTTCATTTTTGAAAAATACACGAACACAATGCAATGAATAAAAAGAACAGTTTCTTGCTTACATGGGCTGCCTTCATAAATCACTTTTAATCAGACGTACACAAATGTTTTTATAACAAAATCAAAATACACATAATCTAAAATTTCAATTTAATAGAATTTTTTTAACGTAAACCGTACCAAAATTTAACATTTAAAACAATTCATTGAGGATAATTAAGTTTTGTAATTACTAAGTCAATAATAAATTCTCTATTGACATTAATGTTATTACATTTATTATACTAAATATTTTAGGCAATATAAAATAAATTTCACTGTGTATTGTGAATATTTATTTTACCTATGAAATGTTTTAACAACTTTATTCTCTTCTTTGAAATATACTAAAGCTTCGTCGCTAAGATCGCCCATCAATCTGAAGGAATTATTGTATCCAATTTCCTATTGGAAGATGCCAAAAAAGAAAATCAGTTGTTGAAAACAACGATTGAAGAAAGGTTGGTATTCAAAAATTCTAAATTTAACATCTAATTATTAAATATGTCTATTTTAAATGCTAGATTTTACTTTGAAATGTATTCCATTATGTGAATTTATAATTTGTGCATATGTACATACTTCATTTTATTATTTACTCCCTATCCTTAATTCTTATAAAATTTTTACATGGATTAGTGGCCAACGTGGTTGACGTGGCTTATTTCCTCTATAAGATGATAGATTTTTAAACACGTTGGTTGACTCCCTCTTGAGTTATAGGTCTTTGAAATACTATTTTATTTATATCCCTTCTGCCGAAACCGGATCGATTAGTGAACGTGATATCACGTGACTAAGCCAAAAACTATTTTTTTTTACAAAAGTATTTGGAGTTTTAGAAATAATTACAGAAAATATATTCATTTTTAAGGATAAAAGAAAAGTGTATTTTAAAAGAACAAAATTTCGTAAGAATAATCTGATCAAGGAGTTAATTCGTATATAAATATTCTTTATTGATTAACTGTTCATTGTCAATTGCATTTTCATATTAAAATTTATTCTGTAACATATTTCTTGCAGACAAATGACATTTTATTTCCGTAAGGACAAGTTTATCGTATCGGACTGGTGTCCTTTCGGCAAAGCTGGCCAAAATCTGAATGATTTTTTAGCCTACACAAAGTAAACAGACATTTTGTTTGTCCCCATAATTCTGTGACTGAAGTATTGTTTAATGAAAATGTCATTGATTTTGTGTCATGAAAATGTGACTGAAGTATTGTTTTGAAAATGTCACATTTTTTTTATATGTAATAAAAGTTTCTGCATTTATGAAGTCAAATATATTATTTAAGTGTCCATTTTTTATTTTAAAATGAAACAAATGGTTACTTGCCAATGAAATTTTAATTCCTAAAAAATAATATTAGTTTCAAATATAACTCATGAACGAATTATTTCCTCTATAGGATGGTAATTTGCACATATCGGTTGACTCCCGTTTGAGTTATAGGTATTTAAAATACTAACTATTTTATTTATATCACCATGCATAAGCTATGTTCGAAACTACTATTATACTCTTAGTATTTGAATGTAGTACAGGTTTAAAACATGTCAAATATATTTAGGAAAATAGGATATTGTGGGGCATAAGGAATAAATAGTAGTCCATATTCATTGTGAGTATGACACCTTTTCTGCACACAGGTACGAGTCCTTAAGGTGTCACTTGCGCCTTGGGAGCTCCAATACATTCTAATTAGGTAATTGTTGAGATAAGGTTCTCTTAGAAGACGTCAGGAATTTTTTGGAGTTAGTTAAATAGACTTCCGATCGCAGGGCTCGTCTTTGGTTAATAAGTCATTGCAATAGTGCAATATCGATATTAAAATGATCATAGGGATATTTTTTCACTTTAACTGTAAATGGTCCTTATACATACAATAATAAGATGTAAAAGATGATACTTAATACAGCTTACAAATGTAACATATATTTGTCAAGTAAACTGCAATAAGCATAAAACTGTTACCGAAATTGGCGAAGTTTATTTTAGAATATACCAATCCATTTCACATAATAAAAATAATTATATGGAATTCTTCAAAGAGAAATAAAATGCAATGAATGTTTTATGCAACCGAGATAAAAATGTGTGTTAAGAACTCCTTTTATTTAAGATGTTACTTATGTGAAGTTCTTTGTTATCTACTTCATTAACAATGAATATTAAACAAATTACACTTAACACTAGTTTCGGATTAAAATAATACAAGAAAACTCTTTGCATTGATTTAAAATTTTTATATCATTTTCGAAAACATTTATACAAAATAATCTCTAAGTTGAGGACTGTTGATGGCTGAGCAAAATGGGTTGGAAATTATATATTTAAAATTGTATAATTGAAAGAGTTTCTGAAAATCTGTTATTTTATTTGTTACAATAATTTGTCTTTCTTTTTCTTACCAAATATTATTTAAATTTCAATATTAGTTATAATTCTATAAACACAAACAAATGCTGTTAAAAGTGTATTTTTTAAAACTCTTATGACCACCTCACCTGTTCTGTATTTCATTAGGAAACTTCATAATGCTCAGTTTGAATAACACATATTTATAATAGCAGATTTTTTTTAATAAAAAACATCTGTAAAATAGTATAATAAAATAGGTTTTAAGTATTGTCTTATAAAATCAATTTTAGCCTCAGTTCATTATCGGAAACACTTCTAGGGCGAAAACGTATCTGAAATTCAAGCAACCAAAGAATGTACATTAATAAGTTTCGCTTTGTAAAATATTCTTGCTCTTATAACAACCTACCATAAATAGCATACCACACAAGCTTAACTTATAAAAAATATAAGACATTTAAAATTTGGCTCTTTCAGTAAAATGACAGTTTTGTGTCAAATATAGTTATTCATTTTTAAAAATAAATTTCAAGAAAATTCTGAATTTTAAAATGTTTTTATTCACACCCTGTTTTATATGAAAAGGTTCATTTTTCTCTTTCCATTTTCTTAAATCATATAAAATATGTTAGACTTGGTTTAAGATAAAAAAGACCTAATTACTGCCTTTTGAAAACATGTCATGTTTATTTTTATTACAAACTAAACCTAACATGACGTCATCGTATTTCTGTCTCAATGCTCACAGGAATTCAGGACTATACTAATCCCCTCCCCCCTCCCCCCCCCCTATTTACGGATTAAAAACTAGTTATTCTGATAATGAAGATAATAACTTTGTTCAAAACAAGTCGTATCTTCAGAATATATTTTATTGTAAATAAATACCTTTTTTCTCATATGATTCCGCCTGGAGTTATGTGGATTTTGCAAACCTCGTTATTTAGGTAGCGATCCCATACAACAATATACCCGCACCGATTTTATAGAAGTATTCACGTCAAAAAATTTCATAATAATATTTTTGTATTGAAGAAGTCTCAATTAAACGAACATTGATTTTAAAAAAAACTATAAACTTTCAAATGGCTGTCCTGAAATATGCATGCATTTTTTATTTTCCATATCTATGCATCAATATATCAACTTATCTTTCAGAAAATAAAAAAAAATAGGTTAATTAATGACCTGGTATTTTTAGAAATCTAGAATGATCTGTTCTTAATCAATTTAAAGAACAGATGAAAAAATAAAATGTATTCTTTTTCGAGCGAAATGTCGAGTTAAAAATCAGCCTCCTCGACGTTCAGTGACTTGTAAAACCATGAGAGGAAAAACACATGTCAAAAGTACATATGTCAGCTCGTCGTTTTTTCGTAGAAAATGAGTGGGTTGTGGTTTTTCTGATTCGATGGACCCCACGACTAGGAAAAAGACGCAGCTGAATAGAAGAAAAAAGAGTGTACAAGGGTGGAGCGAAAAAAATCAAAATTTGATTAATGTAAAGTAAAGTTATTCAAAACTTAAAATATTTCCATAGAGCTAAATTTTATCATTCAAAGTATGAATATAAGTACTATATTACTTTTAGTTGTCTGATTGCTTGAAAAGTATTACTTTGTTCAAAAAAAGGAAGAGCGCCAAAATGGCTTGCTTCTGTTAAAAAAAATTCTAATAGTGTCCTTGATCAAATCCTACTTAACCAATGGATATGAATCACACATTAAAAAAAACCTATTATAAACTCAGGAAACATTTAAATTTAGCATTATGTCTTCGAATTTTACAAAAATACTAGAGTTTTTTCTTTCACTTGGCTTTTAAATGATGACATAATTTTTTTAAAAAACGTTTGCTTACACCCAGTGTTTACTCTCATAGTGTGTAACTAGTGCGACGTTAATTAATCAAACCGAACTCACAGTGTGGAAGGACAATAAATAATCTTTGCCCAATAAAAATAAATTCTTTAAAGGCTTTCTAACGTTGTAATGCAAATAACTATTGATGCCATTGGAAAAATATAGTGAAAATACTCAGTCACGGAATAGTTTGCAAGGCTTGTTTCCCTAATAGACCTCAATTGTTACATTATACTTACTACTCTTATTATTATTGTACCCTGTTAATGATCTTAGACTAACGCATGGCTTTTGAAAGCTGGTGATATCGCAAGATCACCATACAACACATACTTACTTACCATGTAGAAAAAGCACTCCAGCTGTGCTGGAGTCAAATACATGTAGTCCATTGTAATTAGACCGAAAAATGGCAAATAGGAGAAAAAATTACAATAGTTTTTAAATTTTGGTCAAATACTCGTTTGACCTTCAGGAATTGAAAACCGAAGAGTTCCTCTCCTTGAGGGGGGAGCTTTCCCCCCTAGCCCCCCTAATCCCCCCCCCCCCCTCGAAATTTCGGAAAACATTGTATCTCGCTTATAAAACAAGCTATAATTACAATTTTTTTTTTAAATATAAGTAATTTTTTTCCTATTAATTATTACTTTATATTTAAGTTTTGTATCTGGCATAGTTTTCATATAAAAAAATATATATATGTAAAATGTTTCATTTCTTTCTATGGCTATTATTCTATTATAGCAAACCAAAAAAGTGTTTTATTAAACTACTAAACTTGAATTGAAAAGTTCAATTTATTTATTTAGTTAATTACTTCATGCAACAGGACATTTCCCTTACACCAATGCTTGCCAATTGTACATCCGGCCTCCAGGGTATCAATGTACTTGAAAGGAACATGACAACTGAAGAATTCCGTAAATTTACTCTGGACAGCTTATTTACAATTCATCGTTCAAATAACAATTGGTCTGGAGTTTGGTCAGACATGGTGATTGAGCAAACGATAATGAAAATTTAAAAAAGCTTTGGAGGTGTTACACATGGAAGAGGTTTTCCTGGGGTAACATTCTTAATAGATGCCTTAAAATTGCCAAGTCAAATATGAGTTTTTACGGTTTTTACCAATTTTTATTAATTTGTTAATGTACCTGTTTTTTTCCGATTGGATGGGTTTGGTTTAGTTAATTAACATCGCTCTAGAGATGCACAATGGGTTATTGCCGAAGGTTCGGGGTTTATCTCGAAGGAAAGGCCCGGGAATAATGCCTCGCATTTTTGAACCATCCCAATTGGTTGGGAAAAATTAGTTTTAGATGGAAAATTACCAACCCGACCAGAAGTAAAATTTATTAAAATATTGCATTTTTTTACAAATATTTCTCCAATATTTTTATGCATACGTGATCCATAAGAATGTTGGTAATTTTCTGTTGATTTGTCAAAATCACAATCCTAGTTAGAAAACTTGCGAAATATGTGATTTTTTTTTTAAAGTGAAACTACTTAATTTCAATTTTTAAAAATAGTTTCACAAGTTTGCCAACTAGGTTTGTGATTTTGCCAAGTCCTCAGAAATTTACCAACATTGGGGGAGAACCGAGGGACCTGACTGGCATTATACAATTTAGCTTTCGCAAGCTGAAAAAAGCTGACGTGGCTAAAAGCAACGTTTTCGTCAACCAGCTCAGTAATAATCGGAAAAAGACGTTATTGAAGTAGATATAACGCATCTTTTCCAGAGGATACTGTACATTTACCTGACGAACTACAAGATTTCGTATTCGAGCTTGCAACCGTACTCATGGCTGTATTTGATAGCAGCGCCATTATGAGAAAGACAAAGAAATTAGCGTTTTATAATGCTATACTACAGTTCCAGAGCGACTAGTTGGTAGCTCTGACAACCTGTACTTTTTCCTTTATGGAGACTTACTTATTCATCTCGTGACATGGTCAAAGCAAGAGACTCTTAGTGATGTTTATACTACCTACACACCTTACATCAAGAAATATTACGCGATCAAGTAACTGTTGTGTTTGACGGATACACCGATAGTAGTATCAGAACTAAGGTTATAGAAAGCCAAAGACGCTTGATAAAGCGTACGTAAAAATAAATAAATTTTAATTAGTACGGTTCTCGTTGACTCACACAGACAATTTCTAAGCAATCTTGTCAATAAGGAGTGTTTCATTTTGTAACTCACTGGCCACCTGGTGAACTTAGGTATTGTATAGCAACAAATAATGCTGATGTATATATTGTGAGTATCGCAATACACGCGAGAAGAAAAAAAAGCAAGTTATTGTAGTTGGCCAAGATGTTGACTTATCTTACTACATACACAGTGGACGTTTTCATGCTGAAAGAGAGTAAAGGTAACGCAAAGATAGGTTCTACAACTCTAAAAATCTGAAGAACTCTAATTTTGTTGCTTATTGCAAAAAATCCATTTTTTTTCTTCGTGTGATTAGTGGTACCGACATAACCTCAGGATTTTACGGAAATTTGAAAAATTAAGGAAGTATAGTTGTTCAACCACAGTAAATTCATTCAAGATATTCCTGAGATCTTCAATAACCTTAATTCTACTTGTGATGATATTGAACGAGCAGGGGAGAGGTTCGTCATCGCATCGTATAACAATATGAACAAAGAAGAAAGCAACTTGAATACGATTATGTATGACTGTTTTTAATAAACTAGTAGGTCAAGCGAGTGATGTTGTTGTCCTCTCCAAATTACCTCCAAACACAGAAGCTGCACATCAACACTCCCGTAGCATATTTCACCAAGTGCAAACATGGCAAGGATATTGTTTGAATTCATCGGGCTGGGGATGGAAGTTAGTAAACAAATTACTGACACACATATCAGCTGCTAAAGGACCAGCTCCAGCTAAAATAGTGTGTCTAATTACTTGTGCATGTAATAAAGGTTATGGAAAGAAATGCAAGTATGTAAAAGTTAACCATCGTTGCACTGTTATGTGCAAAAACTGCCGAGGCCAAAGTTGAAGTAATACCGAAGCAATAGACATCGTCGATGAAATAGATAATGATAGTAAAGTAAGAACTATTACATTATTCTGCATTATCTAGAAAGAAATAATTTTAATGTAATTATTGTAAAATAAAATAATTTGTATTGAAATGTAACCTAATATGTATCCACAATTCTGATACTTTTTCGTTCTTTATTAATGACTATGTCCTAATCTATTTTCAGTTTAAAGAAGGTTATGTGTTGTTTTATGTTTAAGAAACCTTGGATTTTAAACTACGTTGCATGCTTTCTCTTCCAAAATTAAAGACACAAACACAGGCTTGGCCATATAGGTTATTAAGAGCAGCTCTGATAAAACAATATATAAAACTATATGGTATATCAAATGTTTAACAAAATATTATTTTTTCTTTTTACATTTCATGTTTGGTAGTTTAATAAAACATTTATTTGGTTCACCTTAAAAAAAAAATTATCATAAAAAAATTATAATATACAGGTATCTTATTGTAATATATTTTTTTTACAGGAAAACTATGCCAGGTACAAGCTCAAATCTAAATAAATAATTTATAAAAGACTTAAATACTTATTTTTTAAAAAAAATTGTAATTATAACTTGTTTTATAAGCGAGGTAGATTTTTCTTCGAAATATCGAGGGGGGGAGGGGGTTAAGGGGGCTAGGGAGGAAAGCTCCCCCTCAACGAGGGGAACTCTTCGGTTCTCAATTCCTGGAGGTCAAACGAGTATTTGACCAAAGTTTAAAAACTATTGTAATTTTTTCTCCTATTTGACCTAATTGCAATGGACTAATGGGGCGTACTTTGTTATACCGAACTATAATATGAAGGTAAAGAAATATCAGAAAAAATCGTAGTTGTAATTTTTATATATACGGGAACTGACTTGAAGTAAATCATTTTGGGAGTGTACATAATGAAAGTTTTTAGTTTTATGTATACGAAATACATTACAAAAAAGTTAATTTAAAAATATTATGCGTGAATGAGGTATTGAGAGGTTTTTAAACAAAGTAAGGAACAAAAGACGTTGTTCGGACCTATCCGGACGGTACTTACCTTCCCAATGTCAGCCATTCATAGCGCTTCGACCTCCATGAATACATTCTTGCTCGACCTCCATGAATACACATTCATGCTTGGCCCTTTGTGCGCTGCGCTTTGTGCCGTCTGGGGCAGCCTGGATATACCGTTCGCCGTAATTCTTTTGAGTTATGCTAATTATCTTTATTGTTTTTAGACTGCTGTTCAGTCTGAGATGAGTGTGCGCGGAGATGTCCCGCTCAAGCATTGCTAATGTCTTAATTTATCAGTTTGTTTTAATTAGTTTTTTTCTCAAATAAAAGTAATGTCGATTTTAACCTTGTTCGTCTGATTTTTAAAGTATCGCTTCTGACGAGGGATTTCCTAGCTAAACCATTGGTGCCAAAACCCGGACCGAACCAGGGACCTTTAGATCTTGCCTCATAATGGAAGCACTATTAATCCGCCGACGGATTGTTAAGGGAAAAGCGACAAGACTCGCCAATATAGTTAACACTATAATTGCTAATGAAATAAACTTCGACGAAATAGAAGACTATAAATTACAGTGCGAGGCGATTTGGACGGAGTTAGATAAAATTCATGAGGATATCATGGTAACGTTGGATAGTGAAGATGGCTTAGCTAGCCAAGAAGCCGACTATGCGGAAACGGTCAATAAACTCCAGAGCATTCGAATATTGCTTGCAAAAGCCAAAAGTAGCGTTTCAACTGCGAATAATACTACTACAGAAATTGGTTCTTCAACCTTAAATTCCACACAGCTGGAAACTCTGTCAGTACGTCTTCCGTCCGTTCAGTTGCCTACTTTTTGCGGTGATTACACCAGCTGGTTGCCGTTTCGGGATCTTTTTCTTTCTACTGTTCACGATAATTCTATTATTCCAAATGTACAAAAACTTCATTATCTTAAAATGAGCGTCAAACATCCAGCATCGGTGTTACTGGATTTGATATCTGTTACCGGTGAGAATTACCAAATTGCATGGAAGCATCTATGTGACCGGTACGATAATGACGATGAAATAATATCGGCCACTTTAGATAAGTTTTTATCTCAGGCCACGTTGGCGCAGGAATCGGCCATCGGCTTACGGAGACTTGTGGATGTTACCAACCAATGCATTCAGACCCTAAAGTCGTTGCAGCAACCAGTCCAACACTGGGACACAATACTAGTTCACATTGTATGTAAAAAGTTGGATCATGAATCTCAGCGACAATGGATATTTTCAATTCAAAGTAAGGAAAAGCTCCCAACGCTCAAGAACCTAACTAATTTTATGGATATCCGCGCTCGTGCTATTGCATCGGTCCAAACTGTTTCTCAGGCAAAGCAACAGAAATCGTTTGAAAGGTTCAAGCCTGCTGATAAAGTCAAGCCGAACGAATATCGGAGAAGTCCTTCTTCGTTCCACGCTGTAGATAAAAAATGCGAGTTTTGTAACTTGTTCAAGCATACAATTTACAAATGTTTCAAATTCCTAAATTAGTCGGTTACGGCCCGAAAGGAATTTGTAAAAGAAAGTTTACTTTGCGAAAACTGCTTAAGCAATCATCCCAATCAAAAATGCCAGAGTTCAAATTGTAAAAAATGTAACCAACCCCATCATTCTCTACTGCATCCAGATCAGTCAGTGGCACCCGCAAGTGATTTGGACGCGTGTCAGTCTCAATCCGAAATTGTATCTCATTTTGTTCGCAATTCTGCTAACGCAAAGTTAACTTTGATGCCAACTGCCATCATTGAAGTATTGGATGCGTATGGTAAAAAACAACCATGTAGGGCGTTATTAGATTCTGCAAGTCAAACAAGTTTTGTGAGCGAAAGATGCGTACAGCGATTAGGTATTCATCGACAGCGAGCGAACATACAAATTTCTGGACTAACGTCCACTACTGTTGGTACTGCACGAGGGAGAGTCTCACTCAAGATTTCCTCTCGGTATAAAACAAATTTCGCCTCCTCAGTCGATGCTCTAAATACTTTCGAAGGTCACTGGAACTCTACCTCAAGTTCGCGTAGATTCCCATGAATTGAATTGCTTCACGCACCTCAAATTAGCAGACGATCACTACAATGAACCAAGGTGCATAGACATATTATTGGGAGCAGATATTTTTGGAATATTGCTACTCGGAGGTAGCATAACGTCAGAAAAGACGACAGCGTCGGCATTTGACACGGTCTTCGAATGGGTCATCATGGGAAGTACGTCAATACCGAATGGGAGCGAAAATTCAGTTTCTGCCCACTTTATCCAGTGCGATAATTTAACGTTTGATCTGCAAAGGTTCTGGGAAGTCGAAGAAGTTCCAGTCCAAAAGCAACTAACTGTGGAAGAACAGTTATGCAAAAAACCACTCCTAACCTACAGCTGGGTGACTTGGTCCTCCTCAAAGATGAAAGGCTTCCACCATTAAAGTGGAAAATGGGTCGAATCATCAACCTGTTTAAAGGTGCCGACGGCTTGATCCGTGTTGTATCCATCAAAACGGCCGATGGACTTTTCAAACAGCACTTTAACAAGCTGTGCCTTCTTCCTGTGCAGGACTAATTGTACAACGAGTTGTTGTAAAGATTATGTAATTTTACCGTTATATTTCTATTACTTGATTTGTTCACATGCTTTGAAATCCAGCGATTTTAAGGTGGGCGGTGTGTTCGGACCTATCCGGACGGTACTTACCTTCCCAATGTCAGCCATTCATAGCGCTTCGACCTCCATGAATACATTCTTGCTCGACCTCCATGAATACACATTTATGCTTGGCCCTTTGTGCGCTGCGCTTTGTGCCGTCTGGGGCAGCCTGGATATACCGTTCGCCGTAATTCTTTTGAGTTATGCTAATTATCTTTATTGTTTTTAGACTGCTGTTCAGTCTGAGATGAGTGTGCGCTGAGATGTCCCGCTCAAGCATTGCTAATGTCTTAATTTATCAGTTTGTTTTAATTAGTTTCTTCTCAAATAAAAGTAATGTCGATTTTAACCTTGTTCGTCTGATTTTTAAAGTATCGCTTCTGACGAGGGATTTGCCTAGCTAAACCAGACGTCCTGTCAAAGCGGTTTCTTGAGTTTTCATGGCACTTGGTGATTTAGCATCCACTTTATTCGCCTCTAGCGACTAAATGGTGAGTCGCGGAAACATAATGTAAATTGCAATTTTGTGTAAAATTACTTAGGGAATAATTTTGTAATTGAAATATTTTCTCTAAATTTAAAAAAATAAGGAGATAATCACAAAAAACTGATTATGGCCGCCATTTATCCAAGATGGCGGCCAACACCGGCGTGGTGCAGGGGTGCTAAATTAATATATCATACAGAACACTTTTTGGAAGCGATTAAAATTGTTTCCAACTTTCCCCTATTTTTTTCCGATTTGAACCCTTTGCTGACTGGACTAATAGTGCGTTACAACATTATTCAATTTTTACCTATTATTGGTAAATTTCAAGGCTTGAGGGGAACCTCTAGATATTATTTGCTATCAAAATCCTTTTACATGGACCTCGGAACTCGGACTTCCTCCCCTCCCAGCTTCCGCTCCCAGACCTCGGACTTCTTCACCTCCCAGCTTCCGCTCCCGGACCTCGGACTTCTTCCCCACCCAGCTTCAGCTCCCGGACCTCGGCCTTCTTCATCTCCCAGCTTCCGCTCCCGGACCGCGGACTTCCTCCCCTCCAGCTTCCGCTCCCGGACCTCGGACTTCTTCCCCACCCAGCTTCCGCTCCCGGACCTCGGACTTCTTCCCCACCCAGCTTCCGCTCCCGGACCTCGGCCTTCAGCTCCTCCCTGCTTCCGCTTGCGGATTTCGGGCCATCGTCGCCCTCCTACCCCTCCCCTAAAGCAAAGCGGTGTGATGTAACATATTTCTTAAAAATAATATACTCATTTATAAATAAGGATGATATTTATGTATTTATCATTTTTAACTAGTTTACATAAAACAAACTTTGTGCTGATACTTATTACATGGAACTGCAGTATTAAAAAAAATGTAAAAATTGTGTCGATTTTTATTGTTTGCATATTCGTTATAAAATGTGTGTTTTAATGAGATGTGAGATTTACGACCAAAAACTGAATATTAAAACCTGAATCATTTGGATATTGATATTTAAAAACGTGTTTTACATAAACGTGAATTAAAACTTTTTCACCTCCCAGCTTCCGCTTCCGGACCTCGGACTTCTTCCCCTCCCAGCTTCCGCTCCCGGACCTCGGACTTCTTCACCACCCAGCTTCCGCTCCCGGACCTCGGACTTCTTCACCTCCCAGCTTCCGCTCCCGGACCTCGGACTTCTGCACCTCCCAGCTTCCGCTTCCGGACCTCGGACTTCTTCACCACCCAGCTTCCGCTCCCGGACCTCAGACTTCTTCACCTCCCAGCTTCCGCTCCCGGACCTCGGACTTCTGCACCTCCCAGCTTCCGCTTCCGGATCTCGGACTTCTTCCCCTCCCAGCTTCCGCTCCCGGACCTCGGACTTCACCACCCGCCTTCCGCTCCCGGACCTCAGACTTCTTCACCACCCAGCTTCCGCTCCCGGACCTCGGACTTCTGCACCTCCCAGCTTCCGCTTCCGGACCTCGGACTTCTTCCCCTCCCAGCTTCCGCTCCCGGACCACAAACTTCTTCACCTCCCAGCTTCCACTCCCGGACCTCGGACTTCTTCTCCTCCCAGCTTCCGCTCTCGGACCTCGGACTTCTTCACCTCCCAGCTTCCGCTCCCGGACCTCGGACTTCTTCCCCACCCAGCTTCAGCTCCCGGACCTCAGACTTCTTCTTCTCCAAGCTTCCGCTCCCGGACCTCGGACTTCCTCCCCTCCAGCTTCCGCTCCCGGACCTCGGACTTCTTCCCCACCCAGCTTCCGCTCCCGGACCTCGGACTTCTTCCCCACCCAGCTTCCGCTCCCGGACCTCGGCCTTCTTCATCTCCCAGCTTCCGCTCCCGGACCTCGGACTTCAGCTCCTCCCTGCTTCCGCTTGCGGATTTCGGGCCATCGTCGCCCTCCTACCCCTCCCCTAAAGCAAAGCGGTGTGATGTAACATATTTCTTAAAAATAATATACTCATTTATAAATAAGGATGATATTTATGTATTTATCATTTTTAACTAGTTTACATAAAACAAACTTTGTGCTGATACTTATTACATGGAACTGCAGTATTAAAAAAAATGTAAAAATTGTGTCGATTTTTATTGTTTGCATATTCGTTATAAAATGTGTGTTTTAATGAGATGTGAGATTTACGACCAAAAACTGAATATTAAAACCTGAATCATTTGGATATTGATATTTAAAAACGTGTTTTACATAAACGTGAATTAAAACTTTTTCACCTCCCGGCTTCCGCTCTCGGACCTCGATCTTCTTCACCTCCCAGCTTCCGCTCCCGGACCTCGGACTTCTTCACCTCCCAGCTTCCGCTCTCGGACCTCGACCTTCTTCACCTCCCCGCTTCCGCTCCCGGACCTCGGACTTCTTCTCTTCCCAGCTTCCGCTCCCGGACCTCGGACTTCTTCCCCACCCGGCTTCCGCTCTCGGACCTCGGACTTCTTCACCTCCCGGCTTCCGCTCTCGGACCTCGGACTTCTTCACCTCCCAGCTTCCGCTCCCGGACCTCGGACTTCTTCACCTCCCAGCTTCCACTCCCGGACCTCGGACTTCTTCTCCTCCCAGCTTCCGCTCCCGGACCTCGACCTTCTTCCCCTCCCGGCTCCCGCTCTCGGACCTCGGACTTCTTCACCTCCCAGCTTCCGCTCCCGGACCTCGACTTTCTTCCCCTCCCGGCTTACGCTCTCGGACCTCGGACTTCTTCTCCTCCCAGCTTCCGCTCCCGGACCTCGACCTTCTTCCCCTCCCGGCTTCCGCTCTCGGACCTCGACCTTCTTCACCTCCCGGCTTCCGCTCTCGGACCTCGACCTTCTTCTCCTCCCAGCTTCCGCTCCCGGACCTCGACCTTCTTCCCCTCCCGGCTTCCGCTCTCGGACCTCGACCTTCTTCACCTCCCGGCTTCCGCTCTCGGACCTCGATCTTCTTCACCTCCCAGCTTCCGCTCCCGGACCTCGGACTTCTTCTCCTCCCAGCTTCCGCTCCCGGACCTCGACCTTCTTCCCCTCCCGGCTTCCGCTCTCGGACCTCGGACTTCTTCACCTCCCAGCTTCCGCTCTCGGACCTCGACCTTCTTCACCTCCCAGCTTCCACTCCCGGACCTCGGACTTCTTCTCCTCCCAGCTTCCGCTCTCGGACCTCGGACTTCTTCACCTCCCAGCTTCCGCTCCCGGACCTCGGACTTCTTCCCCACCCAGCTTCAGCTCCCGGACCTCAGACTTCTTCTTCTCCAAGCTTCCGCTCCCGGACCTCGGACTTCCTCCCCTCCAGCTTCCGCTCCCGGACCTCGGACTTCTTCCCCACCCAGCTTCCGCTCCCGGACCTCGGACTTCTTCCCCACCCAGCTTCCGCTCCCGGACCTCGGCCTTCTTCATCTCCCAGCTTCCGCTCCCGGACCTCGGACTTCAGCTCCTCCCTGCTTCCGCTTGCGGATTTCGGGCCATCGTCGCCCTCCTACCCCTCCCCTAAAGCAAAGCGGTGTGATGTAACATATTTCTTAAAAATAATATACTCATTTATAAATAAGGATGATATTTATGTATTTATCATTTTTAACTAGTTTACATAAAACAAACTTTGTGCTGATACTTATTACATGGAACTGCAGTATTAAAAAAAATGTAAAAATTGTGTCGATTTTTATTGTTTGCATATTCGTTATAAAATGTGTGTTTTAATGAGATGTGAGATTTACGACCAAAAACTGAATATTAAAACCTGAATCATTTGGATATTGATATTTAAAAACGTGTTTTACATAAACGTGAATTAAAACTTTTTCACCTCCCGGCTTCCGCTCTCGGACCTCGATCTTCTTCACCTCCCAGCTTCCGCTCCCGGACCTCGGACTTCTTCACCTCCCAGCTTCCGCTCTCGGACCTCGACCTTCTTCACCTCCCCGCTTCCGCTCCCGGACCTCGGACTTCTTCTCTTCCCAGCTTCCGCTCCCGGACCTCGGACTTCTTCCCCACCCGGCTTCCGCTCTCGGACCTCGGACTTCTTCACCTCCCGGCTTCCGCTCTCGGACCTCGGACTTCTTCACCTCCCAGCTTCCGCTCCCGGACCTCGGACTTCTTCACCTCCCAGCTTCCACTCCCGGACCTCGGACTTCTTCTCCTCCCAGCTTCCGCTCCCGGACCTCGACCTTCTTCCCCTCCCGGCTCCCGCTCTCGGACCTCGGACTTCTTCACCTCCCAGCTTCCGCTCCCGGACCTCGACTTTCTTCCCCTCCCGGCTTACGCTCTCGGACCTCGGACTTCTTCTCCTCCCAGCTTCCGCTCCCGGACCTCGACCTTCTTCCCCTCCCGGCTTCCGCTCTCGGACCTCGACCTTCTTCACCTCCCGGCTTCCGCTCTCGGACCTCGACCTTCTTCTCCTCCCAGCTTCCGCTCCCGGACCTCGACCTTCTTCCCCTCCCGGCTTCCGCTCTCGGACCTCGACCTTCTTCACCTCCCGGCTTCCGCTCTCGGACCTCGATCTTCTTCACCTCCCAGCTTCCGCTCCCGGACCTCGGACTTCTTCTCCTCCCAGCTTCCGCTCCCGGACCTCGACCTTCTTCCCCTCCCGGCTTCCGCTCTCGGACCTCGGACTTCTTCACCTCCCAGCTTCCGCTCTCGGACCTCGACCTTCTTCACCTCCCAGCTTCCGCTCCCGGACCTCGGACTTCTTCTCTTCCCAGCTTCCGCTCCCGGACCTCGACCTTCTTCCCCTCCCGGCTTCCGCTCTCGGACCTCGGACTTCTTCACCTCCCAGCTTCCGCTCCCGGACCTCGGACTTCTTCACCTCCCAGCTTCCACTCCCGGACCTCGGACTTCTTCACCTCCCAGCTTCCACTCCCGGACCTCGGACTTCTTCTCCTCCCAGCTTCCACTCCCGGACCTCGGACTTTTTCTATAATTTTTTTAAAAATTGACAAAATGCTTAAAATCTTTGCATTTTTGGCACGTTATTTCAAAAGTAGGCAATTAAGACTGTTCTAAATAGTTAGAAAGTCATATAGTAATATTTGCAAAATCCTTCTTTTTGGGATTGTATCAAGATTAAACTTCTATCTTGAAAATTGAATTAGATGTAGTTCCTTTTGTAAAAAATTACAAATATTTTTGGAGTGATGAAACAAGAATGTAATAGATAGCTCAAAAAGTGAACTGATGGCAGCCCCCAAAAAATAAAAGTTATGGTTTCCATATTTGACATATATCTTCATTAGCGAATTACTATGAGCGCCAACACTATTGCGTGATTTAGTTTAAAATAAAATTTGGCGATTAGAAGTAAAAGTTGGCGATTTGTTTGGCTTTTAGTTTTGCGAATGTTTTGTTGTCAGTTTGACTTTTGGTTATTTTATAATTTGCCGTTACCATAGACATACTGTTTTTTCTATGTAGATTTATGATTTAGTGTCAATTTAATGATAGATTTCAATCATGGGTTTGAGAACGAGTTGAACTCATGTTTCTGCTGTGTTTAAACAGGATGCAAGAAAGCATCTTTGGAGATCGAATGATAGTTTAGAAGATAGCTATGATTTTAAGTTTTTCAACTACAATTTATAGTTTTTCACCTTTTACAGTTTCCAGTATCGATTTATACATCCAAAAAAATATTGTCAATGTGTTCTAACCAACAGAGAGCAAAGCGAGCATTGTTTGGCGAAGCAATGTACATCATATTTTACTAGGGTATTATATACATAAAATATATTAGCGAATAAGTTTTTATAGTAAAAAAAAATCAAAAAAGTTTAACGCTTGTGCTCAAAGATGGCAGCATTATCAACGATTTGTTTAAAAAAACATGTTTAAATTAAATATTTTAAACGCATGCATTTAAAAAAAATTAAAAAAAACATTGATATTTATGAGATGAACGTACGATTCGTCTCTGCATATCGTCTTCCTTTGACACCTCATATGTTGAGATTTATTGGGTACAACGGCCGTAAAAGAGATATTTACTACAGAAATAACATATATGATGATGATTACTGTATTATTGATATTCAAAAACAAATAAATAAAAATAAATCTCTATTTTAAAATATAACTGTATGCATAAATGTGTAAGATGAATTTAAAAATGCGTTGACCGACCTGTCAATTTTATTGCAATATACCCTATTAGCAAACTATTTCTTAAAGATAAACTCTTAAAAATATGACAATTAAATATAGCCAATTGAACCGGACAGTATAGTATACCTGTTTAATGAAGATGCGGTATATCGTATGATTAAAAAAGGAATCGCGATAGGTATTAGTAAAATTAAAAAAAAAAATTAGGTTACCCTGTAATAGGTACATTAGAAACTATAAAATTACACCATTTTTCAGTTTTGACTATAATCAAAAAAGGAAGGTTATGATATCTTCAATAGAAGACGTAGGTGCAAAATCCGTAGCCCTATTTTTCTCTGATTTATACTTTTTCACTTATTTCTGTATTCAACGAGATAATTCTAAGCACTGGCTAAAATTCAAAACATAAAGAATATCTGCATACTTATAAATAGGTTTTCATACGTTATTTATAATGTGTTTCATTTTAATGATATAAAGGACAAATACGTTAATACTTATAAAAGTTCGATTTCACTATTAGACAAATCGAATTATTTTTCCAGAGTATGTTAGACAGCAATGAGTCCCCCATTTAATAGGTTATTCCTTGCTTCAATGGCTTAATCGGACCCTCCATGCTTACAGTGCTTTTTGTCATTCCTGAATAAATTTGAAAACTGGAGCAGTCGGGTTCTTACACGAAAGTTTTGAAAGTCTTCAATTGAAATAAACAATTCAACTCGTATATATATCATCCATGTTCAATGTAGAAGTAATAATTGCTTACCGAAACAGGAAATAAAGGCTTCACACTTTGTAAACTCCATGGACAGAACGATTTATTTAAACGTTACGTAATATCAGTTTTCAAATTTTACAAATGGCGTCCAAATGATCAAGTTTTCAACCATACAAGTTAATCCAACTTGCATTGATTATTACAATCGCATTACATCCTTTGGAAGCTCTGTTTTTAGATATTATTTAATAACATTATTTTATAACAAAGAACGCGAACAAATGATATAACAAAGAAAGTGAAATTTAGATAAATTAAATAAATAAATATATATCATTGTTGTGCAACTTCTGTCAAACAATGAAAATATTTTGAAATTAGGGAAACTGTTAAAAAAAAAGTCCGGTTAATCGATATTTCCGGATATATAACAGCCGGATAGCCGATTTTTTTGGTGCAGTTTTTGCCAAAGCGGATTATTTTTTATCCAACAACAAAATAATTTTCGAAATCGTTCAATATTTTTTTTCAAGCGGTGAGGTTAATTGAGATTTCCGGATAGTTAAATGCCGGATAACCGGTTATTTTTCTTAATAGGTGCCCAAGTGAACATCCCCTATCCAACAAAAAATAATTTTTCGAATTATCAGAATTAAAACCGAAATCTTGTGCGAACAAACATAAAAATTGTAAAACATACAAAACAGTTGAATTGATAACCTCTCTCCTCTCGGCGAGGTTTGGCAGTTTTTATTTAAAATTTTTAAATTTTGGCGGTTTTATTTTTATGTTTTAGTTGACGCACTTTTCAGTGGGTTGTTAATAAAAACCTCAAATGGTTCCAAAAGTAGATTTGCCTTCACATATTTATAAATGGTAGTGAATCATGTAAAACGAGCATAAAAATTCAGTTGCATCTTAAAGGAAAAGTATATTTAAACGACACGACTGCTTGAGGCGGATTTCTGGAAAAAAAAATATTTTTAATGATTAAAATACAATAAAATTATAGTAGACAGTTGAACTGATCAAATTCATCTGATGCATATAAACAGTGGCGGCGATTGGGGGGGGGGGGGGGTTTGCCCCCGCACTTTTTTCGGATGTTGCCCCTCACTTTTGCCCAAGGAGTCGGAGTCGGCAACTGCAGTATACGATTCCGCCCCCCATAAATCTCCGTGGAAACATTTTATGGGGATAAATAGCATACCATCATGTAGAGGACGGTGGGCCGCATCAACTAGACCTATTATAAACCCATTACGTCCTCTGACTTTCGTGAACAGAAAGTCGCTCTTAACTGCAGTATACGATTTCACCTTCATAACTCCACGGGTTTAATGGCGGATCAAGATATGCGAATCTACAATCGTGTAGAGGATAGTGGGATGCATCGACTAACCCGATTATTAACTCATTCTCCTATTAGAGTTTTGCACCGTCTGTAGGGGGTTGTTACCTTTGACTACAGTATGCGCTTCCTTCCTTCCCCCCCTCCCCCTATAACTCACAGGAATTCAGCCTTTGTGGATAAAAAAACTTCCATCGTGTAGAGGAAGGCAAGCCGCATCAACCGGGTCGGCCATTAAACTACTCCCTCCTTTGACCTTTATACGGCGGCCTAAAAGTATTCACGAATAAAATTTTACGACAATGATTATTATAATTTTTATTTATACGTTAAAAAGGATGGTCAAAATATTTACCCCCCTATCTTGTTTTCAGTTGATTTTGCCCCCCCCACTTTTAGCACCCAATCGCCGCCACTGCATATAAATGATTAGTTACGTAATAAACAAACTGTATTACAATACTTCTAGAACCAATGCGATAAGATATTTATAAAAAATATATGGTTAAGAAAGTTATCAACCAATTGGGATTGACATTGGAGGTTGTTAAATCGAGCGAACGCTTTAAGGATGGTCTAATACAGTGGTCGGCAAACCGCGGCTCGCGAGCCACATGCTGCTCTTTGGCCTTTTGAGTGTGGGCTCTTCCACAAAATTCCACGTGGGCGCGTTGAAACTTTGCCTTGTCGAGATCGGGTAAGTAATGAGAAAAGTATTACTACTGAACAACGAGCTGCCCGCTACGTTTGATACAGGATCCGAAGTGAGCTTTTTAAGTGTAGACATCCACGAAAAAAATTGGGTGCACCAGAATTAGTAAAGGACAGCATTAAATTGATAGGAATTGAAGGAAGTGAAGTTACACCAAAAGGATATTTAACAGCGCAAGTAATAATAGACGAATATCCAATTTAAACAAAAATATTGGTGTTAGAAAATCGAGTTGATGAAATAATATTTGGAATGGATATATTAAACTCGTGCGAATATAATCTATCAAACAATGAATTAACTATAAAGGTCTATGGAAACAAGAAGTCGGTTTGGTGCGAGCAAAAAAAATACATCAAGATCTACCCGACGAGGAAGGCAAAACGTTCCGGAACAATATTGAGGCAACGCGGCAGAAAAATTCATATAGAAGCAACCGCATACAAATATTGAGTCTAGACAAGAAGAGGAGAACCAGAAAGCGAAAGCAGACACGTCTGGGCAAACGAACAACAGTCAGGGAGGAGTCCAATCATTGATAACTTCGCCCCGGAAAGAATAAGCTCCAATCGGAAGCCAAAGGAGGAGAGCCCAGCGAAACCACGCCCTTGAACCAAGCAACGAGTCTCCTTAACTCCCAGGCGGGAGGAAGATCGACCCAGGACGGCGAAAAAAAATTTGCGGCGACGGTCGAAACATCGCCGATACCAGCGAAGCGGATTATCGGCATACAAGAAAATTTGATGCGGCCGCAAACAGAGACTTTCACTGCAAATTTTTTTCAAGTGTTACTGAAAAATGTAGAATACGGCGAAATCGAAGTGAAGCATTTAATGGATTCAAGAATTAAGAATGAACTGGTCATCTTGATAAATGGATATAAACCAAACAAAATTAAAGATACAAATCAAAGCATGAAAATTATATTGACAGACGAAACTCCAGCTTATATACGAAGTCGTAGGATTCCATTGAGGGAGACCCGAGCCCCAAATCCTAATTTGTTTATTAATGAATTCAGACATACCATTTTTTTTATATTATTAGAACATCTTTTTCTGAACAATAATCAAAAACAAAAATATATTTAAAAAAATTATTTTTGTTATTTTTTGTTTTTAAGCTTAAAAAGACTTTTTTTTAAAAACACTACTCCTCTTTTAATTTTTATTGTTTTTAAATTTTTTTAATTGATTAAATAACGTCAAGTTACATAATATAAACGTATGTATAGACTTTTGCAGATTTGTGTTTTAATTGTCTTCAAAAATTTATTTTAAGTTCAAAGCCCAAAAAATATTCAATTTTTTAAGTTTAATAATGTGTAAAAAAATAATTTAAAACTTAATTTAAAAAAGCTATACATACGTTTATAAAACAAATATTAGAGCTTCAAAAACTATTAACAGTTTAGTTTTTAGTTAATTATTAACAAAGCCTTAGCATTTTAAACGTGACCACAATTAAAAAAAAATATTTTGAGTAAATGACGATTGTTGCAGACGAAAAGTATGTAGAGAGATGATAAATGGTATATAAACATCTAAACAAACATATGTTATGTTTCTTTTACCGTTTTGAAATTTTGTACACACCTTCTTAAGTACGTTTAGCATCGTTTTACGAAGAAAAAAAAATTTAGCAATTTTTCCGGATTTTGGGGATCGGGTCCCCCTTAAGCGAACAAAAGATTATCGACGAGCAAGTGGAAATCTGGTTGACAGATGGAATTATTCAAGAAAGTGTATCGGACTTTGCTGCACCAATTGTCTTAACGAAGAAGCGAACTGATGAGCATCGTATTTGCATGGATTTTTGTAAACTGAACAAAAGGATTGTAAAAAATTGATTTCCTCTGCCAATAGTAGAAGATGTAATTGACAAACTACAGGGAGCGAAAGTATTCACATCAAAAGAGTTTGAAGATTACTGCAAAAATGAAAAAATTCAGCACATCAACATCACAACTGGAATACCAAGAGCTAATTCAGTTGTGTCTTAGCACCTATTCTATCCAAATTATCAATTGAAGATCCAACTAAATGGTTCAAATACGTAGATGCAGTGCAACGTACTATGAATTCAACCATTTCACGAAGCCCCAAAAGAGCTCCATTTGAATTGCTTACCGGAGTAAAGATGCGGAATAAGGAGGATACAAGAATACTGCAACTTCTGGAAGAAGAAGAAATCGAGGCCATGATGAATGACAGAGAAAAGGAGCGAGAAGAGGCTAAAAAGAACATCCTCAAAATACAAGAAGAAAATCGCAAGACTTTTAACAAGAGAAGGGAAAAAGCACAAGATTACAAGAAAGGCGACTTTATAGCAATACAAAGAATTCAGAGGGGATGTGGCATGAAACTAAAAGCCAAATTCTATGGTCATTACGAGGTGTCAAAAATCAAACCACACGACCGTTACGATGTAAAAAAAAATTCGGCCAATCCGACGGTCCATATGTTACATCCACAGCGGCTGATCATATGAAAAGATGGGCAACAATCAATTAGTAACCAGTAGAACTCGATTGGTACATTTAATGTACACTTTAAATTATTGAAATGAAGCAAAGTGGAAAAAGTGTACATTTCTCTCCTTGGAGTATTATCATTTTATTGTGAGGTCTATATGTTTGTAAATTATTTCTCGTAGTGAAATTATTGGTAAAAGATAGTATTATTCAGTTCAAAAACTTTTATATGTTAAATAATTGTTTGTGGGGGAAAAATTGAACAGTTGAATGTTTTGAGTATTGGAAGACTTTATAACATTTTTAACTTTGAAATTTTTGAATGCTTAATTTTTTGGAACATGTGGAATTTTAATGATAAAAAGTGATTTAAATATTTAAGTTTTTTACACTAATAAATTTGATAATGTTTTGAGATTTTAAATTTGAAGTAAGATAATAATTGATTGTTAGATGTTATGAAAACTAATTTTAAGTTCCAAAGATGTCCAAGCAAAAACAGGTGCACTTTAAAATATATGAATACACTTGTTTGTAAATATTTATATTATTGATTGATGATTTTGACAGCTCGCAATTCCATAATATTTTAATAAACCCTAAAAAAAAATTACATCTTTGTAATAAAAAAACTTTGCACGTGGCACCACTAAAATAAATAATAACTTTCTTAAGCCGCTATTATAATAAAAGTTCTTAGACAAAGAACTTTTATCAGACTTTTATTCAAATTTATTTTATAAAATATCTTTTAAGACAATAAATGTACCATATTACACTTAGTAAAAGATTTATAAAATATTTTATATAACTCATGGTTGGTTTGAGTCTATTTGTGTTATGTCACCGGTAATAGGTTTGAATTTCTCCGTAATGACAACATACACAGAAACAATTGGTTGAATGTTAATAAGGTAGCTATGGATATGAAGTATTTCACACAATTGCACTGTAGCAAATACATTATTTGCATTTTTTGTAATGGCTTCGTTTTTAAAGTTTATTACTTTTGCTTAACAATCATATACCTGATAAGGTTGTACATCCCCCTTTACACAGTTTCTTATTATAGTGTAAAGACAGTAATTCGAGGAATTATTTCTTTTCATAAATAAATGTAGCAGTTTTTTCGGCAGCATATTTGGTTTTTTGTCAGTTAAGTAATTTTTTTTGTATTCTAAAAGTCAATTAAAAATTATACCATCTTTCCTATGGATAAGTGTTTTGTAATTATGCTTATCAAATGGCAGTAACTCTAATAAGAATGATATTAAGTTTAGTTATACACTATTAAGACAATAACACTGAGCATGTTTATGTGTATAAGCAAGTTGAAGCTCATTATTTTAAAATTTTGTACATATAAATTACGTATAATAAATTAAATTCTATTGTAGAATTAGTGTAAATATAATAGGAAAATGCGTTTTACACAAAGTCTCAATTGCTAAACGTTTTATTTCATCAACAGAATAATTACACCTTTAACCAGTTATTGTTTATAGTCAAAGTCGGAAATCTTACTAGTTATATATATATATATATATATATATATATATATATATATATATATATATATATATATATATATATATATTAGGGTGCATCAAACGCCCCATGTTTTTAAAAACTTGGAACTTTGGAACTTGTCTGTCCCTATGTTATTTTTGTTCAGAATGCTAAAAAAAATGACATATATAAAGTTTGGTCAAAATTGAATATTATCTATGTGGGCCTCCGGTTCCAGAAATGTACAATAAAAATGGAAATTCTGAAAAACAAAGCATCATTAGTAAAAAAAAATTAATGTATATTCTAATAAAATAATGAAAGCAATTAGATTGTTTTGTGATATAATAAAAGAATATATAACTTTATACTACTAATATTCTAATTTCAATGTACTTCATACAAGTACACTCAATTTAAGATACAGTCAATTACGACCGTTTTCGCAGATTTCTCTGTTTTCGTTGATATTGTTCGGCGACCTGCAGAACATATTGGCAATGATCTCCTTTTTTTGCCGATTCTATAAAATCAGTTCTTAGCTTGACCCCTCGTTCTTCACAGTCGTTGACAACATCAAATAAATGCTTGCAATTTTGTGAATGATGTGGTGTATAAGTTCTTTATAATACACCGTGTATTATACTGAACTTGACCATTCTGAAACCACTTCTATTAAAAAATGTGAGTCTAGTTCAAGCATATAAAATAAAAACCAAGAATCCACTCCAACTAAATCAGAAAGTTGCATTTACAGTGAGATTTTTGAGAAATTTGGGTTTTCCAAAATCTATACCCTATCTACCTTGTAATTTAAAACAGTGTCGGTGGAAATTGGTTTTGTAACTAGCTTTACCTTAGCGATAGCTTTACGTTTTTGGGGTGGCTTTGTTGCTCCAAAGGGCAAATGCACCATATTTTCTGTAAGATATCAGTAGCAATTTTCAAAGGCACTGATTCCACTCTCAGATCTGATGGAATGGACAATCTTGTACGCTATAAGAGAACGAAGCATTTGTAGGTAATTCCCAGAAACATTTATGGCAGAATCACAGGTTATCCAGCAGGTACTGTAGATGTGAGTGACAAAGTCCCGCAGTTTGCCAAATGTTGTTTTGAAGTTATTGTGTCAGTAGGAAGTTTCTGTATGTGAAGCTTAAGGAGACAAATTTTAATCGTGTATACCAGTTTGGCCATCCAATATGCTTTGCGCAAAGATCCTGCTTGGTCAGTTTAATTTTACTGCTTTTGTAATATTGGGAAAGTCAATAGGCAAAGTTTTGTTTTGTTGATTCCATATAATCATCACTTCATTTTCCAGAATTGATGGTACATTTTGCTGTCTGGATTGTACCATTAACAATGCTTCTTGTTTGTACATTCACTGACTTTGAGTCATATGGTTCCAATTTACTATGATCTTGATCAAGATGATCAAATTGGTTAAACAAGGTTATACCTGGTGACTTGGAAGCCTTGATCTTTAAATAATTAAAAACATGAGACAAAATGACTTCTCCAATATGATGGCGGCAAGTCAAACAAAGAAGTGCACGTCCCAATTTCTTTTGCACACTAACACAAGCAGTATTAACATGGACTGTGTTGGAAGAAGTTGTGTCTAATGTTATGTTCACAACCATTTGTGTGCATTGCCTAGAGGTGGGCTGCTCATATATTAAGTTGGTAATGATTGAACCACATTTACGATAAGTTCCTTTGGATTTATTGCTTGGCACACCAAGAATCTTTTCCTGGTGAACGTTTCCAACGACAATGGTGAGACAATTTTCTGTTTTGCACTTATTGGACAATGCTGTTGAAAGTTTTGTATCCCAATGCAGAGTTGTATATTTAGAAAAGCATCACTGTAGCTTACAATCAGTCGAAATCTCAATTGCAACCTGCCTTCTTATTCTGCCTGCTGTTGCATAACATGCTGCAATTGCCTATCTTCCTAGTTTTGAAATTAATATTTTGTATATGCTGCCTGTTGTCATTGGACTCATATTTAAGAGTGTTTCTAGTGAAACAATATAAAGTTTATTCATATTGTTATAAGAGATGAATAAACTCGTTCCTGCAATTTTATTTTGATGATTACTTTGAGTATTTATTGAGGGTCTTTCAAAATCGAAGCATTTTACATAATTAATTTTGCATTGTCGTCAATAAGTTTCATAATTTTTACACAAGCTTTTCGTTCACTGATCATTGGGATATTTGCTTTTTACATGCATTTATTTAACTCACACTATCTGGTGTGATGTGTCCTCAAATCTTGTAACTCAATTTAAACCCACTTCCAATTGTCATATCGACTTGAAACTTGGCATACATACGTAATCCCGGTGACAATACAATAATTAATCATAAAATTGTTAATTACTAATTAATTCTAATTAATAATGAATTTCTTTAAAATCGAAAAATCTGGCCATGGCAAGATTCGAACCCATCCTCTAAAAAAATGACGTCAAATAAATGCGCGAAAAATTATGCGCAATGATCTGGTTTTGCGTCAACAGAAAAGCTTTCCGACGACCCATTTTGAATATTTTTATACAAAATAACAGATTTCCTCTGCACTCTTATAAAAGAATTTACAAATGGAAAAGTGTAAGTCAGTTAAAATAAAAGAAAGGATTTATAATTTTCTTAAAATGGGGTATATTTTGGATTGAAATATATAAAAAATATAATATAAAAAAAACTTGCTCAAGTATAGGACAGAACCCACAATCTTAGAACAGATTTCCTGCACGACGCTCTAACACAGCGATTCTCAACCTGTGGGGCGCGCCCCCCTAGAGGGGCGCGAGCACACTAGAGGGGAGGCGCGAGAATATCCAAGAGAAAATATTATTTAAAAAAATTGATTAACTGACTGAATGGAAAGCACACATACACATAGAAAACAAAATACATGTCGACATATTTAACAAATAAAATAAAACAACTTACTAAATCAAAACTTACTTAATCGAAACATACTAAATTAAAAACAAATTTAATAATTATTAGTGACTTCATTGGGCCTGTCTTGCAGAGCAAAGTTTTTCGAAGGAAGGCTTAATATTAGAAATAACCACTCTCAGTTCTGTTTCTATAATTAGCCGAGATCTATATTTTGTCTTCAAAGAAATCACAGCAGAAAATCCAGTTTCACAAAGGTAGGATGTTGAAAATGGTAATAGAATGCGAAATGTCCTTGTTTTTAGTGCAGAAAAATCATCCTCTACTCCTGCCCAAAATTTAAATTGTGATTTATTACTAAATTGTCTTTTGGTTTCGCCAGTGGCGTAGCCAGGATTGTTCGATGGGGGGGGGTTCATAAATTATTTTTGGTCTGACCAAAACCCAAAAAATTTGTTTATTAAAAATTGATTTAAACAATTTTTAACTAATAATTTTAATTAATTATTTTAATTAAATTTAATTAATAATTTGAATAAAATGTAATTAATAATTTGAATAGAATTTAATTAATAATTTTAAATTATTAATTGGAATTAATAATTTTAAATTAACAATTTTAATTAGTAATTTTAATTAATCATAATAATTTTTAAGTAGTAATTTTAAATTAGTAATTTTAATTTATGCAGTAGTTTTAAATTAAAATTCTATTATAATAAGTTTAATTAATTAAATATATATATAAATTATAAATAAGATGTAAATTAAAAACTTAATTTTTGCAGGTTAATCTTTAGTCATTTCTTAATTCAAATTACTAACAAACCTGGCTGACATTTTTACTGGGATTTAAGCTAAATATTGATGGGGTGCGAATTGAAGACATTTTAAATTAGTAATTTTAATTAATAATAATACATTTTAAGTAGTTATTTTAAATTTGTAAATAATTCTTTAATATATAATTAAAAATAACAGAATAATAATCATTATTTTCCGTTTAATTTTATCATGCATGACTGTGGCATGGGGGAGGAGGTTTCATTGGTTGCGTGACGCAGCAAAATGGCGCATTGCGGCAAAATCATAACAGAAATTGGCGTGCTCGTAAAAAAAACATTAATTTGTAGAATCTGTGAAGCTAGACAATGGAAAAATGCTTGCCTAATCATCGGCACGAGATGCAGCGCCGCAGAAAAAAATCCAGAAAAAGGTTATGAACACAGATTTAAACGAGAATCTGTTGACCCCACACTTCGTAAATGGAGCCAACTTTTCCATTATGTGCCCTTCGTATTTATAATAGTTGAATATAACTTTTTAATAATCCCCCATAAAATATTTCAAACGAATGTGCATCAACCTTGAGAATGAACAAAACCCAATTTTTTTTTAAAAAAAGCGGAAAACCGCGTTAAAAGTAACACGTCTGAGTGACAGAAAACTAATTTGTAAATGTAATTGAATAAAAAATTAGTTGGTTTTGGTTTGGGTATTTTCAACGATAATCTCAATAAACAAAAAATATTTGAATAAGAAATGGAGTACATACTTTAAACATATCAGCAAATTATTTGCACGATGCTCCTTTCTTGTGTCTTGTATCTTTCAAAAGTTTATGTTTTGATGACGGCATACCGTGAAAATGGTAATTCAGATAAGCTTAGCAAGCACATGCAGTACTGGAGTGATTTTCAAATTCAAATGAGAGACATACAACCTCTCAGAAAACTGATTTTTGAGAAGGGAAAAAAATTCCACCGGCATTGTGACGGAGCGAAGAGGATCACAATTAGGGGTCTTATTTTTTGACGGGAGTCATTTACAATCTTTTCTTAAAGCACGTAGGGTAGGAATGGGTCTTTTCATTTAAAATACCTTACTTCAAAGTAAGCAATTTCTGAATTGATGCATTGTGACAAATACAGCTATTTTCTGAAAATAGTAACGTGATCTGTAAATAGTAGGAGTCAAAGGAACTCAACAGCTTTGCTAACCCAATAGCCATTGCTAATCTTAACATAAATAAAATAATATTCAAAAACAAAAAGTACCTACATACGAATATGACCATATTTATCAAGTAGTAATTAAACTCTAATTTTTTTTTTAATTAAAAACCATTTTAATTCTTAATTAATCAATGTAGGAAAACTGGAATTTAAATTATTATAAATAAATTCAATAAACTTAAAAGTATTCAAAGAGAGAGTCCTCCGAGAAGTTAATGTTAAAACGAAACACATATCACATAAAATTAGCTAAAGAGAATAGGTACTGAAAGATTCCGTATTAATTTTTGGGGACTCTGAATGATTTTTTTTAACCGAACCGAGGGGTGAATTAAATAAAAATAACCATGGAAAGTTCTAAAAGTTTCTATTAGAAACCGGTAAAAAAAAAAAATGGAAAGAAAAACAGAAAGGAAAACGCACTGCGTCCCAATATGGGAAGATTCAACTAACCAATCACAAAACGAAACAAAACAAATCCTAGACACGAAACGATAAATTTATAAGGGACTGGCGCGCCAGTCCCATATATTCAAAGCGCCATGGCGCTTCGAATATTAGCTCGGAGAAATTTTACATTGTGGAAGGCAAAACCAATAAAGTTATATGAAACAAAAGTGATTTTCGAATAAAAGGAGTGGATTTTGATTTAGACAATCACACCTAACACAATTAAAAGAGAAGTTATTTTAATAAAAAGAACACTGTGTGACGTTCGCGTAAAGAGCAACGCCATATATTTTAAAATTCTTTAAATGATAAGCTGAACGTTAAAACATATAATATAATTTTAACAATACAGAACAACAGAATGAGCAGATGCGAGCATTTTTTTAGGCGCCTACCTGTCTGGAAATCTGAAAACATTGCTCCTTAATTTAAAGAATTTATTATATATTTAAAATGTGGGATTATTTTTTTTTAAGAAAACTATGCCACGGTTACAATTTTTTTTCGCTTGACGCAATAATAAAATTACAATGAAATTTATAAAACAGTTCCACCACTGGCGTTGTGTCGGCTGTAGACTTATTAGTCAACTCCATCTGTAGCCTTGGGAGCCTTTGCGTCAGATCGGTATAAAGTGTGCAGTAAACTCTGAAACCAAACACACGAATTTAAGTTTAATTTTACAAGTTGGACAATTTCTAATTTTCCCTTAATAACCTTGGTGTTTTTGCTTTACTTGTTAAAAATATTAATTTTCTTCAGACATAAATTTTCCCAACTCGGGTATTTTCAAACCTTGAAATTCACAACTTTTAGGTTTTCCGAATTATTGGGAGGGGGGGGGGTCGGACTCCCCCCCGGTGCGACGTGCCTGCATGTGGGGTAGACCAGGAAATGAGACGTGTGTTTTCTCTATAGAAATCAAAGAAAAAATCTTCTTTTTTTTTTTGCCCTTATTATTTTTTATTTTATTATTTTTATTTTAAACTGGCTATGGGGGGGGGGGGGGGGGTTCTAACCCAAAGTAACCCAATGCTGGCTACGCCACTGGGTTTCGCCACTTGTCGTGAAGTCTATGAATTTTTCTTCCTCATCAATTGAGAGTCCTTCGGGAGTCTTATGAAATATATCCCTAACTCATTCGTAACTTGCTATCAGTATTTCGTCAGCAAGAAAATACTTTTTAAAATTCTTTGCCAGCATGGCTAAATGCTTTTGAATGGTTACAAAAACAACTTTTACATATTCTTCTTCAGCCTTATAAGTTTTAGTACAATCATCCACATTTGCAAACATTGTTAGTTTTTTTTGCTTTAAATTTCTGCTCCACAATTCCAATTTTCTACAAAAAGCATAAACTTTATCACTCGTATCCAACATATGTTTATTTGCTCCTTGGAGTTGAAGATTCAAGTTATTTAATTTCTCGAATATGTCGACCAAGTAGCTCAATTTCATCACAAATAAACCATCGCGAAAATTCTCGGCTTCCGGTCTGTTTTCTTCTTCTAGGAAAATGGCGATTTCTTTTCTTAATTCATAAACACGTTGCAAAAAACTTGATAATCATCTTGCCTCGCAATAAAATAGTAACGCTGAATGTATTGAACCCATGTCTTTACAAAGTGCGGAAAAGATTCTCGATTTCAGGGGTCTCATTTTTATATAATTTACTACGGTTACAACCGTAGTTAACACAATATTCAGACCACGACTCATTTCTTTCGAAGCCAAAGCTTCTCTGTGGATCATGCAATATGTCCAGACGCACTGAGGCGATTTTTGTTTTACAAGTGCTTGTATACTTTGGAATCTTCCGGACATTGAACGAGCACCATCGATGTATATTCCGACGCAATTTTTCCATTCTATGTTTGCCTCGTTCATAAAATCATTTAAAATAGCAATTAATAATGCGAGCGCTGTTGTTTTGAGTTCTTGGTTTGCAGAAAAGTAGTTCTACTACTGACATATTATCACAAAATCGAACATAGGCAATTAAATGAGCATCTTTATTACTATCTGTTGCTTCATCAAGCTGTAGTGAAAACAATTTGTCACGCAACTTCGAGAAAAGCTGACACTGTACATCTTCAGCTATATCACCAATTCGACGTGCAACAGTATCATTTGAAAGAGGTATGGACTGCAATTGTTTTGAAACATTATCTCCAAACATAGTTTCTACAATCTCAATTGCTGCTGGCAAAATAAGCTCTTCACCAATGGTGTGAGGTTATTTACATCTGGCTATTTTATATGAAACTTTGTAAGATGCAATTAAAGCTTTTTTATTCACAAAGTTTCTTAAAAAATTATTTTTGCTTTTTATATGATTTTAATTTTAATTCGAAGATTGCTCTGGATTTGTTGACGTACTCACTATGAAGCGTTTCCAAATATCGTTTAAGTTTATTAGGTTTCATGTTGTCTGCGGCCAATATTTTTGAGCAAATGATACACGGGGCCTTTCTTCTTCATTTACTTCAGTACTGGTAAACCCAAAATTTAAGTTTTCTTGAGAATATTTTCTTGATTTTATTTTTGGAACCACCCTCGTCTGTGTACTTGTTGATGCTTGACTATCGTCTAATGCTCGCTTACTTCCGCTTAAAAATCTATCCATGAGTCTGCATAAATCTGCTGCCATGAATATTGAGTATGGTGAATTGAAATTAACACAAAACATATATAACAGACACATTCACGATAGATTCGATAGCGATAGAAGGATCGACTCGAATGAGACTGGCTGGAATTGAAACTTGTGTTATCGAACATTTTCCTTCTTCCTATGAGAGAACATTTGCTCTGCGCATGCTCGAGACGGCATCGGTCGTGTGGATTCCCTTCCACAAACATTACTTATTTTTTTTTCTCTTTTGTTTAGTCATGCTTCTGTTTTATTTCTTTTATTATTAGAAAAAATGTATTCCCAGTTTCTAAATTTAGTTCACCCCGTCTAGGTTAACTTTCATTAACACATTTTTCTATTTTCATATTCTTTTAACGTTATCTCAGTAGTGTAAAAAGGCCGATTCTAGGCCGTGGTGCTGTGAGGAATAATGAGGAATACTAGGAGTAATGAGGCGGACGGGGATGTGGTGCTGTGAGGATTTTGGTGGATTTTTGGCGGTGCTGTGAGGATTTTGGTGGATCTTGTTGGATCAGGGCGGATCTCGTCTGTCAAGCCGGGGATCAGGGGGCGTGGCCTAATAGAGATGACCAATCAGAGTCTTGTTTGAGGATGACCTCATGAACAACCAATCAGGTGTCAGTAAGTGACGTCACACGCAGGGGACGTCGTCGGGCAACAGGTGCTGATGACTCATCCACGCATGCAGCGCTGCCCATGGGCAAGTCGCCGATGGGCATGTCACACCGTGTCTCAACGTGCATGTACAGGAACGGACCAATCAGGTGCTTGTTTGAGGATGACCTCATGAACAACCAATCAGGTGTCAGTAAGTGACGTCACACGCAGGTGGCGTTGTCGGGGCAACGTTTTACTAGTTCTGCTTGTAACCGCAAGGCGGCGCTGCATGTAGGGGAACGGACCAATCAGATGCTTGTTTGAGTATGACATGAAGAACCAATCACAGGCCAGAAGAGGGGGCAATTCTTCTCCGTCGTCAGTATAAAAGACGACGTTCAAGCTGAGCTCTGATATTCTCTCAGTAGAACCAGCTCTTGCGACTACTCTAGTTTAGCTTAGCTTTAACTTTGTTTAAAATGACTTCTTAAAAACGAAAATCTGATTTTGATAATACGATTGAAGATATTCCACCAAGAACCTTCCGCCTTGGAGACGATATTTTCGTTTCCTGCAGTTTTTTCAACAAGCGAGTTCTGATTCATATTCGTCGATATAAGAAATGTGGAGAAAAGTACTATCCTTCGACTGATGGAGTTACGTTATCGCCATCCCAATTCTCGATTCTCCTTGGATGCGAGCCTCTCAAGACAAAGTGCTTTAGAGAGAACCCTTTTGTGGACTATTTTATTGAGAACCCATTCAAGCCAGCAAGCGATCCTGTGTCCATTTTATCGGAAACTCAACTCAGCATTAAAGATGAAGACGACGACAAAGAAATACTTTTTGAGCTGCTTGATTCCAGTATGAAGTTAAAAAGTGAAATTACGTGCCGAAGCGGTAGAACCTATACAAGGGATGTAACTGTCACCAATGACCAATGGGAAAAGCTGTTTTCGATCGGCGACTCTGTTATGAGTTCTGCACTGCGGGAAAAGTATCGTCGTGCTTCCTTTAAACAACTTTATGAACTGGTGGCCAAAACGTCTATTCCATACCATGCTCCTGTTTGTGCTTCAATGGATGAAATTCAAAGTTCTCTGACTTATATGGTAAAGTCCGCTTTTTACGATGTTATTTCAAAAAGAAATGGATTGGTGAATCCACTACATACTTTAGACGAAACTCTATTGGCCGAAAATACAGTGAAAAGTTTTAATGCAGCTGTTATGGATTTAAGACCTTATTATGTAGCGGAAGCATTTCATGAAAAATTATGTCAATTTCCATTTAATCCTGTACCTAATCATAGTGTGTTAAGTTTTGTAACCATACCATTTTTAAACTCTGTGAATATTTCAAATATGATTGAAATCGCTCGAGAAGCATTTTGTAGATTTTCTACTTAAATAAATATTGTTTTATCATTCATTTCGTGTTCTTTTTATTTATTGTATTACAAACATTATTATAATAAAATATTAATTTATAAAATATTATTAAAATATTAATTATATCATAAAACAAGGAAACATAGTGATAGGACATTTTTTATAAAGTGTACCAACTTAAAGGAATAGTACTTTCCGAGAAGCCGGTTGTATTCAGGGCGATTAGCCTTTGGTCATCATGTCTACATATCTGGTCTACATATCTGGGCTACATGTCTGTTTCTGTTAGATATGTATAAATAGTTCAACATAGTTTTTTCAAATTCATTTGTGTGTTAGTCTTCGTGAAGTAAACATGAATTTTAATGCTGCTTATAGAGATCCTAGACATTCGGATAGTTTTGGAGGGGTCAATGCACTGAAACGGACATTTAATGGAAATGTAAAGGACGCAAACCATTGGTTATCTCAGAAAGATTCCTATAGTCTTCATAAACCTATCCGTCACAAGTTTCTGCGTAATCGAGTGTTAGTAGGTAATATAAACGAACAATTTCAAGTTGATTTAGTGGATATGCAATCGCTTGCAAAATTGAATAGAGGTTATAAGTATATATTGACATGCATTGAAATTTTTTCTAAATTTGCATGGGCCATACCTTTAAAAGATAAAACAGGAAAAAGTGTGAAAAGTGCTTTGGAGACTATTTTCAAGGAAAAAACACCCCGTTTACTTCAATCTGATTCCGGAACAGAACTGACAAATGCTCTCGTTCAAAATTACTTAAAAAAGTTGATTATTAAATTCTTTACTACTAAAAATGAAACGAAAGCCAGCATAATTGAAAGATTTAATCGGACTTTGAAAACCAAGATGTGGAAATACTTCACAGAATTTAACACTAAAAAGTATATAGGTATAAAAAAAATAAAAAAAAGTCGGGGACAACCTAAGTTGACCTAATACGTTTATGCTGTAGGAGTTGATCCTTCCGCAGCGAAATATAGTTCCAAAACAATATAGTAATTACGCTCAAACGACAGTACAATGAACAAAACTTTCAATTGAATTTGAAAATTCTTCATATAAGTCTCTAATTAAAATGTATTTAGTTTCACATTTATATGTACTTTTGTATTTAATTGATTGCCTACGTAATTCCAGCTTCAATGAATAAAAAAGCTCCGAATCGTCTGAGTCCAGTAACCCTTTAATTTGGCGAGATAAATACGAATTACGCGCCTGTGATTTCTTTTTTCTCTTTCGCCTGGGCTGGGTTTTTTTTCTTCTGGCGTCTTTTTTTCTCTCACGAATATCTTAAAATTTTGTTTTATTATATGATCTTACATTTTTCAAATCTATTTCTGATTTGGTGTGAACGAAATAATATTTTTACTTTGTTAAATCGAATGGCGTCTAATATTAATGCTTCAGGAAACTATGTGTTTCATATACATAAAAAAGGAAAACCACTTAGTAGTAGCGCCAAACTTATTGTGATGAATTTATATCAGAAATTAAAAGAGGAAAATTCTCGGAATCTTGTGTCCAACTTTTAAATATGACTTCAAATTTAACTAGCGTTTCAATCACCAGCATCAAACGGATGCAGAATGAATTTAAAGTTAAGGGAGCATTATCAACTTCAGGAAAAAAACGTCCTTTAAAAGCACAAAAGTCCACACGATTTAAAAATAAAATAATTGAAGATAGAAGGGAACTGGGACCGAACGTGCAATCCTCCGATTACGAAAACCCTGCTCTTCCCAAGACTTTGAGAACGAACTCGCACCTTTCTAATTATGAGATCGACACTCTTTCAAAAATTAGGATTTATTGATTTGATTGGTTCGGTTTAGTGACCACAAGTGCTTCTAAGGATATGGTAAGCCAAGCAATAGATGCCGCAGTACACAAGGTTAATAAGTATAAAATGATTTCGTCATAAAATGATTACATAAAAAATGACTAAATCAGAGAATAGAAATCAATTTCGGTTTAAAAAGAAAATAATTGAAGATAGAAGGGAACTGGAACCGAGCGTGCAACCCTCCGATTACGAAAACTCTTCTCTTCCCGAGACTTTGAGAACGAATTCGCACCTTTCTAATTACGATCTCGGCAATTTTTCAAAAACTAAAATCAAACTTGCAACCCTTCGATTACGAAAACCCTATTCCGACTAAGCCATCACGGGATCTGATCAATATCCGAACATTTGGATCCTAATAGATTTAACCTGCACCATTACCTTCTACACGGCGAATGTTTGGTTGGACCATGAGGAACGGAACTCGCACCCTTCCGATTACGATTCCTGTGCTCTTTTAAAAACTAGGATCGAACTTGCAAACCTCCGATTACGAAATGTCTGCTCTTCCTAAGAAATTCAAAAAACGAACCCGTACCTTCCTGATTACAAGTTCGGCACACTTTCAAAAATTGGGTTCGGACTTGCAAACCTCCGATTACGAAAACGCTGCTCTTCCCAAGACTGAGGATCGAACTTTTAACCATTTGATATCAACCTCAACAAAATTTCAACTAGGCCGCCATCGCAGATCTGTAAATGAATGCGAGAACATTTAATCCACGACGGATACACGTCGAATGGATGGACGACGAGAAACGGAACTCGCAACCTTCCGATTATGATCCCTACGCCATTCATTAAAAAAAAAAAAAAAAAAAACGTTTAACCCATAGATAACGAGTTCGAATGTGGAATCAAAGTAATACATTTTATTAAAATATTTCCTTTTAAGAACAATTGTCAAATTAAATCAATGCAAAAAGATACATTGCAATATGCAAATCAAGTTAAATCAATTAACTTTTTTAACTATATCATTTCTGTAGTTTTTCGAAAAAAAATAGTTTATAATAGTTTTACAAATGATTTAAATAGTGTGATATTTGAAAAACTTTATTTTCATCAGAAAAAGTGTTATCTCTAATTTAGTTTACAAATTTGTTTATTGTACTTCTGCTTATTAAATCTACATTATACCCAAATCGTGGCCCTCAGCTCAGCGTAATGACTCATTCTCATCCCGTGTTATCTGTTTCACATAAAAGCAGTAGAAAAAAGGCGATAACGACGCCAAATATGACGACAAAGATACATTTTTATTTTTAAATCAGCGGATGTTTCTTTTTTAGCCAATCAGGGTAGGAATCGAGTTTGTTTACTCATCGTACCTTTCGCTTCATGCCCAACTTAGCCTGTCCCCGACTATATAATTCCTGACTTCATGCATAGCTACAACCATAGCTCCCATCGAAGCATTAAGCCGGCGCCACATATGCGGTATTCGCCGAATCCCGAGCAACGAAACCTTCGATATTCGCCTAAAGACGCATGTGTGGATGGGTCGCTCGGTATTCGGCAAGTACCGAGTCGCTCGCGTTTCGACGATTTTCAGCCCCACACTACAAAGTGCTCGTCTTATCACGAGCAACTTCGCTCGGATTAAAGCGAGCAAATTGAATAATTGCGTTTCCCACTCGTTTCGGGAAAATAGAACACATCTCGAAGCGAGCTCAATGGTGATTGGCTATCGATATTTTATTCTATATTTTGATAGCCAATTACCATTTACTATCAATATAGTACTATTTTCTTTTTTTATTTAAAGAGGGAATATTGTTCTTTTCGTATCAATTTGACTTTAAAATATATCGTTGTGTTTGTTGTGCTATTATTTTAGAATTTTTATTTAGTTTATTCATTTATTTTTATGAAGTTGTCTGTTTCACTTAAATATTTGTGTTTCACTTAAATATTTGTGTTCCATTTAATTATTTCATTTATTTATCAATAAATAAGGTCATTGTTTGTAATCAATAAGGTCATTGTTTGTAATCAATAGTAATGTATTACATTTTTATTCAAAGGTACCGTCACATTGGGTAGAACAGTTTCAAATTTAAAATCCTGTCATAACGCGTTTTTTTTTAAAACGGAAATTATTTTTTAAGCTTAATGGTAGAATGAATATTGAAATTGTAAAAAATCACTCAAAGAAATCCCTATCTCACTTCTCTATATTATAATTCAATGAAAAATATAAATTAGCATTGAAACACAGGAAAAAACAATCACCATTATAAAACCCCACATTTTTTTTTACAGAAATACGAAAAATAAGCGGATCGCCAAAAAAGTTTTATTATGATATAATTTTTATCTAATTTAAATAAGCTAAAAATCATCTAAGTAGCACAGCGTTTCTCAACCTTTCAGTATTCGCGGCCCAGTTTTCAATCATAATTTTCATCGCGCGCCCCACTTACAATAAGATGTATACAACAATAATGTATATTGAGTATTTTGGATTATGTTCTTAAATTATTTTTAACTAACTGCCAAAACAAGAGTAAAAGCGTGCCAACGTTGGCGAGAAACCACATCTGGCATTTTGCCAAGGCGGTGAACAGATGAAGCGAATGAAAGTGGGGAAGATTTAAATATTATATTTGAAAGAAAGCAAAAATGTCAAATGAGGTATTTGTGAAGAGCTTATTTTTCCAACAGCAATTGAGATTGTAGAAACAATGTTTGGAGATAATTTTTCAAAACAATTGCAGTCCATACCTCTTTCAAAGGATAATGTTGCTCGTCGAATTGGTGATATAGCTGAAGATGTACAGTGTCAACTTTTCTCGAAGTTGCGTGACAAATTTTTTCAATACAGCTTGATGAAGCAACAGATAGTAATAAAGATGCTTATTTAATTGCCTATGTTCGATTTTGTGATAATATGTCAGTAGTAGAAGAACTACTTTCCTGCAAACCAATAGAACTCAAAACAACAGCACTCGCATTATTTGCTATTTTAAATGATTTTATGAACAAGGCAAACATAGAATGGAAAAACTGCGTCGGAATATGCACCGATTGTGCTCGTTCAATGTCCGGAAGATTCCAAAGTATACAAGCACTTATAAAACAAAAATCGCCTCAATGAGTCTGGACACATTGCATGATCCCCAGAGAAGGTTAGGCTTCGAAAGAAATGGGTCCTGGTCTGAATAACTACGGTTGAAACCGTAGAAAATTATATAAAAATGAGACCCCTGAAATCGAGAATCTTTTCCGCACTTTGTAAAGACATGGGTTTAGTACATTCAGCGTTACTATTTTATTACGAGGCAAGATGGTTATCACGTGGGAAGTTTTTGCAACGTGTTTATGAATTAAGAGAAGAAATCGCCCTTTTCCTAGAAGAAGAAAACAGACCGGAAGCTGAGAATTTTCGCGATGGTTTATTTGTGATGAAATTGAGCTACTTGGTCGACATATTCGAGAAATTAAATAACTTGAATCTTCAACTCCAATTAGCAAATACACATACGTTGGATACGAGTGATAAAGTTAATGCTTTTTGTAGAAAATTGGAATTTTGGAGCAGAAATTTAAAGCAAAAACACCTAACAGTGTTTGCAAATGTGGATGATTGTACTAAAACTTACAAGGCTGAAGAAGAACATGTAAAAGTTGTTTTTGTAACCATTGAAAATCATTCAGCCATGCTGGCAAAGAATTTTAAAAAGTATTTTCTTGCTGACGACAAACTGATAGCAAGTTACGAGTGGGTTAGGGATCCATTAAATAAGACTCCCGAAGGACTCTCATTTGATGAGGAAGAAAACTTCATAGACTTCACGACAAGTGGCGAAACCAAAATACAATTTACTAATAAATCACTATTTGAATTTTTTGCAGGAGTAGAGGATGATTTTTCTACACTAAAATCAAGGGCATTTCGCATTCTATTACCATTTTCAACATCCTACCTTTGTGAAACTGGATTTTCTGCTGTGGCTTCTTTGAAGACAAAATATAGATCTCGGCTAAATATAGAAACAGAACTGAGAGTGGCTATTTCTAATATTAAGACTTCCTTCGAAAAACTGTGCTCTGCAAAACAGGCCCAAGGAAGTCACTAAAAATTATTAAATTTGTTTTTCATTTAGTATGTTTTGATTAAGTAAGTTTTGATTTAGTAAGTTGTTTTACTTTATTTCTTAAATATGTCGAAATGTATTTTGTTTTATATGTTTATGTGTGCTTTCCTTTCAGTCAGTTAATCAATTTTTTTAAATAATATTTTCTCTTGGATATTCTTGCGCCTCCCCTGTAGTGTGCTCGCGCCTCCCTAGGGGAGCGCGCCCCACAGGTTGAGAATCGCTGAAGTAGCATAAAAAAGTTCCACAACAGAACACAATGATTCAATTGCATACGCAATATTTATAAGCGGTATCTATGCCTCTAAAATATTAAATAAAAGCTTCATATGCATAGTATGCACACAAACTTTTTGACAACAACCTTTATACTTCCAAAAGAAAATAGAGCCAATTATGATTTTGCTTAATATTTTCCAGTGCCATTGATTCTTGTACATTTGTCATATTTATTATTAAAAGTTGTGTTATTTTGTAATTTAGAAGGTAGTTCAGCTGTGAATTTAAAATGCGGCATCCACCTCTTGACGTACATAGCAGGAGTTCCCGTGGCCACCATTAAAATCAATGAAGATAATTTTTTCCAGTGGGGCGCATTACTAGCGAAATTTCATAAGGGCTTGGAAGTGAGTAAATTTTATATTTAAATAATGGCATCGAGGTACTTGTCATATCACATTGTTCAAGAGAATACAAAATATAAAGAAAAAATATTCCGACTGTAACTAAAAAAAAATAAGATACAAAATAAAATATTAGATTATCCGTTGAGTTGAGCTCAAGCCAACACCTACTGTATAAAGAGGTGTTAGCTTGAGCCCCCATAATTCTCCTGTTATAAGAAGGTGTTGGCTTAAAGGAGCAGGTGACCTATAAAAGGTGTTGCTCACTGTTAAAAATTATTATGATCTTGCACCAAAATTTGGCACCCATTTAGCTGCAACCAACATTTGGTGCTTAGTTTCACCATTATACGGTGCTACCACGTATACCATTTAGTGGTGAAACGTTGCATTAAAACGTTAGGTGGTCGGGCGAAAAAATATAATACTTATCATGCATAACCACCCAACGTTACATAAAATTCAAAATTCGAGTTTTCTTTATGTAGTATTTTTGTAGCGAAACTGGCAACCATCCGAACGCAAGATCACAATTTTTTACTTTTCTTTGTCAAGTCCATCGATCGAGCTCGAACTAGGAATCCTCTGATTCATAGCTGAACGCCTTTATCCGCTGGTCCACGGAGGCCCTTGTTCGTTGTTGTCTTTCATGGAGGAGATTCCCCGGCTTGTTGATATAGTGATAGCGAACATTTCGGTTGCAGTTAAAGAGGTTGAACCAATTATCGGTGAAACCTCCGCTTTTCCTATAAAGATTTTTGGTTCATCCTAGATTCCACCATAACATGGTGTAATTTGTTGCAGACCTCAGTTTTGTACAAAGATATGGTAAATCGTTGAACTGAAATTTTTAACAGTGGAGTTCCAAATCCAGAACAACCACAAAATAAAAAATATCTAAACTAATTAACACTTTTGCTAATTAGTAATTAGTTGTTAATTAGAAATTGTTATTTATCAATATTTCGTTAATTACCTACCTAATAAATTGCGTTAATTTCTTAAGAAATTATAAAAAATTTGCTATTTAAAATTAGGATTAAAATTTATTTTCAGAAATAGCATAATATTTTTTTTTTTCGAAATACTAGTATGTAGAAAATTTGGGACTGGTACATGATACATTTGATCGGGGCCCAACGTCCCGACGTCTATTGAATGCGTTGGGTGCCAGTTCAGGTGTTTCCACGGCATCTGATCATAGATCTAAAATAACGAGGTGCATGTATGAATGTGTGTGTGAATGTGTATGTGTTCCCGGGTGTTTCCTTTTCGAGATAGACCCCGAACCGTCGCTAATAGCCCACTATGCAGCTCTAGTGTGACGTTATTTAACCAAACCTAGAAAATTTAAAACTGTTTTATAACGTGTTATTATCTCAAAAAGTGTTAACGAATTTTTTTAATGATCATTTAAAAGTAGAATAGACTTTCAAAATAGCAAAAATCCATCAAAAATGAGATTTTTTTTCTATAAATAATACTGTTGCTTATATTTATAAGCAGCACAACTATACAAATGTCCCATGTAATGAATATATAACACATAATTATTGCAAAAAAAATATGGGTTTTAATACATCTAATACATCTTTAATTACTACATCTTTCACAAAAATACATTTTTCTCATCTTGTTAAATTTGAACTCAGGTAATATTTCGAAATGTTCCATACGCATTAGGTTTTTGGTTAGAATCTTGAAACTTTTTTAAATTGTTCTACATATACAAAACGATTTTTGCATACGTCTTCTACGAAAGTTGAATAATAGTTTTTATATTATGAATATTGTTTGGAAATATCTGTATTTTTTAAAAAAATTTAATGAAAATCTAAATAAGTTGAATTTTTTAAAAGAAATATTTTTTTATTTGTTTTTCATCATATGCAAAAAGTTTGTTTGGTATGTAATAGTGTGTCAAAAATGCTACAATAAAAATTATTCGAAAAAAAATTATTGTGCATGAAACATTTAAATTTTTGTAATTTATTATATGTTTTTTTTTTTAAATCAACCTTAAAAGTTTTTATATGTTTTTTAATTAAATTTAAAAGTTTTTATTAGTTTCAAACCAAAATTTAGTTTTTAATAGTCCACTGTATTCTTAAAGCTTTTTCATAGTCAATTCTACAATTGTGTCTTTTTGACCGTGATTACTTTATCATCCCAGCAAAAAAAGTCAGCATAAAACCTTCAAAAAATTTTGAAATTGAAGGTTTTATGCAGGAAAACTGCAGTTTATTTGAAGATCTATAAAACTAAAGGTTTTTGTTTCAATATCCTTCATAAAAACTGTAAAAAACCTGCAAAAAAAACCTTCAATTTTTAATCATGAAGGGAAATGTAAATGTTTTAAAGGTTTTATAAAGGAAAATTAAAAACTTAAAAAGAAACTGCAGTTTTTGGTTTCAACATCCTTTATAAAACCTTCAAAAAACCTTCAATTTAACAATTTTGATGAAGGTTTCATGCTGACTTTTTTTGCTGGGATTCTATTTAATAAAACTTTATTTAAATTTTATAAACTCTTTATTCGTTTTACAGGATCTGGATTGTCCAGCTCTTATGAAACAGCCGACTTTTTTAGACGAAAAACTTTTGCTTTGTGAAAAATTTTCTGGAAAGTCTGGAGGAAGGTGCAGTAGACGCTAAATTAAAATCATTAGTTGAAAATGTTGTAGAAAGACTTTCACCTGAATATGAAAAAAATGTTTCAGACCTACCTCAAGGTACTACAAATAACGTTTGATAACTTTTGGAATTTTATTTTATTTTAAACTTTAAAATGTTTACACACTCTCAGATAACACTCATTTTCTAACATTCTGCCACCGTGAAATCTATTTTCGTCAATTTTGAGTCATTTCATCATTGAATCACGAGACTTTTGACAAATCCTGTAATTTTTAACGGAAGTAATTTACTTTGAATTCTTTTCGGAGGTATGACACTCATTCGGTTCTAATTTCGGTTTTTAATTATGTATTGCCACTATCCAAAACAAACTTTCCTAGTTCAATCGATAACGCATTTATAAAAAGACGTTGTGATATTGCGATAATTTTAAAAGAGATATTGCTGCATGTTAGATTGATTAAGTGGTTATTGTCCAAAAGTTGTTAATGTTTGACTTACTGACTTTGTAGAACAGGACAAAAATGGTGTTAATTTTTTTTACCTACATAAGTCTTTCACGATTACATTAAAAAAAGAACAGAAACCTGTGCCCCTCCCCGGCAAAAAAAAAAAGTACTTAAAAATGAGTACATGAGCCTACTCGTTTTTTTAGTACAATTACATCGTAAATAAGCGAGGACGTACTCTAATTTAAACAATCGTACTTTCTGAAAATTGGACAGTGTGATTTAATATTGCGACTTAAGCTTCTGTTCAAGCCGACGACACGACAAAGTTAAAAAAAAGTTGTTCAGATGATGGTTTTCCACATTATTTGATCTCGATTGCTTAAATGGAAACTGCGTTATTACAGTTCAATTATCATACTTCCCATTCTTTTGGCACATCTTTTTAACAATTCTTCTGTTTATAACTTCTTCACATCGCCCTGGTATTACAACAAATAAGACACTAGACTGCGGTATCTGAGGATGTGGGTTCGATTCCCGGTAAGTCTTGGTTGTAATTGTCAATATTTATTAAAAAGTAATTTATGAATGCAGTCTATACACCCAATCTACTGCTTTTTTCTTCATTTTTGAGTACATGTCTTTTTCAAAAATGAAACTTACGTATTCGGAATTATGATAAGCATCGAATAAAAAATGAGTACAGTTTACTTATTTTTTAATACCTATATTTAACGGTGTGGATCTTGGATCCGCCCCCGATCTCGGGTAAATCCCACGACCATCAATCAGTGGCGGCTCGCCCACTACAGCAAGTACAGCCGGGCTGCACCTAAGTGTATTTTAAAACTAAAATCAGATATTTTACTAATTTTCTTAAATGAAGATTAGAATTGAAAATGAAATTTCTACGGTAGTAAACAAAATCTCCGATAAATAGCAAGCATGTTACCGTAATGCACAATTCAGGAGGGGAAAAAACTCCATTCAATCAAACTGCAGCCAAAAAGCGAAATTCGAAATCGGCTGCATCGTTGCCATGGTAACCGCTACGTAGTATGGAGATTCCCCCCATGCTAATACACTGCACTTGTGAGAAGGTACAGCCGAAATGAGTTTTCTTGTTTTAGCTGCACTTGAGGTTCGATATGCTGATTGGCTCATGGATGAAACGAGAACTTACGAGATTATATCCAAACGGAAATGGTTTTCGTGATACATTTACCGTCTGCTGTTGTTTCAGGACATGGTCCTGCTGTTGTTTCGTTATGTAAGTTAATATTAAAATTGACCGATTCGCATGTTTAAAATAAAGCAGGATTGCTTTAATTTTCAAAAAAAAAGTAAGTGTTTTCTATTTTTTTCGCATGTTATCATTTCCTAAAAATTGAAAGGAAACTTTATTTGAGTAGTGAATAATAAAGAATTTCCGTTCATATAAAGTTTTTGGAAAATAGGGGGGGGGGGGGGGTCACATGATTTCGGCTGCACTAACAATTTAGACCACGGGCCGTCACTGCCATCAATGTGTTTATGCGCATCATATTCCATTTCAGGCTTTTTACACGGAGATTTCAACGACCGGAATATCCTGGCGCAAGCTGCAGATCCAGATGGGACTGATTACAGTGTCGACGGAATCCTGGACTTTGACGACATGCATTACGGAACCTACGCTTGGGACTTGGGAATGATGCTGGGGCATGTCCTACTGGTGGAAAAGACACTCGACCCTCTGGAAGCCGTCGGACATGCAGTGGCCGGATATCAAAGTATCCGAAAGCTTAGTGAAATCGAATTATCGTTCTTAAAGGTAGTTCAAATATCCATTGGATTCCAAATACAAGACATAAGATTGTGAAATTTATTAGAAATTAATTTAAAACATTGTCTGTATATGAATGTTCCTTGCTTTTTTTTATGTAAAAATCCAGTACAACCTTAAAATAGACACTATCTTACCAAGCCGAATATTGGTTTATACAAGAAGTCCCCAAATGCAGAATCCATGATAGAAAGTATAATTAATTACAATATTTTAAAGGAATATAGAATTAGACCAAGAAGCATGATGAACAACCCATCGAAAGAGACACACTATCTCAGTTTCATTATATATTTTATTACTACTTTATTATATATTTTATTACTACTTTATTATATATTTTATTACTACTTTATTATATATTTTATTACTACTTTATTATATATTTTATTACTACTTTATTATATATTTTATTACTACTTTATTATATATTTTATTACTACTTTATTATATATTTAATTACTACTTTTATTATATATTTGATTTTAATGTCTCATGCTTACCATATAGTTTTTTTATATTTAACCCAGGTATTTTAGCCCTGGTCAGTCATGTTTTTGTCCTGTGTGCAGGGCCAATTTTGAGGGTGTGCGACGTGTGCCACCGCAGAGGGCCGCGCTTCTGAAGAGCCCCATCGCTCATAAAAGAAAATGCGCAACGTGGGATTGTATTAGATAAAATGAACTTATCATTATTTTTAAAGTAAAACGTTTTTAAAATCAGCTATGGGGTATAAAGTAGAAACACTATGTTACGCTTTAAGGGTGATGCATTCCGACACTATAACTCCATGACATATAGCACGACTGCCAACTTTTGTCTCGATCGATAGGAAAGCAGGGTTATTTTTAATTTTCAATAAAAGAGCACAGTAATTCAGAATTTTACATAACAAAATTATTTAATAAATATTCTATATTAAGACAATGTAACTGCCTTTTGTAGTTAATAAAAAATATATCGACTGCATTTTAAAACCTCTGATAAGTGTACTCATAAGTTTCATTCAAAGTTAGTTATAAGTACATGTAGAGCATTTAAAGGGGCTCCACAACTATGTTCTCATTGGTCCACACGATATCTAAGGGCGCCCCCCCCCCCCCCCCTCCTGCATGTATGTCTTTATTTTAATTGTATTTTAACTGTATGATAATATATTATTTGTATATTATATTTCAACTCAAATAATACAATTTAATTCTGCTAAGTGGCCGATCGCTGATGAAAAAAAAAAGCTAAAGGCCCTTGGTAAAACGACCTATTCCTTTTTGAAACATAATCAACCATCCTAAAGGACAAGGTATTTTAAGAGTAAAAAACGAAAGGTCTTTCGTCCATAACCAACTAACGAAACAAAACTTTATTTTATATTTACATCGCAAGCTTCCTTTAAAATAATCATTTAGACATTATGTCCTTTAATACTAACAAAGCATTAAACATAAATCCAAATAATGTAAATTATTTTTAAACAACGTTTACTTACTAAAACACATAAAAGTAATTAAAAAAAGGTATATGAAAAGATACAGCAGGAGCATGAAACCGAAATTGGCTGACAAAATAATTTTCCTACTCAATCCTGATTTTTAAAGTGCCATATGTACTTTTGTACTGCTGTGTTTTGGTACGTAGGTATCCCCTCTATGTTGAATATAAAATATTTTATAATGTATTTATTTCCTTCTAATTGCAGTCGGGTTTTTTCATTTAGTCTTTCAGATAATTCTTTCAGACATTTATATTATCATATAAAGAACTAGCATTACAAACACATACAATTTTTGAATTTTTGTTTCAGATATCCATGGAATGTCGAGTGTCTATGATGTCACTCGTTTCGACAGTTGTGGACAAGGATCCTACCAACTCTTACATTGTGATGTTGGCACCATTAGAGCCCAAATTAGAAATGTTAAGACTTCTATCTGAAGTAGACAATAAGAGTTTGTTGAAAATGTATGACAAATACTATTTAGCTGTAAAATAGTGATTATGAATTATATAAAAATGACCATGTTTATGCATTTCCACTATGCTATTCATATTTATTCAAATTATGAAAAATATTTGAGTGTAATATCATAAATTATGGAATAAAAAATGTAAATGTTTTGCACGAAATTTGGAATTTCAATTTGTTTACACATCCATTAGTAAAATTTCACATTTGGATAATTTATGATGCATTCGAATAATAATGGATAATTTAATGTACATACGAATAATAATGATATACTAGGAGGCTTCGCCCCCTGCTCCGCTAACGCTTCGCCAACCCCCGGAGGATTGCTATGCAATCCTACGCAATAATACGGCATTCTTTCTAAGTTAAACGACATTATAAAAATAATTTTTTATTAATGGATTGAAGTTGTTAGTCGTAAAAATAGCTTACATAATAGCAAAATACAAATACGAAAGTAACAAATATTTGTAAGTGTTGCCATTTCACGTATAGAAAAACAGCGTTTTTCAATCACCGCGTAAGAGAAATATATATATAGATACGGATAATTTATTACATTAAAATAATAATGATACATATGGATAATTTATACATGAAATATGAATAAAATAATCTCATACACTGTTAAAAATTTCAATTCAACGTTGCACCATATATTGGTGCTCTGCACACCATATTATGGTGCAATCTAGGTTGAACCAAAAATCCTTGATCAAGAATAGTACAGCTTTTACCAAAAATGGTGGAATCTCCTAAACTGCAACCGAAACCTTCGATGAATCTATAAACCGTGGAATCCCCACAATCCTCTTGCATTAGGGACCCGGTTGCCCCGTGGATAAAGGCGTTCAGCTAGTAATTAGAGGATTGCCAGTTCGTGTGGTGGACTTAACAAAAACAGTAGTGATCTTAAGATCGGAGAGTTGTCAGCTTCGCAAAAAAAAACTAGAAAATCGCCCAGAACATCCAACAAATTTATCGACGTTTCACCATAATAGGGAGTAGCAAAAACGCGAATTTTGGTTTAACGTTTTACCATAAAATGGTGAAGCGAAAATATCAGTTTTGGTGCAACGTTTCACCACTAAATGGTATCCGTAATATCACCCTAAAATGGTGAAACTAAGTACCAAGTAGTGGCTGCAGCTAAATGAGTACTGATTTCAAAAAGTATGATATTAAAGTTGTTATTAGTATACTCAGCTGATTTCCAAAAGTTCAATACGTATGAAATTAATGTTAAACATTTACATTTTTACCACTTGTTTTTCTTTTTTAGATTTTTTTTAACGACCTTTCTAGCGCATTTTTATAAAAGTCGAATGTGAAGAGAAGAAAAACCTTTAATTTTACCTTTAATTTACTTTATCCGGCAAATCTGCATAAAACCTATATAAAATATTCAAAAAAGGCAGTTTTTATGAAGGTTTTATAAATATATTATGCAGATTTACCGGTAAAGAAAATTAAAGGGAAAATTAAGTGCTTTGTCTGAATTAAAACTACGATTTCCATGCAGATTTTATACATGAATTTGAAGCAAAAAATTACAGTTTTTGACTAAGGTTTTATATTGATTTTTTTTGCTTTGTTAATGGACTTGTTAAAAGGGATAACTTCCCTACTACAACCAGTTTAAAATTTTACACATCGCTACAATATACCAACTAGCTTTAAAGAAAGTATGGAATTGTTTTTGAGTATTGTAAAAGCTTACATCTTTCTTGTAAGTGTAGTTACATATAGATACTATTATTACAAATTATTTATATATTTGATTTTTGTTTAAATAATATTTTTGTATTTATACAAAAAAAAGTGGATGTTCTTGATATTCATTTTGATAATTTTCTTTTTCAGAATTTCTTAAATATTGAAAAGGCAACTAAAATTATGGAATTAAATTTTTAAAGTAAAAGTTAGAGGTTTTATTAAACACAGGTTCGTATAAATGTTTAAGTCTAGTTGTTTGCTTGATATATCGAATAAAAACACTCATTTTATCTGGATATGCTTGGTTTTAACTTACCTTAATATAAGAACTTGGATAATCGCAAAAAGTAACTAAATAAATTTAGTTGTGTAACTTAAAAAAAAAATGTTTGTCGGCTAAAATATGTAAAGATTCCTATGTTATATTAATAATAAATAATTATTTTTATTAATAGTTATTGTTATTAATAGGTATTGGTATTAATAGTTATCTTCATTAATATAAATATTTTATTAATATAATTATTTTTATAAAAATTATTTTTAAATAATATAATTATTTTTTAAAAAATAATTTTGTATTACAAATTATGTTTTTATTATTTTTTTTATTAAAATTGTTTTTTATTAAGTTTTTTTTTAATTATTTTTTTTATTAATTATTATCAATTAAATGTTAATAACTATTTATTATTATTAGTTGTAATTTTAATTGGTCAATTCAATCAAAAAAATATCTTTTATATATAAACACAATCTTTAATTCTACAGTACTCTTTTTTTTGTAACAAAAAATTAAATTTTATTGACTCAAAAAAGTTTTTAAGAAAAAAATAACTATTATTTTTTACTATTACTTTTTTAATGACAATCCTTCCTTTATTTCAGTTGTATACTTTTTCAAAACTAACACATTTACATATAAATATATTGGTATAAAAACAGTTATTTGAAAGCAAAAATCAAATCATAGCAGACAATGAATTTTATTAGCTATATATCATTTTTCATTTTACATGTAAACCCCTTTTCTTAAGTACATCGTCCCATAAAAGTAGAACTTCTTCCACGTCAGTATGGGCAAGTCGATTCAGCATGTTCCTCTTAGGCTCCAATGCTGACAACATCAAAATGTAAGAATTGGTTGGATCATCCTTGGCAATAGTTGAAATGAGGGACATCATAGAAAGTCTGCACTCCATGCATATCTGGAAGTACGGTAGAATAGCTAAGTGTTGCAGAGCAAACAACACATTGTTTATAATTAACAACAATTTCATTGAAGAATTTCCCCCCTCAGTGCCCCTCTCCTAGTCAGACCGTTGGTTACTGATAGTAATGTTAAGTACTTCGAATGCTAAATATTTATTCATCAGTTGCAGACACACACTCTGACTAGAAATTTTCAAAATGACCTTTTGGGACTCTGGGTGTTACAAAACATCTAGAAAAGGTAAACGCCCTTTAACGAGTATTTTTTTCTAAAAATATGTATCTAATTATTTTGATTGTTTTGGAAAAAGTTACTATATGAATTATTCTTGAAAAAAAGGACACATTTATAAGAGATAATTTTAATTATGATATAAAAAAAATAATAAATTTAATAAAAAATAAAATAACAAATTTGGAAAAAAAACGAATAATTTTTCTTTTCTCTTAATACTTACAGTGACTTTCATGAAAATCAAGATAAATCTGTACGAAGAAATTACTACAGGAGGATATGTGTTCCTTCATATATCTAAAACTAATTATTTGATTTTGGCAATACATGTTAAATACAGTTTCCATTCGGTAGAAGTTTTAATGTTGAGAGGTTTTCCGACATTCTTACTAGAAGATAAGTTACAACTACAAAACATGTTCTCTGTGTGATCTTACAAGTCATCTATAAATTAAATTCTGTCCCTGCATCCTCAGCATCTATTAGACAAAGCTTAATGAAACTTGACGCATTTCAAATAGTAGATCCGAAAAAGTTTTACGTATGTTCATGCACAGACATGTTAAACAAGAACTGAGTTATTACTTTTTAAACTGCGCGCGTACTTGATATGGATTTAAAGATATGAGGGTGCTATGGTAATTGCATTTTATAAGTTTTTAAGAAGGACATTGTACATTGTTAAAAATAGGTATTCAGTAATAAGTAAAATGTACTCATTTCTAAGTACACCCAGCAAAAAAAGTCAGCATAAAACCTTCATCAAAATTTTGAAATTGAAGGTTTTATGCAGGAAAACTGCAGTTTTTTTGAAAATCTATAAAATTAAAGGTTTTTGTTTCAATATCCTTCATAAAAACTGTTAAAAACCTCCATAAAAACCTGCAAAAAACCTTCAATTTTTAATCATGAAGGGAAAATGCAGATAATTTAAAGGTTTTATGCAGGAAAATTAAAAACTTCAAAAAAACTGCAGTTTTTTGTTTCAATATCCTTTATAAAACCTTCAAAAAATCTTCAATTTGACAATTTTGATGAAGGTTTCATGCTGACTTTTTTTGCTGGGCATCCAATGCTTATCATAGCTCTAAATACATCAGTTTCAGTTTTGAAAAAGACATGCACTCAAAAATGAGTTATTATGAACAAAAACAGCAGCTGCTTTCCTACATAGGCTGTCTTCAAAAATCCCTTTCAATAAATATCAACAATTACAACCAAGACTTACCGGGAATCGAATCCATTTACTCAGGCACCGCCGTCTAGTACATTATCCGTTGTACTACCAAGGTGACATGAAGAACGTATAAACAGAAGAAATGTTAAAAAGGTATGCCAAAAGAAGGGAAAGTAAGACAATTGAGTTGTAATAACTCAGTTTTCATTTAAGCAATCGAATAATTCTTCAAATAATTGGGAAAACAATCTTCTGAAGACCTATTTTAAGTTTGTCAGGTCGCTTTGTTAAGATGACTTAAATAGATGCTGAGATTGGTAATATTATATCACACTGCTCCCTTTTCAGAAAGTACGACTACTTAAATTTGAGTAAAGAAAAACGAGTATGTCCACAAGGACTCATTTCTAAGTGCGTTTTTTTCAAAGAAAGGGTGCATTTGAAAAACCGCATTTATTAACTTTAATTTCATTTAAATAGTGGTTAGGCTTATTTAGTTCTACGTCGCCCAATTTTATTAACCACCATCAAAGAACTGGAATTTTTGTTAGAGTGCAATAGAAACTACGACTTTTTTCGACCCACTTAACCTAAGCGGATCTCGTTCACTTTAATCTTCATACCTTTAGAAGGGGAAGCCTCCGTGGCCGAGTGGATTAGGCGTCAGCTGGGAATCCAAGGGTCCCCGGTTCAAAACCTTGCGATGGACTAGACTAAAGAATAGTAAAAAGTAGTGATATTGCGATCGGAGGGTTGCCAACTTCGCTACCGAAATACTAGAATGTCGTCCAGAATATCCACAAAAAATAACGCCGTGTATACGGGACTGGTGCACGATAAATCTGATCGCGGTCCTAAGTCCCGACGTCTATTGAAGGCGTTGGGTGCCAGCTCAGGTGTTGTTCTCGTCATCTGACCATGGTTCAGAAAAACGAGGCATCGTTCCCGAGTCTTTCCTTCGAGATAGGCCCCGAACCGTCGCCAATAGCCCACTGTGCAGGTCTAGTGCGACGTTAATTAACCAAACCAAACCAACCAAACCTTTAGAAGGGACAGTTCCAATTCGTTGAGATGCCTGACGCTGCGATATCCGGCCACTGCGTGTCCAGCTGCTTCCAGCGCATCTGTTGTCTTGTCCACCATCAGCACGTGTCCCAGCATCAGTCCCAGGTCCCAGGCGAAGCTCCCGTAGTGCATGTCGTCAAAGTCCAGGATACCGTCGGCCGTGTAACCTTCCTCGTCCGACCCTGCCCCTTTCAGCTGAGCCAGGATATTGTGGTCGTTGAAGTCACCGTGCACAAAACCTTCAATAGCAGAGATCATATTATTAATTAGGAAGAAGGCCGTCGTTACTGGTGTATCACCAGGGACAGACAAGGGCAAAAAAACATGGGGGGGGGGGGGGCCTCGACGTACAATAAATTTAAATTGCTAAATTGATGTATACGCACATAATACAAAATGTTTTTCATAAAATTACATAACTTAAATTAAGATTATTAATAACGGTGAAGATTGAAAAGTAGTCAACAAAATATAATATGCAATTAAATTACCTGAATAGTTCAAGAAGTAAGGAAAAACACAAAGATAAGGTCAATTTTAAACAAAAACAATTTAAATTATAGGCATACATATGAAAAATATATTTTACTTTTACCTACATTTAAAGTTTTCTTTACGTTTCAAGTTTAATTGAACAGAATTTTTTTTTGACAAGATTATATGCATCATGAACATGCAGGAAGCATAAAAGTGATTTATTTAAATAAAATAGTAGAAGTTTTGCAAAAAATAATTAAAAAAAAACTTATTAATTAAAAAAAAAACATTAATTAGTACATTTATTTTTAATTCCCTTCAAAGTTTTTTAGCTTAATAAATGTTTTGGAGGGTCCCCTTAAAATGAGGGCCCTGGGCAAGTGCCCCGAATGCCCTACCGTAAATCAGTCTCTGTGTTTCACTGCTTTCCACCCCACAGGGCCCCGTGTTTATCGGAGAAAAAGTGTTTAAAATGAGAATTTTTGAAAAATGAAGAAAACTTCTTGTGGATTATTTCCTTTTAAATATCTTTCCTTTTTTTCAACTTATAACTGATGTTTATTTTCAACTTTTGTTCTGCATGTGTATTTCTACAAATTTGAAGCAAATCGGCGGCTTAGAATGGAAAACAGCTATATTTAAACCACAGATTTAGTTTCCGATTCGTTGAGACTGGTTGGCAACGAAATCCAATGTCATTTACTCCCATCACTTCTTCGTCGGCAACATGACCTTGGATTACATTCCGCAAAATTAATATTATGACTTCGCCTACCGATAGATATATGGAAAAACCAAAAAATAAATGACATAATCTGAAAATTAAAAATATGGAGCTATCTGGTTTTGAAACTAGACGGCTCAATATATCATTTTGTTGTGCAGTCCAGATAACAGACAAGATAAATGTCAAAACTGTTAACGTGGCAACTTATGCATACTCGTTGTTTATTTTCAACTTCCATCCCCCCAAAAAATTATAAATCTTAATGAAAACCAAACAAGTTATTAGAAATAATTCAGGATTATCAAAATACATAAAATATTTGACTTAAGATAATCCTTGCATTTTGTATTGTAAGAATAGGATAAAGCAAGCGACTAGAAGATTACCTTGAGGCAGATTGTCCAGGTGAACTTGAAGTTCGGACGGGAATCTCTTAAGAACATTTTCAATGAGTAACTTCGCTTCTTCGTCGAACGCGCCTTCCTCGAGACCTCCTAGAAACGCCCTCATAAAATCAAAGTGTCTGACATTGCTGAAAATTTCCTTACTCTTCAGAGCCGCACAATGTAGATCCTGGGAGAGAGAAGCATAAAAGATGGAAATTAACCCTCTAGTGCATGATTTTTACTTTTTTAATGAAATAATTTTTTTTCGTTTTCTTTTTGCCCCTGGACCGCTGCAAAAATATACAAAAAAATCCTAAGTGCCTATTTAATTAAATAATTAATTAAAACTGTTGCGTAGCGTATATGCAAATTCATGTGTAATTACTAAAAAAATTTTTTTTAAAGTATGAAAATATAGTTAAATATAACCTACATACCTCTGGTATTAGCTAGGATTTTTTGTAGAGCCAGGTTATACTTACAAGTAATAAAACAATCTTCGAATCAACAAACCTCGAAGCAACTAATTGCCTTTGTTACAATAATTTGTATAAAGATAAGGGACCTAAAAGCGGTCACAAGAGCCAGGCACATGGTTCCCTACGGGACAATACTATAATAGTTAAGATAAAACTCAATACATGCAACTAGTGGTCATTTTAAAGTTGTGTAGCATATATGCTACACTGTGCACTAGAGGGTTAAGTTAGTGTCATTGGTCATTTATCAGTGTGTGCTTGCAAATTGGGCGGGTTGGATGTCAGTGGTTCAAGTCCCAAAAATCTCCGAAAATGGACAATTGCAATTCTTCCATTACTGTTCAGTTAGATCCATCATTTTACCAAGTGGTTTCGTTCAATAGGTTGACCAAATAGTGATATTAATGTTATTTCGTTGTAACGTGCAGCGCTATGCACTTCATGGCTGTCACTCGGAATCGAACCGAGGACCTTCTGCACTATACGCCGATACTCTACCAGTCACGCTAAAGTGATCACTCGAGCCAAAGTGGGAGTATCGGGTATGTGAAGTGACCCCCACAGTACCCCCCCCCTTTTCAGTAAGGGGGACGGGGGGCACGAATAATTGAGATAACCGTGAAGTGTTATAACGTGAGCCGTGGTTGATGCTGTGAAGTGTTTTCTCGTTGGCAGTGATTGAAATTGTGGTGGTTGATTCGATGTGGTGTCACAAATGTCTGTTTGAAGGTGCGTTGATTTGCAGTCCGGAAGCCCCAAATTTGGCGGCTGTAACTTGGAATCGAACCGAGGACCTTCTGCATGGTACGCCGATACTCTACCAGTCAGACTAAAGTGATTATTCGAGCCCAAGTGGGAGTATCGGATATATGAAGTGACACCCAGCACACAAACAGAATATCCGGGCCAAGTTGCAAACTGCAAATTTGAAGGAACTCTTTTTTTTTTAATTATACCATTTGGCAGCTTTCCCGCCCATTTTTATTGACGGGGCGTCACCGCTTTACCATCCGACCCAAAGAAATATTTTAAATATTTTTAATTTATTTTCATAATGCACAATGATTTTCTCGGAAATTTCCAATTGCGGCCCATGGCAACCTTTTGTCTGGGCGATAAACAATTGTTTTCTTCTTTAAGAATGTAGTAAACCTGGCTCCCTTCGACCGCAATTGGGCTATTGCCGATTTTCTTTTTTAAATTTGGAAAGGAGCTTAGAAAAAATGTAACTCAAAGTTTCGAAATTTACTAATTACAGTATCAAAAACTTTTATAGTTTGAGTTAACTCACTTTAAATAAAAAAAAAATATGCACTTAATTTTTGTGAAAAGGATTCTGTTATACTTACTTCTAAGGCACTGTGGAATTTCGCCAACAATATGCCCCATTCGAAAAAATTGTCTTCGGTATTTTTGAAAGTAGCCACAGGTACACCTGGTATATACGTCAGAAGATGAACTCCGCACTTAAAAACTTTGTCCGGTTCCTTTTCTATTACAATAAAATATAAAAGAAAATTTTAACAAATAATATGGGACAACAAACGGCAAATTGAGCTCAAATATATGAAAAACCTATTAAGAGATTTAACATGGGAAAATGTTCTTTTACTTACAAAACAGCGAAGGCTAATATATCCGTCATTGCACTGTAAAAAAGGGTACTTAAAAATGAGTACCTGACCATACTCGTTTTTCTTTGAGTACAATTGAATAGTAAATGAGCGATGATGTACTAAAATTTAAGTAATCGTACTTTATGAAAAATGAGCAGTCTAATGAGCTGATTTAATATTATTAATCTTAGCTTCTGTTCAAGCTCTCTTAACAAAGCAACATGATAAACTTAAAATAGTTGTTCAGAAGGCGGTTTTCCACATCATTTGATGTCGATTACTTAAATGGAAACTGAGTTATCACAACTCAATCATCTCACTTTCCATTCTTTCGGCACACCTTTTTAACATTTATTTTGTTTATAACTTATTCAACTCGGTTGTACAACGGATAAGGGATTGGACTGCGGTGCCTTAGGATATGGATTCGACTCTCGGTAAGTCTTGGTTGTAATTACTGATATTTATGAAGGCAGTCGAGGAATTCAAGCAACTGCTCTTTTTATTCATTTTTACTTAATGTACTCATTTTTGAGTACATGTCTTTTTAAAAAATGAAACTTGTGTATTCGGAGCTATGATACACAGCGAATGTACTCAAAAATGAGTGCAATTTACTTATTTTTGAGTACCTATTTTCTCTTCCATAGTTAGTTTCGGCATCTCATAAAGTAACTATCAAATAACTATGAAATTCACTGAGTTTGTTTAAAAATGTTTGGAGATTACAAAGAGGGCATTTTCGTTTCAAAAGCGAACTTATAGCAGAAGCTATTTATGTTCAATTTGAAAATGCAGAAATTGGCGTGGGTTAAGGTAAAACGCACGAAAATAAATACTGCATAATAATACATTTTGGTAGAATAGTAGTCAAATGCTTACATTTATGCGTCACGTGTTTTTGGGAAAATAATTCGTTTTAAAATTATAATGTTTTTAATATTCTTAAATTTTCGCCCGTTTTTCTCACTCGCAATAAATAGATACAAAATTTGACATTTACTCATGTTAATAATTACTATAGTATGGAGCGGAATTTAAGCTTTTGAATTATATATAATTAACTCAATATAATTACTAATGTAATGACGTTAAAAATAAAGTAACGTTTGTTAAATTTTATTTTATAAACAACATATTTTTTTTTTATAATATTTATATTATTTTATTATATTTATTTTATAAAATTTATTTTATTATATCCAATTTATAAACTTTGTTTTATTATTTTTATTTTATATAATATTTATATTATTTCATTATATTTATTTTTATAAACTTTATTTTATTATATTTAACTTATAAACTTTATTTTAATATACTAGGGGGCTCCGCCCCCTGCTCCGCTAACGCTTCGCCGACCCCCGGAGGATTGCTACGCAATCCTCTTTAGTTTGCTTCGCAAACAATACCGGCTTCATACACTGTAGACAATGACAATGTGTCCTAACAACAATACTTTTTTTAGTTATATAAATTATTACTGACAGTGCCGTCACATAAATTTATTTTATGGATGTTGAGACAAGAAATTTCCCAACTTAACGATCCGAAATTCCGAACGTGAACGATTCAAAATTCCCAACTTAAGGACGTCGGGTACCAACTCTAGTGTTGTCCTCGTTATCTGACCATTGTTAAAAATATGAGACATCGTTCCCGGGTCTATTCTTCAAGAAAGGCCTCGAACCAAAGCGTCCTTGATGTAGTAAGTAAATACGTACCAATAACCAATCAAGGGCACTTTGTTCGAACCAACGCCAGTAGTTCAATGTGCAGCTCTAGTGCGACGTTAATTAACCAGACCACACTTAACGATTCGAAATTCACAACGCAACAGTGCTAAAAAATTCCCAGTTCCAATTTATAGACATTTGTAAGCTTTTTTATAGGTAATATTAAACAGTTATCTCGAAAGTATTGATTTATTGCACGCATGTTCCAATGCAGTGTTCTGTTTTGAGGTCTAATTTAAGTTTCATCTTAATACAAGCTGGGCAATTTCTAGTCTTCCATCGCTTTCATTTGCTAATTATAATAATTTTCCTGAGGCATAAATTTTCCCAACTCAAGGATTTTTAAAACTCGAAATCCCCAACTTTTAAGGTTTCAAGTTTACAGGCCCCCCCCTTCAACCCAATCGTTTATACTCATTGAAAAGCGAAACATGTGTAAACAAACAGCAACATAAACGCGCCAATCTTAATTCGCCAACTTTTATTTATATAAAGTAAGATTATTGAGAATTGGCGTTAATAATAATTTCCCGTTAAAATATTATATTAAGCTACAGGATTTAGATTTACATACATGTTGGCATTTTGCCAACGTTGGCATTTTGCTCCGAAATATCTTTTAATAATTATTATAGTACTTCACATAAATAGTTACATCTAATTTATTTTTTAAGATAGAATTTCAGTATTGATACTATTCAAGAAAGGAAGATTTTACGAATATAACTATATTTTTTTAACGGGGAAAAAGTATATTTTTGAACTACTTAGAGCAGTTTTAATTTATCCCTTAAAATTTTACGCGTAAAATTGACGATTATTTCAGACATTTCGTCAATTATTTAAAAATTTATAACTACAAAACTAAATCGAAATTTCACAAACGCTCTGGATCATTTGTAGCCAATAGTTTAATCTATACCCCTAATTTTTTATTTATTTTTTTGTTGAAAATTGGAAGACAAGTATACAAAAATGTATGAATTATTTTCAAAATTTTCTAAATTCATGAATTTAACATAAAATAACGTCTAACATACTGATTGTATTGAAAAACAAAAATATTCATCTTATTACCCAAACATTTCTTAATAAACTGGCATAATTTCATATTTTTAGGACATTTACGTTTTGAGATGCAAGCGGAACAATGAGACAAAAAGTCGCAAATTAAAATTTTCTCGAAATATCCGACATTTTTATCCTTCTTCGCTATTTTTTATACCTATCTTAATTGACCATATCTAATTTAATTGTAAAGATAGAAATATAATCTTTATAACATCGGAAAGAAGAAGTTTTAACGAACATTAATATATTTTTTTGAATAAGAGAATATGTAATTTTAAATGACTTATAGCAATTTAGAAATCACGTTTCAAAAATGAGGGTGAAAAAACTTAAAAAAGTGGAGCGTGTTTAAATGTTTAAAAACTTTATAAATCCAAAACTAATTCGAATTTAAAAAAATGCTTACTTGGATTTCCAGTTCAAACCTATTTGTACACTCCCTAAAAAAATTGGATCTCTCCTCTTAATAGTGTTTCAGAAACTCGACGGACAAAATTACTTGTAAGCGAAATTTTATCAACGACGACTTTAATATTAAATAACTTATAAACTAATAACAGTATTGACACAAAAATATATTTTTCTTATTTATCAAACATTTCTTAACAAATTCATTTAATTTCGTAATTTTAGGACTTTTACATTTTGAGATACGATCTGAATAACATTGAAAGAACTGAAAATTCCCCCTAGGGCCGACTTTTTCTCCATAGGGCTTACTTTTTTTTAAAATAGAGAGATTTATTTTATAAACTTTATTTTCCATCCATCTATTATAGCCATCTATTCTTTTTTTTGTGAACTATTTAAAAGTGATATTCACTAATTTTATTTTGAATTCGCTAAACTTTAAGAGTTTAAATTATATTTTAAGGATTGTATTTAGTATGTAAAAATTGCAAAAGAGTTGCTTAATAAATTAAGCGTATTAAAATAATATTAGCTGCCACGAGATCATGTCCATGCATTTTGAAAGAGTAAAATGGGAGTCGGAACCATCATGTCAATGCATTTGTATTGGACATATTAAATGAGTTACAATTTCAATCAAGTAAAATACGGGGACATAACAAAACAAAGACTAATTAGTAGTGAAGCTACCTGAACACAATTATTTACAGGTATTTACAATTTACAGGTATTTACCCAATTGCAAATGGGTTACGGCCCACTACAATAAATTTATCTATTTAATTTATAAGTAAATTTTTAATTCTCAAGACAAATCCCGTGCAATGTACCGTACTAGTGTTACAATAAGTGAGACATACGTTTTTGAAATATATTTTGGTGGGAGGAGGGGCCCTTAATTTCTACGATTAAATTAAAATGACAAACCTTTGGCTTGAAGTGGAACGACTTCCAGTTGCCAAGTTTTCCCCTCGAGATTCTTTACTGGTTGAGGGACGCGTAAACCTTTATCGAACAAATGGATCATGCCCGCATGTATTGAATCTGAAAAAGAATAAATGAGAAATAATTTGTGGTATAACTTATACATGGTTGTTGTGCCCACTTCCTGCTTCTGTAGGGTCTGTTATTGTTTCTGAGATCACTCATAAGATGGCAGCACCAAATGTTTAGCACGTGACAGTTTTCCTTAACACTAAAGAAATGGATTGTTTTGATCTTCGAGCATGGATCCCTCACAGTAGAGCAAACATCGGGATATCATCTCGCTGACATCAAAGTGAGGTCAACATGTATCGCTACAAACACGTGACTAATGACGTCATTCCATTCATAAAATTTCACTGTTACACATTTCCCAAATCATCAGCCAATCGCGAGTACTTTTTAATTCATAATTTTGAAAAGAAGTCATGTGTTTGTAGCGATTTGGTCTGAGATGTTTGCCTCACGATTATGACGTCATATTCTCTCTACTACTGGCCATTCATGCTCGAAGGTTTTGATTATGTAAACATCGCCATTTTTCAGAACACTAACATGAATGGTAAAAATTGTCAAAGAACGGACGGAATTTCATTCATCCATAGATAGTGGATTTGTCACATATATCAAGCTAATTTATTATACGCTCAGTGTTAAAGTATCCGGCTTGTAATCGAAGGATTGCGTGTTTGAATATCTGCGTGGACTTGCCAATCTTATGACGAGCTTGTGATCGGAGGATTGCCAGATTCGTTCCTAAAAGGTCGTCTAAAAATATTAACAATTTCAGTCTCCGTGTATAAGGGGCTGATGCAAAGCTAAAATTAGGTACTTTAAAATGATTAAAATTTTCTTATTTTTGATATATTCGATGCTTATGTTCTCGAAGATTTTGCTCCCAAAACTGAAAAATTAGTTTCAATTTTGAAAAATACATGTAACCAAAAATGAGTACAATGAGTAGATGCTTGCCAACTTAGGTTGCCTTAATAAATCACTTTCAATAAATACCGATATTTGCAACCAAGTTTTACAGGAAATCGAACCCAGATCCTCAGCACCTCAGTCCAGTCCTTTCAACTACCAGGGTATCATTAAAAAGTTATAAACAGAATAAATGTAAAAGAAGATATGCAAAAAAAATGGTAAGTTAGTTGAGTTGTAATAACTGAGTTTCTATTTAAGTAATCGACATTAAATAATATCCAAAACCATTTCCTGAACTACTATTTGAAATTTGCAGATTTCATTAAGATCTTTAGAACAGAAGCTGAGCAATATCAAATGACATTGTTACTTTTTGAGAAAGTACGGTTACTTGCATTTGAATGTTTACGATGCAATTATACTTAAAGAAAATCGAGTAGGTTTAGATAATCATTTAAGTACCTTTTCTTGCAGTGTGCTCATTAAATTTGATTGTGGTCCAATGTACAGATGACTATTGAAGTTGCGTCGGGTTTCAGATCAAGTGTTGACTTGTTATCTGACCATGTTCAAAAATACGAGGTACTGTTCACTGGTCTTTCCGTCGAAATCAATCCCGAACCGTTGCCAATAGCTCAATGTTCAACTTAATTCATCAACCAACTAATTATTATAATTATTATGTAACTAATATCCTCAAATTGAAATATTTTTTCCTATAGCCTATCAAAATAATTTTAATTTTCTAGATGACACAAAATATTGGCAATGTCTAAAACATTTCCCTCCATATCAATCCGCTCTAACAATTTTCAGGAAAATTGAGGTATTACCCATAACAATCAATCTCTGCGGTGAAAATTCGTCTAGAATCTTCTACTTCGACTTTCATCTTCTAAAAATGTCATTTCGCGGGTGAAATAAGCATTTTAAAAGTTCGATGTCATTCTTTCAATTGTAAATTTTTCATCGCGTATGAGCATTAATAGGTTATACGGCAATAACAATTAAGCGTTATTTAATTCATCATATATTATTTTAATTCAAAACTTGTGAAATATTTTGATGATATATTTTTATTATAAAAAAGTAAATTTTTGTCATAAATTACCGAAGGAAACGTCAGTAAATCAATATTAAAAAATTGTTTGCGTTTCCAAATAAAGAAAAAAAAGCATATTCTGATCACTTTTTCGTCTATTAAATACTATAACTTTTTTAATGAATATTTAAAAAAGAACTTGAATAAAAATTATTTGCATTTAAAATAATTAAAGCTTAAACAAATTTAATCCTGTGATTTTTTTACTGTGTTTATGAACGTGACGTCATAAGTGAAATAAATTGTTTAACATTCCGAATAAGAAATAAATAAAAGAAAATATCGTTTGGAAAACTACTTAGGTTTTTTTATTCTATGTAAAATGGATAATTTATTCCGTTAACAGTTCATCTCTACATGAATTGGCCATTGGTATGTATTTCCACAAATAGAATATTGAATTTTCAAGTTGTTGTTTGCAAATATATTTGATTAGAAGTAATTTCGTTTGTTTTATTAAGCATTTATATTGTAATACAATCAATTGAATAAGGTTTTATTAAATTACTGTTACGTGTTATTTGTAAAATATATATTTCATTACATTTCAAATGAAACTTTTTTCAACATTATTGTTATTTGATAAGTTTTATTTTACTAATTGTGTATAAATAAGGTACAAATGTATTATCACGGGGCACCGAAAAATTGATATTTAGAAATGCATAGAAGTCGCCAATATGACGATTACCTGCCAACGATGGGCAACGGCGATAGGTTGATGAGCATGATGCCAGTTTCTTCGGTTTAAAATCGGGCCTCGGTGGCTCCGATGAAAAGTTCGATGATTAAACGCGATTGGTTGGATGGAATGCACAGTAGACTATTACAACGTTGTACAATGGGCTATTGGTACGGACACATTTGAAAAGTAATTGACATTTATTAATTGTTTAAGTAACTTTGTTTTGGTTTAGTTAAGGCAATATTTGAGCCACACAATGGGGTATTAAAGACGATCCAATGTTATTATGTAACGAATGGTTTATTGAATAAGCGTCGCATTAGTGCTGCGCAATGGGCTATTGGAAATGGTTCCGGATCTATCCCGAGAAAATGTGGAATTATTTTAAAATGACGGACCTGTTGTTTCACCCACTCTCTAAACTTTTGCGCGACTTTGATATTTACTGGGATAATTTTATCGTCTGCGAATTTTTTTCGTATCGACTGCGAGCTTTGTTGCTATACGAGCTCTTCTTTTGTTGTTACATTTTGCATGGCTTTTTTTTTTACAAATTTCATAACTTTTTTAATCCTGATGACGCTCTTTGAAAATTTCCGTTTGGTCTAAGCCTCTTTTTAGTTACTGGCGAATTGTTTCAACTAAATACGGTTATGTATCTGTTCGAAATTTTCATTTATATGTATATTTTTGTCATTTTATATTCTATGTATAACTATAGTTTTATTTTGGAATATTATGCTTTATATTGAGGTGTGATGCCCCAAAACGACTGCCCGAAGGGCAGTCGTTTAAGAGTGCTGTCGAAATGCCCCAAACGACTGCCCGAAAGATTGCCTGTAAGCACCATGATCGACTGCTCGGAGGGGGTCATGGATGTGATCCTGAGTAGTCGGAGGCCGAAGGCCGGAGACCCCAAAATCGACGTAAGGAGTCTGGGACTTTAAGCGCGCGGTACGCGTGTGCGCTTAAGAGTGCCGTCGAAATGCCCCAAACAACTGCCCGAAGGATTGCCTGTAAGCACCATGATCGACAGCTCGGAGGGGGTCATGGATGTGATCCTGAGTAGTCGGAGGCCGAAGGCCGGAGACCCCAAAATCGACGTAAGGAGTCTGTGACTTTAAGCTCGCGGTACGCGTGTGCGCTTAAGAGTGCCGTCGAAATGCCCCAAACGACTGCCCGAAGGATTGCCTGTAAGCACCATGATCGACAGCTCGGAGGGTGTCTTGGATGTAATCCTGAGTAGTCGGAGGCCGAAGCCGAAGACCACAAATACCCGGAAACATAAATCGACGTTAGGAGTCAGTGACGTTAGTGCCACTGTACGTACGTGCGCTTAGAACCGTGTATGGCATTCGTGATGTCCACACTACTTGAAACGACTTACCAGCGGATCAACTGATCGCGAGTGCTAATCGCAACATTCGCTTTTAAACGCATTAACTTAATGTCAGTTATTTGTATATTTCCGATATTCGTCGATCTGTAAAATATCATCTGACCAGGGTGCTAAATTACGAGGCAGTATTCCCGGGTCTTTCCTTCTATATAGATCTCGAACATTAACTTTCCATTAGAAATAGCAACATCCGTCCTTTAAACATGGTTCAAAAATACGAGACAGCTTTCCCGGGTCCTTCTTTCAAGATATATGCGAACCGTTTACAATAGCCCAAAGTGAAGTTCTAGTGTGCGCTAACCAATCAATCGCGAAAGCAACCAACAAGGCAATCGCCGATCATCCATTTTAAAGCAAAATGTTTGGTTTGGATAAACATGATCTAGAACTGCACATTGGGCTATTTAATACAAATGTAAATAAAAGTATTACTCTTATCAAAGTGTACTGGCAACGAATTTATTTCGTGTTCTAAAGTTTGTTTATACTTTTAAAACGGCGATAGTTTGCTCTTATTACATTAATTTGTTACTAAAATATCAGAAATTACGAAAAAATAACATTCCGATATTAAATCAGTAAATTATAACATTTATAAATATAATATTTAGCATCGTTCCATTGTACTACGACTGCATAATCGAGGGTTACCGTCTCGTTTGGCGGGATTAACAAACGCGTCACAGAATTGGCGAAATGGCGACTTAATTTTGTTGAAAATTCGGTGCCCCGTGATAGTACATTAGTTCCATAAATAAACCTATTTCTAATAGTATTAAATAAGAAATAGAGAAAAAAAATTGAGTTTTCCAGTTTTGAAGATGTGTTTTAGAAATTGTGTAAAAGGGAAATATTTCTAAATGTTCGCATTTGGTTACCATGGACACTATGCACTGCTTTGTGCTGAAATTCACATGACGTCACTATTATATATAAATTATAGAAAAGTTTATTGAGAAGGTAGATTTTTGCGACTGTCATAACTAGTTTAATGGTTAATTGGTTATAATTATATTATTTTTCATTTAACAGAACATATAAAACAGTTACATTACGACTAATTCCGAATAACATATAAAATTATTCGAAATAAGTACGAATCTGTATTATTGATTAGACGTTTAATAAGAATAGAAAATGTTGTTCGTTCCTTATTATTTATGTGTGAAGATTGAAGATAAAATATTGCTGAAATAATTTTGCAGTAGCAAAAAAATAATTTGATCTTTATTATCATAAAATTCTTAATGACAAAAGCTACTTTGCATAGCATTTAAAAGTCCATTCAGTTATTCCAGAGTTAGACAGATGCAAATATCACTACAAATTGTTACTAAAATACTGAACTACAAAAACATTGTCAGGGTTTATCATGCAAACGAAAATTTTGTACTACAATTGTGCGAATGGTCGTATTTGACGCTCAGGATCGCTAAAAATATTAATTTAAGTTACTTTTGCAGAACTGGTACGGTATCTTTCCAATCTTGACACGTCTAACCAATCATACGAGCTTTTAAAATAACTTAAACTTATTTCGTTAATGAAGACATTATTTGACGATAAAATATATCATGAAATGGCTGACTGTTGATGAGGATATTTCAAAGCATTTGCATTTAATTCGATTCATTAGAAATATTATTAAGTAATAAAATATGCGAGGGATCTGAGGTCGGTCCTCCTGGTACTATATTTTATACGTTATGTATCGTCATTTAAGCCGTGTTACCACGTAAGTTCAGTTGGATTAAGATTAGACTTACGTGGTATCACAGCTTGAAATTTTGAGGCATTAAATACTTAAATTATAATTTTTTTTGTTTAGTTTTCAGAGCTACTTCGTTTAATACAATAACAACTTTATATCCCTAAATATAATGTAATCTTTTTAACTATGCAATCTGCCAGCATACATACCAAATGAAGAAAAATAATAATAGATTATTTACCAAAATGGTTCTCCATGTTGCTTTTGAAGGTGTTAATGATCTTAAGAGTATATCCCTGATCTGATACTTCTCCTATGTGAGGATTTTGATGTTCTTTTGATACCTAGAAATAAGGTATTAGATATAAAAATTTTGTGCACATTTTGATATCGAAGATAATTATATCCAAAATATCCAATTTGGATAATAATAACCAAGATATTCAAGATAATAGCGTCACCATTCGTATGAATACAAAAAGGATTATATAATTTTTCAACAAAAAAATATATATTTTGTATGCAAGAGCTAAATCAGGGTTCGAAATTAGTGGGTGCACAGGTGTGCAGTGAACTTAATATTTTTGCAGTGCACCTACATTTTTTTTTATTTGGATGCAAGCAGTGCACTTAACTTTTCTGAAAAACGCCTACTATTTTTTTTTATTATTGCAAAATACTCAATTATTTCATAATCCGGTTTTTCTGTGTGCCACGCGATTCTGAATAAAGAGCTTGAAATTCGCCTGCAAGTCATTTGACCAATAAAAAAAAATTAAGAATCCGATTTTCACCTTGTGCGCTCACTAGATAACGAGATCATAGTCAGGTTTTACCAGTAATCCCTTGTTGGCACGGAATCTAACATCAACACCGAGCTGCTTTCTGCGCATGCTATTTCATGTTTAAAACATGCTTTTCTTACACTTGCTTCTTTCATCGTGTGTTGGTCAGATATATCTTTATAGCATATTTACATTGGCGTTATAATGAAAAGATAAGCTATACTTAAACAAAAAAAGGTTTCATTGTCACCTTATTTGTCCAAAAATAACTTGTAACTTTTACCACAGAGCATGTAAACAACCTAAATAATATTCAGTGCACCTAATTTTAAAACTTGTTTTAGAATATACATTGTTGAAACAATATATAGTTTTGTTTACCCGGCATTTATTAAACAAGATCCGAGATGTGAAAAAATGTGACAACTTGAATTTCTTGGTGAATAATAGCAGGGAGCGTAAGCCCCTGCTAAATTAAAAACTAAACAGGAAAAAATAAAATAGTCTTTTTTTAAAAAAAAAAAGGAAAGGAAAACCGACTTTAAGAAAAATGTGCTAAAAAATACAAAATAATTTTTAATTTTACGAACAATTTGAAAAAATTAAATTATTTAATATTTTTTTAATTTAATTATTATATACTTATGACAACTTTTTGAAGTTTGTGCCAATTTAAAAAAACGTACCTAAATTTTGGCGTCGATTTAAAAAGTGTTGTAATAAGCATAAAATTGATATTAAATAATTCAACTTGTTCAAAAATTACAAATTATTTTTTTACTTTTTAGTGCATTTTTCTTAAAGTCGTTTTTTGTTTTTTAAATAAAGATTATTTTTATCATTAGTCTAATTTACAATTAAAATTATGTGCAGTTTGCACTTTTTAGAAAGTCAACAAACTACTTTTCATAAAATAAGAGTATTTCGACCTACCTTTATAAAGAAGTTTTGATCACTAAAGCTATTCATTGGTTTAATTTCTGTCACTTCTAGTCCGTAGAGCTTTGCTGACAAGTCGATTGCTAGTTCCACTGAAACCTTCGGCTTAAACATCTCATCCATAATTTTATTTAAAAATTCATCTACATTTAAAAATATTTATGTAAGTACTATTAATTAAAGTCATATATATATATATATATATATATATATATATATATATATATATATATATATATATATATATATATATATGTAAGATATGTTACACTTTTGAAATATTCCATTGTTACAGTATTGATGTTAGATTTTAGTAAGAGGTCAATGAGGTTAAGGGGTGGGAAAGGGGGATGGGAGTGGTTGTTCGAAATTTTATGAATGCATGTGGGCATTGACTTCTCCCTTACTTTGAAGGTCAAGTGTACAAAAATTTCATCAAGATCGGAATAAAACTGTAGATTTGTATAAAAAACAAACAAAGACACTCTTATTTATCTATACAGATTTGTCTAATTTTAAAATTAATCCGTATGAAATTGCTGTAAATCACCCCTGTGAACACAAATATATTAAAACATCGTAAAATGTGCAAAAAATATCTAAATTTTAAAGTTGTCTTTTTAATTATACTAACACTCCAAAATTGTGAAATATATTATCTTAAAATGTTCGTTACTAGAAAATCGTATATCCACGGACAAAAATATAAGACTATGATTCATAGAAAATAAAAGAACAAAAATAGTTACTTTTTGCTTCAATAAAGAGCATTTTAACACAAATATAGTGTGGCATTCGCCCCACTGGTTTAGAAAATTACCTAGCCAGTAAAGACAAGTTTCCTATCCAAGTTTCTTATACCTATCCAATAAAGACAAGTTTCCTGTCCAAGTTTCTTATACCTATCCAATAAAGACAAGTTTCCGATCCTATTTTCATAATAATAAAAAACTACAATTGAAAACGGAATAAACAAAATAGTATGCCCCTTGGCAGAATTCTCGCATAAACAATCCATCCATCGGTTATAAGGAATTTTTTTAATTCCTATTAGGATAAAGGCTTAACAAATCTCCTCACAGGTGGCAACATTACCGATGGGTGTGTTTAAAAACTGCTTAGAAACGAATAATTTCTAAACTCATTTAAAAAAAAAAAAAAAACTCATTTTAAAAAACGGGATTTAAAAAAAAAAAAATTATATTATACAGTTCTACGCCCATTTTTATAAATACTAAGGAAAAACATCTAACAAGAGAGAAGAAGAATTTATTTAAAAAAAAATTAATTATGGAAGATCTGTCAGAGAATAAGTAAAACGTTAGCTTAGAACGAAACCAGCTATATTTAAATGACAGATTTAGTATACGAACAGGAAACTAATATAGCTGGTTTTCATTTTCAGCCACGAACAGTTAAATTCTATTTAAATGTGTTAGCAATTTTTGATTATTTTTTTTTCGCTAATTTATTTGAAAGCACCAAACTCGGAATTAGTCTTTCTATAAAAATCTTTAAAGCTATGAACATTGCGTTTATGTATAAAGGCATAATTTTATGCTAGTAAACCTAATTTCGCTAACTTTTTGAAGGAAATCTCTATTTTCCTTGACTTTGGGGGAAAATTATTATTTTCCCTGACTTCGGGGGAAAATTATTATTTTCCCTGACTGCTCAGATGAGTGGAAACTCAATTTAATGGGCAATTGACGCATTTTTTTTATAAAAACAAAAATATTCAACTCGGACAACCGAAAAAAAAAATCATCCATTGCAAAATTTTCACTTTCTGTTTCGTATTTTTTTTTATACGACTTCAAAGTTGGTCTCTTTTAAAGTGCGCGAAATCAGGCTAATAGCGCACGAAGGGGCTGTGACGTCACAATATCCTAAACACCCGGCGAAGGAGAAACCGAGACACCTGGTAAGCGATCTTCGTTAGGTCTCGGGCGGAAGAAGCGAACCAAACCAATATGACTATTCTCAGCATATTTTCCTTTCTAGTTTAACAAACTGCGTATAGAGATATCGGCTCAAAAAAGATAATTTGTAGCGATTGTGTACAAATACAAATAAATCTAATATTAGGGACACAATTTATCCTTGCGATTTTGGAGCCAAACATTCAAAACGAAAACGCAAATAACTTTTCCTAAATGCATTCATTGGCTCTTGAATATATTCAAATCTTCACAAGAAATTTCATTTTCAAAAAAATTGTTTTAGACGAATAATAATAATTTAATTTTCGAATATTTTGCCCAAACAACGTTTCGAATAGTTGCTTTTTAATTTTGCATCACCACAAAACAGAATAAAAATAATTCTAGCAAAACTGCAAAATAGCTACAATTAAGTCACACTGATAAATTTGAGAATATCCTTTTGATTTGTGTATTAAACTGTATTTTAAAACTAAAAAAAAAATGCGAAACATTTACATACCCGCTTAAACCAAGCATGGACGAATCAAATTTTTACATCGCCGAAAAATATTTAATTTTATTGCTGTGTTTATATTAATAAAATCCAAATTATTAGTACTATTAGTTATTGTTCAGTAGCAGGTGAGGTTTAAATTTTTTTTTGAGGACTAGGAAGCATAATTATGGCAATCCATCCCCTGCAAAAAGTATAATGATATGTCAATCATACAATCTGGTCTTATTTTTTTAACACGTTCGTTGCCGGCCACGCACTGGTGCGTGATGTGTTCTTCAAAACTACATGTAAAAGGCAATAGCTGACTTGCATCCTTTTTGACATCGGAAATTAGCATGTTCATGATTAACCCTGAGAGTAGCACCCTAGGCCTCCAAGGTACGCGAGTTGTTTCAACCCCCCTTCTTAATTTCTAGTTCACCTGTCTTAGAATTTCTCAAAGGGACAGTTGTGAACCAACGTCCTTTTGTTCTAATCGACATCGCACATATTTTAATTTAATCTATAAAAGATGTTTAAATTTTTTTCAAAAACATGAATCTGCCACGGTTTACTCAGCTATCTAAAAATAACAATTATTCCTTGAATGTTAAATTTGAAGACTAGTTTAACTTATACACTTTTTCGTTAAGAAAATGAACATGCAACGAATGGTTCTTCTTGTTTCAAAACGTGCAGGAAATATCTGGCGTAGTCAATTCTAATACCTGAACAAATAGTTTTTAATCTCGAATTTCTTTTAAACTTGTAGAAAAAAGCAGCCAATAGGAGAGCGATTCGAGTAGGAGTCAAATTTTGAGATTTTCCATTCGTTATTCATAACGAAATAAAAAAAATTATGATTTTCATGTGGATATTTGAAATCAGCATGGTTTTTTCATTTAAAAAAAAAGTAGTGTTTACTCAGTTTAAAAAAAAATGTAGAAATTGTCTATTGACCCCACGCAAAAAACATATATTTTGCTAGTTTTTCAAAATAAAATTATATTGCACAGATAAAAAGTTAACAAAAAAAAAAAATTTGAAATTAATCGAAACTTACTATTTGTGGTTTCTTTTGCCATGATTCTTTTAAATATCCGTAGTAGGCGTACCTGTCAGAGTAACTTCGAAGTCTATTGTATCGAATAATCGGATATGTCTCGTGACCGAAACAAACGGATTGAGATGAGGTTTACGCTATCAATATTTATCTTTCTCCTTTGCTATCTCTGTACGATTTACGATTTTAAATTGATTACATACGAAATTGAAAAAAAAATGTTAGAACTGATTTTCTTTGGGGCTGACTTTGACCACATTGACTTTACAATAAAATTAAAAAAATAAAACTGCATGAGTTTGGTGCCCCAATTTTTACAAATATTTTTTATTGTATGCGTTTATCCTGATTTAAAAATAGCGATAAAGGCATGTCAACTAAAACACCTAAATTGTTTTCACTAAGATGACAAGCATACACAAAAAAAATTCAAAGTCCAAGCTTTAATTATTAGATATCGACGGAAAAAAAGTAATAATACTAATATAAAAAACATTTAACTGTAATATATAGTTTAATTAAATAGAATAAATGTTAACATAATACTACAAATTTCCAATACAAATATTTTACATTTTCATTTAAAAAAATATATTTGTAAAAATTGGAACACCAAAAATTCTTGTAGGTTTTTAGTTGACAAAAAGTTACAAATCGCGACAAATGCATATAATAAAAAATATTTGTGAAAATTGGGATCCCGAACTGATGTTTGTTTGTGTCACAATAAATTATTGAACCGTCCTTACAATATACTTTATTAACCACAAGTTGCTATTTGAATTTCTTGGTGAACAATAATAGGGGGCAAAGCCCCTTGCTAAATTAAAAACTAAAAAGGGAAAAATAAAATAAATCTTTCTAATAAAAAGGAAAACCGACTTTAAGAAAAATGCGCTAAAAAGTAAAAAATAATTTTTAATTTTACGAACGCGTTGAAAAAATTGAATTATTTAATGTCAATTTTATACTTATTAAAACTTTTTGAAGTTGGTGCCAATTTACAAAAATCATGCTTAAATTTTGGCGCTGATTTTAAAAAGTTGTACTAAGTATAAAATTGACATTAAATAATTAAATTTTTTCTACGCGTTCGTAAAATTAAATAATATTTTTTACTTTTTAGCGCATTTTTCTTAAAGTCGGTTTTCTTTTTTTTTAGAAAGAATATTTTATATTAAAACTAATACTTTATTTTTAATTCAATATACCAGAAGTTAATAAAATTTAAATTGTCGCAAGCAAAAGCATATTAACTGACCTTGACTGGATATTTTTTTTTTATTTTACTGCGTTTAGAGTTGTGTTTTTTTATTTTATTTTTGCAATATTGCAAAATTAAAAAAAATCACTTTCTTTAATATAATTCTTTAGCCTAAAATTCTAGTTTCCGCAACTATATATAAACAATGTATTAGGAGATGTTAAGAAAAGTTAAGCAATGTAATGTATGTACTGAATATGATAAAAAATTTCAAGAGTATATTTATCTAAAATTATCTCGATTGATCCTTTAACATCTTAAGTTTTTCCATTGAATTTTTTAAAACGAGTAATCTTAGATGAAGGGGGGGGGGGGGGGGGGGCGGAGGGTATTTCCCTACCACTGGATCCGCGCTTGCGAATACAACTACATGAAATTACCGTCTGTATTTTTAAGAGCAAAAACTTAAAAATTAGATTGCAGCAGGTGCAGTACCATGCTAATTTTTAATGAACTTTTTTGGAGTTTAGGATTGTTCACCGTGTTCTTTTTGAACAGCGGTCTCCTTCTTCACAGCGAGAAATTTCCCCATTGTGATATATTTAATATTTGTGTAATGGTGGAGTTTCGCGCCGAGAAGAAGAAGACCGCTGTTCCAACAGAATATGGAGAAAGTTCCGCGACGCCGAAGAAGTTCCGTAGGGTTAGCATGGAGCTTTAGCTCCAGTAATATAAATTTAAGTTTTAGTTTTTAAATAATACCTCCACATAGAAATATTTACTACATACACTGAGATATATTGTACTCATCGTTTATCAAGTATTTTTGATTTGAAATTTCTGTACTTCAATTTATATGGAATAATAAAAATTACTTATTTGGAAAAACAAATATTATAAACAAACTTTTCCATAATTGCAAGCGTAGCAACTAAATAAACAAAAGCAAAGTTGTCTGCAGAATCCTGTAATAAATCCAACTACAAGTCCAATTGAACCGCCATTTGTGGTCACAAACGAAATGTTTTTCAAGCTAATGACGCAGATGACTGCTCTTACGGAAAAGGTCGCTTCTCTTGCTGAGAGCGTTAACAAAATAACCCAGCAAATCACCCTTTAATGTCCACAAACCAACCTAAATTCTCAATTATTTCTTGGAACTGTAATGGACTATCTAATAAAATCGGGGAGCTGAGAGAGCTTGTGGCTAGGCAACTTCCTGATATAATATTAATTCAAGAAACGAGACTCTACTCAACAAATAAAGTTAGCATGCCAAATTACATCTGTATTAGAGATGATAAAGTTGATCCCACACCTACTGCCCCTATTCATAAACTAGGCACAGCAATATTCATTAAATCAAACATCCCGGCATACAGAGTCCCCTCTCCTCTCTTAGATAACATAGAATCCACAATTATCACTGTAAACCCGAAAGGCCTCACGACATTTTCCATAGCCTCAATTTATATTAGAAATAGCCCAACCCTCTCTCTTGGGAAAGAGCTCATCACACTTCAAAAAATTGGCAACTCTATGATCCTTTTTGGCGATCTAAATGCAAAATCACTTCGATGGAATCACTGCAAAAATCTAGCAGGGTACAAGATCGAAATCTTCGCAGATAATAATGGCTTCGAGATAGCAGCCCCCGACACCCCAACCAGGTTCGGTACTCATTCATACTCAACAATTGACTTGGCACTCATCCGTGATATTCCGTATAACTACTCAATTAAATCTATGGCAGAGCTCAGCTCTGACCATAACCCAGTTTCACTGATCTTCTCAGTTGACATACCTAGAACCAATGTAGATATGTACTACAAAACAAATTGGGAAACCTTCCAAAGTAAACTCGTAAACCAAACTCTCCCTGAAACTGCCCCCACCTCCCCCAGTGAACTGGACGAAGCTGTAACTAACCTAACTGATAATATTATTCAAACACATGAAAACTCCTCAACCGAAACCTCACGTATAAATGGTATTCACGTAACAAGCCAAATCACAAACCTTATCAAAAGGAAAAATCATGCCAGAAGGGACTGGCAGAGGTATCGTGATCCTACCGACAGAGCACTTATGCGTAAACTCCAGGGGGAGCTTAGAAACGCAACCAGTAAAATAATACAAAAAGACTGGAATGATTACCTTGTCTCTCTAGAAGTTGGAAACGGCTCAATTTGGAAAGCAGCTCGATCCCTTAAAAATAAACACAAACCGATACCACCGCTTCAAAGCGGAAATTCCATGGCGCTTACGGATACAGACAAGGCAAATGTAATCGCCGATACATACGAAGCCCAATTCAATGAAAACCCTACAACTAATCACCAGTTTAACACAGATGTCTTAAACTCTGTTGACAACTTTCTCCTCATAAAACCATGTAATACATATGAACCTGTCCTACAAATTGAAGTTACTGACGCAATACGAAATCTAAAAATAAAAAAGGCCCCGGGGAAGGAGGGGATAACTAACAAGATGATGAAGAACCTCCCACCCAACTTCATTGCATACTTTGTACTTATTCTAAATACAATGTTCCATCTTAACTATTTTCCTACCCCTTGGAAGAGCGCGAAAGTAATTCCAATTCCAAAACCAGGCAAAAGCCCAAAAGAACCATCGTCCTATCGACCTATCTCCCTGCTACCTGTTCTAGGCAAAATTGCCGAACGAACTATCAGAGATAGAATCCTAAATTTCCTCACCATAAATAAAAAACTAATCCCACAACAATTTGGGTTCATGAAAGAGCTTTCAACTACGCACCAACTATTAAGGGTAACGGACTTCATCTCAGAAAGTCTTTCTAAAAAGGAAAGCACGGCAGCTCTATTCCTCGACGTTGCTAAGGCCTTTGATCGTGTCTGGATCAAGGGCTTGATCCACAAATTAATCTCATTAACTGTCCCTGATAATCTCATTCATCTTATCCACTCCTACCTAAAGAACAGGACCTTCGCTGTCTCGGTCCGAAAATCCCTTTCAACCATTAGATTAGTTAAAGCAGGAACTCCCCAAGGTTCTGTCCTGGGGCCCCTGCTTTTTAACGCTTACATTAACGATATTCCCCAACATAATAAAACCATGCTAGCCCTCTTCGCAGACGATACTGCAATAATGGCCACTGACAGAGAACTAATCACGGTAACCGAATTCCTCCAAAGTCATATCAAACTTCTGGAACAATGGCTCAACAACTGGAAAATCCAGATAAATGTCGAAAAAAGTGCAGCCGTCCTATTTACTAACAGACGAAAAGTCCCTGATGATCTAAAATTAAACATGTTCAATACGCAGCTTAATTGGCAGGAGTCAACCAAATATCTTGGGGTCATTCTTGACAAACGCATGACCTGGAAATTCCAGATCAAACACATTCGTAACAGACTAACTGTCGCTCAAGCCACCCTCCGTTCACTCATCTCCAAAAGATCCCCACTTAACATAGACAACAAGCTCTTAATCTACAAGACAATGCTCCGACCCATAATCACGTATGCCTCGCCAATTTGGGCCTCTGCGTGTAAGACAAGACTAGACGAACTGGAAAGAGCCCAATCTGGAATTATCAAAATAAATATTGCTAGATCCCCTTGGTTTATTCGTATACTTGATATACGAGATTCCCTCAGCATCCCCTCACTCTGTGAATTTATGGGTAAACTTGCTACCGATTTCTACACAAAAATACCACACATTGACAACCCTGAGTTACAAAAACTCGAGGTGTATGATTACACCCTTTGGGTAAACAGACGGCGACCCAGAGCAGCTATGAAGCTCTGCAAATAATCCCCAGCAGTTCCATTTCAACCTGACATGTTTTCGCTTGATCTATTGTGATGTCCCTAGACTAAGCTAATTTAGTAATGTATTGCCCCAGATTTGTTGTAAAATAGAAATGTAATTCACCCTCTCATGTTGTAAAATAGAAATGTATCTCACCCATGTATCTTGGGCTTCATGCCCAATATTTTTCACTGTGCTACATGTTTTATATGTCCAAAGGAGTTGAAAAGAACCTATGAAATGTAGGTCTTTCATGGAAAAAAAAAGGCTCACGCCCTGGTAGTTTATTCACCTCTCATATTGTAAAATAGAAATGTAATTCACCCATGTAATTTTGAGGCATCATGCTCATTCTTTTTTCACTGTGCCACTTGTTATGAATGTCCAAAGGACTTGAAAAGAACCTATGTAATTATAGTCATTTTCATGGAAAGAGGCTCACGCTTCTATTTTTAGTGCTTTAATATGTTGTTTCGTCTTCACGTCCTGTGTTGTCCCTGTTCTGTCCTTACTTGTTTTTACATGTCATTCAAATCTATCATAAAGTCATGTTGATATAAATAATAGTTATACAGGAGGTTAAAGGAGCTACGCTCCTAAGGTACTCCGCACGCTTCGCTCAACTCAACTCAAGAAATCGAAACAAGTAGTAAGTTACCATGTTAATACGTCACGTGAAACTCCTGTATTTTAATCCGTAATGCACTTAAAGCTTAACTGTAACTTTATTGTACGTGTTTGTAAAAACAAATTTGGCAACAATCGTTGTTTCGATTTCGATTCGACTAGACTGGCGAAGGTTACACAAAATAGTACAATGCGACGCGAGTAGGCGTGGCCAGGCATACCTACGTCATGAAAGTGGTAAAGTTGTAAAAATGAATATTACTTTCTGGTTTCGAACATTGTCGCAAAATAATATTTTGTATTAGTATATTTATTATTTACCTATTTTCCTCTCTAACCGTGACGTTTTTAAAATTGTTTACTTGTTCTTCTTCATTCTTTCTTTTAGATTAAATCGCTAAACTTCAAATTTTAACGTTGAAATTTGTGTTATTTCAATTTGTTGTCAGTTTTTAATGAAACATCCAGAATATAGTATTTAAATTATATTAGTTAATTTCTAAAAATATTTTATCTTTAGTTAATTGTTTATTTAGTTAGGCTAGTTTCCGTTGCTGCACTTATTAATTTATATTTATTTGGGAAGCTACTTCTGCTTTGTTCAATTCATTGTAGTGAGTTAATTTGATTTGTATACTCTTTTGCACTGCTAATGAGGGTCCTAGTTTATAGGCGATTCTATTATTAAGTGCATGGGATTACACCTGAGTCATGGATTATTGAACATAATATAATATATAAACCTTTTCTATGTTCCAAGATGGGTTACAGAGAACATTTCCTCTCTCGGTAAATTCATAGTGTACGGTAGGGTGCATCAAACGCCCCATGTTTTTAAAAATTTCATGGAAATTGCCTGTCCCTACCCACACAACACAACTGCTCTATTTTACGTATATAATACGTCGAAACAGCTCCATGACATCCTCGACGTACATAAGTTAGCCATAAGCCCACAAAAAAACACGTCTTATGTACATACTTTTGTTGTACTTCTATAAGATGTCTAATATGCACTATAGATGTTTTATAGATATCTATGAAAGTACCTCTGATGGAGGTGCTTTTTTTACGTCTTATAGATATCTATTCATGGAAGTTTTCTGGTATATTCATCTAAGAGATGTCTAAAGTAGCGCTTACAGAGGTCCACGGAATAAGCAAGCCTGATTGGCTGAATAGTCTCGGCGACCGCGTGATCTTTGGCGGGATGCCGCGAGAAATTCGTTGAGAAGCGTCATGGCGGAAAATTCGTTAATAGGCGTCTGTAGCGGGATGAAGAATGCTTTCAAAGCTTTCATTTCTATTAAATAAAGGTAAGATATATAATTATGATGTCTTGATACGTACTTCGGCGTATTTTTCATGTAGAGTTTATTAATATATTTTAAGATTTACAAACTCAAAGCTTGTTGATGAACTTCCGTTTGTGTTGAAACACGGCCGAACTGGACTATGTGTAGCTATGTAATTTTATTTGGGAAATATTCCATTATAAATACTCTTAAACATATTTGTAAATATTAACTTTTTATTACTAATTGAAAATAAAAAAATAACTTGCTAGCCGTATTTTGCGTTAAAATAATAGTAATACACTAAATTGTTTTGTTGAATATCAGATTATTACAATAATGTTTTTCCGATTAATTCCCAACTTTATGATATTTATAGATGAATATAAATTCTCATTTAAAATAGTAAAATTGTTAATTTCTTCAGAAATGTATGCAATTAACTAGGTAATTACTAATTTATTGATAAATAATTAACCCTAGAATACTAACAATGTGTTTACCTTGCCAATGGATACTTATAATAGACGTATGGTTAGTATTGTAAAATTAATAACTAATTGCTAATTATTGTCATATTAGCCTATGTTACATTGGTAAATATCTTGGGATTGGAACTAGTTACACAAATTTTAATCTACATATACCTTAATTGAATATCTACATTGATATTCGAATATCTACATTGATATTCAATTAAGTTTTATCAATATTTGTTGAATTAAATAGTGTTTAAAATGATTTGTCATAAACAATTTTGAATAGCAATGCAATATTGAAATACGTAAACAAACAAACACGTTAAGATTTTGAAACGTATATATTAATATTGATTTTTACTACTAATCAAAAAGAAATATAAGCTAGCTTTCTTTTGCCAGTATAAGTGGATAAATAAGACTATTGACACAATACACTAAATTGTTATGTAAATAGTAAGCACTACTTTTCGTGATAGAAAATAACAGTAGATTATTTTTAGGTAGAATGATATTCAGTTAAAAGGTATTTTTTGTTTTATTCTTAATGCCCTTTTAATGTTTTAGATCCTCAACAACGATGGAACCAGAGTGAAATCCTGCAAATCTTGTTACCAGAGGGTGAATTTGCACCCCAGATGTTGCAGCTGTTGATTGATACGCCTGAAAATGACACATGAGCTGATGCGAGCAGAAGTAAAAGGATAATAAGTTGCTATACAGTAAGATTTTTTTTATATAATGGATTTTGGTACCTCACATAATTTAAAATGTCAGTTTTCCTTTTGACACAATACTAAAGAAACCGGTAGCACATAACAACTATATTTATGTTTATTATTATTAGTAGTAGTAGAAATGTTTAATTATAATGTTTCCTGATGTATTTATTGAGAGCCTATGTCTTTTACAAATGGGGGAAACACTTAAATATGGAAAGGGGTAAATGTTGAACTTTTAAGTATGCATATCACAAGATTTACGATCTTGAACTAAGAATAAAGGTTTTTTAAATATTAAATAAAAAATGAATATTTCCTTACGTTTTTGGGACATTTTATTACTATTTTTAGAAAAATTAATTTTGCACGCTCAATTGAATATTTTGAGTGTCCGATGGGTAATTGATTTTTCTGGTTCTTGAATTTGAACAAATTATCGTTAAATAAATTACTTAATGACAGATTAATTAATTATTTAGTAAAAAAATCTTTTAATAATTCTTTTGTAGCAAATATTTTTTTAAAAATTTTCCTCAAACTATTAGGTTTTTAAATTCTTGTAAAATTAAGTATCTCTCAATATTGGGTGATAAGCAGGAATATCTGAAGATCCTAGACTGTGATACAACATACATGAGTTGTGAAATGAATAATTTTAAACTTTTTTTGTATTAATATGAAAATATATATATCACATATTCGTATATAATTTTAAGCCATTCTTTCTTTTTGTTAATTCATTAAATGAGTTATACAAAATAAATATGCATGATGAGATGTGTTTTGTGTGTTTGAGATTTATAAGTAAGATTCAGGGATTATTTTTCTGTAGATTAAGTCAATCGTGTGTCATCTATTGTATACTACATTTCAAGGCTTGAAATAAGCTCCAGCAATGCCGCAAGTTACTGTAAAATTGACGCAAAGATTATTGCTTCTCACAGCAAACATTGCTGTAAATATTTAACCTGATTTTTTTTTCTAATCCAAAAGCCGTAATTTTCAAAATGCAGTAGCGGAGTTTGTTTCCTTCAAATTATATATTTCACAAACTAAGTTAGTCAATTTTTTTTTCTTTATTTATAGTTGTGCAATTGCTTTAAAATTAGGTTGGGATTTCTAATTGATAGCGGGTACTTCTTGACGACTTTTTTGGGCGATTCACTTCTCAATGCGAGACTAGGACAATTGATAACAAATATGAAATGATAGGAATTTCCATGATTGGTTTAAAGAGTTGCATGATATTACACATACATCGTAAATTGAAAATAAGAATTATTCTTTTTCAAATAGTTTTTTTAAAGTATGCACTTGTATTTTTCCTAAGATTTTTATTCTTTTTTAAAGGGTATAACAGAATATAAAGTTATATAATAAATTGACATTCAGAGTTATTCTTTTCGAATAGAATTGCTTTAAAGTACACACTCGCATTTTTCTAGTACACAGCAACATATAAATGTTGTTATATGTAAGTACCCTTTATTGCTGTTGGTAGGCTGCTAGCAAATGTGGTTTGGTTGAAAGATTTTTTTTTTATGAGATGTATGTTGATAGTTTGAAAGATGTTAGTAATATGAATGCAAGTGTGAGGAAGGGTATATGGTCTGAAAACAGTAGGTTGAGCTTGTCTGAAATTCTTTTGTATACTAGTTTTTGGGTAAATTAATGCAACCAAAAGGGTGTGATAGAGGATATTGATTGCATTTCTAGAACTGTGTTTGACATTGCCCGGTGCCAAAAGTAATGTGCCGGTGCCTCAAACGAATGCTCGTTTTTTTTAAAGCAATGTGCCTAGTAATGTAATCGGGATCCAATGTACTGACGCCTATTAAAGTTGTGCCAGGTGCCAACTCAGATGATGTCCTCGTCATCTGACCATGGTTTAAAAATACGAAGCATTGCTCCCTGTTCTTTCCTTTGGGATAAGTGTTAAACTGTTGCAAGTAGTCGAATTTGCAGCTCTAGTGCGATGTTACCATCCATCGTGCAAACCAAATAGAAATGCTTCGAAATGAATTTGCAACTGTCACTGATAGCCTGTTATGCAAAAAACGTCATCCGATCGTAAATCAATCTTGTCATCTGACCATAGTTAGAAAATACGACGCAATGTTTGAGCTGTTACTTGTAATTGTGTGTTTAACCGGAAATAACCATAAAGTTCATAGAGAAAAACAACGTATTGGGTCATTTCGCAACTGCTTGAGAACACTGCCTACCCACTGGATGCAACTCTTTACCTAAAATTCATTTAAAAAAAAACAACTGAAAATTACAGATCGCAGAATCGGTTTTATTTCAAGTTTTGCCTTGAGTTCAATGGCTTTTTTCTGAGAGCTTATAAAAGCTCACAGGAGTATTTGCTGCCATTTCAAAATCTTATTAGCTTTGCTGCATTCTATTGGACAATTTAATTTGAGGTTCGGAATAAGAAATATCTTCCATAATATATATATATATATATATATATATATATATATTAAAGAATCATTCCAGAGTGCAGAGGTTCAGTATTTGTATTAAAAACAGTAATAATTTTTTTCTTAAAAAGGCCATTTCTTATTTTCCTAAGTACTGAAAATCTCGGGAATACAGCTTTTGTCAGAAATCATACTTGTTATTTTGATTTCGTGTAATTTTTAGTAATCACCAACTTGCATAATTAAGTTTTACAGATATAAAAAATATGCTTTCAAGAAATGTTAGATAATTTGAATTCAAAATAATTCTTTTTCTAAATCAATGCAATTTTAAATACTTTATTCCCTTTTTGTAGGTTGCTGTGAGAAGAAATTGCTTTGGAGGATGAGCTGGATAGCTATATTGAGAATGTTGTGAAGGACTGGATGTGACAGGCCATGAACAAGAATTAATACTGTGTTAATAATGTGCAATGTAAAATATGTGATAAATAATCAATAATAATAAATTGATAAACAATCAATAAACTTGTGTTCCTACTTAAGATTTTTCATTGCAAAGACTAACACTTTCATATTTTATAAATACATGTTTTTATCAATTAATGCTTAAATGTATTGGTAAATTTCATAGTCTAAGCTGAAGTAAATTTAAAGGGCTTTATAAATTAATAATGCATATTATATAATAAATTAAATAAATGATTAAAGTAAATAGTCAAGTATGAGTGTCACTAACAATTATTAAATTAGTATTTAAGCAGTTTTATATTTAATTTTAGTTTTTCGAAAACATTTAGAAAAGTTATTTTTAATTGCAAATTAAAAAAAATAATTAAGTTCTCTTAGTGTGCCTACAATATTTATTATTTACAAATTATAGCACAAGTCTTCAGTTTCTCAATAAGAAGAATATTAAAACTAATTTTGTAGTTATGTCTTATTTGATTTTAGTTAAAAAGAAATAAGCCTGACTGATATGCTAAAATAAATATAAGAATAAAAGTTGTGAAATAAAACCAAATACAAGATGAATTTGCAATATTAACTACTAAATAAATAAAATCCAAATGTAAAGAAAATAATTGAATACTTCAGAATCGATTCTTATTTTCTTTAGTTTTTGATTTTGCATATTTAGAAGTAAATATTGTATATATCACAGACGTTTGGTTTACATCTATCAGGTGCTAGAAATATATATTGTGGATATTATAGACGTCCGTTAGAGATAAAATTGATTATAATTTAGAGGTGTTATAGACGTGCGATAGATGCGAATGAGATATTTATGGCTGTCTAGTATATATCCACGTTATCCAAATTATGGATATCGTGGATGACCATAGACGTTTTATAGATCTCAAAAAGAGCACACATGTTGGCTCTAGAAAACGTCCATAAGACGTTATCGGTACGTTTTTGGATAGCTTATGGATGAACCTGTTATCCATGGATGACGTTGATTAGACGTCATATAGACGTATGTGTGTTGTCTGGGTATGTTATTTTTGTTCGAAATGCTAAAAAAAATTATATACGTAGAATTTTGTAAAAATTGAATAACATCTATGTGGTCCTCAAGTCCCAGGAATGTACAACAAAAACGAAAATTCTGAAAAAAAAATATATAATAATGTATGCTTTAATAAAACAATGCAATTAAGATTGTTTTGTGATATAATAAAAGAATATATAATCATATACTATTAACTTTCTAATATCAATTTAATTCGTACAAGTACACTCAATTTAAACTATAGTCAATTTCGGCCGTTTTCGCAGATTTCTCTGTTTTTGTCGATCTTGTTCGACGACCTGCAGAACATGTTGGTAGTGATCTTCATATTTTGCTGATTCTATGAAATCAGTACTTAGCTTCACCCCTCGTTCTGCACAGTCGTTGACAACATTCAATGCTTGCAACTTTGTGTGTGTGTGGTGTAGGATACAGAACTAAACCATTCTGAAACATCTTCTATTAAAAAATTTGAGTCTAGTTCAAATAGATAAAATAAAATCCAAGAATGCGTTTCAACTGAATTAGAAATAGTTGTATTTACAGTGAGATTTTTGGGAAATATGGGTTTTTCAAAATCCATACCATATCAACCTTGAAATTTAAAAGCAGTATCAGTGGAATTTAGTATTGTAGCTAGCATTGCATCAGCGATAGCTTTTCGTTCTTGTGGTGGAACTCTGTTGCTCCAAAGGACAAGTGGAACCATCTCATGTAAGATACTAACAGTAATGGTTTTCAAAAGTGCTAATTGCACTTTCAGATATGATGGGATGGACAACCTTGTACATTATAAGAAAACATAGCATTTGTAGGACATTCCAAAGAGATATTATGGCAGAATCACAATACCATGTGCTGTAGGTGAGAGCGGCAAAGTCACACAGTTTGACATGTTGTTGTGCCGGTAGGTAGTTGCTGCTCAAGAAGACAAATTTTAATCATGTATAACAGTTTGGCTATCCAACATGCTTTGTGCAAAGCTCCTGGTCGGTTTAATTTTACTGCTTGTGTAATATTGGGAAAGTCAAGACAAAGTATTAGACAAAGCTTTGTGAATTCCATATAATCATCTGTATTTTCCAGAATCGATGGCACATTTTGCTGCATAGATTGCACTATCTCCAAGATCATTAATTTTGCTTCTCGCTGGCACATTCACTGACTTTGGGTCATATGGTTCAAATTCACCATCATCTTGATCAAAATTGTTACAAAATAGTTTAAATAAGGTTATACCTAGTAACTTAGAAGCCTCGACCTTTAAGTCACCAAAACATGAGACAAAATGACTTCTCTGATATGAAGGCGGCAAGCTGACCAAAGAAGTTTATGTCCCAATTTATTTTGCTCTCTGACACAAGCAGCAGTAACATGGCCTGTGTTGGAAGAAGTTGTGTCAAATATCATGTTCATAATTGTTTGTACATTGCTAAGAAGTCGGTTGCTCATATATTAAGTCGGCAAGGATTGAGTCGCATTTACTATTAGTTCCTTGGGGATATGCAGGCACACCAAGAATCTTTTGCTGGTGAACGTTTTTTTTATTTTGTACTTATTGGACATTGCTGTTGAAAGTTTTTTATTCCAATGCAGAGTTGTATATTTAAGAAAGCACCACTCTTACTTGCAAGCAGTTAAAATTTCCATTGCAACTTGCCTATTCTTGTTCTGTCTGCTGTTGTACAAGATGCTGCAATTGTACATGTATCTCCTCCTAGTTCTGTAATGTTTTTATATATGCTGCCTGTTGTCCCGGACTCATAGCTAGTTGAAACAATATTAGGTTTCTGCATAATGTCGTATGGGATGAATAAACTCGTTCCCTTTCTTTTATATCGATGATGACTTTGAGTACTTATTGACAGTCCTTCAAAATCAAAGTTTTTATTTTTACATAATTTGTGTCACTTCGTTCATCAAAATCATTGTATCACTGCATTAGAGCACCGTTATAAAAAGTGCATTTTACTTGATAGAGGAAAAATTAAAAAAAAAATTTGTTCCTCAGGCTGGAAACTTTTTACTCCATCCTCGTATATTGGTGGGGGGGGGGGGGGGTTGGCAGGTATGAGTACCAGTAAAGGTCTAGTTAGTTGACAAATGACTTCAGATTTCCACCAAATCTTAAGTAGTAAAAATAATTTTCAGTAAACTATAATAAAATGTATTATAACATAATATTACAAACTAGCTAATTTTTCTTTTGCAAAATTTGGTTTACTATGTAAGTTACGCTATTCTTTTAACTTTCTTAGTTAAAAATTAAACTCTCTGATGGAGAATCTAAATGAAATTAAGTTCATAAGTTATTTCCAATGGATATTGTTAATAATTGATGCTTGTAATGCTGTATTGAAAATTTTAGATCTTGTAAATCTGCCACCATGTAAATGAAGATCAATTATATTAAATAGCTGCACATAGTGTTACATAGATGAAAACCATCAGTAAATTTTAAGATTTTAATTCCTCCTGACATTACACAAAATGATTATTTTAATTGTGGAGTTTTAATGATGCATTTCATAAGTCAAAAAATTATTCATTAAAGATTTTAACACAGATAAATTTAGAATATTCATACATGGTACACAGTAGCAGTAATAGTATAACAAGTATTTTAATATGTTTAAAATTTGTTTAATAAAATGTCTCTTATTGAATATATTTAAGAATCTATTTATATTAATTTAAATATTAATGCTAATTATTCAATTCTTAATTTTACTGCTAAGAAAGACTAAGAAATATTAGGAAAGGTCCATCATACAGTGGTCTGTCTTGCATCTGCATTCATAAATATCATCTGGGGGGGGGGGGGGGGGGTGCGACAAAAATAATCTAAACTTGAAGTATTTTCATTTGCTGTCTGTTAATAACCGTAAAAATATTAGTGTGCACTCTAATAATGTGTTTTTTGTTTTCAGATTTCCCTTGGATTAGAAAAATACATCTTGCAATCAAGATTTTAAAAAGATATTGAAGAATGTTTAATTTATTATTTTATGTCATTGTAAATTAATGTTTGTGTGCAAAAATATTTGTAATAAATGAGAAAAAAAATATTTTTATTGTTATATGAGTTATTTTATTTCAATTATCTTTATAAAAATAATTTCTTAGTGGAAAGGAACTGTCAAGTTTCACCAAAAAAATATAAAAAATATTTTTTTTTAAAAATTTAATAAAATTTTGCATTATGAAAACAAATAAAACATACTTTTAGGAATCGTCAGAAAATTTCAGGAATTTGTTCATTTCTTTTTAATTAACTTTTTATAGAACATATAATTTTAAACTTTAAGTCTATTAAATTAGTTTAAAATTTGCTATTTTAAGTACAAGTTATCATTAACTTCTGGAGTTCTGCTTTCTGCAGAATTTAATTTGCTTCTCCAATTAAAATTCCTTAAAATATGCTTTGCTACGATTCATATTGGCCCTTTTCTTTTAACTCGGGATCTTTCTAATATTCATTATTCAGATGTTTGGTATAAGTAACAAAATCCAGGAATAATACTAAAACGGATAACGTACTGTATTCACCTTGAAAAGTAGCTCAAAGTGAAATAAGGAAAGAACATACGTTTTTAAAAAGTTTATTGTAAATAAATTTTTGTAAAGTCTTCATATCCCTAAAGATTCTGTTATTAAATTTTCAATTGTAAGCAGTCAAATTGTATCGTTTGAGTATGCTGATGTTTTTTATCTATATTTGCAAATTTGATTACTAAAATAACAAAGGGAATGTGTTGTATTACTGAATACATATCTAAAATAGCATTAATTTATGAGTTTTAGGACATAGAAATATGTTCATTCAAAACAAAATTGTTAGTTAAACGAGTGTACAACGTAATAAAAATTTAATCTATAAGGCAATTTTCCAAAATATTCCTTGAATTTGGTTAATTTCTTAAATAATTTTTTCATTACACAGGATATTTTGGGAAAAATTTGTTAATGTTTTTATTTGGAGTAATTAATTGATTGTAACTTTTATTTTACAAAAAAACCGTTTTCTATAAATATATATATATTTTTTTTTTGGAAAACTAATTCCTTAAAAAAATGAAAAGTCAGACGAAAAAACACAAAAGCAAACTTAAAACGAAATGACAAGTTAGACTATTTAATGAAAAAATACAGACTATAAATATATGACACAAAAAAAATGACAATATCTTTCAGATAGTCTCTGCCTAACCTCGTTGCTACTTATAAAGGATAGATTCGGTCTTCCGATGACTGCGAAAATTTAATCGCAATATGGAGGGAGGAGAAACATGTTGGGAAAAGAAAATAAACAAATGCATTAAAAAACTTTTTTAAATTGATAAAATATAGAAATTAAATTTTAAATCATAATACGAAATTTATGATATATTGCCTATAAATTATAAGTAACAGTTCAATAAAAAAAATTATATCAAATCAATGTTCATTTTGTTTTATATAATTCCAATATATTTTGTTCCACTTGATTTGTCAGCCATTCCCAGGGCCCGATTAAGACATTAAGAAAAGCCCGCCTTTAAATGGAGGCCCAATTACTCTCAAATAGACCCTGGAACATCAAATCGAACTTTTATAAACTTAACCTTTGCCCTCAATGACAGTCTAATATAACACATTATAAATAATATAAAGAAATACATTAATAAGTAATAGAATTCCTAATATTCTGTATAATTTGATTTTTTTTTAATATTTGAACAAATTTAATACAAGTTACAATTTTTGTTTACTATAAAGTTTATAATCCAATTTTGTTAAGGTAAATTTAATAGTAAACTATGACGGGGTGTTCAATATTTACATGAAATGTGCGAGTTGGGGGCCCCTCAAAAAAGTAAGGTAAGACTATAATGGGCTTCACTGGGCCTATTCGGTAATCAAACCCTGCCCATTCCTTCATATTTCAAGCTTCTTTGACAGACAGGTAAAACGATGCACTTACTTCACCAATTGCGTGAATTATAGTATATGGACCAAAATTCATCGCTTGAATGGGAAAACTTTACGTTTAAAAAAAAAATGTAAGCTTTTTTTTAATAAAAAATTGTATTCAAATTTAAATATGGTTTTACAAATGAAATTTTTTTTTCATCCATTTATTATGCATTGCGTTTTTTGCGTGGAGAAGAATGAAATATCTCGGTAACTGGCAGTTTGTTTAGAAATATTCTTGAATTGCAATAAAAGTAACATTTTAGGATATTAAGACATCCTTTGCACCATACTGTCTTATTTCTGGAAGATCCCAGAACCATCTTATATCGAAAGTCCTGTGGAAGTCCCATGGTTCTAAAATAACGAGGTGCATGTATGAATGTGTGTGTGTGAATGTGTATGTGTTCCCGGGTCTTTCCTTCGAGATTGACCCCGAACCGTCGCCAATAGCCCACTGTGCAACTCTAGTGCGACGTTAATTAACAAAACCAAACCAAACCAAACTTGTGGAAGTCATAAGATCCCGCTGTAGAACCCGGACGGTAATGGGGATTTTTGGGGGCAATTGGGATGTTCAGAGGATGTCTCTGTGGTTGTGTGGGCGGGTTTGATCATCATCATGTGCGCAACGATTTGGAAATCGAATCGTTATCAAAATTGATCCTTTCGTGAACAAACACAATTTTCACCTTGTAGGGACTGATGCACATTAAATCTGATCGGGGTTAAAAGTCCTGACGCCACTTGAGGTTGCGCCGACTACCAAACTCAGATGTTGAACTCGTCATCTTAACTTTGGTTAAACAATACGAGGCTTGATTTGGTTAATTAACGTCTCGCTAGAGTTGCACAGTGGGCTGTTGGCGATAATACGGGGCCTATTCTCAAAGTCAAGGCCCGGGAACGAAGCCTTGTAATTTTGAACTATAGTCAGATAACGAGGACAACATCTAATCTGGAACCCTACGCAACCTCATTAGAGAGGGGTCACAGGTTTCAAGTCCACCCAATCTGGCATGAACATCTACACAACTGGAATAGTTGATGGTAAAAACAACTGGTGGTGACACAACTGGAGCAGGTGATTGCACAAATGGAGGAGCTAGCGGTTGCACAACTGGAGGAGCCAGCGGTTGTACAACTGGAGCCCGTGAAAAGTCACCGCGCCAGCTCTTTTACCTGTGAGCATGTGGGTGGAAACCAGAGGATATTTTAAAGATGCTTTTCTGCAAATGCTTTTCTGTGGTCAGAGATAGGATGATTGATAAATCCTGATAAGATAGCTGAACCCCGATGTTAACCTTTTCTCGTGGACTCCGTAACAGTAAATTGCACTAAGGCTGTGGGCTAATTCCAAAGCGGGGGGGGGGGGGGGGGGGGGGGGAATTTCGAGTATGAAGGCAGGGAAAACAGTTATCATAGCTTTGTGGAAGGATGGCTGGCCTTACAAATAAGAGGCGTGTAACTGTCTGACGGAGGGGTAGTTAACAATCCTTCTGCAAAGCACGCAGTTTCCGGAATAGGGTCATTCAGGTGTCGAAATACTGTGAATCGCAACTTAAGACTATTTGTCTGATTTTCGCATTTGCTTGCATTTATTAGCTGTATGAAATTATCTAAAAGCAATAGCATTTCTCTATATCTCATTTGGACAGGCGCATTTTTTTTGTCCTGTCTATCTAAATAAAAAATTATATATATATATAATACTATGATCTGTCATTTCCTTTTTTTTTCTTCTGTTACACAAACTCTAAAAATGCTTCCACATCATAGTCTCATCTCCTAACACATTTTAAAGTAAGTTTTCAAATTTAATAAAAACTATAATTGGAGTAAACAAATGAATTTATAAATGCTTATTGAATATTTTCATTAATTAATGTGTGAAAGAATTAAAGGAAAATAAGTAATTTTTAGTTATCAATATACCTTGGAAAGATAAAGTATTTTAGACTACTAAGTATGATTTACTACTATATATATTACATTAATTTCACTTTTATTAAAAGAAGATAAAATATTTATTTAAAAATGAAGTAAAATTATATGTTGGTTTTACATTTAACTTGTTTTGAACCAGTAATGAATACTTATAATATAAACAATGTTCAAAAGTTTACGTTAAACAAAAAATAAGATTTCAGAAGAAAAACTAAATCATTTCGTATCAAAGCAAAACTGTGCAATTACATTACATTAAGCTGAAATATAATTAAGATATAAACGTTAAAATCTTAGAAAAAAATGTAATGCCAATATTTTCTCATTAAACACTCAAAAGTTAACAAAAAAATAACATGAATAATTTAATTTTTAAATAACTTTATAATAATTGAAGAATTAAAGTATAATTTGATTTAAAAAAGAATAGTATTTGAGATAATAAAATATGTGTTGAACATTAATTTCATATTACCTCTCATTTTAAAATTGAAACGCTAGTACAGTGCAATTAAAAAATTATGTATGTGTGTGTGTGGGAGGGGGTATACTATTTCCATACCCTATTTACTATTATAAAAACTACCAGAAATTAGTAATTATGCTGATTAGCAATTGTTAATTATCAATGCGTTATTAATTGCATCAATACTTAAAGTTAGAAATTTAAAATTTTAATTAATTTCGTATTAAATTTATGAATGAGTTTTTGTGTCCAAGATCTTATTTGGGATACTCCAAGAAATTTTTAATTGAAATCCTATTCGAGAGCTTGCATATGAGCTTATGAACTCTGTGAACATACCAAAGATATACAGAAAGCTCACACGTGTGGATCCTCTCTGTGTGAAGCAGACGGCTTTTCGCCCTCCTCTCTTCTCCCTGTATCGGAATCGCTTGCTAGCTGTCTACAAACCTGTTATCACTGAAAAAGAAACTTTTATCTGCTTCCCAAAATGCATTACGCCGAATACCTCATTTGTGCGCTACTATGCATGTACATTGCCCTATCTTTTCTTCTTCATTATCTTTGGTTGTCCCAGCCTACATGTAAAGGTTAATAAAAACTGAATGCATAAAATGCAAAAAATTATTTATTTGTCAATTCAAACTAAATTAATTTACTTAATTTAACAACAATGATTGATACTTTTCCCTGTAGGAAAAGAATAAAAAATAAATGGGCGTAAAATCCACGTGATTACTGGGGCTTTTCTTAGTGTTAAAATACATCCTGGCGGAAACCCCTTGCGTGGACTTGACAATATCTCCAGCTTGCGTCGTGCAGCCATCAGTTGTGCATCAACCTCGATTCATAGAGCCATCGCCAACCCCTCCATTTGTGTAATCACCAGCTCCAGTTGTGTCACCTCCAGTTCTTCAACCACCAACTCCTCCAGTTCTGCAGCTGTCCATGCATGCCAGATTGAATGGACTTTGAACTTGTGATCCCTCTCATACGACTCATGATGTTATGCAATTTGTTTTGAATTAACTCCTCTTTGGACATAAAGCCGATGAAATTCCGATATTGGATGAAGCCATGTTGATGAAATTGGGATTTGAACCACCTCCTCAAGATCAACCCTTGGACTTGAGAACGCCAAAATATTTCCATATTGTCAAATATGTCATATCAGCCATTCAATAGCATCTTTGAAAAAACCAAAAAGAAAATTTTACTGAATGTCTAAACTAGACATTCTAGTAAAATTTCCCATTTAGTACAGCCATCATGCTAAAACAAAATATCATAAATATATTAGTATAAAGTATGACAAGCAAAAGTAATGATGCATTCATAAATGTGTAATACCTAGTAAACCAAAAATAATTTATTAATAAACCGTTTTTAAATTTATTATTTTCTACCATGCGGAGGAATATTAAGTTCTCGGCCTTGCACACGGATGGTTTAAAATTATTTCACATGGTTGTTGACATGGAGAAAAGAGTTGGGTTGTTGACATGTCCTGTTGATTTCGCTGTGGAAGTGTATCTTAACAGTAAATATTTTCAGAAGTTGGAGGTGCAAGGCAAACGTGTCGTCATTGTATGAATGTTTAACTGCTGGCAAAGACTTGTTTCTGCCCGAAGTGTGGAAAGGGCATGGAACTTGACCCGCCAAAGATGTTTGTGACGACTTTTGACATAACCGACTGCTTCGGGGACTGCTGCCTGTAAGCACCATAATAAACTGCTCGAAGGGGGTACTGGCTTCACTGAGTAGTCGCAGGCTGGAGATCAACATGTGCTTGGAATTAATCGAGGTAAGAGTTTGTGACATTAGCGCATGGTACGTGTGCACGCTTAAGTCTTTTGATTTTGTTGTATTTTTATTGGTTAATTGCATAATTGTTGAATCCAAACCGTCACCAATAGCGAATTGTGCAGCTGTAGTGCGACATTATTTAATTATCCAACCAGCAATTATGTTTGCCATTTTGACTTGGCAGTAAACAAAAAACACATAATTTTGAACTTTGACGCCAATTTTCCAGAATAGTGCCAAGGGTGCACAGCAAACGAGGCATTTACCAAAATAGGTACTAAAGACAAAATTGTTGCCTTAAATATTGAAAACATAAGAACATTCGTACATAAGAATGCTATTTTACTTAAATCTAACTTGTGTTGAAACTGTAAGCACACTAGACTCTTAATTAAAAGGTCTGCAAAGACCAAATTGCAGATTTTTTCTAAAATCAGGTAGAACAATAGAAATATTATGTTATACTTTTAGGATGAACATTCTGTAACTGTGTCCTAGGATGGTTCAAAATATCGAAGTTACCAATTTACTGAGGCCTACCCTACTATTTAAGGAAATCAGTATTACGACAACTAGAAATAGGCATCACACTGGATGGATGTAAAAAAAAATGTAGTACTCTAAAATATGGACATTAGTTAAATATTCAAGAGATAAGAAGGGACTGCAAAATATGTATATTTGTTGTACATGTGCTTGGACGATTTTTTTTAACTCAAAATGCACCATAATGATTTTAATTGAACGAAATCTCTATTACATTATAAAAATATTACTGAACACATATCCAAACAGTTTAGCAGGCACTGGTACATACATGGATGTTCAAATGTTACTGTCGTATTTCATATTGTTTAAAATTATTGTTATTTACCTTTAATATATGTATCAGCAAGAAACAGCAGAAATTACCAATTCTTTTTATAACAGAGTTTCTTTAATCTATTTATTTAGTTTATACATTTACCGGCTGCCCATTTCTGTCCTATTATTGAGACTTGAGCTGTGAAATCTTTGCTCGCCAAACAACAGAACAAAGGTTCATGTTTCCAATTTCGGATTTTTTTAAGTAGTTCCAGTGTGAATGTTTAACAACCAACCAACAAACTTAGGGCACGTTAAAAAAAATAAAGCGTATATTAAAATTTAATGTTTAAATTAATAATCTAATTTTTTATATTAATTTTCACGTAAGTGCTTATAATTTTTTTTTATATGCAACTTTCAAAAAGTTTGAATTGTCATGAAAACTATTGAAAATTATTATATACTTATTCTTGTAGCAAATTTGGATGTTTTTTATATCAGCTCAATTTAAATACATATTTTTTAAATTACAACCCATTATTATTAATAATCAGAGTGCTACGACAGCTCTGTTGAGTATGCATCAAAATATATCATTACACGATGTTGTTATGTCACGTGATTGCGATTTTACCACTTTTCGTTCAACAGGTATGCCTTGGCCACGCCTACTCGCGTCGCATTGTACGATAATGTAGCTCGCTCCTAGACTGGCGGTATGTTGAAAAACTGTGTTCTTCGGCAGTGTGTTAAACTCAGAGCTGGCAACCACAAAAACCAAAAACCATATTTTGCCAGCTCTGGTTAAACTGCTTTGTTAAGGAATTACAACTATATATTTAAAATAGCGCATTGTGCCGTACCCAATACCCATTCTGCAAATCTAATACAAAGGATAAATTGATGACTTTTTACGAAATTTCGAATAATGAAAAGAGACGTTAAAATGTGAACATATTTACGCAAGGTAGCTACTTTCGATTTCTAATATTGACGTTTTGTTTGATGTTTGTTATTATTGATATTTTCACGTAAGGAATGGTTAATGTATGAAGATTAAAAATCTTAGTTCTAATTACAGGCACGAGATTAGCGATAATCCGTGAATTCCATTTCATTAAATGGTTCTAAATTGCATATCAGTCAGGGAAACAAATAAAATTTGGTTTATTTTTATGGTACAGATGTAGTATATTGATAAACTTTGTGTTTGTTTTACAACACAAAGAAAATGTTTTTGTTAAGTTTAACGGAAAATTAATTGTGATCTGTGAAAATAACAGTGGCCGAATGGATTTTTGGATATTTCCTAGTGTACGGTGCCCCTGCCAAATGTGATTTGACGACAATTGGTAGGCGATAAATTTTATATTTTGGCAACCCTATTTCATGACGTTCCTAGCAATATCATGATGTATGGCAACCATACTTTTTTTTCTTGCACCGTTTTTCAAAGGCTTTGGCACCAATTTTCAGCATCGCAGCAAGGAGACATCGTACACTAGGAATTTACCAACACACTTATACCATTATCATTGCAATAATTAACAATATTTTGAAACCAACTTAATGTCATTGAATTATTTGCTATTGCGATATATTCAGTGGTACTTGACAAACTTACCACCTTCTGTTTACAACCTGACCAATAAATAGGAACATTTCCAATTAACAAAATATCACTGCTGAAACTTTTGCGATCATCTTGATCACAAAAATTGCCGCCAAAGCAAAAATGACGTGTTTTTCCCCCCGCCAAATCGAAGGTTTGGTTTGTTTAATTAACGTTGCACTACAGCTGCACAGTGGGCCATTGGCGACGGTTCGGGGCCTATCTCAAAGGAAAGACCCGGGAACGATGCCTCGTATTTTTGAACCATGGTCCGGCAAAATGGCAGACATTGCGTTGGTCCGGGCAGTCATCTTCAGATCTGTTATTCGTCTAAAAAAACAATGACATTATTTAAAGTTTTCCCAAAAATTGCCTAAAAGTTATAATAATAAAAACATATTTGTCAAATTATATACAACTTTCTACAATGTTTATGGACCAGGTTGAGAAACACCAGGGCGTGGCACACTCAGTCACACAATTTCTTATTTTTTTTTGTATGGTTTGAAACAAGAAATTTCCCAACTTAATGATTTAAAATTCCCAACTTAACACATTCGTATCCAGCTCCCGTGTGGTCCTCGTTAACTGACCATAGTTAAAAATATGGGTACAGATGTAGTATAGGACATTTGGCGTGCGAGGTTTTTTTGGCGTGTTTTATAGCGGCGATAAATTTATAGTATGGCAACCCCATCTGACATTGTTAGTATGTTCCGATTCTGGTGGCGACTTTCAACCTGGCAACCCTATGACGTCATAGCGCTGTTTACCGCCAATTTTTCGTCGCCAAAAACAAAAACTCGCCAAATGTCCTATACTACATCTGTTCCAAAATATGAAGCATTGTTCTGTCTTTTCTTCAAGATAGACCTCGAAACGTCGCCAATACCTCAATGTGCAGCGTTAGTGTGACATTAATTAACAAAACCAAACTCTCACGTTGTTGCACACATGTTCCAATGCAGTATCCATTCTGAGGTCTAATTTAAATTTAATCTTTCAAGTTGAGCAATTTCTAATCTTCCCTCACGGGAATAATATTGATTTTCTTCAGGTAGAAATTTTCCCAACTCGGGGATATTTAAAACTCGAAATTCCAGAATTACGGTATCCAGATTGTTAGGGGGGTTATGTTCCCTCCCAAAACAAAAACAAAAATCCTAATATTTATATTTGTTAACAGAGTTATGGCCAATTCAAAAATCTTCACCAATTAATGTTATAATATATTTTAAAGAAATGTATGCCGTATTTACGTATTTAATGGCACATTTTAATAAAATGGTCCTATATATAAATTTTCTTTCAATAAATTTTATATCCTTACTATATGGTGTACCTTATTATATGGATAGTTTGCATTGAAGTACGCTCTCTCTCTCTTTCTTTGTTGTACAGCTTCTAGTGCTGCAGTTTATGCAGAATACCACAAGGCCCATCTGACGTGCTTCCTCGACTCCACGGACAGAGAGAAGGGGAAGAACGTGTGGAGTGGCTTAGAGTGAGGCTAATGCATTCTATTTAATACTTGATATTGGTAGTTTCATAGATTTACATGGCCATTTGATTCTTATTTAATCCTATTTCGTTTAAATGTTTATATATTTTATTAAGTTATTTTTATTTTAAACTTTCTTTTCACACAACCTTCCCACTTTATTAAATATGGCTTTTATTTAGCTTTTTAAAAGTTTTTCAAGTTTCTTATTAAACTAATTTTTAAGGAAATAACTTAGTGTAATTTTTAATGATTTAGATTAAATTGCTTAAAATAAGTAGCAGGGTGTGTTTTCTATTAATTTATTACTATTTCATAAATCTAGTTTGTATGGAAAAGTTAAGGAATTTGATATACCTTAGTCAGTGGCAACCTTCTTAATTAACCTCATGTACAACATATGCAAAATTGCGACACTGTTTTGGTTTATTGTATAAAAAAATATATAAAATGTCAGGGTTTTTACTACTCGTGTAGTACGACCCAAATCTACCGACCTAACAAAATTGCAATACATTTTTCGATTTTACAAAAATATTTATAATTGAAATTAATGTTTTGGACTTGTCTTTTTATGTAATATCAACCCATTAAGTTCACTCTCTCTCTATCTCTGTTGTACAGCTTTTACTGCTGCAGTATATGCAGAATACCACAAGGCCCGCCAGACGTGCTTCCTCGACTCCTCTGCGGACAGAGAGAACGGGAAGAACATGTAGAGTGGCTCACGGTGAGGCTAATGCATACTTTTAATACTTGATATTGATAGTTTCCTACCTGCACATGGCCATTTAATTCTAATTTAATTCTGTTTTGTTTAATTAAATTATTTATTCTAATAAATTAATTATTTATTCTATTAAATTAATTTTTATTTTAAACTTTAATTTCTCACAACCCTCCCATTTAAATAAACATGGCATTTATTTAGTCGAATCCAAAATATTGGAGCCAAAATATGCCATTAAAGTTCAATCGCGACATAAGAAACTTAAACATTTTGAAAGAAAGGCTGAAGACTTGTTGTCTTGTAGGATAAGGTAATGGTGACACATAATTCCAAGATTATTTCATTTAGCCATTAATTGATTCCTTATAATAATTCATTAATTGATTCTACGCAGTAGTTTTTGGTTGGTACCCTACCCTTTCAAATATTGAAAGTGAAAAGCAGCATTTTTGGCATATTTGACTTTTTTGCTATTGAAAAAGTAAAAATGCTGTTCAAGCAAAAAAAAAATTATCCGATGTGTATGGAGAAGATGTATTAACAGAACAACAGTGTCAAATCTGGTTTTCAAAATTTCGATGTGGCAATTTTAATGTTGAAGATGCACCAAGTTCTGTAAGGCCAGTTGAAGCTGATGAAGACGCAATAAAGGCATTAATTGATGCAAACCAACGGATAACCACTCGTGCGATCGCTGAGAGATTAAATTTATTGAATTAGACAGTTCATGATCATTTGAAATGCCTAGGTTTAATCTCAAAGCTCGACTGCGTAGCTCACGCGTGAGTAGTTAACTTTTAAAAACATTTTTCACCTATGTTGCGCATAGGCTATGCTTGCTTTATTTTAATATTACTTTAATAACTATTTTTGTATCGAATTTTAATAATAAGCTTTATAGGATGCCAGGGCTAAATGTACAATAAAAAGTCAAGGTTTATATTGAGAGGACCACATATGGTTAATTATAAAATGCAGTTGCATTAAAGAGGACAACTCCTAAATGTTCTTTACGGGTCCATGAAGTGCAATGTGAGCCCCATTAGCTCCTCAATAGTGGTAAACAATTATCATCTGGAGTGCATCAATGTGGCACTCCTGATCACTGTTGAAATTTCCTTCTCATTTTTGAAGACATTTTTTTTTTTTTTTGACGAAACAGACACCTCTGCTTTATACTCTGATTAAATATTTCGTCAAACAGAGGATATTCATTTTATCATGTTTTTTTCATGAAATTTATTTCATCAAAAATAGGGACGCTTTTAAATAAATATCGACGGGCCGACTCGAACCACGGACCTCTTGGTTTGAAGCCAAGCGAAGATTCTTGTTTAGTCAAGCGAATCAATGACGAAACGCTTGTCAAAATTGATAAAAGTTGCCTTGACGGTTGAATGCTCAAAAATAAGAGTGTTATTTCGGAGAAAAAGTTAAATTATACTGTAGATCCTTCTTTCATTGATCTCATACTGACCCCTCTCATAGTTGTATTTGCATAGCGTAGTATTATTTACATGCAATCTCATAGTAAGCATTTTAATAGCATAGTAAGCATTTTGAAAATTTTGAACAAAACCCACAGCTTTGTACATTTTATTTATTTTATTGTTGGGGAGACGGGTTAGTTGGCATAAGATTTTTTTTTTCTATTTTTTTTTTTTTTGCAATACTTGGTGAGATTCTGGTGATTCCGTGTTTAGGTAACCCAAGAATACTTTTCCTAAAAGCTTTCAACTATGCCAACTAACCTCTTGTGCAGGGTTAGTTGGCATACAGGGCGAATTGGCACAATGTGATATGGATAGAGATACTTAGACAGAACACAGCAATTTTCAAAGATAAATATTTTGTTTTCAAAACTTGAGATAACTTCCATTTCAAAGAATAAATTCTTCCAAAAATTAATTCCTCGTGTAAAAATACTTGAACAAAAAATAAATTCTGCTTAAATGTACAAACAACTGTATGAACTTAAATGCATGAACAATCAATGAATTATTCAAGAAAAATAAAGTCTGCTTCTTATTATAGCTACCTTTGTTTATTCAAATAAAACTAGCTCAATGTTTTAAATTAACCATGATTGTAGGAGTTGGGGACCCATTTATTTGAACTGAACAGGTGAGGTCAATTTTCGCACAATTTTACTTTGGTGATACCAAATTGAGTTATCTTTGTCTGGCCATCTCCAGGTTTTCCCCTTTTTGACCATGGTGGATGCTCGAATCTCGTTGCCATCGTTTTCGACAATCTTCCCATCAGGATACTGGCGGGCGTGGTACTTCACCAAAACAAATTCATTTACCGTATATACTCGCGTATAAGCCGAGAAATTTAAGTCAAAATCTTCATCAAAAAGTAGGGGGTCGGCTTGTACACGGGTCAATAAAATTTATAAAAAAAAATTGCCTAAAATGTAAAAATTAGAGAAGTTGAAATTAAGGGGATTGTTGTAGAAACGCTCCGATAGATTTCCCCGATCCGAGATCGAGAATGTGCGTCACATGTGCTGACTGAAGACCATTCTGCGCATCGTGGCGTAATCGTAACGCAAAATTAACTACTCTAATAAATAATCAGTTTAACTAAATAAAAAGTATATATTTTGATAAGTATTTAATTGGTTTGTAGAATCTATGAAGCTAGTATACGTTACTTGAATAGGATTTTGGATGGAAGACTAAGAACATGACATCGTGCGTAGCGAATGACACCACTTAAAAGTCGATGTATTTCTTACTCGATAGCAATAATTAAACGACATTTATTTCCCTAATACAGATTTTATTCCTGGATGATAATATGTAAAGAAATTATTAGTTGTCTTATTAGAATTTTGGATGGAATTGACTTTAAAGCGATAAAATCGGGACGTTGCTAATCCGGCGAATTCAAGCTCTACTTTCAAGTAATTTATTTCATAATAAAATCTAAATATTTTAGTAAGAAGTACACATTCATTCATAATATACTAGTATTTCCATCCGAGGTAGATAAAAAAAAAAATTCTCATCCGTATTTAACCGCGACAGTAGTCAACGATGTTGACCAAAAATAGTTGACGTTTTAAATCTTTACAAAACGATGTTAAGAAATAGAAATTGTACATTTTGGTATTTAAGTTTATGGTTTAAAATATTTCATTATGATATTTAGATAGATGTCATTTAAGAAGTCCGATGGAGATGTGAAAGATACAAGAATATCACAAGTGGTATATACTTTTTAAGGGCGATGGATCATCGCGAACTTCGGGGAAGGCCGTTTCTCCAGCCACTTTTTTTTTAATTTTTGATTTCTTAGCTTAAATATTTATTTTAAGAATTAAAATGTCACTCTATTTTCGCTGATTTGCCAATTTTAATCGGAAAATTTCATGTACGAAAATACAACTCGGCTTATACGCGAGTTTTCAATTTTGGACAAAAAATCGCCCTAAAATTAGGGGGTCGGCTTATACGTGGATCGGCTTATACGCGAGTATATACGGTACATGGTATTCAGGGTGATCAAGAGGCCCTTGAGATTGTGGGGGATTCGTTGTTGGTCTTGTTCGATGTGACCTGTCGGCATCTTTTTGAGGTTCTCCAGGGTTCGTGGGAACTGCTGAATTAGAACCCTCACCATCGTCTTGGCAGGAGGAGGAGGGTGAAAGCTCTTCGACATGGAGAGGCTCTTAAGCCTCTGAACTATCATTATAAAAGCCAAGCTGTCGTCACTTTTGGCATAGCTAATGTCTGCCCCGTCGTCTTCAGAATCCGTAGAAAAACAATCAAATCAGTGTGTTCAGGGAAGTTTTTTCTTCTTATATTGCTCAAATAGATAACATATCCTTTCCTAAACAGGAGAGGAGGTTTTCATATATTCTGTAAAGAAGAACCTTTTTAAACCCGTTGACTGTTTTGCTAGCGGGGTGATCTTAAATAAAAAAGACCAAAATCGTAGCCTGTAGGCTCTAAAACTAGGAGTGAAGGTCTAGTGTGGTTTGATGATGGTTCAGTGCACTAGATAGACTTAATAAAATTTACTAATATTTTATCTAATTAACTCGGATTTAGAAAGACTTAGTAAAATTTAATTATCATGACTGTGCAAATATTTAATGGACTTAAATAGAAGGTAAAATTTACAATATATATACAAATTATTTACAGTTTGAAAATATTAACTAATTTGGCATTAGTTTAGAATATCTGGAAGCATTAGCAAGTAGTTGTAACAGTCTCTTGTCAAGTGCGCTCTGAGTCTGATCTTCTAAGAGGGCCGGATTCTACTTTTATCCAGTTGCTGTCTGTGGTCTATTTTCATACCACTGACTTTGGCAGTTTGTAGAAACCAGTGGAAACTAGAATGCGGGCATCCTTGCGTCTCGTTTGGAATTCTGCGGCACCCGAAGTTCAAGCTGTGGTTTGGCAAGGACTTGCTTCTGTGGCGTAACACTGGAAGGATAGTTCACTGGTGTTGATAGAAACTTTACTTCGTTGCCAGCATCGGTGGGATTACTGAGTCGGGAGATTTTCTGAATAGTATGTGCCTTGATATTTGAAGGCCACACTTTTTGGCCATTCTTCCTGAATTATTATGCAGCTAGTTTAATTTGTGTTGAAATTAAGGGGTAAGTTTCTTTACTAGTGAATTCGATTATTGGTGTTGTAGTGCCTCTACAAAGGGATAAAAATGATGTCATGTCACTACACTAGATGCCTGTAATTGGTATTACTGCTGTAAAGAGACGAGAGGAAATATGTTTATTTCCTGAAAAAGGAGCATCTGTCTGTCTTTGATCTTGCTTTAAGAAACTCGTAAAACAAACCTATATTAGTTCGTCTTATGCGATAGTTCACCTTATACGTTACTTCATAGAAGACTACGGACACGCGCAAAAAACAATCCAGTTCAGCTGAGTTTTTTTTGTTTAAAAAAAAGCAAGAGCGAATAAACATAAACCCAACGAACCAATCAGGAAATTTAAAATAATTCCATACAATGCGTTTTTAAAAGCCATCATTCCTATTTTAATATTAAAATACAAATGCAACGTTAAAATACGCAATAAAAGATACGCAATCTTTTATTGTGTATTTTAACGTTGCATTTGTATTTTAATATTCTTAACGCAATGTTCTATAAGACGAGTTTTTATCTTCATCATTCCTATTGTTAGTTGCCATCATGTATACTAATTTAGAAGAATTATAACAATTGCGCTACTTTTACTAAGTTTAAAATTCAAATTATATTTTAATTTACGTTCAATTGATAAATTTTTGTGCATTGGCATTGTGACAAAACCGAAGATCCTATTACTTGATATCTCATGCACCACAGTCATAACAGTTTGTCAGACATGCTACCCATTTAATAAGTTATAAAAAGTGAATCTAATTTAAAAGTTTCTTCTAGAAGAAAAATAAATATAATTTTACGTTCACGCAGCTCCAATTTGAAGAGGAGCCAGAGAGAGTTCCTCTTCTGTTACATGATGCCGGACCTTCCGAAGCGGTCCCGGTTAAAGTGGATATGCAAGAAAAAGATCTCCTAATGCCCACCACAACACAAACCGAACTCGACCCATCTCATGATCGCATTAAGTGCGAGACGATTGAACCAATTGAAGAAAATGTGAATGTAAGTACAAACCTGTTTATTTCATTTGAGAAATTATACTAAAGTTAAGGCTCACTCAGAAGTAAAGATTTTTTTAAGAACTTTATTATTTTCTCTAGTGCTCTTTCATTTGCACATTTCATAATTGTTCCACCTGGAGTTATAAGGATTTTACAAATGATCGTTTTTTATTATGCGACTCCTGCAACTATGTACTCTTCCAATTGCGGCTCGTCGGAACCTTTTGTCTGGGTGATAAACAATTATGTTCTTCTTTGATACGAATATGGTATTCGGCCGCAATTGGGCTATGGCCGACGGCACTGCTGCTGTCCCCCGCCAGATTGGGATCCAGCAATGGTTAATGCGGGTTTGTTGTCCGGTATTTTGGGCAGTATAGGCCAAAGTTAATCCTTTCTGTGAATCAGAAAAATGGACTCCTTGGAGGGAGTTATCTTTGTCCAATCAATATAGGACCTATTTCGATACTGACGTGTATATGTCAACCTATTTTTTGCCAATGAACCTTCGTTAGCATAAGTGCAATTAGTCTGCTTAGGTCCATATACAGCAGGTGCTCCTGTTATGTGTTTTTAGACACACTTCTCCAATATTGCCCTGGTGATTTTTTAAATGTACACACAACACCTCATTTATTGTTTGGTTCCAATTACTTGGCGGATGGGTAACGCCCCTTTAAAATGGTTCCAAAGAATCAGCAAACAATTTGGGGAGAAAAGACCAATCGACTTATCTAAAAAATGCGCTATCACAACCGGGGCCTGTTTTACCATTAAGCACATTAGAACTGGGCTTATGGCCACCCGTCTATAAGGGCCCCTACTTTTATTTAATTATAAATTAAATTGTATAAAAGTTGCTTATACTTTAAAAAGTTTATTAAAAATATTGCATTTTTTAAAACTTTTCAGCAATTTTTCAAAAACGCTATTAATTTCTTGTTTTTGAAATGTATAGTGAACTTAGTATGCATATATATATATATATATATATATATATATATATATATATATATATATATATATATATAGAGAGAGAGAGAGAGAGAGAGAGAGAGAGAGAAAGAAAGATGTACACACACTAAAAATGTGTTATTCTATTCTTCCAACTGCTAGGTGGAATGTCAGCCAGTTGAACGCAAACACGAACTTTTCCTAAAACCTTCCGGTGCAACTACGAAGCGGTTAGTGGAGACGACTCATCAATCACCACCGCCATTGAAAAAAGCTTGCCTATCTACTACACTTCGTCCGATTGTTGTGGACGGTGACAGTGTGACACGCGCGTGAGTAGTTGACTTTTTAAAAAGTTTTCACCTATGTTGCGCATTGGCTATGCATCATTAACTATTACGTTTTTATTTTGAAATTTCTTTTTATTCAAAGATTTTCATAAATATATTTGTATCGAATTTTAATAATAAGTTTTATGGGATGTCTGGGCTAAATGTATAATAAAAAGTCAAGGTTTGTACAGAGAGAACCACATATGGTTAGTTATAAAATGCAGTTGCATTAAAGAGGACAACTCCTAAATGTTCTTTACGGGTCCATGAATTGCAATGTGAGCCCCATTAGCTTTCCTCAATGTGGCTCAACAGTGATAAACAATTATCATCTGGAGCGCATCAATGTGCACTCCAGATCACTGTTGAAATTTCCTTCTCATTTTTGAAGACAATTTTTTTTTTTGACGAAACAGACACCTCTGCTTTATACTCTGATTAAATATTTCGTCAAACAGAGGATATTCATTTTATCGTGTTTTTTTCAGGAAATTTATTTCATCAAAAATTGGGACGATATCAAATAAATAGCTAACATATCAATAATGACTGGAACCGCGGACTCTTGGTCCGAAGCCAAGCGAAGATTCTTGTTTGGTCAAGCGAATCAATGATGAAACGCTTGTCAAAATTGATAAAAGTTGCCTTGACGGTTGAATGCTCAAAAATAAGAGTGTTATTTCGGAGAAAAAGTTAAAATATACTGTAGATCCTTCTTTCAACGATCTCATACTGACCCCTCTCATAGTAGTATTTGCATAGCGTAGTATAATTTACACATTTGAATTGAAAATTTTGAACAAAACCCACAGCTTTGTACGTTTTATTTATTTTATTGTAGGGAAACAAGGACTAGTTGGCATAGATTTTAGTTTTCTAATTTTTTTTGTGTGCAATACTTGGGAGAGATTCTGGTGATTCCGTGTTTAGGTAACCCAAAAACACTTTTCCTAAAAGCTTTCAACTATGCCAACTAAATTCTTGTGCGGGCTTAGTTGGCATACGGGGTGAGTTGGTATAACGTGATATGGATAGAGATACTTAAACAGAACACAGCAATTTCCGAAGAAAAATATTTTGTTTTCAAAACTTGAAATAACTTTCTTTTCAAAGAATAAATTCTTCAAAAAATTAATTCCTCGTGAAAATATATTTGAACAAAAAATAAATTCTGCTTAAATGTATAAACAAGTGTGTGAACTTAAATTCTTGAACAAATAATGAATTATTCAAGAAAAATAAAGTCTGCCTTTGTTTATTCAAATAGAACTAGCTCAATGTTTTAAATCAAATAATCAATATAATTCAAAGAATAAATTCTTCAAAAAATGTATTCCTCGTGAAAAAATACTTGAACAAAAAATAAATTCTGTTTAAATGTATGAACTTAAATGCATGAACAAACAATGAATTATTCAAGAAAAATAAAGTCTGCTTATATTATAGCTATCTTTGTATTCAAATAGAACTAGCTCAATGTTTTAAATCAACCACGATTGTCGGAGTTGGGCGCCCATTTATTTGAACAGGTGGGTTCAATTTTCGCACAATTTTACTTTGGTCTCCTGGCCATCTCCAAGTTTTCCCCTTTTTGACCATGGTGGATATGCGAATCTTGTTGCCATCGGTTTCGACAATCTTCCCATCAGGCTATTGGCGGGCGTAGTACTTCATCAAAACAAAGTCATTTACATGGTATTCAGGGTGATCAAGAGGCCCTTGAGATGGTGGGGGATTCATTGTTGGTCTTGTTGGATGTGACCTGTCGGCATCTTTTTGAGGTTCTCCAGGGTTCGTGGGAACTGCTGAAGGAGAACCTTCACCATCGTCTTGGCAGGAGGAGGGTGAAAGCTCTTCAACATGGAGAGGCTCTTAAGCCTTTGAACTATCATTAAAAAAAGCCAAGCTGTCGTCACTTTCGGCATAGCTAATGTCTGACACGTCGTCATCAGAACCCGTAGAAGAACATTCAAATCAGCATTTTCAGGGAAGTTTTTTCCTCTTTGACTTGTCAAGCTTAACCATGTCGCACATCTTGAGCATATATAGCTTTTTCTTCTTACTAGACCGTTTCTGCCGCGATTTTATCTTTGATGAGACTGTCTGTTAGAATAGATTGTTGATCTCATTGCTGATCTCAGCTTCTGTTCAAGCCATCTTAACAAAGCGACCTGATAAACTTTAAGTAGTTGATTAGAAAAAGGTTTTCCGCATTATTTGACGTCGATTGCTTAAACGGAAACTGAGTTATTACTACTCAATTATCTTGTTTGCCATTCTTTTGGCACACCTTTTTAATATATCTTCTGTTTATAACATCTAAAAGTCGCCCTGGTAGTTTAACGGATAAGGCACTGGACTGCAGTACCTGAGGAACTGGGTTCGATTTCTGTTAAGTCTTGGTTATGATTGTCTACAGTCTTCACTCTAGAAATAAAAAGGGCACTTCCAAAAATAAATTTTGGGATGAGCGTGTCCACCCGTAACATTAGGAGGTCCTTTGCCTACCGATAGGATGCCCTTCAGTTAAGTTTTCAGTCACATTGCCTGATTGTAATAATAAACCATAGTATCTACTATTAGATTATCTATTGTTCACCATAGTATCTACTATTCGAATATAATGTTTATGAATGAAAAAATAATGTTATATTACGAAACAGGACAGCCAACTAAGCAGTGATGTGGAATAATATATATATATTTTAATATTTAAAGAAGATAAATAAATGTAATACATTTACTTATGAGTAAATAAGTTATTTTCAAAAGTAATAGTGATTGTGGTAAAAATAGCTAACGCTTGACCAGGAAAATATATATTACATACCCACATACATACACATAGTGTGACGTCATGGGAAATTTTTGACAGATATATTGCGATATTTAAATTTAATGAGACATATTAGATTTAAAGTACATATTAACAATTAAGAGATTTGTGAGGGCAAAACAAGGGTTTTTACTCAGTAAGATGTAGGAAGTCTCTCTCTCTTCTTCCCAAAACAACCACCCCTAACTGGAAGGGGGTAGACCACACTCGACCACAAGGGGGTAGCAATTCCTGTGCCACAGGACTTAGCAACCCCTTCCAAGGTTGTTCAATGAGTTTCTTTACAATAGAAAAGATGACACCACAATCAGTAGTTTAATTACTCATTTAAACTCATGAAAGCATTGTAATAGTCACTTAAGTTAGTTACTTCACTCATTTTCGAACTGTAGTGATAAGTGAAATCTTTCTTTTTGGTTCATATTCTCATCCAAGTTTGGCTGCAAGTTTGATATTTTAACTCTCAAATCAGTGCATTTTACCATTTTTTATGTGATCCTGTGGTGCCCCTAGCGTTGATCCCGGATCACCTTTTGGGAACCACTGGTTTACACAGTTCTTTCTTTCCAGCTTGCAGCGGACCCCAGTGGACATTCCTGCTGCCATCGATGTAAACTATCCTGGACCTAAAATTTCTGCCTCACACCAGTATGACTGGGGCAAAGGACTGGAAAGCCTGAGTCAAAAAGTAAGCAGCATCTACATGGCAGTATAGAATAAGTAAAGCGGCTCTTGGTAGATTAGATTAGATGAGAGAGTGAAGCACATAGGCCAAAAGCCTCCCATTGTGCCTCTCCTTTAAAAAAAAGAATGAAAACCCTAGGGCATCTCAAACAGACCAGTGGCCTTGCAAAAAGCCAGACAGTCAGATAGTGGAACATTCCAAAAATCTGTAAATTCAAGCTTATGGTCCTGCAGAATTTCAATCTTAAGCTCCTATAAGAGTCTCACTTGTCAAAGACATGCTCAGCTGCTTCAGTTGAGCTCTTGCTACCCCTGCATTTATTATTGTCAACAACTCCCATGGTTTTCATATGTTTGTGTGTGTAGTTCTTTCCTCCCGTAAAAACATTGTATATCAATTCCAAATAACAATTTTTTTGTGCCGGTTTAAAGGAAAAAATTATCATAGGCTTCCACTAAGTTTGCAATCTTCTTTTCATGTTTTCCGAAAGTTTACAAAAGGGGACGTACAATCATTGTGCTTTTAGTCATTGAAATGTTTTCCGCTGGTATATTTTAACTGTTAAAATTTTAAATCCATCAGAGTTTACCAAAACAGTAGTTAAAACTCGGGTGTCAGAGTAGAACTCCAATTATTCTCAGATCAATTGGAACTAGATCCCATTTGTCCCATTCATGAAAATATGGTTATTTCTTAGTGAAAACGAACTTTGCTTTTGTAGGTAATGTAATTTAATGACTATTAAAATAATATCATTCACCACACCAATAAGAAACTTTTAAAATTTGGATTTTGCTGATTTCTTTTTTTTTTACTTCTCAAAGCGATCTGTATAATTAGAGTTCCTATAATCGGAATATATATTTTGTTAATAAAATGTAAAGAAAATTGTGATTTTAAATCAAACAATTTGAATTAAAAATCAAAAAAGTCCACAACCCTGTGTTTGTTATTGATTGTTTCCTGATAATTTCTGTGTGATATATTCATTGCCTTTCCATGTCATGTACTGCATCCAAAACATCTGCTTTCACAGTAGGAACAACAGGCGCTCCTACAATCTACCAGAGCCTCCCATTTCCCAACTGTACATGGAAGAGTGGCATGAGACGGTGAGACTAAATTGATATATTAATGTATTTCCAGTATTAAATGTACGTCACTTAGTTCCTTTCTTCGGTAAAAAGGATAATGGCTGACAGGTTATTTCCTGGCTGCCAAAGGCGACTATAGTTTTTTTTCAACTTTTTTGTGCAACTTTTTTTTTTAAGATTCAGTGACAATTTTTATCAAAATAGTGCTACTCTACTTTTTACTTACTTCTACTTGGTGACTTTTTTAAACAACACAGTGTTTCTACTAATATTTCCCAGAATTGCTCATTTTGAAGCATCATGTACGGCGTCTAAATTGCTGTCACTTCATATGAGTGATAGAACGAGAGGACATGCGATTAATTTAATAAATCACATTTTAATTGGGAATGTAGAACACCTTATTTCTACTGCTTATTTCTTCTAAAAAACTGGCAAATTAAATTGGTATTTAAAAAAATATTAGCAGTTAAATATATATTAATTATAGTCCTACCTTTTGAAAATTATATCCGGTTATCCGTCATTTAACTATCCGGAATTCTAAATTAACCGAACCGTTTGGGAAAAAAAATATTGTCCGTTTTAGAAAATTCTTTTTTTTGTTGGATAGAGAAATGTCCACTAATGCAAAAACTGCAAATTAAGATATGTGGCATTTGAATTTTGTAAAGCTAGTTATTATTCTTATAGATCCTACCACAAACCCCAGCTGAAGTGCTTCTTGGACTCAGCGGGCAGGAAGAAGAACATGGTGAGAACATTTTTTAGTTTAGCCAAAAAAACTAGTTTAATAAGAAATTTGAGACACTTTTGCAAAATTAAATAAAGATTGGAAGGAGAGAAGTTTCAAATTAAAAAATAAAATTAAAAAAAATATTAAACATTAAAACAAATTAGAATATTAATACCTGCCAAACAAACAGAAACAAGCTTCTTCCAAAAATCAATTTTTACAACTCCAAATGACAAGTCCTGAACTTCAATTTCGTATTTTAAATTATATTTTCAAAATATTTAATGCCAGTTTGTTAAGTAGTGCAAATTAAATCATGATGAAATAGAAAGTAGTGAAGTATAAACATTTATTTATCAGATACAAAAGGACTATCAAAGGAGATCGCATTTAGTGAATTTCTACAATTTTAAGGTTTTCATGAACGAAAAAGTTCCTAAGCCCCATAACTAGAGGGGAATCATCATGTAGGAATAAATGGCATACTATCATATAGAAAGTTCCAACCCGTGGTCCGGGGATCATTAGTGATTCGAAAGAGGGTCAGAAGTGGTCCATGGAACTTTTTTCATATAAAAATGTTTTCGTTTTGCTTTTTCAGAAAGAAGATAAAAAACAGGCATCGTTTTGAGAATGTATCATTTATTGTGCCAAAATTGGTACCCTAATTTTATATTTTCTTATTTACCTTAATTCTTATGGATGTCAACCAATAATAAATTATTTTTCAAGGAAGTACCATTTCTCTGGTGTCGCCATCGTGAATTGGCAAAAATATTATATGGATTAAAAGTGTAGTTTTGGAACGATTCTACTTGCAGATTTGAAAGTATATCTTTAATTTTTATCAACATTTCTAAGAGTAGAGATGTATTACCTACCCAAAAATATTAAAGTTGGTGAAACGATGTAATTTAAATGTGTCAACGGGTGGCCACGCCAAACTTTTTTTTTGAAAGTGTCCTTTTAAAAAAAAAAGTGCCTTTTTTAAAAACAGGGTGCCTTTTTACTTCCAACAGCGCCCTGCCCCTTTTTATTTCTAGAATGAACACTGTAAAGTAGTTCAGTAATGTTTACTACAATGTTCACTCTAGGCGTTTTTTGAAGGGTGGCCCGCCCTTTTTTCATATCAATAGTGCCCTTTTTACAAAAATACCGCCCTTTTTCGAAAAAATTCCGCCCCTCTTGCACTTTTCAGTCAAGAACAAGCGTTCCTTGCTTCCTTAGTTGTCTTCCAAAAAATGCATCGATTTTTTATTTATTTTTGGAAATCGCAATTAAGTGACAGTAGAAAAACAAACTTCTTTTTAACTACACGTGTTAAGCAATCGCGACGATTCCGCGGTAATTTCGAGCACGTACAAGATCCACGATCCTATTGGTGGCCTGTGCCAGCATATGAGATACTAAAAAATTTTCTGTGTTTTTTAAGAGAAGGTGGTTTGAGACTATGTTACAAAATTTTAGATTTAAGTAGCCTTTTCATTAATTTTGTAAGGGGTCTGATTAAGACTACTTGCCGATTTGGTGTGAAAAAATAAATTTTTAATATTTTAATTTAGTTTTTAACTATTTGCACTAATTTAAAAATTGTCAAATATTATTGGTATCACCTTGGTCCTCTGCTAATTGGCGCCAAAAACCAGTATTGAAAAGTGTTATGTATTTTCCTTATCGAAGCCGCACAATGGACAACATATTTACACTTTCATGGAGAAGAATTTTTTCGAAATTGCGAAGAACGTACTTTTTAGTTAAAACGTCCGTAATTTCTGCCAGGATATATGATAGCGCAAAAAGTGCCTTTTTTAAACCAAGAAGTGCCTTTTCAATAACGGGGTGCCTTTTTTCTGCAAACAGTGCCCTGCCCCTTTTTATTTCTAGAGTGAACACTGAAGTAAATATTACATACCCACATACACATAGTGTGACGTCATGGGAAATATTTGACAGATATATTACAATATTTAAATTTAATGAGACATATTAGATTTAAAGTACATATTTACAATTAAGAGATTTGTGATGGCAAAACAAGGGTTTTTACTCAATAAGATGTAGGCAGTCTCTCTCTCTTTTCTTCCCAAAACAACCACCCCTAACTCGAAGGGGGTAGCAATTCCTGTGCCACAGGACTCCAAAACAGAGTTAGCAACCCCTTCCAAGGTCGTTCAATGAGTTTCGTTGCAATTGAAAAGATGACACCACAATCAATAGTTTAATTTCTCATTTAAAGTCAAACTCATGAAAGCATTGTAATAGTCATTTAAGTTAGTTACTTCACTGATTTTCGAACTATAGTGATAAGTGAACTCTTTCTTTTTGGTTCATATTCTTATCCAAGTTCGGCTGCAAGCTTGATATTTTCACTCTCAAATCAGTGTATTTTAACCATTTTTTATGTGATCCTGCGGAGCCCCTAGCGATGATCCCAGATCACTTTTTGGGAACCACTGGTTTACACAGTTCTTTCCTTCCAGCAGGCAGCCAAGACCACTCTACAAACTTGCAGTATCCATATTTAGATGCAGTGGATATCTCTGCGGTAGCTTCTACTTCCAGCGACGTAAACCAGCCTGGGAAGCAACCTGAAATTGCCACATCACAGCAGTATGACTGAGGCAAAGGACTGCACAGCCTCAGTCAAAAAGTAAGCAGCATCTGCATGGCAGTATAGAATAAGTAAAGCGGCTCTGGTTAGATTAGATTAGATGAGAAAGTGGCAATGCACATATGCCAAAAGCCTCCCATTGTGCCTCTCCTTTAAAAAAAAATAGAAGAAAAACCCTAAGGCATCTCAAACAGACCAGAGACCTTGCAAAAAGCCAGACAGTCAGATAGTGGAACCTTCCAAAAATCTGTAAATTCAAGCTTATGGTCCTGCAGAATTTCAATCTTAAGCTCCTATAAGAGTCTCACTTGTCAAAGACATGCTCAGCTGCTTCAGTTGAGCTCTTGCTACCCCTGCATTTATTATTGTCAACAACTCCCATGGTTTTCATATGTTTGTGTGTGTAGTTCTTTCCTCCCGTAAAAACATTGTATATCAATTCCAAATAACAATTTTTTTGTGCCGGTTTAAAGGAAAAAATTATCATAGGCTTCCACTAAGTTTGCAATCTTCTTTTCATGTTTTCCGAAAGTTTACAAAAGGGGACGTACAATCATTGTGCTTTTAGTCATTGAAATGTTTTCCGCTGGTATATTTTAACTGTAAAAATTTTAAATCCATCAGAGTTTACCAAAACAGTAGTTAAAACTCGGGTGTCAGTGTAGAACTCCAATTATTCTCAGATCAATTGGAACTAGATCCCATTTGTCCCATTCATGAAAATATGGTTATTTCTTAGTGAAAACGAACTTTGCTTTTGTAGGTAATGTAATTTAATGACTATTAAAATAATATCATTCACCACACCAATAAGAAACTTTTAAAATTTGGATTTTGCTGATTTCTTTTTTTTTTATTTCTCAAAGCGATCTGTATAATTGGAGTTCCTATAATCGGAATATATATTTTGTTAATAAAATGTAAAGAAAATTGTGATTTTAAATCAAACAATTTGAATTAAAAATCAAAAAAGTCCACAACCCTGTGTTTGTTATTGATTGTTTCCTGATAATTTCTGTGTGATATATTCATGGCCTTTCCATGTCATGTACTGCATCCAAAACATCTGCTTTCACAGGGCGCTCCTACAATCTACCAGAGCCTCCCATTTCCCAACTGTACATGGAAGGGTGGCATGAGACGGTGAGACTAAATTGATATATTAATGTATTTCCAGTATTAAATGTACGTCCCTTAGTTCCTTTCTTCGGTAAAAAGGATAATGGCTGACAGGTTATTTCCTGGCTGCCAAAGGCGACTATAGTTTTTTTTCAACTTTTTTTTTAAGATTCAGTGACTATTTTTATCAAAATAGTGCTACTCTACTTTTTACTTACTTCTACTTTTTTTAGCTTTTGGTGACTTTTTTAAACAACACAGTGTTTCTACTAATATTTCCCAGAATTGCTCATTTTGAAGCGTCATGTACGGCGTCTAAATTGCTGTCACTTCATATGAGTGATAGAACGAGAGGACATGCGATTAATTTAATAAATCACATTTTAATTTGGAATGTAGAACACCTTATTTCTATAATAGGGTTATAGATAAATAGAACAACTTGCCAGGGAATTTTGTTAATTGTACAGGAGTAAAGGATTTAAGAAGAAGTTAGATATTCATTGGGAAATGTGTTTCTTTTATATTTGTTAGTTATCAATGTAATTCTTGATGAAAAAACTGGCAAATTAAATTGGTATTTAAAAAAATATTAGCAGTTAAATATATATTAATTATAGTCCTACCTTTTGAAAATTATATCCGGTTATCCGTCATTTAACTATACGGAATTCTAAATTAACCGAACCGTTTGGGAAAAAAAATATTGTCCGGTTTAGAAAATTCTTTTTTTGTTGGATAGAGAAATGTCCACTAATGCAAAAACTGCAAATTAAGATATGTGACATTTGAATTTTTTAAAGCTAGTTTTTATTCTTATAGAACCAATTTATACAAGGTCCACCTGGAGTACATCCTCGACTGGATGTACTCCAGGTGGATATTATGTTTAAATTTGGATTATGTAGTTATTTATGCATTTGTGTTAATTAAGTTATGGTATTCCTTGTCTCGATTCTTTTATGTTACGATTCTTTTATTTTTATCGCGATTCTGAAAATTTGCGCTAGGGCCATGGTTTTCTCCTTGTAAGTATTGTATCATACGGGACATCTCTCCAACAGTCTTAAGCACACACACTTATCGTGCGCTAATGTCACAGCCTCCTAACATCGATTTATGGCTCCGAGCAATTGTGATCTCCAGATTTCGATTATTCAGGATAGCAGCTGGTACCCACCTTCGAGAAGTCGATTCTTGTGCTTACAGGCAAACCTCCGAGCAATCGATTATGGCACCTCACACTCAAATGTTTTGCTATGTAAAGAAACAATATGTATAAAAAACTACTGTGTTCACACACGTAAAAGTAATTAGTATAAGTTATTTTTTTTAAGTTCAGTCGTAGCTTAAATTATATTTTTTTGGAAAAAGAAGTACCTATAATACAACATAAATATATGCAGGACGGCAAATCTCTTTCCTTCATGTGCATTATGAAATATATGGACGACTCCTCATTCGGACAAATTTACCTCCTACAAGTAATTTTGGAATCTTGAGGTGCCTCCCTCCCAATATGAGTATATTTTAACATTTATTATTCTATATCAAAGCATTATTACACGTTAAAAAGAAATTTACAAAACCTTTTCTATTTTGTAAAACCGTCAATGTAAAAAAGGGAAATATATTGCACTAGAAAGATAATTTTTTAGATGATTGATGGCACAGAATTTTATACATAGTTTTATAAGGGGCTATGAAAATAAATAACAAAACTGTTTTCTTTCTTTTCCCCTTGCCCACCCTGAAAATATTTTTAGCTACATGCCTACCTTGAGGTTGAACGCGTTGCAGCCCTTTTTGAACATTAGACGACAATTTAGCACCCCCAAAAAATTACGCAAGTGCCTTTAGTTGAAAGTTAAAATTTTGAACCCCACCAATAATTTTGATAACTTTACGCCTATGGATGCACCTCTATCCGATATAATTAAAGATAGCAGTAGTAGCTATATTTTTAAGATAAGAAGTCTAACCATTTTATTCGCCTTATTCATATTCAGGAATTAATGTTCCTTAAATATTTAATTTGAAAAATATTTAAATTAATATTGTAATGGGGTCTATTTTCAAGTTATACTTGTTGAGATATTTTAATTAAAAAAAAGTTTAAGTTAATAATTAAAGCGCAAATTGTGATTTCATTAATTATGAAATATAAATTTCCAGTGTTACGAATTTCATTAACTTGGGTATTGTGCGATAATAAATTAGTTTTGTAAGTAACCTTTATCATTAAGTGTTCAGTGCTACTCGCAAATTGTAACATTTTTATTAAAACACTGAATTAAAAGTATTTTTTTAGATGATATAAAACCTGTGGGACATAAATTCCTGAAGGAAATACGTGATGAAAATGGAAAAATCACATGCATATTTTGTGAAATTTGTGATTGCATGTTTAACGTTGCATATGTCAAACTAACTCACCTGAAATGCCGACGCCACAGATTTCTGTTTAAAGTAAGGATTCGATGTTCTAAATTTTTATTTGTCATTGTAAATAGTTGTATTTGAGTCGGTGGCGGCCGTGGTAAAAAATGTTAGTGCAGCTGAAATCATGCAAAAAAACCCTGTTTTCCGCAACCATACATGAACGGAAATTCTATTAATATTTAATTACTAAAATCAAAGTTTCGTTTTAATTTATTTGAAATGATAACATGCGAACAAAATAGAAAACACTTATTTTTTGAAAATTAAATCATTCCTGCTTTCTTTTAAATTTGCGAATCTGTCAATTTTAATATTAATTTAAGTAACGAAACAACAACACACGTGTATACTTTTCAGGAAACCTATTTTCTTATGTAGAGACTGTTAGAAATTCTCGGTTTCCTCCCAACCCGCCCTGCCGATTCACGCACGAGCCAATTAATTTATTAAAGTCCCAAGCACAGCAAATTTGAAAAAATCCTTTTGGGCTGCATTTGTTTCGTTACAGCCTCCATTTTAGCGTTTAGGGGGAATCATGCTGCGTAAAGTTGTAATGGCAACGATGCAGCTGATTTCGAACTTCGCTTTTTGGTTGCAGTTTTGATTGAATGGAGTTTTTTCCTCTCCCTAATTTTTTATTACGCGGCAACAGATTTTTTTTACTTACTGTAGAAATTTTGTCTTCATTTCCAATTCTTATTTTCATTTAAGAAAATTAATAAAATATATAATTTTAGTTTTTAAACACACTAATAAAATTAGCCGCAGCCCGGCTGTACCCCACGAGCCGCCACTGATTTGAGTAACCCAGATGCAAAACTTGCTGTATAAAAAAAAACATTAGATAGAGAATTTCAACTCTTTGGAAGGCGCATTTACAGCTCATTTTGCGTCTGAACCGCTCATTTATGGAAATGCGTACATAACGGCTTATATACATTGTTTCGTACAATATAAGTATTTTCTACAGTTGTACTATTAGCCCATGAAAGTTAGATTCCAAGGGATGTTTCATTAAAAGAATTATGTTTGACCACCAAAAACTAAATTAAAAAAAAAATGTTTTTGTATTTTTTGCAGTGACATGCTTTTTTTAATTAAAACCATGCATATATATATATATATATATATATTTATTATTGGTGCTGCATAAAGTTGTGTAGACAGTTGAAAAGGTTTTATGAGATAACTTTTAAATAATTTTGTTAGAATGCTCAATTTGTACGTATTTATACATTCTTGAAAGTAGGTTGAGCATAAAGTTTTAGGATATTCTCGCACTACAATAAAGCACTGTGCAGCTTTAAAGTAGACTGAAAGAGTAAGAAACACTAAATTTTAAGTAGGGAGTTGAATATCGGATAGTTTTTCGAAATGATAAAACTGTATGCGGCAAAAAGTTTCTTCTGCTCATTTTTAAGGAATACGTAGAAAGGGATCCAAACCAGACTGTCCGCAGTGTGGCCGCTGAAAATGACAGTAGGGTGAGTTTCTTAATTTAAATTTTTTATAAGTCCAACCTTGAGTTGAGTATAGAGTAAAAAATCTTAAATATAATATTACTAACTTGTGTATAGTTATATGTTCCTACACGTGCACAATTTTGACACATTTAGTACTAAGGATAATGCAACATTATAGGAACTACTCTCCCTTTGATTTCTAATCATTAGCTTTAGACAATCTGTTATCAGTAGACTTTGTTGCGATGACTATATATAAATTGTTGCATTGCTATACCTGAAAATTTGTATGAATTGTCATTATATTGTAAAGATTGTTCATACAATGCAAAGATTTTAACTATCTCATATTGTTTCACAGTTCCATAAGATCACTTTAAAAAAAAATAATGACATCCTGTTGTTGTGCAACATAATAATATATTGCACTGATTTAATAATATACTATACTGACCGACTTTCTTTTGTGAACTATTTAACACAAGTTTTCTAATTCACATGGCATATAATTGTTTGCATACGATAAGTCACTGAACCGGAAGTTTTTTTGTCTATCAGTAGTGCCCAACTATGTAACAACCACAAACTACTTGAGTTGAAAATTCAACAAACATTAAAAAATATACCTTTTTGATCTAAATTATAATATAAATTAAAGTCGTATATTAAAATACCGAAAACACGATTTATGTCATAATTCAAGGTAATGAATGCAATATTTGAGCTTACATTAATTTTTGTTGCAAAACTTTATTTAAACACAAGTTTTGAAATCAAATATGCAAATTGTAGGAATCCATGTACTTATAAAGTAAATGGTTTATAATAAAATAAATATTTTAAAGTACTTTATTTGTAAATAAGATGGGGTTAAAATTAAGCTACAGGAGTAATAAACAACAAGATAAATTAAAAGCATTTGATATTTGTAAAAAACTTGTATCATAAATTAATTTCTGACTAGAGACTTTCTATGACAAAATAAAACTAAAACGGGTTCTAGGATCTGTAATTTTCAGTTTTTTTTTATCTGAAAACGGTTGAGCAAATGAATAATGAAAACAAATTGACTAACTTTGTTTGTGAACCATATAATTTGCAGGCATCACAAAAATACATGCTAAAAAATACTTGAATTTGAATACATCAGATTTAAAAACACATGTTTGTTTGTGTGTGTAGTTCTTTCCTCCCGTAAAAACATTGCATATCAATTCCAAATAACAATTTTTTTGTGCCGGTTTAAAGGAAAAAATTATCATAGGCTTCCACAAAGTTTGCAATCTTCTTTTCATGTTTTCCGAAAGTTTACAAAAGTGGACGTACAATCATTGTGCTTTTAGTCATTGAAATGTTTTCCACTGGTATATTTTAACTGTTAAAATTTTAAATCCATCAGAGTTTACCAAAGCAGTAGTTAAAATTTGGGTGTCAGAGTAGAACTCCAATTATTCTCAGATCAATTGGAATTAAATCCCATTTGGATAATTCATGAAAATAAGGTTATTTCTTAATGAAAACAAACTTTGCTTTTGTAGATAATGTAATTTAATGACTATTAAAACTATATAATTCACCACACCAATAAGAAACTTTTAAAATTTGGATTTTACTGATTTCTTTCCTTCTCAAAGTGATCCCGATAATTGGAGTTCCTATAATTAGAATATATATTTTGATAAAAAATATGAATAAAATGTGAAAAAAACCGTGATTTAAATCAAACAAATCGATTTAAAAAAAAAAAAAACCTGTGTTTGTCAATGATTGTTCCCTGATAATATCTGTGTGATATATTCATTTCCTTTCCAGTTCGAGTACTGCATCCAAAACATCTGCTTTCAAAGTGGGAACAACAGGCGCTCCTACAATCTACCAGAGCCTCCCATTTCTCAACAATACATCGAAGGCTGGGAAGAAATCGTAAGACTAAATTGATATTTTAATGGGTTGCAACATAACCTGGAAATTCGGGGAATTATCATGGAATTTTTTTATTCAGGGAATTTTTCAAAATTTCAAAAAAAATCAAGTACATTTTCAAATTTGGATCATTAAAACACAATTATTGTCTATTGTACCCTCTATATTGGGTAATTTAGGTTGTCAATATTTCCTTTTAGTTCTGAAAAAGATTTTTAAAAATAAGTATGGTTATATGCATTTTCATATTTTCAGTTTTATTTTTTTAAAAACGTGAACCACTGATGGAGGGAGCAATAAAAGCAAAGTGCATTATACCTTGAATTGTAAGCAACATGTGATTGGCTAATGAAGTGATTTATTAAAGATTGGAATAGGAAATATGAAGCATATAACACATTTAAAATTATCTGCAAAAGAAATAATTTGAAAAAACTTGCTATTTTTGCATGATCTGCTTTTAAAGAACATTTTAATTACTGTTATACTTGTCGCACTTGTGTAATTTTATGATGTATCCATAAATTATTATTTTAACTGTCAATAAGTATTGCGTATAATTTTTCATTTATGATGCAATACATTTATTGGTCTGTTGTAGCTTGGATACTTTGTTTCGATACAAAGCATGTATTGCAACATTTTTTAATGTAATTTAATTATACTTGTTGAGACATTTTAATTAAAAAAAAGTTAAGTTAATAATTAAAGTGCAAATTGTGGTTTCATCAATTATGGAATATAAATTTCCATTTTTATAGAGTTTCATTAACTTGTGTATTATGTGATAATAAAAAATTAGTTTTGTAAGTAACCATTAAGTGTTCAGCGCTACTCGCAAATAGTACCATTTTTATTAAAACACTGAATTAAAAGTATTTTTCTTAGATGATATCCAGCCTGTTGGACAGGAATTCCTTAGGGAAATAGTTAACGAAAACGGAAAGGTGACTTGCATATTTTGTGAAATATGCGATTGCACCTTCAATGACGTAAATGTAAAAGAGGCACATCTAATAAGACGAAGGCACAGGTTCCTGTACAAAGTAAGGATTCGTTGTTCCAAATTTCTGTTATTCATTGTCAATAGTTGTATTTGAGTAACGTAGACGCAAAACTTGCTGTATCCAAAACAATTTTAATAGAAAATTTCAACGCCTTTGAAAGCACATTTACAGCTCTTTTTGCATCTGAACTACTTATTTATGGAATTACATATACACCTAGTTTCATGCAATATAAGTACTTTCTGCAGTTGTACTATTAGCTCATAAAAAAAAATTAGATTTCAAGGGATGTTTCATTAAAAAAATTATGTTTGACTACCAAAATTAAAACTAATTTTTTTTTTTGCTGTGACATGGGTTTTTTTTAAATTTAAAATCGTGCATGTTTCTTACTTTTAGTTTTGTTTCTGACTATCATTTTCCCCTGTTTTTTAAAATATTGTCCTGTCCATTTTCATTTCTAGAATGTATATTGTTTTAAAATATTGGTTAGTGTCTTTAAAAATACGAATACTTGGAGTTGAAAAATATTTTTCTGAGAATTCCATACATGTAGTTTATAGTTCCTTTTTTCGACAAAAGAATAATGGCTGACAGGTAATTTGTACGACCATTTTAAAGTTTGGTATAATTGGTGCTGCATAAAGTTGTGTGGACAGTTGTATAATATTTATGAGATAACTTCAAATAGTTTTTTTTTATAATGCTAAATTTGTACGTATTCATACATTCTTGAGAGTAGGTAGAGCATAAAGTTTTAGGATCTTGTCGCACTACAATAAAGCACTGTGCAGCTTTAAAGTAGACTGACTGAAAGAGTAAGAGTAAATATTAAAAAATGTCATGAGATTTTTTACATTATTCGGTTAAATAATTTTTTGAAAAATATTGGTTATAAATATTATAGTAGATTGTCATACTATATTATAATATAAATGCATTTATCTCTATAATACTTTTATAATATAGTAAATTTGTTGTGAAGTTGACAAATGTGTGTTGGGGACAGTAATGACATTTAACCTATATTTTATTATTTTTAAATATAATTTAATTACAATATGTGACTGATATATATTGTTTATTTCTCCTTCTGAGTATATTGAGTAAGTCGCCCTGAAGGTTTAACGAGTAAGGCACTGGACTGCGATGCCCGAGGATCTGGGTTCGATTTCTTTTATGTCTTTTTTATAATTGTCGATATTTATTGAAAGAGGTTTATAAAAACAGCCTATATAGGCTAGCATCTGCTCTTTTTATTCATTGTACTCATTTTTAGTACATGACCTTTTAAAAATTGAAACTTATGATGTATTATAACTTATATTGTATTATAATTTATAAACTTATCGAATGTCCTCAAAAATGAGTACATTTTACTTATTTTTGAATAACTATTTTTAACTGTGTACAATTATTTCAGAACAATTTCGGTTTAATTTCTATTTTCTTCAAAGATCATTATTTGCTTTAATTTCAATTTGAATATCCTAAAATGACTTTAGCTTCATGTATGCTAATGAATGCAATTATTTTGCAGGATCTGAAAAAAGACATATGACTGCAAAGCAATCGAATCTTGCGTACAGTACGTTCTCCAATGGGGCCACACCGAAATACGCGTTTGTATACCTACATTCAGAAATTCCGGATGAGTGGCGCTAACAGGACAAAAGACCTGCACATCCTCGGCCAATTAGAACGCTTGCCGTACGTTTGTTTCCGCCCAAACCGGCAAATGGATTGGCGAAAAAGGAGCTCATATGATGAGATAAGTTTGCAGTAAATAATTTCTACATTGTTATTTTAGAGTAGCTGCTGAAGTACATGGATTTCATTGCAAGATTGCACTTTTTTGCATGTACTCTAATCTATCATTTGTGAAGCCATATTGACTTATACTTTTATGGGTACACTGTACTTTAAAACTTGAAAGGTGCTTGCTTTTATAGGGCTACATTGATCTAATTTTTTAAGGGGGGGGGGGGGTAAATTTTTAAAAATACTTTTGGATAACTTTTAGGGGCACGTTAAGCTTTTACTTGTACTTTACTTTGTATTAGGAGTATATTTATATTTTTTTTAGAGTTTATTTATGTTAATGTTTATTTATAGTGGGGGGGAGGGGGATACTAGGGGCTTTTTCTGTTGTAGGTATGCTGTATTCTTTTATGGGTACACTTTTTTTTGTGTGTCTACATTATTATTATTTTTTTTAACTTTGGGGGGATAAATTAGGCTTTTAGTTCTAAGCAGAATAATCCGGATAATCTCAAAATATACTACCGGAGGTATGAAAAATAGTGGGCATAACAACTTGAGCTTCTTGATGAATAATTGCATTAGCACGCCCCTGCTAAATTAAAAACTGAATTGATACTTTTTTTTTTTAATTTACAAACAAGTTGAAAAAATTTAAATATTTAATATTCATTTTATATTTGTCACAATTTTTTTAAGTTGGTGCCAATTTACAAAAAAATATCAATCTTTTTTTGTTAAATAGGGCAGTGGTCGGCAAAACCGCGGCTCGCGGGCCACATGTGACTCTTCCACAAAAATTAAAAACAACAACATAACAAACTTGACTTACCCAAACTTTCCAAGGGGATGCAAAGCCATAGGTCACATTAATGTTTGTCAGCCATCGTTTTGATTTAATTTTTTGGATACCTTACAATTTAATTTTAGCTATAAATAATATCGTTATTAAGTGTGATGTCAAGTTTTTTTCAACGTACCTATAGTTTAACTAAGACTTAAAACTTTAAGTAAAGTTTATTAAGTTAATTTTAGGGAGCGTTGTGGAGTGAAAGAAGATGTAGTGTCGAAGATTGAGAAAGGTATGTTGAGATGGTTTGGATATATAGAGAGGATGAACGAAATTAGATAAACGAAACAAGTATACAAGCCGAGTGTGTATGGGAGAGTTGGAAGGGGTCAACCTCAGCGAACGCACCTCAATCATATTGAGGATGTTTTTAGCAAAGGTCAGCTTAGGAGTACCCTAATCTACCTATATAGTTTAAGTTTAAAAAATTTGGCTCTCAAAAGAAATTTCAATCGTTGTACTGTTGATATTTGGCTCTGTTGACTAATGAATTTGCCGACCACTGGGATAGGGGATCCGGTTATCAAGCATTTAACTATCTGTAATTCTCAATTAACTGGACTGTTTGGAAAAAAAATATTGTCCAATTTCGAAAACTCTTTTATTGTTGGATTGAGAAAAATCCACTTCGGCAAAATCTGCAAAAAAATAATCGGTTATCCGACTATTACATATCCAGAAATGTTGATTAACCACAGTTTTTTTTAAACATTTATCTGATTTCAAAATATTTTTACTGTGCAACAGAAGTTGTTTAACAATGACATTTAGTTTAACCAGCATTGATAGGGATTGTGTAACAATATATATTGTTCAGGGTGGCAACATAACCGGGAAATCAAGGAATTATCATGGAATTTTTTAATTCTGGAAATGTCAGGGAAGGTTCAAATTAGGTTGTCCCTGAGTATAGTAGAAGATGAGTGCTTAATAGAATGCGCATGTTTGCAATTTTTCTAATTATGCAGTTTGTTAACAATATCAATTGTTTTGAATTGTAGTTATTAAGCATTGACAGATTTTTTTTGATTTTTACAACTAGATAATTTTTTTTTATTATTCATGTACAAACATTTTCATGTTATGGTGTTTGTGTCTACTAGCCTAATGCATATATGTCCTTGTACTCCATTTCATTTTCTAACAGGGTGATGAATATAGAAAGCATAATGAGGGGATGCCGAGGGGCAGTGGGAGCAACATAAGGCCCCTTCATCGCTTCACTCGTCAGAGTGATATGTAGGGACAGACCATCGACAAGGTTTGTTCACATTTAAGTAAGATAAATGACTAACTTTGATTGTGAACCATATAATTTGCAGGAATCAAAAAATACATGCTAAAAAAATACTTAAAATTTGAATACATCAGATTTAAAAACATTTAATTACATATAAGAATATTTCAGTATGCAGACACATATTATTTATAAGCAAGCTCTATGATTACATGCAGAGAACCATTTCCTGCTTGATCAGCCTTAACAAAAAATTATTCGAAAAAGAATTCAGTTTGCAAATACTCGCATCAAAGTTTGCTGCAAGAAGCAAAAATCATGATAACACTTTTAAAGGCAGGCGTTGTTGCGGCTTTATTTCGAGCCCTGATAGCAGCAACTTTTTTCTCTTATTTAATTTGTTGAGGTTAATTTGTTTCATGTGTGATGTACAATGGTTATTGAATTTGTATAATTTATCAGTAAAATGCTTTAAAACGTTATTGGATTAATTACTTGAACAATTATGGGCAAAATTTTTATGTTTTTTTGTTTAAAGGTTTTTAAGATTGCAATTGATGAAAATTGTTTGCAAATTTTAAAATTAAAAAAAAAAATCTTCTCAAAGTTTTAAAATTTACAGCCATTTATACCCAGTTTTGATTATGGAAAAAAACTTATTTTAATTTTGGGTTCAATCAATTCAGAAAACTGCACAAAAGGAACAACTTGTGTTTTGAAATACTGACATTTTGTTGCTCCGAGTTTGATGCAAGTAGGTTGAATGTACCAATTTTAGACCAGAACCAAACTTTTCTCTCTCTTATCTCTTTGACTACTGAATGCACATTAGACTGTAAAATAAAATTTACCTAACTTTTAAAATCCTTTGAGTAACGTTGTGACTGAAGGGACTTTTAAAAACTTATTGATATGCTCTTAGTTTGAAATATTCTTTCAAGAGGTCAGTAACTAGTACGTAATTATAACTGGTACATTCACGCTACTAAAAAAGTCTTAACAAAAAAAAGATTTTATTCCTTTATTTGTTTTCTTTAATTAAATAAATAATATTCAAGCTTTATCGTTCTGCAGGAAACTGATTCAGAAGATCAGGAGCCTAACCACTCTCACATGGAGAGTTGGAGTGTCTACGGGCCCCGTCCACCCTTCAGGCCTCGCATGGACCGCAAGAGGATGGCAAGGGCGGCTTACACGAGGACCCGGTCTTCTGACAAGTCCAAGTCAGATGACTCTGACAACTCTATTGGGAAATCTAAGGAAAATGCTTCCTCTAGATGCTCAGGCTTCACAGCAGACACATGCAAGAAATCAGATGTCTGAAAAGTAGGTATGATTATCTTCAAATTCCTGTTTGTTATGTAATTTCATTTTTATAATGGCCATTTTAAGTTCATTTTTGAAAATACTATAAAGTTATGTAATTTTTGACAATTTTCTTTGGTGTTGGAACATTAGTAACAACCATCCAACTTCTATGTTTCGTACAATTTATGAATTTTAAAGGTTTTTAATGTTTGTACAATCATTTTACACAATTTACAGATTTCAAGAATTTTTTTGTTAACATTGAAAACTATGTTGTTCAGTTGCTGAATTATCAAATTTCGCGAAAATTTTACAGAAATTTCTTTAGTGTTTTATTTTATTGAAATATTATGTGTATTTAAACCAATGCTTTCATTTAGTTTTTAAAGTTTTAAAAAATGGTTATTTTTTCAAATTGAACTACAATCTTCCATAGTGTTATAATAGAACAACTTAAGCAAATTTGTTTTATAATAAATTAATTTAATTTCTAAAATGTTAACAAGTATATTAATAGCTGTAATTTTTTTCATAAAACTAGAAAGGGATGTTAGTAATATCTTTTTATTATATAAAGGATGTTTAAGATTTATCCTTACAACTTTGACGCACATTTAGCAGTAGCGGACTATAAAGTGGCCGATAAGGCCAGATAATTTTTAAGCACCCTTTATTTTATTTGTATTTTAACTCATTTATAGCATAAAAATAATAATTGTTTGGATTCATTGACTATAGGCAACTGTGGAATGCGAGCCCATCCCTCCAGTAGAAACTCCGGGCGAAGCAATGTTCTCTGCATAACCCAATTTGAGTCTGATTAGACTACGCTGTGATTGGATTTCATTATAAAAAAAACAGCTAAAGATGTAGCTTCAATCACCTACAGGCCATTGTAATCTACGAACCCTTGGAAAGAGATGTTTTCTCTGCCTGAACTAACAATGTGTATTTAAGTTTGACCTTTGTTGTTTAAAATCTAATTTATTTAAAAAGAAATTGGAAGCATTATATTATAATGAACTGTAGCACTATTCTCAACTTTATTTTGACTGAAAGAGAAAGTTTATAAATATGGATTTTTGTGTGAAAAAAAAGTTCATTTCACTAAATAGAATCTTGTCTTTGTATAGTATTCACATTTAAGTTGTATTAGTATTAAAAAAAATTTTGTGGATAAGTACCCCGAGTTAAAGGTATTTTGTCAAATCAATTAAAACAAAAACAAATCACTGTACAGCCCCATTACATAGTTTCTTATTATAGTGTAAAGACAGCAATCTTGCAAAGCATTTCTTTTTAAAAATAAATGGCAAGAGGCTTTTTCATTAACCTGTCAGCATATTCTGCTGTTTTGTCAATTAAGTAATTTTTTCTCATGTATTCTAAAATCAATTAAAAATCATACCATCTTTCCTAGTGATAAATGTTTTGTAATTTTTCTTATTAATTGGCAGTAGCTCTAATTATAATGATGTTTCGTTTTGTAGTACACTATTAAGTGACTAACACTAAGCATGTTTATAAAATTAACATTTTTGTAAAAACAAGTTAAAGCTCATTTTAATCTTGAATAACACATGAATTGCATATAATAAAAGAAATTTCATAGTAGAATTAATGCAAGTACTAGAAAAATGTGTTTTCACATAGTCTCAATTGCTAATTATTTTATTGCATTAATAGAATAGTTATGGTTTATTTCATTTCAGTAATATTTAAAATGATAAATTTATATGTATTCAATACATCTAATTTTACTTTTCTTGTACTGAATGCTCTGGTTTATGTAAAATTGTATTTTTTTTTAATATATATTAACCTTTTTAAATGTCACAAAAGCAGAAATAGTTTAGTTTGAAAACCATTTAAATAAATGTCTACAACACTTCTTAAAACTTTCAAAAATAATGTAATTTTTTTTTAAAAATATTATTCTTGGAAATGCCATAAATAATATTCTTATTTCCCATAATTTATTTCATTTAAAATGAAAAAACCATCAAATTTTTAACATATTTCCTAAACCGCTTATGTAGTTGAAGTTTCCTCTTTTAGAAAATTACATTTTGTTAAAGAAAGATAAATTCCTCAAAAAAACCATTATTCTAAAAAAATTAGGTAGTATATTTATAGATCCATATTTTAGTGTATAATATGGACAATTGAAATTACTATTAACGTTTTCCTAGTTACTTGATGCTTTTTAAAGTTGTCCAAACGAAAACTTATACATTTAAAACCACATTTAACTAGAAAATGTTCAATGAGTTTTTCTAAATAAAAAAAATGGGTCCTAAAATCTGTAAAGCAGCTTTGGGTTCATTTTAAAACAGATTTACAGAAACATGTCTTAAAGCTGATTTAAAAATAAAACTACCTAAAGATATAAAATGTTTAATAGAGTAGAGTTTGTTATAAAATGCATATCTTAAGTTTCCTCAGCTGCTAATTATAGTTAGTTCATTGCATTTATACATGCAAAATAGAATAAATAACAGACACGAAAATATCCATAATACATGAAGATTTCAAAATCTCCACATACTTTATTAGTTTGCATAAATAAAATTTCAATGCATATTTAACATTGTGTATTATGAAAAGTAACGAACATGCGCTAAACATATTTCCAAGACCAGAACCTAGAAATTGCAAAAGTCCCATTTTAATTGAAAATTAAAAATTTGTGTGCTTTATATCACTTCTTACAAGTCACTCAAATATGCCAATTTGTTCTCAGTAAAAGAACATAGTTTATTTTAGTTTAAATATTTTTACTTTAAAATGCTATTTCTCAAAAAATTTACAATTTTTTTCTTCATGTTTTCGTGTAAATACACTACCACCATTCTAACAAATTTTATACATTAATAATATAACTTGTATAGAAGAAAAAACTACAATAGAAGAATGTAATTGTAATGTGAAAACATTAATGTAATATACTCACAAATATAAAGTACATACTTTGAAAATATATAGTATGCTTACACCTTAAATCAAAGTTCAAAATTAGCGGGTGCACAGTGCACCACTACATTTCTATTTGGGTACATGCAGCACACCTAACTTTGCGCAGCTTAGCCATAACTGGCTCTTATGCCATAAAACACCAACCAGTGCACCTAACATTTCTGAAAAACTTATTTTATTTGCCATTCCAAAGTAGTAAATTATTTAAGAATTCAATTTCCCAGGATGTGTTCTATTGTGGATAACAAACTTGGAATTCGTGTGCAAATCGTTTGACCAATGATAACCTAAGAATCCTGTTTGCATTTTCCGTGCGCACTACATAACGAGACTGTAGTCGGGTTTTACCAGTAATCTTTGTTAGCACAGCAAACTTGCCAACTACTATGGATTGTCAGTAGTTTCTATGGATTATGATACCGAACTACAGAGTCGCCAAAACCTTAACAACAACTACATATAACCTATCTATTTGTGTATAACTCTATAAATTAAAAAAAAAAAAAAAATCTTCATAAGTCGGGAGACGGTTGTCTTATGTGACTCATTAAGAATTGGAATGAAAGATACCTTATATGAGAAGATGGGTTCAAGCTAAACCGTGCCGATCTCGTTTTGCGATCCGGTTTCTGCTTCATGAATGTTTTGTGCGCCCAAATAATGTTCAGTGCACTGGTGCATCGGCTTTGATATATTAATTGTGACCACTGCCTTAAATTAGTGAAATATTTAGTTCTACAACAGGATTTAAAAGCAAATTTTGTTGGAAATAATATTTTTTTTAGTTATAAAAATGAAATTACCTAAGTAGAACAGACGACAGAATACTAACTGTGTCAAAAATGTTTATAAAACTTTGATATAAGTAACAATATTATTTTAAATTACAAATAAATTTTTATACTTAAATAACAAAGGTTGCCATTTTTAGAATATTGTTAAAATTTGAAATACAAGAAATTGCTGAAAACATGTAACGGTAAAAGTTTTTTACCATCTACACCAAAATGGTTAAACATCAAAACTTCATACTAACATAAAAAAAACAGGGGAATGTTTATATAAATTAAAGGAATGTATAAAACATAAAATTATATGTCATTTACATATAGGTAACTTAAAATATAAATTTCATAGGAAAGTTTTTCTTTCTGTAATGTTAGTTTTATATAATTGAAATTAACAATGAAAAGTGATCATTAAATTTATATCAAATTAAAATTGTAAATCTTATTCCACTGGTAGTATAGACATATAAATATGCCTAAACATTAATTCACATTCATAAACAATAATTATGCTTTATAGTTAAACAAAAATTCATTCAGATTAACTTAAACCTAAATGATTCAAACACTTGGGACATACAATTTACAATAAAGTAAACATGTTATGATTTGTAATATGACCTAAATGTAAAATAAAAACTTAGTTACCAATATTTTTTTTTTGGTACAAATGCATTTCCCCGAGTGACAAAAATTATTTTGTTTCTAAAAAATTGTGGAAAAAATATTAATAAGGCTAAAATACCAAAAATGCTGCCCGATTGATACCTTTAAAGTAGATAAATTATTAAAAGCAAATATATGCTCCATTTAAGTACACATGAGAATAAATATGCAATTACAAAGTAATTTGTTTAATTCAAGTTGTTCCGAAGAAGAGCTCATACTTTTGTTCAATATGGTTTGTAAATAGTACTTTATAATTAAAAATTATTAATGTTAGTTTTTTTTAAAAGAAAACTTATTTTACAACCAAACAATAGCTTTTTTAATTTTGTATTTATATAACATATAAAGATGCTTAATTTGTGCACAGAACAATTACTCATTTAAATTATTATACAGATTTCAAAAAGGAAACAAAAATTTATTACAGAATTGACAGTTATTATTAAAAATAAAATTGAAAAAGCTTTTTAAGAAGAAAAATTATGTCATTATTAGAAAATTACACTTACATTTAAAATAAGAGTAGTTAAACTGTTATACTAATTTCACAAAGAAACTGCTTTTCAAATTCATGATATAAAACCCAATAAATTATAAATTTCAAAAATGTGAAAAAAAAAAAATTAATTTTTTTCCATAATAAAATAATCTTTTCTGGGTTGTGGTGGGCTTATAAAGTCAGTTTTTCTTTAAAGATTTTTCCCCCCTTTTTAGTTTTTAATTGAACCAACTTTTTTTGCCAACTTTTATTAAAATATTCGCTTAGAAACTGAAGTTGTTGCCCCAGACGCTGGGTGAAAGAAATTTCATTGTTAGTCAATCTTTATCCAACAATGAAATGACATTCACCAAGCATTTATTAAACAGTATAATCTCAAAATGTACTGTCTGGGGCAAATAAAAAGATTATCCAGAAATATTAGACAATCTATCCAATAATAAAAATATCATGAAATTGGAGAAACTTAAAAAAAAAAGTCGATTTAATTGATATTTCCCAAAATTTTTTTTTGCAATTTTTACTTAAGTGGATTCCTCTAACAAAAAATGAATTTTCGAAATTGGACAATATTTTATTCAAACAGTCCAGTTAATTGAGAATTTCGGATAGTTAATTGCTGGATTACCCATTACCCGATATTTTTTTTTTAATGCCCAAGTGAACCATTCTCTATCCAACAAAAAAGAATTTTCTAAATATCTGAATTAGAACAGAAATCTTGCACGAACATACATTCAAAAACATAATTTTCTAATAACAGAACAGCAAAATTTATAAAAAGTCTCCTTTGGTGGTTGATTGGCGCTCTTTCAGTCAGTTAAAAAAGGAACAACCTTTAAGATTTGAAAATTAAACAATTGTCTTGTTAAAACTGATTATTACACTAAGGACTTTTTTTCTTTTAATATTTAAACTTTAAGAAGCAAGATAGACTTTATTAGCCTATAAACTAATGAAGCAAAGATTAAATATTTCCATTGTATCCCAACAATACAAGTCTCTTCTTTTATTATTCATTATTTTGCACTTTTCACATAGGCGTGTCTAAAATGTTTCACTAACACTTTCCAAGATTTTAAATAAAACATTAAGCTAATGATATTTTATTTTATGTTTATTGATCAGAAAAAAAATTCAAACTAAATCTATGGATTATAGCTTCAATAAAGAATAACAAGAATTGACAAATCCCAACCAGAAATAAATTGAAAGCTTGCTATATGTGCCAAATACATATATAAAAAATATTTAAATGGAGTCATGTTAAACTTAAAAGTAGAATACTTTAAAACAGATAATGAATTATATAAAGCACCATGATAGCAGTTGAATAACAAAATTATGCACAATTAAAATGTATATTTACAAAAGAAGTTAACCATGAATGAAATTGATATTAATTTATTGCACTGAGCTAGATTTAGCTTCCTTTCACCCATTAAAGAAATATTTTTTGTGTAAAACAAAGCTCACCTTAAATAGAATATAAAGAACTATGTGCATGGATGTGGAAATACTTAATTTGATACGGTATTTGTAATATTATCAATAACAGCCTAAAATATTGGTAACCCAATATTAAATAGAAAGTATTGATACTTGCACTATGATGATACGATATCCAGAGAATGCTCTAAAGAGCTACTTCCGAGATTCTGTGTTTATATGATATTTACTTAGAAATTTACAATGTAGTGTTTTAATATATTTTGTTTATTAGGTGGCACAGAATGTTTGTAAAATTATTTTATACTTTCAAAAGTCATAAAAACTAATGAATTTTTTTTAAAAAATACATAAAAAACCATATTAAGATATATATTTTAAAATTGCTATATTAAAAAAAAGCACAGATGCAATTAAAAGAATCGCATATTAAATATATTTAAACAGGAATTATTTGATTGCTAAAACTTTTTAGAACGCCAAAAAAAGTTATTAAGTAATTAGTTACCAGACATAAATTTTTGCATTTTTTTAAAAATACCAAATTTATGTATTCAACCTTCCAAAACTATATTGACACATTGAATCTCCAGTATCAATAGAATAACCTTAGTATCAAATCTAAAGTATAGCACTGTTATGGATGTCAGTCAATAATATAACCAATATAACCTCACCCCTATTTTTTTGTAATATAAAACAATTTAAAACTGAGATAAATCAGCAACAGTATAAGTAAATATAATGAAAGGAAATAGCAATGCCAAAGTTTTATATCAAGTGAAATGAACTTTCAATGCTAAAATTCTCACATAAAATACAGACATAAAGACAAATGCCTATGTATTATGAAATGCAATATAAAAAACTATCATTCTAAAAACAGACTATACAAAAAGAGCATTGGTTATAACTATGCATAACATACAGATGATAAAGGCAAGGAATTTTTATAACAAATATTTTAAAATTTTGTCTAGAATATGAAAATTCATTTTTTTAAATAAACTTACTTAATAGTAGCAAGAGTAAAAAGGTTATCTAACAAATCTTTCTCATGTCAATTTTTACAAATAGCAAAATTAAATTTTTAAACATAATCTGTCTTAAGAGCATGCATTTGAAACTTAAATCTAAATATGTAACTTTGAAACATTTAATTCAACTTGGTAGACCTCAACTATAAATGAGAATATAGCTAGTAGAATTTTATACATATTTAGTGCACGTTCATAAATTAAAAAAAATTGAAAAAGTTGGAGATTTACAAAAATGCCCAAAGAATTCCTTAATATAATAAACTTAATTTAAAATACAAAATTGTTAAAATACAAATTGTTAAGCTCACCAGATTCAAAGTGTTAATATATTTTAAATTTAAACAATTTCATATAATTTGTTCAAAAGATCATTCATTATAACTTGTAATAACGTAATATTAACAATAACAGAAACCTTTACTATCATCCTGAGATCTTACAATCGCATGTAAATTATATTTTGAATGTGTTACAGGAAATAATTCCTCTAATTTAAATAGTTATTCAAAAATAACATTTTAAACAATTGCATCATCAAGGCATGGGCTTTTTTATAACTACTAAGTGTAACTGACAATGTATACCATTTAGAAAATAAAGAATTCATAGGTATTGTAGATACTAAAAAAGTATACAAATAAAGTAATCACGGGGAATGATTCAATAAAAACTAAACAAATTTCATTCATGATGATAAAAAATCTTAAATACCTTTAACAATAGTCACTAGGAATTGCCTAACATTTTTAGATAATTAAAAAAATTATGTTACGAAATAGTATAAATTCACAGCAATGTAAGAATGCATTCATAAATTTGAATTGCCTTAGAAAAAAATCAGGAAATCCTATATAAAAATATTAGCCAGTTTAATTAAAAAACATTAGACTTCAGATATAACTTATTTTAACATTTTATAACATTTTTACATTTTACTTATTTTAACATTTTTTATTTTAACATAAATGTTTTATGACTATACACAACATATAAAGGTATTAAATACATAAAAATGAGAGGATGGTGACTATAAAATTGTATCTTATCACAGTTTAAGTATTTCTTTACACATGTATGCACTAAATGTAAACAAGTCCAAGTACATGTGCACACGAGTGAAATAATCTAATAAACCCAGAGTGATATGTGCATATTCAATTAGAAAATAAACACATCATGTACACCATATATTCTACTATATATTTCGAGAAACTTCCATATCAAGTTTCAACCATACACTTAACCGAAACAAATCTAAAAGCTATCAGTTTTTTCCTGTAAGGCCACAAAGGCATCACACCTGGAATATCAATAAAATGTTTTTTTTGCTCCTTTCCCTTAAAAATATGTACAGAACAATGAATACAGCTAAATGCTGGGAGTCATGGTACGTCCACAGCTGACCTAACTTTCTTCTTTGTTTTTCTTTTCTTCGTCCCATTCGGTGATAAAATTCCAGACTTGTCATTTAACAAGCAAAAAAACTGCTTATCGTCAGTCTCTTCATTTAAAGCTCCATCGTCTACAAGGATGCCCTCTTTATCTGGAGCATCAGAGAGTTTATCAGTATTTTGATTCGTTGGGGACACTGTGGAATCTCCTGAGTGAAATTCCGCCAACTTCACTGGTTTGTCTTCTGAACAAAGTTCAGCATTCTCACTTAACTCGGGAAGATCTTGAACCATTAAAGTCAAAGAATCTCCTGGAATAGTGTTTTTCTCGGTGCTACGTACAGAACTTGACGTGCGAATGTCTTGTGAAATATTTTCTTCATTAATGTTTACTGCATTATTATTAGAAGAAGCATTCAATGTGATACTCTCACCAGGATTAGAAGTATTACCTGGTACATCCAATTTAGCACGTTTTTTATTGTGCCATGGAGCCAGTGGAATGTCTCTTTTGTATTGGTCCAAAAGTGGCAGGCAAATAAGTGGATCATAGTACTTTAGAAATATGTTCTCGTTCTTGCAGTGCTGCATGTTAAGGTAAGTGTGGATTAACAGCCTCGGAAAACGAGAAGTGAAGTAGGTCACAAACTCATCTGGAATTTCACCCAGAGACTCTTGCAATTCTGTGGAAAGCTCTCGGTAATGATGCTTCTACAAAGACAAAATGCAATTGGAAACAAACTAAGTAAAAAAAAATATTGAAATACAGGTATATATGTACATTATTCAAACAAAATGTTATGTATATATCATTGTAAGTATATAATTTATAAAATGTTTGACACAATTTCAAATAATACAAATTTAAAGGAGTTCTTATCTACCCTAAGGATAGTCGCATATGAGCGATAATTACTTCGCAACTATCGCTTGGCGATAATTAACTGAGTGACTAAAATATCACTCAGCAATTATTTTAATTGCATTTGACTTGGACTGCCACATTTCAGATTTCAATTTCGCCAAAGTAAAGATGAGAAATTACCAAACTTGTATAATCACATTCTATACAACATTGCCAAATTACCTATGATTTGCCAAAATTGTTAGCTCAGTATCGAGCAAAAGGATGTTTTGTCCGATAATTGCTGATTGAGCGGATAGAATTTAAGTTTTTCAATTGCATGCAACTAAATAGTTCAGTTACATGTCTGATTGTTGCCAGTGAGCAGCTAGGCTAACACATTAAAAATTAGATTGGTATATCATCACTGAATAAAAAATTATTGTTGGACTTGGTTATTTATTCTGATGCAAATTATCTTCCTACTTATTTTGATGCAATAAATTCAGTGGTTATAATACTTATAACGTTACATTAAATTTTTTGGTTGCAATATCAATTCTGACGCATTCAAATGATGAATTTAACATTGATTCTTATACTATAAAAAAAAAGAATGGGCATTAATATAGCAAATAATCGGATGGAAATAGCAGTGAGTAGGCAAAATTCATATAATTTGTTAACCTAGTAAAACTGTAATTTGTTCTGCTGCTTTCAAATATTATTTACGACAAATGCTTATATAACAGTATATATAAGGCACCAAATTGTACTTTTCTGTAGTTGCTTGAATTTAAAAAAAAAAATTTAATTACACTCAATTTAAAATAAAAAACAAATCTTTAATACAAAAAAAGCTCTTTTACCTTATTTCTCATTGCTCGCAGTAAATCGCGGACAGAATGGCCCTTGTAAGTACGGAATTTTCGAAGATCTAAAAAATAACAAAAAAGTTTAAAATACCACTAAATAACACCCTTAATGCTAAAATAATAATTAAATAACCTATTATATATGAAAAATATCAAATAGTTATTACATCTGTGTTAAACATAAAATAATTTATACACTCCAGTGTAGAAACTTTTTTCTATAATGGGGTAACAAATTAATATAATTCAGGGGTTTCTAGAGGTTTTACAAATAGTTTCCTTTATTGATTCTTCTAAATTTAAACTCAAGCTATCCTCAATTACACTGAGTGACTAGAATATTATGACCACCTGACGTTTTACGTAAATGAGATAAGACGTCACACTGTTTCCGACGGAGTGTGAGAGTTATAAAAAACAAAGCTTAAAAGTTAGTAGCAGCGTTTTGTTCGAACAAGTATGGGTAAAAAACACAATTTGATGGAGAAGATTGTGGGTGCTCAGACTCGTGGAGTGAGCATTAGCCAAGTCTTTGCGTTTGGGAAATGTTCGAAAGCAGATGTAGTGCAAGTGTTTAAAAGCTGGAATGTTAGACAAAAAACTAGTCTCATTGTGCTTCCAACTACCTCAACCTACCTACAACCAAAGGGCAACAGTGAAGCGAATTACAGCAGATTTTAATCAAGGATCCTCTCAAAAGATCTCTGAATGCACTATTTGTTGTACAACTTTAGCATATGGGATAGGGAGCTGTGTATAGCGTCTTCTCACTTTTCAAACAAAAATAGAAATAATATACAGCTTATTACAAAAACAAAATCTAGTACAATAAATACTTAATAACTCTAAAATACTAATTTAAAATCTTTCAAATAATAAACGCATGACTATAAAATATAGAATAATAGCCCAAATGTCTTACCATTTTGCAATTCTAAAGTGATATGTTCTTTCCAATCAAAGTCAACAATATAATAATTGTATTTTTCAAGTGCTCTCACTATCAAACTGTCATAAGGCTCTTTCTCTATACGATCACTTGTATCCTATAATATTTAAATGACATGACATATAAGTATTCACTTGATCGAGAAATTAAATATCGATAATTTCATGTTTAAACATTTCGAATTTGATGTAATTATCTACATTGTAAAATTAGATAGATAGCAATTCTAGGCATACTTCTTAAGGAGAAGCTTCCAAGTCTATGAAGGTGGGTTTTTCTAAGTAAAAAAACACAGATTAAAAAATTTCTAGATGAACTATTTTTTATAACTATTCTTTCTAATTGAAATATTTTAAAGCATTTGTATGAATCTGTTATGCTACTTGTAAATTATGAGAAATAAATACAGGTTAAAAAGGGACCAACAATTTTGATTTTTACTGGGTCTAAACCACATCTGATAGGTTCTGTGGAGTTTATAAGGTTAATTTTAACTAAGCAATTACCAAATGCAAAATTTCAAAAATAAAACAAATATTTTGTTAACTCATTTATGACTACCAATCTTTGTAGGGTAAAAGCAGTGTATTTGAAGTTAGTATTTCTGAAAAATATCAATATTTTTATATCCCTGTTTTCGAAAGTCAAATATAATGCGATTTTTTTACTTATATCTAAAATGAATTAGTTAAGTAAGTACAGATTAAAAATTGTTAATCAAACTTCATTACATTAAAAAGCTTTTTATCTATAAAAGATCCATAACTAGGTTTCACTCTAGTACAAAAACATGATAATTAGATAAACACTAGCAAAAGTTTAATAAACAATTAAATAAAGTACAAAGCTGCAGTTTCAACAAATAAAATATTATTAAAATACAAATCCAACATTAAAACTAAGCATTATGTATTTTTATTGCACAGTTTTAACATCGCATTTGTATTGTAATATTTTTAAAGCAATGTTCTATAAGACAAGTTTTTACCTTAAATAAAATATTATTGTTATCATGAAGTAAAATATAGTGAATGATAAAGTAAACATTAGCAGAATTTAATGTGTCAGCTAATTTACTTTTTAAATAAAAGTTAAAACTGATCCCAGGTTTCACTGACTATAAAAAAAAGTATGCTGAAAATTTATGCTACTCTAGCTTAATTACCATACAAATGTAATAATCCCTGGAAACTAAATACAAAGATTTCATTTATATCGAACTCCTACCTGGAAAAAGTTCAATGTCTTCTCCTTTCCCCAGAACACTGGATGCTTCAGTATTGCAGCAATCGTAGGTCTGTCAGAAGCATTACTCTTGATCATGTGTTCAATTAAGTAGAAAGCATCAGGATACTCTGGAAGACATGTAATCATTGTGCAGTGCAGGTATATAAAAATAAAGTAACTCAAGATAAAATTATATTTGCTAATATTTAACACTTAAAAGGATTTTTATATATTTTTTAAAATTAAGTTAATATTTTAATTTTAAATTGATTCTAAATTAGATTCCAATTACATGTAGGAAAGGGATAGTTGAAAATTCAATGACCGTCTTGTGCACCATGACTGTTGAACAGGGAATGAACTACAGCTTAACATGAATTCTAAATCATCGCTAACTTTTAAGTCTTCCCCTAGGGTTCTAATTTAGTATCTTTGGCAAGAGAGGAAGGAAAGCAATCTCTCAGTCAATATGTACCAGTTCTTTTGGTTTTATTGTTCTTTAAAATAAGAACAACATGATTTTATGTTTAAAAAAACATTGTTTTTTTAACAGTTTGAGTCCCAAGCAGCGGGATCGCGCTGTTGAGATTTTATGTTGAGAAAACCCAGTACATTTTGAACATTGTAGACAACTGACGGTGCGTTACCGATTGTTGAAGTCGCGCACTCAGATTTACTGAAGCAAGTACAGCAGGGGAAAAAAGAAACGAACCACCAATGATTATTTCGTTAGTTCTTATAGTAGAGCTAAACTTAATATACCATTTTGTAGGGAATAAAGTCTAGTATACATTGATATACAAAAAATTTGCATAGGGGACTATCTTCATACTCGAATCCGCATTAACTTTAAAATTTTAAATAGCAACACCTACTTTTGTTGTCGCAGAAATGTTCCTCGCCCTCAAAATAATTTATATATAAATTTTCGTTAATTTCCTATATTATATGCAGATATATTAAAGAATATGTATCGATTTCTTTTGAGGGGCTACCACCATATTGAACAAAGTATTAGGACTACGAAAAGCAGGATCAAGGAAATGAAGGAAGCTCCAATTGGGATTCATCGATGTAAAATAAACAAAGCGCTATCGCACCGCTTGGTATTTCTCGACATAAAATTAAACAAGCGCTATCGCATTGCTTGGGTCTTTTCGAACTCATTTAGAGAAAGCATGGTTGCGCTGTTTGGGATTCTTCAATACCCCCTGGGACTCAAACGGTTAAAGAAACTTCTCTTGCAGATTCACAGCATATTATGATCCCCCCCCCTTCTATAAGAATAAAAAAAATATGGGGGAAAAATACAAAGAGGAATAACTGTTCCTTAGAAAGAACACAAATGTCGAAGACGTTCTTGAAGGGCAATCAGTTAAAATAATTATTCAAAATATCAACAAATTAGAATTATCGTTTCATCTACAGACCTTAATATTAAATAATTATTTTCTGATTTACAGAGCTTTTATGTTATTTATTATTTTTTTAAATCAACCTATTTATTGCAAATTAATAAATGAAATTTTATGCCATTTTTGAGACATCATTAAAACATTAATTTAATGAAACAATACACTATATTTCAAACCTATAGAAATTACAGAAAAAAAACCACATACTTTTATCATCTAAATCTGTCAGACAATAATTTTCACTCGAGATGTTGAATTGTCGCCTGAGAGGATCTCCAAAGGGATGTTTCCCATTTGTCAGAACATAATAAAATACAAGTCCGAAAGAGAATGTGTCCACTGCACGAGTCTACAATGGGCAGATGAATGTCATTTTTTAAAAAAGGGATCTTACAACTATTATTGTAAAAGCAAGAATATAAAGTAAAATCACTAGAAGAAATAGTTCTGGAAACAAAATATATCAAAAATAGGAAATGGTAAAATAATAATTGGTGTACTAGAGCCTAGAGAAGGCAACACATTATGGATACTACCTTAATTCGAATCGAAAATAATTCAATCGAAATTGTTATATTTTTGGTGTGCTTCAGTTATTTTCAAAATTATATTGATGACTTGGCAGAGAAGTTAAAAAATGAAGAAATACATACTTTTTCCCCAAACTACTGCAACAATTTATTTTCTTAATTTGTATAAAAGTACACACATATAAGAAAATACATGTACGAATAAGATTATTATAACTATTTATTTTATGTGCATACTTAAGATAAATTTGAAATATTCTATTTTTTCATCATTTATTTGCAGCCAATATAGATTGCTTTTTTGCAAGCAATTCAATATATTATTTTTGAAAACATTTGATAGTTCATATTAAGTGTTACTTAGCTTTATTTTCTAGTTATTATTTACAAAATGTTTTGGCATTTTGGTAAAAGTTCTTCCTTAGTTTTCAGACTTCTAAGTTTTAGTATTATCTTTCTAATGAAAGCAGAAATTGAAGCATCCACAAAACTTTTTGAATTTTTTATAACTACAATAGAGATTAAGTACTAATTGAACTATAAAATGTAGATGCTTGGTATAAAATTACTCAATAATATACTATGTGTACACTTATAGTAACTGGAAGAATACGATTTTACTATTGAATTGAATTACAGAGAGAGAGATTTCTTGTCAAATAAACTTTTGAAAATAGATACATTTATTTATTAAAAATATACTATTTATATTTACTAAATATATTATTTAAATTTTACAGCATGAAAAGCTCGATAGTCTATTTATTGCTGACATATCTGGTGTATGTAACAACTATAATTGTATTACAACTTGTTTTTATTATAATTAATTTAGTAGAATGATAAATTATGAAAATTACAGATGCAGTAATCAAACAAATTTCATGACTGCATAAACATTTGAAATTAGCAACTAATATTTAAAGTTAGATGCAATATAGAACATCGAAATTTGGCAATTTTTGGATCTTCTACACATTATTTAACGGCTTAGTTAGCAGGTTAACAGTTCCATAGAAGCACACAGTTCTTCAAACACCAAAACTCGTAATTAATTTTTATTATTTTTGAAGTTTCATAAAAATTCAAGAAATAATGCCTTCTAATTTAAGATGAGTTGAAGTTAGATAAATGATAATGAGATAAAATGAGTTGAAGAAATAGTTGTGATTGGTGATTTGGAGCAAAAAGAACCAGTGTCATAACTGACAGTTTTTAGAACAAGTAACCAAATTATAAATCTAAAATAAAACGACTCACTGTTTTCTTTTCTCCCATCAGCATTTCTGGAGCAATCCACCCATCAGTGCCAGTTGCTCCGGACTTCTTCGAAAAGGATATTCGACCATTTGCGAGTTTCTTACACATACCAAAGTCAGATATCATGGCCTTAATTTCCCCACTTGCATTAGGCATAGAAATGAGAACATTTTGGGGCTTAATGTCTCTGTGCACTGCAGAAAAATAGCACATCACTGAGTATATCTCAAATTTCAAATTAATACACAAATTGAAAATTATTTTTACAAAGAAATGTTTCCAATTTAAAATTAGACAAATTATTTTGCAGCTAGTACTTGTTTAAAGCAAATATATATATATATATATATATATATATATATATATATATATATATATATATATATATATATATATATATATATATATATATATATATATATATATATATATATATATATAAACGTTTGGTATTCACTTGGATCTAAAAAAAAGTGTGTTTTAAAAACGTTTGGTGCAAAAAAAATATATCCGAAACCAGTAGGGCAGTAATATACATATACAATCACTGACGGACCTAGAACATATTCCAAGTGGTGTGAGATCCCCTAATCATACCCCCCCCCCCATAAATTTCACAGAAAATTCTATAACAGTCGATTACACGATTAATTAAAGCTATTTTGTTTATTAGTGAAAATTATGATAAATGTTTTGGTTAAAAAAACACTTTAATTCTGTAAGTAGCTTTTTATTAAACATCAGATCTCAATTACATTGCAAAAATCAACATACACTGAGGGCACTTTTCTAGATTGATTAACACTGCCAAATTTCTTAATTAGGCCGGAAGAATTTTGTACTATATCGTTTTTAATGGATATACAAGTAAGATCTGAAAGACTTTCATGTCACAATCAAAGTTAAATAAGTTTTAATTTACCACAACTTTGTTCATCTCTACTTATAGCGATACATATAGTTAGCAAATTTCGAAGTACTGTCTACACTTCATATACACTCTCACTCATTGAACTGTACTACCAGACTGACAGAACTGGTGGGGTAATAGAGCCAAGAGCGACATTTGGTGTTAAAAACTAAAAATAAATCATATATTCATCCAAATAGTTTACTATTGATGTTTAGTAAAAAATGCACCAATGGAATGTACAAATAGCTATACATTTCCTACGTGTAGTATTTGATTTTATCGCCCGCCAAATTCTGAGCACCAATGCCATCACATCGTCCTAGATCCACCGCTGTATACAATCATACTGAAGAGTTGTGCGCAACGTAAAAAAAAAAATTAGCCTATTTAAAAATCATATATATCATCAAAAATATTTTAATTTTCACACTATTCTTTTCCAAGCATTGATTCCCATATTTGATAAAAAGATAGTCTTTAAAAGTAAATCAATTAAAAGAAGTAAAAAATAAAATATGTAGGCCAATACAACATACTATGTGAAGTTTCATCACAAGTGCTTACAGAACAACCATCATAAGACTACAAAACGCAAGCACACCATTTAAATTACAATCTTTAAATGATTATATTAATATTTATTACGAATTATTATTAAGCATCCGGAGAGTAAGATGCATTATTTTAATAATAGAACACTCACCAATATCCAATGAGTGTAAATGAGCAATGCCAGAAGCAGCTTGTTCCAGAAGAGGAATTGGATCCAAAGCTTGCCGATCAAAACTTTCACTTTCTACATAATCACACAAAGTGGCAGAACATAGCTCCAGGGCAATGTAACGAAACTGCTTGTCTTGCTCCTGCAAAAACAATGCACGCTTTGAAATAGTGTGAACATTTATAATATTGCATTCATAACCACGAGCGTGATGTTTAAATAAAACATGAAAAGTAGGTAAACTTGTACATGGAATAAAAAGATTTTTAAAAAATATATATATTTTGTAACTATTTATAATTTTGGCATATCCTTTCTTGATATTCTATTTGTGTATGGTATCAAATTAATATTTTAAAATGTCAATTGAAATAACTATAAATTGTCAATTGATATAACTATATTTTGTAACTATTTATAATTTTGGAATAGTCTTTCTTGATATCCTACTTGTGTATGGTATCAAATTAATATTTTAAAATGTCAATTGAAAAAATATAGTGGTGATTGTCATGTACATATACAATCAAATTTGAAATACGGAAAAAAATTGGTCCTCATTTATTATTGAAATAATTTGTGTAAAAATATGGTGAAAAAAATATATTAACACGTTCGCTGCCACTGACGCGCTACCTCCCATGCCGGCGACGCTCTGGGACGACGATCGAGTATGATAAGTAAACTGCTTGATTTTTAGTTCGGATTTGAAGGTTGAACGATGAGGTTTTTGAGGCACGTTAGTGAAGCATTATTTTGATATTTTTAGTGCTTATTTCTTTTAAACTGTGACTTTATCAATATCGTTATGTAATGTGTGAATAATTTCGCAGAAAAATGATGAGAAGCGCTAGAGCGTCAGTGGCATACAGATGATAAGTTGAATGTGAGGTGCCACTGACGCTCTAGAGCGTCCGAAATTTTTTTACGCTAAAAACACGAAAATAAAAGGTTTTTCCTTTTTTTTCTGGTTTTACTATTAAATTATAAGGAACATTTTTAATCATTAAAACACTTTTTTTAAATTCGGCTTCTGAGGATGGATATATAAATTTTGGTGGCAGCGAATGTGTTAAACAAACAGACAGATTTTTATGAAAATTAGTTTTTTAAATATTAGTATTTTGGAAATCTATTGCAATGTATTCTAAAATTTAATTTAATACAATTTAATTCGAGGCAATTTAACACAGCATTCAATTTAAATGTTTCTAAGTAGACTGAAGACAATGAATAGTTAAAAAATATAATTAAAAATCAGTGTTATCATCTAAGATCAATAGTTACAGTGAACATTTCAATTCACATTTGATCACAACTTTGATTAACAAAAAATTGTCACTTCTAACACTAAGTAAATTTCTTATTTTTACTTCATGTTTATAACAATAAAAATACAGCAACAATTTTTATAAAAGACTACTCAGATTAAATATGCAAATTGTCTTTTGTACTTTTAAACAGCAATGTAGTTAAAATTTAGCTGAAATAGTGATGTGACTGAATAGTATTTTGATACATAAAAGTACCCAAATTCTTACTAAAATATTAACAAATGTATCTTTAAATAAAGACATACCATACAAAAGTAGCGAATGACATTCGGATGTTCATCAGATTCACGCAACATGTCCACTTCGCGATTGGCGAAGCTAAAGCATTCGGGTAGTACTCTCTTCACTGCAACATCTCGATTCTCAAATGTCCCCCTACAAAGAAAATTTAATTATTGTTATTTTTAATATAAAAATAACTAATTTAACCTAAACAAATAAAACTACAGAGAGATCAGTGTTTGTTAGCGCTAATCTCAAAAACTAATGAACCAATTTTGACAAGATTTTGTGAAATCACAGTTTCTACTAGGAAGATTTTACATTGAGTTTCTTTGATATATTAATTAGAAGACAAGTTATAACTCTAAAAATGTTTTCCCCATATATATTCTTTTAATTGATGTAAAAATAAAATTTTATTCACTCTAATCTGACATTGTTGAGCTAATCTTAATGTAACTTAACGAACCTAAAATTGTATTTCAGAAAAAGGTTTTATACATTATTTGTATTTAATATGTTAAAAATCTACTGAAGTTATTACAGCACATCTAACTTTTCAATCTTTGGCACACCTGTTTTTGTTAGTTTGAGCATAAATTACCTATTTTCATAATTTTTTTTAATTATGAGGGTGGGTGATTCAAATTATTTTTAATGAAAACCCAGTTTATACCAAATAAAATTAAAATTTAAAAAACTAATAAAACTCCTGTTATTAGGTATTTTTTTTTTATTTAGTTAAGTTATGACAAATACATTAATTTTGGTGGTGGCAGATTTTAATTATCAATGAGAAAAAACATATATTTTGGCTTCAGTATGAAACTAATTTTACTTCTGTCAAGTCCATAAAAAGAACATTAAACTTCATTTAAATATCTTATAACAAATAAAGTACAGTTATTTATACCTGTAAACAAAAGTACCATAGCATCCATGTCCCAAGACATTAGCTGGGTCAAAAGAGATTTTACCAACTCTTACATGTTCACCAGTTTTGTTATCATTCACAACATAAAAACCTTCAGCATGGTGTGATTTTCTAGCCTAAAAAAATTAATTAAAAGAATATTATTGACCGAGAATCAAAGCTTTATGTGTAACAAATAATATTGTCAGAATTATATACGTCAATATAGATATTTAATTATGAATTCTAATTAAAGCATTAAAGAGATAATATTGAAGAAAGTCATTTTACCATAAAAATAAAAAATAAACAGTAATAATCTGCCCTTTTTTTTCAGAATAATATTTTTGGGCAGTCAATCTAAATATTTAGTTTAAATGATTCCTTTTGCAAAATTTATTATGACAAGACTAAATGTATAAAAATTAAAACCAAACCAGAGATCAAATAGAAAAATTTAAACTACTTAGAAATTTCTATAACAAGTACTTGTGGCATGTCACTGCAAAAGAGCCTATATCCACTACCTGTACATGGATATATGCCCTTTTGCAGTGAGACGCCTCACTTTATATACAAGTATATTTTAATATTAGCAATTAAAAATGTCATCTGACCGAATACTAATATTAGAAAATTGTAATGAAATACAATTTCATTAAAATTATCAGTGGAATATTACTTTTTAGTATTAAACTGTTTAAAAATACAGCTTGCCAACTTCCTTATTAAAAAAATTAACCTACAAAAATAAACTTAAAAGAATTGCAATGGGAACTATAAACAGCTTCATTTGATATAAAAGAATTGATGAAACAGAAACATTTAATTCAACATACCTAATGTAATTTTAGAATACTAATGCATTCATATATGATGCAAAAAATAAAAGAAAATTCTGCTCTTGGTTTGCATTCAAAAGAATATCCGTGTTAAAATTTTAACGGAATAATTTGCATTCACTTTTTTGGTGAAATCTAATATTTAGTGATATCCTTTTCCTAATTGTTAGGAACTTTTAATCTCGAAAAAATTTTACTATGTATAAATTGTGAGGCATTGAGTAACAAGAAAGAATGTCATTAAACTTAAAAATATAAACTTTAATTTCTGATGTGCATTGCTATAACAAGCAAAAAAAAAGGCTCGAAACATACAGCTTACCTTATTTTACCATATTTTAATGCAACTATTTTGTAATGTTTAAAATTGTACCTAATGCTATCAATGCCTTCAAATGTATTACATAAAATATATTTTTAACACAAACCTGTACGTAAAAAAACACAGACACACTGATCAGTGCTCCTAGAAAGCAGAGGAGGAGAATAAACGGCCAGGACGTAAAGAAACTCCTCTCGTCGTACAAAAGGTCATCAGTTGAAGTTTGTACATCCACGGATGGCAATGTCTGCTCCCCCCCATGTTTACTCATATAAGGCAACATCCCATCAATGATGCAGTAGGGCGCCAAAGTCTCGTTTTCGTCTCCTGCCTTTTGGTGGTAATTGGGTCTGGATGGTGGAACAGGGTTATCAGCAGCTATTTGTAAAAGTGGAGAAAAGGCAGAGGAAGCATATTCTGGGATTGCATAGTGTCCTGAAAGAAAAACAAAACAATGGTAATTTATTAAATTAATATATCTTAATGATTGTTTATTTGTCGATTTAGAATATGATTGGTTTGTATAGTGGAAGTTGGAAAAATCCATGTAAACAAATTATATTCTTATACTTATATAAAGTGTAAATACTTATATAAACTCATATAAACTTTTAAAGGTCTTTAAAATGAGAAATAGATGGTTGACATGCAGAAAATTAGAAAAAAGATTGTTTACATAAATTTCTCATAAATGTTTTAGGTGATTTCCATGTCGCTTTTACTAATATCAATTATAAGATAACTCAAAAACGTGTTAAGAACTTAAATAATTATACCCTGACAATGTTAAACTAGAAAGCATTATTATAGAGGCTCTATAATGTTGGACACATAAATGTAGTTATGATAATTAAACTATGAACATAAAAATATTATTTTTTTTTCTTTACGAATGGATTTAATAAGCAAGATTTATAAGTATTTACATTAAAATCTTCAATTTAAATACTAAAGTGCTCTATTTTTAAAAAAGTACCAACTTAAAATAAAAGTTTAAATTTTTTTAAATGTTGTACCTAATTATTTATACAACTGAATAAAATATATAAATCATAAAGTAAAAATAATTTTTATTTGAATATAAACTTAAGGTTGTATTATCTTACAAACATAAATTTAGCCAAAAAAATTCAGGTTTTCCACTTTAATAAATTTGAACAATTCTTGCCAAGTGCATAATAAGTAAGCTGATCTAGTCTAGTTGTAAACAGTGCTTTTAACAAATTTTAATTATTCATGAAAGATCAGAAAGCTTACTACGTTTTTTAATGTTCTTCTAAGCACTTTGTACATGTGTTTGTAACAGATTAAACAAGAGAACTTAAATAAAAATCAGTAAAATTTATCATTGAGCATTAGCTAATTTTAAAATATACATTTAATTCTAGGTGTGCAAACTGTGGAAAGTTTCTTACCAATTAAGATGTCTTCAACTCTGTTTCCATTTCTGTAATATGTATAATTGTGCTCAGCTTCCATAGGTCTGGCATCTTTTGGTATGGTCAAAGTAGCATTAGGACCTTCCAATAGAAGAGGTCTATTCCTGCGAAACTTAAAAAAAAATGCAAGAGATAAAGTTAAAATAAGAAATGAGGTATTTAATGTTTTTATTGAATATAAATTGGGGGTTGATGGTAGAACATAAAATATTTATTGAAGTTATAAGGGGCACTTTGTTTTACTATAAATAAAAAAGTTTCATTCCGTAGGATTTAACGGTGCAAGGACACAACAAAAAACAATAGTAAAACTTAATATTTACAACTAGATAACATTTAAAAGTAACTTATGTACAAAATGTGGGCATGAATTAATTGACGAGGGATATTCGTAAAGACCAACTACATCAATTTTAAGTTTGTTGTCTACTGTGAATTTTTACCAGTAGGAAGCACAATCAACTAACATTACTACCACCAACTTATTAAATGCCCCAGAGAAGCAACTTGGAGTAAAAGACAAAATCTTTGGTGAAATCAATCATGGCTGTTTCATCATGATAACGCACAAGCTCATTTGGTGTTACTATCCCAAGAGTTTTCCTAGCAAAACTGTAAAATAAATCCTTCGAAATAAAGTCCCCATGAAAGGGACAAAGATTTAATATAATTAAGGACATCAAAGAATATTCCCAGAGGGAGTTGAAAGTTAGATTTCTTCTGAAATATTTCAAGACTGCTTTTAGAAATGGAAATATTACAGAGACAAGTGCATTTGATATGGAAAAAATTGCTTTGAGGGGGGAAGGGGGGGGGGGGGCAAGGCAACACTAATTTACAAGTAGTATATCAGTGTTCACTCTAGAAATAAAAAGGGGCAGGGCGCTGTTAGCAGCAAAAGGGCACCCCGTTTTTGGAAAGGCACTTCTTGTTTTTAAAAAGCGCACTTTCAAAAAAAAATTGGGGTTGGCGTGGCCACCCGTTGACACATCGGACCCGTGGTCAAATAAAAAAAAATCCGATTTATTAGTTGGCATTGCGCTACAGCTGCATATTGGGCTATTGGTGACGGCTCGTGGCTTATCTCGAAGGAAAGAACAGTACAAAATTGATGTCACGTTTTGGAAATACTACTTGAAATCCAAAATTTGACATTTTAAAATTAATGTTTTTGCTAAAAACCAAATCGGTAAGTAGTTCGATTTAGGCCCCTTACAAAACTGATGAAAAGGCTACTAAATCCAAAATTTGGTAATAAAATGTATAATCTTGTAATCTCGCCCCAAACCATCTTACAGGCAACCAATAGATTCGATGCCTTTTTTAAAGACAGCTAAGAAAGCAAGGATGCTTGTGCTGGACTAAAAAGGACAATAGGGGCGGAAATTTTTTCGAAAGAGGGCGGCATTTTTGAAAAAGGGGCATGAGGGCGCTATCGAGATGAAAAAAGGGCGGGCAGGGCGGACCGCCCTTCAAAAAACGCCTAGAGTGAACACTGAGTATATGTAAGTAATATTTCAAAATATCCTGAATAGTCACACACTGATTTACTAATTACATTGAAAATTATTCTTTTTTAACATGTTCATTGTGGACAGTCAAATCTGTATTTATACGCAAGAGTGACGAAATGTCAATCCACCCTGTGCAGTAACTATCCTCAAGTGCGTCACAGTGTCAATCAACATCATACTTTTTATTTAGTTAAAACATATCCATCCTCCCGAAAATTCATAATTTGGGGAAAATCATACGTTTTCACACTCCATAGTTGTAAATCAGTATTCCACGACGGCAGGCCATGAATCAATTCATCTAAAGATTCATTAACTTAACACATTCAGACCCTTGCCTCTCTGGTATTTTTTAATAAATTTTGAGAGATTATTGGGCTTTATAACACACAACCATACTATTTTCAACTCAATATAAAGGTTCAAAATTAAAACAGCTAAACAAACTTTAAAAAGTTTACCTCTCACATGTGCAGCCTTAGGGGATAGTTAGCTAAGAGAATAATTAACACTTTATCACCCAGACAAATTTAAAATAGTTATATTTTATAACAAAAAAAAAAATTTCAAACATACTTTTATTAAGCGAATATGAATATTTTTTTATATAGGACTCCTTAATATATAAGTAATGGGGACCTTAAAAACTAAAAAGGAGCTATTAGATTCACTAATATACTCACAGGTATAATTAAGTGCTTGTCATCTACAAGAGACGTAATTGCATATAATCCATGCAAATGGTGACCAATGTATATAGTCGGCCTAAAATAATATCAGTATTTATTTCAATTGCCATTTTAAATATATAAAACTCTTATAACCACTATTTTTTTAGTTAAGGGAAATTTGCTAAATTGTTATTCCAGTATTTAAAATAAAATAATCATGTTTGAAATAATTTTCGATGCATACATTTTGAGTGTTTCTAAATGATATAATTTGAAAATGAATGAACATGCAAATTTAAATTACATATGAAAAAACTCGATTTAAAAATTTAAGTGGAAAATATCTTTTTAGTTTAGAATAACAGTGCTTGGAATAAACCGAAATTTAAAAATAAAGTTTAGAGATAACTCATATCATTGTGCTTTCCAACACAAAAAAATTTAGATATTTTGCCAGAATATTTTAGAATTGGAGGCACATGTAAACAAGGAGGTTACATAATTTTAAAAAATAGTTTATTTTTAGAAGAAATAGTTCAGTGCAAATGTATCTTGTCTAACAGAGTTTGACAGCTTGCAGTAGACACAAAACAGTAAAATTGACTTTTATATTCAAGTTGTGCACAATAAAATTATTTTTCTTAAAAACTAGCCTTTGAGACATACTTTTGCCTCATTAATTATAAAACTTTATTATGCTGCAAATTGCTCATTAAATATAATAGGTAATTAAAGTCAATCATAAAAATTAATTACTTTATAAGTAGATTGTTGAAAATTGACTTGTAATTGCCATGCATTAAATAAAAATATTCTTTTATTACATTAGTTTATAATGAGGTTTATTTTACTGACAATGAAAAATTGTTATAAGTATAATACTTGTATAATATTTGAATTTAAGAGTACCACACCACAGTTCTTACTCTATAATAAAAACACTCAAATTTCCGACGCGTTTTTTTGAGATTGGGTAGTGAAATAAAGTTTAATAGTGTATGTGTAACTGTGTCATTCTATATTTCACACCAATTATTTGATGTTTCACCATTTATCTGATATTAAAAGAAATTAAGACAAGTAGTTTTAGAGAAGAATGAAGTCGAAAATTGTCGTTTTAGTAACAAAATCAGAAAAACTCGTTTCAAACCATACATTTCGGCTGAGGGTAATAGAGAAATGACTGAGGTTGGCTTGACAGATTTGTAAAAGTTTAGAACGCATTAAAATTGCGGAAAAAAAACAATATAGACAAATATTAACATTTAAATCAATGTTACTTGACACAACAATAGCAATCATTGCAATAAGCTGGTACATACAGGAGAGTTCCCTTCTTATAGTTGGAAAACAGATGTTCCCACTGAGTTGTTGTTTGCGCTTGAGTGATGTGCTCCAGAGTTATAGGGGAAAGGCTGTGAAATGGAACACTTTGCAGACCTTCAGGCTCCATTAGGTACAAGCCCACTACTGGAGAACCATAGTCATGGTACCACATTATGTTGCCTAAAATAAGTAACAAAACCTATCTGGAGGTTGCACATAGCGAACAAATTTATACATTTTAAATAATAATGAGCTATTAAATTCTTCCCAGACTGTATAGATGGAAGGGATATAAGAAAACTAGCCCAGTTGGTATCTTTCTTTCAGATTATTTCGTTGCAGATATTAAATAATATCAGACCAGACTAACAATATTTTCGAACTTGAAAAGTATTGGTTTGTAAATTTAACTTTAAATATTTGTTTACATTAAAAAAAAGTCTTACATTGAAGGGGACTAAATTAAGGTACTCTCGTCGCATTGTAAAAGGTAAATAGCATAAATTTAAAATGTTGTCAATTTTTATATTTATCAAGGTCTGGTATATTGTGATATATTAAATAAAAACAAAATTTGGATGGAAGTTTAAAGTGTATGTTAAAAAAAATGCAATAACAATTAATTTTTTTAAGTGTATATTGAGATTGCCAATATGAATTTAATGATGTAAAAATGATTAGGAGAAATTAATATGTTTATATAATAGAAATAATTTATTGAAATATTATTAAGTGTTGGATCATTACCAGTATTTTAATAAAAATAGTTCTTACCATTAACTAATAAAAAAAAATCATGAAAATTTAGCAATTGATGTTTTGCAGTGCCTAATTCCTAGGTTGACGACATTTAATCTCGCTTATGATATCAAATAACAGTTAAACATACTAGTTATTTCATTATAATATCGTAATAACTGTCGTTATTTAATATTAACTACTAAGCTCATCCCTACTTTTAACCAAAGCTTGTTCAATACATTGTTTCCAAAATGTCATACAGATATACATACACCCAGTGTTCACTCTAGAAATAAAAAAAGGGGCTGGCGCTGTTAAAAGTAAAAGGGCACACCGTTTCAGAAAAGGCACTTCTTGTTTTTAAAAGAGCACTTTAGAAAAATGTATGGGATGGGCATGGCCACACATTGACACATCGGACCCGTGACTAAACAAAAAAAAGTTTCAATTTGTTGGTTGACATTGCTCTACAACTGCATGTTAAGAGTATTGTCGACGGTTCGAGGCTAATCTCGAAGGAAAGACTCGTACAAAATTGGTGTCTCTTTATGAAGATATTACTTAAAATCTAAAATTTGTCATTTAAAGCTTAATATTTTCCCTAAAAACCCAGTTTGTAAGTAGTCCTAATCCGACACTTTACAAAACTGATAAAAAGGCTACTTAAATCCAAAATTTATTAATAAAATGCCTAGTGATGCAACTTCGCCCAAACCATCTTCACTTAAAAAAAAAAAAACCACAGAAAATAAACTTAGCATTTCATATGCAGGCACAGGCAACCAATAGGATTCGTAGAATGCCCAGTGCTCAAAATTACCAAGGAATCATCGCGATTTCACAACACGTGTAGTTAAAAAAGAGTTTCTACTGTCATAATTCACTTAATTTCAATTTACACAAAAAAAATATTAATCGATGCCTTTTTTAGACAGCTAGGACAGATGACTGAAAAGGACAAGCAGGGCGGAATTTTTTCAAAAGAGGGCGGCATTTTTGTTTGAAAAAGGAGCATGGGGGCGCTATAGACGATAAAAGGGCAGGCAGGGTGGACCGCCCTTCAAAAGACACCTGGAGTGAACACTGCATATACCATTTAAAAAAGCAAATTTTAAAACTTTAATGCTAAGTAATTTTTTTAATTTCAAAATTTAAAACTTGAACTGTAAATATAACATTTTGATAAAAAAAAAATGTAAAAGTATTTTCAAAATAATACTTCAAATATTACTAGTGAAAATGCAAGAATTTGTTTTAAAAACTGGTTTTACCAATACAAATTGTTATAATACTTTAAAAATTATTTTCAAAAAATAGTTGTGAGTATTACCTTAAAAGATTATATATATATGTATATATATATATATGTATATATATATATATATATATATATATATATATATATATATATATATATATATATGTATATATATATATATATATATATATATATGAAATATTAAGATTGATTTCATAAAAAGAGGGCCAAAGGTTGTATTTATATTCTTTATTAGTGATCACACCAGGAGCCCGTGAAGCACACGTCCTTACAGTTTGAGAGTCGAAGTCAGAAGAGAGCGAGATTTCCCCCAATAGGGAGAACCTCAGCTAACATAGGGAAAAGTATAATGGGTAGGGATTTGTCAAGGCGGAGCACACACATGAAGTTTTTGGAGGGGTCCCAAAAGGGAATTACGAGCGTGGGTGATAGGGAACTTTCTGTCGTGGAAACGGTTGAGAAAAGCACATAGATAATGCAGATTGTTAGCAATGTCAGCAAGAATTAAATGAGATAGTTTACAAAGGAATGGAAATGAAGGAAGTCAAAAGGGGTGGTTTTGTAAAAGGAGGTGGTAAGTTAAAGGGGGTTGAAATTATCTTTCATCTCCCTCCCGCAAAATCATACACATCGGCCAGCGATGAGCACAAATGCGAGAAAAAGATAAAAGTAAGAGAAGAAGGTAATGTCAGCCAAATGGTTGATCAGACCATCTGAGCAACATGAAGAGTTTGTAAGTGATTGGAGAAAAGAAATATTATTGACAGAGGTACAATTAAAATTTTGAAATACTGCTGTATGTGCTCGCCTTAACACATGCTCTACAAATAGTTATGAAACTAATTAAATTACAATACCAAAATAAGTATACCATTATAAAAATCAACATTGTACATAGTGAAAATTAAACACAAACATATGTTGTAAACAATGAAATATAAAACTGTTCTGTTCTATTCATATAAAGACATATGACGGTCAAAAAATATATGTAACTACTACAACTCTTTAGTGCAACGCAAAAAAAAAAAATGAAATTTTGTAAATGGGAGTCTAAAGAGACTCGAGTGACGCAAGTCACTGGTGAAAAAAAATGACTGGTTACAGCCTGACTAAGGTTGGATGGCAGGTATTGACAAACATAATCCTTGAAATGTAATTCAGCTATACTTCATGAACCTACGGTTAGTATTTCTGAAAACAAAATCAACTAATTTTAATACATTTGATATCAAAATAGCATTTTCTTAGAAGACGAAGTCAAACCTCCATGTGATTGAACCAAAAATGGTTGGAGCATGCTCGAGTGATTTGTTGACATGGGAGGATCCTCGATTTGATTGATGTAAAAATGGTAAAATGGTCGACCATGGTGGAATGTTGCACAAAGAAAATAGTCACAAATACTAAAATTGAATTGGTGGTAGTTAAATTTTGATCAAGCTGGTTTGTTCTTTGAAAATATACAATTATACTCTTTCAACAAACAAGTAATCATGGTCAGGTTGGACAATCTGCAGATTACGATTTCTCAGAGGTCGATGGCACATGAACTCATTCATCTCAATTATACAATGTAATATCCTCTTAGTTTGATTATATTACTATGTTGACATAATTTGATTGGGTTTTAGAAAAACAAAATATTTGACTAAGGAACAGTGATGAACCAGTAAGGTTGTTTGACAAACAATATGAAATAATTAATATAAGTTATTAAATTATGAAGTATTCAAAATGCACTTTTTGATTATAAACAAGAAACAATACAATTATCAAAGTATAAAATGAAAATGTACAGTTGACATATAGGTATACTGGGGTGAATAAAAAGAACAAAGTGAAGCTGTTGAAATTGAAGGAAAATATGTGATTGATTGAAATAAATTTCTTTTGATTAAAGAAAAAGGTAAGCACATGGTTAAACATGTGTGATGTCGAGTTCACCTGTAATTGTTAAGTGTGTGTCCAAATAAATTTGTGGGAAACTTATTAGAGTTTACATGTTAAAATGGGTATGTCAGAAGAACATATAATAATAAATTGGAAAAAAGTTATTAGCAGACTCAGTGAAGGTTAAAATGAGTTCGAGAAATAAGTGAAAAACATTTAGTTAACATTTCTGTTGCAACAATGCAAAATAAAAACCCTAATACAATATCAATATCACCATTTAGACAATTTACTCAAATTTCGTCCTTCAAAAGCAAATACACCCATATTTTCCAAAACAAACAGGGTACGCAATTCAAATGAAGATCTACAGGGTTTCACGTAATAGAGCCAATGAAGGGTTCAGTGCACTCTATCCATTTTGGTCGTATAACATGACATTTTTCAAAAAGGACGAATTCCAGTATATTATATTCTAAGACCCATTAATTTAGAAAAACTTCTCTCGAACATGAATTATAAAAATTGTACATCCATAAAATATCAATTTTAAGTTAACACAATTATTTAGATTCCTAAAATTTAACAAAAATTTATTATGCCAACTCAAATTATTCCATTAAAATTTGTTAAAATTAAAATAATTATCTTCTCTAACTAGTTACTACTCATTATCACTGAAAATATTAAGTTCAGAATCTGTAAAAAATCAATAACAAAATCAAAATTCATTATGCACTAATCAATAATTAATTTAATAATAATTATGATTGAAAAGTTAATCTCATTTCACTATCAATTTGTAATGAAAAGCACTGTAATAGAAAACCAAACTATCTCAATAGAAAACCAAACTATCTCATAAAAATCGTAAACAAAACTCAATTTCAGAATTTTAAAATTAAAATATTATAACACTTTTCATTTATGAAAATTAAAATAATTAAATCATATTGACAATTAACACTTTTCAAAGTAGAACTTTCTTTTTCAAAGTAGAACTATTGAGGCGACGCTGAATGCAAAATAATCATAGTTAAACGTTTCGTGAATTTTTTTATTCTGATCACTTAAGATTTATATAGCTTGAAGAACTTTGCTTTCGCGAACATTGGTACTGGCGAATGTTTTGATTCGAATCGAAGCGGCACACAAATCGTAGAAATGAACACAAAAGGAGAATCGAAACTAGTTTTCGTGGTGCCCATTCATTAATTCTTCGTGTTTCACTGATCACTAGGTAACTTGTAGAACTTTGATTTCGCGATGGAGTACTCACTAGTTTCAAGGCACTTTAATTTTGAACGGAACTTTAATTTCTCAGCAAGTCGGGAGAACACAACACACAAGGAGAGTCGGCGGTGAGTGGGTGAGGGTAGGCCGGGAGTCTGGCTTCGTACGTCATGGCGCCGTGTTCCGTCAGCTTTCGTTTCTGAAGGAGACGTGGTTGACGAGAGTCGCTGCCGTTGCACGTTCGGTCGTCGCATCTTCTAAAAGGTAGACGGGCTTCTGTTCTGTCGGAGCTTGAACGTATACTGGTGTTTGCGGACATCAACTTTCGGTTCAGCTGGTGGATAATTGGCTGGCTGGGCGGATGGTTCGCTGGTTGGGCTCCCGGTGATCTCAATTAAATTTTTTAACTTTAATTAATTGTTAGGGGAATTCCGACATAGGCATATCCTGTCGACTTTTGAAATATTAAGATTGATTTCATAAAAAGAGGGCCAAAGGTTGTATTTATATTCTTTATTAGTGATCACACCAGGAGCCCGTGAAGCACACGTCCTTACAGTTTGAGAGTCGAAGTCAGAAGAGAGCGAGATTTCCCCCAATAGGGAGAACCTCAGCTAACATAGGGAAAAGTATAATGGGTAGGGATTTGTCAAGGCGGAGCACACACATGAAGTTTTTGGAGGGGTCCCAAAAGGGAATTACGAGCGTGGGTGATAGGGAACTTTCTGTCGTGGAAACGGTTGAGAAAAGCACATAGATAATGCAGATTGTTAGCAATGTCAGCAAGAATTAAATGAGATAGTTTACAAAGGAATGGAAATGAAGGAAGTCAAAAGGGGTGGTTTTGTAAAAGGAGGTGGTAAGTTAAAGGGGGTTGAAATTATCTTTCATATATATGTATATATATATATATATATATATATATATATATATATATATATATTTAAATAATCTTGCACATTTTAAATGTAATTTCTTAAAAGAAAAATATTTAAATTTACTCACTCCCCAATGACTGCAAATAGAATTTTCTATTTAATTTTTTTATTATTATTAAGAATGAGAATAAGAGTCAATACATTGCCAAGTTTTAGACTTTTACAGTCATCTGCATTTTGAAATAGTTTCTGAAACTTTTATAACACACAATAAAAAAAAACACTTTATGAAAAAAATCTTTAAAAATAAAACAATAACACTACAGTTCATTACCTACAAATAGAGTATTTAATGACCAATGCCTGTATAATAATAAAAAAATATTACATTTACCTTTTCTTTTACCAACTGATAAAATTCGGCCACTAGAACAGGATGTGAAATGTGCGATTCCTGTAAAAATTAACATAAATAATAAATTTTAAGAAAAAAAAAAGTAAAACTTAATCATAAAATAAAATAAACTATACTAACCATAGTCATTTGCAAATTTTGGGGATGTATTCGAACTATAGTCTGAATAAGTGACATTCCATCTGATGGCAAACATAAACACATTTTCAGTAAGTGCCATTTCATAAAACAAGATTACAAAAGATGAAAATTCTTTGTTTGTTTTCAACAAATAAAATTCACTTTTAAAATGCTTAACAGATGCAAAATTATATAAAAGACCATTATTGTATGAGAACATTTTCGAAGCAATGTATTTAATAACTATTAGACAGAATTTCAATATTAACGGTACTTCACACCATTAATGAATACACAACTATGATTTAAGTTGAAAATAAAATCAATGTTTGACGTTAAATAATTATTATTTAGAAATTCTAATTGATAAATAAAGTACATTTAAATGATTGAATACGACAAAGCTAAAATAGAAACAACATTTCTATTTATTATTTTGAATTCGTTTTTCAGTAAACCTGAGCTTAATATGTCAAGTTAGTAGTTCCAGATCTACTATAATTCTTTTATGAGCAGATCCTATAATTCTTTTATAAATAGTTTCAAGATCCATATCAAGTACGGCTCTAATCAGTTAAATATATTAAACTTGTATATTATAATCGAATTCCACAATAAATTACAAAATAGGATTTCTGTAAACAATAATGTTTTTAAAAAATGTTTACCTAATAGCAAGACATGTTTAAGAACATAAAAGTTGAATTTTACAATAGAATATACAGATATCTACTTACGATTGCCCACCAGACTTTATGTCATACATTGACAATTCAAAATCTGCAAAAAACGTTTTTATAAATGTATTTTGGAAGTGCAAATAACTGGGTTATTTTAAAAAGAAAAAAAATAAGAAAATTGAAGATAAATAAGAGGATAATACATGTTTGTGTTAAAAAAAATAAGAAGAATATAAATTAATACAAAAATAAATAAAATGCTAATAAAAGATTTTGAAATAGAATTTATAGAGAGAAGTCCATTGAGTTATTTTATTTCTTAACGAGCAAAAAATTTTATTGTTGTTGTTGGAACCAAGTTATATATTTTACAGAACTAACATATAAAACATATTTTATTTTTATTCATATGAACCTACCATGTTAAGAAAACATTATCGAATGTAAAGCATTTTATGAAGAAACAACACATCATTATAAACCAATTATAAGCACTTTTTCCCTTTGTTTCCTACTCAAAGTTATATGTTTTTCTATAATCGTTTCAGGAATGCTACTTCTTAATTTTAAAGGACTATCATATAAACAGCACAAGAACTGAGATGGCACCCCACTTCCCAAAACTTCCACCCCATGACCAATATGAGAAAATGCGATCCATGGCAGATTTAACTTACATTAGCCTCCACTACACATTTGGTAAGACGTCAAAGATAGACTTCCAACTGAGCCCCACGGATGACTTTAATTTGTCAAAATGTTTTCTTGAATTTAAAAAGGTAATATGTATATAAACTGCAACATATCCGCAGAAATTCTAATAATTTTTATGTTTACCTGTGCGACCTATAAATAAGGCATCTTTATGAAGAGGACAAATTTTCTCGGCGCTTCCAGTAACTGTGTCCAATTTTTCCCCAGTATGGGGGTTTATGGCAAACCAAGATGCTATTTTCTTCCCTGAACAAAGAAATTAAAGATTTTTAGTAAATTGTGATATTTACACTTATAAGATCAGAATAAATGAAAGGAAATTGTATGCTTTTCAGAATTCGTTAAATGTAAGAATATATAAATTTGATAAATATCAATAACATAAAATCCAAAAAGTGTAAATACTTTTGGCAAGGTTGGTTTCTGAACTAGAAGTGTCAGTTATTACGATTCTACTATACTAATCATTCAAAAACAGGGTGGCAACAAAATTCTAGAAAAAAAGTTCCCTGATATTTCCCTGATGGTGTCACAAAATTTCCCTGACTTTAAAATTACATTAAGAAATGTTGAAATATATGCTTTGTATAAAAACAAAGTATCCACGCTACAATAATACAATAAATTTATTGCATTATAAATAAAAATTTATAAGCAATACTTATTGTCAGTTAAAATAATAATTTATGGATAAAACACAAATTATACAATTGTGGCAGGCATAATATTAATTAATCATGTTCTCTGTAAGCAGAGAATGCAAAAAAACAAATTTTTCTAACTATTTATTTTGGAAATAATTTTAAATGTTTTATATGCTTAATATTTCCTATTCCAATCTTCAATAAATCACATATTCATTAGCCCCTCACATGTTGCTCACAATTTCAAGGTCCAATACAGTTTGCTTTTGCTGCTCCCTCAGCAGTGGTTCGAGGGATTCACGTTTTTACAAAAATAAAACTGAAAATATGAAAATGCGCGTAACCATACTTTTTAAAAAAAATCTTTTTCAGAACTAAAAGGAAATATTGATAACTAAATTACCCAGAATAGAGTGCATAACGGAGGATAATTGCCGTTTTAATGATCCAAATTTGAAAATTTCCCTGATTTTTTGTGAAATTTCGAAAATTTTCCTGATATTTCCAGAATAAAAAATTTCCATGACAATTCCCCGATTTCCAGGTTATGTTAATACCCTGAAAAATTGCTTTTGTCTAAATCTTTAACATGAAAGCAATTTTGAGATGAAATTTACAAAGCACCAGTAATTCAAACTAAGCGGTCTTAACAAGAACTTACAAATGTGATCATCAAACTTATAGGAAGTTTCGGCATTGTCCTTCAAATATCTTAAATTCTTAAACAGAATTAAGCAAATAGATAAATATTGATTTTATACCAGATGTTGAAAATGGGTGTTATTAACATTTAAGTACAATAATGACAGTTAAGAAATTTACTTTTCAATAACATATCTAAAAGAAACCTTTCCAAATATTTAAATTTTAATAACAATGAATAAATTGAGCATTGATGCAGCAGTACTATGTCATTAATAAAAATACTGAAATATCATAAACAGTTTATGATGTTATATCAT